>CATIUR010000002.1:50871569-52227819 GCA_949592205.1 Helichrysum umbraculigerum | reverse complement strand
AAATCGGCTGGAAAAGTCATCCATACGCCGTATGGAATTCCATACGTCGTATGGATTGCTGCAGTGGAGGCCCAGGTTACGCGGACATGGGTTGGGCTTAAATTCAATCCATACGCCGTATGGATCAAAATTCCATGAAGTATAAAAACGCGTTTTAAACCCTATTTCAAAAAGATTTTGAAGGTTTTCGTTTTCTTTCAGTTCCAGACGATTTTAGGGTTTTATAATTCGTATTTTAGGGTTAGTTTGGAGGTACGAAGGTGAAGAACGAGGATAATTTGCTCTAATCTTTCGTAGTTTGTCGTTAATCGATTCGGTATATTTTCGTTTCTTTATTTCATTGAAGAACTTGATTTATTGAATCTGATATATATTGTTTTGATGATGAATTGAGTATTTAATGTGATTGTGTAGTTGATTTAATTTAGATTATGATTATTGAACGATTATAATTGCGTATTGAATAAGTTATCTGATTGAAAACGGTTATATTGCTCGTGGACACTTGTTTATTGGTAACTAGTTATTATTGTTACTTCACGTGGTTAATAATTTTAATGAGATTGAGTTCCTTTAAGATTATTGATTATTGCTAGAACTACCTTAGGGTTTTGGACTATCACTAAATACGTTGAATCTGATAGGTCGAGTATACAATAATAATCTACTTTAAAATGAGCAAGACAATAAGTTAATTATTGGGTATTGTTGAGTCATACCAATAGAGTTGATTATAACGCGTTGTGAATGTTTAATGCATAATTTAGGGAAAGGCACACAATTGACTGATCATCTTGTGACATTGGAACCAGTGTTTCATGTTGGACCCTAGATTATAGGAAATAGTTGGACCCGAAACGTTGGCTAGTTCATATTCGACTTAGTATTCATTGAAGAATTTGGTATTAAGTTGATCTAAAAGAATCACAATTAGATAATCAATACGTAATAAATCGGGAAATATGAATCTAAGTGACATTAACTATACAATTACTTATTCCTTCCAATTAGGATTTATCGTTATTATTTATTTATTATTTTAATTTAAAGTTTTATTTAAGTTTGTTTATTTTAATTAAATGTTTTCTAAAATGTTCGTACGGAACTAAAACGCCCCCCTTATTTACTGTTTTCTAGTTAATTGTTAATTTCTATTTTAAGTTGATAACACGTAAAAAGTCATGTTTTTACGTACGTTATCTTCCACATTTTAGGCACAAAGTTAACTAAAACACACTTAAAAGGACATTATTCATAAAGTTTTGTTAACTAAGTCAAAACGGAGTCGATGTTTGTAAAATCACTGAAAATGGCATGAAAAATGTAAGAAACAGGGCAAAACTGCTTCACCGTACCTCCGTTCATTCATTTTAATGAATCTTGAGCTACACTCTGAGTTAGGACCTCTAACTTATGTCATTTTCTTCGTTAGGAAATTACGAAACCGTGAGCACGAGAATCACTCAAAACGGATAAACGACGTAGAAGTTACGCCCGAACGAAGGAACGAAGAACCGAGGAATCAGGATACGGGAGAGCTAGACCGTATACGGCCAAACTAGACCGTATACGGCCTAGCACTGACCGTATACGGCCTAGCTAGACCGTATACGGCCTAGCACAGCCGTATACGGCCTGTGTTCTCCCGTATTCACCCTATGCTCTCCCGTATACGGTCCAGTTCAACCGTATTTGCCCTAGCTCAACCGTATCGTGCGTTTGGTCAATAAAAATCAGACTTTTATTCGGGTTTGCGATACGGTTGTGCATTTGAAGGTTTGGATACGGTCTACGGATACGGTTGTGCGTTGCCTATATATTGAAGCCTCATTTCCACATTTTGAACACAATCCAAAAAATCATCCATCCAACACTCTCATACTTCAATTCTCTTCGTTTTCTTTACGTTTTTATAGTTTTACTCTCTCTAGAGCTCTCTGTCTCTAGAGAGAGAGAGATAGTTAGTTGGTTAGCAGTAGAGAGAGAAGGAAGCTGGTATTGTAATCACGGTGTAATAAAAGCATTCTTGGTGCAAGACTCTGTCTTTCTTTTCAGCCGTTACGCTGCTCAATTTACTGGTGATATCTATCTTTTCATACTTATACTATGTCCGAATTATTTCTGCCTGCTTGTATGATGTATGTTACTGTTATTGCCATGCTTATTGAGTAGTGTGCTGTTGCGGTTGTTGAAATATAGATAATTAGACGTAGGGATGATGTTGAATTAATCTTTAAAACTATATAATTGGGAATTGTTATTTTTGTTATGTCTAAAACTTATCATGCATCTAGACTTAGTTATGGATCACCCTTTCCAGTCCTTCGCGTGACTGCTACTTTAGGCTTAGAACTTGATCACCTCTAGGTACAATAGGAAGTTATCTGTGTTATAGTACGAAGCCGTGTCTGTCACTGTAATTCGGCTGAAATACTGAGTATAGCTTTGGAAACACCACTGGTGGAGTACAACGTGGAAGCTCCGGAAATAACCGTATGTGCCAACACTGTGGACTACCTAGAGACCCTAGAATATGGCCTAGGAACCAATATAACTGTGGAAATGTTACAGTACACCGTCTGTCCACCCCTGGAACTGAAGCTATGGAAACATTTCGACATAGTACACCGTACCTGTACCTAGGGGTAAAAGCTACAACATATCCCTGGTTACAAAGGATCTGTGGAACTGTTTAAGTGCAGTACATCGTGAACGGTGCCTAGTGTGGTACGCTGTGGAATGAGTATGCATTGTACACCGTTGGTGTTCCTAGGGCTGAATGACTGATTGCAAAGGAGAGTCTAGATCATGACAGAAGTAATTGAACTAATCAAACGTAAGGAATGAGTCTAGTGATGAAAGTCAAGCCCAGCAGTGGTTCAGAGTTCTTAAAACCCCTAGACTCTACAAAACTGATAGTTTAGAATAACAAAGTAATAATCTGAACAAGTTTAGGAGATGGCATTTACATTTAGGTGTTAAGAACGGTCAGAATAACCCAATGGGCAGTCTGTTACCTTATTCCTGCACCCTTCAAGGGTCACTAGTCCAAAAGACAGTGTGGGGGGGTTGAGCAGCCTGTTCTGATCAGAATCACGATAGCCTAGGTGCTCAGTGACATACGGATTCTGGTAATTAACTAGAATAAGTAGGGACCTAGTGTTTACACCCATAATGCATTTGTCTATTAACTGAAAATGTCCCCAATTATCTTTATAATAAGCATCATCCCGACAACCGATTATCGAAGTTTCAACTGCCGCAATTCTCTATCTGTCTACCTAGCTACCGATTCTCCTCTATCTTTTATTTTACTGCACGTAGTTAATTAATTAAATTAGAAAACTAAAACACCAAAAACCTACCTACTTGCACAAAACCATCCTAAAAGTGAACCCTATCTTTGGCATCGCTTCGTTTCAATTCGCTCCGATTTAAGAACGACCTCGAGTTATACTTGCTGCTTACTCACCCTGTGTAGTAGGTAGTATTTATAAGTTGAGCCCCAGCTCTTTATAAATTTAAAACTCACTGATCCAGCCAAGCGGTGGTTAAGTCCTGCTGACGACAAGGACGGTTCACTCCCAAGGTGAGCTAAAGAGACCCGACCGTTGGGCTGGCATCAAGTTTTTGGCGCCGCTGCCGGGGATCGTAGAGCGTTACGATTCTGAAGTCGCCTTAGATAAGATAAGCCTTTAGGAGATCCTTTTCGTATAGGTTGTCCACAACTTATCCGAAAGTTACTTTCTTTAGAATAAATTAGCTTAATTTAGAATAAAATAAAAAATTCAAAAATATCTTTCTACGATTCGCCGCCTTCCTATCCCATTTCTCCATTCGCCAGCAAAACGACTGAAGAAATGACGACTATGGACGATGCTGAGTTCTTCAACCACTTGGAACAAGAGTTGAAATCCGACTTTCACTCATCACCGGAAGAAGCCTCCGCTGGACCAGACGACGATTCTAGAACCTTAGGGAAACTCTTAGATCTTGACTTAGGAACCCATAAATCTCAACAGAAGATCTCAACTTCTGCTTCTAGCATTCCAAGCTATCAGGTTTTACCTGCACCTGAGATTAAACATTCCTTAGAAAATATCCATAGATTCCCTGAATTTGTCGATAATGTTCACGGAAACCCTCAACCCTTTCATTCTTCATCCAAAGAAGAACGAATCCCCATAAGGAATGAGGATATTCATGAACATCTTCCAAAATCACCAATTTTTGTAAACCTCGTACCAGAACCTTCGTACACCATTTATCGTGTTATAGATAAGGAAATACCGAAAGATTCAGATGGTGATGAAATCCGATACGTTGGTTACTCTTTTGATCCTGGTAATAGATTGGATGTATGCAAAGCATTTGCCTTACACTTAAATATGTCTGATTTTCCTTACTCAGTCGAGCAAAGAGGAACCATCTTAAGGATTAATATACTCGTAGGTATTCTCCACTGTCTTCCAACCCAAAAGGAAGATGGTATCTTCACACGATATCGAGAGCAAGAGCGAAAGCTTTTATCAGAAATGGATCACCTCATGGATCTATTTGCTTGCACCGATTATCAACCGGTTTCTCAAACCATGATTAATCGTTATGTTGCAGCTATGATAAAAGAGCTTGAGCTATTAACTTCTAAAGATCCCGCGATCACTCTCGTCATTTTTGGAAAAATTCCATTTTTCGTAGATCCTGCCGCTTACATAATCGCCAAGTTGCAAGAAATATTTCCTGGAGCAGACGACAACAAGATAGAAGCCGCTTTCTTTGCTGAAAGAAAAGATATCCACGTTAAACTCGCTTCGTTGTTCGATCAATCCAAATTCCCTTTCACCGTTTCTCAAAGATCTCTAATTTTGGATAATGCCATTGCAGTGCAAACTACATATGGTAATCCCGACTCAAAAGAGGAACTTAGGTTTCAGAGAATTTTAGGAAATCTTCTTCACGACCTTAATAATATAGACCGCGGTATACGAATGGGAATTTCAAGTAAAAAGAAAGTTAGAAAGGAATTTAATAAGTTTGTTAATAATCTGCTAGAATTAGGCCAGAAAGAACATAGGATTCTTAGCGAATTCGAAAATTTCTCATCACACCCTGCCAAGCTAGTTGATTATGTCATTAACTGTGATTTTATTCCTCGCTATACTTCAAGATTGCTTTCGAGCAATCCCCTTTAAACTGTTTTGGAACAATAGTCGAGCTACAGACTTAAACCAAGCGCTTTTTGGGAGGCAACCCAAATCTTTAATTAAGTCTTTAAAATAATTTTCTTAGGTTAAAAATATGTTAGTTTAATTCGTTTCTTAAGAAAAATCAAAAAGCTCTTAAAATCTTTGTCTCCGCAAAATCTGCGCAGTTTCTAAAAACGTGAAGATCTTAAATTCAAATAATTTTTAGAAAGTTTTTAAATTGTTTGGGTTTTAAAGAGTCAAGATTTTAAACCAAAAATATTGTTTATTTAGTTAAGTAGTTTTCCTTACGTTTTAAATAAAAACCAATCTTTTTGCTGTGCACAGTTAACTACAGTCTAATACCAAATTTTAAACTTTTGCTAAAATATTTTGCTAAGGTTTTTAATTACCCAAATTATCTTGTAATCACATTTTAAATGGTCATTTACCTTAAATGGAAAAAGGAGGGAGATAAAAAGATGGGGAATGAGTCAAACAAAGTCAAAACACATAAAAAATCATTTTTTCTCCTCCTTCCCCCTCCTTGGCCGACGGTTTCACCACCCCCACACCAAATCCACCATTTTTCACCATTGTTGCTCAAATCAAGCCTCATCTCTTCATATCTAGGTCATTTTTAGTTCATTTAACATCATTGCATCTTCATCAAGGTATGATTTAAGCTTAAAATACCAAAATTATCTAACTTTGTTAACTTAGGGTTTCAAGTTAGTTTTTGAAGATTTGTGCTTTACATTGCGAAATTGAGCTTTGATTCTTGCTTAGTGATGATATAGGATGATGTAGGAACTAGCATTACTAGTTAGATTGAAGTAATTTGATGTTTGACTTTTGAAAGTTGACTCTTCTTTGACTTTTTGGCTAGTTAGTCCACTTTGACCATTTGATAATTAAATTGCTTATGATAAGTTGTTTGTTGATTCATTGATGCTTAATATGATTAGTATAGCTTATTCATTTGCTTCATTTGCGGTTAAATGGGTGTTATGGTCAAGTTAGCAAATTAAAGTAAGCATGAAACATTGACTTTTGATTAAACGTCACCATTTTGAAATAAAACTCTTGGTTAAAATGATGTTTTGACTTAAGTTGATGTTAATGCCTCGCTTTGATTTGCTAGTTCAAGTTAGTATTACTATGAATTGGGAAAATGACAAAAGGAAACCTTACTTTGGTAAAGTCGACTTTAAAAAGTCAAAATGCTTAAATTTTAGTAATACTAGTAACCATTCTAGTTAAAGAGTCATGGTGGTGTTGTAAAATTGTATCTTTAAAAGTATTATGGCAAGTCTTGAATTAATGCTACACTTTCCTTAAAACAACTACTTTTAAAAATTCTAAAGTAGCATTTATAAAAAATTGCCATAATCACTTTAAAAGATCCAATCTAACAACACGATTGTCAACTAGGGAACTTTGTTGCATTACTTGCATGATTTGGTTAAAAATGCTAAATACTTGCTCAAATAATCATGATAGTTTGCATTAGTATGCGGTAATAGGTTATGCTTGCCATGATAAGGTAATTACATGATTAAGACTTAAATCTATATCATACATGCTTATGATGGTTAAGTAGTCTTTTGACTTGTCTTCTAGAAATCATTAAAGACCTAATAGCCTATTATTGTAAACCAAAGTTTCTTGTGATGGTTGAAAGTTGAGTTTGGTGGTATTACTAGTTATTACAGGTTTTTGGGACTGCTCATTTTCTAAAGCCCACATTTCGAATTTTCGTTAAAAATCTAAAATATGAACTATTCCATAAACTTGTGATTATTCTTGGTAATTCACTATGTTCTTGTTTTTCTCTTATTTACAGATGGCTGAGATTCCTCGCTATATCAGGAAATCCATCAAAGATCCAGAGATACGGGAAAAGTTTCAGACATGGTTAAAACATGATTTAGGGGAAAATAGGTACATAGTGTGGGAAGACTTGGAGCAGATTGGTTTAAAACAAGGTTTTGAAAAATTGATTATGTTCAAGGAAGGGAAGCGAAATCTGCGAGCCTGGAAGAATCTGTTTGAGATTAGGGAAAATGTTTATCGGGAATTAGTTGCTGAATTTATGGTTACCTTCCAGTTTGACAAGACAACCGATAAACTAAATGATGACCGAATGATCAGATTCAACTTTTTGGGCAACCCTCAACAAATGTCATTAGCAACTTTTGCTAGTCACCTTGAGCTATACACTGAGTATCAAGTCACTACTCCGTTCTTCTTGAAGGCAAACAGAGAGGTGAAACAGCGAGACCACACTGCTATCTGGCAAGAATTGACTGGAAATCAGTTTCAGTCCAATGTCAAGGCCACCAGTTTTCTTGATAAGCACCATCAGGTTCTCCACAACCTCCTTGCATGTAGCATTCGAGGAAAAAGAAAGACCAAAGGAGCTGTTGGAGTAAAAGATTTGCTGATTATCAAGAGCATTATAGAGCAGGAGCACGTGAATGTTGCTTATATAGTTGCTGATAGGATCCTCACTGAGTCAGGATACACCGAATCAGAGTCTGCTTACATGGGAGCAGTAATCACTAAGTTAGTTAAGAGAATGGGGCTGTTAACTGAGGAGGTGATCGGTAACTTGACACCAGTAGTGAACAGGGTATCTAAGCCGTATAACATCAACTACATGGTCAAAGTATGGTTGCTAGAGAAGGATGTTGATGGGCAGATTAGATGGAAGGAGGGTGAGATCATTCCGGGAGTTCATATGAGACCCCCGAGGAGCAAGAGTGTTAGGTTTGAGTTCGATGACAGCACAGTCCACCGACAGCCTAGGACCACTGTTGCTCATGAGCGAGAGGAGGGAGAGACTGCCGTTGCTGAGGCACAGAGTCCACTGATACCGCCTGCTCGAGAGTTTGGTTGGGGAGATCCGGTGACATCCGAGCTCATGTACGGTATGTTGGGTATGCTTAACTCACACTACACACAGGACACATATTTGGCTGCTGAGTTTGGATTCCCACCACCTGCACGCCCTACATGGGTATGCGGCCCACAACCACCCAACTACCACACCATGCCACTACACCCACTTTCCATGACACCATCCACTACCACCATTCCTTACACTACCATACCACCCACATCTTCCACCCGCACTGTGCCCATCGAGATCCCTCGTGCCCGCCGTACCAGGACTACTCCTGCGGCTGAGCCGGTTTTCTCTGTGCACACTGCAACACCACATATGCCGCATATCCCATATGTTGGGCAGCCATCCTCCCGTGCCATGACCCGTCCAGGACCAGCTGAGTCAGCCATATCAGACACATCTTCAGAGACAGACTCACCTCAGTCAGGTTTTAGACAGGACATGCAGGTTGACGATCAGGTTCAGGTTCAGGCTGACTATATGCCAGACATGACTACTGCTGCTTTGCCTACTTTGTCAGGACTCACAGGGATGTTTCAGAGCAACCCAGTGCCATCCTCCGAGCTTCCACCGTACCAGATGCTTGGTACTTCCCTAGGATCGTATGAGATTGCAGACATGGGACTAGATCCCAACTTCCATTTGTACCCGATCCAGCCACCAGCATCAGGCAGACAGCGCAGTTCATCTTCAGCATCAGTCTCCCGCAGAGCCTCGAGTGGACAGCACTCTGCTTCACGTGCTGGACCTTATGGCTCCATGCCACCTCCAGCTCATGGACCACCAACCAACCAGGATCTTCCTCGACCTTGAGCTCATCTTATTTCACTATCATTTATGTTGGATGACTGTATTACTCTGTTACTAGTATTTGGGATAACTGTATTAACTGTTGCTGCAGACTGGTTATGGTCCCAACCTGTGATCTGGTTGGACCCACCTATCTATCTTATCTTATCGTTTATCTATTATTTTACTTATGTTATGTTTTGTTTAGTTAATTTCTAGGTTACTTGCGAATAATAGAGAGCAGTAGATACTATAAAAATTTCCCAAGGAGAGCCCGAGATGACGCGCAAATCACACAAAGATCCTGATTCGAGCCTATTGAACTACCCTACCAAATCAGAATCTTCAAACACACATCTCAGTCTTTTCTAGGGGAGTTTTTCGTTCCACTTTCTTAATGATTTGTTTTTCATCACCTATAAATCTCCGTGTTTCCCATCATGCTTAAATTTTAAAGTGTGGGATTATAAATCCCATACAAATCAAACCAACTTAGAAATAGAGTTCCAAAATATTTTCAAGCTTTAAGTGTGGGATTCCTCCCAAAAAGAAGAATTTCAGACTTAGTTTGAGAACATTAGGGACAATGTTCCTCTAAGTGTGGGATACACGGTATGATATACCGTATTCTTTGACTTTGATTGCATGTCCAAAGTATAACTTTCTTAAAAACAAGTCTAACTTCGACAGTGAAGTTTTCACTCATTCAGTTGGCTTAAATTTTTCTAAAAACCTCATTTGTGCTAAAATTTTTAAATTTTTGACTCTAAATAATTTTGAGAAAGATTGATTTTTCCAAAAAATGGATTAAACTGCTTTGGAAAGTAAGATAAGTTAAGATACGAGTCCCTTAAAAATGAAATGTTAATTGAAGAGCATCGCACGGCTAGGCACATACACCCTTTTTGCAGTGAGGTACTTGAGCCAATAAAAGCATTCATCTTTAATGCTTCACTTCTTCGTTTGATGTGTGTGCCGATGTATGTGCTTTGAGTTAGAACTTGCTCTCGGTATACGTTTCGAGACCACACCAATGGGCACCGTACGCGGTGAAGGTGCAGTCAGAGGACCTTGACATTTCATAGGATTAAAACCCCATTTCTTAAAAGCCTAACCCGTCCAACTCTCATTCATGAGTGTTGAAGATCCACTAGTTAAACCCTTTGAGCCTTAACCTTTCATTTCTTCAAAACCACCATTCACCACCTACCCTCACCTTTTCAAAAATTTTAAACTTAGAACGTTTTGGAGTTATGAAAAGCGTTATTTAGGCATCCTTGCCACTTTTGTCTCACACACTCTCAGTTTCTCTCTGTGTTCTCTCAGAAATCTTGCGTGTGTTAAAAATTCATATATCTATTGAAAGCAAAAATTCAGGTGCGAAAAATTGGCACCTTTTCTGAAAAGCTCAGTCAAAATGAGATGTCAAAAGGACAAAGTGTCCAGGATCTCTCGAAAAATATATAGAAAAGAAAAGAAAAAAAAAGAGAAAAATCTCTGAAAAATTCCCACAAAAATAAAATAAAGCTTAGTGCTTGAAACTCTCAAAGAATGCCTATTCAGAAAATCAGTCAACTCCGCGTGCGTTCTCGAGAAGAAAGTCATCAAAGCTACCTTTCTTCATAAATAAAATTCCTTCGTGTGCATTTCCCGTTTTAAAGAGTGTCTAGATAATTCAATTCATAACTTTAGGACCTCTAAGTTTAAAGAAAATACCCAGTTTTTCATTTCCAAAAATTCACCATCCTCCGTACCCTTTTTGTTCCATCACCCACTCAAAAACCCGAAAAATGTCTTGGGATGATTAGCACCGTTCTCATTGAAGTGGTGGAGATCCGATTCTTGATCAAGCCTATGATGAGAAGCAATGCATGACTGGCTTTATGAGCGATTTCGTTTGATTAGAATGATAGGAAACCCGATACACTCTGAGTGAATTGAGTGACCACCTTTGTGAGATCGCCTAGTCATGTACAATATCCATCGAGAATTGTGAAAGTATGCCAAGGTTAACATTTCAGGTTTAAGGGGGGACTATCTTAATGATGCTTGCTTTCTAAAAAGGTTTACTCAGTTTTTGATAAATTGATTGATCTCTGGTTGTTTACTGTCAAAGATTCTCAAAACGAGATTTTTCAAAACCTTATAGCAGGTGAGAATTTTAAAGTTTGCTTGAGGACAAGCAAAAGTCTAAGTGTGGGATATTTGATAACACGTAAAAAGTCATGTTTTTACGTACGTTATCTTCCACATTTTAGGCACAAAGTTAACTAAAACACACTTAAAAGGACATTATTCATAAAGTTTTGTTAACTAAGTCAAAACGGAGTCGATGTTTGTAAAATCACTGAAAATGGCATGAAAAATGTAAGAAACAGGGCAAAACTGCTTCACCGTACCTCCGTTCATTCATTTTAATGCATCTTGAGCTACACTCCGAGTTAGGACCTCTAACTTATGTCATTTTCTTCGTTAGGAAATTACGAAACCGTGAGCACGAGAATCACTCAAAACGGATAAACGACGAAGAAGTTACGCCCGAACGAAGGAACGAAGAACCGAGGAATCAGGATACGGGAGAGCTAGACCGTATACGGCCAAACTAGACCGTATACGGCCTAGCACAGACCGTATACGGCCTAGCTAGACCGTATACGGCCTAGCACAGCCGTATACGGCCTGTGTTCTCCCGTATTCACCCTATGCTCTCCCGTATACGGTCCAGTTCAACCGTATTTGCCCTAGCTCAACCGTATCGTGCGTTTGGTCAATAAAAATCAGACTTTTATTCGGGTTTGCGATACGGTTGTGCATTTGAAGGTTTGGATACGGTCTACGGATACGGTTGTGCGTTGCCTATATATTGAAGCCTCATTTCCACATTTTGAACACAATCCAAAAAATCATCCATCCAACACTCTCATACTTCAATTCTCTTCGTTTTCTTTACGTTTTTATAGTTTTACTCTCTCTCTAGGATAGTTTAGATAGTTTCTCTCTCTAGAGCTCTCCGTCTCTAGAGAGAGAGAGATAGTTAGTTGGTTAGCAGTAGAGAGAGAAGGAAGCTGGTATTGTAATCACGGTGTAATAAAAGCATTCTTGGTGCAAGACTCTGTCTTTCTTTTCAGCCGTTACGCTGCTCAATTTACTGGTGATATCTATCTTTTCATACTTATACTATGTCCGAATTATTTCTGCCTGCTTGTATGATGTATGTTACTGTTATTGCCATGCTTATTGAGTAGTGTGCTGTTGCGGTTGTTGAAATATAGATAATTAGACGTAGGGATGATGTTGAATTAATCTTTAAAACTATATAATTGGGAATTGTTATTTTTGTTATGTCTAAAACTTATCATGCATCTAGACTTAGTTATGGATCACCCTTTCCAGTCCTTCGCGTGACTGCTACTTTAGGCTTAGAACTTGATCACCTCTAGGTACAATAGGAAGTTATCTGTGTTATAGTACGAAGCCGTGTCTGTCACTGTAATTCGGCTGAAATACTGAGTATAGCTTTGGAAACACCACTGGTGGAGTACAACGTGGAAGCTCCGGAAATAACCGTATGTGCCAACACTGTGGACTACCTAGAGACCCTAGAATATGGCCTAGGAACCAATATAACTGTGGAAATGTTACAGTACACCGTCTGTCCACCCCTGGAACTGAAGCTATGGAAACATTTCGACATAGTACACCGTACCTGTACCTAGGGGTAAAAGCTACAACATATCCCTGGTTACAAAGGATCTGTGGAACTGTTTAAGTGCAGTACATCGTGAACGGTGCCTAGTGTGGTACGCTGTGGAATGAGTATGCATTGTACACCGTTGGTGTTCCTAGGGCTGAATGACTGATTGCAAAGGAGAGTCTAGATCATGACAGAAGTAATTGAACTAATCAAACGTAAGGAATGAGTCTAGTGATGAAAGTCAAGCCCAGCAGTGGTTCAGAGTTCTTAAAACCCCTAGACTCTACAAAACTGATAGTTTAGAATAACAAAGTAATAATCTGAACAAGTTTAGGAGATGGCATTTACATTTAGGTGTTAAGAACGGTCAGAATAACCCAATGGGCAGTCTGTTACCTTATTCCTGCACCCTTCAAGGGTCACTAGTCCAAAAGACAGTGTGGGGGGGTTGAGCAGCCTGTTCTGATCAGAATCACGATAGCCTAGGTGCTCAGTGACATACGGATTCTGGTAATTAACTAGAATAAGTAGGGACCTAGTGTTTACACCCATAATGCATTTGTCTATTAACTGAAAATGTCCCCAATTATCTTTATAATAAGCATCATCCCGACAACCGATTATCGAAGTTTCAACTGCCGCAATTCTCTATCTGTCTACCTAGCTACCGATTCTCCTCTATCTTTTATTTTACTGCACGTAGTTAATTAATTAAATTAGAAAACTAAAACACCAAAAACCTACCTACTTGCACAAAACCATCCTAAAAGTGAACCCTATCTTTGGCATCGCTTCGTTTCAATTCGCTCCGATTTAAGAACGACCTCGAGTTATACTTGCTGCTTACTCACCCTGTGTAGTAGGTAGTACTTATAAGTTGAGCCCCAGCTCTTTATAAATTTAAAACTCACTGATCCAGCCAAGCGGTGGTTAAGTCCTGCTGACGACAAGGACGGTTCACTCCCAAGGTGAGCTAAAGAGACCCGACCGTTGGGCTGGCATCATAAGTATTCCACCTTTTCCCTGTGTTCGAATCGGACTTACCAAATCTATATTTAAAATTGATCGGGTATTCTTGCCTGGTTGCTTGAAAGTATTTATTAGGTATTTCTATTTATAAATTATAAAACAAGACGCGCTTTCATAGGCGAGATCAATAGCTGTATGTTAACAATACCCATAGATATTCTTAACTCTTTCAGTGGAGTGAGGATTTCTTCCACTAATTTTTCAGTCAGCTCTTCTTCATTTAGAGGTGTATCTACTTTGGATTTTTGAGATCCACTAGTAGATGGTTGATTTGGATCAACATTTGTCTTGATTCCAGAGTTCGGAATACTCGATGTTGAAGTATGGCCAGTATCCACATCTTCAGACAATAAATGTTCAGCTATCTCTGAATCACTGACATAGTCACTAATAGGAACTTTAAATGATGCAAAAAGATCAGAATAATCAAATTTCTAATCTAAGCCCTTATGTACATCCGGTGTGTAGCTCGTAACTTCAATGTTATAAACTATTTCCAAACGTCCCGTGACTTTATTAAAGACTCTCTTGTTTGGCGAATTGGGCATATAACCTAGGAAAAATCCTTCGTCAGCCTTCTCACCAAATTTAGCTTGATGTCCGGTCTTTAATATGGTGCATGAAACTCTAAAGGGTTCAAACCCTTTTAAGTTTGGTTTCTTATTGTTCAAAAGCTCATAACAAGTCTTGTTCTGCTTTTTAACCGTAAGAACTCTATTTAGAACATGACATGCTGTATTCACTGCTTTTGCCCAAAAGATAACAGGAAGCTTTGAATCAGCAAGCATTGTTCTAGCAGCTTCAATCAATGTTCTATTCTTCCTTTCAGCTACACCATTCTGTTGAGGTTCATAAGGTGCACTGAATTGATGAATTATCCCTTTGCTTAAGCAATAGATATTCAACGTTGAATTTTTGAATTCCGTTCCGTTGTCACTACGAATACGCTTCATTCTCTTCTTATAGACATTCTCTACCAGATCAAAGAACTCAATTAGAATTCCTGGAGTTTCATCCTTAGATCCCAAAAAGAACACCCATGAGAATCTAGAATAATCATCTATGACAACCAAACAGTACCATTTGCCACCTAGACTTCTCTGGCTTATAGGGCTGAAGAGGTCCATGTGTAGCAACTCAAATGGTGAGGAGATAGAGTTTTCAATCTTAGATTTGTGTGGTTTCTTGTGCTGCTTTTCTCTCATGCAAGGAACACACTTATCTTCAGACTTAAAACGTTTTTGTGGTACACCTAGAACCAACCCATTCTTGGTTATGTAGATCATTTTTCTCCAGTTCAGGTGTGCCATTCTCCTATGCCATAATAAAGCATCTGCTTCTGAAGCCTTGGATAATAAACATGTAGATACCATTGAAGAACTAGAAACACCCATGTTTATTGCATAAATGTCCTTCTTCCTTGGTGCCCTTATCAATATCCATTCATCAGGAATTGTTAATCCTGGCTTCAGAACTAAGTCTTCCTTTCCATTAAAATGAACTGGATGACCTTCATCGTAGACTTGGGAAACACTTACTAGGTTGTGAGTTAGTTCTTCAACATAGTTCACATCCTCTAAAGTCAAAGTTCCATTTGAAACATTTCCTTTCCCAGTAATTACTCCTCCTTTGTCTCCAGCAAAGTTAACTCTTTGCTTCAGACTCTCTTTGAAGTCCTTCAGTAGACTTCTCTCTCCTGTCATGTGCCTTGAGAATCCACTGTCTACATACCACCAACTGTCCTTGTTCACAGTCTGCTCCTGCATATAACAAGTTGTACACAATTAGTTTTCAAGAGGGACCCAAGCCATTACGGTCTTGGTTTGTCCCTTATCATCAAAAATCTGAACTTCCTTGAAATAACCATAACTATTCTCATCAGGAGTCTTGGTTACTTTCACAGGAGTTTGAGGCTGCTGATGATCAGAAGTCTTTTGCCTATGAGGAGAGTGAGTAGAAAACCTCCTAGGCACATAACTTTGTCCTTGTGCACGTGAAGTAGAACCACTCTCAAACTGACTGTGGTTTCTACTTGGGGTCCTAAATCTCGACGGTGTCTTATCTCTAGATCTATTTAAAACATTATCAGGTTGAGAATAAGGCCTTTTAGGTTTAGGTGGAGAGACACTATGAGTACCATCTCTTTTCAGAACATTTACAGGTTTACTACCTAATCCCGGTTTGGTACCTAACCTATCCATAACTGAACTAGAATTGGTCTGTGTCTGGTCATTAATCAATAACTTATGTGATGCTTCCAGCTTTTTGTTTGGACAACACGAAGCTACATGTCCCTTTTGGTGACATTTGAAGCAAGACATCTGTTTACGTGATTTACTAACTTTTGCTTTTTCATTTGGAGTCTTAGGCACTAAAGGATCACTAGTTTTAACACTAGGTTGTACTTTATCAACTTTGTCATTAGTCTTAGTATAATCAACCATTCCACCCGATATAAACTGTATTTTGGTGAGTGGTGAAACCTTAATATTATCCGATGACAAATTCTTAACAACATTCTTCTGTGCCTCAGATTTATCAGACTTATTAGCTTCTGTAACCTCAGGATTAGCATCAGACATTTCAGAATCTTCAGGAATCGGAGTGTAATTGGCATTAAAAGGAGGAGATACATCATTATATCATATCCCAGTCTTGTCCTTTACACTACGTTGAGCATCAAGTATTTCATCCAATTAAGATGTTCTAAAAGTCTCAAGCTTACGATTTTGCTCAACTAACTTCAAATTAAGATTTACTATCTCCCGATCCTTACTAGAAATTGTTTCATTTAAGTCTTTAATGTTCATATAGAGACCATCTATGATAACTGATTTTCCATTTATGGTATCTCTAAGAACTATTCTATCAGAAGTATCAGACTTAATTTTATCTTTTAAGGCCTGTTTATCATCACTTAACCTACGCACATCCATGAGAGCTTGGTCAAGTTCAAATCTAACAGTCTTATAAGATTCTTTATCCACATTCAGTTGGGATGACAAATTGCTATTTGACACAGTTAACACACTAATCTGAGATTGTAAATCAGTAACTAAATAACAAACATCAGCAAGAGTAAGAATATCCAAACATACCATTTTCTTGTCAGTTTGTACTTCAGCCATACGTGCTACAAAGTCATCTGGACTCATATCAGCAGTTGAATCCATGTACAGCACGTCATCATCACTTGCATTCACTTCAGAATTAGGCACCTCTACTCGTTGTTCTACATCAGCAGGCATGTAGGACATAGATCCAGCAGTTCCCTCTTGATCTTCAATCTCAGCCATCAAAGCTTCTTCAGACTGAGCTTTCCATTCATAAGATCCATCTAACTGCTTTACTACCAAGGCTTTGGAAGCAAGTGTACTTCCCGAACCTTGTTTTCCACTACCAGCTTCTACCTTAGGTCTTTGGCATTCACGAGCAAAGTGTCCAACACCATGACAGTTGAAACACTTGATCTTGGTTTTATCAAACCCTAATCGGTTGCCAACTACTTTTCTACCATTCTTCTTTAAGAAATTTTTCACTTTCCTTGATAACATAGCCAGTTGATCCTGGAGATCTATTTCTTCAAGATAGTCAGAGTCGATCTGATCATAATCTTCATAAAAAAGAATCGGATCATTGATTTTACTCTGAATGTAGTTCTCATATGAAGCAACAAAGGAAGCAAGAATAGACAGTTGCTGTTCAGCAGATTTCACACTCATAGGCATCTTCTGATGCTCTTGAGATGACTTCTCAATACCTTTTCCTTTTGGTTCACTACCAGATGAGGAAAGAAAACACATATCCTCAGTTATCATTTCACCATTTTCACCAATATCACCAACTAACAAAGCAGTGGTCAAACTAGAGGAGGAAGTCGAAAGAGTTGTTTTACCATGATATAGCCCAGGATTCTGAACCTGATCAGAATCAGTATCTCTTGACTTTTTGGTGAAATCATAACCTCTGAGCTTATCAATATATAACCTGCTCTAAGGTCATGGTAGCATATCTTGTTTCATTATCCTTGAGCATAACCCCATGCATTTCCCACTTAGAAGGCAAACCCTCAATGAACTTGCCTGTTCTTTCTATCTCAGTAGTAACAATCTCATGGTTCTCAAGCTCACTCAATAAATGGTAGAAACGGGTAACATATGCATCAAGATTGTTGGGATCTGAGCAGATTTGGTCAAGTGTTGAGTGGAATGCTAGCCACTGTTAGTATTGGTGCTTGCCGCTGTTAGAAGAGCTGAAGGCTAGCCACTGCTAGTATGTTTGCATTACTGCCACTGTTAGTTATATACTTAGAGTTTGAGAAGTATATTTTGTAACCACTGTTAGTGGAGAATACACGTAGCCACTGTTTATGTAAGTAATGAGTCGGTTAGTTTGTTAGAGTTATTTATGGGATAAGTATGTATACCATAATAACTACAGATTGTATAGGACTCTATGATTTATAAATAGAGATCCTGTTAGCCTAAGAAAGAGATAATATAGGTTACTATTAGCTTCAAGGTGAAAACCTTAATACTCAAGTGTATTCGTATTATTCACGTAATAATATTGAAGCTTTTGGTGATAATTGTTTACATGCATGTTATTTGATTAATCTTCTTGATAATTGTTAATTGTTATTCCGCAACATATTAACAATTTAATTCAAAACAATATTACAAAGATCGTTAAGGGATTATCAAGTGGTATCAGAGCAAGTTTTTGTTTTGATCTTCAAGAAGGTTGAAGTTTGAAGTTTTCTGAACAAGTTATAGCAATGGCGACAGAGAATAATGAAGGTATTCAGGCAACGAAAATTCTAATGCTTAAGCCTGATGAATTTGACTTGTGGAAAGTCAGAATCAAACAATATATGCTTCTGGTTGATTACCAGATGTGGGATATTGTTGTCAATGGTCTAGACTATCCAGTTGATGGAGATGGTGTTAGACAAAAGAGACCACCACCAACATCTGATGCAGAACGCAAAGTTAGATCTACAGAATGCAAAGCACTTAGCACTTTACTTCTTTCTATTCCCAATGAATATCAAAGAAGATTTGAAAACTGTGAAGATGCTAAGGTATTAATGGAGGCCATTCAGAAGAGATTTGGTGGTAATGCTAGCACCAAGAAGAATAAATGGTCTCTTCTCAAACAACAGTATGAGAACTTTGGTTCTGTAAAGTCTAAAACCTTGACTCAGACTTTTGATAGGTTTACAAAGCTTGTTGGTGAATTAGAAAATCATGGTGTTAAGATTGATCAGGATGATCTTAACAGAAAGTTTCTAAGGTCATTAAGTGAAGAGTGGACAATCTATACTGTTGGCTTAAGGCAAAGTGCAGACTTGGACACAAAGGAATTGGAAGATATATATAATGACCTGAGAAATTTTGAACCAGAGATAGACAGTAAGAAGCAGACTTCTGGATATAGTCACAATGCTGCTTTCATGTCTGTGGATGGAACAAAAGTAGAGTCAAGTCATAAAAGCTCTACTTATGTTTCAGTAGGAGGTGGATCATCATCTAATAGCTCAAATGATCAGATGTTGGAATCTTTCTTTGCTAGTAATGTGAATTCTTCACTTACTAATGAAGATTTAGACCAATTTGATGGAGATGATCTAGAGGAGATGGATATTAAGTTGCAGATTGCTTTGATCACTCAGAGGGCAAAAAGATTCATAAAGAGAACTGGGAGAAACAACTTTGCATACAAGAGGAATGATGCAAGTTGGTTTGATAAGAGTAAAATAGAGTGCTTCAATTGTCATAAGATGGGGCACTTTGCAAGGGAATGTAGGAGTCCAAGACAAGAGCAGAATGTGCAAAGGAGAAAACATACCAGTTCAAGGAGGCACATCTAATGCATTGGTGTCTCAAGATGGACTAGGATTTGACTAGAGTGATCAAGAGGAACATGTGGAGAAGAATCATTGTCTTATGGCCATTGCTGAATCTGACAAGAAGTCAGATGTTCCTTATGAGGTACAAGTTAAATTATGTTCTGTTGTTTGTAAACAAACTGTTAAACATTACAGGGATCATAATTCAAGAGTGTGTGATGAACTTAAACAATGGGAAATCAAAAATAAACACACTATAGCAGTCATTGAAAATCTGGAAAATCAAATAAAGGCATATGAAGTCAATGCAACACAGTTTAAATATGACATTGAATATGCTAGGTGGGAGAAAGAGACACTTTTAAAGATAAAGTAGAATTGTTGTCTAAGAAACTTACTGAGGTCACATATGAAAGAGATAGCATAAGACTTGATGTAAGTAAATTAGAACATGCTTCTAAAAGTGTAAACAAACTAATTGATTCACAAATTCATGATAAACTTAAGACTGGAATAGGGTACAATAATGTACCTCCACCTTATAATCACACCTATTTTCCTCCTAAAAGTGAAATTGATGTCAATTCACTTAAAACAGGAATGATAGATGAGGTTAAAAAGGCTGATCCAATCAAAAGTTTATCTGATGATGAGATGTTTGTTGAAGGTGAAGTTAGTGATTGGACTGAAGAAGATGATCAGTGTGATAGAACATCTGAGAGTGAGAGTAGTGTAAAATTTGAATCATCTAATTCATCATGTGAGGTTAAGAAAAAAGTAGCTGGTCTAGTTTCAGAGCTGAATGGTGAAAAACAAGAAGAGGGTAAGAAGATGTTTCAAGAAAAAGCTAAGCAACAGATAGAACATGTGAGCAAACCTAATAAATCTAGTAGTGGTCTAGGTTATATTAGAAAAACAGTTAAACAAGAATCTAAAATTGTGAAAGATAATTGTGTTAATTGTGCTTGCAAAACTAGATCTTCTGAACCAAAACCATTTAATAAAACTGCACCAAGAGGCAATCAGAGAAACTGGAACCAAATGGTTTCACAAAGATTGGGGCAGAATTTTCAGATGGTCAAAGAAAAATCTTGTTATATCTGTGGAAGAACTAATCATCTTCAACATGATTGTCCTCATAATCCTAAGAATTTTAATAGGATTGTGAAACCATTGTGGACAGCAGCTAACATGATTAATAAACAAAATTTTAAATCAAAAGTTAATCATATAGCCACTGTCAAGAAGATGAACAAGGCTAACAGTGGTACAACAGCAGCCACTGCTACTTATGCTGCAGTGGTACCACCAAACAAAGCCAACAGAGGCATCAAGACTAAAACAGTGGGGCGGGTTACCACTGTTAAGCATGGTGGCAATGCTAGTGTTAAAAATTCTAGAAAAATGTATAAACCAAGGCATGCTACCACTGCTAGAGTGATCAACACAGGACTAAGGGTAACCACTGTTAGGACAATACCCACTGTTAAGTCTGATATCAGTTGGATATGGAAACCAAAGAACACAAATGAACCCAAAGTTTCCAAATCCAACAGTGCATCAAAATCAATTATCTTACAGAAAGTTGATTTTCATGATGCACGTGGGAAACCCAAAACCAAATTGGTTTGGGTTCCCAAGAGAAACTAATTATCTTCTTGATTATTTGTGCAGGGCAAGCCAAAGAGCTTATGGCATGTGGATAGTGGTTGCTCAAGGCACATGACTGGTGACAAGGAAAAGCTACATGATTTCAAATCTTTTGATGGTGGATATGTAGCATTTGGAAGCAATCCAAAAGGAGGGAAGATAACAGGCAAAGGAACAGTTCAGAGTGAAAAGATAAGTTTTGATAATGTTTATTTTGTGGAACAACTGAGGTATAATTTGCTAAGTGTGAGTCAAATCACAGATAAAAAGAACCCAGTTCATTTTACTGACATTGAATGCCTTATCTTGTCCAAGGAATTTAAAATACCAGAAAACATGATTTTAATGAGAATTCCAAGGCAAGATAATGTATATAAGTGTGACTTAGCAAATATGTCACCTCAACCTGATTTAAACTGTCTTATTTCTAAAGCAAGTGTGACTGAATATCAACTGTGGCATAGAAGAATGTGTCACATGAACTACAAAACCATTAATAAACTTGCTAAAAACAAGCTTGTTAGAGGTTTACCTAAAAAGGTGTATTCATGTGATGATCATTGTGTTGCATGTCAAAAAGGCAAACAACACAAGTCTTCTTTTAAGTCCAAAAGTGTGAATACCAACTGTACACCCTTTTACTTATTGCATATGGACTTATTTGGACCAACCAACATAAGTAGCATGGGTAAAATGTCTTATTGTCTTGTAGTAATTGATGATTATACCAGGTTTACATGGGTTTTCTTTCTTAGAACAAAACATGAGACAGGTGGAATACTTAGATCATTTATAACTAAGATGGAAAATCAATTGGATAAAAAGGTTAAAATCATCAGGAGTGATAATGGAACAGAATTTAAAAATTATGAGATGGATAAGTTCTGTGAAGTTAAAGGTATTAAGAGAGAGTTTAGTGCACCTAGAACTCCACAACAAAATGGAGTAGCTGAAAGGAGGAATAGGACACTAATTGAGGCAGCTCGAACTATGCTATCTGATGCAAAACTACCTATGTCTTTTTGGGCAGAGGCAGTTAGCACAGCTTGCTATGTTCAGAACAGGGTCTTAGTAGTTAAGCCTCATAACAAGACACCATATGAACTTTTGTTTAGTAGGAAACCACTTGTTAATTTCTTAAAATCTTTTGGGTGTCCATGTACCATCTTAAATACCAAAGATCACTTAGGAAAGTTTGAAAGCAAGGCAGATGAGGGTATATTTGTTGGTTACTCTATTCAAAGCAAGGCTTATAGGGTATTCAATCAAAGAACTAGGATCATAGAAGAGACCATGCACTTAACCTTCAATGAGAATACATCTAATCCTGATGGGAAAGGTCCTAAGTCTTTGTTTGATATTGATGCACTTAACACTGCTTTTAGATATCCAAATGTAGATTCAAGTGCAGGTACAAGTACAGGTACAAATGGAAGTGCAAAGGATGGAAAAGTTACAGCAGCTACAGGAATGTCATCTGGAAAGAAGAATGATTCATTGGAATACATCTTATTTCCAATATGGTCTCCTGATCCCCCAGAAGTGTTTGCAACTGATCCATCAATATCATCCAAGAGTTCAGAGGGTGATGAATCTGATGGGAATCCTTTCATGAGTAATTTTGAATCTGATGAACAGAGTGATGAACAGAGTTATGAACAGGGTAAAGAACAGTGTGATAAGAGTCCAGAACAGCAACTTTTAAAGAATCTGAACAATTTCACTGAGAATACTAGACATGTTGTTGATTATATTACTACAGATGTGTCTAAAATTCTGAGTGATGAGGTTCCTGAACAAACTCCAACTAAGCAAATTGGTAAGGAGGCTAGGCTGGATTATTTACAGTTCATGAGCACAACTCCATTGTCAAAAAGGATTTCAAAAGAAAGGTCAAGTGAAACTTCTGGTCATGATGAGAATTATACAAACTTGGAAACTGGATTACATGAAACATCTACATCTAATTACATTGTTCATAGAGATCATCCTCTTGAACAAGTAATTGGTGATGTTGGTTCTGTTGTACAAACTAGACAGCAAACTAAGATCAGTGAAGAGGAACTCCATACCTCTTTATATGTATGTTTCCTATCTCAAGTTGAACCAAAGAAGGCAGTGGAAGCTCTTAAAGATCCCAGTTGGATTGAAGCAATGCAGGAGGAGTTGTTACAGTTTAAGATTCAGAATGTATGGACCTTAGTTGATCTACCAAAAGGAAAAAGAGCAATTGGAACAAAGTGGATCTTCAAGAAAAAGAAGGATGAAAGAGTTATAGTGATTAAGAACAAAGCAAGATTGGTGGCACAAGGGTATACTCAGGAGGAAGGCATTTATTATGATGATGTCTTTGCTCCTGTAGCAAGAATTGAAGCAATCAGGTTATTCTTGGCATATGCATCATACCAAGGCTTCAAAGTCTATCAAATGGATGTCAAGAGTGCTTTTCTGTATGGCACAATTGATGATGAAGTATATGTTTGCCAACCACCAGGATTTGAAGACCCAAAGTATCCAGATAGGGTATGCAGATTGGATAAGGCTCTTTATGGCTTGCATCAAGCACCTAGAGCCTTGTATGAAACTCTATCTGTTTACTTATTGGAAAATGGTTTTAAAAGAGGTACCATTGACAAAACACTTTTTACCAAAAGGGTTCACAAAGATATTCTGTTGGTACAAGTGTATGTTGATTGTCGCGGCCTCTATCGGTCGGTCGGATTTAACTCCGGTCGTTGTTCCAACAGCAACAGAAGCGGCGGACAGTGAGTTTTAAATTTATATGAGCTGGGGCTCAAACTATAAGTACTACCTACCTTGGGAGCAAGCAGTAAGTATAACTCGAGGTCGTTCTTAAATCGGAGCGAATTGAAATAAAGCGGATCACCAAAGATTATGGTCGCAATTAGGATAGGGGTAGGTAGATAGATTTTGGATTGATTTGGTTTTCTAATTTTCCTAAGTGCAGAAAAGTAAATAACGAGAAATGAAATTAGGGTTTAAGCAGACAGGTAGAGATGTGATTGCTGAAACTTGGATACTAGGGTTTCGGGATGATGTTCATTATAAAATTGATTGGAGATTTACCAGATAAAGAGTAGACATACTTTCGGTGTAAACACTAGGACCCTACGTTCAGGTGAAACCCTAGAAACATATGTCACTGGAATCCTAGGTTACCATGATTCTGATCAGATCAGGCTGTTTTCAAACCCTCCTGAGCCTTTGCTTAACTAAGACAAAGTCACCCTAAATGTTCTAGGGATCAGGCATAAGGCAACAGACCGCAATTGTATTTACTGACCTTTCTTAACACCTAATCGTCTATTTACTTTTATTATAGCAAATACTGATTGTATCCTGTGTATGTTAAACTGTTGGTGTGATTAGGGTTTTGCATGTCTAGGTATATGATTGACACTACCATGTATTGTTTCTATTGAAGCACATACTTAACCATCGTAAATATAGACCCTCCTTTACAGTCAGGCGTTCATCCCTAGGAATAATCACGGTGTACAGGGCAATTAGGCATTTCCACAGTGTTCCAAACCCTAGATGTACTGACGGTGTACTGGGCATTTAAGCATTTCCACAGTGTTCCAGATCTTAGGTGCACTAACGGTGTACAGTGCAACAAGCATTTCCACAGCTTTGATTCCTAGACCACAGTTCTAGAAGGATCACTTCTAGGTAATTCACGATGAAACAATCCATGGCATTTCCTTAGCTTCCACGTATTTGTACTCCACACGAGGTGTTTCCAACGCTATACGATGTACCGTGCCTTTTAAAGGAAAGTTCATAGTTTCATACTGTAACTGGAGATAACTGTATATTCATAGTATTATGGTTGATCAGATCCTATCCTAGGGCAACAGTCACGTGAAAGTCTGGAAAGGGTGATGAGAGACTAGATTTATATTCAGGATAAGCTTAACCAGATACACAGCATAACAATTTCCAATCGTATAAATGAAACATTAATTTAACATCATCCATACTCCTAATATTTACATTTCAACAATCACAATATTAAACTACTCTATAAACATGGCAATATGCAAAATACAAACTGAAATAACATAAAGCACAAGCATTATAACAGTAAGTAAAGTTTAGATATCACCAGGAATACAGCAGCGTAATACTGAGGATTACAAATAGTCTGAACTTGAAAAGCTCGTTACAACAAGATTACCAAGCTAAAACTTCCTCTAGACTCGAACCGTAAGCTCAACCCTAACCTTTCTCCTCTAACTCCTAAGAGTAGTGCTAGAGAGAGAAAGTTAGAGAGAGAAAGTGAGAGAAAATGAGAGAAATGAAAATGAGAGAAATGTGAAAGTGTGTGAATGTGTTGAGGTGTGTAAAATGAGGAGGGGTGATCCCCTATTTATAGGCAAAGCTCAAAAATCAGTCGTACAACTCGCGAAACAGCACGTACAAGCAAACGAAGCAGCATACGGGGGCAAGGGGGTCATATACAGCCTTGGTAGGGCCGTATACGATGTATACAAGGCCGTATACGGTCTGTATAGGGCCGTATACGGTTCCCTAGGCCGTATACGGTGTCCGTCTGATTTCGTTCGTTATGGTGTCCGTCTGATTTCGTTCGTTGCTTAAAACGCGCGTATCTCCTTCGTTATGCGTCCGTTTGACCTGATTCTTTCGCTTGTGTCTTCGTAATTCCGTTACGCTTCTAATGATGCCAATTTCACTGAAATTGGATGTGTATAGCTCAAGCATAGCCGAAATGACTTTATAGGGTCTGATACTGCTCAGTCTTCTCCGTTCTTTATCCGATTTGCATGATTCTTGATTTTCCCGTATCGATTTTACCTGTTTAATAATATGATGAAGTTAGAATGTGATCTATATAAGGTAAATGAGGCTGGAAGATTTTGTGCACGTTTATTCGTCCTGATTTGCTTGTTATTTGGACGTTTTAGGTGATTTTTGCAGCAACGCCTATATTTAGACCACTTTAGTGAATTTTAGTAAATAATGATTATTTTGGAATGTTTTCACTAAAGTTACGTCCAAAAAGTGTGGAATATTGCCCTTAAAAACATGACTATTTGAGTCACATCAAGTTATCCCACACTTAGGCGTTGCTTGTCTTCAAGCAACACTCAGTTAGAAAAACATTTGTTTTGGGTTTTTAAGGGTGAGTCAAAATAATTTCAAAATGATACCACTTCTAATATGACTAAGACTGTTTAAGAATAAGAGAAAGGATAAGATGATCCTTTCAGAAGCAAGAAGCAATTATCATCAAGCATACTACCAATTCTTGTGATCTTGGAGTACACATGACTAGGCGATCTCACTAAAGGTGGTCACTCAATTCACTCAAGGTGTATCGGGTTCCCTAACAATCTAAAACAAATGAAATCGCTCAAATAAGCCAGTCATGCAGCACTCATCGTCATAAGCTTGGTCGAGAATCGGATCTCCACCACTTAGGTGAGGACGGTGCTAACTATCCCAAGACATTCAACGGGTGGTAGTGTTTTAAGGGTATGGATAGTGGTATATGTTTGGTTGTAAGGGTTTGACTTATCTTAAAACTCAAAGATAGTGAAAAACTTTATTTCAGAATGGAACGGAGGATTTTGTAGCTGCTCGTCTTCTATCGAATTTTCCTTGAGAAGGTGATACTTGAAGCACTCAGCTTTATTTGATGGAACTATTTTTCTTTTCTTTTTTTCTTGATTTTTCTTCTTTTTATTTTTCTTTTCTTTCTTCAGAACTTCTTTGCCAGAGAATTTCTAAGGATATTTTATGTTGATCCTTTCAGAAATCCTTTTCGGAATTATGATCTTTGATCTTGAACTTCAATTTCTTTTGTCGTGCCAATTTTTCGCACTTTTGACTTTTTAGAGTACACAGAAGAGGAAGACTTTAGATCATAATTGAAGAGGATGTTCCAAAAGATGTTTCTCACGACCTTAGAAATTCCAAGATAAGGTTTTGGGAAATTTTGGGTGAGTAGGGGTTTAGTACGAGGGTTTTTGCGAAATGAAAGGTTTAGGCTCAACAGGGTTTACTAGGCGGATCATCGATACTGAAAATAAGCATCGGAAGGGTTTTGGGCTTGAAGAGATATGTAAGAATTGGGTTTAAATCCTAAGGAATGTCAAGGTCATCTAGCTGCACCTATACCGCATACGGTACACACCAATGTGGTCTTGAAACGTATGTCTGGAGCAAGTTCTAATTCAGAGATGCAAGCATCGGCACACACAAGAAATGAAAGTGAAGCATTAAAGATGAATGCTTTTAGGCTCAAGATACCTCACTACAAAATAGGATTGTATGTGCCTAGCCATGCTCCTTTCAGATTATTGTTTCTTGCTCGAGAAATTCCTATCTTATTTTCCCTATATTCCAAAATACCTTAAAATTTTGTTTGAAAAATTCGTTATTTGGGAAAATATTTTCCGAGTAATGCTATTTTGGACATAAAAATCGCCTAGAAATTATCCAAGGTATTCTATACCTTGCTATCCCACACTTAGAGGAACATTGTCCCTAATGTTCTCTTGAGTTGAGTTTTTACTGGAGATAAAATCCCACACTTAGAGTTTGAACATGTAAGAAAATGTTTCTTAAGTGTTAAATTTGGGTTTGAATCCCACACTTAGTGATAAGCTCAGGATAGGGTATAGAATATAACAAGCTAACAAGACAGAATATATGTGATCATGAAATGGATAGAAGGTTAAGAAACTCCCCAGATAACGTTTTGAAGCATATGAAATTTTGCAGGAGAGAGAGAGTCGAAGCGAGCTTTCTTCTGCATTCTTCTTGAAGGACAGCAAGCTTCATACAGGGTTATCCGGTGTCATGTATCCAACGTTATCTGAAATCAACTTCAATTCTTTTAAGTGGGGATCCTTATGGTGTAGAATCCCATACTTTAGGTTTTGGAGTGATTTCAATAAGTGTTTGTGGTGTGGGGAGTGATCCCACACTTAGTTCTTTGAAGTGCTTAGATACAAGGAAGTTTTGAGAAGAACGAAGCCCCTTCATGAGATGTCGAATGTTCCGCAGTCTGCAAATATTGAAAACTGGTTCGGGTTGCCTTTTTGACTTCACGGATTTTCTTCTTGAAAGTACGTCATCTCGCCTTTTTCCACGTTCATACATCACAACATTTCTACTTATTTGACAGAAAGAAAATAAAACATAATAAGTAAAAGCATAATATAGATAAGGATAGAGTGATCAACCAACTAGTGGCTGATACAAATAAGTTCCAAAAGTAGGGTCAAACAGTAGCCGAACAAACACAAGATAATAATAGTAATAATGTCTGAAACCAAAGTCATATGATGCAAATGGGGTAGAACTATGAGGCTGGGGATCCCTGGTCAGGTGCATCAGTATGCTGAGTGGGAGCTGGTGCTGTAGATGGCCCTGCGACTGACTGCTGGCCACTAGATACTCTCTGTCCCTGTTCTTCAGCATTGATCAGTTTGAGCTGAATCAATATGTCTCTGAGGGTAGCTGCTGGCAGTCTCATCGGATCAGTGTAGCCCCACTCTAGCAAAATAGCCGAAGTAACCCCTGCCTGCTCTAGTAAGGTCATGTAAGCCTGACGTAGCATGCTCTCTCTCGGTACAACTGAGGAAGAGATCGGTCCCAAGTTTAATAGCATCCCGGAAGTGTCAAAAGATACAGCATCAGTGCCAAAGTAGACTGTGTCAGCACGGTAAGATCCACTGGCGACTGGCTGGGCAGGATGAGGAATCACAGGTGCAGAAATCACTGGCTGGACTACCGGTATCTCGGTCTCAACTGACTGGACCTGCTCTGGTACTGGTGTGGTCCGAATAGCGGATGATGGTGTATGGGTGGTATGTGATGGGATGGATGTATGTGGTGGTGCTATGGCTGGTGGTGGTGGACCGCATCGGTACATGTAAGTCTCTGGGTCAGGAATACCAAGTTTCCTGGAAATCAACAGCTGATGGGAACGGCTAACCTGAAGAGCATGCAAAAGATAATACTGTGTCAGCGAGGTCACTGGATCTGTGTAGTGAACAGTAGCCTGAGCTGGTGGCTCGGCTGTCTCAGCTCCTCTATGCGGGACACTAGCATGAGTAGTAGGTGCTCGGGCTCTATCAGATGGGCCATCCTCAGTATCTGCAACAGGTGAGGATCCTCTAACACGCTTCCCAGGGAGACGACATTCTGGAATGATCTGTTTGGTGTTCTTCCATAGGCACTGTCTCTGCTCATCTACCTCAACAAGATGGATCAACTTGCAGTAGTCCAAGTTGAATGGCAAAGAACGAGAACAAACAGTAAACTCCTCAGTGTGGGCCTCAGTCAACAATCCCATACTATACAGCAATCTAGTAATAATCGACCCCATGAACATGTGCCTATCCATGTCTGTCTCAGCCCCAAGTCTCTCAGCGATCAAGAAAGCAACATTCAGATTCTTTCCTCCTATGATTGCTTCCATGAATTTCAATTCTTCGGCACTCACAGCACCACCCTCCTTCTTTCAAAATATAGAACATGCTAGCAACTTGTGAAGGATGTGATGAACCGGCTTGATGAAAGTGGATGACTTAACACAGCTCCTAAAGTTTGATCCTGCTAAATCCATCCAAATATCCTTATGGTTCCTGTTTGGTAGGTTGGAGATGTCTTGAACACTGTTTCTGAACCATGCAGAGTTGACCTGAGACTCTGTATATAAACCAAGATACACTCCCAAGTCGGCAACTGAGATATGATGAATTTGTTCCTGAAACCTGAATGAAATCTTTCTTTTGTCGGATACGCTCATCTTTGGATTCAGCTGGTAAGTCATCATGAACTCTTTCACTACTTCTCGGTATGCATACTGATAGCATCAAATAAGTACTGTATTTATATACTAATATTCCCTAGTTTTTCTATACTTTTATTGCAATTATTTGATAAAATGTAATTATTTCGTTCATATTTGCAAAATAGGTAGAAATAGAGCTTGAATTAGTGAAGAACGAAAATGAGCTATAAATAGAGTAAATAGAGTAATTTTTGTATAAAAGTTGATTGGACCTAAATATGATAGGGACAAAGTGGTTAAAAGAGTGATAAAAATAAATAAAGTTCGCGAATATTTGAGTTTGGAAAGTTAAACGAGTTGAGCGAAAATAGTTAGATTGAATATTTATTGGAGTTTACGAGTTGGACCAAATAATTAGTTGGGTTAAATAATAATAATAATATAGTTAAATATCATAAACTTAATAAGTAGTACTAAACTCACGTTAGTATATATATATATATATAGTATATAAATTATAGTATATAAAAATATTAGTCTTAAGTAGTTAGTAATTATAATATAATAAAAGTTATTAAATATAATAATAAAAGGGTTAATAGACACTGAGGGGATTAAAGTATCCTAAAATGTTCGCTTGGGGTACTAAAGTTTATCATTTGACAAATCGATAACCCAACTTTTAAAACCCATTCCTAAGTGGAAAATGAGCTGATAAAGATTCATCTATTTGAACAATTTTATAGACTTTAATTATCCTTGTAAATATTTTAATAAACTTTAGTCATCCTTGTAAACATATTAACAAACTTTAGTTACCCTTAAACACAATACATATAGTTAGCTCATCGATTTGTCAAATCATAAACTATGGTACCTCAAGTGAACATTTTGAGATACTTTAATCCCTTCCGTGTGTATTAACCCATAATAAAATGATGTATGATGTATTTTGACTTTCACGTGGAGCATAAATTCGAACCACCAAGTCAAACATGAAGGGGCCCAGTCCAAGTCAAAAATGAGGAAGCAGGGGCCCAAGTCTGCAATCGGATCACATAGCAAAGCAGAGGCAATATGTCGGCTAGTAATATATTCGAGAATAAATTAAGATAATATGGATGGATCAAGCTACTGGATTAATTGGACTCAATTAATTAAATGGAACGGAAAGGAGTCGGTAGAACTTTAGCTTGAGGGGTAACCCTATTCTATATTTAAGCCGACTTGGTGGATTGCAGAAGGGGACACAAAAACGAAAAAAAAAAAAAAGGCAGAGAGATACGGATGAATAAAAAAAGAGAACGAAGGAAGATTTTTAATGACTTTTGGAGACATCCAAAGTTATCGCTCATCATCATAATTATTCGGCTACGTTATATTCGTCGGTTAATTCTTGTTTTAATACAACTATGAATTTCTCTATGATTATTACTTGCGCGTTTGAACCCATGATTATGGGCTAATTTCTTTAATGTTTGTTTAGACTAATTTAATGTCTAACTCTTGGATATAATTTAGTGATTCGATTTATAAGCTTTGATTTTACATTAATAAAAGAACGATTGATATTTATTGTTAATTGATTTGTTCAAGTAGTAAACTTTATTGTTTGCGATTAGTGACAACTTTCGTGATTATTGTTTGCTTCATAATTAAGAGATTGATTGTGAGTTTTGATTAGATATAATTGAAAGACTTGAATTGGTTAATTGATAATTAATACTAGCAAATAACCCGCGCGATGCGGCGAGATAGTATCTGAAACCGATCACATGTCATTTTCTATATCTGAGTTTGAGGCAAAAACTTGTATCGATAACAACTCATAGCATCTGTTCAACAAAGCCATCATGTAGCACTTAATTCCATAACAAAGGTTTCTTTGCGCCTTTTTTTTTTAAGAAAGCAAGCTACCATTCAATAATCAAAGTCCTATACAAACAGAAAATATAGCCATCATTCACATTTGGTAGCGCTAGCGAACATGTTTTGCTACGCACTGACATTTATAGGAAACTTGATAGTTGAATGGGTTTGAGCCATGTTTAATAACTAAACATATGCAATCATATCTCGAAGAACTCACATGGAAGTACATCTCGATTAGCCAAACCAAGGCACAAAAGCCAACTCATAAGCTGCTGAAATATACAATTAAATAGAAACCCAAAAAAAGTTAATAACTATAATCATATATGTGAAATTTTACACGAGGCAGATTGCATTCTTAGCAGTCTCCTGCACGAATCATGGGGCTATTTGGATCATCTAAAACTAATACATATGCCAAACGATGAATCTATAATAAAATTTACTATAGTCTAAATCATTATAGTAAAGTATTTGATACCTCAACAGCTTGGTTGAATAAGGAATACAATAAAGTGTAATTCTTTTCAATATCTCGTATCTTCACTATGATTGCCTATCAGCATATGGATAGCAAAAAAAACAAGTAATATATTAGAAACCTTCCCATTTTTAGTCCAGGTTAAAAGAGGTTGGGACGGGTCGGGTCAGGGTAAATTGCAAACACTTCTTGTCCATTCTGTGTACTTTAATATAAACAACTAATGTGTCAATCATGATAAGAGAAACAAATCAACAATATTATTATGATGATACGCTAAATACTCAAATTGAATGATTTAGGAGGTCAGCTACGATAATATGCGACTCTAAACAACCTTTAAACCATGCGACCCATTTGATCAACTCCCTTCTATTCACTTCTTTCACTGGTCCATTCAAAACACAATCACACACTTATACATTCCCCACATGGACCGATGAATAAGTATATTTGCACTCTAAACAATGTATATAAAATATAAAATTATTTAATCTAAAAGAAAGAACAATACCTTATTGCTTGTTTATTGGAACTCTAGCAAGAATAAACTCATCTTATATCAGCTACACCTTATAAAAGACTACCAGGTAAAAGCTATAAATAATAATGTTACCAAACATATAAAATGGCAAGAAAGCATAAACTACCAAACAAAATAACCTACGCTTCTTATACATTTGTTCCGTTGAGTCTGTGTTAGGATTGTTATGGGCTTATGATAAAGGATTTACTACAAGAAAAACCTACATACATGGAATGCTTCAAAAATATTTTGTAATACACACCTTAGGTTTATTTATATTTTGGGTCCATATACTATCGAGTTAATTTTAAAAATTCAACAAAAGTTGAAGAATTTCATTAGATGAATTTAAGCACAAAAAGCAAGAGCTTTTGTACAATCACAAACATTTGTCAATATATAAAAAAACTCCAATATGAACAACAAAAATAAGACCAGAAATGAACTTCCTATACCTTATGGAAGTTAACGACCAAATCTAGTTCCAATAGGTTGTTGAAGAAGTGATCGACTATCTAAACAAATAACTGAATCCCAACATATATGGTAGCTCATTATTAGTTATATCAACACAAAGTGAAAAAGATAGTCCATCATTTCGCCAACAACCGAACAACGTCACTGGTATATAACTTTATATCTACGATACTGCAAAAAGACACATATATGAAACAAACTAATATCCATCAACACTATGTAAAACAGCAAAATTGAAGTCACGGGACCTATATTCCTTTATAGAAAGCAACACAATTATGAATTATCAGAAGCGATTAAACATTATCTAAAAGCAGACCAAAAATCCAACTCTATCAAGCTATGCAGATAATCATCATCACTTCTTTCTGAAAAACACATTCAAGTTGAGAACAAAAGCTGAAGTACCCAAATATTGTTTGGAAAGTAATAACTAAGCAAAACAAAATACAAGTAGATGTTACTCGATGGAATTGACGGTAAGCAATCAATTCTCCTTGTTGGAGTTACTATGTTTTTCTTCTCTATATTCTTCATGTAGGCAGACACCAAAACACGCATAATAATTCCAAATAACTTTTCATCGAAATCAACCAACTGGAAGAAAACAAAACTAAAGACGCATATAATTGAAATCAGATCAAGATCCTAAATTAATATAAGAAAAACCGAACGAACATAAAAACAAATATTATCAAAATCAAACATTAGAAACCATAATAATATCGAATCATAAATCAGAAACCACTAACAGAAAAACCCCAAATATATAAGATCTAAAAGAATTAAATTAAAATCAAATATAAGAATGACATGTATAAATAATATAAACCCCTAACCCGAAAAAAGTTTGAACCGGAGTTGAAGGTGGTCACCGTTTGAATGATTTCAGCGTAACGAAGGAGGGAGGATGTGGTGGTGGGGTTTCTGCTGCTGCAACCGGCTTCTAGAGAATGAGAGAGATCGACGCAGGAGGAGGAATAGATATGAATAAGTCAAAAACATCTAAACCAATAATAAGGACTTGCTCTATTTACACAGTGGACCTTACCAAAAACCTGCTACTTGCACTTTTTACATAGTTGACTTTCCAAATAAATTGCTGCAGAAGAGTAACTGCACACGTTATTATTTATTGGGTGGTAAAAGAAATTTCAATTGAGTGTAAATTCAAAGTGAGGGGTATTATAGGGATTTTCTATATCTCTCCTACTCAACTTTCAGCCAAAACACCAAAACCCTTAATAAGGGGTATAGATTGGTGAATCACAATTTAGAGACATCTTGTGTGATTAAGGTTTTTATGAAAGTATAACCTAGTTAATTGTAATTTCATTGATTATACGATTCATAGTTAAGAAGTTTTAAATCACGAGGACACTCGGATTGTATAATCTTAATTAAGTGACTTTGACGTGACAACTGATAGGTCCGAATCGCATTTTCTAGGTGGATTAAATATGATCAAGTTCTTAATCAAAACTATCCAAGGCTAGATGTTAAAGGTCTAAACAAGCATATTCTCTCTGTTTGAGTTAAACTATCTTTAATTCGTTCTAGTTTTATTACTTGCCTTTATTTTTTATTTACTTGTTTTATTGTTTAAAATACACCCTTTGACTGTCTGTCGTTAAAAGACACAAAAAAAATCCCAATCTTTACTTGCTTTGTTAGTTTAGTTATTAGATAAATTTAATTACTTAAAATACGATCATATTGTTCCCTGTGGAGACGAACTTAACCGGATCTTACCATAGCTATACTATTGTGCGATTAGTGTAACACCCCCGAAATTCACTGTTTTGCGGAAGCATAGTTTGGGGTGTTACTAATCAAATATCACAGCACAAAGATAAAGTAAACGACATCTATATGCAACGTTTGTAAATTAGTTACATTCCATAGATATATTGTTTGAAAACTTAGTGTTTTCGTATACAAAAATGTAGTTTCCCTAGAGTCCGCGCGTGTAGCGGGAGATTCTATTACATAATCAAAATATACAAAAGATAATGCTAAGAATCTCCGCTAATGCAGTTATGTTGAAATCATGCGACTCTAGCTAAAATCCTGGAGTAATCCTACTCCATCCGAGTACCTGAGAAAACATGCTAAAAAGTGTCAACCAAAAGGTTGGTGAATCTCACAGGTTTGTAAGTAATATCAGCTTTGAACACGAGATTTCATCAGTAATGCCCGCAGGCGTAAAATCAGCAATTTCATTCTAGAAATCGTAAACCAGTATTTGCAATCCCGCAAATGTAAGTAAGTAAGTTTATACCGTTGCCATGAGGCTCATAATCGAAGCTTAACCCGTAAGTAATAAGTTTGCTCCCGTGACATGCTCGTAAATGAGCAAGCATCAGTAACGAATAATTAGTCACCCGTTTCTACGTGTAAATCAGTACGTGGCAGCGCTACTGCCCCGGGTGGGGAGGGTCATTTCCCTAATGGATCCATTAACTAGTGTTCGCGCTTAAGTCCATAACTAACGATATATGATGGAGAGACTTCTGTTTGTAAGTAAACTCATGCAATTTCGTTTGGTATAGTAAACAGTTTAGTACTTGTGTTCAAGAAAATCAGTAGCATGTATCTCCCCCAATAAGATAAAACAGTAAAAGTGGGGCCGTAAGACTCACCTGAGTCTTGTAGTAATCAGTTGCAATTAGCAAGTAGTAAGTAAAGCAAGTAGGTTCTCTGAACCCGTAACCTTCAAATGCCTAATCATATGAAGTTATGTAAGTATGCGTCTCACGAGACGTTTCGTTTAGTTGTACACAACTAGTATATCCAGTGTTTGTCCGTATGTTTGTAATTGTTTGTTTGTTGGAAAACATGTTTGGCCCGTTGGTGACGGTTTGTAGCAAAAATTCTAAAATGTTGACTTTGCTACAGTAAATGTGCTACAGTGAATTGCTACAGTAAAATTTGACTTTTTGCTACAGTAACTTTGACTTTTCTATAGTGAAAATCCTTTAAAATTTCCAAGTTTTCTGTTTTCTGCGACATAAGCTGCGACACAAGGATTTGTATGCGACACAAGGGTTGTGTCGCATGAAGGATGCGACACAATAGCTCTGCGACACAGTGGTTGTGTCGCAAAAAGCTTGCGATGCTAATTCAATAGCGACAGAACGGTTGTGTCGTATTAAATACGACATAGTATGCGACATAGAGTGTGACACAATATTGTGTCGCAAAGGTTACGACACTAAAGGATTGGTACGACACAAGGTGCGATACAAACGGGTTTATGCGACACAGCATGCGACACAAGGCTTGTGTCGCATGTATGAACACCAGCCCAGAAACTTTCGGGTTTCAAGAATTTCCGACCAAAAACGCAAATCTAACCCATTTTCGAGCTATAAAATCGTGTATTCTTCATGTATTAGGTTATATCTAAGTTGTGTACACATCAAAACATCAAAACATTACACCAAATTGAATAGCTCTAAGATTTTAGAAATTTCTTACTTTTGCAAATCGAGCTAAATGGAGGATGAATTGATGAAAACGGTCTTGATATTCTTGCTCCACTCGTGATGGTGACTCCAAATATGTAATTTTCGTGTGTCGGTTTGTATTCCGAAAATTTGGTGTAGATTGGAGTTGAGAGAGTTTATGAGGTGTGTGTGTTTTTGGAGAAATGAAAAATGAAAGAAGAAAGTAGGAGTGGGGGTGGGGTTGGCTGATCCATCAAGGAAGGAGGGGAAATTACTCCCCAAAACGCAGTGTTGACTCCGTGTCCTAATAGTTTAATCACTAGTTTTTAATATCTAACCAAACGTTTATATTTTAAAACGTAACTGGAGTATTAAAATTAAAAATACCTTGAAATTAATAATAAAAATATTTGTCGAAGTATTTAAATTATTAATTCGTGTTTATTACGTTTTGTTGCATTATTTAAAATGTCGTCGCGATAATATGTAAATAATGTCCGTTCAGTTGCGTATTTTATATACCAAAAATACGTTCTCATTATTTAAGTTAATTTCTGTCACCAACGTCCAAATAACTGTGTCGGACTCCGTCCGGTTAATTCGCACGATTTATCCGAATCGCGTAAGTACACACATATATATATAAATCACCTTATATATATATATAAAAATAGAGTCTGCAATTAGTCCTATTACATACTAATTACATCTAGTTACAATTAATTAGGCTAAATTAATTACCCTAATTTAGCAGGTGTTACATTCTCCCCTTGTTAAAGAAATTTCGTCCCGAAATTTGCTTGAGTGCACGGACGGTGCGTTATCTGGGAAGGGATGTGGGTATTTCTGTCGCATTTGGTCTTCCCGTTCCCAGGTGAACTCAGGGCCGCGCCTAGAATTCCACCTGACCTTTACGATGGGAATACGACTCTGTTTCAATCGTTTGACCTCACGGTCCATGATTTCCATAGGTTCCTCGACAAAATGAAGTTTATCATCGATTTGAATTTCGTCGAGCGGTATAATCAATGTCTCGTCAGACAGACATTTCTTCAAGTTAGAAATGTGGAATGTATTGTGTACGCTGCTAAGTTCAGCAGGAAGTTGCAGGCGGTATGCCACTGGACCAATCCTTTCAAGGATTTCGAATGGTCCGATGTATCTAGGATTTAGTTTGCCTCGTTTTCCGAATCGAATAACACCCTTCCACGGTGCCACTTTGAGAAGTACCTTGTCCCCTACCTGGAACTCAAGGTGTTTGCGTCTTACGTCAGCATAGCTTTTCTGACGATCACGTGCGGCTTTCAGCCGGTTTTGAATACCGATGATTTTCTCAGTAGTTTCTTGAATGATATCTGGACCCGTGAGTTGGGAATCTCCTAACTCAGTCCAACAGATAGGTGATCGGCACTTACGCCCGTAAAGTGCCTCGAAGGGTGCAGCCTTTAAGCTGGTATGGTAACTGTTGTTGTACGAGAACTCGCACAACGGTAAGTGATTTTCCCAAGAAGTACCGAAGTCAACTACGCAGGCTCGTAGCATATCCTCCAGTGTTTGAATAGTTCGCTCGCTTTGGCCATCGGTTTGCGGGTGATAAGCAGTACTCATATCCAGACGAGTACCAAGAGATTTTTGTAGTGATTGCCAAAAGTTAGAAGTAAAACGGCTGTCCCTATCCGAGATGATCGAGATAGGTACACCGTGTCGCGAGATGATTTCTTTGACATAGATGCGAGTCAGACGCTCCATCTTGTCGGTTTCCTTGATGGCCAGAAAATGAGCAGATTTCGTGAGACGGTCCACGATCACCCAAATGGTATCGCAACCACTCGAAGTTTTTGGTAGTTTGGTAACGAAGTCCATGGAAATCTGTTCCCATTTCCATTGAGGAATTTCAGGCTGTTGGAGCAACCCCGAGGGTCTTTGGTGTTCAGCCTTGACTTTGGAACAGGTTAGGCATTTACTGACGTACAAGGCAATGTCAGCTTTCATGTTAGGCCACCAATACAACCCTTTGACATCGTGATACATCTTTTCAGAACCAGGATGTATAGAGTATCGAGATTTGTGAGCTTCAGCCATCACCAAATCTCGCAAGTTTCCGAATTTGGGTAACCACACCCGGTTAGAGAAGTATCGAGTTCCATCGGGTTTGATTTCGAATTGTTTATCCAAGCCTCGCAAGGCTTCATTTTTCAAGTTTTCATCGTTGAGTGCTTCAAGTTGAGCGGTAAGGATTTGAGCAGGAAGCTCGTTATGAATTGTCATAGAAAGTGCTCGGACTCGAAGGGGTTTCACTCGTTCTTTTCGGCTTAAGGCATCGGCAACTACGTTAGCCTTGCCCGGATGGTATTTGATCTCGCAGTCGTAGTCACTAAGTAACTCAACCCAGCGACGTTGCCTCATGTTTAGATACTTCTGATCGAATATGTGTTGGAGACTTTTGTGATCAGTGAAGATAGTGCTTTTCGTACCGTAGAGATAATGTCTCCAGATTTTCAATGCGAAGACCACAGCACCTAACTCGAGGTCGTGGGTCGTATAGTTTTTCTCGTGGATTTTTAGTTGTCGTGAGGCATAGGCAATGACTTTTTCCCGTTGCATCAACACACAACCAAGTCCTTGGTGTGAGGCGTCGCAGTAAACTACGAAATCGTCGGTGCCCTCGGGTAAGGACAAGATCGGTGCACTGCAAAGTTTGTTTTTCAATAGTTGGAAAGCTGACTCTTGTTTATCAGTCCAATCGAACTTCTTATCTTTCTGAGTCAGTGTGGTTAGGGGAACAGCTATTCTTGAAAAGTTTTCGATGAATCGGCGGTAATAACCAGCAAGACCCAAGAATTGTCTCACTTCGGTTGGAGTGGTCGGTGACTCCCAGCCCTTGATTGCTTCAATCTTGGCGGGATCAACATGAATTCCTTGGCTGTCAATCACGTGCCTGAGGAATTGAACGGTTCGAATCCAGAACTCACACTTAGAGAATTTGGCATATAACTCTTCGTGTTTAAGAAGTCCTAGAATGGTTTTCAGATGTTGAGCATGTTCCTGCTCGTTGCGAGAGTAAATCAGGATATCATCGATGAACACAATGACGAATTTGTCAAGATATGGTTTGCACACCCGATTCATAAGGTCCATGAATACGGCCGGTGCGTTGGTCAACCCGAATGGCATCACTTGGAATTCGTAATGCCCATAACGAGTTCGGAAAGCTGTCTTTGGGATATCATTGTCACGGACTCGGAGTTGATGATAACCCGACCGTAGATCAATCTTTGAGTAAACACTCGATCCCTGGAGTTGGTCAAACAGGTCATCGATTCTAGGAAGTGGGTACCGATTCTTTATGGTTAGCTTATTCAGCTCTCGGTAGTCGATACACATGCGGAAAGATCCATCTTTCTTTTTCACGAATAAGACCGGAGCTCCCCAAGGCGAGGAACTTGGTCGAATGAATCCTCTGTCCAGGAGTTCCTGTAGTTGGTTAGACAACTCCTGCATTTCGGATGGTGCTAAACGGTAAGGGGCTCGTGCCACGGGTGCAGCTCCGGGCACAAGTTCGATTTGAAATTCAACTTGTCTAGGTGGCGGAAGTCCGGGCAAGTCTTCAGGAAAGACTTCCGGGAAATCCTGCACGATCGGAACATCCTCAAGTCGCTTCTCCTCCGACTTCTTCTCCGTTACATGTGCAAGGATGGCTTGATACCCTTTTCGTAGGTATTTTCTAGTTTTCAGACATGATACAATATTTAAATTCCGTCTACCGGTCTCTCCTTGTAGGACTAAGGTTCCACCGGAGACAAGAGGTATGCGAACGAGTTTGTCATGACAGATGATTTCAGCTCGGTGCCTGGATAACCAATCCATACCGACAATAATATCGAAGCTGCCGATCTCGACGGGGATTAAATCAATGGGAAACGTTTCGTTCGTGAGGTTAAGTGTACAGTTGGGTATGATGCTATCAGTCTCAATCAGTTTGCCGTTAGCTAATTCTACAATGTATTTAGCATCTAAGGCAGTGGGAGTTATATCAAGTAAAGGGCTAAATTTCTCAGAAATGAAGCTTCTATCGGCACCGGTATCAAATAATACAGAAGCAGTAAGGTCGTTGAGAAGGAACGTACCCCGTCACGACATTCGGGTCTTGTCTGGCTTCCCCAGCCTTGATAACGAATGCTCTACCACGAGCAGGGTTGTTGTTGTTTTTCAGCTTTGGGCAATCTTTCTTGAAGTGCCCTGAATTTCCGCACCCAAAGCAGGCCTTTGGTGCATTGGTGTTGGGGGTAGAAATGTTGGTTCGGCAATCCTTGGCTAGATGCCCGAACCGTTTGCAGTTGGAGCAAGGGCAAGAACCGTCATGATGGCGGCTGCATTTGGAACAGTAAGGCTTGTTCCCGCTGTACCCTTTCTTTTCCGAAGTCCCCGATGAATAAGCCTTAATGTACTCAGGCTTTTTGTTGGAGGTTTGGTTGGATGAGTTGGGGTTTCCTTCCCACTTGCGTTTGTTGTTTGCAGATGGGGTTGAAGTTGTGCCACGGCGGACAGAATTTGCCGTTAGTTCATGGGCCATACGGATGGCGCTCTGAATAGTACCCGGTTTGGATGAAGTCACCAGGTCTTGGAGTCTCTCAGGAAGACCATCAACGAATTTCTCGATCCTCTTATACTCAGGATCGACCATGGTTGGGCACAGAAGTGCCAGTTGGTGGAAACGGTTTGTGTATCCGGTGATGTCATCACCCTGCATCTTGTGGTTCCAAAATTCCATTTCCAGCTGTTTCAATTCATCCCTGGGGCAGTACTCGCCCCTCAACATCTCCTTCAACTCCTCCCACGGGAGTTTGTAAGCATTAGCAACACCCACAGTCTGGGCATAGGTGTTCCACCAGGTGAGTGCGGTGTCAGTAAAAGTACTAACGGAGAACTTAACTTTGTCTCCTTCCGCACAGTTGCAGATCAGAAATACGGATTCGACTTTCTCGATCCAGCGTACTAGACCGATAGCTCCCTCAGTACCTGCAAAGTTTAGAGGTTTGCAGTTCTGAAAGTCTTTGTATGAACAGGGTTTAGCAGTAGGGGTTTCAGCGGCATCGCTGTTCCTCGTGGAATTTGGTGGAGTATTCCGAGCCAAGGCTTCAGTAACAGCCTGGGTTATAAGCGAGGTAATCTGGGCATCGGTGTATGGTCTTGTCTTTGGCGGCATGATTCTTCAATAAAAGAAACGAAGATACATGAGATTTTGTAGGAACTTGTAATTGTCACAGATGTACATGTATAAAAGCAGTAATACATAACATCAACATGGAAAAATGACAATTATCATGAGTTGAAGTATCAAGGAATATTTGATGGATAATGCGAGTTCAAAGGTTACATCCTACAAAGATATTACAAAAGGTGTCGGGATTGTTACATCCGACTGGTTTATAGAATAGCGCTAGATAGTCATTAGATTACGAGACAAAGACTACACTAGTCTTAATGTAGATTAATCTGTTCCATCAGCGCGACAAGGCGGTCCACGGTTTCTGCCAGCCTGTTGGTTTGCTTGGCATTGTCTTCAACTAAGGCCAGTCGTTGTGCTAGTACACGAGAGTGATCCTCAGTCTCCTGTGAACGTTGTTCACATTCCTCTAGTCGGTTTCTTACAAGTTCATCCGCACCTAATTCGGCGGTCATTGAGTCCTGAATTATGCTTACATAGAGGTTGGTATCCTCTTGTTCTCGCTGGAGTTGGGATATGTGATCAAGTGCCTGGCGAAGCAGGTAGGTCATTCGGAGTTGTTCCCGTTCGAGATGTTCGAGCCTTTGCTCCTGACGGCGAAGTTGGGTAGCCAACACTGGCATCGTGAGGTGTGCCGAGTTCTGAGAGTTATGAACAGGATAGGGGCTGGTTCGAGGTGACCTTGTGTTCCTCCTGGCTTCTCGTGGGTTCCGTGACCCATGTGAATGAGAGTGTGACGGATTAGGTGGTATGTTTGCCATTCCTGTGGCAGAGTGTAAGTAAGACGAGGCTAATATATATATACATATATCATATCCAGCCTAGTGTCTAGCACGTATCAAGTAATGGTCCGGTTCTCTCGTGGTCAGAGTCAACTAACGTATCCCCGTTCAACATATTCATTTCAGACCTTACATCATCTTTCCTTAATTGTACATAGTTGATCAGGCTATGTTAAATTAAAGTCGTATGCTGTAATTCCTGAACCAGTCATGTCTAATAAGAGAATACTGCCTAACGGTCATAGTCTAGGCCCACTAAATGCAACCTAGTTCACTATAACCTTAGGCTCTGATACCAAAATCTATAACACCCCCGAAATTCACTGTTTTGCGGAAGCATAGTTTGGGGTGTTACTAATCAAATATCACAGCACAAAGATAAAGTAAACGACATCTATATGCAACGTTTGTAAATAAGTCCATTCCATAGATATATTGTTTGAAAACTTAGTGTTTTCGTATACAAAATTGTAGTTTCCCTAGAGTCCGCGCGTGTAGCGGGAGATTCTATTACATAATCAAAATATACAAAAGATAATGCTAAGAATCTCCGCTAATGCAGTTATGTTGAAATCATGCGACTCTAGCTAAAATCCTGGAGTAATCCTACTCCATCCGAGTACCTGAGAAAACATGCTAAAAAGTGTCAACCAAAAGGTTGGTGAATCTCACAGGTTTGTAAGTAATATCAGCTTTGAACACGAGATTTCATCAGTAATACCCGCAGGCGTAAAATCGGCAATTTCATTCTAGAAATCGTAAACCAGTATTTGCAATCCCGCAAATGTAAGTAAGTAAGTTTATACCGTTGCCATGAGGCTCATAATCGAAGCTTAACCCGTAAGTAATAAGTTTGCTCCCGTGACATGCTCGTAAATGAGCAAGCATCAGTAACGAATAATTAGTCACCCGTTTCTACATGTAAATCAGTACGTGGCAGCGCTACTGCCCCGGGTGGGGAGGGTCATTTCCCTAATGGATCCATTAACTAGTGTTCGCGCTTAAGTCCATAACTAACGATATATGATGGAGAGACTTCTGTTTGTAAGTAAACTCATGCAATTTCGTTTGGTATAGTAAACAGTTTAGTACTTGTGTTCAAGAAAATCAGTAGCATGTATCTCCCCCAATAAGATAAAACAGTAAAAGTGGGGCCGTAAGACTCACCTGAGTCTTGTAGTAATCAGTTGCAATTAGCAAGTAGTAAGTAAAGCAAGTAGGTTCTCTGAACCCGTAACCTTCAAATGCCTAATCATATGAAGTTATGTAAGTATGCGTCTCACGAGACGTTTCGTTTAGTTGTACACAACTAGTATATCCAGTGTTTGTCCGTATGTTTGTAATTGTTTGTTTGTTGGAAAACATGTTTGGCCCGTTGGTGACGGTTTGTAGCAAAAATTCTAAAATGTTGACTTTGCTACAGTAAATGTGCTACAGTGAATTGCTACAGTAAAATTTGACTTTTTGCTACAGTAACTTTGACTTTTCTATAGTGAAAATCCTTTAAAATTTCCAAGTTTTCTGTTTTCTGCGACATAAGCTGCGACACAAGGATTTGTATGCGACACAAGGGTTGTGTCGCATGAAGGATGCGACACAATAGCTCTGTGACACAGTGGTTGTGTCGCAAAAAGGTTGCGATGCTAATTCAATAGCGACAGAACGGTTGTGTCGTATTAAATACGACATAGTATGCGACATAGAGTGCGACACAATATTGTGTCGCAAAGGTTACGACACTAAAGGATTGGTACGACACAAGGTGCGACACAAACGGGTTTATGCGACACAGCATGCGACACAAGGCTTGTGTCGCATGTATGAACACCAGCCCAGAAACTTTCGGGTTTCAAGAATTTCCGACCAAAAACGCAAATCTAACCCATTTTCGAGCTATAAAATCGTGTATTCTTCATGTATTAGGTTATATCTAAGTTGTGTACACATCAAAACATCAAAACATTACACCAAATTGAATAGATCTAAGATTTTAGAAATTTCTTACTTTTGCAAATCGAGCTAAATGGAGGATGAATTGATGAAAACGGTCTTGATATTCTTGCTCCACTCGTGATGGTGACTCCAAATATGTAATTTTCGTGTGTCGGTTTGTATTCCGAAAATTTGGTGTAGATTGGAGTTGAGAGAGTTTATGAGGTGTGTGTGTTTTTGGAGAAATGAAAAATGAAAGAAGAAAGTAGGAGTGGGGGTGGGGTTGGCTGATCCATCAAGGAAGGAGGGGAAATTACTCCCCAAAACGCAGTATTGACTCCGTGTCCTAATAGTTTAATCACTAGTTTTTAATATCTAACCAAACGTTTATATTTTAAAACGTAACTGGAGTATTAAAATTAAAAATACCTTGAAATTAATAATAAAAATATTTGTCGAAGTATTTAAATTATTAATTCGTGTTTATTACGTTTTGTTGCATTATTTAAAATGTCGTCGCGATAATATGTAAATAATGTCCGTTCAGTTGCGTATTTTATATACCAAAAATACGTTCTCATTATTTAAGTTAATTTCTGTCACCAACGTCCAAATAACTGTGTCGGACTCCGTCCGGTTAATTCGCACGATTTATCCGAATCGAGTAAGTACACACATATATATATATAAATCACCTTATATATATATATACAAATAGAGTCTGCAATTAGTCCTATTACATACTAATTACATCTAGTTACAATTAATTAGGCTAAATTAATTACCCTAATTTAGCAGGTGTTACAATTAGGTACACTTGCCTAGTTGTGTTTTAGTCTAGATCTTCGGTATTTTCTATTTTATTTTTATAACCTGATTTTAGAACATCACATACTCATCTATATCGAAGAGACGGAGAAAGGCATTGTTCACTTGACCATCGGTCTCATACATCAACAAACTCTTCAACTCATCCCTGATCCCTAGCTTAATCATGTCTTTCCATACCACATATCGATTACTGCCTATCGGTCGCTGCAACCACTGGCGAATGAGTGACCTATTCTTTGAAGATTTGGCCAAGTAGCTGAGTGAAGGTGGGCAATTTTCCATCTGTGATAAAAGACAAGAAAAGATTAGACCATAACCGTGATATATTAATGGATATGCTAAAGTACTTCCAAATTTTCAGAAAAAATTGGAAATGTAGGCTTTAGAAATGGGAATATCCAGAAATTTTAAAATTGCTAAACCTAACCGCAACCAATCACAAATCCAAAAACTTTTATCAACTTATGTCTAACTAAGGGGAAGTGACACAAAGCTTCAAGTTTCTAGCATAATTAAAGCAAGTCAACAAGGTACCTAACTTAATTATCCCAAGCACTAGAAATTTAAATACTTCATGTTTATGGTTAATCAATCTAAATGAGATTAAATCCAAGGTCATATAATTATCTCAAGTAAATCAATTAATCATAAAAGGGCATATTACCAATTAAATATGCAATCCAATATTCCGCAATTTCCAAAAGACATAAAGCTTTATTCACATGATTTCAAGCAAAGAATGGAAGTAAACTTGTTTGACAAAATGGTAGTTTTTAGAAAATGGCGTTTTTGTTGGTTTCATTTCAAAGTCATACACTTTATTAATTAAAGTGATAAACTTAAAAAATGATTAAATGAACCGAAGCTTGTTTTGATAATCTTGTAAGCTTTTTAAGTTTAGAAAAGTCATAAACATGGTTTAAAAATAAAAGTTTTAAGTAAAAATGATGTTTATGATGATTTTATTAAAAATTAGCTTACTCTAATTACCAAAAACTAGCTTAACCATTTTTTTAATCGCAAATGATCAATCAAAACATGTTAACCTATCATATTTAAGCATAACTCAATCAACAAAAGTCAACATAAGCAATTAATCAACCAAAAAGTCAAACTAGTCATAGTTCATCCAAAAAGTCAACACTTTAATCTCAAAACTTGCAATCAAGCCAACAAATCACTAGATTAAGCTTGTAATCATGTTAAGCATCAAGATAAGCATGAAATAACACTAAAGATTGCAACTTTTAATCATGAAATCTATGAAAATGAGTTACAAGCCCTAATTTTTAAAGTTTCATGAAAATCACAAAAGTAGGTCAAGAATTACCTTAAACTTGATGTAATGATGTTGTGGATGCAAGAAAGATCATAAAATGATGAATTTTGAGCTTGGAATCATGCAAAATGGTTGAGTAATGAAGGTTTGGTGGTGGTGTGATGGTGGCCGACGGTTTGGGGTAAGGGAGAGGAAGAAGATGAACTTTTTTTATGTTTTGTCTTATGTGTGTGGCTAAAATCCCTTTTTATATCCTTCCAAACGCACGCGATTTAAAATTTGCGAAAGATACGAAACATACAAGTAAAATTTTAAAGTTTAAAAATTTTTAATAAAACAATTTTAAAAAGTATGTTCGTAATTTTCTGAATCTTTACGCGCAGTCTGAAAAAGATATTGCGAATCGTATGCGAAATCGTATACGTTTTTTTTTTTTTATTTAAAACAAGACAATCTTTTTGTGTTCTTTAAAATCCAAGACAAATTCAAAATTGATTTTTCAAAATTTAAAAATAAACTTTTTCGAACTTTCTGAAAATGTCTGAAATTCGTTACTGTGTCGCGTGAATTTGAATTTTAAAAGAACGTTTTCTTGTGTTTTTAAATGCAAGCTTTTAAATAAAAAATAAACCACTAATATTACTTAACCTAAATACTTAAAATAAAACTAAATTAACTAAAGTTTGGGTTGCCTCCCAAAAAGCGCTTGGTTAAAGTCGGTAGCTCGACTTTTGGACAAATTTATTGAGTATTGCCCAAGAGCAATTTAAGTGAATTGGGTGCTCTTGGTTGAGGGAAAGTGTAGCGAGGAATAAAGTCACAAGTGAGAATCTTAATGACAGAATCAACTAGGTCTGCGGGATGTAATGAGAATCGTTCGTGCTCAGTGAGAAACATACGTTCCTTTTTGCCTAAATCTAGAAGATTGTCGATAAACTTGTTAAATTCCTTTCTAACTTTCTTAGGGTTTGAAATTCCGTTTCGTGACCCGTCATCTATATGGTTTAAGTCATGAAGAAGCATTCCTAGGGTTTGTTGAAATTTCTATTCTTCTCTCGAATCGGGATCTCCGGTGGTAGTGTGAACTAACTCCGTGATTTCTTCGATTAAAGATGTTTGTGAAACAGTGAAAGGAAATTTTGACTGAGCAAATAACAAAGTGAGTGAGATGTTAATATTCTTCCTTCCAGCAAAGAAAGCAGCTTCCATGTTATCGTCAGTGGCTCCAGGGAATATCTCTAACAACTTGTTGATCATGTAAGTAGCGGGGTCAACGAAAAATGGAATTTTATCAGAAATGACGAGAGATATAGCGGGATCTTTGCTGATCCAGAACTCAAGTTCATAAATCATAGCCGCAACATGACGATTAATAAGGGTTTGGGAAACCGGTTGATAATCGGTGCAGGCGAATAGGTCCATTAGTAGGTCTATTTCTGATTTAAGCTTTAGTTCTTGCTCTCGATAATGTGTGAAGATACCTTCCTCCTTTTGATTTGGAAGATGGTGGAGAATACCAACCTGTTTCTTTATCCTACGAGCGACTTCTCTTTGTTCAACCGAAAAAGGAAAGTCATACATTTTGAGTTGTCTAGCAAATGCCCGACAAACATCCAATCTCCTATCAGGATCAAAAGAGTTACCTACGTAGCGGATATTTTCTTCAGGTTTGATTGGTAAAGTCCTATCAACAACACGATAGATGGTGTACTCAGGTTCGGGTACGAGGTTCAAAAAGATAGGTGATTTTGGAGGGTATTCGTTAACTTCTTCATCCCATGGTGGAAGACGTTCTTCAATGGGTGGAAAACGAAAGGGTTGAAGATGTTCAGAGTTACTCTCGACAAAACCAGATGAGGTAGGGAATTGAAAGAAGTTTTCTAAGGAATATGAAATCTCAGGAGCAGGTATAACCTGATAGCTTAGAATGCTAGATGCAGAAGTTGAGATCTTCTGATGAGAATCATGGGTTCCTAAGTCAAGGTCTAAGAATTGCCCTATGGTTCTAGATTCATCGTCTGAATTAGCGGAGATAACTTCGGAAGAGGATAAAGATGAAGAGTAGACGTCAGATTCCAACTCTTGTTCCAAGCAGGCGAAGAACTCAGCGTCATCCATGGCCATCACTTCTTCAGACGTCTTGAGGGCGAGTGGAGAAATGGGGCTAGACGGAAATGAATCATAGAAAGATGTTTTTGTATTTTTCATTTTTAATTAAACTATCTAAATTATTCTAAGGAAAGCAAATAACTACCAACTAAGTTTGAGAAAACCTAATTGGAAAGGATCTCCTAAAAGCTAGAATATCTAAGGCGGCTTCAAATCGTAACGCTCTACGATCCCCGGCAGCGGCGCCAAAAACTTGTCGCGGCCTCTATCGGTCGGTCGGATTTAACTCCGGTCGTTGTTCCAACAGCAACAGAAGCGGCGGACAGTGAGTTTTAAATTTATATGAGCTGGGGCTCAAACTATAAGTACTACCTACCTTGGGAGCAAGCAGTAATTATAACTCGAGGTCGTTCTTAAATCGGAGCGAATTGAAATAAAGCGGATCACCAAAGATTATGGTCGCAATTAGGATAGGGGTAGGTAGATAGATTTTGGATTGATTTGGTTTTCTAATTTTCCTAAGTGCAGAAAAGTAAATAACGAGAAATGAAATTAGGGTTTAAGCAGACAGGTAGAGATGTGATTGCTGAAACTTGGATATTAGGGTTTCGGGATGATGTTCATTATAAAATTGATTGGAGATTTACCAGATAAAGAGTAGACATACTTTCGGTGTAAACACTAGGACCCTACGTTCAGGTGAAACCCTAGAAACATATGTCACTGGAATCCTAGGTTACCATGATTCTGATCAGATCAGGCAGTTTTCAAACCCTCCTGAGCCTTTGCTTAACTAAGACAAAGTCACCCTAAATGTTCTAGGGATCAGGCATAAGGCAACAGACCGCAATTGTATTTACTGACCTTTCTTAACACCTAATCGTCTATTTACTTTTATTATAGCAAATACTGATTGTATCCTGTGTATGTTAAACTGTTGGTGTGATTAGGGTTTTGCATGTCTAGGTATATGATTGACACTACCATGTATTGTTTCTATTGAAGCACATACTTAACCATCGTAAATATAGACCCTCCTTTACAGTCAGGCGTTCATCCCTAGGAATAATTACGGTGTACAGGGCAATTAGGCATTTCCACAGTGTTCCAAACCCTAGATGTACTGACGGTGTACTGGGCATTTAAGCATTTCCACAGTGTTCCAGATCTTAGGTGTACTAACGGTGTACAGTGCAACAAGCATTTCCACAGCTTTGATTCATAGACCACAGTTCTAGAAGGATCACTTCTAGGTAATTCACGATGAAACAATCCATGGCATTTCCTTAGCTTCCACGTATTTGTACTCCACACGAGGTGTTTCCAACGCTATACGAAGTACCATGCCTTTTAAAGGAAAGTTCATAGTTTCATACTGTAACTGGAGATAACTGTATATTCATAGTATTAGGGTTGATCAGATCCTATCCTAGGGCAACAGTCACGTGAAAGTCTGGAAAGGGTGATGAGAGAGTAGATCTATATTTAGGATAAGCTTAACCAGATACACAGCATAACAATTTCCAATCGTATAAATGAAACATTAATTTAACATCATCCCTACTCCTAATATTTACATTTCAACAATCACAATATTAAACTACTCTATAAACATGGCAATATGCAGAATACAAACTGAAATAACATAAAGCACAAGCATTATAACAGTAAGTAAAGTTTAGATATCACCGGGAATACAGCAGCGTAATACTGAGGATTACAAATAGTCTGAACTTGAAAAGCTCGTTACAACAAGATTACTAAGCTAAAACTTCCTCTAGACTCGAACCGTAAGCTCAACCCTAACCTTTCTCCTCTAACTCCTAAGAGTAGTGCTAGAGAGAGAAAGTTAGAGAGAGAAAGTGAGAAAATGAGAGAAATGAAAATGAGAGAAATGTGAAAGTGTGTGAATGTGTTGAGGTGTGTAAAATGAGGAGGGGTGATCCCCTATTTAAAGGCAAAGCTCAAAAATCAGCCGTACAACTCGCGAAACAGTACGTACAAGCAAACGAAGCAGCATACGGGGGCAAGGGGGCCATATACGGCCTTGGTAGGGCCGTATACGGTGTATACAAGGCCGTATACGGTCTGTATAGGGCCGTATACGGTTCCCTAGGCCGTACACGGTGTCCGTCTGATTTCGTTCGTTGCTTAAAACGCGCGTATCTCCTTCGTTATGCGTCCGTTTGACCTGATTCTTTCGCCTGTGTCTTCGTAATTCCGTTACGCTTCTAATGATGCCAATTTCACTGAAATTGGATGTGTATAGCTCAAGCATAGCCGAAATGACTTTATAGGATCTGATACTGCTCAGTCTTCTCCGTTCTTTATCCGATTTGCATGATTCTTGATTTTCCCGTCTCGATTTTACCTGTTTAATCATATGATGAAGTTAGAATGTGATCTATATAAGGTAAATGAGGCTGGAAGATTTTGTGCACGTTTATTCGTCCTGATTTGCTTGTTATTTGGACGTTTTAGGTGATTTTTGCAGCAACGCCTATATTTAGACCACTTTAGTGAATTTTAGTAAATAATGATTATTTTGGAATGTTTTCACTAAAGTTACGTCCAAAAAGTACGGAATATTGCCCTTAAAAACATGACTATTTGAGTCACATCATTGATGATATTATATTTGGGTCTACTAAAGATTCATTGTGTAAGGAGTTTGAGAAACTAATGCATCAGAAGTTCAAGATGAGTTCTATGGGTGAACTTACTTTCTTTTTGGGACTTCAAGTCAAGCAGAGATCAGATGGTATCTTTATCAATCAGGGAAAGTATGTTAAAGACATATTGGACAGATTTGGCTACAAAGATGCTAAAGTTGCTAGCACACCCATGGAGACACACAAAGCATTACATGCAGATCATGAAGGGGAGGATGTAGATGTACATCTCTATAGATCCATGATTGGTTCTCTCATGTATCTCACCTCTTCCAGACCAGATATTATGTTTGATGTGTGTGTATGTGTGCTAGATATCAAGCCAATCCCAAGCAATCACATCTGTATGCAGTGAAAAGGATTTTTAGATATTTAAAGGGTCAACCACAATTGGGCCTTTGGTATCCAAAGAGTTCTTCCTTTAAACTCATGGCTTTCACAGATAGTGATTATGGTGGAGAGAATTTGGACAGAAAGTCTACCTCTGGAGGGTGTCAATTTCTAGGAGAAAGATTGGTGTCATGGCAATGCAAGAAGCAGACCATAGTATCCACTTCAACAGCAGAGGCAGAGTATGTTGCTGCATCAAGCTGCTGTGCTCAAGTACTTTGGATTCAGAATCAGATGCTGGATTATGGTCTGACTTTTCTAAATACTCCTATTTATAATGATAATAACTCTGCAATTAGTATCATTAACAATTCTGTTAAGCATTCTAAGACCAAACATATTGAAATTAGATATCACTTCATTAGAGATTGTAATGAAAAAAGATTGATCCAAATTTTTAAAATTCATACTGATAATCAATATGCAGATCTTTTCACAAAGGCTTTCGATGTGGGAAGGTTTACATTTTTGGTCACCAGTATTGGAATGATCAATCTAACTTAAATTATGTTTGGAATTAGAATTGATACTAACAGTGGTTCTTTATAAAGAATAGTGCTTTAAGTTCCAAAGTGTTTACCACTGTTAGCTTCAATGTGCTTTCAGTTGGTACCACTGTTAGAACATTCTTGCCACTGTCTTTATAAACTGCCACTGCTTGTGCACTTGTGTAAAGTTATCGCCACTGTTTGTTTTTAGCTAACTACTGTGCAGGTTCCTAGCCACTGTCAGAAGACATTGCTATTGCTGGAACTAATATTTTTTATTTTTCTATTTTTATTTTAAGCTTTATTTTTGGTGATAAAAAAAAATTTTACTATAAAGCTAAGTGCTGGCACTGCTAGTACTAAGTCTTGGTTACCTTGGTCGGTTGCCTCTGCTAGTTCTAGCAGCTGCTGTTAGCTTTATAAGTATTATTGTTATTTAAGGTTTGAAAAATTGTTTAAGTGTCTCCCACTGTTAGGTATTTCTTATACCTTTCCACTGTCAGTTATATCGGACAGTGCCACTATTGGTTATATTTTCTAGGGCATGGCACTGCTCTTATAACTAACAGTATTTAGATCTAAAACACTTCAATTTTTCATTACGTTTTTATATTTTCTCCAATAACCACTGCAATTACATTCAAATCACTTCTTCTTCGACAATCAATTTACGTTCATGGCATCTTCTTCTTCATCTGATTTGACTCTGAGTGTTTATGAGGAACATAACATGAACGCTTTTCTGATGAAACCCTCAAGTGAACAGAATTTTGTACAGATTGTTGATTTTCTTCGTGCAAGTTATATATTTCATGCGCTTACTGTATCTCCAAGGGTTTCAAGAGGCCATTTAAACGAGTTTTGGAAGAATGCCAAATTAGAAGTGGTTTCGTACAAAGATCAAATAGTTTCGGAAGTTCAAGAAACTAAGGTGGTGGTTACAGAGGAAGTATTACGAGAAGTTCTTCTTCTTGATGATGCCACAGGTATATCTTCTTTAGATGACATAGTTTTGTATGACAATTTACGATTGATAGGGTATGAAGGTGATTACTCATGTTTTACATTTTTTAAATCATTCTTTAGCCCTCAATGGAAGTTTTTAATTCATACAATTCTTCACTGTGTGTCATCTAAGAGAACTGCATACAATGAATTTGGAACACAAATAGCCTATGCACTTGTGTGCTTGGCTACGGGTAAAAAATTTAATTTTTCCAAATACATACTTGATGGCATGATTAGAAATATAACAAAGGGATTGAAGGATATGTTTATAATGTATCCAAGATTTGTGCAACTTGTTTTGAATAAACAAGTTACTGATTTGGTTGCACAATCTTCTGTTATTGGTGTTGGTACTCTTTCTGCAAGAACTTTTACAGAAATGAGTAAAAATACCAATAAGAGATTTTCTGGGAAGGAAACAGCATTGTTTGCTACAATGCTTCCTGCTCCTTCCACCACAGATGTAGTACCACCAACTACATCTGAACCACTTGATGACAGGCCAGTAGAACCAACTGAGCCTGAACACACACCTAGTGGGGGTACCAAATGAAAACTAGGGACCACACAGCCTACCCAATCCGAACCAAAGAAAAAGAAATTGAAACAGGCAAATGAGGCTCCTACTGCTCATTTGTCTCAGTCAAATGTAACACCACAGCAGGTGACCATTGAGGAGATGGTTGGTCATTCTGGAAGGGCTGCCACTACTCCTACTAGTCCACTGACAGAGGAGGGCAGTGATAACATCAATAAGACCCAACCAGAGGCAACTTCTAATGCTGAACCTACGGGTAATGAAGCAGGTGAAGGTCCCAGTACCAAGAAAAAAGGGACTTCTGTTGATCATGCTAGGCATGAGGCAGATGATGATTTTGTCAATGATTCATCTAGGAGGTCACACTCTAATGATGATGAGGCTAGAACTACTATTGAATTGACGAATGTACAATTGACAGAAGCTGTGGATTTGCTATGGGATAGGTTGCTGAAAGAGAAAAGGGTCAATAAATCTCAGGATGCAAAGCTAGTAGAGCATGCTGCTAAGATTGTGGAACAGGGGCAAGTGATTGAAGATTTAAAGGACAGAATCAGTGTTCTTGAGAATGTGGTGGTGAACTTTTTGAAGGAGAATAAGGTTGATGAGAATGTTGAAAACCCTTCCAACAAGGGGGAGAAAAATAGAGAAGATGAGATCAGAGATGATGCAGAGAATGATGTATTTATGGCTGACTTGAGTGATCATGTAAATGATAACAGTGAGAAGATTGATGAGACTAATAAGGATGCAGAGGTGTCAAAGGATGATGTGCAGAAGGTTGGTGTTGAAAGTGTTGTTCAACAACATGAAAAGGTAGCAAGTGTGGAAACTGGAAATATGGAAGCTTGTAATGATGAAGGTGTGATTCCAGTGGATGATGATGATGCTAAAACTGAGGGGGAGTCAATTTTTGTCAAGCAAGAGACTGAAGTTGAGAAACCAAAAGTGACAATGGGGAGGAAAAAGTCAATTCCATTGACTAGTCTGAAAGCTGCAAGTTTTGAGTCACCAAAGAAACCCAAGTCAAAGAGAGCTAAATCTGTAACTCCCACTGTTAGGCATAAGATTCTACCCACTGCTACTGCAAAATCTACACCTGCCACTGCTAGTTGTGTTCAAAGCACTGCTAGTAGTAAACCTAAGCTTACCACTGTTAACCCAAATCAAACCACAACCACTGCTCCAACCACTGTTACATCAACTACTACCACTGCTACAGAACCTACCACTGTTACTACAAAACTCAAGCCACTGCTACTACTGAACCTCAAATCACTGTTACAACTCAACCAACCACTGTTCAAAGACCTCCCACTGCTAGAAGAATGGAGGTACCATTTACAATTAGAGAAACTTCTAATTTGCCTATACCTGATTCTAAGCTTCCCAAGATTGATCCAAAAGATAAAGGTAAGGGTAAATTGGAAGAAAAGCTAAAGAAGAAGGAGAAGCTAGTACCACAGAGTAGTGAGCATGATCATGAGGTGGCTTTAAGATTACAGTCAGAAATAGATGAACAGGAAAGAATTAAAGCTGAAAAGAGAAGTGCAGCTGAGAAGAAGAGATCTGTGCCTATTCAGACATCTGTACCAGAGATTGATGAAGTAGATGTAATGCTTACATCTGGACGGGTGGTGAAAATGACAAAGGAAGCAAGCAGAATTTATGCAAAGATGAAAACTAAAGGCTTGGAAGATGATTCTGTGTATAATGCATATATTGAAAAGAAGAAAGGCAATCCTCTGCAAGTATCGTTGAAACAGATTATTGAAAGAGGTAAGAGAGAGAAAAGAGAAAGAGAAGCTGTTAAAAGGAAAGTAAAGAAACCAACCAGGGCAGAATTGAAAAATTCATTGGTGTGTAAATTGAGAGGAGATAGGATTTCTACTATGAGATTAAGGAGAATGTCTTTGGAAGAGTTACAAGAAATATATGATAATGATCCATTAGTAAATCCTAAAGCAAGAGAGAGGTTGGAAAAGAAGAGGAAAGAAGATGAGGAAATTCAGAAAATGTTGAAAGAAAGATATGCTTTGATAGATGAAGAGCTTGAGAAGGAGAAAGAGGAAAAGATAAAGGCTGGAGAGTTAAGAGTGAGAGTTGAAAGTCATAGGAGAACTTTTCAGATGATTCAAAGTTCAGATGATCAAGTGATTGATTTAGACAGAGATGAGGAGATTTTGGATAAGATGATTGTGGAAAAACCGGATAGATCTGAGAACATCAATATGGGTGATGAAGAGTTTTCAGAAATTGTTAAATGGGAAGGAATTTGTTTAAAAGCTTCTGAAGTATCTTATGAGATCATGATTGAAAGAAGAAATGGAGTTGTAACATTTCATAAATCAATGGGAGAGATTCTGAAAAGAATAAATAACTTTGATGTGTATGATATGTACAAGATAGCTTTGGAAAAGGATGTGAAGCTGTTTACAGTTGCTCTTGAAAGGAATGTGTGGGAATGGTTGAAAATGATGTTTGAACCAGAACTTTTTGGAGAAATATTTATGTGTTCTGAGATGATTGTCAACTAGAGACTTTATGCTAGAGCAGGGGTATACTGTATAGCAGTGAAGAATGGGAAATACTTGTATATGCTGGAAGAGAGAGACTATGTTCTAAGTTTAGCACTTTTGGAACATTTAGTTAAAAAGAAATTACAAGTGGCTGTGAAGACTGATAAGGGCAAGGACATAGTGTATAAGATTTTGAATCAGTATCACAAAAGGTGTCAATCAAACAAGAAAGGGTTCAAGTCTCCTACAAAAGATTGAAGAAAACTGAAGAAACTTAATGCAATGCAAGATTGATTAAGTTTAGGGGGAGATTGTTGGGATCTGAGCATATTTGGTCAAGTGTTGAGTGGAATGCTAGCCACTGTTAGTATTGGTGCTTGCCGCTGTTAGAAGAGTTGAAGGCTAGCCACTGCTAGTATGTTTGCATTACTGCCACTGTTAGTTATATACTTAGAGTTTGAGAAGTATATTTTGTAACCACTGTTAGTGGAGAATACACGTAGCCACTGTTTATGTAATTAATGAGTCGGTTAGTTTGTTAGAGTTATTTATGGGATAAGTACATATACCATAATAACTACAGATTGTATAGGACTCTATGATTTATAAATAGAGATCCTGTTAGCCTAAGAAAGAGATAATATAGGTTACGATTAGCTTCAAGGTGAAAACCCTAATACTCAAGTGCATTCGTATTATTCACGTAATAATATTGAAGCTTTTGGTGATAATTGTTTACATGCATGTTATTTGATTAATCTTCTTGATAATTGTTAATTGTTATTCCGCAACATATTAACAATTTAATTCAAAACAATATTACAAAGATCGTTAAGGGATTATCAAAGATCTTCTCCCTTCAAAGCTTTAAACACAGTAAACTGCCTCTTGAGAAGATTCTTCTTGCCAGCTTTCACTTGTGGACTACCCTCGCTTCTTTTCTCAAGAGCTTCCCAGAGCTCTCTAGCAGTATGAAAAGATTTCAGCTGATGATTGGTCTCTTTAGGAAGACACATTTTAATACAAGAATGAGCCTTGTTCTCAGTTTTAAAGTCCTCCTTTTGTTGATCATTCATATTCTGATAGGTAATGACCACAGTCGCATTTTGAACAGTTTGAGTAGGTGCAGTGTATCCAGTTTTGATACACATCCAGACTGAGAGATAATGGAATCTACAGTAAGATTCAAATCTATCTCTCCAACTGTAATAGTCTTCAAGTCTTAACAATTTAGGTGGAACATTAGATTTTCCAACCTCGTGGTCCATCTCAATCATTTTACTTAGGTCCGACATCGTAAAATCAAAGGTCAAACTATCTTCGCGAATTCAGAAAATCTCGATTCGCAAGAACTCAATTCAACTCGCAATCTCAGCTCGATTCGCAAAACTCAGTTCGCCAATCTTAGTTCGGATCGCGACAGATGTCGATTCGCAAGTGATCTTAATTCGCTAGGGATCTCGATTCGCAGCTAAAGTCAACTCGCGAAACTCAGTTCAACTCGCACGTTCAACTCAGTTCTCAGACGTAGCTGAAACCCTAATCTCAACTCGCGAAACGGCTGAAAACCCCGAAAATGCAAATTTTTGGTATTTTTACGATTGAAACTTGAAATTTCGACCGTAAACAAACCCTAAATCGTCCAGAGAGTGATTTTGATCGTTAATATGTACTAATGCCCGTAAAAACAATCTGAAATCAAACGCGATATAAACCCGAAAACCTTGAACTTACTCGTATTTAGCCCGAAAGCTCTGATAGCAGATGTAAGTCCCTAGTTCTTAGGGTCGATAACTTCGTTATCTATAATATTAAGGTGCGAAAACCCTCAATACGTCGTTATCTTACTATAACGAATTCGTGTTCGCGTTTACTAAAACTTAGCTTTAAACGATAAACCGTCAAAGCCTAGCCGTTAGGTTTATTATTCTCTTGAAACTTGAGTTCGCAGGTATTGAAATCGAATGGCAAAAGTTATTATGTTTTTCATGATCTGAAAAACATTAAGTATGTCGTCTCAACTCGCAGCCGCTGGGCCTGCGAGTTGACTCGACTCGTTACACAGCCCAAGCCCAGTTTGACTTCGGCTCGCCATGCTTATTGCGGATCCAGATCTCATCTCGCCAGACCAAGTCCTGCGACTTGAGATCTCGACTCGCCAAACTTATTTATTTCATTTTCGATATTCGTCTAACACTTTAACACATTTAATATATTTAACGAATATTAATAACAAAACAAATATTCATTTACAAATCTAAACCAATTGTACAAACATGATAACAATTACACCAGTCCTATTTCAAGCTAGATATGTTGTCACAAACTATGTTTCAACATCATTATAAAGGTACTCCTTTTGTCTCAAAAAAATTGTCCCATAACAATCTTTGTTTGATTTAAGATGGCTAGGTAGATGTTACTTTTGATCTTATATTTAAGGCTAGTATATATTAATTTATTTAAAAAATAAATGATTAAGAATAATAAATGATGGTAAAATGAGTAGTTTGATCATTAATAGTTGTTTTTTTACAAGTGGACAATTATTTTGGGATATACATAAATATTATTGTGGATAATTATTTCGGGACAAAAGGTGTAATAAATACCTTTTAAGTATGGACTTTGTTAGAAGTAAATGAATGCTTTAAGAATGAATTTTTTATGTCCAAAAAATTTCAATCGGCATATGTTTTAGTTTCACTTACTTATGACGGAGTATATTTTAATTTTTTTTCCCTTCCCATTATCTCTATTTCAATTCGTTCTTTGTTTCCATCTCAAAATGTAACAAAATAAAAATGGTCCGACTATACAAAACTATTAAATTAACTATCGACTAATTATAACAATCTTTTTTTCTTTTATCTCATGAACTATTATTATACAGTATAAATTTGAATAAGTTTTATATTAGTTTATCATATACTCCATACGTTAAATAAACTAATACCGTGATTTCTAATTAAGATTTAAACTTCAAGTTAGAGCTAAACCGAATACGATTTAGGTTGGTTTAGTTCAATCTAAAAAGCGATTTAGTTCGGTTTAGTTTTACCCGTTAAAAAAAAGCAACCGAAAACTTGAATTAAAGAATCCGAAACCCGACTCAATAAACACCTCTATCTTTGCTTCGTCTCAAAAAAAATTATGTCCATACTTTTTAGTGCATACCCGCTCTCACATTGCTAGATCCGCCACTGGGTCCATGGACCCATGTTGAATCCATATAGAACCGCCACTTTGTATACTATTATTAAGACACTTAAATACTCTAATCATCTTTTTCGGTCTCAGACATACATCATTAGTCTGTCGCAGGCTTCTAAGTAGAGATTAAGAGGGAATTGCACTTAAGTAACCACTTAATCGATTTAATATATATATATATATATATATTGAATTTGACAATAGTTAAATTAGTTGATTTGACACACTTAATTAGTTAATTTTACAATTTAGTGATTTTATTTTAAGAAATACTTAACTGTTAAAATATTCATTTCTAAATACACATAGTAAAAAAGTGTCTAGTTATTCAATATAATATTATATTTATTTATAAAGTTTTATTTGATTGATTGTCGCATAAAAGTAACATTTATTATAGGGTGGTGATAATTCCACCATCCAAATTGATAGATACACCATAGCTATGCATTAACAGGTTGTACTATATAATCTGTTAATGTATAACTATGATGAATCTATCAATTTGGTAGGTGGAAATATCATTAGCCTTTATTATACGATAAATCATTGAATCAAATCGAAAAATATATGAAAAAGTAGTTAATAAAATATTAAAATGAATGCATAAGACCATTCTTAACGGGGTGACGGGGCACGCGTTCTGAAGCTCGAGAACGCCAGCAATGCGGCGTTCTGGGTCGGCGTTCTGGGTCGGACAACAAGGACGAAAACCGCATTCTGGTGGGGCCCACTTGAATTTCTTTTCCTTTTCTTTCGCGAGTTTAGACCGGTTTTTTTAAAAAAAAAAAAAGTTTTTTTTTTAAATCCGACCGTTCCACATTTAATAAAAAAAAAAAAAATTACTTCCCTACCTACCCACGCTCCAACGTCCATTTTTTTTTTTTTTAAAGATTTTTATTTTTTTTATCCCCCACTCCTTATCTATCTATATATACTCCACATTCCCAACCATTTTATACACATTCATTTTATACACTTTCTTCACCATTTTATGCACTTTCACCTCCCATACTTTCTTCACCATTTTTTATAATAATTTCATCCACTTTCACCACCACTTTCATCACCATGTCGAACCTGAATTCAAACCCAAATCCCGACTACAATCAATCCCCAAATCCGGATAACATGTCGTATACCAACCTTATGTTATTCGGAACCGCAAACACACCCGGGTTGAGCGGCTCTAACCCATATGTACGTCCGAATATACCACCGTACGGAACGTTTCCACCATACAATACGTATCAACAACAATTTGATCCAAACCAAAACCACTACGGATATTTTCCTAACCCGAGTTTTCAACAACCACCGTTCCCGCAACCGTTCCCGCAACCGTTCCCCCAACAACCATTCCCGCAACAACCGTTCCAACAACCATTTCAACAACCCGAATGTCGCACCCCCAAGACACGTGGCAGCGGAAGTAGGAGGTGTCACGGGGGTGCCGACCAAATCAAATATCATAACACCAAGATTAAAGCAAACGACCTCTATATGAGACATTTGAAAATAGTTACATTACAATAATTCAAAAGTTTACAAAAGTATTTGGAGTTCGCATAAACCGATTAGAGATATCTAATACATTACTGAATAACAAAACACAGCTGAATGCAATCTAATCTCTTGATGTTTAAAAACAATGCGACTCGAGCTAAGCTTTCCAAAAGCTTCCTACTACGGAGGGTTACCTGAGAAATACATACTAAAAGGGTCAACATAAAGTTGGTGAGTTCATAGGTTTGCAGTAAATAAACAGTTGTGAACACAATCTAATTAAAATATTGCACGAGTGCAATGTAGTGAATATACAATTGTCATGAGCATCATAGTCGAAACTTAACACGTCTGTAAAGTACAATCAAGTACCCGAAAATTTGCCCCCGTGAGTGCTAATCCAAAAACACTCATGTGAAACAAGTAAGAAATGCCCGTTTATACAGTACGGTTCGTGGTAGTGCGTGCTACCCCGGGCGGGGATGGTCAGTCCCAAATGGATCCATTTACTAATACTCGCGCTTAAGTCGATAACTAACAACTATGATTCAGAGGCCTTCATTGGATTAAACGTAACTCATACAATCCGTATATTAGTAGTTCAAGATATCAATAGTCTGTAAGTCTGTAAAATAGCAAGTCTATACATGTGTTCAAGTAAAAGTAGTTGTGTAAAGCAGTTGTAGTATGTATTCTCCCCCAAAATAATTTAAAACAAGTAAAAAGGGGCTATGAAACTCACATGAGTTTAGCAAACAGCTAACAAGTAATCAAGTAAGCAAGCAATGTGTTCCCACGTGCGACCTTCTAACGTCCTAAACGTATAAGGTTGTGTATAAGTAGATGTCTCAAAGACCATCTATGCAAGTGGAGGGTTAAAGTCCACTTAGGTTAATCATGTAGGTGGAGGGTTAATGTCCACCTATGCTAGTTCACTCAACTAGTATGATCAAAGTAAGTTTTTCAAGTTTGTTTATTAAATACGTGTACGACCTGTTGGTGAAAGTTTGTAATAATAATTCATTTAGACATTATTATTAAATTTGTCTTGTTGTATATTAGTTATTAGTACATATCGTATGTTGCAAACAGATTATTTAGTTCGTAAAAACCTTAAACCGTAGGTCAAAGTTGGTCAACTCATTGGTCAAAGTTGGTCAAACCTGGTCAAAGTTGGTCAACTGGTCAAAGTTGGTCAAACTGGTCAAAGTTGGTCAAACTTGGTCAAACTGGTCAAAGTTGGTCAATCTTGGTCAAAGTTGGTCAATCTTGGTCAAAGTCATTAATTAATTCACCCAAACCCATTTTTGTTATCACTTTCCAAAAATAGTAAGTTTGTCGGTTTTTAGAAATCGAGCTCCGTTTTTGTTGACTTGGTCAAACCTACTTGGTTTGACCCGAAACTTTCCCAAAACCCTTAGATATGTTCAAAAGTTCCAAAATGTCATTCCTTCTATTTTTAGCAAGCCCGAAAGTGTCAGTTTTTATGTTATAACAAAATCAGTCCCAAACTTAGTTTTTCAGAATTTCCAGCCACTTGTTCTAATTTTTAAAAATATCAAACTTCCAAAATCAATTACAACAAAATTTCCAGGTGCTCCTCCATGTGTTGCCTAGCTTCAGTAATTTTTATAGATCTAACTAAAATGTTTTACTATTTTTAATCATTATTTCTCTCTCATATACTCAGTTTTGGTGACATGCAAGAAGATTCATTTTCTGGGCATAATCTACACATTTCTAGTCAAAGTGGTCAAGAGGAAAGTTGTAGAAAACGAATTATGTGAACTTTTGGCGGTGGTTTCAAGTCATTTGGAGATGTATAGCTTGAGATATGGCCAAAATACTAAGAGTAAAGTTTCTGGATTTCTGGAACAGATTGTCTATGTGTTTTTATACAATTTATTAAAAATATTAAACGAACTCATAAAAATATGAGGCTTACGGGTTTGGAAAGCTTACTTTCCGAACTTGATTTTTGACTATAAAAACGTCCATTTTCATGAAGAAATGAGTTTTATAAAATTCGTGGAAGTGACAAAGATTTCTGGACAGGAAGTAATTTTCACATTTTTGTTACTTTGTCTTTATGAAAAACGATTTTTAAACCATAATTTGTTATAATACTTGTAAGTGAACTTTAGGTACATATAAATGAAATATTAAGAAGAAGAGATAGGGTTCCTTACAAATAGAATGATGGAGATGAGATGAGATGAGATGATGATGCTTGTGTTCTTGTGCTTTAAAGTCTTGAAAAATCCTTGCAAAAAGATGCAAATGGTGGTGGTGGTTTATGGTTGTTTATGGTGGTGATAGAGTAGTGTATGGTGATGGTGTGATGCAGATTTCTAGTGAGAGGGAGAGTTTTAGAGAGAGGTTGGAGAGAGTTGGGTGAACTGAAAAATGAGAAAGTGTGCATTTGCATGAAATGTGGGTGGAGGTGTAAGAAAAGAGTGAGATTTAATTTTGCATGAAGTTTGATTGGTTTGTGAGGGTGGTGACCAGCCCCCTATGGGCCCCATGGGTGGGTCTTGTGATTTATTTTTCAGTCTCAGATTGTGTTTACGTATTTTGGTCGTTTGCTCGTTATTTTCGTTAAACCGTTAAATCGCGTAACGTTATTTGAGTCGTTTTTAATTAACGATATATTTGGGATTATTTTTCATTAAAGTATTGTTAAAATACTTTATTTGAAGTTGTCAAAATATTTATTGACTTTCGTTTCGTTGCCAAATGCGATTCGCGCGTTTTCTTTGCGTTTGAGACGTTTTAAGCGAAACGTCTAAGTTTTTCGTGTATTATTTAAACAAATAATAATATAGGGTAAATAACTACTATTTAATTCATAAAATGGGTTTACATTATTTATAGAAAAGTTTTCACCAACGTCCTATTAATAGTCGGACTCCGTCCAGTTATTTCGCGTAATTTGAACAAATCACGTAAGCGTAATAAAAATAATTACGAAAGTGTATATTCACATAAATATACAATTAGTTATAAGCAATTACAAGTATTTAGCCTAAATTATGTCTAAATACACATAATTAGGGTTTCGGTTGGGTTTTAACGGTTAACCTAAAGTACCGGGTGTCACACCGAACAAACGGATGAAGCACCAACCCAACGATCCGAAAAACAAGTAGCGCCATCCCCAAAAAAAAAGAAGCAATCTAAAGAAAACTGACGGGTCCAAAAAGACTTGCAACAAACGGCAATAGGCGCCAAATGAAGAGGCGTGGTTAGCAACTTGTTTTTGCGACACGTCCGAAGATTCGCAAGTCGGTAACTCATAAAAACGGGGAACTTTATGGGGTACCGTTGAAGAAAAGTTCAACGCCAACAATCATGGTTGGGTTCGCGGTGCCGACCAATTATCATCCAAGTGGCGTGCACTTGACCGCGCGTGCAAAAACTTCAACGGGTGTTATGAGTCGGTAAAACGAGCTCGGGGAAGCGGTCGAGACCACGAGATGATTTACGATCAAGCCGTATCCGAATACTACAACACCTACACAAAGACATTCACAGCGAATGAGGCTTGGTTGTTCCTCAAAGAACATCCGAAATGGATGCCACCACAGCCGGTTGGTGGAACCGGATTGCGCGACGAGGAGGAAGATTTGTTTGATCAGTCTGTTGATCTCTCTGCCGACTGAGAGAACGAGTTATTTGGGCCCGACCCGATTTCAAGGCCCATGGGCCGAAACAGAGCCCGAAAAGCCGCCCGAAGCTCCGGTTCTTCCAATGCGGCGACATCATCCCGGACAGGAACCCCGAACGAAAAAGTTGATGAAGCGATAGAGACTATGGCCAGAAACAAGGCCGAATTGTTAGCCGCCCGAAAAGCATCGATTGAGGCGATCACCCGTCAGGAACGATTTCGAACTGCGTTGCAAGGTGTATAGTTTCTCACAGTCAAACCCGAAGACATCAGGGATCCATCTGACCGCGCAGCAGTTGCGAAAATGAAGAAAAAGTTTCGGGAGTTCTACGATGCCGACGAGGAAAACGAGGATGACGACGAGTAGTTTTTATTGTATTTAAAATTTTAGGATTGTAACGTTTAAATTTTTAGGATTGTAACGTTTTATTTTTTAGGATTGTAACGTTTAACTTTTTAGGAATGTAACGTTTTAATTTTATAAAGTAATCGCAAATTTTAATTTTCGTATTGTTTAATTTTTACTATTATAACGTATTTTAATTTACCTCTATTTATATAATATTGTATTGTATTGTATTTTAATTAAATTGTATTTGTTTTATGAAATAAAAGAAAATTAAATTTCGTTAGTGGGTGGGTGGGTCGGGAAAAAGCGGCGTTCTGGTGTTATGATTAGGGGCGTTTTGGTGTTATGCTGACGTGACACCTGAAAAAAGTGACGTTCTGGTGTTACGATTACAAGTTATGTTGACTTACTATTATAACGTATTTTAATGTGTAAACTGCCCTTTTTTCGTTAACTATTTGTTAAAGACATGGGACTTGAACTGCTGTTTTCGATATGAAAGAGTTAATGCATTAGGGTCATTTTTGGTCCATATGTGCTAAAAATGTTGATTTTTGATTGTAGTGTGGTGTAAGTAATGTTTATGTTGGTTAACCCATAATGGTAGTTGCCACTTGTGATTTAAAAATGTTTGAGTAAACATTTAGAAGTCCAAAATTGATTCAATGGTTAGTGATTAGAATTGCAAGAATCAGATAAAGTGATTAACTGCAGCTAAAAGTTGACTTTATGTTGGTCAACCACTGATCAAAATAATCATCTTCAATCTTCTCTAGATATCTTTATCAAGATCTTAAAAAGAAAAAATGAGGAGAATGATGGTGGATATTCCACTCCCCCCGAAATGGAAACGGCTCTGGGATGTATGGGATATCAGAGGCTTCATCATCTTGAGTCTTTCGTTACAAATATTTCTCATTGTTTTTGCCCCATTACGAGAACAAATAGCAACTGGATAATTATGCCATTATGGTCTGCTTACTTGCTAGCTGATTGGGCGGCTAACTTTGCAGTCGGGCTCATCTCTAATAGTCAAGGGAATCCTGTAGTCAACTCTGGTCAAGCTAAAGATAATGAGGACCTTCTTGCCTTCTGGGCGCCGTTTCTTTTGGTTCACCTTGGTGGACCCGACACCATTACCGCTTTTGCATTAGAAGATAATGAGTTGTGGCTTCGGCATCTTCTTGGTCTTGTGTTCCAGTGTATAGCTGCGGTTTATGTTTTTGTTCAATCGTTACCAGAAAACCGCCTATGGGTTCCCACAATGATGATGTTTATGACAGGAATTATTAAATATGCTGAGAGAACACGTTCACTATATCTTGCAAGTGCCGATAGATTCAAAGATTCAATGCTTACAGAGGCTGATCCAGGCCCGAATTATGCAAAACTTATGGATGAATATTTCTCTAAAAAAAAGGCGAAACTACCCACTAGAATTGAAATGGTTCCGGAACCAGATAGAGCTGTTAAATCAGCCAACAAGGCCAAAAAAGGTAATTTAACCGAGTTGGAAGTCGTGCAATATGCTTATCGGTTCTTTGAAACATTCAGAGGGCTGGTTGTTGATTTGATATTTAGTCGTAGGGAACGAAATCAGAGTCGGGATTTCTTTTTAAACCGGAGTGCAAAAGATGCATTTAAAGTGGTTGAAGTTGAGCTGAACTTCTTTTATGAAGTTCTCTTCACTAAGCTTCCTGTGGTGTATGGTTATTTTGGAGCCATGAGTCGGTTTTTCTCTTTAGTGACCATTTGTTCAGCGATCGCTTTATTCATATCCATAAACAAGTCAAAATTTAAAAGCGCTGATGTTATAATTACATACTTCTTGCTCTTTGGTGCATTGGCTTTGGATATTATGGCTCTAATAATGCTAGTATTTTCTGATTGGATCATCATTTCTCTTTGCAAATCGCCAGATGTTGAACTCAATAACAAATCTTTCAAGACTCGAATCCTCAATGCATTTCTCAGAGTCATGACTGAAGGGACACTTTGGGACCGAAAAGATGATACCCGATCGCAAACTAGTCCTGCCAAAAGACCTTCATGGCCAATTCGGATTCTAAAACGGAGATGGTCAGAAAATATTTCGTCTTACAACCTAATCTATTATTGTCTGCATCCACGTTCGAGTTTCCAGCAATTTGTGTACGATAATTTGGGGCTTAGTGGCTTTCTCGATGGTATAAAGTATGTGAAACTGGAAAAGTTCAACGAAAAACTTAGAGACTTTATCTTCAGCGAGCTAAAGTCGAAATCTGAACTTGCAGATGATATGGAAACCGCAAAGGAGATAAGTTCAGCTCGTGGCGATTGGGTGCTTCGTGTTGAAGAAGGTTGGAGTACTTTACTTCCATATGCTCTTGATGTCGATTACGATCAAAGTCTCCTTTTATGGCACATTGCCACCGAGCTATGCTACAATAAGGAACTCAACGACGAGCATAAATTGAAGAAACCCGTCAGAAAAAGCCATCGAGAAAACGCTAAGCTATTATCAGATTACATGTTGTACCTTCTTATAATGCAACCAACAATGATGTCAGCGATAGCAGGTATCGGGCAAATACGTTTTAGGGATACGTGTGCTGAGACTAAAAGGTTTTTCGCAAGTGGAAAAGATCGAGAAGTACACAAAAACGAAGATAGAATACAGAATCGAGTATCTACGGATTCGGAAGTGGATTGGGAGCAAGTAAAAGCATGTATGGAGATTCTTGATGTATCAACAGAAGTGCCCTCAGTGACAGTAAAAGGCGACAGAAGCAAGTCGTTGCTATTTGACGGATGCATATTGGCGAAAAAGATGATGAAGATAGAGGAGAAAGATAGGAATTTGGATAAATGGTTGATTATAAGCAAGGTATGGGTTGAGTTGTTGTGTTATGGTGCGAGTCATTCACGGGCCGACACTCAAGCTGCACAAGTGAGTAAAGGCGGTTAGCTTATTACGATTGTATGGTTGTTGATGGCTCATTTTGGTTTGGGGGATCAGTTCCAAATTAATGAAGGTCAAGCAAGAGCTAAACTCATTGTTGGTAAGTAGTTTCAAGTTTTGTACCTGCATTCCTAAATTCATGTATCACAGATGGTTTGAAAGAACAGAAACAGACACTAGTGTGGCCACAAATTATTGCCAAACTCATTGTCTATGCTGCCCCCGTGGGTAACCTGAATAGGATAAACCTCATCCGTTTACCCGTTTCATTATACATGCTTATTTCTGTGACCAAATGTTTAGTTCGGAATTTTGTATGTTTAAAAGAAACAAAGCTTCAAATAGGTTGTATGTGTTTGATAATGATCTCGATATATATTTTTATAGACATTGTCTGGAATATGTAAAATGTTTGGTGTAAACCCGTATCCCACATTGTGAATGCTCTTTGTAGGAATAGACTAGAAAGCCTGTAGTGTTCTATTTTCTGCATTTAGTTAAGCATGTCTTATGTCTCTGAAAATCATACTTACTGTAGCTGACATTACATTGCCAATAACAACTATGTTGAAGTATGGAAGAATACATAGTATCTATTAGAACTTAGAAGTTTATTTCTTTGAAGTATGGAAGAATACATAGTATCTGTTAGAACTTAAAAGTTTATTTCTTTGACACAATCACATGAAACTAAAGCTCTTAGACTCTCTGGATGTACTAGGATATCTTGATCAAATGATTAGAAACTTAGAAAGAAAAACATAGTACTCGACCGCTACTTGTGTTCTTTTAGACTATTTGCATGACCATTTTACGGCATGTTGATTAAACTCAAAACTACTTGCCAACAATGAGTTTTGCTCTTGCTTGAGCTTCATTGATTTGGAACTGATACCCCAAACCAAAATGTGTCATCAACAACCATACCATCGTAATCAGCTCGCCACCTTTACTCACTTGTGGGGCTTGGGTGTAGGCTCGTGAATGACTCGCAGCATAACACAACAGCTCCACCCATACCTTGCTTATAATCAACCATTTATTCAGTTTCGGTTCTTTCTTCTCTATTTCCATCATCTTTTTGGCCAAAATGCAACTATCGAATAGCACGGACTAGCATTGCTCACCTTTTAGCATCACCGGGGGCACTTCTGTCGATACTTTTAGAATCTAAATACAAGCATCAATCTGCTTTAAATCGGGTTTTATACCCCCGGCTCCTTGAAGATTGTTTTGAAGGTTGGTTGGTTTGAATCTTTCTTCGTCCTCAAATAATCTTTTCGCCTCAGCACAAGTATCACGGAAACGAATTAGTCCAATACTACCTGCTACTGCTGACATCATAATTGGTTGCACAATAAGAAGATACAACATGTAATCCGATAATTGTTTTGCAATTTCCCGAAAATCCTTGTTGCCATTCTTGGAGTCCTTGCGTTTGAGCTCATCGTTTAGTTCATGGTTGTAGCATAGCTCAGTTGCAATGTGCCATAAAATGATACTTTCATCATAGTCAACACCTGCAACGTATCGAAGTAAGCTGCTCCAACCTTCTTCTATTCGAAGCACCCAATCGCCTCGTGCTGAACATATCTCTTGTGCCGTTACCAAGTCATCAGCAATTTGCGATTTTGATTTTAGCTCGTCGAAAATGAAGTTTCGAAGTCTTATGGGAAACTTCATTTTCTTCACATAATTGATGCCATCAAGAAACCAAGTAAGCCCCAATTTATCATACACATATTGCCAAAACACCGGACGAGGGTTCAATCAGTAATAAATAAGGTTGTAAGTTGTAATTGCTTCAGACCACCTTCGTTTAAAAAAAGGTTTATGATATTGGGACTCACTTCTATTGGATCGGGCAGCATCGTATTTCGTATCCTGAACCGTGCCTTGTGTCATTAATCGGAGAAAAACAGTGACGATTCGTGTCTTGAGAGACTTGTCCAGCTCAGCATCAGGTGATTGTCGGAGAAATATGATGGTCCAGTCCGAAAACAAAAGCATGATTAGAGCGGTCATATCAAGAACCAATGCACCAAAGAGCAAACCATATGTAATAATAACATCAGCTTCACTAAAGTTTGATTTGTTTTCCAATATGAATAATATGAGTGCCGAACAAACCGTTGCAAGAGACAAAATTCGACTAATGGCTCCAATCGTACTAAACACAACCGGAAGCTTTGTGAAGAGAGCTTCATAGATGAAATTTAACTCAACTTCAATTACTTTGAATGCATCTTTTGCAGTCCGATTCAGGAAGAAATCTCGGCTCTGATTCTGTTCCCTCCGACTGAAACTCATATCAATAATAAGCCCTTTAAATTTTTCAAAGAACTGATAACCATACTGAACGACTTCCAACTCGGTTAAATTCCCTTTTTTAGCCTTGTTTGCCGATTTAGTCGCTGTATCTGGCTCCGGAACCATTTGGATTCTAGTGGGGAGTCCTGCTTCCTTCTTAGAAGAGTACTCATCCATGAGTTTTACGTAATTTAAGCCTGGATCAGCATTTCTAAGCATTGATTCTTTGAATATGTCAGCACTTGCAAGATAAAGCGAGCGTGTTCTCTCAGCGTACTTAAAAATTCCTGTCATGAACATCAACATTGTGGGAATCCATAACCGATTATGTGGCATAGACAGAACAAACACATAAACCGTAGCTAAACATTGGAACACAAGACCAAGAAAATGTCGAAGCCACAACTCGTTATCTTCTATTGCAAAAGCAGTAATTGTGTCGGGCCCGCCAAGGTGGACCAAAAGAATTGGAGCCCACAAGGCAAGAAAGTCTTTTTTGGCAGAGTCGGCTGCAGGGTAGCCTTGGCTGTTTGAGATCAGCCCAACAGCAAAGTTAGCCGCCCAATCGGCTAGCAAGTATGCAGACCACAATGGGATGACGATCCACTGGCTATTTGTTCGTTTTCTTAAAGGAGCAACGAAAATCAGATATGTTTGTAAGCAAAGACTCAAGATCATGAAGCCTCTGAGATCCCATGTATCCCACAACTGTTTCCATTTCAGAGGAATTATCTCCATTTTTGTTCGAAGAACCTTCTAAATGTAAGTTATTTGCAGAAGATTGAAATTTGCTACTGTGATTGGTGGTTGAATCATCAAAAATACAAAACCGTTGAATGCAGTTAATATAAAGAAGATTTAGAAGAGTAAACTTTGCATGTAATCTCAAAGTTGGGCAATAGTATGACATTCTAAAAATAGGAAGTGAACCTGGAGTACCTGCAGAAAATGAAGAACGCAGCTAATGTTGTGTGCTTCCTCCTTCAGTAGGATCAAGGTGCAGGGTACAGACAGAAACAAATATTTTATGATAGATAAAAATAAAGAAAAAAACTTGCAGGGGTCGGCTGTCGGTTAAATCTCTCACATTTAGGAAGGTTCAAGATTCGAATTCCACTTGGTGCAAATAATTTCTATGGGTCTAGCCTCCTTACGGGAGCGTAATCTTTGTCCCCGTGGATTTGGACTCTATAGAATCTTTGTTGATATAAATAATGACTTAAATTTTGAAGTAAATGAAAGGTTCATTCAATTTACTAGCAGAATACCATTGCTACGCAGTAGAGTTTAGTAATTTTATTGTAAATATGGAAAATGTTATTGTAATTTTATGTAGCGGAGTTGATAATTGTTGGTGAAATGTGAAATATACGTGAAAATGATAGGATCATATTGTAAAATGGAAATTAGAAATTTAAAAATGTTAGAGTCTTGGTATTAAGAATTCTAAAAATAGAATAGCAACATGATTTATATAGAAGTACAGATATAGATAAAGAAAAAGGGGGAAGCTGTGAGATTAACCAACAACAGTCATTTATCTTTTGAGATTAACCACTTTTGTCTAATGAAAGCTTTATGAGCGTCATGAACAATATGGACCAAATCTATATAGTGGTGCTTAAATATCACTTGTACAAATACTTGTGAAAGTTGTACAAACTAAGGAATAGAAGATCACCATTTCGTAGATTAGCATGAAGGTTTTTGGATTTTTAAATTTTATTTTGGTGAGTAAGTTCAACATATTATTTGCAAGGAACAGTGAAATCTAGTAAGAAATCGTATTTGATTGGTTGTATATGAAAGAAAAAAAAAAAGTAAATTACTTGAATCGTCCCTGTGCTTTAGATTTCTCCACCGGTCGACCTAACTTTCAAAAAGGTATATTTAAATTGTTCAATATTTAGAAAATTTGTTTACCAAACTTTCAAAAAGGTATTTAAATTGTTCAATATTTAGAAAATTTGTTCACCGGTAGTTCAAAAGTATCAAAAATAAATTATTTAAATAGTCCATTTTTGAACTACCGGTGAACAAAACTCTCAAATATTAAGCAATTTAAATACCTTTTCGAAAGTTGGGACGACAGTGGAGAAATCTCGAAAGTACGGGGATGATTTAAATAATTTACTCAACAACAAAAAAACCACAGTGTTGCATGTAGCATATTAGTGCAAACAGAACCAAAAAAAAAAAAAAAAAAAGTGAAACTGTGATTCTTGGGATATAGTTGGTTAATCTGATAAAAAAAAGGATATAGTTGGTTAATAATATTCTTTTATACCTTTAGCTCATGAAAAGAAAATTACGTAGGAGAGCAAAGTATCGACCAAAGGCAAAGCACAAAAGATTAAAGAAATGTGTTTTATTCCATGATTCTTATAAGAAAATAAAGGTGTCAATAAAGATACGTATGTATGTATTAATGTATACTTATAAACTTCTAGGTATGTACGTATGTTGTCTAATTGTACATTTTCTCACGTTGAATCTCAATTTTAGAGGTCATTTCTCATATACAAAATTTATATAAAATACAAATTTTAATTTTGTGTTATAGTATCGAATCCGCTATATTTGTACATGATGGAACATGATCATGATCTCTCATGTTTTGTTCAACGTGATAATGTACTTTCAATTTTGTACAAACTGTTAATGCATGTCAATGGTGGAATTATTAAATTGAATGTTGGAAATATCATTGGCCATTTTAGATATGTATATCACATGAATTTAATTTTCACACATTTAGTGAAATGTTTAGGTTAATCTGTGTTGGAAATATCATTGCAGGGGTCGGCTGTCGGTTAAATCTCTCACATTTAGGAAGGTTCAAGATTCGAATTCCACTTGGTGCAAATAATTTCTATGGGTCTAGCCTCCTTACGGGAGCGTAATCTTTGTCCCCGTGGATTTGGACTCTATAGAATCTTTGTTGATATAAATAATGACTTAAATTTTGAAGTAAATGAAAGGTTCATTCAATTTACTAGCAGAATACCATTGCTACGCAGTAGAGTTTAGTAATTTTATTGTAAATATGGAAAATGTTATTGTAATTTTATGTAGCGGAGTTGATAATTGTTGGTGAAATGTGAAATATACGTGAAAATGATAGGATCATATTGTAAAATGGAAATTAGAAATTTAAAAATGTTAGAGTCTTGGTATTAAGAATTCTAAAAATAGAATAGCAACATGATTTATATAGAAGTACAGATATAGATAAAGAAAAAGGGGGAAGCTGTGAGATTAACCAACAATAGTCATTTATCTTTCGAGATTAACCACTTTTGTCTAATGAAAGCTTTATGAGCGCCATGAACATTATGGACCAAATTAAATCTATATAATGGTGCTTAAATATCACTTGTACAAATACTTGTGAAAGTTGTACAAACTAAGGAATAGAAGATCACCATTTCGTAGATTAGCATGAAGGTTTTTGGATTTTTAAATTGTATTTTGGTGAGTAAGTTCAACATATTATTTGCAAGGAACAGTGAAATCTAGTAAGAAATCGTATTTGATTGGTTGTATATGAAAGGAAAAAAAAAAGTAAATTATTTGAATCATCCTTGTACTTTGGAGATTTCTCTACCGGTCGACCTAACTTTCGAAAAGGTATTTAAATTGTTCAATATCTAGAAAATTTGTTCAACGAACTTTCGAAAAGGGTGATATAGTTGGTTAATCTGATAAAAAAAAGGATATAGTTGGTTAATAATATTCTTTTATACCTTTAGCTCATGAAAAGAAAATTACGTAGGAGAGCAAAGTATCGACCAAAGGCAAAGCACAGAAGATTAAAGAAATGTGTTTTATTCCTTGATTCTTATAAGAAAATAAAGGTGTCAATAAAGATACGTATGTATGTATTAATGTATACTTATAAACTTCTAGGTATGTATGTTGTCTAATTGTACATTTTCTCATGTTGAATCTCAATTTCAGAGGTCATTTCTCATATACACAATTTATATAAAATACAAATTTTAATTTTGTGTTATAGTATCACTACAAGAAAAATCCCCTTTAGTGACCAAATTATTAATGACGACTCATAAAATGGTCACTAATAAATTTATTAATGACCATAATAAAGTGGTGACATAATTCTCGTCTCTATTGAAAAATCTGTGACCAACACTAACAACTCGTCACTAAATGGTCACTAATATAAAAGATTAGAGACCAAAAAACACAAATGGTCACTCGGCAATATTCATTATGTTGGAAAAGTCCGTGCATTTGAAGGGTGTGACCAAAAATAGTGGTCATTAAATTAGAGACCAAAGTATAGTGGTCATTAATTTGGAAAATTATTGGAATGAAAATTTTGTACGTAATTTTTAGTTAACAAGAGGAGGGAATTTTTTGAGTTTTTGTAAGTATAATATAATAAGCTAAAGCTCTACATATATATTCTTTTTATAAAATACTCCGTAATAAAGTAGTGTGATATTGATAATAATAATAATAATAATAATAATAATAATAATAATAATAATAATAATAATAATAATAATAATAATAAGTAAATCTAATCTAATAGATTACTACGTATACTATTATTAATTATAGTTATAATTATAATAATAATAATTAATATTATTATAAGTAAATCTAATCTAATAGATTACTACGTATACTATTATTAATTATTATAGTTATAATTATAATTATAATAATAATAATAATAATAATTATTATTATTATTATTATTATTACACAATAAAATGGATTTTCCTTATGAAGTGCACGGGAATAATTGTCTAGCCCAAATCTCCAGGCCCAACTGCACAAGATTCGAATCGTGACTTTGCCCTAATTAACTCCACCAGTCCACCACCACAAAAAAATAAACACCGCTAAAGAGGACACCGCACCACCGCCACCATTCCGCAACCGTACACTTACAATGACGGTCCGACACCAAAAGACGCCGTTGCACAACTACAAAACCACTAGTAATCATCATCGCCATCATCTCTAATAATCATAGTAATGAGTATTATATTTTCAGCTATTATCGTTACCGTCATTATCTACCTCTCAGACCGCTATACCCGTACATTTAATGACCGCGTTTCTGTTAAGGAAAACGATGATGTTCGTCGATCATCACGTGATCTCAGATCTACAACAATGATGATGATGTCACGCTTTTGCTTCCGATTTCTACTTTATCGTAGCTCACCGTGAAAATCGATGTCGGAGATTGCGTTGTTTATTTATTGAATTTCGAAGGTGTAGATCAATTCTGGTTGCTTTCCTTATGCTCAGATCAGCGTAAGTCTACTTTTCGGCGATTCTGTTTTTAAGCTAGATAAGTTGTTTGATTTAACTATTTCACCTTATATTTGGTGCGATTCTTTAATTAAAAGATTTTTTAAGCTAGGTTTTGGTGTTCGTTTAGCTAGTTGTGCTCGTTGAAGCTTTGGAATAAACTGTTTCGAATCTCATGATTTGTGAAACTTTGTTTATTTATGCTTCAATTCGTCTAAGTCTTTCAAACTACATGTCGATTCAAGCTCCAATTCGCCTGTTATTTTACAATTATGTTAGTCTAATACTTATATTTGCATTTGCTAATAAATGTATATATACTTAATTTTTTGCGTTCTGTTTCCTTTTAGTTCCTACGTTTACATAAACAAGATCTGGTTAATCACATAAAAAGGAGCAAGTGTATATATAGATTAATAGTTGCATATAGCTATTTACTTTTGAAGGGAAGTTGTGTTTTAACTTGGAGTACATCACCGTCAATTGGCAGGGTATTGAGATGAGGATTTCGAGAAAGAGAATGAGATACAATCGACAAGGTATATCATTCTCTGTATGAAGTTGTTTCATATGTAGTTGCTACTTAGGCATGTGAAATAAGTTGTATCAAGAGTTATCCCAAAAGAATTAGGAACGATGTTATGAATAGAAGAATGTCAAGTCAATATATAAGGATATACTCATGTTGCTTTATGAAATGTCATTTAAGGAAACGTATATAGTAGCCGATATATATATATATATAACTCATGCACATAATGTGAATCTTGGTATATATTTTTTCTTTTTTCATTGGGTGAGGGGATTTGGGAAACAAGTAGTGGTTACTAAAATGATGTTTATGATTATGAACCTGCTAACTTTCTAGCTTGTATTATATGAAAATTTGATCTACATTAAAGCTTAACTTCCTTTTCCTTTCTTGTTCATGTGGTAGGCTGATACATCCATAACAACCGAAAGCCTTACAGTGAGTGTATGTGCTTTGGGGTATTGTAACAAACCATGAAGTAATGGTTACAATCTACAACAACTAGCTACATTTTCCTAACAAACCTTATGTTTTATTTTATGAGATAAGGAATAACTCAGTGTTCTATCTGTTTCTTTATTTTGTTCAGGGATTGAAGTGGAGGCTGTGCTAGCTAATACAAAGAAAATACTCAACCACTCTATGTCATTGAGTTTGTAGCTGAAATTTTTATGGTTGCTTCTGTCTCAATTAATATTTACCTTTTTATTTCATGGTTTGTGATCTAATACTACATTTTATGTTCTTTTTGACCGCATGTAAAGCAGATTTTCATATCCTTGTTCTTTACTGAACAGATGAGATGATGTTGGTGTTATTGTGATCTTAAATGGAGAAACAAAAGGTATTGTACAGTCAAATATGGGTAATTTCTACTACTACATACTTAGCAATTAATTTTGAATTTTGTTGCATGATGTTGGGCAGGCTAAAAAATGCTCTTTCCTACTATTAATGTATTTGAATGTAGCCATTGGATGATGAGGCAAACCTACAGACTATAATTGGTAGTAGTTATATGATAGAAAACGGATTTGTCAAGTTACACTCTTCACTTTAACTCCAATTGGTAGTAGTTATATTGTTTGTGTTTTCAAGTGTATATCTCATATAAAAATATTAGAAACTTGAGTCAAGTTGAAACATTTTTTATGCTTTTTACCAGATTTGGTCTAACGACTAACATAATTGGTTCAATAGTCTAATCGATGGTTTGTCAGAATTGTAGGATTTGGCTATTCCAAAGACCCAATTATTATTATGATCTTATGCAAATTCAGGTAAGATCTTGTTTTGCTTTCTTTCTATATATTTGGCACGCTTTATTTCTCTAACTTAATATACATGTAATATGTATCCATCTGTTTAGCGTTATTCTTACGCTGATTAGTTTTTTGTTGGATTTAAATACCTAGATCTGCAGTTCCTTTTTCTCTGCATCGGGTTCACAGATCATTAAGCATATCAGGTTCGTAATTCATCAACTCGTGATTAGATATTAGTGTGTCTCTGTGTGTGTTTTGGACTTTTGGTTCTGTTATCTAACATATATGTACACATCATTTTGTATTATATGTTTTGAGGTGTTTATTTTTCAGGTTTCTAATGAAATTTGTTTGACAGTGATGGATTGATGGGAAGCTGCAACTTGTGGTGGACCCATATCAACTTCTTGAGAGGTACTTTCATGCAGTCTTGTTAGCTTTATATATATAATACTATGGTTATGATGTGTGCGATGAACTGCTGATCATGTACATTGTTTAACTATTAGAGAGGATCTTACCAAATGATCGTGGCATGAGTCATCCATACCCATAGGTTCAACAAGCTACGTGGTCAAAGGGTGGAAGAGAAGTTGAGCCAGAAAGGGCTTGATTTATATGTTAATGCTGATCATGTACATTATCTTATATCTTAAACAAGATACAATTGTTATATACTTTTTGAATAGGCCATAGGTGAAGCTTGTTTCTAATCTTTATTAGAGTCGTGAACGACTTGTATGATAAGTATACATGAATCATGAATAAAAGTTGTATTTTGTATTTTAATTGTATATATTTTAATTGCTTTCAATTTTGTGAGAATTTTGTTTTAGCATTGGGAATTTGCTGCTTTGCCCATATATTTAGAGTGGTGACCAATTTCTTAGTCTGGTCACTAATGGAGTTTTGACCTGGGCAGAATACTAGGCAGGTTGTATTGACCAATAGAAAGTGGTCACTGATTTTGTGAAATTAGTGACCAGTTTCGCTGATTAGAGACCAAATATAATGACCAAAAAAGTGGTCACATATTTCAGTGACCATAGAATTTCGTCATTAATTAGAGACCAAGTTTTAAATCTGGTCCCAGAAGGCTTTAGCGACGGACCTATAGTGACCACTGGTGACGACCTAAATTTTGGTCTCTAAACCTGTTTTGTGACCAATATTAACCCTTTAGTGACCAAATATCGATCGTCACTAAAGGTGGTTTTTCTTGTAGTGTATCGAATCCGCTATATTTGTACATGATGGAACATGATCATGATCTCTCATGTTGTGTTCAACATGATAATGTACTTTCAATTTTGTACAAACTGTTAATGCATGTCAATGGTGGATTTATTAAATTGAATGTTGGAAATATCGTTGGCCATTTTAGATATGTATATCACATGAATTTAATTTTCACACATTTAGTGAAATGTTTAGGTTAATCTGTGTTTAGTAACTTTCATGTCAAACAATGCACCATGTGATACTTGTTTCTTATAGCTGATTAAATGATTAAATTTGGGTTATAATGACTTTCATGTGATCTTGGTGGGATGAATTTAATCTTGGTGGGATCGATGATGAGTTAATTTTTTGACATAGCATTTGATACAGTGGGATCGCGTCAGATGCAAATTTGAGGTTCTTTACCTTGTAGGATAAGTTTCTAAATATAATCCTTATTCATTGTAAATTCTAAGCCACAAAAATTTTTGGTGTCATTGTCAATAAAGAAGATTACTCCGTTCTTGCATGTAGATTAACCAATCACATGGATTGGATATTTGCATGTTAATTCTGCTTGTTCTTTAATTGCTTTCATTACTTGTGTTTGCTCAATTAAATCAGGTCACATTTCTCAATAATTGGTAGTAGAGCGTTAGGGTTATTGATTTGATTATTCAAGCAAGTTGATTGATAGGGAAAATGTCGCCTCACAAGTTCGAGAATAAGAAGTTCAATGGATCGAATGATTTCACCTTATGGAAGGTGAAGATGACGGCTCTTCTGGTTCACCAAGGGTTGAACATGGCGATAGATTGAGATTCTAGTTGGAATAAGAAAACAACTGCATAATAGAATAAGACGATTAATGGAAAAGCACATAATGCTATTTAATTTGTTGAGTTTGGCGGATTAAGTTTTGAGTGAGGTGGTGGTTAAGACAACGGTAGTAGAGATCAACTTGGCCTACTTTGACTACGCTATTCTTCTCATTTCGAAAGAAGAACCCACCAAAAAACAAAAATAGAAATAGATAACGTTTTATTGCCAGGAGAGTTGCATCCGAGAGAGTGAAGGCCTTCCTTGTCATTGTAGTAGGCTTGTTTGCAAGAGAAAATATCACCCAGGGGTATGCGCTAGCACCCTTGACAGGCACTCTAGAACCCGCCAACGCTCATGAAAACCCGGATCAGCTATGTGAAAGTTATCCGAAAGTTATTTGATAAATCGGTTATTTCAGAAGCAGCGTTTGTATACAACCTCCTGATGACAGAAAATACACCGGTAAAAGATCATCTTAATAACTTCAATCTTACTATTCTGGATTTGCTAGCTATTGATGTTGAAGTTGATAGTGAAGATCAAGCCTTGATTTTGCTTTGTTCGTAACCTGGGTCATATGATAACTTTGTGGATACTATGTTATATGGTAGAATTGAGAAAACTGTAGGGGATGTTAAAGATGTTTTACAGTCTTAGGAACTCAAAAGACAGGTGTCTGCAAAGTGATGACAGTTTTAGGCAGAGTTATCAGTTGAAAGGGGTAGACCAACAAAGCGGGTTAAGAAAGGCAAGAGTAAGGAAAAGACACGATCCAAATCTAAAGCTCATGCAAGTACTATTTTCTATAGTTGCTATGAGAAAGGTTACTTTAAAAGGGATTGTCTGAAGACAAAAAGTGGTAATAGGGAGAAAAATAGTGATAGTGCATCTGAAGCACAATCTGTGAAGATGGAGATAATTATGGTGAAGTACACTAACTACTCGGGAGGCATTACCAGTTAGTGGTGGGTCTGAGTCGATAGGTACTTGGGTGATGGGCAATGGGGTAACTCATCATATGGTTTTCTCGAAAGGCCTATATGAGATCCTAACAACGTCATGGCATGTTCAATTATCTCTTAACCTAGCTATGTTAGGCTCTTTAACCATTGTTGTAGCTCACCATATGTATGCCATGCCCCCTTATCCATATCTAGCTAGTGACTATGGTACAGTACTGTCATTGTTCACACATCATATGTGGATTGGTGGATTTCTCATAGTTGGTGCTGCTGCGCTTGCAACCATTTTTATGGTAAGAGACTATGATCCAACTACTCGACACAACGATCTATCAGATCGTGTTCTTAGGCATCGCGATGCAATCATATCACATCTCAACTGGGCATGTATATTTCTAGGCTTTCACAGTTTTGGTTTGTATATTCATAATGATACCATGAGCGCTTTAGGGCGTCCTCAAGATATGTTTTAAGATACCGCTTTCCAATTACAACCCATTTTTGCTCAATGGATACAAAACACCCATGCTTTAGCACATGGTGCAACGGCTTCAGGTGCAACAGCTATTCGTTTCTTTCAAGGAATAGAGTGGTAGTGTGAAGATTGGTGATGACATGACAAAAAGTATCAAGGGCTCAGGTATAGTTCAAATTAAGACACACGATGATATTGTTACACTACAAAAAAAATAGCCTTTAGTGATGAAAATTTAGTGACGACTTTAATTACGGTCACTATTCACTCATCTTAGTGACGATAAAAACATTTCGACACTAATTAGTGACGAATTTTTTGATTGTCATTAATCGATTACTAATTGCTTATCAAATATATTTGGTTAAAGTTAGAGACAACAATTAGTGACGTAAATAAGTTTGATTACCATGATAAAATAATAAGTGATGAAATTAGTTGTCACTAACGTTAGTCACGAAAAAGTTACGTCATGTTTATTTGAGTTTAATGTTGTTGGTTACTTTATATGAATAATTCAGTGATGAAAATCTATGTCAATTAATAAATATTCGAAGAGCATTTTACAAATATAAAATATAATTTTTAATGTTGTCATGTCTTGGCTCCTAGTCCTAACTAGTAAGTCTATGTTTTTGAGTTCCGAGACCCCCTCAAAGGTAGTTGCCATACTCGTTTCTAAGTTTTACACATTGTATATGTATATACGGATCTTCATATATGATAAAAATAATAAAAAAATATAATAAATTGTTAAAATTAAATTTTGGTTTACATTTTCAGATTGTATACTTTTTTGACTTAAACAGTTTTAACCAGCCTCTATCTATCTAGTATCTACACCCCCGCTTCCTTTCTTAGCCCCCTCACTTTCTAATTAAACCCTAATTTCAACTTAACGATTCGTATTCTTACTGCCATTAACGATTCAAAATCTTTCAAACTCGAATGCGGAGATATCGGTGAACACCTTAATCACATCTCCGACATGCTCCGTTCCGTCGTTAGGTTTTCCGATTCTATGCCAGCGTTTACGACCGTCCTGTCTGTTGTATCTTCACCGTCATCGCCGGAAAGCTAAATCGGGCATTTTCATTTGTAAGAAAATGCCGTTGCTGGAGTATTTTCCAGCTATTCATCAGCATCGTTATCGTTTCTGATTTCGTAAAGTAATCAACCTACTCAATGTCTCAATCGGTGATTTAGAGTGGATACTCAACGTCTACGCTGGCGCCGAAGAATCCTACTGTGCGGTGGTACTGAACTTACTTTATTCCTAATTGCTAGTAATGTTTCGATTTTGGCGTGATATAGCTTCATTATATATATGCTCGTTAAATGTTCATATACATGATAATTAGTGCAAAATTTGTTGATATCATCTCTCCTAGTTTTGTAACTTCGTTATAATCCAAGGTTCTCATATAATTAGCTATTGATTGATTTCTAGCTATAAGGTTTTGTAACTTCATCTCCTTATGTTTATTAATTTTAATATGCTTTGTTTATGCTCAAAATGGCGAGTTTTAATCACTTTCATTTTGATTTTATGTGCGTTTGGTGTGATTAGGGTTTCAATAAACGTGTTGCCATACAATGCTCTCTGAAATAGGTGACTTTCAGCATTTGTGGTAGATATTTATTGTTGGATTTCTAACTGTGACCAACTTTATATGTTTAACCAAATAGTGTTACCATCTAATTCAGGTACGATGGAACAAGCCAGTATGAACATCGCACCCGGAGAGTGTTTCCTTCAGGGAAATAGAACCACGAACAAGGAACTTATGGAGCCAGTTCTTGTTAGGGAGGCTAAAAAAGCTTTTATGTTGCAACTGCTTTTAAGCCTTCAATCTTTTGTCATATTCCTATCATCGGAGTTATTTTGTTATTTCTACTTCATTGGAAACTTGAGTGTTATGGTCCATTGTGGATGTAACAGTAATGTGTTAATCGAATCTTTGAATGATATTGTTTTTCCTATATTTTCACATTTATGAATTATTAATTTCATTTAGAAATAATATTTTCACGTTTATTAGCATTTTGAACTATATATATTTTCTTACTAGTGATGCATTTTCATCTTTGAGGGTGACAACTATTTTCGCCACCAAGGACCATAACAGAAATGTGAACTGAGCCACAACAGTGACATTTTTCATAGTATAGAAAATTCGTCACAAATTTAATCAAATAGTGACGCATTTTCATGCATAGTGACGATATTTAGTGACAGAGCTGGTCGTCACACATATAGTGACGTCTATGGTTCCGTGACTAATTAGTGATGACTTTGAAACTCTGTCACTAATTCACATTTGTGACGGACCTATAGTGACAAAAAGTGACAAAATTTTTTGTCACTAAATACTTTAGTGACGCCTTTTTGGCCTTTAGTGACGAAATTTGACCTATCACTAAAGCCATTTTTTCTTGTAGTGTTAGGTCATTGGATTATGTTCATAATCTTAGAAAAAATTTGATTTTTGAGTTTGCTCAATCAAATCTGGTCACGTTTCTCAGCAATTAATATGAAGATGAAGTTGTATTGAGAGTTTTCATGTGATGCGAATTCTATAGCTTGAAGACTATGCGGAGTTAGCTCGAAGAATTTGGAGTGTGAGCAAATTGAAATTAACTTTTTAATATTTATTCAGACCTCTTACGAAAATTTAATTGTCTTAAATGAATATTTTAAGGTTGTAGAACTCTTAAAATGCTTGGAAAGATGTCTGCTTCTGGATTATTATATTGAAAGTATGGGCTTACAAAAAAGTTTACCATGTGCATGTACTTCACCAAGATATCATCAAAATTTTACCAAAAGCCTCTAAGAAAGGAGTCACCAGTACACTAATAAAAGGAGGGGAATAACAAAAGAGAAAAAAAAAATCAAAGTAGAATTTATAAAGCAACGCGTCCAAAGCTCATGTATATAAGCCAAGATTAGGTTCCACTCTAAAACCAATTGGTAATAGAGGGAGTAGTCAGTAGTCTATGAACTTATATACATTCTTTAGTTTCTTTATGTTTCCAATGTGGGGATTGGATTTGCACCCAACACATGTTGCAACTGAAAAAACAAATCTTGCTCCACATTAAAACTTTTGGCTTGAGCTTATCATAAGCACCAAGCACGTATCGATCAATATTTCCTCCAAATGAGGACGCAAGAAACTGCATGAAAGGCTTTTCAGACCTATTTATCATTGCTTAGAATTAATGAATTGGTGGCAATCAAATTTATCTCAAACATTAGTAGGAAATTAAAGGAGCATCTCTACCAATTCGAAAGTTTCCTCCAAGTTTATTTTTTAAAAATGTATTACACTACACAATTTTTTACGCAAAAAAATACAATTAACTATGATCTGACATTCATAGTGTGCAGGGGCGGAGATAGGGCGGGGGCAGCGTAGGTAGCCGCCCCCACAAGATATTATAAATTACGTAAAAAAAAGAAAAAATTTAAGGTATCAATGACATTTTATAATTTTCGCCCCCACGAAACCATAGAAGAAATAAAAATAATTTTTTTCGCCCCCTCTATCCGAATTTCCTGGCTCCGCTCCTGATAGTGTGTACTCAACTACTCGAGATTCCATTGTGTGTAATGAACTAGTTATTTCAAGCTATTGTATGTAATTTTCGATATTTTTTCCGCATGTCATCTAATGTGTCACTTGTCATCCTTACAAGTTGACACATCACCAAAATACTTACAATCGCAAGAAATAACGAGTTTATTACACACAATGTACGTTCGAATAGTTTGATACACACTATGAATGGCATGTCATAGTTAATTGCATTTTTATGCACTTACCCCTTTTTACTATTGTACGAAAGGTTCTTTCATTTGATCTATTGAACTTTTAAATCTCGTCTATTGTATGTCACTTTCCTTTTTTGGCATTGACAAAAATAAAAAATTTTATTTTCCGTCAATACCAAAAAAAATGTGTACATACAATTGATAAAATTTACAGGTTCAATACATACATCAGGCTAAATGAAAAAGAAAGGCAAATACTCCGTATAATACATTTTGAAATGATGAACCCAAAAGTGAATGATTAGTTGAAAAGGTTAATGTAACTTAGGCCACTCCCAATCGTGGTTGAACCACTTCCTAACCACTTCTGCCACATCAGCGCCACATCAGTTTTTCACCAACTGATTCAAAACTGATTTGTCACTGCCAACAGTTTAACCACTTCCAAACCACTTTATTTTCATTTTAATTATTTAATACAAAATATTTACACATAAAAATCACAAAAAATCATTCGGGCCCCACACTTTTCAAGTGATTTGCCAACTGGTTTGCATCACTTATCCGGTTTGCCAAGTGGTTAGAGAAGTGGTTTGTCAGAAGTGGTTACCGTTGGCATTCAAGTGATTAATCACTTCCAAACTGATTCCCCAAACTGGTTGCCGTTGGCACCGGTCTTACAAGGCAATAAGCTTTCATCAGGGCTGAGCGGGCCGAACAACGGTCTAGCTAGGCGTGCACAAAAACCGGTTTGTGCAAAACCCGACCCGAAACCGGTTTTTGGTCAACGATGGTCAAAACCGGTTTGGCCAAAACCGGTTCGGGTTGAACCCGATTTTGACACCCCCAAACCCCAACCCGACCCAAACCGGTTAGGGTAGGGTTGAAACCGGTTCGGGTCCAAAACCGGTTTCAAACCGGGTTTTTTTATAAAAATGCTATTTTCGTTCAAGCGTTAAGCGTTTTAAGGAAAAGCAACGTTTGGGCCAAAAATTTTTCATTAACTTTGTAGAACATTACTAATGGAAACATAATTGATCAATAACATAACCGAAATGCGTCTAAATCTCCTTAAAAATATTATTGAATCCGAAAATTCTATATAATTCATAAACGTTCGAGAGTTAAGCGTTTTAATGAAAAGCAACGTTTGGGCCAAATTTTTTTCATTAACTTTGTAGAACATTAGTAATGGAAACATAATTTATCAATAACATAACCAAAAGGCTTCTAAATCTCCTTAAAAATATTATTGAATCCGAAAATTCTATATAATTCATAAACGTTCGAGCGTTAAGCGTTTTAATGAAAAGCAACGTTTGGGCCAAATTTTTTTTCATTAACTTTGTAGAACATTAGTAATGGAAACATAATTGATCAATAACATAACCGAAAGGCTTCTAAATCTCCTTAAAAATATTATTGAATCCGAAAATTCTATATAATTCATAAACGTTCGAGCGTTAAGCGTTTTAATGAAAAGCAACGTTTGGGCTAAATTTTTTTCATTAACTTTGTAGAACATTAGTAATGGAAACATAATTGATCAATAACATAACCAAAAGGCTTCTAAATCTCCTTAAAAATATTATTGAATCCGAAAATTCTATATAATTCATAAACGTTCGAGCGTTAAGCGTTTTAATGAAAAGCAACGTTTGGGCCAAATTTTTTTCATTAACTTTGTAGAACATTAGTAATGGAAACATAATTGATCAATAACATAACCGAAATGCGTCTAAATTTCCTTAAAAATATTATTGAATCCGAAAATTCTATATAATTCAAAGTGAGTTGATACTTTCAAGGAATGTGTAGGTCCCTTACGTTGGATCTAGACGAACCGAGTCACTCAATCGATAGCGGAAACAACGATTAAGTTATCACACGAACACAACGAATAATCAAACACAATAGAATATGAATCAAACGCTTGTATATTGATTATAACCGATCAGATTACAGGTGGATTCGACTAATTGCGTTTAGGGTTTCGTCAGCCCTAAAACAGAAAACGTAAAACCTTTATATACAAAATCTGGCACCTGCGACGTCGCACTCAACGTCGCAGGCCCAGGCCCATGCGATGTAGACAACGTCGCAGGCCCAAAACCCTGACGTCGCACCTGCGACGTTACAGACAACGTCGCAGGAGTCAGGAAACACAAAACTATTACAATATCAAACTACGAACTAGACCAACTGACAGACACACTAACATGTACCAACAAACTCCCCCGTGTCTTCAACTTGGTCTTCAAAAATTTCTTCAATTAAACCCAGCCCGCAGGAAACTGTCCATCAGCGTGAATTCCATGAGTTACACAAACGGTAACAACTTTGTAGAATTGATCAGCTAACCGTGAGTTGAACTCATTGTTTCTATTCACTCGAATCCGATCATCATAGAGTTTACGCAAGTCCTTTTCATGAAAATTTATTAAACTCATCGGATTAAACAATCTGAACGTAGCTTGCTTCAGATTCCAAATACCTCCAACTTCTGGCCACGGCTCTGTATCTGGAACAAAAGTAATCACCGCTTCACCAGTATGCGGATCTAGTTCCCACTTAACAAATCTGCGAAGAAAATAATAGGGAACTGTCTCTAGAGGTATATCAGTCTCGCATTCAGCTGGCGGATAATAAACTTTAACCATCGGTTGCCCAGTAGCTGGATCCAATTTCTTCTTATACAAATACTGCGTACCTAACGTCGGTCTTAACTTGTTGTACTTCTTGGCTTGAACTTCCTGACGTAAGGTTCTCTGAATATAATCAGCATAATGGTTATCAACACGATTAATCAAATTCAATTGAGCTAATCTGTTGATCTCTCCCTTTGGCAAGGTACTCAATTTCTTGAATCTAAGCTTGAAATACTGAATACCGTCCAACCTCTTAATCATAAACAGTTTCTTTTCAACTTTCCAGCTCTTTATCACCCCGGTATATTTTCCATTAACCTTGTAAAACTGACACTTCACAGGTATAGGAGTAGGATTTCTTCCACGAGGCCACCACTGCTTGTTTCTTTCTGCCTTTTCTTCAGCAGTTTTCCTTTGCTCAGCAGTTTCTGGTGCAGGAATCTCATATTCTTTTTCTGGTTCCACTGGAGCTGTCCCTGCATGAGAAGTACTAGATTTTCCACGAGAAGCTTTTGCAGGACCCTCATCTTCACTTGAATCTGTCTCAATAAACGGAGCATCATCATATTCTTCATCATCGTCCAGATGCTCATCTTCAACCGAAACCTCATCATCCATATCAAACACATATTCTGAATCCGTCTCAGGACCAGCTCCGTTAGCCATTCTTTGGATAAAAGATAAATCAGCAAATGAGTAGTCAACGGCTAGTGGTCTTGGCTGTCCTGGAATATCATTAACAGGGAAATAATCCAAATGAGGTACATTTTCATTAATACCCGATTCAATTACAGGGTTGGGGTTTACAGACGCAGGTTCACTTGACTCTAAATTGGGTACCCCGGACCCAGACTCCCCCGAGGCAAGTAACCTGCCTTCTAATACATTAACCCTATTCTGCAGCTCGATAAGCTGATTAGCTTGGGTCTCGATAATTGCAGCTTGGGTTGCATGTTGTTCTGCCTGTTCCGTCATCTGCTGCTGCATTTTCAGCATATCATCCATCAGTTTTTGCATAAAAGCAGGAGTAGGCTCAATAGCAAAAGTTTCCTTAGGCGATGGAGTCACTGGAGCTCTGGAAGAAGTATATTGACGAGAACGGCGACGACGAGGCTCAGAGTCTGCATCCTTGGGATCATCACTGTCTCGAACACGCTTTCCAGTATTCTTTGGAATATGAACTCTCCCCAGTTTCATTCGGCGTTGAATTCGCAGATACTGTCGTGGATTCTGGGTTCGAATTGTTTCCAACTTAGAAGGGTGCGGTACAGCACCGTCAGAATCCGAAGGCGTTTCCCCGCCATCATCAGGTTGTGGTTCAGCCACATTTTCAGAATCCGATCCCTCAACAGTGTCGTGAGAAGCTGAATTTTCCGATTCAACATGCCCAAATTGCTCAATATTTTCCAAGATAGCATCCACATGCTCCCCCGCAGCTTGAACAGGGATGTTCACAAGTGGTTGTTGCGGTTGCTGTGGTGCTGGAGCATCCATATACTGAGGATCTGCAGGCGGCACGTAATTTGCATCTATAATTGCACCGAATAAGGGAACATCCCTTGGTGCCTCAACCCCTTTCTCATAAGCTGAACAAACCGCGAAAATACGGTTCATCATTGGTGAGATCTTCAAAATGTTATCCACATCACCCTGTGCCATAAGAGCTGGATGATGACGATTGATATGAAGCTGAATAAAACGTGGATATAATAACCATTTCGAATTCCCAGCGTTTGCGTTGTCTACCATAGCCTTGAAAATAAATCCAGAATAGTTGAACGACTTGTTGTAGACCAAAGCGAGCATAGCAGAAGCTAGACTCCTGCTCATTCCATCCGTACCAGCTTTCCTGTTTCCTAAACAAACAATGAAAATATGCATTAAGTATCTCCAGATCCGCGTCAGATTGGCTTTGCGGTATTGGTTTGCAGGAATGCCTGGATATCCAATTCGTTGCATCGCGCCAGCTATAAAGTTAGGATCAAAGTTGACAGGCATGTCAGGTTGATCATTTAGCTGGAAGAGTTCCCAAATGCTCTGCTCAGTAATTGTAATCTCAGTACCAAGAACCGTGGAAACCAACCGAGGAATGTTATTCTCAGTAATAACGGTAGCATCTCTCTAGAATGGAGCAATCAAATTCCTGTAAGCAACCGCATTCTCTGAGATAGCATGGTGTTGGCGCCCAATTAGGTCGGTGTCGTTAAACGATCGCTAACCGGGCGCGCAACAATGGAGTTGTTTTAAATTTGTAATTGCGGGGCCTAAGTTTTCCCTAACAATGCTAATCCTAAGGGTGAGCAAGTGGTAGGTATGACCTAGAGTCGTTCTTCAAACCGACTGAATTGAAACTAAGGCGTGGCAGATGAGGGCTTTCAAACTAGTGAATGGTTTATAAAATAGTGGGGGTTTTGGTTTTTATATTAACTAACTTAGGCAAGTAAATAAATAAAAGCGAAATAAAAGTAAAACGTAAAGCAGATAAAATAAAGATAGTGTTTGCTGAGACTTCGTTAATTAAGTTATGGGATGATATTTGGAGAAACTGTTTTGAAAGATATTAGTTAATTATCATTCTTGAATACTTGTATGTAAACACTAGATTCCCTACTAATTAAAATCCCATTAGCATGTCACACCGGGAGCTAGGTTATGGTAACATTACAAAGTATTTAGAATAATAAACAAAATCTTAATTATGGTTTAACAATACTTTCATATGAACGGATAACTGAACCTTAAGGTACTAGACATAATTGAATCATATAACGATTCCTCGTCATCCTAACAGATTCGTATATATAAAAAAGTTCATTTATGACTTTAAACCAGCCCTTGCTTAAGACTACCCAATAAATCCCCTAGTTATCCACAGCGTTCCTCACTTTAAGTGGTTCCGCCGCTTCAAACCTTGGCCATGTCTTGTCCTATGATAATCCCCCATGTAGCCATGCGGTTCCATAGTTTCATACCTTTGACAAATTATATTGACACAGATAATTGACTACCTTTTAATTGGACGTCGTAAAAAGGTGTTGTAATCACGTTTATTGGTGGAAAGGCGATAGATTAATTTGAAGTTTAAAAGTCTATTTAGAAAGGTTAATTAAACTAGGTTTCTCATTTTATATATATTAGTCCGTAATATAATTCGGTCGTTACGCAGCTTCCACGTATTTGTACTACACCTAAAATGTTTCCAACGCTATACTGAGTAACAGTCGAATAGGGGCCATCATATTACTTCATAATATTGTATCGTTTCGTAATATGACTACCTTCGGTCGTTCCTCGACTTCCATACATTTGTACTCCACCTTGAAGTGTTTCCAGTACTATATCGAGTAACATTCGAATAGGGGCCGTCATATTACTTCACGATAATTAAGACCGTTTATATTTTACTACTATGATGATCCTAAGGCAACAATCAAACAAGAACATGCAATAAGACGATCAAAGTAATACTACCGATCTTTAATATGTAATAATAAATCATCACATAATTAACCAACTACATCGCAAACAAACACAGCAAGTATACTACTCTCTAATCATGGCAAGAACTAAATCTAGCATAATCAATATAAACGTAATTAATTAAGATAGATAGGGATAGAAATAACCGAGATTAAATGCGAGAGAATAGACTTGAATTAATTGACACAATTCCGAGCATACACCGAAGATTACAATGCGTTCCGCACTTTCCTTCTACTTCTAATAAAACTCCTAAACTAGTTTAAATACTAGTAAAAACCTAATCTAAATAAATAATGTAGAGTGAGAAAGTTGGAGCTTAATTCTAGAGTGAGAGAAAATAAGCTAGGAAGGTGTGTTTTGCAAATGGAACCCAAGCCCTCTATTTATAGGTGAGCTTTGGCTCACATTAGCACCATGAGGTGCATGTTAGAAAGCTTTCCAAAAATGGCGTGTACCACACGAAAAGTAGGCGCACCGGGTACCGTACAACGCGAAAAGGAGGCGCACCAGGTACGGGTTTTAACCAAAAAAGGAAAGCGAGACGGGGGGTGGCCAGCTGGCGGCGGCACTGTAGCAGCCAGCGCCGGCACTGTAGCAGCCGGCGGCGGCCGGCGGCTACCCGCCCCGTTTCGCTTCGTTTCTTGATTCGTGCGTATTTTCTTCGTTATGCGTCCGTTTGCGTCGATTCTTTTTTTGTTGGATTCATAATTCAAAAACAAAGATTTTGATATAAAATAGGCCCTGAGATGAGGTCCCTAGCTCCAGATATTGCGTGCGAATCATTTGGATCTTCCGGCGGGCGCGAAATCTTCATTTTTTACCCGTTTCAGTTGATTCTTCTTCTGTTGGATTCGTATTTTGAAAATGAACATCTTGGAAATAATGGATATTGATGGAGGGCACTTTAGTCTTGAAATCTCGTTTTGATGCCTTGAATCTTCAAACGTGTGTGGAATCTTCGTTTTTCATCCGTTTTGCTTGATTTTTATCGTGCAACCTTGTTTTTACCATCTTGGCATAATACTATTGATTTGTACTGTTTTTGAGTTTAAAATGCCAAAAATCGTTCTAGAATGAGAGAGATATCGGTAGTAAAAACGTGACTTTTTACGCGATATCAAGTATCCCACACTTAGAACTTTGCTTGTCCTCAAGCAAACTAACATTCAACAGAGATAAAAATAAGCAGATAATGAAATATTTTAAGGCGGAACGTTTTACTAAGGGGGTTTTGGAAAAGTAAAATACTTGTTCTTTAAAAAGGAAAGATTGTAATCTTTAGGAGCATGCTTGTGATCTTTGATCTTGGATACATGACTAGGCGATCCTCTCATGGTGGTCACTCAAATCACTCAAAGTGTTTAGGGTTTCCTATTCTATTATATCAATCGCTCAGAACGCCAGTCATGTATCGTTTATCATCATAGGCTTGATCGAGTATCAAATCGTTACCTTTTAGGTGAGCGCGAAGTCGATCTAGCCACAATCATTCTAAGGGAGGTGATGTAGGGTTTGTGGAGTGGAGTGTTGGTGGTATGAGAGGGGGTTGTGTTGGTTTTTCATAGGTTTTCTTTTTGGTGAAGCGGAAAGTTGAAATTTTTGAATTTTCGGGAGATTTGACGCCTTTTTCTTTTGGGATGAGTCTTTTTCTCCATTTGACTTTCTTTTCTTCGAATTTTCTAAGATATATTTTTTTTTTCGACGTCATATCCTTAATACTTCTGTTTTTTCATCTTTGGAACTTTCTATGAAGTTTGAGGGATGCTTTTGAGTAGGTAAAGGGGGTAACATACTTATTTTTGGGTGTATGGATGGGTTCAAGAATGATGTGATTCGATCTCCTTTTTGATTCACCAGTTCGGATTCGAAATGCATAACAAGAGCAAGTTCTGATTCTAAACGCATACATCGGCACACTCAAGAATCGAAAAAGTGAAGCATTAAAAGTGAATGCTTTTCATATGGCTCAAGATACCTCACGAATCGAAAGTTGGGTTGTTGTGTGCTTAGTCATGCGATGCTCTTTATGGGATTACTAAACTTGTTTTTCAAAAGAATTTGTATTTTATTTTTCCTTCTTCCCCAAAGTAAATCATTCTTTGTTTAAATTTTTTTTCATTTTCAACATATTTTTAACTCAATTTTGAAAAATTTTGTTTATTTTTATGGAGAAGCAGGGTCTTATAAAGAGCAACGAGTTTAGAATCAAGCATATACCATTATCCATTTAATAGTAGTGCAACTACTGCTATCCCACACTTAAAGGAACATCGTCCTCGATGTTATACTAAGCTCTGAATGGGGTAAAATCCCACACTTAGGGTTTTAAACATCTAAGTTGCTGGGTTTGAATCCCACACTTAGTGATAAGCATAATGGATATGGTATATTTAAAACGAATGAAAGAGACGGTTTAGAAGTACTCCCCGGTTGTTGCAGTTCCTTTGTGTGCATTTTCCGGATTCCGTCTTTCTTGGTGCATTCTTGATCAAGTCTTCTTGTGATTGGTCTCGTAGGTGTGAACACGTTGGATATACTTTCTTTGATGCGCGGCGTCAAAGACTTGATGCGTCAGACAGAAACTTGTTCGTATATCCAAGTGTGAAAGATAGTCGGAGACTTCATCACTTCTTGGAATATAAAATTGCAGAAATGTAAAACACGGGTTGCCTCCCGAGAAGCGCTCTTTTAAAGTCGAGAGCTCGACTTCTTTTCTCCTAGCTAGATGGAGAATGATGCATCCATGGGATCCCCTTTGTTGATGTTGTGGGCCCTAGGTTGCGGAAAAGTGTATCGAGGTGGATAGATTCTCATGAAATGATTGATTATTGTCGTAATTAATTCGAGTGGACTATCTCTCGATGTTGCCTTGTAGTTCAGAAGATGCTCTGAAGTTGTCCTCTCAAGTCCTTGAAGTCCGAAGGTGATGTAGTCGACTGCTTTAGTGACAGTCCCATTAGGGTCGGTCATGGTGGTTGTATCTTTCTTAACAACCTCTCTTAGCGGTGGGTTTTGCCAGAGAGAGCATACAAACGCCAAGAATTGCAGTTTTATGTCTTCATAATTCTCGGTTTTGGGGTCTCCATTGAATCTTCTGATAGATGTGCACAGGTCCTTGATTTGCCGGTGCTGATGGTTGTTGAATGGAAAGTCGGATTCTGAGAAAACTAGAACAATCTGATGAAGTATCTCCTTGCATCCTGAGTGGAATATGAACTTTCTTCTGGAGTTACTTTTCCGTTGTTGAATCTCCCGTAGATGGAACGTAACAAAAGTAGCGATATCAAGTGGTGATTCATATGTATCCCTAAAAGGTCGTTCGCGTCTTGATTCCTCCCAAACAAGATCACTAAGTTCTTCAATCAGTAACTCAACTTGTTTTTCAATAGTGAAGTTGATAACCATAGATCCGCTTTCTTTGGAACTAAGGTGATCTTCTCTACTTAGCAAGTTAAGCAATGATGTGAGGTCATTCATCATTGAGATGTCGGCACGACTGCTCGGATGTCCAGTGGTCTCTTTCATATGCGTTCTAATGGATCCTAACATCTCCCATTGTGTTGAGGTGAATGAGATACTAGATCTTTTAAGGGCATTGTAGATCCTAGCGTAAGTCCGTTTCTGTTGTTGACAGAATTGCGGTTCAGCAGGGGAAAGAGCAAGCATGTTGACTACGCCGCTTATTCCTCCTACTACATTGTCAAATCTTTAGATGAATTCTTCGAGCACCTTGTGATCTGTGATGGTTTACGGTTGGTATCTTGTGCGTTTGGAATATTCCTCCAGTGTTTCTCTTCTCATGGGATGGTTGTGGTTACTTTCCGCCATTTCATCAGTGTTAAATAGGTTCAGTGGCGGTCTGCTTCTTTTGTTTTCTTCTTCCATCTTTCCCGTTCTGATCAATCCTTCCATCGTTGGGTTGTTTGGTGATGGAGATGCATTTTTCATCTCAAGTCCTATTCGTCGGAGGTCAATCGGGCAATATGGCGTGATCGCCATTTCCTTGCTAGATTTCATTTCACTTATTGACGTTGCAGTTTCTTCGTCTCTGGCGGTCTTCATGGAGATCATGTACATATCGGCTTGCTCTCCAGCATTTGGATTGTCGATATGGAAAGTGATGGTTTCTCCCTGAGACTGCAAGTTGATGGTTTGTGCGAAGACGTTGATGATTGCCTTGGCCGTATTCATGAAAGGTCTTCCTAGTATGACTGGGATGTGTACGTCTTCCTGCATATCCATTACTACAAAATCTGCTGGGTAAAGAAATTTGTCAATCCTAACTAAAATGTTTTCAACTATTCCCCTAGGGTATTTGACCGAGTGGTCAGCAAGCTGTATGGTCATTTTGGTAGGTCGAAGAATTTCTAACTCAAGCCTCTTGAAAAACGAGTATGGCATAAGATTAACACTAGCTCCTAAATCGGCGAGAGAACAGATAATGCCTGAATTGTAGATGGAAAGAGGGAGAGTAAAACGTCCAGTATCTCCGAGTTTTTCAGGAATGGTATTGTTAAGAATAGCTGAACATTCCTCGTTCAGCGGGACATTGGGTACTTCGGGTACCTTATCCTTGGTTGTAAGAAGTTTTCTGAAGTACTTTTTGGAGTGAACTTCAGAGGCGGTATCTAGGAATTTCCTATCAAGCTTAAAAGACTTAAGCTTGTCGGGTCGTTGTTTAAGACGAGCCGGGAATGGGATTTTCCTATTTGGTGGAGACTCTAAATCTATTTTCGAATGAACAATAGGTGGTTCCTTCACCGGAGAAGAAACCGTAGGTGGGCTATGTGCTACCTGAGAGTCTAGAATATGAGAAGCCTCCTTATGGCAACTAGTTGGACTATCCTGAGGTTTAGCGGTAATACGTTGTGCTAATTGTCCTAACTTGTGACAACCGTAAAAATTAGGACTAGTTTTTAGTTCCTAATCATTTAGAAATACGTGTAATTAGTTCTATGTATTAGGCTAATTGTATGTATCAATATATATTGTTGAATATATATCAGTACGCGATTATATTTAATCGTGCATTTTTAATCGACCGAATTCCGATTTATCTATACGGCGTTGGTGAAAACAAGTATTAAGTAATATAGAATTTTTATACAACTTATTATTTATTACACATTATTTCGATAATATTTCAAAAGTATTTCATATTGTATAAATAACGTCTACGCGACCAAAAATACGTGAAACGCATGCAACAATCGAAATAAATTAAAGTTATATTTTATAACACATTAATAAGTATTTTGATAAAATACTTCAACTCAAATATCTAAAGTTCATTCGTTATTTAAAAACATACGTATGATATATAACGTCTAAATTATACGTTTAAACGATCGGGTAAACAAATACGGGTATAACATCAATAATTGGAGACAAAATGTAACAAAAATTCACCCCCTTTGACCTTAAGAAAAATCAGGCCAAACATGATCCACATTTTGTGGATCATGCTTTTGACTAACACATACCTACATACATTATTGCATCAATTTGTTCCTTCACTCTTTCACCACCTCTCTCCCTAACTCGTCTCTCTCTCTCTCTCTAAACAACCAAAACCGCCACCTTAAACCACCAAGAACTAACATCAAAACACCTCTATTTGCAAAACGGCTAGGAGCTAAACGAGCACCACGCGATCCTCTACGACTCTATCTTTTCGGTTTTCAAAACCGACACTTGTAAGTTAACGACACCTTAAAACTACTTTAATACATTTATTTACTTGTTTTGTAGCTCATCAAACTATAAAATGTCCAAATCAAAACTTGAAACTCGTTTTTACAAACTCAAAAAATGGTAACAGTTTCTGTCTTCGTAAAAACAGCCCACAAAAACGTCTATATCTTGAAAACTAGGAAGAACCAACTCTCGACATCTAAACGAAAAATGTTCACTAAGATACCAGCTACAACTTTCATTTTTGGCTCTCGGACCAGATCCTCATGGATCATGGTGAAAAACGTGAGTCTTTGGACTGAACTCATAATCGAACCCGATCCGACCACTCCTCATGTTTATTTTTGTTAAAAATAGTAAATGAGCTTATAAAATCTCCATAAAGTGCAGATTTACACTAGATTCTTAGGTGAATAGGTGTGATTTTTGGTTAGACTTGAATCGGTCTAGAAGTTGGTTAAATAGAGTGTTCATCGAGTTAAAAATCTAGAAACTATAACCTTCGGCAGAAACTATAACCTTCGGCAGAAACTATAACCTTCGGCAGAAACTATAACCTTCGGCAGAAACTATAACCTTCGGCAGAAACTATAACCTTCGGCAGAAACTATAACCTTCGGCAGAAATTATAACCTTCGGCAGAAACTATAACTTTCGGCAGAAACTATAACCTTCGGCAGAAACCTTAACCTTCGGTAGAAACTATTCGGCAGAAACCATAACTTTCGGCAGAAACCTATAACTAGCAGTTTTAACTATAACAATTTAAATACGATACAACAATCAAAGTATAATAATAATAGTTGAGATTATTATTACCAAAAACTCACCAACGGGCCGTACACATCTTTCAAAAACTCAAATCTAATCAGTTAAACCAAATCATTTGGACATTACTAGTTGGATGAACAACTAGCATAGATGATATGATAAGACATCTAATCATTTTAAAACCTTGCGCGTTTAATACGCCCGGCAGGTTCAATATCTAATCATTATCAAAACCTTGCGCGTCTAAGACGCCCTGCAGGTTCAGTCGTTGTAACGACATCAAATCATTGTGAATCATTATAATTGTTGGCTAACAATTCATCAGGCTCAGGTGAGTCTCATAGCCCCTTTTTAAATGCTTTTACCTAGGGGTGAGATACATGCTCGTTTTGTTTTACATGTGAACGCAAGTATCAAATTATCACGTATGCTGCATGAGTTGTTTTCATCTAATCAATCAAAGTCCTCTGAAGCATAGTTCTGTTAATATGATTTAGCGTGAATGTTAGTGTATGGTACCATATGGGATTGACAATCCCCGTCCGAGTTAGCAAGCACTAACCTGTCAAACGGACGCATTATCATTTGTTCAAACGTATGTTGATTAGGCATACGCATAGAGGCACCCTCGATCAAGCACTTGATTGTGATCCTGACCCCTCAGTTAAGCTCAGACTATGTGCTCATGTTAGTTGTATCAATCTTTACTTATTTGTTTAATTACAAATATTCATGTGATACCCATCAATCAATTATTTACATGCTTTGTAAATCGAATCATTAAATCTTGCGGTTCACAAATCATATATTATCATATCAAACCTGTGAGCTCACCAGCTTTATAGCTGACCTTTTAGCATGTTATCTCAGGTACTCAGCAGTAAGTTGGACTGCCCATCAGGATACTGTAGCTCGAGTCGCATGCAATCATATAATCATCAAGAGATTTCCTTGCATTTCTATATTCTGTATAAATTAGATATGTATTAGAATCTCTCAAATATCTATGCGAACTCATCTTTTGTAAACCATATGTAGACTTTTACGTTAATCAATGTATTTGTAAAACGACGCATGTAGTGGTCGTTCATTATGTATCTATGTGCTTTGTGTATTGATTAGTAACACCCAAGGTATGCTTCCGCGATTCATTAAATTTGGGGGTGTTACAGATTGGTATCAGAGCCTAAGGTTATAGTGAACTAGGTTGCATTAGTGGGCCTAGACTATGACCGTTAGGCAGTATTTGCTGTTAAGTGTGATTGGTTCAAGAGTTACGTCATACAAGTTTAATTTAACATAGCTTGATCAACTATGTACAATTAAATAAAGATGATGTAAGGCTTGAAATGGTTATGCTGGAATAGGAATACATTAGTTGACTCTGACCTCGAGAGAAACCGGGACTCATAATTGTTTGTGCTAGACACTCATAAGACTATTATGTGATATAAGTATATATACATAGTTAGTCATCGATCAAGCACAGTACGCTAGTCTATTATATATTATATATATAGACACTCACATATTCAAACACTTTGTCATAGAGATGGCAACACACACCCACCGAAACATCTTCTATTTCATCCCGCTCTCGACAACATCTCTTGTAATCACGAAACTCATAGGTAGCTAGGAGGACCACCGAGTCACTTCGAGCGAGACCTTACCCAACTCAAAACAATTCAAATAACCAGGCTAGTTAGCACGTAGTTGCTAGTCAGTAGAGATGGTTATTCAACTCCTCTTGATTGTTCTATAATGTTGATTGTCATATTGTGATGTTGTATATTACCGCATTTGTATATGTACATCTATGATAATCATCATTTATGGACAATCTCTCACGAACCCTATCATTCTATTCTCAGGAAAATCATGCCGCCAAAGTCAAGGACTTACACTGATGCCCAGATGGCATCTATCATCTCTCAGGCTGTGACTGAAGCCTTGGCGCGACATTCGTCAGAGACCCCCGAAAGGAATAGTGGTACTGCCAATACCCCTCCCACTACCAAGCCTTGTTCCTACAAGGATTTCCAAAACAGCAAACCCCTGAGCTTCAAAGGAACTGAAGGAGCCATCGGCCTAATCAGATGGGTTGAGAAGATGGAATCCGTCTTTCGCATTAGCAAATGTGCGGAAGGGGATAGAGTTCAGTTTTCCACATGCACCCTTGCTGACGGTGCCCTCACCTGGTGGAACTCGTATACCCAGTCTGTGGGTATAGATACCGCCTATCTACTTCCCTGGGAAGATCTGAAGAAAATGCTCACAGATGAGTATTGCCCATCTGAAGAACTCGAGAAGCTAGATGAGGAGTTCTGGCATCTTAAGGTTCAAGGAAACGACATTGTTGGTTATACCACTAGGTTTCAACAACTGGCAACCCTCCGCCCAGCCTTAGTAAGCACTGAGACCGACAAGGTCAAGAGGTACATTCGCGGTCTTCCGGAACCTGTCCGGGGGAACGTCGCTTCTTCCGGCAAAACCACCATTCAGGGAGCAATTCGATTAGCTCATGAGCTCATGGCTATGCAAGAGAGCCAAGGAAACCCTGTCTCATCTTCTGGGAACAACAACAAGAGAAAGTGGTCTGGAAATCAGAACCAGCAGACCTTCAAAAGGACTGAGACTGTCAAGAATGACACATCAGGTTCTGGAGAGAGGAAAGGGTACACTGGAAGTAAACCCTACTGTTCAAAGTGCAATCGTCATCATGATGGTCCTTGTAGTAACCCCTGTAACAACTGTAAGAAATATGGACATCTTACCAAAGACTGTCGAGCACCAGCAACCAACCTCACCACCAACACCAACACCAACAACAACCAACCCCGAGCCTGCTATGAGTGTGGAAACACTGGACACTTCAGAAATGCGTGTCCAAAGCTGAAGAACAAGGGTAACAACAACAACGTCGCTAGGGGCAGAGCTTTTGTGCTGAATGCTGGAGAGGCCCGTGAAGACCCTAATGTGGTCACGGGTATGTTTCTTCTCAACAATTTAACTGCTTCAATTTTGTTTGATACTGGTGCTGATAAGAGTTTTATATCTGAGGAATTTAGCCCACTATTAGACATTTCCCCTGTTGCCTTAGAAGCTAAGTACACTGTAGAGTTAGCTAATGGCAAATTGATTGAGGCCGATAGTATAATACCAAATTGCATCCTAAACCTCGCAAATGAACTATTTCCCATAAACCTCATACCCATCGAGATTGGAAGTTTTGACATAGTAGTAGGCATGGATTGGCTATCCAAGCATCGAGCTGAAGTTGTATGTCATGACAAGATCATTCGTATTCCTCTCGTCACTGGTAGTACTTTGATCATACAAGGGGAGACCAGTGGGACGAGATTGAATATCATATCCTGCATGAAGACTCGCAAGTACCTTAGGAAAGGGTATCAGGCAATCCTCGCTCATGTTATTGAGAAGAAGTCTGAAGAGAAGCGACTTGAGGATGTGCCCATCGTCAGAGACTTTCCAGAAGTCTTTCCTGAAGAATTACCTGGTCTTCCACCACCAAGGCAAGTTGAGTTCTCAATAGATCTTGTGCCTGGGGCAGCACCCGTGGCATGAGCACCGTATCGTTTAGCCCCTTCAGAACTTCAGGAGTTGTCTACTCAGTTGCAGGAACTCCTGGATAAGGGATTCATTAGACCGAGTTCTTCACCATGGGGAGCTCCGGTCCTGTTTGTGAAAAAGAAGGACGGTTCATTCAGGATGTGTATCGACTACAGAGAGTTGAACAAATTAACCATCAAGAATCGTTATCCACTTCCCCGTATTGATGACCTGTTCGACCAACTCCAAGGGTCAAGCATCTATTCAAAAATAGATCTACGATCGGGTTATCATCAGTTACGAGTTCGTGATGAAGATATTCCGAAAACTGCTTTCCGAACTCGCTATGGTCATTACGAGTTTCAGGTTATGGCCTTTGGTTTGACTAACGCACCGGCAGTATTCATGGATCTTATGAACCGAGTGTGCAAACCATATCTCGACAAGTTTGTCATTGTCTTCATCGACGACATTCTTATCTACTCGCGCAACGAGGAGGAACATGCGCAGCATCTCAAAGTCATTCTAGAACTTCTCAGACACGAAGAGTTATATGCTAAGTTCTCCAAGTGTGAGTTCTGAATGCAAACTGTTCAATTCCTTGGTCATGTGATTGACAGTCAGGGAATTCATGTTGATCCCTCAAAGATTGAGGCTATCAAGTGTTGGCAAGCACCGTCAACGCCGACAGAAGTACGCCAATTTTTAGGATTGGCTGGTTACTATCGACGCTTCATTGAGAATTTCTCCAAGATAGCACAACCACTCACAACACTGACTCAGAAAGAGAAGAAGTTCAATTGGACCGATAAGCAGGAGTCAGCGTTCCATTTATTAAAGCAAAAGCTTTGCAGTGCGCCCATCCTATCACTACCCGAAGGTAACAAGGACTTCGTGGTATACTGTGATGCTTCGCATCAGGGACTTGGTTGCGTATTGATGCAACGAGAGAAAGTCATAGCTTACGCCTCCCGACAACTTAAAGTTCACGAGAAGAACTACACAACCCATGATCTCGAATTAGGAGCCGTAGTGTTCGCACTCAAAATCTGGAGACATTATCTGTATGGTACAAAATGTACCATCTTCACTGATCACAAGAGTCTCCAGCACATATTTGATCAGAAGGATCTCAATATGAGGCAACGACGATGGGTCGAGTTGCTCACCGACTATGACTGCGAAATCAAGTATCATCCGGGCAAGGCAAATGTAGTTGCAGATGCCCTAAGTCGAAAAGAGCGCACCAAACCTCTTCGAGTCCGAGCCCTCAGTATTATCATTCATAATGATCTAATCATTCAAATCCTCACTGCTCAACTCGAAGCATTGAAACCTGAAAACATCAAGGAAGAGGCCTTGCGAAATATGGAGAATCAATTTGAAACCAAAACCAATGGATTCAAGTACTTCGCAAACCGAATCTGGTTACCCAAGTTTGGGAATCTTCGAGACTTTGTGATGGATGAAGCTCACAAGTCCAAATACTCTATACATCCTGGATCGGACAAGATGTATCATGGCATCAAGGGACTGTACTGGTGGCCGAGCATGAAAGCAGAGATTGCCACGTACGTCAGCAAATGCCTCACATGTTCTAAGGTTAAAGCCGAATATCAGAAACCCTCCGGCTTGCTCCAGCAACCGGAAATCCCTCAATGGAAATGGGAGCAAATCTCCATGGATTTCATCACTAAACTCCCGAAAACATCAAGTGGTTGCGATACTATATGGGTAATAGTTGATCGTCTAACCAAATCTGCTCACTTCCTTGCCATGAAGGAAACCGACAAAATGGAACGTCTCACACGAATCTATATGAAGGAAATCGTAACAAGGCACGGCGTTCCAATCTCAATTATCTCTGATAGAGACAGCCGATTCACATCTAACTTTTGGCAATCATTACAAAAGTCATTGGGTACTCGTTTAGATATGAGTACAGCCTATCATCCACAAACCGATGGCCAAAGTGAAAGGACAATTCAAACACTGGAAGATATGTTACGCGCCTGCGTAATTGACTTCGGTGCAAATTGGGAGCATCATTTACCTTTGTGCGAATTCTCATATAACAACAGTTACCACACTAGTATTGGAGCTGCACCTTTTGAGGCATTGTACGGTCGTAAGTGCCGATCGCCTATCTGTTGGACCGAAGTTGGAGATAGTCAACTCACTGGTCCTGAAATCATTCATGAAACCACCGAGAAGATCGTTGGTATCCAGCAACGGCTAAAGGCCGCACGGGATCGTCAGAAAAGTTATGCTGACGTGAGACGAAAGCATCTCGAGTTCCAGGTTGGGGATCGAGTATTGCTCAAAGTATCACCTTGGAAAGGTGTCATTCGTTTTGGTAAACGTGGGAAGTTAAACCCTAGATACATCGGACCTTTTGAGATCCTTGAAAGGATTGGTCCAATAGCTTATCGATTGCAGCTACCTCCTCCGCTCAGTAGCGTGCATCCCGTATTTCACGTTTCTAACCTAAAGAAATGCCTGTCCGACGAGACACTCATTATTCCGCTCGAGGAAATTCAAATCGACGACAAACTTCATTTTGTCGAGACACCAGTGGAGGTCATGGACCGTGAGGTCAAACAGCTTAAGCAAAGTCGTATCCCAATTGTCAAGGTTCGGTGGAATTCGCGGCGTGGTCCAGAATTCACGTGGGAACGGGAAGACCAGATGCGACTTAAATATCCACATCTATTTTCAGACTCCTCTCACACATCAATTTCAAACTGAATTTCGGGACGAAATTCTCTTAACAAGGGGAGAATGTGACAACCGTAAAAATTAGGACTAGTTTTTAGTTCCTAATCATTTAGAAATACGTGTAATTAGTTCTATGTATTAGGCTAATTGTATGTATCAATATATATTGTTGAATATATATCAGTACGCGATTATATTTAATCGTGCATTTTTAATCGACCGAATTCCGATTTATCTATACGGCGTTGGTGAAAACAAGTATTAAGTAATATAGAATTTTTATACAACTTATTATTTATTACACATTATTTCGATAATATTTCAAAAGTATTTCATATTGTATAAATAACGTCTACGCGACCAAAAATACGTGAAACGCATGCAACAATCGAAATAAATTAAAGTTATATTTTATAACACATTAATAAGTATTTTGATAAAATACTTCAACTCAAATATCTAAAGTTCATTCGTTATTTAAAAACATACGTATGATATATAACGTCTAAATTATACGTTTAAACGATCGGGTAAACAAATACGGGTATAACATCAATAATTGGAGACAAAATGTAACAAAAATTCACCCCCTTTGACCTTAAGAAAAATCAGGCCAAACATGATCCACATTTTGTGGATCATGCTTTTGACTAACACATACCTACATACATTATTGCATCAATTTGTTCCTTCACTCTTTCACCACCTCTCTCCCTAACTCGTCTCTCTCTCTCTCTCTCTCTAAACAACCAAAATCGCCACCTTAAACCACCAAGAACTAACATCAAAACACCTCTATTTGCAAAACGGCTAGGAGCTAAACGAGCACCACGCGATCCTCTACGACTCTATCTTTTCGGTTTTCAAAACCGACACTTGTAAGTTAACGACACCTTAAAACTACTTTAATACATTTATTTACTTGTTTTGTAGCTCATCAAACTATAAAATGTCCAAATCAAAACTTGAAACTCGTTTTTACAAACTCAAAAAATGGTAACAGTTTCTGTCTTCGTAAAAACAGCCCACAAAAACGTCTATATCTTGAAAACTAGGAAGAACCAACTCTCGACATCTAAACGAAAAATGTTCACTAAGATACCAGCTACAACTTTCATTTTTGGCTCTCGGACCAGATCCTCATGGATCATGGTGAAAAACGTGAGTCTTTGGACTGCACTCATAATCGAACCCGATCCGACCACTCCTCATGTTTATTTTTGTTAAAAATAGTAAATGAGCTTATAAAATCTCCATAAAGTGCAGATTTACACTAGATTCTTAGGTGAATAGGTGTGATTTTTGGTTAGACTTGAATCGGTCTAGAAGTTGGTTAAATAGAGTGTTCATCCATTTAAAAATCTAGAAACTATAACATTCGGCAGAAACTATAACCTTCGGCAGAAACTATAACCTTCGGCAGAAACTATAACCTTCGGCAGAAACTATAACCTTCGGCAGAAATTATAACCTTAGGCAGAAACTATAACTTTCGGCAGAAACTATAACCTTCGGCAGAAACCTTAACCTTCGGTAGAAACTATTCGGCAGAAACCATAACTTTCGGCAGAAACCTATAACTAGCAGTTTTAACTATAACAATTTAAATACGATACAACAATCAAAGTATAATAATAATAGTTGAGATTATTATTACCAAAAACTCACCAACGGGCCGTACACATCTTTCAAAAACTCAAATCTAATCAGTTAAACCAAATCATTTGGACATTACTAGTTGGATGAACAACTAGCATAGATGATATGATAAGACATCTAATCATTTTAAAACCTTGCGCGTTTAATACGCCCGGCAGGTTCAATATCTAATCATTATCAAAACCTTGCGCGTCTAAGACGCCCTGCAGGTTCAGTCGTTGTAACGACATCAAATCATTGTGAATCATTATAATTGTTGGCTAACAATTCATCAGGCTCAGGTGAGTCTCATAGCCCCTTTTTAAATGCTTTTACCTAGGGGTGAGATACATGCTCGTTTTGTTTTACATGTGAACGCAAGTATCAAATTATCACGTATGCTGCATGAGTTGTTTTCATCTAATCAATCAAAGTCCTCTGAAGCATAGTTCTGTTAATATGATTTAGCGTGAATGTTAGTGTATGGTACCATATGGGATTGACAATCCCCGTCCGAGTTAGCAAGCACTAACCTGTCAAACGGACGCATTATCATTTGTTCAAACGTATGTTGATTAGGCATACGCATAGAGGCACCCTAGATCAGGCACTTGATTGTGATCCTGACCCCTCAGTTAAGCTCAGACTATGTGCTCATGTTAGTTGTATCAATCTTTACTTATTTGTTTAATTACAAATATTCATGTGATACCCATCAATCAATTATTTACATGCTTTGTAAATCGAATCATTAAATCTTGCGGTTCACAAATCATATATTATCATATCAAACCTGTGAGCTCACCAGCTTTATAGCTGACCTTTTAGCATGTTATCTCAGGTACTCAGCAGTAAGTTGGACTGCCCATCAGGATACTGTAGCTCGAGTCGCATGCAATCATATAATCATCAAGAGATTTCCTTGCATTTCTATATTCTGTATAAATTAGATATGTATTAGAATCTCTCAAATATCTATGCGAACTCATCTTTTGTAAACCATATGTAGACTTTTACGTTAATCAATGTATTTGTAAAACGACGCATGTAGTGGTCGTTCATTATGTATCTATGTGCTTTGTGTATTGATTAGTAACACCCAAGGTATGCTTCCGCGATTCATTAAATTTGGGGGTGTTACATAACTGGGATTCGAAAGCTTTTAGCAAAGTCAAATGATCTCTTAAGATCAGATCAGTTTGGTCTTGTCTAGCCGAGAGACCTTGAATGACTTGTATCAGGGTGTCGTCAAAACTAGAGGTTTGTGAGGGAGAGGGTTCCAAAGGTTGGAGTTGGTAAGTTGGTGGGCTATTCGTAGGTGGGTAAGGAGAATGGTTAGTGTTGGGTGGTGTTAGATGAGACTCGGGAATTTGGGCTGAGTGGTTCAGATTAGCACAATTAAGGCAGGTTTGAACTTGACAGACTTGTTGCGGTTGACTTTTCAATTCCTTAATCTCCTTGGTTAGGTCTGCCACTTGCTGAGCGAGGGTTTTCATAGCTTCATTCCCGATTGTAGTAGGTGAATTCACTAGCGAGGGGTGATTTTCACTGTTCAAGTCATGGTTGTGTATTGTCATTTTCTCAATAAGGCTCCAAGCTTCATTTGCCGTACAGTCTATGAAACTACCTTGAGAGGCGGTATCAAGTAGAGGACGGTGATGTGGGAAGAGACCATTGTAGAAAATGCGCAAATGGTCTGAACGCTCAAAACGATGATTTGGACATTTCTTAAGCAATTTCTTAAAGCGTTCCCATGCATCGAAGATTGATTCATCATGCACTTGACGAAAGTTTATGATGTTGGACCTAAACGTGGCTTGTTTTGATGGGGGGAAATATTTGGCCAAAAATTTGGTTGCTAGTTCTACCCAAGAGGTTATAGAGTTAATCTCTTGTTCCTCAAACCAGGTTTGTGCATTTAGAGTGAGTGAATAGGGAAATAGGTATAGGTAGACTATGTCCTGATTAACCCCAATCGGCTTAAAAGAGTTGGATAAGGAAATGAATTTGTCAAGGTGGGAGTTGGGATCATCATTTGGTAGGCCACGGAATTGACAGAGGTTTTGGACTAACTGAACAATATGGGGCTTTAATTCAAATGAAGTTCTATCGGTTTCCGGATAGACAATTGGTCCTCCTCGACCTTCAATCAGAGGTTTAGAGTTTTCAGCGAGAGTTATACGTGTAGCTATCATAGTCTCGTTGGCAGGTGGTTGACTGGTTGAGTGGATAGGGATAACGTAATTTATAAAAGAACTAAAAGTAAGGAAAAACAACGAAAGACGTAGGGGTCTAAGGAGAAGAGTTAATCCTAAAGGTTCACTAGCGAGTAAGTTCGTCTTGACGCCTAAGGATCGTACAGTTGGTTCCCCGGCAGCGGCGCCAAAAACTTGTTGGCGCCCGATCAGGTCGGTGTCGTTAAACGATCGCTAACCGGGCGCGCAACAGTGGAGTTGTTTTAAATTTGTAATTGCGGGGCCTAAGTTTTCCCTAACAATGCTAATCCTAAGGGTGAGCAAGTGGTAGGTATGACCTAGAGTCGTTCTTCAAACCGACTGAATTGAAACTAAGGCGTGGCAGATGAGGGCTTTCAAACTAGTGAATGGTTTATAAAATAGTGGGGGTTTTGGTTTTTATATTAACTAACTTAGGCAAGTAAATAAATAAAAGTAAAACGTAAAGCAGATAAAATAAAGATAGTGTTTGCTGAGACTTCGTTAATTAAGTTATGGGATGATATTTGGAGAAACTGTTTTGAAAGATATTAGTTAATTATCATTCTTGAATACTTGTATGTAAACACTAGATTCCCTACTAATTAAAATCCCATTAGCATGTCACACCGGGAGCTAGGTTATGGTAACATTACAAAGTATTTAGAATAATAAACAAAATCTTAATTATGGTTTAACAATACTTTCATATGAACGGATAACTGAACCTTAAGGTACTAGACATAATTGAATCATATAACGATTCCTCGTCATCCTAACAGATTCGTATATATAAAAAAGTTCATTTATGACTTTAAACCAGCCCTTGCTTAAGACTACCCAATAAATCCCCTAGTTATCCACAGCGTTCCTCACTTTAAGTGGTTCCGCCGCTTCAAACCTTGGCCATGTCTTGTCCTATGATAATCCCCCATGTAGCCATGCGGTTCCATAGTTTCATACCTTTGACAAATTATATTGACACAGATAATTGACTACCTTTTAATTGGACGTCGTAAAAAGGTGTTGTAATCACGTTTATTGGTGGAAAGGCGATAGATTAATTTGAAGTTTAAAAGTCTATTTAGAAAGGTTAATTAAACTAGGTTTCTCATTTTATATATATTAGTCCGTAATATAATTCGGTCGTTACGCAGCTTCCACGTATTTGTACTACACCTAAAATGTTTCCAACGCTATACTGAGTAACAGTCGAATAGGGGCCATCATATTACTTCATAATATTGTATCGTTTCGTAATATGACTACCTTCGGTCGTTCCTCGACTTCCATACATTTGTACTCCACCTTGAAGTGTTTCCAGTACTATATCGAGTAACATTCGAATAGGGGCCGTCATATTACTTCACGATAATTAAGACCGTTTATATTTTACTACTATGATGATCCTAAGGCAACAATCAAACAAGAACATGCAATAAGACGATCAAAGTAATACTACCGATCTTTAATATGTAATAATAAATCATCACATAATTAACCAACTACATCGCAAACAAACACAGCAAGTATACTACTCTCTAATCATGGCAAGAACTAAATCTAGCATAATCAATATAAACGTAATTAATTAAGATAGATAGGGATAGAAATAACCGAGATTAAATGCGAGAGAATAGACTTGAATTAATTGACACAATTCCGAGCATACACCGAAGATTACAATGCGTTCCGCACTTTCCTTCTACTTCTAATAAAACTCCTAAACTAGTTTAAATACTAGTAAAAACCTAATCTAAATAAATAATGTAGAGTGAGAAAGTTGGAGCTTAATTCTAGAGTGAGAGAAAATAAGCTAGGAAGGTGTGTTTTGCAAATGGAACCCAAGCCCTCTATTTATAGGTGAGCTTTGGCTCACATTAGCACCATGAGGTGCATGTTAGAAAGCTTTCCAAAAATGGCGTGTACCACACGAAAAGTAGGCGCACCGGGTACCGTACAACGCGAAAAGGAGGCGCACCAGGTACGGGTTTTAACCAAAAAAGGAAAGCGAGACGGGGGGTGGCCAGCCGGCGGCGGCACTGTAGCAGCCGGCGGCGGCTCTGTAGCAGCCGGCGGCGGCCGGCGGCTACCCGTCCCGTTTCGCTTCGTTTCTTGATTCGTGCGTATTTTCTTCGTTATGCGTCCGTTTGCGTCGATTCTTTTTTTGTTGGATTCATAATTCAAAAACAAAGATTTTGATATAAAATAGGCCCTGAGATGAGGTCCCTAGCTCCAGATATTGCGTGCGAATCATTTGGATCTTCCGGCGGGCGCGAAATCTTCATTTTTTACCCGTTTCAGTTGATTCTTCTTCTGTTGGATTCGTATTTTGAAAATGAACATCTTGGAAATAATGGATATTGATGGAGGGCATTTTAGTCTTGAAATCTCGTTTTGATGCCTTGAATCTTCAAACGTGTGTGGAATCTTCGTTTTTCATCCGTTTTGCTTGATTTTTTTCGTGCAACCTTGTTTTGACCATCTTGGCATAATACTATTGATTTGTACTGTTTTTGAGTTGAAAATGCCAAAAATCGTTCTAGAATGAGAGAGATATCGGTAGTAAAAACGTGACTTTTTACGCGATATCACATGGTAAACCCTCGAACGGCGTAAAAATGCAATCATTGGACGAAACGGCGCAGCCTTATCCAGTGTATCATCAAGAAAAGCAGCCGTGTTGTGTCTTGGTTCGAATGCTAATGCCATATCTGAGAAAACAAAACATAATATATATACTCGAAAAGCGTTAGAATGAACATAATATACCAAACTTGTCACAAACGAAAGGTTTCATTGATATGTTAAATAAGTACAAAGTTACAAATAAACATATCAAATCTTAAACCCTAAACCCTAAACCTAGACCTAGACCATAGATCCCGGTTAAATAAATACAGCCAAAATCTAAGACAAGGTCAGGCCAAAATCCAAGACAAGGATGGTATCCCACCAGACCAGAAGGCCAAGATCCAGGAGAGTGAAGGAATTCCTCTAGACCATGAAGCCAAGATTCAGGACAAGAAGATAATTCCACCGGATCATTAGCCAACTGAGACAAAAATGGTCATATCCATGTGACCAGATAGAAGCTTTAAGGCGCTTGATCACCAGAAAACACAAAAGGATCCACGACTTGAAGATAATCCTTCTAGCCGGGGAGGGGCGAGTTGTGACACTCTTTGGGCAGAAGCAGTGAACACAGTCTTTCTCATTCAGCTAGGAACTGAAAGAAATCGCCCGCCATTGCTGGATAGAACTTAATCAGTCAGAAAATGCAACGCTTTATTATATTTCTTTTTTTCAAAAAAAAAAATTATCACTTTTCCTGTAACTAGCGACGTTGTAACTGACGTCGCAAGTCAGATAGCGACGTAGTAAATGACGTCGCAGAAAATCAGATTAATAACAATAGCGACGTAGCCCATGACGTCGCACAAAATTGGAGCGACATTAAAGGTGACGTCGCATTTTGCTATTAATTGTGAATTTAATCACATTATTTAAAAGATGCGACGTAGAGAACGACGTCGCTCATGACGTCGTAGAAAATGCGACGGCGCAGACAATTAACTAATGTCAAAATAATGCGACGTAGGCTACGACGTCGCAGCCGACGTCTCACTGATGAACATTCAAACGCAAACCCAGAAACCCTAAGATTCGAAATTGGGGTTTTTCAAGATTAAATGCACTACAAGGTGCGGCAACGAACGGTGATCACGAAAACATAAATTATACGATATTTAGATCACGATTACATAGCTAATTCAACCCAAACCAAAAACCCTAAAAACCGCAATATACATTTAACGATTAAAGCTAAAACACACGGTGAAAAAGGGTAAGATTAGTACCTAAGTGTGCGTAATAACGAGGAGAACACGAAAACGCAAACAAATCACAACAAAAGCCTTCAAAAAGAAAATCGAAACGAGAGCAAAAATCACGGCGTCGCAGGAACTTTTTAGAAAGTGACCTCGTGACGTCGCTTAAAGACTATATATAGTCTAATCCTAAAATGCGACGTTGTTAGCGACGTCAAAGCTGACGTCGCAGGGGAATTCGAATCGATTTTGATTTTCAAAAATGTTAAGTCTTAATCTTGTTTATCAAATAATGTACAAATGACAAGTGACTTGGGAAAAATTAACTGAGAAATAAAATGAAACAAAAACAAAAAATCTTTTTGGTATTTTCTATAATATCACAAAAAGTAAAAATTTAAAAGAATAAAATAAATAAACCTACTAACACTCTGTTTTTGGAGACGGAGTTGCTTGGTCTGATTAGGGATCATATCGGAATAACATGCAATTATTAGGAATAGTAAGTGTTATTTCGATCATAAGTATATTTGTCCACTTTAAATTTACGTGGCATATTTAAAACACCTTTTATAAAAGATTATTCTAAGACGATTATTGGTATTGTTTGTCCACCTAAACATGTTACATTCGTGTCTTTGGTTAAACCTATTATTGTTATTATGAATATTTCACCGTGGTCCCCACCATAGACATACTCCTTTAGCCCAGACAAGAACATAATTTCCAAATTTAGAAAGAATATAAGAGAATCAATTTTAAGAATCAAGCCAGCGGTGACAGGTCTGTACTTGTGTACAACAAAGCAACATACACTTTTGATTCAGGTTTAAGCAAAACCGATCGCAGTCAAACCAAACTTGATTTATTCAATTGGCGACCTTGACCAGTACCTTAAATATAAGACTTTGCAAGTACATTGACTCACGTTTGCTTAGTTTTGAGAGTAAGCTGAATTGAAACCAGGTCTGCACTTACGTACAACAGAGGAAACAATCAGCAAACTCCCCCAAGAGATCTCAGATATACGATCCAAAAATTAGAAGTATGTCAAGCTACGCTAAGGAATTAAGACTTAGAGTCGTACATCACAAGATGTTTACCACGGGTTCATAGACATTTATTTAAGTTACTTCTTAATAACCTCAAGACCGGTGTGTATCATGCCTACCAATACATCATATGATGAAGGTAATTTGTTATAAAAACTGCCTTAAATATGTCAGATAAACCTACTGACACATCAAAGATAAATCTTAAAATTCCATTTTGTGCATGTCACCCGATGTACTATCATATCCCAAGTTGTTTACAGACACACCTGCAACGTCTATTTTAAAAATGTAGCAACCGTGCATTTCTTTTATACTAAAGAGTATAAAGAGTGGCTGTTGCCAATCTTTTTTTTTTTAATAATTTAATGTACAAAATAATTCAAATGTCCAAGTCACAAATCACCTTTTGAGTTAAAAGAACCGTAAACCAATCATGTTGACAAGTTCATCAAACCGACTTCGTAGAAAGGCTTTTGTGAAAATATCTGCACACTGCTTAAGGGTTTCTATGTGGACAACATCTATTAGGTGTTTCTCATAACAATCCCGTATAAAGTGGAACCTAAGTTCAATATGTTTAGTTTTAGAGTGTTGTACGGGATTGTGTGTGATAGATATTGCAGCAGTATTATCAATGTAAATAGGAGTTATAGAGAGATTGAACCCGTAATCGCGTAGTTGGTGCTGAATCCAAAGAACTTGAGAACAGCAACTCGCAGCAGCAACATACTCGGCTTCCGCTGTTGAGGTGGCAACCGCAATCTGCTTTTTACACTGCCACGAAACCAAACGCGATCTAAGAAACTGACATCCTCCAGTGGTTGACTTCTTATCTACCTTGCAGCCACCATGATCTGAATCCGAATAGGCAGTTAACTCGAAGTCATTCTCATTTGGATACCATAGAACCAGAGATGGCCTAAAAGCAAGATATCCAAAAATGCGTTTAACTGCCTTCATATGAGACACCTTTGGATTTGCTTGAAATCGAGAGCAGAGTGAAACAGCAAACACAATATCTGGTCGTGAGGCAGTGAGGTACATGAGAGAGCCTATCATAGAGCGATAGTCTTTCTCCTTGCAATCTTCATCGTCCTCATTCGGTCTAAGATTGTGCTTCACATCGATTGGAGTGCCATAGTGTTTACTATCGAGCAAATCATACCGCGTCAACATGTCAGTGACATATTTAGACTGATGAATATAAATTCCCTTGTCAGACTGCTCGACTTGTAAACCCAGAAAAAATGTAAGCTCCCCCATAGCACTCATTTCAAACTCAGCTTTTATCAGATTTTCAAAATCCTTGCACAACTTATCATTTGTTGATCCGAATATTATGTCGTCCACATATACCTGCACAAGTAGTAAATCTGCTCCTTCCTTTTTGATGAAAAGCGTGCTATCAATCTGACCTCTATCAAAACCATTCTTCAGCAGATACTTGGCTAGTCGTTCGTACCAAAGTCGAGGAGATTGATGAAGACCATACAAAGCTTTCTTCAGCTTGCAAACATAATTAGGATGCTTTGGGTCTTCAAAACCAGGAGGCTGACACACATAAATCACTGCGTCGACATCTCCGTATAGAAAAGCACACTTGACATCAAGTTGATACACACGGAATCCTTTAAAAGAAGCATAGGCAAGAAAAATTCGTATGGATTCCAAACGAGCAACAGGGGCAAAGACTTCATCATAGTCGATACCCTCTTGTTGACTATATCCTTGAACTACCAGGCGGGCTTTGTTCCGTATGACCACCCCACGATCATCCATCTTGTTGCGGTAAAGCCAACGAGTACCAGTCAGGTGAGCACCCTTGGGTAGAGGAACTATTTCCCAAACTTTCATCTTGTTGATTTGTTGTAGTTCCTCCTGCATAGCCTCAACCCATGATGGGTCTTTAGAGGCTTCATCAACCTTTTTAGGCTGAATTTGTGATAAATAACACGACTCTATCTTAGCCATAAGACCCAAAAATTGCTGGCCGTGCGTCTGTTTACGTGTTTGAACAGCAGCAGCAGGATCACCAATAATATTCTCAGTTGGGTGATCCTTATGTACCCGTGTTTGAGGAATGGCATCAGGTACAAGTACCTCATCCATATTGTTTAAATCACCCTCAGTTGCAGGAACAGCTGTGGAATCAGGAGCTGTAGCACTCTCAGATACATACATATATATACACTTCGAACAGACACAATGACTAGATGTAACTATCAGATGCAACGCTTCAAACTAATTGATGTTTGATTCCTCGCTCTGATACCACTGTTGGTAAACCACTTTCGTTCCTCCATGTTGAAAGCTCTTTCAAATAGCATGAGCGTTGAAAGTCTTCAATTAGACTAGAGCGTTAGATTCTTTTTTTTTTTTTTTACTTCTTTCAAAGGGGAATGAATGGAATGAAGAAAAGAAGAGAGGAGGAAAGTGGTTCACTGGAGTTTGTCTCTTGAAAATGGTTATTATCTTGAAGGTCTTTTTCTCTATTTTATTTCATGGTATTAAAGCCAACAAAGAAGAGAATTAGGGTGTTAAAAAAAGAACCCCAAACCTGCTTGTTTAGAGAATAAAACTGTTCCTGTCTGCTTTTTCTTTTTTGATTTCTTTTATGATCGATAGAAATGGAAACTTTTTTATTAGATGCCCTATACCCACCCTATTTGGTAGATCCTAACACGAATTATATACACTACACAATGAGGATCACAATCATTGATACAGTTTGGATACCAAGCTATCTTATCAATATATTTACAAAAAAGCCTTCTATGTAGTGATGAAATTGTGATACATAATCAAACCTATTTGTTCATTACTAAAGAATCCTATAAAATATTTCTATTTATCCTTTGAGTTACTCATATATATATCCTATGAATTTCATTTCGCACCGGAAACTATTCTAGGAGAAGTTCGAATCCGTTCCGTTCGGATATTGATCGGTCTTGGTTTGACATGGTTTACACGTTACTGGTTCCCGGAAGAGTTAATATCTCCATTAGCTAAACCCTTTCTTATTCTTACCTTGCCTTTGAACTCGTATTTTGTTCGTACACAATCAACGGAGGCCTCCCCGACATATCTTGCAACGTCTTCAATAGCATGCTCTTACTTCGTCTTTCCCTTAATAAGTCATCAAATTTGGTGCTTTTTGATCCCCAGTTGCTATGGGGAACAAAGGACGAAATACAATCGATTCCTCCATTTAAGTGGTTCTCGCTTCTCCTTGTTCCTGTTCCTAACTCCTCCCCCGGTAGTCCCCAATGTTTGGCACTTTCCATACTTGATGGGTGCAACATCAACAAATTCGCTCATGATCAAGTTACAACCTAAGATCTATGACCATATTATTTTAATTGTTCGTATTTCGTTCATTCCATCGGTATGCTCCCAGGTACCTGTAATTGTGATCCGTTTGCCAGAACCAAGGGGCCTTTCTGTGGAAACCTCCACGAACAATCGCCATTTTTTGATGGTTTTTCCGCTTCTCACAGCTGCTCTTTCCAGACCTCCGGATATCTGGTGCCAAATCGTCGCCCCTTTCCTTATGTTTTCGATAATAGAGTTGGCTATCTCTGTGGCATCGATTGTACAAGTTCGTGAAGAGGGCTGGACGAGTGGAATGAGGGAGAGCGGCTCAATCGACAAAAAAGAATAGTAGCCCCCTAGAACCTGGCAAAGTCATTATCATTATCAATGAATTCTTGAGTAATTCTCAACCAACATATGCGATTCATTCCCGTAAAGATTCTAACACACAGAAGACTCCTTACCTTAGGAGCGGGATGAGTGATACATCCGACGAGCGCCGGTGAAGAACATAAGGAAAGTAGGAGCTCGACTATTGAGATATTCCATCAAGAGAAAGGAAGCAGACTGGTAATAAGGCCGACCGCATAGGGGGAGGGAACCGAAAAGCTAAGCTTTGCGGAGCGGACCAATCTTCCGTACCGCCCCCTGACTCTCTCCCTATAAAAAAAGCCTGCGGGAAGCGCGAAGAGCTAAGCCACTAATGTCATGACGAAGGTTATACCTCGGAAAGTCCGGGCGTGGAGAAGGAAAGGCCAAAGACTTCAGCCTAACGGGAATGAGCAAGGACGAAATGACAAGATGAGGTGCCCTGGGCACCCCCATTTAGAAAGAAGGGTCGAAGTTTTGGGGCATGTAGCTTTACCCGTCCCCCCTTCGTCGGGCGGTGCTTATGTGGGGGGTGCGCCACCAGAAATCGGGCTTGAAGCTCTCACCTTACCAACGAGCCGACAGCTGATGGCTGTTGGTCACGACTACAAAACAGCTCCAATGAAGATGAATATTTCACATGGAGGAGTGTGCATCTTTATGTTGGGTGTTCTTCTGTCGTGTGACCCGACGGCTTATGTGCGACCTGTGGCCCACGCCTCCTATTGAATACTCTGATTCGATCCGGGTATTCAATCCCGCCGTTGAGATGCTCAGTTGACTCCTTAACCTTGATTGGAAGATGGCTTATTCAATAATTCGTGCATAAGGGTAAGGAACTTTGGATGAACTAATGCGAATGGGTGTAAGCCTCGCTGCTCGGAAACACCCAGTGCTGACCACACTGAGAGACACGAAAGCGCAGGTAACACCAGTTGGCGAAGTGGCGTTAAGCATCCCTAGCGGTACGAAAAGAGAGGTCGTGATGATATCATCTACGTCCGTACCGCTCCTCGTGGAGTAGATCCCGCATCCAACCAAGTCTTTGACCAGGGAACGGGATAATTCCCACTACCGCAGGCAGGCCAGCTGGGCCGTGAGCACGGTGGGGACGGGCTTCCCAAAAAGCCAGCCGGGGTCAGTATAGAATGAAGGGGACGGCCCTAATGTTGTGTTGGCAAAGCCAACTTCTTGGGTTTCGGGCGGAGAAAAGCGGACGTGGGGACTCGGGTCAGGGCGCAGCGTAACTAAGGGATTCCATTTAGGGCGAGACAAAATGGGCGGGCACGGGCGGTCTGGTGTCCGAGCCGATTGGTCAGACGACGACTACTTCACTTATTAGATTAGTATTAGCCGTCTGTCCCGGAATGGAATGGGATGGAATAGAAAAAACGGGAAGCGCTATCGGGTCGGTTTTTTGGGGAGGGATAACCTTGTGAAGAAGGAAGCTTATCCCCGCCCCGACTGTCAGCTACTGGCTCTCTCCATCTCCCCTAAACTTCCCCCGGGTTTCGGCCCGAGCTGTATGAGGCAGAAACTCGTCCCACGTACGGTTCGGAGGCCGAGCCCCACCCAGCAGTAAGGGTGCGGCTTAGGTTAACTAACACAAAGAAGATACAGTTCACTCAACGATTGCTTTTGGGTTCCGAACTCCATATGGGGAAGGAGCGTTGTTGTTTGCAAGGTCTCGATTATTTACATGGACCCACTTCTCATTCAATTTGTGGGAATTTTCTGATCTATAAACCGTCCCTAACTAACGATCGGCTCATGTTTTAGGATGATGAATCACTTCGTGTCGACCTATTGCCAATAAACTTTCCGGCCTCATATGAGAATGGAAAACTGGGGCATTTTCTGCATCGGTGGATGAAGAATCGCGAACATAAGAATTTCTGGTTGACCATGTTCCCAGAAAAAAGATACTTTCAAGAAACGACGAACACGACTGAAGTGGCTATACATACAAATCCATTTACGGATCTATATGCTCCGATTGGAACTTCTAGTTCCAGAACAGGTGGCTAGTATACTACCATAATGAAACTGCCTTTTATTTTTTTTATTCGGATCGGATTTATGTTGGCTTCGTTGGGAGGATCGCGTAGTTTGTTACGTCAGCTCCAAAAGGATAAGTTGCCTTGGAATCGATAAATTTACGTGGAGTTCATAATTGCATAAAAGGAGTCAAAGTAAAATAGTGGTTGCGGCGCGTTGAGGCACTTCTTCGACGGTTCCCGTATGCCTGGCCTGCCGGCCCGCTTTGAAGAATTCATGGGTCGGCAGGCGGGCGAGACAGAATGGGCGGGCACTACTAACTAAGCCAAGTCCAGTTCCCGCCGATAGGCGCAGGTAGCTTGCTTCCAAGCCTTGCCTTATATGATAGTTGTGGCCATGGCCCGAAGAAGCCTTAAGCACTTGTACAATGCTTCAAGTCAAGGCTCCCTCCCACTCGTTGCCCAGAGCCTTGACTTTCCATGTTTTTAGTCAAATGCGCGCTAGCGCGCTACAACTAGCACTTTTTTCTCTGATAGGCTCGCTTCTTCAAGCTCCGCCCCTTATTGAAAAAAAAGCGCTAACGCGCCTTTACTTTTTTATATAATACCTTCTTTCTACTTCTTTCTCAAAGTAAAGCAAGCAACCTTTCGCCTTTATTTTTTTGAGGAGAAATAAAAAGAAGCAACCTTACTAAGCAAACGTAGGCTTGGGCTCGAAAGCAAGAAGCTACGGCTTTCGCGCTTGTTGAATGATAACTGTAACATGATTTAATCGATGCTTGATTCCTCGTGCTCTGATACCACTATAGAATCACAGGCATACTCTTACATATTTTCCAGGATCATAAACACTTCAAACATCATGTATCATGCTATCAATCATCATATGGAAATCAACATCATGGAACACAAGAGATTGGGTTGAACCCTTTCGTATAAATATAGAGTAAGCTGGATACGGTAGAGGAACGAAAGTGGCCGGCGGCGGTGTAGAGCTATAGCTATAAGGAGCGAAGCTCACACACACCGGCTGATGTAGGGTGGGATAAAGTTGCCAATACGAGTCACGCGCAGAGTTAGACACTTTTTTTTAAGCGTGATGCTGATAAGTCCACTCGATAAGATAAAACTTCCGGGGCCTTATGGGGGAGGGCCGACCTTAGTTTTAGCTACTGATGCCGGGGCTGCATCGGGGACCGGAACAGGGACACGAAGCTGGTCCGTGATATTCCAGATGAGTCGAAAGACTATGATCCCCCTTGACATCCACTCGCCCTAATGAATAAGCAGGAGAAAACCCACAAGCTTTTATCCGCACCATGGCCTGCCAAAAGTAGAATCGGGGGAGGCTTTGGAAGAAAGGTTCTGAACTAGAGAGGGACCTCCCTACCCCGCGACAGATTAACTAGAGGAATGTCAGGTGATTTTTCAAGGAGGCGGTTGAAAGACCGGCCTTGAGAGGACATTCTCTTTCTTGAGCTTTCGTGGGTTACAAGATCGACTAGCACATCCAGCTTACTCTATCGATAGCCCAGCCAGATGAAGGATCAAGGAAATCGGGATCAGCTGCCTTTACTTTATTTAAGGGGGTCTTGAATCTCATGTCATCAAAAGTAGGCAGGCTTTGAACAACCAGATAAGAATCAGTTCCTCAAGGGCTTTCGTCCATCTTTCGCCCATCTATCTCCGGATGCAAGCATTGATCTTGAATGGTGCAGTTATCATATCTCTTAGGAGGCACTACCTCCAGACCTGCCCGACTTCCTCAACCTATCGGTCGAGTCACCTCCTTCCACTCGCCTTACAAGGACCTACTGGACTATCGGCTTTAGATAGTCATCCTCCTCCCCCTATCCTTCCTTTTCACTCGCTTCCTCTCGTCTTTGAGTCGAGTAGCTCTTCTCGATTGCTCTCAACCGCTTCTCCTTGAAAAGTAAAGGTAGGAGCACTTTAATGACGGAATGTACATATGCGCGCGAAGGTGCCGGACAATTTCAGGCTCTTTTTGCCTTCAGTAAAACCGGACAAAACATTGACTAAGTTGATTTAATTCGCATGAGAGGACTTCGGGACAATCGAGGTGTCAAACATCCTCATTTTGTCTGTTCGCAACTTTCTTTCAATTGCTGGCAGTTGCCCCTGTCGGTGGACCCCCCCCCCCCCCCCCCCCCCCAAAAAAAATTCCTATATTTAGCTTTTTTTTGCCAAAATGAAAAAGAAGTTCTCGCTTATTTTTCTAATGTTTTCATACTTTATTTAGATGTGGGCACTCCTCAGCCCGAGGACAATCTCTCAAATACACATTAAGATGTTGACCCTTTTTCTTTTCTTTGCTGATTCCTCTCAATGAAATTTTCCATGTTGCACTAAGTTACTTACGGATGTATGCATGCAGTCCGGGAACACTTTGGGGTAAACACCCATCCAAACAACTCCAACAAGAAAAGGTATAAATATGAAAACTTCTCTACCATTTAGATCGGAGAATTTATGGAGGAAATCCGGTTTTAAATTCCCAGAAACCACACGATTATATAGCCAAAGGGAATACGCCGCGCCTAAAATCATCCCAAGCGCTGCTAATGTGGCTACTAAGCTATTTCTTTGGAAAGCTCCTACTAAGATGAGAAATTCCCCGATAAAGCTGCTAGTACCGGGTAAACTCATATTGCCAAAGTGAAAAGGAAGAAAATGGTAGAGAAATTCGGCATGGTGCTCACTAAACCTCCGTAATATCTAACAAGTCGAGTCTTATGTCGGTCATATAGAACACCAACACATAGAAAAAGAGTATGCCTGTGATTCTACATTATCTATTAATGTGCAAGGTGCAAACCCGTATCGCACATTGTGAATGTTGGTAGTAATAGCATACTAGAAAGCCTGCACTGTTCTATTTTTCTGCATTTTGTAGCAAGATTACATTTGCAGCCAGTGGCGGATCTGGAAAATACTCTCGATGGGGGCGTCTAGTTTGATTTAGTTTGGGTACGTGATAAAACGGGTCGGCTTATGATAACCCATAACGAATACTATCTATTCCAAATCTCTTTATAGATAATTATTTTGTCATGAAATCTAAACAAAAGTGTCTTCCACTATTTTATACTACACTACGAATGTCTTGATGGTTCCAACATTCCTCAAGCTTAACGTTTCAAGAATAATTTTTCATTATATAAGGGCCGGGAGTCTCTAACTTCTAAGTCTCTTAGTTCACGTTTTTCAAACCAAGTCGATGTTTTGCATTCAGTTTGTTGCCTAAAATAAGTTTGGTTGTATGCAACTTTTTTCCACTATTACCGAGATTAAATTAAAGTTTATGATTTTGGTTTAAAAATAGGGTAAATATATTTTGTCGGCATCGTACCCCCTGTTTGTTCCGAGTTAAGCAACCTACCATTAAAACTCCCATTGTCTGCAGTAAACTGGTTAATGTTGTATCGATATCTGCAATATGGTAACCGGTTACCGGGAGAACCGGTAAAATTACTTACGTGTCATTTTTTAGACCACATGATGTGGTTGCCACGTCATCATTTTGTAGGTTGTAATAGGTAAAAACATAGTTTGCAAAGATTGTAGCACATAAATAACCGGTTTGTTGCATACATTGGGAGTTTTAGGGGTAGGTTGCTTAACTCGGAACAAACAGGTGGAGTACGATGCAGACAAAATATATTTACCCTTAAAAATACCAATGAAAACTAACCAAAATAATTTGCTGTAAATCAATACATGTGATCGATGATATACAAACATGCAATATATCTACATAGGAGTTACAACTTACTGGTTAGTTAAAAAGCGAACCAACTAAATTACAAGTTTATTATATAACAAAGTAGTAAACCAGCTAAAAGTTTTCAAAGAAGAAGCTTAAAAATCCTATTTTATTTTTGTTTTCATATGGTACCAAATAACTAGTCTTAGTCTTGTAAAAAAAACAAAAAAACAAGAAAATATTAGAAAATCAGGAGGGAGAGTATCCCACATCGGTCCGGTACATTGCAAAAGATGATTTCACATTCCATATATAGGGACCATTGTGAAAATATTGCAGATTACATCTCAAAATAAGAAAGCATTTTTCTATTATGTCCGAGCCACTGAGGGAAACTTTCATATTGTACAGGGGTCATAGTTTAAATATTCAATACTTTCTACAGGTTTCCACCGACAATTTTGAGTTTATTGGGGGCGACTGACCCCACTCTTCATTGAAGAGATCCGCCCCTGTTTGCAGCTAAAAAACATGATACAGTCTGTAAGTAAAAAGCTAGCAAAGAACATACGAAATAGACTTCATGAAAGAACACACTATATGAATTAGCACTTAGAAGTTTATTTCTTTGATACAAACACATAAAACTGAAGGCTTGTAGACTCCCTAAATGGTTAAAAAGCGATCGAAACGTTGATCACACTCGAAACTTACTTACCAACAATGAGTTTAGCTCTTGCTTGACCTTCATTGATTTGGAACTGATCCCCCAAACCAAAATGTGTCATCAACAACCAAACTATGGTAATGAGTTCACCACCTTTACTTACTTGTGCTGCTTGAGTACTGGCTCGTGAACGACTCGCACCATAACACAACAGCTCGACCCAAACCTTGCTTATAATCGACCATTTATTCAATTTCGGTCCCTTCTTCAGTTCCGCATCTTTCTCTATCTCCATCAACTTTTTGGCCAAAATGCAGCTATCAAATAGCAAAGACTTGCTTTGATCACCTTTTACGGTCACCGGGTCTACTTCTGTTGATACACTAAGAATTTCGATACAAGCATTTATCTGTTTTAAATCGAATTCTATACCCCCAGCTCCTTGAAGATTTTTTTGAAGTTTATTTGGTTCGATACTTTTTCCATCTTCGAAAAACCTTTTCGCCTCAGCACAAGTATCACGGAACCGAATTTGTCCTATACCTGCTACTGCAGACATCATACCTGGTTGCATAATAAGAAGATACAACATATAATCTGACAATAGCTTTGCGATCTCTCGATTATCCTTGTTGCCATTCTTGGAATCCTTGCGCTCGTACTCATCTTTGAGTTCAGAGTTGTAGCATAACTCAGTTGTAATGTGCCATAAAATGAGACTTTGATCATAGTCAACATCTACAACATATTTAAGTAAGCTACTCCAACCTTCTTCTACTCGAAGCACCCAATCACCTCGTGCTGAACTTATTTCTTTTGCCGTTTCCAAATCATCAGCGAGTTCTGATTTTGCTTTTAGCTCGTCAAAAATGAAGTCTCTAAGTTTTATGGTGAACTTTTCGTCGCTCACATAAAAGATGCCATCAAGAAACCAACTAAGCCCCAATTTATCATAAACGAATTGCCAAAACTCCGAACGAGGGTGCAAACAGTAATAAATCAGGTTGTAAGTTGAAATTGTTTCAGACCACCTTCGTTTTAAAAATGGTTTACGATATTGGGACTCACTTCTATTGGGTCGGGCAGCATCGTCTTTTGTATCACGAAATGTGCCCTCGGTCATGAATCTGAGAAGAACAGTGACGATTCTTGTCTTGAGAGACTTGTCCAGCTCAGCATCAGGTGATTTTTGAAGCGAAACGATGGTCCAGTCCGAAAACAAAAGCATGATTAGAGCAGTCGCATCCAGGACCAATGCACCAAACAGCAAACCGTATGTAATAGTAACATCTTCTTCGCTAAAATTCGATTTGCTTTTTAAAATGAATAATACGATTGCTGAACAAACTGTAGCAAGAGAGAAAAAGCGGCTGATGCCTCCAATTGTACCAAACACAACTGGGAGCTTTGTGAAGAGAACTTCATAGATGAAATTTAACTCAACTTCAACTACTTTGAATGCATCTTTTGCAGTCCGATTCAGGAAGAAATCACGGCTCATATTCCTTTCCCTCCTACTGAAAATCATATCAACAATCAACCCTTTGAATTTTTCAAAGAATTGATAACCATATTGCACCACCTCCAACTCGGTTAAATTCCCCTTTTTAGCCTTGTTTGCTGATTTCGCCGCTCTATCTGGCTCCGGAACCATTTGAATTCTAGTGGGGAGTCTCGCTTCCTTCTTTGAAAAATATTCATCCATGAGTTTTGCATAATTCAAACCCGGATCAGCATTCGTCAGCATTGAATCTTTGAATCTATCAGCACTAGCGAGATAAAGCGAGCGTGTTCTCTCAGCGTATTTAATGATTCCTGTCACGAACATCAACATTGTAGGAATCCATAGCCGATTATGTGGCAGCGACTGCACAAACACATAAACTGCCGCTAAACATTGGAACACAAGACCAAGAAGATGTCGAAGCCACAACTCGTTATCTTCTAATGCAAAAGCGGTAATGGTGTCGGGCCCACCAAGGTGGACCAAAAGAAATGGTGCCCAAAAGGCAAGAAGGTCCTCATTTTCCACAGCGCTCCTACCTTTTTTGCTCGACCCGGCAGTGGGGTTCCCTTGGCTGTTTGAGATCAGCCCGACAGCAAAGTTAGCTGCCCAATCTGCTAGTAGGTATGCAGACCACAATGGCATGACGACCCAGTAGCTTTTTGTTCGTTTTCGCAAAGGGGCAACGAAAATCAAAAACGTTTGTAAACAAAGACTCAAGATGATGAAGCCTCTGAGATCCCATGTATCCCATAACTGTTTCCATTGTGGAGGGATTGGGATTTCCACCATCATTCTCCCCATTTTTGCTTTCAATGAATTTAAAGTTATCTGCAGAAGATTGTAAATTGCTACTGTGATCAGTGATTGAGTCATATGAAAGTAAATGTTGTTGTAGTTAGTCTAGATTCTATGCCAACAGGCCTTTGGCCTAGCGGTACATGGGGAGCCCAGAGTCTCGTGAGAGACAATTGTATATATATGTGGTTTTTAAATATGATATGTGAGTTATGTTGTGGAGTTGCCATTCCATAGAAAAATGGTTAAAACTAACCTAGATTTCTTGAATCTTTTGCTCAAGGATGAACTAAATAATTTCAAGGTAGGGAATCAGTGGTGAATGGCTAATATAAGCGTAACTGACAGTATACTAATACAGCAAGCATGAAGTCATAGTTTATAAATGAGAAAACAGAACATTCTGATACATATATGAATAGAGTTAACGCAATCCGTTTTCATGAACAACTTTTCAAACCAGTTGTATGTACAATATACATATAGTTAAAAATGCACAACTAAACAGCAATCTAAAAGAAAGAGAGATTACGGACAAAAATATCCTGAGTACTTTGGTCATTTTAAATTCACATCTAGTTGATACGTCTATTATGCAGCGAGAGTGATTATAAACCACATATCACATACCCAAATCTTATACATTTTTCTTAAGGCACACTAAAATCCTTAACAACTAGGTTAAGGAACACCTTGATCTAAAAACCATTTGGCCAAATGTATCATTTTTACTTCATTGGTACACACGCATAACATTAAAGCACCATAACACATTATGAGAATGGGTCAATAAACTTTGCATTTAACCTTAGACTGCGAAAAATGGAAAGTATTCAATATTATGAGAATGAGTCAATAAGGTTAAATTTTTGGAGCAGTATGGGAAGTTTGACAGTAGGGTGAGATTCTAAAAAAGGAAAGTATTGAGGGAAAGTGAAGTACCTGAAAATGAAGAAGGCAGCAACTGTTTCTGGAGTTTCACACAGATGATATTATGTACTTTTGATTATACCCAAATTTAGTTGAATTAAGGTGGGTACAAACAGATCACAAAAAATTTGCAGATAGCAAAAAAAGCAAGACTCCAAATATGAAGTATACAAAAGCTTCAAACACTATATAAAGAAAAGGGTAGAACCGGGGATGGGGTAGTCATGATAAACCAACAAAAGGAATATAGTTTGTACTACAAGAAGGGGTAAAAGTTTTTTATGTTAAGGTTACCGGGGGATAATACACAAATAGGTCACTATACTTTACGAAAATGTTCATCTGGGTTACTAAACTTTAAAAATGTTTAATTTGATCAATATACTTGTTGATTGGTGTCATCCCGCCTATTTCGCTTAAAAAATAGTGACTCAATTGAACATTTTTAAGCTTAGTAAATGGCGTCATCTTGGCTATAGCAACTATGTCTAAAGTTTGGTAGCCTAATTGAACATTTTTACAAGTACAGTAACCCAATTGAACGTTTTTAAAGTTTAGTTACCCAGATGAACATTTTCGTAAAGTATAGTGACTTATTTGTGTATTATCCCGGTTAATGGGAGAGAACAGATCTTATATATCTTCTTTCTTATTCAAATGTATGCAGCCTAGACGGGGCATCCATGTGACCGTTTCCGAACGGACCGAACCCTTTCCTTTACCACCCCAAGATGTTTACCTAGAGTTGTTCGAACAGGACCACTACATATCACATGTTAATTTGCTCTTATATATAAACTTAAGTGACGATGACGATTATCTAATTATGCAATATAACAGAAATGATATGATGTTTAGTGCTTGGAAGATACAAATACTCATCTTTCTAGTGTTATATTATTGTTTTAATATGCTGGTTCACTACAAATCAGATGTTATGTCTACTGATTTAGTATTCTTATAATTGTGGATTAACAAGAAGATTATATGTTGAACTAGTCACAAGTCACAAATAGTAATCATTAGAAAAGGATTGTAAAACATGTTGGCTGTGGTACCGGTTAGTGAGGGACGGACAGGTGATGAATTTATCTTCTTTTTTTCTAAAGCGTAAGATATAAATAACATAATATTAAGATGGTAAAATATCAGACAAAAGTGGGTAGTAGTAAGAAACAGTGAATCTTCCTTGAACTATTTAGTAAGTCACCACTTTTGTCTAAGGAAAGCTTTATAATTTAGCGCCTGATTGAAGTCATGAGTAAAATTACTTATGATAATATGGCTTATGAAAAGTTGTACAAATAATTAGGACAGTTCAGATCACCAGCCATTTAGGGGTAAGTGTTATGAAATGTAATAAACGATATCGAAAATCTGTTGTATCTATGAATTTTAAAAACTTCTATTGCGTGTATTCAATTTTAGATTATTGTTATTTTTATGTAATTTGGTTGACGTATCATCTATATAAGCTACCTTTATAATATTCATACAAATTGTCGGTCACAATATCACATACAAATAACATTAACAAAAGGTGAAATACATAATACACACGATAGATTTTCGGTTATAGTTTATCTACTCCCTCTGTCCCAGTTAAAGTGTCTACTTGACTTTGCACATAGTTTTAGGATTCTCCACTAACTACATTTTTCACCAATTAAATAACATATCTACTCACTAAAGTCTCTTTCGATTGGTTGACACATTAAAGTTGACACTTATTTGGGACATCCCAAAATAGTAACGTGGACACTTGTGGTGAGACGGAGGGAGTATTATATTTCAGTACACTTACCTAATTAATGTACTACTCAATGATATGAACAAAAAAAAAATAAAAAAAATAAAGACAACTCGTGTTGCATGCAAATGAAAGGAAAATGAGGTAGGAGGGCAAAGTATATTAGCCATTGGAAAAGTAAAAAAAGAAAAAGAAATATGTGTTTTAAATAAAAAAAGAAAAAGAAATACTCCTACGTGTTTTATTCTTTAAAGTTTTTATTCCTAGATTTTTGCAAGAAACTGACAAAAAGGAGTCAATGTATGTTAGTATGCGTGAGGGTGTGTATGTATGTTGATTTTGTATTTTGGGTAGGTATTCAACATTGGTTTTAGTTGTTTTGGTATGGTATGAACATTAATTTGATATTGTTGGTTTGGATCTTGTTGATTTATTTGGATTACGCGTATAATAATTGTTATAATCTCGTTAGATAGGATAATAGACAAATAGAATTGAAGATATTTTATTGTTAAGAGTTTTTTTTTTTAAAGGCAACATTTAGATCACATAAAGGCTTAGTAGCCAACCCGATCATCTCCATGCGGGTACTCCGGGTGGGGTGATGAATGGGCGAATGGCAGAGTTGTTAACTAGTGTTAAACTCGTGTGATGCACGGCTATGTAATTTTGTTGTCTTATAATATAATTTGAAACATTTTAATTGGTGATTCAAGTGTTAGTAATGTTTTAATTTAGATTAGATTTTGGTGATTGGGATTGTAAAAAATATCTCTAAATGATCTATTACAAATGTTACATATCTTGTTGATAAAACTTCAAATTTTTATTTCATTACTCTGTAAGAAAATAACTACAACTGTCAAAGGCCCTAAGAGTCTTACTTCTATACCCATTCGCGTCACCTTCGTGCCATAGACTGAATCCTCAGCGTATATGTTGTAACAATTAATTTGATTATTGCAAGTTGGTTTCTTTATTTTATTTGCACGAAGGTTCTAGAAGCAATAATGACGGCTGGCAAATGCATGTAAATATGTCAGTGGAAATCTTGGAAAACACGAAAAGTCAAATCCAGCCGCCGGCTCTTTGCTTCAACCACCGGCTCTTTGCTTCAACCGCAGGCTGGATTGGCGCAGTAGCAATTATAAATAGAGGCTCAGACCTGCATACGAAAAAGAACCCATACAACTTAATAATTCGTAAAAACGAATTATTAAACCCCAAATTCGACTAGAAACATTTTCTAGGGGTTTTAGGAACTATTTATAGGCGCGGGAACGCAAGGGTTTGTCTACGATCAAGTGTTCGGAGCGTGGTTCGCGATTTTGGTTTACGTATTCTTTATTCATTATTCAATTTTGAATGTGTTTTATTATTGGATTATGTTCTTAGTTTACTACAACTTAGTCATGAACTAATTTATATTGTGTTTGCTTAGATTACTTAGATAAAAGTTTTAAGATATGTTTATGTTGATTTATGTTATGAATGATTATTAAGTTTATTCAAAAGATCCATATTAATTATATGTGTTTGATTGTTACTTAACGTGGTTGATTATCTTTACTAACGCTAGTTTAGGTTAATTAATTATCTGCAATTAAGTAATTTATTAGTTAATTGTGGCTTGAAATTGTCATGATACTTAGTTAAGAGAATAACAATTAATAACTATAATTGATGTGATAATTATTAATATGTAATTATAAACATTCGATCATTCGAAGTTGCTAGAATAAATCTCAATGATCTGTGAAGTTTTAATTGAATAAGGTTTAGGTTAATATGCACGCAAGAGTCGTTTCTGGTGTAATTTAAGATAATCTAGTATTAAGCTAAAGTTTATTAGGGTTAGTTAACCATAATAGGAGACTAGCTGCTTTTGTTAAAGTAACCATAATAATAAATCAACAATTCAATAAACATATCTGAAAACCTGAATCTAAGGAAAATAGTCTAAGTAAATACATATCTATCTCTAAATTGTTTACAACCTCTAGTTAATTGTTTTCTGTTGAATTAGTTATAAATTAGTTATCTAAATTATGTTCGTACGGAACTAAAATGCCCCCTGTTTACTGTTTTATCTGTAATTTACTTTTTATAAGTTAAACTATTAATTCCATATTTGTAATAAACTACTGTTCCAGTGTTCGACTCGGACTTAATTTAAAGCTATATTATACGAACGGTTTATTCTTGTCTGGTTGCGTTATAGTTAAATTTAGTATTTCCATTTATTTAAAACTTGTTATTTTTAACTCTATTCACATGACATCAAGTTTTTGGTGCCGCTGCCGGGGACGGTTGCGTTTATTTAATTTGGAATTTATAGTATTGTCTTTTAATTTTACCCTCTAAAATTTTTTGTACATTGTTAGTCAATCGAAAAATCGGCCCACCCATTGTAGATACAACACAACAGAGGTATAAGGAGGGTTGCTCTACTTTTCTAAAGGGGTAGTTTTAGTAAGCTTCGCGCTGACCTACTTCTCCGCTTATGTGTATGATCAGTGAAGCTACCGAGGACCTTTGATTAGCTTTGTAAATCAATTTTTATTGGAATTTTTAGTTAGTTTTTATTTTATTTTCTTTTCTACTTTTGTTTTTCTTTTTCTTTTTGTTCTACAGGTATGTACCAGACCATGGATAATATTTCTGTGATTTTTCAAAACTCAAGAAACGATCCTATGGATGAAGATATTGCCAACATGACGATTGAGGAGTACATGAATCGATTTCCTGATGACATTTTCACAAGTTTATCTCGACCATCGATTGTGATAGCTACGCAATCTATGGAGACTTCAAGCGAAAAATTGGAAGACACCGAAACTATTGATCACAGTCAAGGAGCTTCCATTCAACAACTTGAGGGGATGGACAATCAAATCGATAAGTATCCTCAATTCTCTGAATACTTATTTTCTAATGATATTTTTAGTGAATTTAAACAGGAAGAAGATAAGGACATAGATTAGTCAGTTTAGCCAAAATTTGATTACTAAGATTCTGATGAGGAATTACTCTCGTTACTTGATTATAATGATGAGGAAATATTTGAATTGGGAAACCAAGATGAGGTTATGATAGAAGAAGAATTAATAGCCATTATGGATCCAACTATTGATGAAAGTCTGTCGTTGCATTCGAAGGTTGAACAGTTGAAAGAAGGTGATCAAGAAATGATAAAAATGGGAAAAGAAAGAGAAAACATGAATTGTGGTAATCATATAGCAACCGAACCGGTTGAAATCCAAATGGTGGTTGAGTTGTCTCGACCAACGGTTGAAGTATCTATAAGCACAAATTCATTGTTTTACCAGTATGAAGATCCTTTTTGGCAATTCGATCAGAAAGAAAGTTTTTCACTGTTTTTTGAAGATCATGGAACATCAAGGAATGGACCAATGCCTGCTATAAACGATAAGTATCTTCGTACTATAATTTTAATAAATTTACATTTTCAAGATATTTATCGATATTACCATCCATGCTTTACACTAAGTGTGGGGAAAGGCACCAGATTTTTAAATAAATAAGGTTGGAGTCAAGCTAGTGACTCGAACAAAAACAAGCGCTTCTCGGGAGGCAACCCGTGTTTGTATATTATGTTGTATAATTTTTTAGGTAGATTTAGGTTTAGTATGGTACGTTTTATTTTATTTTTCTTTTTAGTTTATTTTTAAGATAAAATACAAGGAACCATAAATAACTGAAATAATTGCATTAAGAAACACATAAGTAAAAAGGTTCGGGCTAATTTGTTGGGCTTTAATACTAGTGGTTTGGATTTTATTGGGCTTCATTATTGAAATGGGCCCACAGGGTGGTAACTTTAACCTGGGCTTATTAAAACTTAAATACGAATTGGGCTTTAACTCAAATAAGGATTAAATAATATAATATCTGAGCTTATTAATTGAATATACATGGGCTGAATGTAATACGGGCTCGATTTGAAACAGTTGTTGGGCTTAAACTCAACCGGCGGCTGGTTAAAACCAATGGCCGGTTGGTGCTTTTTCATAATAAACATGACGCAGCAGCAACTCTTTTGTTTTCCACCATCCTTTTATATCTTAAATAGTGCTTAGTGGCATATGTTTATGGGTTCCTTACTATCTCTAATATTTTTATTTTTCGTTCTAACTTTAGTTTTTCTTTTTAGTGTTTTATTTTTACTAAGATAATTGTAGTTTTTATTTTCAGATTAATTATGTATATTATTTGGTACGTTTAATTTGTTTGTTTGGAGCTGGGAGTAAGTTCAGCTACAATTGCATTTTTGGAAATTTTGAACTTTGTGGGTGTGTTCCCTGGAAATCCTCACGAGACTATAACTAGTCCACTTGGGATACCGAGGGGTTTAAAGGCTTATTGCATATGCTAAATACAATCGTGATGCTTACGGAAGTGTGCTGTTGTATATTTTGGAATAAAGATCGCATGCGAACCATTACGTTGAACCAGATCAAGATAATCGTTTCAAAATCAGGGGAGTTTTTCGTTCTAATTTCTTTTCTTCCTTTTTCTCACTTTATTTTTATATGTTTTAGTTCAATGAGGACATTGCACACTTTAAGTGTGGGGAAGGGGTCGGTAGAAAAGAAATTTTACTTGTCTTTTAAGTTAAAAGTTTTATTTGTTTAAAATTTTCATCAAATTTAAAATTTTAAGTTAATAACTAAGTATTTATTAGTTAGAATACTTTTGTTAAAAGTTTTATTTTGTATTTAAAATTTTAGACTTTAACATGGATTAACTTTTTGTACATATAATGCTAAGCAATATAATAATAAGTGATATATAGTTACATGATATGATGTACTAATAGGCAATTTATATGAAGATTTCTGAATTTTAAGAAATTAATAAATAAACTTGTATATTATTTTATGGTACACAATATGATGTATGACGTAAAAAGTCTTAATTCTTAGATTTATTATGCAAAGAATTTTATATTTTGATATTTATATGAAACCATTTGGGGGTTTACTAATTGTTTCCTCTGTTGTACGAAAGTACAGACCTGGTCTCTAATTAGTATTCTTAAAAATAAAGCAAAAGAGATATAAAATCTTTAAAATCATATGATTTCGAATTAATCAAACTATGTCGCTTTGTTATACTAAAGTATAGACCTGTCACCGCTGGTTTGATTTAAATGGTTTTGTTTTACTTGAATCAAGTTATGTCGCTTTGTTGCATGAAAATGCAGACCTGTCACCAATGTCTTGATTCTTAAAAATGAATTTCATATATTTATTTTCAATATAAAAATAAAGTGCATGATTAAGTTTAAGAGTATATCATATGTGGAAATCATAAGTAATATACATGCTAATAATAAAGATGTATTCAGAAATATAAGTATAGATTGTTTAAAGTGGATAAATATATTAGTAATCATTTATGAACTATATAATGCATGAATAATAATGAGAATTTTTATTTGTACGATATAGTTATCCATGTTAATTAAACTGTTTAAAGTTTTAAAGTATGAAACAGATTTTTAATTTAGGTATTTTGATTCTTAAATATTAGTTTAATGCTTATTAAAGTTTTTAAAGATGAATACATATGTCTACTTGATGACAAGTAGAACTTAAGTATGGGGATATTTGATAACATCAAATAAGTACTATATTTATATAATGATATTTTCCTATTTTTATATACTTTTATTGCAATTATTTGATAAAATATACTTATTTCGTTCATATTTATAAAATATGTAAAAATAGAGCTTAAAATAGAAAGGGAACGAAAATAGTCTAAATAAAGTAATTTTTGTATAAAAGTTGATTAGACCTAAATATAGTTGGGACAAAGTGGTTAAAGAGTGATAACATTAAATAATGTTATATTTATTTTAATAATATTCTTTGGTTTATTTATATTTATATTGCATTTATTTAATAATAGGTACTGATTTGGTTAATGTTTGCAATTAGGTATATAAATAAGCTGAGACAAAGAGAATGTACAAGAAATAAATAAAGTTCGCGAATAATTGGCTTCGAAAATTTAAATGGACTACGCGAAAATAAATTGAATTAAAGATTTATTGAAGTGTACGAGTTGGACCAAAGACGAATGAAGCTAAATATTATTATTGAGTCGAATATCAAATATTAAATATTAAATAAAATTTGGGTCCAAGATCACCACTAAATGATCACGTGAAGTCAATAAAATGGATGAGGTGGTGACGTTGCCAAATTATATGGAGTAAATATATTAATTAATAAGGATGTGGAAGCAAGATCATGCAAAGGAAATTAATTTGTAACGAATATTGGGCCGAAGAAAAATGGAGTTGGAACGTGAAGGTTGGGCCGGCCCACAAGTCAGGCTATGCGGCAGAATTAACGAGAAGATGCACGAAGGTTCTAGAAGCAATAATGACGGCTGGCAAATGCATGTGAATATGTCGGTGGAGTCGCCGGCTCTTTGCTTCAACCGCCTGCTGGATTGGCGCAGCAGCAACTTTAAATAGAGGCTCAGACATGCATACGAAAAAGAACCCATACAACTTAATAATTATTAAAAACGAATTATTAAAGCCCAAATTCGACTAGAAACATTTTTTAGGGGTTTTAGGAACGATTTAGAGGCCCGGAAACACAAGGGTTTGTCTACGATCAAGTGTTCGGAGCGTGGTTCGCGATTTTGGTTTGCGTATTCTTTATTCATTATTCAATTTTGAATGTGTTTTATTATTAGATTATGTTCTTAGTTTACTACAACTTAATCATGAACTAATTTATATTGTGTTTGCTTAGATTACTTAGATAAAAGTTTTATGATATGTTTATGTTGATTTATGTTATGAATGATTATTAAGTTTATTCAAAAGATCCATATTAATTATATGTGTTTGATTGTTACTTAACGTGGTTGATTATCTTTATTAGCGCTGGTTTAGGTTAATTAATTATCTGCAATTAAGTAATTTATTAGTTAATTGTGGCTTGAAATTGTCATGATACTTGGTTAAGAGAATAACAATTAATAACTATAATTGATGTGATAATTATTAATATTTAGTTATAAACATTCGGTCATTCGAAGTTGCTAGAATAAATCTCAATGATCTGTGAAGTTTTAATTGAATAAGGTTTAGGTTAATATGCACGCAAGAGTCGTTTCTGGTGTAATTTAAGAGAATCTAGTATTAAGCTAAAGTTTATCAAGGTTAGTTAAACATAATAGGAGACTATCTATTTTTGTTAAAGTAACCAAAATAATAAATCAACAATTCAATAAACATATCTGAAATCCTGAATCTAAGGAAAATAGTCTAAGTAAATACATATCTATGTCTAAATTGTTTACAACCTCTAGTTAATTGTTTTTTGTTGAATTGGTTATAAATTAGTTATTTAAATTATGTTCGTACGGAACTAAAACGCCCCCTGTTTACTGTTTTATCTGTAATTTACTTTTTATAAGTTAAACTATTAATTCCATATTTGTAATAAACTATCGTTCCCAATGTTCGACTCGGACTTACTTTAAAGCTATATTATACGAACGGGTTATTCTTGCCTGGTTGTGTTATAGTTAATTTTAGTATTTCCATTTATTTTAAACTTGTTATTTTTAGACGTTACTAAAACACACATCAACAGTCCCCGGTAGCGGCGCCAAAAACTTAATGTGTAAAATCTAGTTATAAAATAAACAAAGAAATACCGCGACTTTAACTATTACACAACTAGGTAAGTATACCCTATCGTGTATAGTATAGCTACAGTAAGTCCAAGTTCGTTCCACAGAGAATGTGAATTTAAGAATAATAATTAAAATGCAATTAACTTAAGTACAGAAAAAGACTTGGGTTTTGTGTGACCAAATTGTCACGTTGCTTAACAAACTAATTTAATTAAACTAGGGGGACTCAGGAAGAGTCAGATTGACTATTTAACTTTTAGATATTAAAAATGACACTTACTTGGATTATTTCACTAATGACATCGGGGTGTTTAATTAAAACCAGTTTATTTACGTTGTAAATGTAAATCTTATTAAGCTGGGATTAGTGTCTACTTTTTCTACTCCTTAAGTCTAATTCACGAATTACAATTTAATCTAGTGAAATACATTCGCCAATATCACTAACTTACACATTTCAGTTTAATTGTCTAACTTATTACTTATCTGCGTCCGCAATCAAAGTTCAATTATTCATAGACAAACAATTGATAATGAATTCCTAAGTGACAAACATTCGCTACAATCATTTATTCATTCACCAAATAATTAGAACCGATAATTAAACCTAAATACATAAGGTTCTCGATTAAATGTAATTTAAATAAACATAAACATCAAATGATCGTACCCCTAATCACTAGTTATTTCATCCAAGCAAGCGTTAGGGTATTTAGCTACTCATAACTAAATAAAAACAATCACAATAAATAATTGAAACCGAAGAAAACATGATTTAATAGATAAATAATGCAAACCGAGTGATTACAATTAATTGTTGATGATTGCTTGTAACCGAATGATTGAATACAATGAAAGATCTCCAAAATGATGAAAAACCTTCAAAGAAACTCTAAAATTCGTCCTTGGCCGTTTTGTGTATTAAAAGTTATGTTAAACCTAAATAAAATCCGTATTTATACTTCTTTCCAAAAGCTGCATGAACCGCCAACTTACGCGATCCACTATAGAATATGTGATCGCGTATCTGTCAAATACACGCGATCCTCTTACATTTCACGCGATCACGTATATATTACCTCGGGCCTACTGTCTTCATTATAGTTATACATACGCGAACTCATAGCATCCACGCGATCGCGTATATGCCAATTCTTCCCCTTACGCGATTCATAGTATGTTACGCGATCGCGTAACTACCTTTCTCACGCGATTCTGGAGCCTTAACACGATCCTGGTACCAGATTTTATAACAAAAACATAAACTCTTCACCAAAACTTCACCATTCGCGATACGTTTAACATTTCTTCAACAATATTACCTGAAATCAATTTCCAACCTAATAAGTACCGAAAGTTCACGAAATTGATTCAAAACAAATACAAAAAACAACGATATCGCACGAAATAAATATATACAAAATGAGCGATATCATACCCATGAAGTTTTCTGATCCCTGTCTTTTTCATACCAAGATCATAAACTTGAAGCTTGTTAATCAAATCTTCTAGTTCATAAGTTGCCAAACCTTCATCTTCCTTCATGATTACTACTCTCACATCCCACTATAATGGCAAAGACTCAATAAGCTTTTCATTAACTTCAATCTTGTCATATTCCATTCCATGTCTTTTAAGTTCACTCATTAGTTGAGAAAATCTGATGATCAAATCTTCAGAAGACTCATTTGGCAAACATGTGAAAACATCGAACTGTTTCTTCAAAAGATCTTTCTTACTCTTCTTGAGTTTGTCATTTCCATCAAACCTCTTTTCCATAGCCTCATACAGCTCAAAAAGCTCAAAAGCTGTTTCCAACGTCTTCCAAAAAGCTAAGACATCTCTAGGCAAACACATAGAAATAACAGCATGTGCTTTTCTATCTCTATCATATTCTTTCTTCTCGTCAACCGTCATTTGATTGAGGGGTTTATAAGGTACTTCTCCTTTGTACGTAATTACCTTCTGCCCTTGGTCGAATATATTTCTCCGTTATTGTAATCATGAGGTCGGGATCATACAAAGCAATGAATGACTCAAATCGATATTTCCGGTCATCATAAATATTTTGGCAAAGAAATCTAGGTGGTTTGTTGTTTGTTCCCATTTCATTATCATACTTCAACATAGTTTGAAAATGTGCCATCGCCATCTTGTCTTTGAGAATTCACAAATCAACCTTTTTCTAAGTCCTCAATCACTGCGTACATAGTCAAATAAGCAAAACCCCTTTTTATGCGCACTTAAGGAAATACGCATGAATAGTGACAGATCAAATACGCTACCTTCAACAAATGTGCAATATCATTTATGCGTACTTAGGAAATATGCATCAACAGTACTTCCCCACTCAGATTCAAAACAAATGCGCAAGTAACAGTTACTCAAATGCGCATGAAATGACAAATGCGTATGAATGTGCAGAAAAATGTCCAAGTTTGAATTTCACAAAATACTCCATATCAAGCTATAAAACTTGATGCAATTTGTTCCCGAGTTGAAACCGAGTCGATTGGTACTAGATACAATTGCACAAACGTCGTAATTGGACTTCAATTTCAATTTTAAACCTACGGCTCAAATGCACAAACTAGAATCCATTGATTTTAATCAAATTAATCCGTAATAACGCTTCAAAATACTTCAACAATGCTCAGACAACTTAATTGTATCAATAATTCACTTCGAACAATCACACAACCTCTAAATTTGCAACTCGTAAACCGGTCTGTACACGGAATCACGTATTTAGCTTACTTTGTACTCAAATCAACGTAATACTTCCACAAACCAATACGAAACTCAATCTAACAATCTAATTCAACATCCAGAACTCGTAATTCAATCAAACATTGTACGATCACTTCGAATTTCTACAAACACTTTTCGGACTGAAATAGAGACACACAAAATCACACAAATTCGTGATAAATCCTACACGTTTTGATCTGATACCACATGATAGTCCTACGGTCCTATTGTAGAATCAATCTGATCATAATTACCTAAGCGGAATCTCAATAATTGTGATGAACTTATATGAATTCGTAATCGGAACAAATACACAAATCTAAATAAAGATTTCCTAATATATATTCCACTGAGTTGTTTGATACAATCGATTAAGTATAAACTCAAAATGCTCTGCTAATACTTATGCAAAGACTTAGTAAAAACACAAAATGCAAATCTATATATTCTACTACCTAATACGTACATGCATATTTTATCAAATACGCATATGCATATTTAATCAAATGCGCATGTTCACAAATGCGCATGACAGTTTTACAAAACACTGGGTATGAAAATTATAAAATACAATATCATGATATTATCCAAGATGTCTGACATAGTCTTGTATCAACACCTTAATTGTTAAATTTCTTCGAATTAATGTTACCCCTAATTTACTTGATCAAATCAAAGAGGTACATTAAAAAGCCTGGCAAAAAGGTGATTTGAAAACAGAACGTATAAAAGGTCAAGTTCATAATCTTATTTACAATTCGCGTGGATTAAAGACTCGATACGGCAGAATCTGGATACCAAACTCAGTTGAGTTAAAGAAGTTGTTACTTGATGAAGCACATAAGTCCAGATATTCTATTCATCCTGGTGCCACTAAGATGTACCATGATTTGAAGTCAGACTACTGGTGGCCAGGTATGAAAATAGAAATTGTTAAATATGTGGAACAGTGTTTAACTTGGATAAAGGCCGAACATTAAAAACCTTACGGAAAATGCAGCCTTTGGATATACCTGTTTGGAAGTGGGAACATATTACCTTGGATCTTATCACCAAATTACCAAAAACACAGCGTCATCATGACACAATTTGGGTGATAGTTGATCGTTTGACAAAGAGTGGCTTGTTTTTGCCTATTAAAGAAACTTCATCTTCAGAAGTACTAGCCGATTTGTATGTACGTGAAGTCGTGGCCCGACATGGAATACCTATTTCTATTATCTCTAACAGAGATAGTAGATTTACTTCAAAGTTTTGGATGAAGTTCTAGGAAGATATGGTGCCTCGTATCAATTTGAGCACAGCTTACCATCCGCAAACCGATAGTCAAAGTGAAAGAACGATTCAAACGTTAGAAGATATGTTGAGAGCTTGTGCTATTGATTTTGGTGGTAGTTGGGATACACACTTACCACTAGCACAGTTTTCTTATAATAACAGTTTTCATGCAAGTATAAAGATGCCACCTTACGAAATGCTTTATGGGAGGAAGTGTAGAACACCTATTTGTTGGGGTGAAATTGGGCAACGGGAATTGGGAAGTACAAGTATTGTCCAGAAAACTATAGAGAAAATAAATCAGATTAGGGAACGGTTGAAAATGGCGCAAGACATATAAAAGTTGTATGCTGATAAAAGGAGACGCCCGATAGAGTTTCAAGTGGGAGACAATGTTGTTAAAAGTGTCTCCATGGAAAGGTATAATACGATTTAGGAAGCGAGGAAAACTGAGTCCTATTAGCTTATCGCCTTGAGCTACCCAATGAATTAGCAGGAATTCATAACACTTTCCACGTGTCATATTTAAGAAAGTATTTGGTCGATTAAGCAGCGAATGTGCCATTGGAAGAAATTGAAGTTAATGACAAATTGAACTACGTTGAACACCAATTTCAATCCTTGATGAGAACTTATAAAGTTGAGGAACAAAGAAATAAAGTTGTTTAAAGTATAATGGAAGCATCGTAAAGGATTCGAGTTTACGTGGGAGCCGGAGGAAGAGATCATTAGATATTACCTGGCATTGCACCAAGATTGGATTGTGAGGACACAATCCTAAATAAGTAGGGGAGAGTTGTAACGCCCTGAAAATTTGTAAGTATAAATTATATAATATAAGTTTTATTGTCTATCTATAAGTATATAATATATAGTAAATGTGTAATAAGTTTAAGTGTAATTGTATACGAGAAATTGTTAGTAGGACTAGGTGTGTCAAATAAATAGTTTAGAGGGGTGATACTTGCTAAATGAAATTACTTAAGGGGAAGAGAATGAAAATTTCCAAATTTAATCCTTGGCTTCTCACTTCTTCCATACCATTCCATATTTAGAAAAATAAAATAAAAAGAATACAGGGGAGTTGGGTGGCAATGTGAGAACAAGCAAGAAGAAGTAAATCAAAATTGAAGCTTTAATTCACTTAGGATCAAATTTCTGAATCCATATTAATAATCCTCAATGTATAAGCTACTCCCATAGCTATTTAATTTGATATTAGGGTTTTATTAACATAAACTCTAGGTTTGTAGAATTTGAGAGTTAAGTGATTAAATTGATGTAAAAACGTTTAATACATGTTATTGAGTTATGATATAAGCTTATTTTGCTAATTGTTATACAAGAGAAATTAGTTTTGTATATACATGGATGGTTGATGATTCTTGTGTGTGTGTGTGTGTGTGTGTAAGATTATGTTGATGAAAGTTATGATTTAGTTGAAAAAGAGGATCCAACATCCATTGTATACGAAATTGTAAAGATGTGTATGAAACTAGTGATTGGAGTTCTAGGTGTTATTGAAATTAACACCTAAGTCTTGAGTTTTAAAAAGTAGAAGAAATAGAGGAAGCTGATAGTAAAGTTAATTGATTGTTTTATTGCGTAGTATGTAACATATATATATATATATATATATATATATATATATATATATATATATATATATATATATATATATATATGTGTGTGTGTGTGTGTGTGTGTGTGTGTGTGTGTGTGTATGTGTGTGTGTGTGATTAGGTGTTAAAAGAATTGGAGTTATTGTTGACATTCCCTAATCAAGTTAAAAGGTAAGTAGATGGATGATTCTTGAGCCAAGTAATGATCAATTGACATTAGCTTGATGAATTAGCCAAGTAATGATCATTGACATTAGCTTGATGAATAATGTTGATTCTTATGAATTAACATGGTTATATTGTTAAGGATCCTGAATATTGTGGATGATGTTATGTTTAATGTATTAGCCCATTACTTACTAAGCAATTATGCTTACTGTTATGTTTAAAATATTGAGTTGTGATTTGGACGAAAAAGTGTAAAAAACAACCATAATTTGGATTACGGTCCAGATTTTTAGTTAACGTGAAATTTTTGAAAGTGCAAATTAGGAAGTCTTTATTTTGTGATAATGAAAGTGTCTGCAAAAATTTGGTAGTCAAAAGTTTAACGAGTCAAAAGTTATGCGCGTTCGAAATTGGCTCAAAATCTGAGTTTGGTCTATGTTCAGAAAATGCATGTGATACGCGATCCCATAAAGGTCATAGGATCGCGTATCATAAAGGGAAACGGTCACAGTAGGATTTCCAGTGTAATTACGCGATCCCATCTATTTGGTTGGATCGCGTATCATAGCGTAAAATTGTCACAGTGGAGTTCTAAGCGTAAGTACGCGATCTCATATGTTTTCTAGGATCGCGTATGATGACCTGGTACGCGGTCCCATAAGATTATTCGAATCGCGTAATATAAAGGAAAATGGTTACAGAATAGAGCTCAGTTCAAGTACGCGATCCCATGAAGTTGCCGTGGTCGCGTATCAACAAAAAAAAATATTCTCGGGGTGTTTCATGGGTAGAGGGTTTTGTAGGGCGGGTTTTAGAGTGGGGGATGAAATTGAAAGTGATACAGGGTGACTTGTTGGTTTAGAAATGAAATAGAAGAAATGAAACCTATAGATTTATAATACCTCTTTGAATTGGAAGGTTTATTCTCAAGTTTATTGAATTGGAAGGTTTAGGGTGTGTTTGGCAACAATGGGCTGGAGCTGGGGCTTGGGTGAAACGCCCAATTTTATATATATATATATATATATATATATGAAAACCTTGTTATGCAAACTCATACACACTGAAATGAGAAATCCTATTGCTAATAGACCCAACGGATAACTAACGGGGTCGAACGAAGACAGTTCTGACCAGACCAACAATCGTGCCGCGATCTCCCATTATCGCGCCGCGATCTTGGGTAATCGGGTCGCGATCTCGGGTAATCATGCCACGACGGTTACAGATCGCGCCGCGAACTTCAACCGCTCGTTAATGCTGCTAGTTATATTTTTAGTGCTGCTAGTTATATTTTTAATGCTGCTAGTAACATTTCAGTGCTGCTAGTTATATTTTTACTGCTGCTAGTTATATATTTAATGCTGCTAGTTACATTTTTATACTCTTAAACCAAATATTCAAACGCACCTAACTTTTAACTAGTTTACAACTAACCCACAAAATTTTGCAAACACACTTCATATGACATAACAAAGGTTTCTCAATTGACATTTTTCTAAAATTCTCACTAATGACGATTTTGGACTTAAATCCGAAAATAGCCATTTTGGACTCTTTTTGGAACCAACTCACACTCGTTTTAATGCATTTCCCTTTTAAACACCTTCCAACAAGTGCATTTGCACATTTTAGCACAACTTTAGACATCAAAACCATCCAAACCATCATTTCTACTAGTTTAGACACAATGACCCATTAGGAGATCCATTTTGACCCATTTGATGATTTACAACAATTTTAACCACTAGACTTCCAAATTACCAGCATATCCTCAAAATCATTTACAACTCAAATACCAATTACCATAATTGGTTATATTTCAACTTTACAAGTTTTGGGTCGTATTCCCACCAAAACAATGGCCAAACTATATACTCTCGCAACTAATCCAAAACTCGTACTTACAACCATGACCACTAGTCATCTTGACTCCACATTATTTTTCTACGTGTATTATCAAAATGCAATGTGTCGCGACTGCAGTCGTCACGCAGCCACGACGTGATGAAGTTTTAAATTTATAAAAGCTAGGGGCCTAAGTTCTACTAAAGCAATAACAGTAGTATGACCTAGGGTCGTTCTTAAAAGTTAATCGTTTTGTGAAATGAATTGTCGGGACGAACAGCTCAGTTTAGTGATGGTTTTAAAATACTTTTGAGTAGGGGTTTTGTTTTACTTAGGTCCTAAAATAAGGTTAAACTAAATAAGCAGTAAATAAAAGATATGATTAAATCAGTATGGAGAGGAGTGCTTATTATGAATTCGTTAGCTTATACATGGGGTGATATCGTATTGGGTTTTAGTTTAAAAACGTCTTTTAAATATTTGTGTCTTGCTTTCACGTAGATGCCCTTTAGTGTAAACACTAGCACCCTACTTATTGGATTAGCCGATCAGTATGTCACTGAGTACTAGGCTATCAAGATTCTGGTCAGATCAGACTGCCTTGAAACCCCCTCACCATCTCTTAATGAGAATAAGTGACCCTTTAGATGGGGCAGGAATGAGGTGATGGTCCGCAATTTATCCACTGACCTTTCTTTAACACTACATAGACATCTAAGCTAGGCGAGGCATTTAAGATTAAGACAGTTGGTGACTGTTAACTTATAAACTAATGGTAATGATTGAGTTCAAAGTTATTCGGCTGTGACACAGTCTCAACCTACAGGTTTTCCACAGCTTTCACGTATTTGTACTCCACACAAGGTGTTTCCAACGTTATATAGTGTATTCACCCATTTTACGGTCCTTACTGGATCACAGACTACACCAGGATGTAATACAGTCTTCGGCCTATGACTTTTCCACGGCTTCCACGTATTTGTACTCCACCAGAGGTGTTTCCAACACTATACGAGATACTCAGTCATTTTACGGCATTCCCTGTATTACATACTTTACGGCTATCTGAACTCAATTTTTCTAAGCTTGTATTATAGTAAAACCATATATGATAGCTAAACAACCCGTTCACTTTATAATTCAAAACCCTATAAATCCTTTATTGATTCACAGTGTACTATACGATAGGTTAAGCAATATTTTTTCATTTGTTACAAAATCAGACCATGTTTACTTTGGAAAACATAAATAGGTAGTGACCGTCTGATCAAGATTCGCGACTCCTTGTCATAAAGGTTCTAACCACGTTCATTGGAGGAAAGGCGATAGTTTGGTTTGATATCATAAATATATAGTTAAACAGTACACCGAGTTTTCAATCGTATATTAAAGTAACATCACCCCAAATATTAACAAGCTAACTACATCACAACAAGCACAATAGCTAATCTACTCACGAATCATGGCAACGTTTTCTAAATCTAACATAATGCAACATTATGAAAGATAGGATAGAAATAACCGTAAGTAATGCGTAGATTGAATAGAAACTGAAAGATTACACTGACAAGGCTCCGAAATATCTCGAACAATATTACAAAAGAGACCCTCCAAGAACTTCAAATCTATTACAAAAGCTACCCTCTGTTAGTCTTGGTTAAATATTAACCAAGATCTAACCCTAATCTAACCTAAAACTAACTAGAAACTTAGAGATAGAAAGTAGAGAGAGAGAGTGAAAGGGAGAGATGGAAATTGAATGAGGTGTGTTGAAATGAGGATGGAGGACCTCTATTTATAGTGGAAGCCTTGGAGCCATGGTGCAAGCACAAATGCACACGGAACAAGCAAACGGAGCACAATTCGGGCAAACAAGCACAAAGTAAGCAACAATTGGGGCTCAAAGGCCAATTGCCTTCACAACCAAGGCCGTATATGACCTCTAGGTGCCGTATACAGTACCCTAGAGGGACGTATACTAGGGGTGTTCATAATTATCCGAAACCGAAAAACCGAACCGGAATATTGTTGTACCGTTGCGAGTTTTAGGTTAACCGAACCAAAAATTTTTTATTTTTCGGTTTCGATTAACCGAACCGGTATTTTTTCGGTTCTTCGGTTTCGGTTTCGGTTCACGATATTGCCACAACCGGTTAACCGAAAAACCAAAAATTTTAAATAGCTATTATAAATATGTGTTTATATATAGATATATGATAATATTACTAAATATCTTCTAATTTAGAATGTGATTATTATATTTTTGTATTTATGTTAGTACGAATGTTCACATTTTTGCATTTTTCGTAGTTAAATATTTAGTTTCGTGCTTTTAATTATGAACAAAACATGAATGTTAGTACGAATGTTCACATTTTTGCATTTTTAGTAGTTAAATATTTAGTTTCATGACTAACATGGTTCGACGTGTATACATTAATGTTTTGTACATAATTATAAAGCTTTATGTTTATTGTTAGAATGATCAACGTGTAGAATTTATAACAAATATTCATCAATGAATGTGTATTTGTGCTTTGATATTTATATTTTAAATGATTGGTAAATAAAACCGGTTAATCTAGTTAAGCGTATGATCGAACCGGAAAAGCCGGTTAATCGAACTTTTCAGTTGCGGTTTCGGTTCAAGAAAATGATGAACCGGGGATCCGGTTAACCGGTCTTCGGTTAACCGATCCTCCGGTTAACCGTCCATGAACACCCCTAACGTATACGGCCCCATGGGGGGCAGTTGGTCTTTAGCATTTGTTCGCCTGGTCGTTGCTTGTTTCGTCCGTATCTTCTTCGTTTTAAGCCCGATTTGCTTGATTCTTTTGCAGTTGGATCCGTCTTTCCGTTACGCTTCCAATGACACCAAGTTTGCCAAATTTGGAGGTGTATAGCTCATGCGTACTTCGGAGGATGATCGGTTGGTCTTCAGTCTTCATATTTTTTCCGTTTCTCATCCGTTTTGCATGATTGTTGCTCCTCCAATCTTGGAATTACCTGAGATATCATATAAATGTATAAGATCTGTTTCTCAAAAGATAATTAAGAGTGAAAGAATCAGTTGTTATTTATTTGCCTCGTTTTGAGCGTTAATCGGATGTTTTTGGTGATTTTTGTAGCAACGCCTATGATTGGATCACTTTGGTGATTTTGAGTAAATAAAGGTTGTTTTAAGATGTTTTCACCAAATATAAGTCCAATAAGTGCGGAACAATGTACGTAAAAACATGACTTTTTACGTTACATCACAACCGGGCGATTTACACAACGTGGCAACCAACACGACAATTCAAAAGAAAAGGGAAACTTGCCTAACCGTACAAAGCAAGCTTCAATCCACGCTACCTTCTTGCAACCACAATCCTTTCCCTATGCCCACTTGGTTTAATCAAACCATTTGCACCTATGACATTAAATAACTGAAAGGGGTAACCATAATGCTTAGTGAGTATACGGGCAATTAAATGAGTAATCCACCAAATCAAACAACAAATAGCAAATAACAACAATGTCATATCAACTTAGGTAAATAACTACTGAGCGATTATAGAGATTATTCTTTCCACTGAGCGGATCCGCTTTCAACTTTCTGCTTAGTACACGTACAATGTCAAGCACGAGTGCATCATCAACATCATGTGCAATGTCAAGCACATATACAACAATAGCAACTGCTAGTACATGGTACAATGTCAAGCACCAAGTACTTTAACCACATCAACTACTTTAACAACATCATGTGCTAACGTAAGTTAGCAAATCTGTCAACAACAAATCTCTACAATGCTTATTCCACATAATTCAACAAATATCAACAATTTCTTTCAACAATTAGCCACATCTTGCAACAATCATAAATAAATGTCAAATATGAAATACAACAATTAACTCCCCTCGGTTGTGTGAACCTCTTGCACGTATGCAATCCGGAATCACACAACCATTGTTCATTTAACCCCCATATTACTCACCTTTGTCTTGCTTACTCGAAAGCATGAGATATATATATACAAGCACCACTTTCTTTTCACACCTAAACAAACATAATGTATCACATAAACATTCACATATATAAGACTACTCATGTATCAGATTAATTTATACTGATTACACTTTCAAACTCCAAATTTATGCATTTTACTACAGCTCCAAGTTGCTGTTTTGGACCCCACTTTTGAACCTTCTAAACCTTTTCAAAACAAACACATATATATATATATATATATATATATATATATATATATATATATATATATATATATATATATACCATTACGAAGGTATTACAGCATACTTCAATGTACAATTTTCACCTTTTTATAAAACATAATACATGTTAAGTTATATCCTTTTAAAAAAATAGCAAAAAGTCATTTTCCGATGCTGGAACTTCAGCAAATAGCACCAAATGACAGTTTTGCAAGCCACTTTTGAACTATCTAGGCATATCCGTTTTAGCAAACTTTATATCGATTTAAAGATCTTCGGCCATACTTTCATTTCCTATTTCTAGAATTTTCCAAAACAATATTCACACGAAGTTATTGTAACTCAAATTTTATCAAAAACACTTTATTTCAACTTTTCATCCATTATACCAAATTAATTATAACACCATCTATTGTTTAATTACCCTTACCACTACTTTAAACATCATTTATAACAATAATTCAACTTATTTAAACTAACCATAGGGTGAGCTATCTTCAATTTGCAAGAATTCATCAAAACCCCAATTTAGGCTATGATAAACTATTGATCAATTCCACTTCTAATTCAACTAGTGATTAACAACAATGATTTCTATACTTAACTAACATCAATCAAACATAACCCACCCTTAATTTCATTAAATTCATCACCAAACCCTCAATCACCATTTTTAGGTCAAAGAAGAAAGAATAAGAAATTACCTTATGTTAGGAATGATGATTAATGGTTAATCTCAACTTCTTGAAGTTTAATTTGGTGGTTTCAATATGATTTCTTGCTCCCTCCTTCTTTCCACGATTTTTGTCTATGTTTCTTTGTTCCAGGAAGTGTTTAGAACTTCCCCTAGTGTTCTTATCCATATGTATGTATATAACCGATATGTATATGTATGTATAATATAATTATTTTGTTTTACTATCTTTATTTATTTGGTTGGTACACTTCTAGCCCCCCAATTATTATTGTTTAGAAACTTAAAATATTTCACAATTATTTATATTTGTACAACTTATAATAATAATTCATAATAAATATTTTATATCAATTAAAATAATACCTTAAAGTTTCAGGGTGTTACATTAGTCTTCTTGTTTAAAGGTTTTCTGGGGCTTATTTTATGAATAAGCCCTATTTTTGTGTGTTGCCAAACAAGGCTTATGGCTTGGAACTTATTAAAAATAAAAGTTCAATCCCCTAAAAGCCGCTAAAAGCCCTCTTCAAATTTATGTGGGTCCACATTTTATTTTCTCTATGTCTATCCTACTTCATTTTACTTTTATATTAAAATTAATTTTTAAAATAAAAAACATAATAATTATATAAATAATTATACATATTATATATTACTTTCAAACCTCCTATTACCATACCCACTTTTCAAACAAACACGTCCATACCTTATCTTATACTACCTCCGTCCTAACATAATTGTTCAATTTTGACTTTTTGAAGTTTTTCTTTTTCAACTTTGACCTTAAATATTTTTGTTTGTATTATATAATATTTGATGCAAAATATATGAATGGATTGGGTTTTTAAATGTATTTTCATTGGTATAATTTTCATCAAGTATAATATAACACAAAAAAACATATTTAAGGTCAAAGCTGAAAAAGAAAGACTTCAAAAAGTCAAAACTGAACAATTATTTTGGAACGGAGGGAGTATGCATTAGCGATTTCGGTTGTTGTTTTCCACATCTTTTTGTCGTTTGATACTTTTCAAAAGGGCAAGGGCACACAAGGGTGTAGATCGATAAGCGTGTTTTTTACTCGTTCCATTTTAAAATAAGTGTCTCACTTACTATTTTGGGCTGTCTCAAAATAAGTGTCCAGATTTATTACAGCCAATCTGAAGTAGATAATGACTTTCCTAAAACTATGTGGATTTTATAATGAAACACTTATTTTGGGACGGGGAGGTATTAAAATGGTGAGTTTTTCTTTGTTAAATGCAATGTTTTAAAACCCGGGTTGACCCGGCCGGTTCGACCGGTCGGACCGGGACCCGGGCAAGGGACCGGGTCAACTACGACCGGGTTTGGGGTGGTTTTTGACTCGGGTTTGCCCGCTGGGTTTTCCGGTCGGACCGGTGACCCGGTGACCCGGACCCGGCCGGGTTTGATGTTTTCGATTTTTTTTTTTTTTTGTTTTTTTGTTTTTGCTATTTGACTAGATGAATATCAAATTCTAATGCTTATAACACTCCGTTTTTTCAATAGAAAGGTATTTATGTACTTTTATTGTTTAGTATTGTAGGAAATGAACTTAGGAAATATACGTAAAATTTAGTTTTGTAGGAAATGAATGTAAATTTATACAATTTTTGAATTGCTCGTTATGTATTTATCTATTTTGTTTGTTATTTGTAAAATAATTGATTTTACTTTTATTACTCGTTGGTAATATATATTTAATGAAAATTTGTTGGAAACCGGGTCAATCGCCGGTTCAACCGGTTGAACCCCGGTTGAACCGAACCCGGTCACTAGGCCGGGTCAACTTGAAACCCGGGTTTCAGAACATTGGTTAAATGTGTCCATGTTTCAAAGTGCCGCCAATCGGTATGATTGTGTGGTTGGAACGGTTGGGTTTGAAGTTCTAGCGGGTTTAGTTGTACCTGTCAAGGTTACGGTTGGTGTTAACCCTTTTTTATAATTCCTATCGGGTATTGTCCTTAAGTGGCATTACGTTATGTTGGGTTTGGACAATAGGGTACCTCCTTTTCATCTATTAGCTGGGTCGACAAATGAATTTTGGAGGCTCCGTGCAACCAAAATATAAGGGCCTAATAGACGAAAAATTCATATATACATATAAAGATACAAAAATACGAAGTCATTATCTTAGAATTCAAAAAACTAGCCATTTTCATTCTTCATTGGAAAATGTTATTCTCCGGTCATTATTAAAAACAAAATTGTTGATTAACATTTATAATTAATACTCTATACTTTCAATCGTTATCATTGCGAATCTTTAAGCCTCTCTTGTATTGTGGATTACAAATTACAAATATGACTTCAAAAGCTTAATCTTTGAAAAACTTATTTCCTTAACTGCTAAAGTTATGAGAATAGTCAACAATATTCTTTATGCAATAATCACATTATGAAATCAATCGGCTCGTTTCAGGTAATGTAGGTCCCAAGTTTTTAAGAAACTTTAACACAATATAGAATTCATTTACATCAATATCAAATTGTCCACTATTATTTAGCGTTTCTTTCAAGATGACTACAACTCGAACTAAGACGTTTGTCAACAAAGGAGTACATTTCCATATAGGGATTGAGCCATATATGAGCTAAGCTATGGAGTTTAAAGATTATATATATATAATGGTCCATTTTGATTTTGATTTTCAAAGTACAACAATCGTTTTTTTCTTTGAATTGAACTTATACTAATTAATAACAAGTGGTCATGCAAATTGGAGGCTCTCAAACTTTGGTGACACTGTGCGCTAGTATAGACACCACATGTCGATATCCTTAGTTGTCTGTTAGATACTTAGAGCACCCACAATAGCAATTTTTGAAAAACTTTTTTCTATACAATTGTGTAATAGTGTGTAAAAGGTTTTTATAAAAAGCCTTTTGTTCCAATGAAAAACACTTTTTAATAGCTCAATGTTAATTAAAATACATTATTAGTACTAGCTATAGGTTAAATAACCTATAGGTTGGAGAATGTTGAGCTTTTCATTATTTATCTCATTTAATATTATATTTTAATCAATATCGAGTTTTTAAAAGTTTTTCTTTTCATTCAAACAAAAAGCTTTTTATCAAAAACCTTTTATGACATCTTATACATTCTTAAAAAAAAAATCTTTGAAATTTAACCATTAGAGATGCTCTTCATCTAGTTTTCAAAGTGTTGTAATCGGAATTATTAATTATGGTCATTGTGATTCCTAACATATTGATAGTTTTAATTTTAATTTTAATTGTAATTTCTCTATACCTTTCAAAAATATATAAATAATAGCGAATTTTATTTATTTTTATTATAGGATGTATTGGATCTCTTTTATAAGATGGCATATAATAATAATAATTATAATAATAATAATAATAATAATAATAATAAGGGTTAAGTGTACAGAAATGCAATTAATTAAGGTCTGACGTTTATAGTGTGTATCCAATTATTAGAGCATATATTGTGTGTAACAAACTTGTAATTTATTTCTATTGTATGTATTTTGGTGACGTCTCAACTTGTAAGGATGCCACGTAACACCCTATACAGATGACACCGGGAAAAAATACCGTAAATTACATATAATGACAGTAAACAAGTTTCTTACACATAATGTATGTTCGGATAGTTGTATACATGCTATGAATGCCTACCTTAGTTAATTGCATTTTGAACCCAAAATAATATAATAATAATAATAATGAAAAGTGATCAATTCCGATTTCATAATGTGTTTTTCAATAATATAATAATAATTGAAAAACGATGAATTCGGGTTTTATGTCGGAAAAACTTTTAAAGTCGTATCGTTGGTACGTTGAAAAACTCTTAAAAAAATAAGAAAAAAATTTCAAAAGTTGAGGTCTATAGCTAACAAACAAGGAGAGTATAAATAAAATCTTTATATCTTTATATATAAAAAAAAGAAAAAAAAAGCACCTCATTTCCATTTCAGAGTAATCATGGCATCCTCTGTGAAGCGGGAACATTATTTACAAGATCAAAACCCTTCGTTGGGGAAGAAACAAAGAACAAATTACGATCCTCATCCTCCGATCACTACTCATCGCGTCCTGCTTAACCCCGCCGATTGTGATCTAGGTATATACATTTTATATTAATTTTTAATTACACTATTATTATCTCCCGCTTTTTACGGAATTCAAAACCCTAGGGTTTAATTTATCGTTTTGTAAATTTAGAATCTGCAGGTCGTGAACTTAGTTAGTAATTCGTACTGTTTTGAATCGATTGTGTGTTAGGTTTTAGTTGATTAAGCGACTAAGAGAAAAGGGTATATAGTTGAACGTATTTGATAAATTAGGGTTTTTGTTAAAAAGGCGTTAATAGTGCTTGATTTTTGCGCCTGCTGTCTTAAATCCTTAACTACATTATGCTATACTTGATAGTTGATACTGGCTTGAGATGTATTTAAGCTCGAGATGCTAGAGCTAGAATAGCTTAAAATAAATCAACATACTACTATACTAGCAAAGCATATATAAATCTTGAAAAGCTATATATGCGTTGGTATAGTTCACATATTATATGTTTTTAGTTGATTCTTGCACTAAAATTCGAGTTTGATTGAGCATGAGTTTTATAAGTTAATGACTCATTTGAAATCCTAGAATTATGTGTACACCAAGCTATGCCCTCTTGTTTTGGACATTGGCATTGGTGGGCATCGACTTCAATTTTCATGTTAAGGATTCATATATAGATGTTGGTTTTTAGTCATGTATGAACGTGTTACTATTTATCTACTGCTTGTGTATGTTATAAAAGGTTCAAGAGTGAAGACAACTGATGGTTCACATCGTATTATATATTGAATTATATAATTGTATAATATTAGCTGATAAGTGTGGTGTTTTCTTGTTTTTTTACTAGATTTCAAGATCGAAGGAAATGGTCTTAAAGGTTCTGCACTTTACGAGCATGGATTTGCTTATTGTTGGTCTGGTGCTCGTGCAAACATAGGTATAACTGGGGGGAGGTATTGCTTTAGCTGCAAAGTAGTGTCGGGCCAGCGTGTTGATATGGAAGACATTCCCCTTGACCAACAACACCTCTGTCGGGTCGGCATCTCTAGCTTGAATGAAAAGGTGGGAAATCTTGGAGAGACTGAGCACAGTTTCGGGTTCGGGGGAACCGGAAAATTTTCTAATAATGGAAAGTTCTCCTCTTATGGAGAAAGATTCAGTATTGGGGACACAATTCTATGTGCTGTTGATCTTGATAGTGCACCAATGGCTTCTATCAGTTTTGCTAAAAATGGAAAATGGTTGGGCTTAGCGACTGAGTTCAATGCTGGTTCAAATTGGGAGTCTGCTTTTTTTCCACACATTCTATTGAAAAACGTGGTGGTTCAGATGCAGTTCAGCTATGAAGATGGCTTGGTTCCACTAGATGGGTACAGACCGTGGTCTTGTGCTTTTGAGGATGGAAAGGGTTTAATGGGACCCTCATTTTCGGATGTATGTAACTGTGAGTTAATCATGATGGTTGGGTTACCTGCTTCCGGGAAGACTACGTGGGCTGAAAGATGGGTTAGTGACCACCCTGAAAAGCGATATATTCTGCTTGGAACAAATTTGGCTCTGGATCAAATGAAGGTTATCTCTTTCTTTCTTTTTTGTAACCCGTGCTCAGAGAAGAAAATTCTACTGTATGCAAGTATCATAATATTGTTTACTTTGTCACGGGGGGTGGCAAATGGGGCTGGTCTGAAGTACTAGGTAACGGGTTAAAGCGGGTTAATATGGGGTATGAGATAGGTTGGGTCATGGGTGGGTTGACCCGAAACACTTTCTGTCCTAATATATTAAATCTCTTACAAATAGTTAGTGTGGCTACCATGATTACAAAATTATATAGTTTCAAAATATTTTTTGTTTAAAGTGATTGTAAGGTCCCTGATCGCAAATGTACACTTTGGGGGATTTCTCAACCCTTTATCGTTTGAAGCAATTTTTTCTAATTTTACCTGTTATATCTGACCTCTCGGTTCTTGACAATGTTAGGTTCCTGGACTGGTTCGCAAGCAGAATTATGGTGAGCGGTTTGACCGCTTAATGCACCATGCAACTGCGATATTTAATACTCTCTTAACCAGGGCTTCCAAAACACCACGTAACTTTATCATAGACCAGACAAATGTCTACAAGAATGCTCGTAAGCGCAAATTGAAGCCTTTTGCTAACTATCAGAAGGTACAAAGTGTTTATTCTCTATTTACCGTGTAAGTTGTTGTAAAGGCCTTTGTTTCCATAACTTGATTGCAATTCCTAAACTGAACTGAACCAAATCAGATTGCAGTTGTTGCCTTCCCAAGGCCAGAAGATCTCAAATTCCGCAGTGAGAAAAGATTCAGAGAAATGGGAAAGGAGGTTCCTGCTGAAGCTGTCAATGAAATGCTAGGTATTTTATTAAGGGTGATTGGACGTTCTTTTTAAAACTTATTTTTGTTATTTGAATTATCGGTTAATTGATCATGCTTAGGTGAATGATTGAACATAAGTCCTGAAAGTGGCTATAAATTATAAGAAACAGATAATCAACTCTAATAAAATGAACTTCAGGTAATATTTTTTCGGATGTTATTCTCCTGAATAATCAAATAATCTGTTGTTTTAGTGTGACGATATTTCAATTATTTAGAAATGAATACAGAAAATGACCACATGAACATCTTTATGATAAAAAAAAACTGTGTCGGATGGGAGTAAAGTCTCTAATTAAGTTGAAAGAATGTTAATTAGATATTTGTAGTTTACCCTTTCAGGTTTGTTGCATCTCTTATGAAACTGGTTATCTAAAAATGATTTTCTGACCTATAAATTGTTAGATAATCAGAAGCCAAAGCTGCTTATCCAAACATAAAAATCTGACTATTGCCCCTATTGTAATATTCTGATCACCAGTCTTAACAATTAAAACGTAAAACCAAGCACCCCCTAAACTGTGGACCACAGTCTACTGTTATGTGTGATTTTATATTCGTCCCACTTACCATTAGTTATGCTTTAAACAACTTCATACCTGCTTATCCAAGTTACTAAAATCTGGGTTTTGTAAATTCATACGCCCACTTAAATTATGAGATTTATTGAACATTGTTTCTAATTAAATGTCAAGGTATATTTGATTGCTTTATGTTTAATCCTGCTATTTTCTTCTTGCAGCCAATTATGTTTTGCCTAAGAGCAAGGATATGCCTGGGACGGATGAATTTTTTGATCAGGTAATTACTTTAATGTCATTTTTTTAGATGCACACACTGAATCCATTCTAATAATGGGTTGATTGGAATAATCATTTGTCTCTAATGGGTCAAATGGGTATGTAAAAAAGAAATAGGTAGTACAAATCACATGGATCACAAGAGCCCAAATTGTATTTCAAATTAGAAACATTCTAAATCATTTTATTCAAAAAATCTAGATTACTTGAATATAATAGTATTATCTTTGTGAACATACTTGACATCGTTTATTTATAGGATTTGGAAGGAAGATCGACCTGCCTGCCTGTTACTCAACCAGCCCATTTCGCCACCTTTACAGTCCACTATTATAAAGCCCCATAGATGTCTTGATTGTCTTATGTTTCACATTTACTCTTTTGTATGATAGGTTGTATACATAGAACTCAACATGATGGAGTCAATAAAATGCTTGGATGAAATGAAAGCAAAGCTTCAATCAGACAGTGGTGTCTCTCCTTATTCTCGTGAAAGTTCACATCAGTCATGCAGTGGCAATCCTATGAGATATTCACTGGAGAATGTGTTGCAGCCTCACAAGAGCTTCATACATCAATATCCTCCTGAAAATTCTACTCATTGTACCCATTCAACTTCAGGGCATATTCATACCTCTCCATCACAATATCAAACGACCCCGTCAGGTATCTTCCTTTCATTTGCTACCTTATGTAGTACTCCATATGGAAACTGCATTATGCCGACCATAATAAGAGGACATTCCATATGACATTATGTACTTTCTTGTCTATGCCTCTCATCTGGGACATACGTATGTGAACCTATGTGATATACTGAGTATGTGTGTGCTTATGTGTAAAAAAATTTGTATTGTTTTGTAGTGTAAAAACTTAATAATCAAACAATCAAGAATTGTTATGGTGGTGAAACCTCTGAAATATTGTTATTATAATGATATCCTAGTCGGGAATTTTGGATCCGCTACATTTCCTCACGTTTATTGTAAACAAATCAATTTTTTATGTAAACATTTCTTGGGCATATCACGTACGGAGTATTTCTTATAGTTTCAGAACTTGTTTTCATCGCATAAATTTAGTGAAATATATAATCATCATACTTTATAGTGAGTTTCTTGTTTGATCTCTTTTCAGGCGGACATTTGCAATTTTCTTATCAATCTCATCCTATCCTGCCCAATATGCATCGGAATGATTCAAACATCGGTAAATGTCTCCCTAGAGATGATTTTAATCACCGTCGTAGTTACAGCGGTTATGAACATAGAGCTGTTGCTCCCATGGGTATTTCTGTTCCTTATCAGAGAAACTCATCCAATGGATCTCGTGTTGACTATCATGCTTCCAGTAATGAAACCATGGATATATCTCCTCCTACTGCAAACACGAATTACCTTCCTGCCCCTACTGAACACCACGCGTCAAGTTTTTCATCTCTCTATGGTGGATCCCCTTCTGCCCCTAGATCCAAATTTCAGCCTCTTGCGTCAATTCCATATGGTAAGTGAATCTAACCAAGTTTTTGCTTGTATGTGTGGTTTAATTATAGCAGTGTATATATCATTTCTTCATTTTCAAAGTCTATTAAATCTTTATAGTTCATCTATGTATATAACCAGCAGAGTAAACATGTTCATTACAAGTAGTGTGTTTTCAAGGTGTTTATGATTCATCTTTTTGTTCTTTGAAGGTTTAACTTATGGAACTCCAGATCAAATGAGTCCGTACGTAAGTCACAGCCCGCATGTACCAAATTATGACAGATATCAGTCTGGTTCGAGGTACTAGTGAGGATTCGTCTCCAATTTTCTCTATTATTATTATATAAATATATGTGGCAATGGCAATGCGATTGTAAACTAGTTGTAGCTATCTTTTACACTGAGGATCATTCCATTTGGAGAAGAGGGAGAGATTGTACATCTACATGATGTTTATGATATGGAAAAAAGAAAAAAAAAAGTTCAGTTTATTCAGTGTTCTAATTTAATGAAAAAATTATATTAAGCGGTCGACATGAGTAACACAACGCCTTTGCGTCATTGTATATCACGATTGAAAGGTGATTTGTACACTTCATTTTTTTTTTATGTTGATGTGTTATATTATTATTAGTGACAATATACAACACTTTGATGTGTTATATTATTAGTGCCCAATATACAAGATGGATGTACAAATCACCACCCATCACGATTTAATATGAATTGTCCACTTATCTTAATAGTATCGTTTTGCTGGTAAACGCAAAGTCGCAAACGTGCTTGGATATAATTTTCATTAGCGAACATCAAAATAGAATATACATGCATGGTAGACAGAGCAATTGGCTATCAAGCAAAAGTTGTTTGCTATAGTCATGTGGACAATATTTAATTGAAGTAGTGGACTCGAATTCTTCATGCTCTTTCGTGAGAACTTAAGAAAGTTGGTAATGAAAGATATTTTTCGTTTATTCTAAGAATATCTCATTTCTAGCCGGAGGCGGCGGAGTTAGTAAATTCAAATGTAGGGGTGGAAATGAATATTGTTATTTCTTTTATAATTTTGTGAGGTGAAATTTCTAAATTGTTATCAATATCTTAAAAAAACTCATTTTTTACATAAAAATTCTATTGGGGCGGCTGACTTCGTAGCCTCCGCCGTATCCCCGCCCCGTTTCTAGCCGACTAATGCCATCTGTTGAATTTATTTTTTTTTATCCCAAATTGATGGATTTCAAAGCTAAAGGGTATTGCTACTAGGTGCTGGCAAATTTTGTCAAATGTTGCTATTGATGGCTTGAGGGGCCCCGGCCCTATAAAGTTTTTTTTATTTCTTTTGGTGTTTCATACTTTTAACAATTCAACGATATATCTTTACTTTTCCAACAAAAAACAACATTTGCATTTACATTAAGTTAGAAGTATTGTAAGATTTTTGTAAACTAAATTGGATTTTTAAAGTGAATTTATAACTTTATCAATAAACTCTAGGGTAAGGTTCAAATGAGACTAAAAATTTGTGTGAGAATGGAGGAACCAATGATATGATGCCATGTGTACAAAGAGAATACAAAATTTATTTACCCCTTAAGTTAAATATCTCACAAACGACAAATCGAAAAATTATGAAAATTGCACCATTAGATTGAGCGTTTGATCCTCTTCGATTTGCCGTCCATAAAGGCATACTTTCGACGAGTTTTTTTTCCATTATTTTTGGTGGGTTTCACATTACTAACACGTGTGTTACAGTGTTGCTTTTAGGGTTTAGGGTTTGGGGTTTAGGGTTTAGGGTTTGGAGTTTAGGGTTTGGGGTTTAGGGTTTAGGGTTTAGGGTTGTGAGTTTGGGGTTTCGGGACTAAACCCCAAACTCCCAACTCTAAACCCTAAACCCTAACCCCTAAACCCCAAACCCTAAAACATAAACGCTTTATAAAACTCTAAACCCTAAATCATACTAAACCCTAAATCATACTAAACCCTAAACCCTGCTAAACCCTAACACTAAACGCTGCTAAACCCTAACCCTAAACCCTAAATCAAATGTACAATCAATCACTAACACATGTGTTACTAATATGTAAAACCCACCAAAAAATGGGAAAAAAAAAGTTCGTCGGAAGTATGCCTTGATGAACGGCAAATCGAAGAGGATAAAACGATGAAAAATATGGTGCAATTTTCATGATTTTTCGACTTGTCGTTTGTGAGATATTTAATTTTTAAAAACGTGGATGAGAGAAAAAAAAGTGACATGTGCCATATTGTGGTTGGTTCCCCCATTCTCACACAAAATAAATGGTCTCAATTGAACTCTTCTCATAAACTCTACTCAAAATAAGTATTTATTAATAAGTTTAAAATAAAAGAACTATTCAATAATAACGTATGAGTTTTTCAAAAGCCATAGTTGACGAGAAAAAGATTGCTACGTATAAGTTTCCTGCATAAGATTTATCGTATCGTTTCTACGTTACAAAAAGTTATAGTCGTCGAAAGTACGAGTTAATTTTTTTGAAAGGCTTTTTTTTTTGAAAGGCAAAAGTACGAGTTAATTACTAATAATTTGTTAAAAATGGTAGAGTTAATAGGAATTATATATAAAAAGCTACATATTAGGCCATATATGATCTTGTGTATATTTCTATATGCATATACGATTTTATTCATAAATTACTGCATCCTTTATTTAAATGAATTATATTGTGGTTTATATAAAGGAAAAATATTGTTGACATCGATACATTTTTTCATGAGTTATTTATAGGATTCAAAATAAGCGTTGAATAAATTAATTTTATATTTTTAATTCAATTGAATTCAAATATTCGGTATCATCGTTCTTAATTAAACTACAAAATTGTCGGTCAACAATATCAAAGGTTCAATATAATACTACAAAATTAGTCAATACGCTTTTAATTTTATAAAATAATAATAAAGGGTCGATTGCGTTAACTTTTCGTCTTCGACAAAGGGTCTACTATTATTACTCAACGTGACAAAATCAATTAATTTTAATTAATTAATTTTTTCTTTATAATAAAAAAGACAAAAGTGCAGACCACGTGGCACGTTACAATACGTGACTTCCGTCTCAAAGTTTGCCAGCTCGGCGTATATCCAGGTGTCAATTAAAGAATCTCACTTTCTTTCTCTCCAAGTCGTCTAGAACATTCGCGTTCTCATCACGCCTAAAAACCCTCACCATTTTCTCCCATTTTTCAGGCCGCTCTTTCACGCACACAAACATTCTCTCTCTCTCTAAACCAAAAAAAGTAAGAACTGCTCAATATACGTATAATAATCTGTAATATCGCATACATATGTTAAATTTCGTATTCGTTACGTTGCGCGTTGTTTGATTTCATGATGTTTTCGTTGAATATCATCATAGTTGCGCTTGCGCGCTAGATGTTTTTGTTGAATTACATTTTCATTGAGCGCTATGTATCATGTTAAATTTGATTATGAACATGAATTGAATGAATGTAAATTACTGTATTAGAAGTACGCTGCGCATTATTTGATTCTCGTTTTCATTTTTTCATTTTACTTTTTAGCAGGAGACGAGTGTAGATCTGAATTCTGAGTGTATGTATATGTTGATTCATGTTACTTTGATTATGAATATACGAAATGAATGAATTATATATGGAGAATTATCACTGTTTGATTCATGCTGTTTTTTGTTTTATATGTTACAGGCGAGAAGTACGTCTACATCTGATTTCTGAGTTTTTTTGTTGTTGTAGTTTTCGATACTTTTGAATCAGAAGATGAATGGTTATAATTTCTACGAGAGGTTTTCGAAGACGTTTCGTGAACATCCGTATCTTACGAGGACTCTAGTCGTATTTGCTGTCAGGTATACTGTATATATCAAAGCATGTTAGTTTTTTCGAATGCTGATTTTAGGTGTTTCATTAAACTTTAGGCTGTTATTGAATATGACTTTTGTGAACTGTTATTTTGAAGTTAATTAGATATAGATTTGGTGTGAATTCGAACTGTATGTGTTTGTTCGGTATGTTAGGATTCAACGACTAAAATGGTGCTAATATGCTAGGTTGTGTATGTTACTTAATTTTGATTATATGTAATCATGATTGTACCAAACTTCAAAATATATTGTGATATTTTAAGCTATTACGTATGTTCGGTTGTGTTGAGTTTGATTTGATCTTGCATGTGTTTAGTTAGCTGTTTGGTTGATATTTACTCAGACTTATTAACTCTGTTTACTCTATTTGGATCATTTATTTACTTAATATGATGGAATATGAGGAAAAACATTGATTTGGTCATTTCCACTCCTATTACTGGTATGATTATTCATCATGTAGAGAATTTGCTAGTGAATAATAATGTACATTCTTTATTGTAATTTCTTTGTAAGGGTCAGAATGAATACCTTAAGAAAAGTAGGAATCAATGGTTACGTCTTTTGGCATTACCATAGTTAGTTTGATATCATGATCAATCAGACGTGATATTATGATTCAAAGGATGGAATATATATGTTTGGACTTCAATAAAGTAACTGTTGCTATGTACCAATAATGTCTCTGAACATTTTTATTGTGATTTCTACCTTAAACATCTCAATGGTGTTACGGACTGTTTCAAATACTTATGTCATACCTCCCCTGAATTTGAGGAGAAGACAGCCCTCAAGATTGATAAAATCATGCTTTAAATGAGTTTGTTTGTTGTTATGGCAGAATCTCAGATTCTGGTCAATATGGGAGGTTGTACCAGCTGCGAACTCAAACTCAAGGGGGTTTATTGTAATCAGCTATCTTTTTAAGGGGCTTAGATGGAGTTAATTAGTTAATTCTAACTCAGCCCCCTTAAAATATCGCTATTTACTCCATGGCCCCTTGAGTTTGAGTTTGTCACTGTTACATTCCGTAATGGCGTAATCAACCAGCAGGCTTATTAGGAGTATGCTTGATTGCTTCGATTCTTGATTTTGTAAATTTTTGGCTAGATAACAAAGTAACTTTTTATCTTCTGGTTTAGTTAATGTACTTACAACTTTACACATTCAACTTTGTAGTGGTGGTGGTCTAGTGGCTTATTCGGAGGGAAACATACTAACTAGTGGAAAGGTTGATAAATTACCTGAGGCGGGTAACCCAAAAAAGAGGATTGTTGTACTTGGAACTGGATGGGCTGGAATAAGTTTTCTGAAAAATTTGAAGAATCCCTCATATGATGTCCAGGTGATATCACCTAGGAATTACTTTGCATTCACACCTTTACTTCCAAGTGTAACAGTTGGCACAGTTGAAGCTCGCAGCGTTGTGGAACCAATTCGCAGAATTGTCAAAAAGGTAATTGGAGTTACTTAAATAAGACGACTTCATTGATTCGGACATTTAATAATGTACAAGTTCATTGTTGCCACTGAACTTTTCTTGATATACCTTTAGAAGGGTTTTTCTGTAGAAGGCTGTATTTCACTATCAAGCAAACTTTAGCTTGATAGCCAATTGCTCTGTCTACTGTATATGTATATTTTTTATATGTAAAAGTTTACGCATTTTAACCATCAAACGACACTTTATTTCTGTCATTCTTGTAAAAATTTCGACTATTTGTGCTTAAACACAATTATCTATGGTTATATTATATGTTTGTTACGTATCTACTACTGATAAATGCATATTAAATCTGTAAAAACAGAAGGAAAATATAAATTTCTGGGAAGCTGAATGTTTCAAGATCGATGCAGTAAACAAGAAAGTGTACTGCCGTTCAGTAAATAATGAAAAAGAGGAGTTCATTGTAGACTATGATTACCTGGTTGTTGCCATGGGAGCCCGTGTCAACACATTTAACACTCCTGGTGTGGAAGAAAACTGCCTCTACTTGAAGGTAACTCCCTTGTCAAGTTTTGCTCGCTCTTTTCATAGTAGCCTACTCACTGAATGTTCCTAATAGAATAAGCATAAAACCTAAGATCATTTGGAGACTTATGACCTAAAAGATATGAATCTAAATACATGATAGATCTTGGAAACAACTTGATATGTCTGTAAATATATGTAATTTGGCATTTTGTCCCCAGTATAATTGGAAAACCATTTCAGGAAGTTGAAGATGCTCAAAAGATACGCAGGGCGGTTATTGATTGCTTTGAGAAGGCTAGCCTGCCAAATATAAGCGATGATGAGAGAAAAAGGATGCTTCAGTTTGTTGTTGTCGGTGGTGGTCCCACTGGTGTTGAGTTTGCAGCCGAGCTTCACGATTTCGTGTCGGAAGATTTGGTGAAGTTGTACCCAGCCGTCAAAGATTTGGTCAAAATATCACTTCTTGAGGCTACTGACCATATACTTAATATGTCAGTCTTTCCTTCGACTCTCTTCTTTAGTTTGCTTTTTGTATATATATATACATATATGCTTATGCGATCACATGCTTGTGGCTTGCAGGTTTGACAAAAGAATTACCACTTTCGCTGAAGAGAAGTTCTACAGAGATGGTATAGATTTGAAAACAGGATCAATGGTGGTGAAGGTTACAGATAAAGAAATTTCAACCAAAGAGATAAAAACTGGGATAACCTCAACTATACCCTATGGGATGGCTGTGTGGTCAACAGGTATTGCAACTCGTCCTGTTGTAACAGACTTTATGAAGCAAGTTGGGCAGGTATTTTCCATTCTTTTTGCAATAAATTTGACAATTTATTGATTACCGTGTGCCATTTGTCTATAAAAAGTGTTTTATTTATATCATGTAGGCAAATCGACGTGTATTAGCTACTGATGAATGGCTTCGAGTTGAAGGGACCAACAGTATATATGCACTTGGTGATTGTGCTACAATAAACCAGCGAAAAGTCATGGTAAATTAGTTTTTTAACCTTGATGACATGGTCATCAAGATTAATTCATACGATCCCATTCATAATTATTTTTTTGTTAAGCACTTTTGCAATATTTTATTTGATTGATGCCAGGAGGATATCTCATCTATATTCAAAAAGGCTGACCAGCACAACTCTGGAACACTAACAGCTAAAGAAGCTCAAGAAGCACTTAAAGACATATGTGCCAGGTATCCTCAAGTGGAACTCTATCTGAAGAACAAAAACATGAGCAGTTTTGTTGATTTACTTAAGGAATCCAAGGGTGATGCTGTGAAAAAATCTGTGGAATTCAATATTGAAGAATTTAAATCAGCTCTATCTCAAGTAGATTCTCAAATGAAGAATCTTCCCGCCACTGCCCAGGTACAAATCCCCCTAGATTATCATATTAGCTCATCCCAAAATTAGCAAACATAATGGAGTAGTTTACTGATGTTGCTTATGTTTATTGCTCTGCAGGTTGCAGCTCAGCAGGGTACCTACCTTGCTGATTGTTTTAACCGCATGGACGAATGTGAGAAACATCCAGAAGGTCCGATACGTTTCAGAGAGTCCGGACGACATCGTTTTCGTCCTTTCAGGTACAACTCGGTACAAGTAAAAAGAAAAAAAAATATGTTTATAGCCAAGTGTACTTTTTTATTAATCTACCAATATGTGATCACATGGTATATGATGAGTCCGTGTATGTGATCAAATGATTTGAGAATCAAACAAATTTTGTATTTGTTATGTGTAGGTACAAGCATCTTGGTCAATTTGCTCCCTTGGGAGGAGAGCAGACAGCAGCACAACTCCCCGGGGACTGGATTTCTATTGGGCACAGCGCTCAGTGGCTTTGGTATTCTGTTTATGCAAGGTAACCCTCTAAATATCTGCTAAAAGTAAGAGTGGCAAATTGAATGGGTCGGGTTGGTTGGGAAAAGGGTTTAAACGAGTAGTTCTTGTTGAAGCAGCTCAGGTTGGGTTGAATGTTCTAATAACAATATTAAACTCGTTTTTCATTTTCTTGATACATGAATTTAGAATTTTTTTTATATTTAAATAATAACTAGATTTGATGATTCAAACCCATCTAAGCCTTATCTTCTGAACTTATTTGCTCGTTTGACCCATTAAAGAGGGACCATAAAGGCATAACCAACCCAAATTGACACACTAATAAGTACATAGGTCATAAATGACAGATTGTCATCTCTAATGAAAGAATCAACTTTCGAGTTGAAAGATAGATTGTTGACACCTCTTTTGTTTTCAATTTGAACAGTAAGCAAGTGAGTTGGCGTACAAGGTCCTTGGTGGTTTCTGACTGGATGAGGCGTTTCATTTTCGGCAGGGACTCTAGCCAAATATGAGCCAGCTACCAATTGCAAACAAGGAAAGCGGCTTTGCTTATGTTCGCCATTAAGACTGTGGCAAATTTTGTTAACCAATTGATCTTCAATATTCATTAACAAACATAGAGTTTTATTTTAAAAACCACGAATAACTGGAATTATTTTGTCCCACGGCTTATAACTAGTCTACTTGAGCTGTTCTATTTCTAAAAAATCTGTTTATGGAATATACCAGTAACTACTTCTGTTATGCTTTCATTCCTTTCAATGTTACATTTGGTTTAAATGCTATTGTTACTTGTACATGCTGCTTATTAACTTGTAATATTTTTACATGTCAAAATTATGTGGAGAATGAGTGCAAATAGCTATGTGTTGTACACCCTATAAATTTAAAAAAAAAAAAACATGGGAATAAGAATGTTGTACACCCTATAGCTATGTGTGGGTCAGAAGCTCAATGGCCATGTTGGAAAGCCTGATGGCCAGTACATAGGTGTGTATATAAAACATGCATATGTGGTTCATACTTTACATGGTGCTATGGAGATAATAAGAGATATTGGTAGTAGTACTGGATCACCGGTACCCGAACCATCTTGTCCAATGGCTAAAACAATCGCAACAAGGATAAATGAGAACCATGGTGTACCCCCATTCTTGATCAGTACTGGATCACCGGTACCCGAACCATCTTGTCCAATGGCTAAAACAATCGCAACAAGGATAAATGAGAACCATGGTGTACCCCCATTCTTGATCAAACTTTACAAAATGGTCAATGATAAATCAACAGATTCTGTCATATCATGGGGTTCATCTTGCACCACATTCATCATATCGGATGAACAACGATTGGTCTCAGAGATTCTCCCATACTACTTCAAAACTCATCGTCTCGATAGCTTCATTTCTCAAATCAATCGCTATGTTAGTCTTAATTTCTTTGCTTATTACATTATGGGATTATATAACATTTTCAAATTGTAGATAATCAGTGTTTGGTTAATTCAAATGTTAGCTTTCGTATGCAATATCCCTATTATACTTGATGAAAATTTGGTAACACTTAATTGTTTCAATTTGATTTCAAAAGGGTTTCAAGAAGAAGGAATGGAATCATTTGGAGTTCCAACACGAGCATTTTCAAGAAGGGAAACAACACTTGCTAGAATACATCAAGAGGAAAAAACAACATATTAAAGTAGTTAACAATACGTCGACATTTAACTCCCTGTCAAGTGAACTCAAAGCTACATATAATAAAGTCAAAATGGGACAAAAACAAATCAAGAACAAACTACAAAGATTTAAAGATGATATAGAAGAAACTTTAAATGAGGTCCAAAACAACACCTATGATATGACCCACAAACTTAAGTTCACCTTTTCTGAATGCATTGAGCCAAAAAGAAAGTTCCTTCATTTTGACCATAGTATCGACTTTGTCGATATCGAGAAAGATCTTGATTCAATTCGCCACCAATTTGAGGTGTCGGAGAGTGATGATCATATTGATGGTTTTATGACATTGAATAACTTGACACAAAAGGTAGCCACCAAACACAGTGGCTGTGGTCGTCGAGTACCTCAGTTTTTGCACAAACTTTACGATATGGTTGAGAATGAAGAAATCGACGATCTTGTATCTTGGAAACTCCCTTATCGCGATAGTTTCATCATTTTGGACGTTAACAAGTTTTCAGCTCATGTTCTTCCTATGTATTTCAAACATACAAATTTCAGTAGCTTCCATTCACAACTCAACATATATGTACGTGTAATAGAGAATAAAATACACATTTTGACTTTCAATGTCAAAATCATTCTTATTAAAAATTTAAAATACTATTTCTTCAATTGAAAAAAAAAAAAAAAAAAAACGGTTTTCCTATAAATTTTCTAACTATTTTTTCGGTTGTCTTGAAGGGTTTCAAAAAGGTTCATTGGGAACAACATGAATATGCTAATGAATGGTTTGTAGGAGGGAGACATGATTTACTAGCCAACATCAAGAGAAGAGAAATTTTTTTACATCTAATCGGTTTCCTCAAGACTTGTTCTTCAACGGACGTGGAAATGTTAAAGAACGGGTTAAAAACGATACAACAAGAACAAGAGAATAAGATTATTCGTCTATCAAACTACGAAGAACAAATTAAAAGTTCAGTGCACGAGTTCAAGGAAAAGGTCTTCAATATGGCCAACATTGTCAACAAAATGATACAAAAGAGTAGCGAAGAGCTTGAAAACGTTAAGAAAGTGAAACTTGATATTGAAGGCAATGTTAAAGGTAACTCACACGTTCGTATTTTTCATCAAGACATTTCAATATGTTGAATGGAAATATTGGCTATCGTTTATGAGTAAACATGACAACTATAAGCAAAAAGTTATCTAACGAATTAAATGGATAAACTGGTAGTTAAATTAATCTAAAATTGAAACTAACTGAACAAGTCAAGCAAGTTGAAATTCATTTCGTAAGTGTAATCAAAATACATAAGAATTTATACATTTACATGTGTTAACTTATTACTAGATCTGACCATTTTGACACGTCTATAGGTAATGAAAAAGGACAAGAACTGGAAGTCGATGAATTGGGAAATAACCACGGTGCATCTAAAGAGAACAATAATGAGGAAGCACACTCTTATTTGCAGGAGATGGGAATCGATCCTGAAGTGTTGGAGAAAATTTTGGAGATGGAAGAAACTTGGATTGAAATGGACAGTTACATGTCTGTTTATCGCGAAAACTCTAGAGAGTTTGATGGAAAATTGGTTTAGATGATCACTTGATTCATAGTGAAAGAAGATAGTTCATGAGTCGTTGATGGATCTTATGAAGTTTATGGTCTAGTAACATAATATCATATATTCAAGTTAATTAATATTTTGGGATCGGACGTCTTGATCTCATGATCTGCATTTTTAGTTTAGGTTACGACTCTTCTAGTGGATCTTACGAGGATTGCTAATTTGATACAATATGTGTGGTTGTACATACATACATCAACTAAAAGACTGTAGGTTCAAGTTTCAGTTGTGGATTTTGTATATATTGTGTGTAGTTGTATATAACATGTGTATTAGATCGTAGGTTTTCCATTTTAATAAGGTTGATTTTAACTTTCCACCCAATGTGATAAAAAAAAAAATTTAATTAAGCAAAATTGATAAAAGATAAGTATTTAGGTAATAGAATCACAAGCACAAGGTGTAGACGACATAACAAACTGACTTGGTATTATAATCGTTTAGAACTCTTATACGAGGTGACATGTAAATAGTGGTCGTAGCATGATATTTGAAGTAAAAGTGGTCATAAAATAGTTGATAAGGAAAAACAGACGTGTCGTTGATGTGACTCCAGTATGGAAAGAAAATAATTTTAGGCATGATAATAGATGCTTTTAGTAATGTTCCTCATTTTTAGTACTCTCAGTATCATTCAAGGGTACTCAATGGCATCGATGGAGTTTTATACCGCGGGTTGCGATCACTTCTCTTTAAAAAGGTCACATCACTTAAAGTTTGTGTGACGATGAATTGGACCTCCGTAAATACGGAGTATAATTTAGTCAACAAAATCAACGTTGGACACGTAAAGTTATATAACGAACCTGATAATAGTAGTAAACAACGTACAACTATATACCGTACACGTTTATTTAACTAACAAGAAAGCCTATTTATGCAACTTTCCATAAAAGGAAATATTGAAAATGAAATTACGTTATGATCTAAAATTGCAGATGCTTTCATTTCTATCTCATAGGCTAATTATTTGTCTTTTAAATCAAACTAGATCAAAATCCGCGAAAATCGCGGGCTACATCATTAAAATGTTACAACAATATTTATCGTAATATGAAGTAGTAGACATAAAATATACGATCAAAGAAATGTATATCTTTGTGGAATTCACTTCTTTCTGGTGAGTACTATACTTTCTATGACATTATATGTTTTCATATATTGACATGCAATGATAATGATTTTGCCCAATTAACTTAAATATAATATCAACAAATCGATGAACTTAATAACATATATGAGACGTACGAAGATCATCATGTCAAAAATGTCAAAACAATTTAATATGATGTATCGGTTTATCTTAATTATAGACATATTGGTAAATTTAAAAAATATTTGTACAGTAGACATTACGTCGTTCTTTAGAATGGATGTATCATTTATAGTGTAGCATATACACCAAGTTGGGCCTTAGTTAAACCTTCGTATCTATCTGACTAATTCTTTATATTTTCATGATTAGCATGTGGTTATAGTTGGGTTAATAGACAATTTCGTTACTGTACTTTACAAAAAAGTTCAATTTAGTTACCGAACTTTTATTTGGTTCAATTGAATTACTGAACATTTAAATAATTGATCAAATTGTTACTCAAGTTTCTAATCATACACATATTAGTTACTGTAGTTTACGAATATGTTCAATTTCGTTATCGAACTTTCATTTTTTTGGAATAAAAAACGAGGATTTTACACTTGTAAACCGGTTTTGTAAGTTCAGTAATTCAATTGAACCAAATAAAAGTTTGGTAACTAAATTGAACTTTTTCGGAAAGTACAGTAACGAAATTGTCTATTAACCCGGTTATAGTTTGAGAAAGTTAAAGATTTAAAATTAAATTTGTTAATTAGAGATCCAAAAGATATAATAATATCACATATAAAAAAACATATATAAATATATATAAATACTAACGTAGTTAAATTATAAAATCCAATTGCTTCATTGGATTAAATTAACCATAAATCTAGTTCTATACCCGGGCATTGCCAAGTTACCTGACTCATATCTATATTATAATTGTAGCAGAAAAAGTCGAATTTCAATCGTCATTTGTTGTTCTGTATATAGTTGAGTGAAAAAGGATATAGGGTAAAATTATTTACACATTAGCAAGTCAAGACATACATAAAACGTGTAGTTAATGGAGACACATAAACCAAAAGCAAAATAAAAAAGATAACGTATAACATATATGATCATTAGAAACTGACAAATGATACATAAAAAAAACATAACTTGTAAATCAGTAAATGAGAAATATAAAAGGTGATCGGTTAAACTCTTCTATCCCCATTTCCATTGCGTTAGAAAAAGATCGAACACAAGTCTACTGCATAAAAGAGATAACATGATAGATCCAGTGTTGAAGCATGCTAGCTTTATGATGAATAGCATACGTATTAGATCAAACTGTTTGGGCCTGACTCAAGACAAAGTATGCATTGTGCCACAAATACCTTCTGCGATATATTGCCTACATACTACAGTCGACTTTAGTATTAGGTTCATGAAGGAAACTTCTTAAATGAAGCCACCTGCAAAATGCAATTAAACAGTCAGATGATCCGTATTGCAACTCTTAGAGCCAGAAATTTGAGGTGATGTTTAAACCAATATGCTTATAACTTATGAATGTGTCAAAATGAGTTATTTATTTCGAACAGGTCAATCGGGTTACATTTAGCTAAAGAATTTGGTCAAATGGGAAAATACCGTTGAATACTTGAATGCATACAACCCCCTACATCGGCTTAGTCAAAAAAACTTAATTATTGTTGTAATACTTTAGCTTTTGTTATTATAATTCACACACAAATCACTTTTTCTTATTGAAATGAACTGACAATTGTTTTTCGGGTCCATATCTCCCAAGCCATTTCAACACGTGCTAAAAGTTACCTGTCTTGAAGTAGACGCATTTTGATCTGTTATTCAACCTATCCAATCTGCCAATTAATATTCCTTTAGAAGAAATGAAGGTGTCCAGACAAACCTAACTGGCAGCAAATCGAAAGACATGGTATTCATCAAAATTGGGATCCAGCAGCTCTATATGTCTCTTCATCATCAAGTTTAAAAATTATCGAGTTTTAGTAAGCAAAATAATTAGTTACACCACTATATGTATGATTACATCTAAAAAAGAAAAGAAAAAAATCATTTGCTCAAAAAGATATCGGGTTGATTTTGTTTAAGAGGTCAGAATTGGTGAATACTTTAAATTATATAAATAACACATATACCGTATGACCATAACATTTGGCAATCGAATAAGATATAGATCATATAACTTATGTGGTTAGCAATGGCTTCCTTAGCGACACTTTTGACAACCTCATAGCTACAATGATCTAACATGTTATATGAAATGACTTTCTCTAATCTCAACCATTAGAATGCCCTAGTAACATTTCCAAACATAGACATATTACAATTATGTTACATGAAGCAAGTGGGTGACTCTCTTTGTTAGAGTGAGTTACCTGAAAGAGACTCAAGTATCAGCTCTCCCATTACCTAGCCACTCATCAAACATGTTGTTACAATGGGTTCCGTATTCCCTATAGCTGGAGTTACCAAGGATTCAATTGGAAGGTCTAGATGTATCCGCAGACTATGAGAAGTAAAATCATTTAAGACATTAGAAACTGGTTATAACAACTTCAAGACACATAAACTAAATTATAAGCTCTAAACCCCAATCCATATACCACCCCAATTATATCAAATAAATTAATTACTTTTATAAAAACATCAGATTATTTTTATCTCCAAATCAGTTGATTACTTTTAAAAGAACATTAAATTGTTTTGACCTTCATCATCATAGGGTAAAGGGGAATCCATCCAAATTCATTTGTAACTCCATCACACTATCACCTATATCCTCATAGTCATCTTGTTGGAGAAAGGTATCAGATTTGCTTAACATGTCGAGTCCGATACAGACATAGATGTATGTCTATAAGAAGCAAAAAGAATATAAAAAAGCTTTTCTGGCTGGACTTCAACCAAACAGTGTGTGGTTGCGGGGTTATACTGACTGACTCTGAGATAGAGGGGTGGTAAGGTTTGCAATGTTGAAGAGAAACTAAGCGGACGGTAAAACAGATATACAACCATGAGCAAGTCAAATTATTATATAAATTAAGCACCATACAGCAGTGGCGGAGCTAGAAAATAATATTAGGGGTTGCAAATTTTTTTTAGCTAAAACAAGTTAAAAATATATGATTTCCTAGAATAGGTGGAATTACATCAAATAGTATGATATAAACTATAATATAAATTTGCTTTTATTGTTCAACCATAAGTTGATAATGATGAACAACAGCTTCATCCGAAGCATTTTCTAGCTCTTCTATTTTTACATCACATATAAAAAAAATTGTTCAAAAATTAATTTCACATACACACAAATGAATTTTTAATACTAATTTGAATAAGAGTACAGTTGAAAAACAAAAAGCTCAACAATTAAACAAGAGAATTGTCAAATGGTATACTGATATAGAACTGAAAATTGCATCATTTGTTTAATAAATTCATGTATAAATTAAAAATGGATGAATTTTTCTAACAAAATGAAAGAGTTGGAACTTAGGATAAGTGCATGTGCATCATAATATTTCTGGTGTAGAACCTTTTATATGCTATACCATAATTAAAATATATATTTACATTAAATCTACAAAATCATGTGTAGCATTTGCTACCTGTTGCATTGTAATACCTCCGCCCCTGCCATACAGCCAACAACAATACCATAGTACACCAAATACATAAAAACAACGAACCCACCCATAATGCTACAAAAAAAATTACCATGAAAGATCTGGCATCACCCCACCCTATCAATCGAACAACGAAAGTATGAGAATATTAAATATAGATTACGAACTGTATGAATATTTTTTAATAAAACTGCTATATAATACAATATTTAACACTTTATTACATTATTGAAAAGGTGAAGCTATTGTATATCTAACCTCTTTTCATATATTAATGTAAATCATTTGACTAACATTCTAACAAAGTATCTGATGTAATAATATCAACACGTTTATTATTTTCAATGAAGTATATATAAAATCATGGACCTGATTCATCTCCTGATAACCCAGCCTCTATTGACATCTTATCTAATCGACCTGACCCGTCCATTTCCCACATCTATAAAAAGACTAAAGTCGCTATAGTTTATAGAAGAATGATGGTGGTTGTATTGCAAAGACTTTGAAACTAATAGACATGTTGATCATAAAACAAACAATGTGATAAATGTATTTCACCTGAGCTAGACAATATTTCCATTCACTGTTTTGCTAGCTTCACCTTCCATTCATAGAAGTGCCTTATCAAGCATATGGTTCTCTCCATAAGATACCTTGGCAAATATACGTTGGTAATAAGGGTATTTTTCAATCACAACATGAACCTATACAATATTTAAAAGATAATCAGAGGATTATCTTTACACACCTTGGGCCTAGCAAAAAGGTAAAAGATTATCAATATATTTTAATTTATTATTCATATTAAATTTGCTAATATTCAAATAACATAAGAGTAAAGACAGACATGTGTCAAGCAGCTTTACTAAGTGTATTTGACATTTTGTACGATACATGATCAACTAAACCAACCTTGATCAACACATCCCTATAACACAGTTTATTTGTTGTTACAACATGAGAAGCATAAATAAATCAGGGATAGATAAGTCAAGTAGAAAAAATTAAAACACCCATTCACACAAGTATTTTCGCCACCATATTAAGTTATATAATATTTGTATATATTAATTTTAGTTTCCACGATAAACACGTTTAACTTCTCGCAAACCACACTTTCCTTTCCTTCTGTTGTAAGTAACTTCATCCTATCAATTTCAAGTGCCAAAACATGATTAAAATTAGAATTAGAGATGAGATACATATTTTGTGTGTATCTTTCAACTTGCATGTTCAACTTATCAATGTCAGGTGCCTGCTTGAAGTTTATGCAAAAATCATGCGCCACTACGAAAGCATGAAAATAACATGTTCCAAGACACCCATTATGCAATTCTAAATTCAATTACAGAAGAATAAATTTGTGATTTAAAGGCTCAAAAGTCAAAAATGAGGCACATGCATACTAACAAAAAAAATTGACTTCTAGTATGTAATAGAAATATATATACACCTAGTGCATACCAAATGACCAATTTGTTAGTGTAAGCCATCTACAGATTGAAGGCTAATAGACAAACATAAAAAGTAATAACAAACCTAGCACTTGCACATTTTTATTGCTTTTTGCATACGTTAGGGTTTGTATTACTTACAATGTACCTGTATCAGCTATCGGCTCTAGCTGGGCAATGAAATCATGTATAGATGCAAGATTAAAATAGTATTATCAGAGATTTTATAAATATTTGAAGAAGAATTTAGGAGTTTAAATTACCACTGACCTCCCCTTCAACAATGGCAAAGGCTCCAACTTACTTGAGATGTTCTATGTTGAGGATGTGGAGCTTTAATTAAAACTAATAAGAACATGAAAATAACAACATGCAAAATTCATGAAACCAAAGTGTGATTTATGCCTCATTGTGAGATGCATCTAAGACTTGCTTACTATTGACTTTCCATCTCCAGATTTATTGTTTTTCTGCAAAACAGTCCAATTGATTTTAGAAATATTATACAATAAGTATACTATACATAACAAATAAAGCCTAAGATCTGTAAATGTACTCACAGATTTGTTGCAAGTGATGTGTAACACCCCCAATTTCGTCGGTTTTGTTTAGCAGAAGCATTGGTTTAAGTTGGGGGATGCCACATTTACACTGTACATGCATACGTATCAGAGCATATGATTACAACCAAACATATATATATACTAAGATGCCAAGAGTAATAGTTACAAAGTTTACGATTCATCAAATCGTATATGTTTAAAAGTAAATAAGTTACAAAAGTAGATTTCGTAAATATGACTAAACAATTTTAGTTATATAAAAGAAATCTTGTTGTCAAAAGTTGGCATCCTATTCCTTTGGGTCGCCTATTCCAATGTGCAGGCGGTTCTTACGTGCACAGCTAATTCCCTGAAAAACACAGTAAAAGTCAACAACGAGGTTGAGTGAATTCACAGGTTTTATGTTTGTAATAGTTGATCGTTAAACCAGATACGTTTCAAAAGTAGTTGTTCATAGGAAAGTTCATATCCTTGTTGTGTAGGAAAGTTCGTATCCTAGTTGTGTAGGAAAGTTAGTATCCTAATTCCAAGTATGTTTTGTAGGAAAGTTCGTATCCTAGTTCAAGATGAGTTCCGTTGGGATGTTGCCCAAAATTTAGTACAAGTTATAGTAGGAATGCCAGTATCCTAATAGTTGTCTTTCGTAGGAATGTTAGTATCCTGATAGTTGATGTTTCGTAGGAATGTCAGTATCCTATAGTTGTTTTTGTAGGGATGTCAGTACCCTATAGTTGTTTTTGTAGGGATGTCAGTACCCTATAGTTGTCTCGTGGGAAAGTCAATATCCCTGATCCAAGTCAGTAGGATCCAAGTACCCAAGTCAGAAGGGTAAAACAATAATCGTAGGGAAAGTCGGTATCCCTGATCCAAGTCAGTAGGATCGAGTACCCAAGTCAGAAGGGTAAAACCAGTGTAGTAGGGAAAGTCAGTATCCCTGATCCAAGTCAGTAGGATCGAGTACCCAAGTCAGAAGGGTAAAACCAGTGTAGTAGGGAAAGTCAGTATCCCTGATCCAAGTCAGTAGGATCTGGTCCATGTCAGTAGGACCCATTAGTTGCTCAATTCGTTTAATTACGTTGTTGGTCGTTGCCCAACGTTCACATAAAAGTACCGGTCGTTCTCCGGTTTACCAAACAAAGTTTATCACGTTTATAGTATGAAAATGTTGTTTCATAAATACCAGTTTTGTGTAAGGTTTCAACAGTTCAAAGTACTCAAATCGTTCGAGTAAATCAAGTATACGTTCATGTTTGTAAAAGCGTTTGACTATGTTTTCCACCCCTGTTCAAAGTAGTTAAAACAGTAAATGTAGGGGCTATGAACTCACTTGTTGAGTTAAGTAACGTGCGAGTGCTAGCAAACCTAAGCCCAAGTATAGTCCGAAATCTCCTAACGCCCTAAACGTATGAGATTTAATAAGTATAAATACGTGGATGTCTAAGTTGACCATCCATGCCAGTGTTCGTACAACTAAGTTATGTCCAAAGTGTTTGTTAAACGTTTAAGTTTGCTGTGAAAATGTATACGACTCGTTGGTAGCGGTTTGTAATAATAATTTTTGAAAATATTTTTATATTCGTTTCGTTGTAAAAGTGTAGTTGTCGTTACGCGAATATCGAATCGTTGGGCAGAAACTCAGTTCGCAGACCAGGTCAGCTCGGCTCGAAAGCTCGACTCGAAGTTCGACTCGCAAGCTCGACTCGCGAGTTCAGTTCGTAATGGTTCGATTCGCAGCCCGGTTCGGCTCGTAGCTCGGTTCGGCTCGCAGCTCGAAGTTCGACTCGCTACTCGACTCGCAGCTCGGTTCGGTTCGCTGCTCGACTCGCAGCTCGGTTCGGTTCGCTGCTCGACTTGGCTCGCCCGATGAGCTGTTCGTATTTTTGGTCCTAAAAACGTATTTTTGAGTTGATTTTTGGACATAATAAGTTGATAGAACACTATACACGATGTATTAAGTATCATAAACATGAAATATCAAAGAAAATGGTGAAATCTAAGAGTTTGCAGAAAATGTCGGAAACTTACGCGTGTCGGTTTTGAAATCCGAAAAGGTAGAAGTGTAGATCGTGATCCCGTGATCGTTTTTCTCTAAATGGCTAGATGATTCGGCGCGTTTTTGATGATTTTGTGTGATGTTTTTAGAGTGAGAAAGAGATGAGGGAAAAGGAGAATGGAGAGAGAGAAAGTGAAAGAGAGAATGAAAGAAAAGGAGGGGGAGGAGGTGGGTTTTGTTCCATTTTCGCCTCCCGTGTTTGCGTTCCGGGTGGTGTTCGTTTCCCGATCGTTAAATGTTACAATATTTTAAATAATAAATATTTAAATACGTTTTCGCTTATATTTTTGGTTGGAATATTTTATGGAATAATTTAATTAAGTTTATGAATTTTTAACTTTGTTTTGTTTCAGTTTGCGAAATAAACGTTTATACGTTATAAAATTATTTGTAAATATTATCAACATAATATTTAATAATCGTTAATGTTATTTAATAATTTCGTTTTATTAAATAATTTTTGTTCACCAACAGTCGTATATTTTTGTCGCGTTTGTTCCAATTGTTTCGTATGTAATTACAACTAATTACAATATGTAATACTACGCGTATTAACTAGTTGGGCTTTGCTAGACTTATCTCTAAAATGTGTTGTGAATTCACTCAAAGTAGGAAATTAGCCTAGAATGCAAGTGTTTAACGTTCGTAATTGCGTTTAAATTTGTGGGGTGTCACATTCTCCCCCTGTTAGAGAAATCTCGTCCCGAGATTTAAATTCAAGTCGGATCGCCCCCTCCGAAAAGTCATCTTGTTAACAATAATAATAGTTTGCGTGGCACTCTAAGTTGCCATAAAAGTTTAAACGGTTTAGTATACTCGAGGTATAGTTTGAATAGTCGTGCGTTCGATAGTGGTCGAAGTTTACCAAGCGTTAAGTTCGAACCTGTGACACTCCTCCAAAATAGGTATATAATTATACTTAATTTCATGCATTTCTTACGCTAATTCCCTGCATTTGTTTTAAACTAAATCTATGATGTGATATGAGTCTAGCGAGCCCAAAACAATAATACAAAAAGTATTACATTATACGTAGTATTTATAAATTACGTACGAACGTATCGAAACTAAGCCGACAAAAATAATTAACCAGATTTGGTTATATGAAATAATTAATAATTCGATTATTAATTACGAGAAATTATATATCTATAACATATAGATAAAATGGTTCAATTATACGTTTAACATAAAACGTATTATATAACGAACAGAAACAATTCTAAAACGTACCTAAAAGGTCAAAACCTGAAAAATGTTATTTTCTAGTACGTTTTCAAATATTTAGAACATTACCTCGAATTATGAATTCGAAACTCGACTGAAATTTGGCGCTCAATTGGACGCGCGCAGTAAAATGTACAAAAATGTACAACTACTAAAAATAATGATAATCTCATTATTCTGAAAATATATTACGAATCAGGAGAGCATCTACAAAATAAAAATATAAAATGTTAAATTTTATATTGCTACAATTATACCCGTACTCGAAATTGTAGTACAATACACCGCCACCAAACTCAAATAATTGAGGGAGACAGATTGATTTTTGAACCATACTCCCTCCCTCTCTGTGATCATTCGACATTTACACACACACAACCATTATTCATTTTCTTTCTCTCAAAGAAATTACAAGATCAAAGGCAGCAGCAGTAGTAGAACACAAGGCCAGAAGCTTTATCATCATCATCACCATCATCGTTCACTTCATCATCATCATCTTCACCCACATTTCTTTGTAAGGAAACTTTCATTTCTTTGATTTTCTTTACTTGTATTTCGTTATATAAATTGTATATACATCATAATCTAAACGAATAACACATAAAGATTGATGATTTGGTTGATGAACACGAAATGGGTTTTATAAAACCAAACTATGAACACCAAAATTTTGACGTTTGAAATGGGTAAAGAAACTGTAAAAAGGTGGTATTCACTTAGTATAAACGTTTGGTAACAATATATAAGCGATTGAAGTGAAAAACGATCAAAAATGTGCAGCTCTGTTCTGCGTCTGATGTTTCTGTGCAGAAGCACATGACGCGATCGCGTCATTTTCAAGAGCAAAACCAGCTAAAACCCTTTTGTACTTAACGCGATCGCGTGAAACTAAAAACTTCAGAAATCTTCGAAACTCAGAACGACGCGATCGCGTGGTTTTCAACCACGATCGCGTGAACTTTTTTGACCACCCGATCGCGTGATATATTTAAACCGATCGCGTGAACATCCTATTACCATGATCGCGTAACCTTTCGAACTCGGAATCGCGTAGTTAAGTAGACCACGCGATCGCGTGATTTACCCAACCGATCGCGTGAATTCCATCGGTAGCCAAAACCTGTTGTGACTCAAACACGATGACCGAGTAATAGACAACCCAAATGATTACGATGAACTAGTAATAGACAAACCATGTGTTACGATGAACTAGTAATGGACAAGTCATGTGATTACGATGAACTAGTAAATGACAACCCAAATGTTTTCGACGAACGAGTAACATACTTATAAACATATACAAATTTAAATACGTACATTTATCGAGTGGGATTATAAATGATTGAGACGTATTTATAGATGAACATTATGCGGGACAATTTGGACTTGTGTTTTGTAAACCTAAATGTCGAATAATGTTTATATATATACGAAATATATATGAAAGAAACAACGAATAATAATATATATATATATATATACAAGAATATATATATTCAACTATATAAGTATATATATGGATATATATGCTTACACCTTTCGGACAATTCAACAACCGAATAATACTTGGATAATATTATATATTTCCAACAACAATCATCAACGAAATACACAAACCTAAGAAATTAATAATTTCTTCAAACGAACGAACTATTAATATAAGTAAACAAAGTACTTATAGTTAATACATTGTTTTGGATAGGTTGACTACGTTTGGGCTTCGTTATATCATATCTCGCTAGCATTCACATCCGAGCACTCACAGTGAGTTCACAAACCCCTTTTAAATGTTTTAATGTTTTAAAACCTCGGGGTGGAAAACATAGAAATCGTATGTATAATTACATGCGACAACTGTTTGAATACTTGATGTATTTACTTAAACCATTGATGAAATGAGATTTCATGATGTGACTGGTTAAATACGGTTCGTATTTGCTTAAACTGTTTATGAAGGGGTACTTCATACTTGAACTGTTTGTGAAAGGGTATTTCACACAACTATTTGAACTATGTTTTATGAAATGTTTTCATAACTATTTTGGGAATTTAGGCAACGAATCTTGGTACGGATCTAGGCTGAACGATGTAGTGCATAAAAGACCTTATGGCTACAGACTATAACCATTAGCTAGGTGACTCTAGCCACTGAGTATACGGATAGTACTATCGCCGTGACGACCCTCCTACGGATTTGGGAGCGTATACTTAAATGTCCTACTTGGCACAACAACAACAGATTAGGGTCGTGGTTTGGTTATAGGGTTAGATCGGGTTACCTTACTTGACAGGTTTAGCTCACCTTTCAAGGGATCATCGTCTAAATATTCCCACTAAACTATTGATTAGGAAAGGATTTCCTACGTACACTGATTTGGAAATGTTAATCTTTATTTAGGTTAACTTGTGTTTCCTACTGATAACTGATTTAGGAAATGTTATTTGATTAATAACTTGTGTTTCCTATTACAACTACAACTGATTTGGGAAATGTTATTCTTAAATGATTAACTTGTGTTTCCTACATAACAAACAAACTTGTGAATTCACTCAACAATTTTGTTGACGTTTTACTCTATGTTTTTCAGGGAATTAGCAGCGTAAGTAAGATCTGCATGCATATCAGGACGGACTACCCTGGACTTGTTAGGATGCCACTACTTTTGGGACACTTGGATTTCCTCTGTATAACTGCAACTACTGCAGTCATACCTATGAAATCTACTTTTGATATTATGTATTTTATGAAATACTGATTTCAACCACTATTACTACTGTTACTACTTTTCAAGTGGTAACCTTTTGTAAAACTTTAACTAATGGCATCTTGATCTATTTCGTTCTGCGATAACCATATGCTCTGAGTATGTATGTATTTGTTGGTTGTTTTACTGCTCGCACCCCCGCCACGTCACTAAGCTTCCGCAAACCACTCTATGTAATTGTAATTACCGTTTGGCGGGGTGTGACAGACTTGGTATCAGAGCCATTGGTTATAGCGAACTAGCAGTCTTTAAGTGACTTGGAACCTTAGAGACCTAGACTATAGCCTTGGCTAGAACATTTGTGCATTCATGCATACATACTTTGCATACAACTAACATACGACTGACACGTCACACTCGATTCTTTTGTCTCAGCATGTCGAGACGCGCACCGATCTATATCACTAATTCCGATTCTGAGGAGGAGCCCATGGAGGCCTCCTACTTTAGCGTAGCGAGTACTGGAGTGACCACACACCGTGGACCATCTGCTTACCTCACTCCTACCTCTACACCACCTGTTGCGAGTACTTCTCGTGTACCTGTACCTAGGATGACAGCTAGGATCTGTGTTCGGGATTTTCCCAGGGGACCACTCGCGCCGCGCGATAAGGCGCCAGTGACTGAGCCTGAGGTTCCAGTTGTCGAGCCGCCACAGAAGAGGCTCCGACCTTCTCACCTGGACTGGATGCCTCGAGTATTGAGAGAGTGGAGATCACTAGAGGGTATTCCCTCGACCTTTGAGATTGGAGAGTCCTCCCATTCACCACCACCTGCACCTTTCACAGGTGAGCCTCTGGAGCTCACTGTACCTACCCTTGTGGCGGTGATCTACTCTGTGATTAGGAGATATGCTAGTCAGAGCAGAGATGTGATGGAGTTACTGAGTGATGCCTCCCGCACTGACATGGATATGACTATGCTCCATCAGAGGATGGATTTTGTGGAGACTCACCGTCAGACAGACTGGCAGAGTCTAGCATCCACCCGTGCACGCGTGGCAGCTTTAGAGAGGCGTGCTAGGGTGTCAGAGATTGTTGCTAGTGTTTGTGTGATGACTGCAGCAGTGATGGTTGCGGTTAGGATGTATTTACCATGGTTCCGTTAGGCCTGTGTATGGCAGTTTGTGTTGCACCATATTAGACTGTTACTTTTGGGGAAATATACGTATGTATTAGTTATGGACTAGCTGTATGTTGGATGGAACTTTGTTAGTAGAATGGGTATATGTATAGGAAACCCATCATCTTTTGTATAACGCTAACCATCGATGAATATATTAGAAATCCCATCTCATTTTGTACTAAACTCGTGTAACAGCGTTATGACCTTTAATATATGATGTATGTTTGGTTTACATCTCGTGTTCATTATGCTTATTATCAACCATATTATTTCCTCTTACAACTGTCGACTTGTGATTAAAACTATACTCTATCGATAAATTCTTGTAAACCCTGAAACATATTGCAACTTGGTGATTGATTATTCTTGAGAATTTCTGAAATTATCGGTGTTAAACGACAATGAAAAGAAATATGTATTGGACATTATATAATGACGCCTGGCCAACGTGATTATATTATGCTAGATACATGTGGGTGTTTCAAAGTTGTATGGCACGTGTTGTAAAACCCTGTTCATTCATCTTTTCATGTCATTCATTTCTATCAAATGTGAATCTTTGATCTATTCACATTCAATATCTCAACATTAACACTCTGCATTTTATTCATCGCAGAGCTGAATCATGCCTCCCAAACGACGAGTCACTAGAAATAGTCAAAAGACGACTACGCCTCCAACACCACCCACTGAAACCACCGAACAAATGATCGCACGAAGATTAGCTGAAGGTATTGCTGAATATGAGGCAAGTCGTAATCGCGAACCCGTAGTTAACAACAGTGGATCTACCCCTGTTAATACTAAGACACCCGTGAATGCTAGCCGAGGGTGTTCATACAAAACATTTCAGGCTTGTAAGCCGATTTCTTTCCGTGGCACCGAGGGTGCAATTGGTATGATTCATTGGATAGAGAAAACTGAATCGGTATTGGACATTAGTGACTGTTCACCTGACTGTATGGTGAAGTATGCTACTTGCACTTTGGCGGACAAAGCGCTTACTTGGTGGAACAGTCAGATCCAATCACTTGGTCGACCAGCTGCTTATTCAATGTCATGGGGGACATTTAAAAGTTTGATGTTGGAGGAATTCTGTCCTCGCAGTGAGATGCAGAAAATAGAAACAGAGTTGTGGAACATCACCATGATTGGTGCTGATATTACTGGGTACACCACTAAGTTTCAGGAACTTGCACGTCTAGTGCCACATATGGTGACACCCGAGTATAAGCGTATCGAGCGCTACATATTCGGTCTAGTACCACAAATCCGCAGTCTGGTGACATCATCTAAACCGGACACTTTCAGGAGTGCCGTTACTCTAGCGCAAAGTTTGACCGATGAGGCAGTCAGGATGGGAAATCTGACTAAGAAAGCTGTGTCGGGAAAAAGTGAACCGAACAGTACTGATGTTAGTAGTTCTGGTGGTGCAAAGCGAAAGTGGAACGGTAGTGGTGCTGATCGCCAGGGTCAGCAAAACAAGAAACATTCTGGAAATGCGAAAGCATATGTTGCCACCACTACTGAATCGAAACCATACCTGGGTAACAAACCCAAATGTGATAAGTGCAACCGACACCACGAAGGCGGGTGTGGGTATTGTGGAAATTGTAGGGCATGGGGACATAGAACCCGAGAATGCAAAACTAACCCTCCCCCACGGGCAAACACTGAGCGTCAAAACCAGGGATGTTTTAAATGTGGTGAGCAAGGGCACTACCGCAACCGATGCCCTAAGCTCAACAACAACAACCTAAACCGCAACAACAACAATAACCGCGGTAACAACAATAACCGAGCTGACAACATCAACAATCAACCGGCTCAAGGAAGGGCATTTGTGATTGGAGCACAAGAGGCACGCCAGGACCCTAACACCGTCACTGGTACGTTTCTTGTAAACAATCATTATGCCTCTGTGTTAATTGATTCGGGTGCTGATTTAAGTTTTGTGTCTACTGAGTTTAGACCACTATTAGAACTTGAATCCCGTAAATTAGACAACAAGTATACCATAGAATTAGCCGATGGTGAGTTGATCGAATCAGGAGAAATAGTACCGGGATGTACCTTGGAGTTAGAAGGTCATTTCTTCGAAATAGACTTACTACCGGTTAAGTTGGGAAGTTTTGACGTTGTAGTCGGTATGGATTGGTTATCTAAGAACCGCGCTGAGATCATATGTTATGATAAACTGGTACGATTACCACTGTCAACAGGAGAAACACTTGTAGTTCAAGGTGAGAAACGAAAAAGTGCTACAAAGATGATTTCATGTTTGAAGGCCAGTAAATATCTCCGAAAGGGGTACCAAGCATTTCTGGCACACGTTGTAGAAAAGAAACCCGAGGAGCGACGTATAGATGATGTACCCATTGTACGCGACTATCCAGGAGTATTCCCAGATGAGTTGCCGGGATTGCCACCCCCACGACAAGTTGAGTTTCACATTGACCTGGTGCCAGGAGCCGCACCTATCGCACGTGCACCTTATCGTCTAGCTCCCTCGGAAATGCAAGAGTTATCCACTCAATTGCAAGAACTTCTAGACTTGGGATTCATCCGACCGAGCTTTTCCCCTTGGGGAGCTCCAGTTTTGTTTGTTAAGAAAAAGGATGGATCTATGCGGATGTGCATCGATTACCGAGAACTGAACAAGGTAACTATCAAGAACAGATACCCGTTACCACGCATTGACGATCTATTTGATCAACTGCAAGGATCGAGTCATTATTCAAAAATTGACCTACGATCTGGTTACCACCAACTCAAGGTACGAGAAGAGGATGTACCGAAAACTGCGTTTAGGACTCGATACGGTCATTACGAGTTCCTAGTCATGCCTTTTGGACTGACCAACGCGCCAGCAGTATTCATGGACTTGATGAATAGAGTATGCAAACCCTATTTGGATAAATTCGTCATTGTGTTTATTGACGACATCTTGGTATACTCACGAACGAAAGAGGATCACGAGCAACATCTGAAGCTTATCCTCGAACTACTATAAAAAGAGAAGCTTTACGCAAAGTTCTCTAAGTGTGAATTTTGGATTCGAGAGGTTCAATTCCTTGGTCATGTGATAAATGACAAGGGAATTCACGTGGACCCATCCAAAATTGAGGCAATCAACAACTGGGAAGCACCGAAAACCCCAACTGAAGTACGACAATTTCTTGGTCTAGCTGGCTATTACAGGCGATTCATCGCAAACTTTTCAAAGATAGCCCAGCCACTTACCACATTAACTCAAAAAGACAAGAAATTTGAGTGGAATGAGAAACAAGAGAATGCATTCCAACTATTGAAGCAGAAACTGAGCAGCGCACCCATATTATCACTACCCGAAGGAGTAGATAACTTTGTTGTTTACTGTGATGCATCGCATCAGGGATTGGGTTGCGTACTGATGCAAAATGAAAGGGTCATTGCTTATGCATCACGACAACTAAAAGTGCATGAGAAAAACTATACGACTCATGATTTGGAATTGGGAGCCGTTGTTTTTGCACTGAAGATCTGGAGACACTACCTATACGGTACAAAGTGTACGATCTTCACTGATCATAAGAGCCTACAACATATATTCGACCAGAAAGAACTTAACATGAGACAACGACGTTGGGTCGAATTACTTAACGATTACGACTGTGAAATAAAGTATCACCCGGGTAAAGCTAACGTAGTAGCAGATGCCTTGAGTCGTAAGGAACGAATCAAACCTCGAAGAGTTCGAGCCTTGGGATTAACAATCCACTCTAATCTTATTACTCAAATTCGTGAAGCTCAAGAAATTGTTTTCACTTCTGAACGCCTTAAGGATGAATCCTTGAAAGGGATGGAAAAACAACTCGAGAAAAAGGACAACGGAGTGTTGTACTTCATGAACCGAATTTGGGTACCATGCGTAGATGAGTAATCAAGCTGATATTGGACGAGGCACACAAGTCCAACTACTCGATACATCCTGGTGCGGACAAGATGTACCAGGACTTGAAAGGCTTTTACTGGTGGCCTGGAATGAAACGTGATATTGCCACCTACGTGAGCAAATGCTTAACTTGCTCAAAGGTAAAAGTTGAATACCAAAAGCCGTCTAGACTTTTGCAACAACCTGAACTGCCCAAATGGAAATGGGAGCAAATAACAATGGACTTCATTACGAAGTTACCTAGAACGGCATCGGGAGCAAATGCCATATGGGTGATTGTCGATCGATTAACGAAATCAGCCCACTTCCTCGCTATTAAGGAAACGGATGGAATGGAGAAACTAGCTAAAATCTATATTAAAGAGATTGTTTCTCGGCATGGTGTGCCACTATCCATCATCTCTGATAGAGATGCACGATTCACTTCTCTCTTTTGGCAAACATTACAACAGGCATTGGGTACTCGACTTGATATGAGTACTGCCTACCACCAGCAGACTGACGGCCAAAGTGAGCGAACGATACAGACGCTCGAAGACTTGTTACGAGCATGTGTGATAGACTTTGGAGGTAACTGGGATACCCACCTACCTCTAGCTGAATTTTCTTACAACAATAGTTATCACACGAGTATACAGATGGCACCATTTGAGGCGTTATATGGACGCAAGTGCCGATCACCACTCTGTTGGGCAGAGTTGGACGACAGACAAATATCTGGACCCGAACTTGTCCAGGAAACCACTGATAAAATAACTCAAGTATTGAGCCGACTGAAAGCGGCACGAGATCGACAAAAGAGTTACGCTGATTACCGCCGTAAACCTCTTGAGTTTCAAGTAGGAGACAAGGTCCTACTCAAAGTATCGCCCTGGAAGGGGGTAGCACGATTTGGCAAACGAGGAAAGCTGAACCCACGATACATCGGACCGTTTGAAATCCTTGCTAGGGTTGGTCCTGTCGCGTACAAGCTCAAACTACCGCAAGAGCTTAGTAGCATACACGATACTTTCCACGTTAGCAACCTCAAAAAGTGTCTTTCTGACGAAACACTTATCCTTCCTCCTGACGAAGTCTTCATTGACTCAAAACTTAACTTTGTGGAGGAACCTGTTGAAGTTATGGATTCTATAACACAGAAACTTCGACACAAACGAATCAAACTGGTTAAAGTTCGTTGGAACTCGAAACATGGCCCAGAGTTTACCTGGGAACGAGAGGATGAAATGCGAAAGAAATACCCCAGCCTATTTGAGAGCGTGACCGAGACTCACGGCTCGACTTAAATCTCGGGACGAGATTTCACTAACGGGGGGAGAATGTGACACTCCTCCAAAATAGGTATATAATTATACTTAATTTCATGCATTTCTTACGCTAATTCCCTGCATTTGTTTTAAACTAAATCTATGATGTGATATGAGTCTAGCGAGCCCAAAACAATAATACAAAAAGTATTACATTATACGTAGTATTTATAAATTACGTACGAACGTATCGAAACTAAGCCGACAAAAATAATTAACCAGATTTGGTTATATGAAATAATTAATAATTCGATTATTAATTACGAGAAATTATATATCTATAACATATAGATAAAATGGTTCAATTATACGTTTAACATAAAACGTATTATATAACGAACAGAAACAATTCTAAAACGTACCTAAAAGGTCAAAACCTGAAAAATGTTATTTTCTAGTATGTTTTCAAATATTTAGAACATTACCTCGAATTATGAATTCGAAACTCGACTGAAATTTGGCGCTCAATTGGACGCGCGCAGTAAAATGTACAAAAATGTACAACTACTAAAAATAATGATAATCTCATTATTCTGAAAATATATTACGAATCAGGAGAGCATCTACAAAATAAAAATATAAAATGTTAAATTTTATATTGCTACAATTATACCCGTACTCGAAATTGTAGTACAATACACCGCCACCAAACTCAAATAATTGAGGGAGACAGATTGATTTTTGAACCATACTCCCTCCCTCTCTGTGATCATTCGACATTTACACACACACAACCATTATTCATTTTCTTTCTCTCAAAGAAATTACAAGATCAAAGGCAGCAGCAGTAGTAGAACACAAGGCCAGAAGCTTTATCATCATCATCACCATCATCGTTCACTTCATCATCATCATCTTCACCCACATTTCTTTGTAAGGAAACTTTCATTTCTTTGATTTTCTTTACTTGTATTTCGTTATATAAATTGTATATACATCATAATCTAAACGAATAACACATAAAGATTGATGATTTGGTTGATGAACACGAAATGGGTTTTATAAAACCAAACTATGAACACCAAAATTTTGACGTTTGAAATGGGTAAAGAAACTGTAAAAAGGTGGTATTCACTTAGTATAAACGTTTGGTAACAATATATAAGCGATTGAAGTGAAAAACGATCAAAAATGTGCAGCTCTGTTCTGCGTCTGATGTTTCTGTGCAGAAGCACATGACGCGATCGCGTCATTTTCAAGAGCAAAACCAGCTAAAACCCTTTTGTACTTAACGCGATCGCGTGAAACTAAAAACTTCAGAAATCTTCGAAACTCAGAACGACGCGATCGCGTGGTTTTCAACCACGATCGCGTGAACTTTTTCGACCACCCGATCGCGTGATATATTTAAACCGATCGCGTGAACATCCTATTACCATGATCGCGTAACCTTTCGAACTCGGAATCGCGTAGTTAAGTAGACCACGCGATCGCGTGATTTACCCAACCGATCGCGTGAATTCCATCGGTAGCCAAAACCTGTTGTGACTCAAACACGATGACCGAGTAATAGACAACCCAAATGATTACGATGAACTAGTAATAGACAAACCATGTGTTACGATGAACTAGTAATGGACAAGTCATGTGATTACGATGAACTAGTAAATGACAACCCAAATGTTTTCGACGAACGAGTAACATACTTATAAACATATACAAATTTAAATACGTACATTTATCGAGTGGGATTATAAATGATTGAGACGTATTTATAGATGAACATTATGCGGGACAATTTGGACTTGTGTTTTGTAAACCTAAATGTCGAATAATGTTTATATATATACGAAATATATATGAAAGAAACAACGAATAATAATATATATATACAAGAATATATATATTCAACTATATAAGTATATATATGGATATATATGCTTACACCTTTCGGACAATTCAACAACCGAATAATACTTGGATAATATTATATATTTCCAACAACAATCATCAACGAAATACACAAACCTAAGAAATTAATAATTTCTTCAAACGAACGAACTATTAATATAAGTAAACAAAGTACTTATAGTTAATACATTGTTTTGGATATGTTGACTACGTTTGGGCTTCGTTATATCATATCTCGCTAGCATTCACATCCGAGCACTCACAGTGAGTTCACAAACCCCTTTTAAATGTTTTAATGTTTTAAAACCTCGGGGTGGAAAACATAGAAATCGTATGTATAATTACATGCGACAACTGTTTGAATACTTGATGTATTTACTTAAACCATTGATGAAATGAGATTTCATGATGTGACTGGTTAAATACGGTACGTATTTGCTTAAACTGTTTATGAAGGGGTACTTCATACTTGAACTGTTTGTGAAAGGGTATTTCACACAACTATTTGAACTATGTTTTATGAAATGTTTTCATAACTATTTTGGGAATTTAGGCAACGAATCTTGGTACGGATCTAGGCTGAACGATGTAGTGCATAAAAGACCTTATGGCTACAGACTATAACCATTAGCTAGGTGACTCTAGCCACTGAGTATACGGATAGTACTATCGCCGTGACGACCCTCCTACGGATTTGGGAGCGTATACTTAAATGTCCTACTTGGCACAACAACAACAGATTAGGGTCGTGGTTTGGTTATAGGGTTAGATCGGGTTACCTTACTTGACAGGTTTAGCTCACCTTTCAAGGGATCATCGTCTAAATATTCCCACTAAACTATTGATTAGGAAAGGATTTCCTACGTACACTGATTTGGAAATGTTAATCTTTATTTAGGTTAACTTGTGTTTCCTACTGATAACTGATTTAGGAAATTTTATTTGATTAATAACTTGTGTTTCCTATTACAACTACAACTGATTTGGGAAATGTTATTCTTAAATGATTAACTTGTGTTTCCTACATAACAAACAAACTTGTGAATTCACTCAACAATTTTGTTGACGTTTTACTCTATATTTTTCAGGGAATTAGCAGCGTAAGTAAGATCTGCATGCATATCAGGACGGACTACCTTGGACTTGTTAGGATGCCACTACTTTTGGGACACTTGGATTTCCTCTGTATAACTGCAACTACTGCAGTCATACCTATGAAATCTACTTTTGATATTATGTATTTTATGAAATACTGATTTCAACCACTATTACTACTGTTACTACTTTTCAAGTGGTAACCTTTTGTAAAACTTTAACTAATGGCATCTTGATCTATTTCGTTCTGCGATAACCATATGCTCTGAGTATGTATGTATTTGTTGGTTGTTTTACTGCTCGCACCCCCGCCACGTCACTAAGCTTCCGCAAACCACTCTATGTAATTGTAATTACCGTTTGGCGGGGTGTGACAGAACCGACATTCGAATAGTGTAACGTTGAAGCGTAGTAGTAGTTTACTAAGACATATTGATGCTAACGTAGGAACCCTGTTGTGTATCCTTTGTTCTGAGAATGTACGCGCGTCCGTGTGCTGTCGGAGCGTAAACGTTGTGGTTGTAGTTCGAAGTGATAAACAGTTGTCAAAACCGTTGATGATCCGAAGGGTTCAATTTGTTGCTCAACTTATGGTCAAACCATGATAAGACGTTTGTTTGAAAACAGTTGATAAGATTGATTGCAAAACATTTGTTGTTTAATTATAAACGAGTTATGTGTAAATCGTTGACATTCAGTCAAATAGTGATCAATTCGTGATCAATAAATAAATTTATGTTTCGTATAAATGGTTGAACTTTGTCCCGTATAAATCGTTTGAAAAACCCTTCGTTAGGTATTTCGTTAGAAAAACTTTGTCAAAGTCTGATATGTCGTTTGTTGTAATACATCAATTTGTGTTCATTTAGAAAAATCATTATGGTAAATAATTCAATAGGAAATACCTTCCAGTATAGTCATTTGATAAATGAACATTTCGAAATGTAGTTCATAGATTTTTGGTTCGATAAAGTTTGCTACTCGTGATTTGTTTCGCAAGATTTGGTTCGATCACCAAAGTGATTGTGTGAGATTCCGTCTCAATTATCGTGTAGTAGCACACTACCGTGTTTCGTTCGCGTGGTGTTTATAAAGTTCCAGATCTCCAATACGTATAAGATCCTCGTTTGTTCTCTCTGTCCTTTCGATGGGTGAGTCGTCGGTTTCATTCGTTACACGTTTAGTACAAGTTCGTTCGATCCGTTTCAGAGTAAGAGTTTGTTCGCACAGTGGTCAGCACGACCGAATAGTTGTCAAACATGACTGAGTAGTAGTCCAAATAGTAGCCAACGCCAAAGTGAGAAATGTGAAGAATGAAGTCTCACATACTTTTAGTTATCGAGTATTTAGAAGAATTGACAAGTTTCCCCTTCACGTATCTCACGACTATGAAACACCCATATGTACTTAGTATTATATAATCACGTTGGCCAGACGTCATTATATGATGCTAAATACATATTTCTTTTCATCAACCGTTTAATAAGATCAGGTTGATAGGAGTTCAGAATAAGAATGAACAAGTCGAGGTTCCATAAATGGATCACGCGTATCGAGGTGTCGTATCGATAATCAGACGTATGCAAATGTGTGTATGCATGTACGTTCTAGCCAAGGCTATAGTCTAGGTCTCTAAAGGTCTCTAAGTCACCTAAGAAATCTAGTTCGCTATAACCAATGGCTCTGATACCAATCTGTAACACCCCCAATTTCGTCGGTTTTGTTTAGCGGAAGCATTGGTTTAAGTTGGGGGATGCCACATTTACACTGTACATGCATACGTATCAGAGCATATGATTACAACCAAACATATATATATATATATATATATATATATATATATATATATATTAAGATGCCAAGAGTAATAGTTACAAAGTTTACGATTCATCAAATCGTATATGTTTAAAAGTAAATAAGTTACAAAAGTAGATTTCGTAAATATGACTAAACAGTTTTAGTTATATAAAAGAAATCTTGTTGTCAAAATTTGGCATCCTATTCCTTTGGGTCGCCTATATTCCAATGTGCAGGCGGTTCTTACGTGCGCAGCTAATTCCCTGAAAAACACAGTAAAAGTCAACAACGAGGTTGAGTGAATTCACAGGTTTTATGTTTGTAATAGTTGATCGTTAAACCAGATACGTTTCAAAAGTAGTTGTTTGTAGGAAAGTTCGTATCCTAGTTGTGTAGGAAAGTTCGTATCCTAGTTGTGTAGGAAAGTTAGTATCCTAATTCCAAGTATGTTTTGTAGGAAAGTTCGTATCCTAGTTCAAGATGAGTTCCGTTGGGATGTTGCCCAAAATTTAGTACAAGTTATAGTAGGAATGCCAGTATCCTAATAGTTGTCTTTCGTAGGAATGTTAGTATCCTGATAGTTGATGTTTCGTAGGAATGTCAATATCCTATAGTTGTTTTCGTAGGGATGTCAGTACCCTATAGTTGTTTTTGTAGGGATGTCAGTACCCTATAGTTGTCTCGTGGGAAAGTCAGTATCCCTGATCCAAGTCAGTAGGATCCAAGTACCTAAGTCAGAAGGGTAAAACAATAATCGTAGGGAAAGTCGGTATCCCTGATCCAAGTCAGTAGGATCGAGTACCCAAGTCAGAAGGGTAAAACCAGTGTAGCAGGGAAAGTCAGTATCCCTGATCCAAGTCAGTAGGATCGAGTACCCAAGTCAGAAGGGTAAAACCAGTGTAGTAGGGAAAGTCAGTATCCCTGATCCAAGTCAGTAGGATCTGGTTCATGTCAGTAGGACCCATTAGTTGCTCAATTCGTTTAAATACTTTGTTGGTCGTTCCCCAGCGTTCACATAAAAGTACCGGTCGTTCTCCGGTTTACCAAACAAAGTTTATCACGTTTATAGTATGAAAATGTTGTTTCATAAATACCAGTTTTGTGTAAGGTTTCAACAGTTCAAAGTACTCAAATCGTTCGAGTAAATCAAGTATACGTTCATGTTTGTAAAAGCGTTTGACTATGTTTTCCACCCCTGTTCAAAGTAGTTAAAACAGTAAATGTAGGGGCTGTGAACTCACATGTTGAGTTAAATAACGTGCGAGTGCTAGCAAACCTAAGCCCAAGTATAGTCCAAAATCTCCTAACGCCCTAAACGTATGAGATTTAATAAGTATAAATACGTGGATGTCTAAGTTGACCATCCATGCCAGTGTTCGTAGAACTAAGTTATGTCCAAAGTGTTTGTTAAACGTTTAAGTTTGTTGTGAAAATGTATACGACTCGTTGGTAGCGGTTTGTAATAATAATTTTTGAAAATATTATTATATTCGTTTTGTTGTAAAAGTGTAGTTGTCGTTACGCGAATGTCGAATCGTTGGGCAGAAACTCAGTTCGCAGACCAGGTCAGCTCGGCTCGAAAGCTCGACTGGAAGTTCGACTCGCAAGCTCGACTCGCGAGTTCAGTTCGTAATGGTTCGATTCGCAGCCCGGTTTGGCTCGTAGCTCGGTTCGGCTCGCAGCTCAAAGTTCGACTCGCTACTTGACTCGCAGCTCGGTTCGGTTCGCTGCTCGACTTGCAGCTCGGTTCGGTTCGGTGCTCAACTCGGCTCGCCCGACGAGCTGTTCGTATTTTTGGTCCTAAAAACGTATTTTTGAGTTGATTTTTGGACATAATAAGTTGATAGAACACTATACACGATGTATTAAGTATCATAAACATGAAATATCAAAGAAAATGGTGAAATCTAAGAGTTTGCAGAAAATGTCGGAAACTTACGCGTGTCGGTTTTGAAATCCGAAAAGGTAGAAGTGTAGATCGTGATCCCGTGATCGTTTTTCTCTAAATGGCTAGATGATTCGGCGCGTTTTTGGTGTAGTATTTGGTGATTTTGTGTGATGTTTTTAGAGTGAGAAAGAGATGAGGGAAAAGGGGAATGGAGAGAGAGAAAGTGAAAGAGAGAATGAAAGAAAAGGAGGGGGAGGAGGTGGGTTTTGTTCCATTTTCGCCTCCCGTGTTTGCGTTCCGGGTGGTGTTCGTTTCCCTATCGTTAAATGTTACAATATTTTTAAATAATAAATAATTAAATACGTTTTCGCTTATATTTTTGGTTGGAATATTTTATGGAATAATTTAATTAAGTTTCTGAATTTTTAACTTTGTTTTGTTTCAGTTTGCGAAATAAACGTTTATACGTTATAAAATTCTTTGTAAATATTAACAACATAATATTTAATAATCGTTAATGTTATTTAATAATTTCGTTTTATTAAATAATTTTTGTTCACCAACAGTCGTATATTTTTGTCGCGTTTGTTCCAATTGTTTCGTATGTAATTGCAACTAATTACAATATGTAATACTACACGTATTAACTAGTTGGACTTTGCTAGACTTATCTCTAAAATGTGTTGTGAATTCACTCAAAGTAGGGAATTAGCCTAGAATGCAAGTGTTTAACGTTCGTAATTGCGTTTAAATTTGCGGGGTGTCACATGATGCAGCTGTAACAATCCAAACTTTTATACCACCAACCATATAAACTTATGTTTACAACCTCGTATGTAGTCAACAACACACCTACACCACATTGTCACTGTTCTACCTCCCCTGCGTATCATAAACCCAATGAAGTTTAAAAATATAAAATCGACCACCACTCTCATCCAGGATAATAGCATATCAGTCTTGGGAGAGTTTTGATACTAATGCTGCCATGGTCACCAAACATATCCTCAAATACTTGCATTAGTCCTTTACTATTTAGTGTTGTAAATCAACCAAAAAGATTTATTAACTAAAAATCCAAAAACTATATAAACTTCCAACAGAAAATGTTTACAAATAGATCAACAAATCTATCATACATGCTATTGACAAAGATGTGGCACTGTGAGAGGGGTAGACGTAGTATAGTTTCGATCAAGATGGAATACTAACGATTCAAGTGAAAATTTAGAACGCAATATCCAAAAATGGTAAAATATTGAATTAAAGCGATAAGCACAAATTTTATGGTATACTTATGGATTATATGTCTGATTACAATAGACTCTTTTTATGGTATACTTATGGATTCAATAAGTAGATAGTTGCATATTATTAACTACTGCATGATACACAATTTCTCAGTCCATAAAAACTTTTATTCGTTATATATACGTACCACAACTATTAATTTCAGACATATATATATAAGAACAGAACATGAAAAAACACAACTATAGAAATCCCGATTTTGCAAATAATGAAACCTAGTTCAAAATATCGGCTACTTCAGGACATGACCCAAGATAATGACGCCTATACTACATATCATATATATATATGTACGGTACGTAGCAAATCGGGCAGTAATACAGACTACGATTTCGCAAATAATTGTACCATACAAGTCAAAATTAAGATATTCTATTGCACAATTGATACAGTTCATGAATAGTAAAACGCTGAAATCGAGTAAATTCAAGGTCTATACCTCGTGATCCATAAGGATCATCTCCATTGATGCAGCTTGCGTAGGGTTGTTGGTGTAGAACTGCTTCCACAACATCAACACTTTCACACGGATCTTTAAGTCATTCTTTTCACCATGAATTAGATTCCATGGGATAAAACCTTCTGCTTCCACGTTTGTTTTCGATTTTAAGTATACCGGGTATTCAAATGCTTAATCTATTAGGGCTTGTATATAAGGGTTGATCAAGAGCGGGAGGAATTTTGATATTAAAAATTAAAAATCGATATTGTAAATAGGTATGCGACATTCCCTGGAGTTTGTTACTGAAACCTGAAGTTCGTATATGCGGAAGAAATTAATCATCCGGATTGTAAGGAATTAATAAAGGAATGGATATTGTGGAATATTATAATGCTTAGATAATAATATTTTTTTAAAGTAAAATCATTTTTTATATTATTTAATTAATTAAAATTGTTTTTTAATTAATTTGATTTTCTTATATTTTGAATTTGAAATTTGAATTTTAGAAACCTAAACCTATATAGTCAGGTCCTAAAAATCAGGGGTAATTTCGTAAAAGTATCTAACACCAAATCACATATTATGTATACAATCCAAGTTAGATTAATCAATGGTCTATATTAGTTTGCTAATCTCAATTAACGGGGCCTGATTACTTCCATTAAACCTAATTCAATTTTGTTTACGTAATATTAAGCCTCCTTTAATAATAAGAGGAGATGTAACATTCTGTTATGGGCCTGCTCATAGCCCACATTGAAAAATAGCACCAACTATTAATTTACATATGAAAAATGGATGTTTTACATAAAAAATTAGGAGTTAATGTTTTACATTAAACCTAATTCAATTTTGTTTACGTAATATTAAGCCTCCTTTAATAATAAGAGGAGATGTAACATTCTGTTATGGGCCTGCTCATGGCCCACATTGAAAAATAGCACCAACTATTAATTTACATATGAAAAATGGATGTTTTACATAAAAAAATTAGGAGTTAATATTGATATATGATGTTGAACGAGGTATTATATGCCTTCGCGTTGCGACGGGATGAATCTAACATTATTAAGCTATACTCGTATGCTATATATAAAACTTTCGCATCGAGTCGGTAATATGAAAAAAAAACATAATAAATAATATATGTATGCTAAGAATAATATATAAGGTTAATAATAATAATAATAATAATAATAATAATAATAATAATAATAATAATAATAATAATAATAATAATAATAATAATAATAAAGAAAAAGATATAGAAAAATTGATAATAAAAACAATAGAAAGGAGAAATAAAAAGCAAATGAGAATTTTGCTGGCCTGAAGACTCGAACATAGTCCATCAATATGAGCACAAACACAAAAAGCTACCAATACACATGTATTAAATTCTATTAAATCAATTATATATATTATATATGCGCCTAATAAAACAAAGAAAAACATCAAAGGGGTCTCGAACCCCTAACCTACGGAAACAAAACACAGGCTCCATCCAATGAGCTAGCACAACAAATTTCTTTAAAACCTGCATTTCTTGTTTTTATATCATAAGAAAAACTTAAAAAGTTACTATTCACAACTGTCACTTAATTGACATTAGGGGGAATTATTAAGAGTTAGTACTAAATTAGAAACCTAATTCACATAAAAGATTATTTGCACAAATTTTGGGCCAATAAAAGAAAAATATTCCAACACGATGTCATAAAAACGATAGGTATGGTCGTTAGCGACTTAGCGTAGTGCCTAGTTGGTTTGGTAGGTTCAATTCCATCAAGAGCAAGGGAAGAATCTAAAAGAAAAATAAAATTATTTTGTTGGATAAGTTGATTTGGTCACCATCTAAATGAGCCGTTAAGTGAACTTGATTTATCTTTCACGTGATGGGTATAAGGCAGTCTAACGTGACCGGTTGTAATTTTCGGAATTCAACAAACGAATAGCTAAAGTCACGTGTATTAAAATTCGGTGAAGTAAATGCACTACTTCGTGAATCATATTGATAGTGTACATTTTTTTTATATGATTACTTAAGTTTTAATAAAATCAAATAATGTGGTAAAATTACTTTCATATCCGTAATTCCGTATACAAGGACCATAACCTTATTTCATGTCTTAGTTAAGAAAATAATATCATATACGACTATGTACGAGTATCATATACATAGTATTTGTTACTTGTCAATATAATATATAATTAAAAAAAATTTACTGTAACTACGTGACAAAATTCACAATTTGTTCATAGGGTGTCTTGTGGTTGGCAGAAAATTGCAGTGGTCATCCCTACAAGTTTTTTTTGGCACTTGTAATTCCTATGGTTGCATAATCTTGCATCGGTAGTCCCTGTCACTAACACCCGTTAATTTTCTCCGTTAAATATTGACATGTGCTATGCATCTGAGGGTAGAATGGTCATTTTAGTAACTACAGGAACTGCGAGTGTAATTTTGAACCACAGGGATTATCCGTGTAATTTTTTTATCTTTTCAAATTTCAAGTATATTTAAATTTTATAATGTTTTAATTGTATTTAGTTAATTTATTTTTTCGAATAATTATTTTAATTAACTTTTTTAGTAACGGTTATTTTATTTTTAACAATTAAAATAATTAACTTAAATATTTCTTTATTCTAGTTTTTGTAAGTGTCCTAATCTACACTAACCCATTAAGAATACCATAATTTTCTTTTTAATAACCAATGTAAATTATTGTCAGGTACGATCCGTATATTTTTTCTACTAATTTACATAATTTAATATGTATCGGTTATTTGAAGAAAAAAAATACATAATGTTCAACATATGGAGTAATACTATACGCTATGTAGTTATTGCAATTTAGTATTTCATTATTTTGTCTTCAATTAAGTCAAAAACAAATGTTACATGTTGATAATGTGCAATTTGAGTACGTTCGGAATGTACAAAACTGTTAACAATATATACGTAGGCATGTAGAATTGTCTATACGGAGTCATAAAATCGACGATGATATGCAAAATTAAGAGTATAAAGAAGACAAGTAAAATTATATGGATCGTAGCTGACAAATTTTTCTATTGGTTAATTAAAAAAAAAACTATGATATTTTTGTGGGTTGATATAGATTAGGACACTTACAAAAATTATAATAATAAAAAAATTTAAGTTGATCATTTTAATAGTCAAATATAAAATAACTATCATTAAAAAAATTAAATTAAGATAATCAAATTAAATTGATAAGATTATTCGAAAAAATAAATTAACTAAATACATTTAAAAATAATATTAAATTTAAATAAACTTAAAATTTGAAGGAAAAAAAAATACACCGATGGTGTCGCACCCCCTAAATTATGATGCGGAAGCGGTTCGGGTTGGGGCGCGACCAAATACGGTAATCACAGCACAAAGACATAATGAACGACCATTATATGCGTCGTTTTACATTTGTATTGATTAAACCAAAGTTACATCAAAAGTATAGTTTACATTAGCTCAGTTTCTGAATTGAGAGATTTACATTACATAATTACTTTACACAAAATATAATAATGCAATTAAATCTCTGATTGATTGAATGCTGACTCGAGCTAATGAATCCAGATGGGCAGTCCAACCTACTGCTGAGTACCTGTGATACATGCTAAAACTGGTCAGCTAAAAGCTGGTGAGCTCACAGGTTTGAATGTCAAAACATATTGTATGAACCGCAAGATTTTAATTGAATTTAAATTGCAACAGCAAAATAAAATAGAGTATACAGTCATGAGCACATAGTCTGAGCTTAACTTGAGTTGTCAGATCCACATTTAAGGATTTTGATCGAGGTGCCTCCTACGAGTGTCTAATCTACACTCGCCTGAACAAATACTAATGCGTCCGTTTACCCAGTTAGTGCGTGCTAACCCGAACGAGGATTGTCAATCCTATATGGTACCATACACTAATATTCACGCTACAGCAGTATTACCAAACTATGTTGTGGAGGACTTTAAAATGATTAGTTGTGAAAACTCATGTAGTATCAGTTTAGTTTCGTACTTGCGTTCATAATGTAAATAAATCAAGCAATATATCACACCCCTGAGAAAACAGTAAAAGAGGGGTCATGAGACTCACCTGAGTCTTGAGTGTTTATCTAAATAAACGTGAGTTGATTAGTCAAGCAGTGATGTCCGAAGACTTGTAACCTGTGGACGTTCAAGACGCGCGATGGTTATAAACGTAAGTAGGTATCTTAAAAGATCACCCATGTTAGTTGTTCGTCCAACTAGAATGTCCAAATGACTCCGATTTGGTTGATTAGTTTGAGTTTTGAAAATGTGTACGGCCCGTTGGTGAGTTATTGGTAATAATAATTTCCAATATTATTATTATATGTTTCGTTGCATTGTATACTCATCGGACTATAAATATATAATGTCCGAGTACATCGTATGTGATTGGTTGTTGCAAATGTTTGACACTCAGGGTATAAAATATTTCCAACTTTAAGTGACGGGGGTCCGGGGGCAGCGCCCCTGGTAGCGGTGTTCCAGGGGTGGCAACCCCTGGCGAGGTCCAAGGGGCAGAGTCTCTGGTTGGGGTCGAGATGCTAGGTCAGCTCGAAAAAATTTTATTTCTACTATGTTGCTTTAGTGAAAAACGCATTTAAATTCTGAATTCTGTCATCTTTAAGTGATAAAATTTCAGGTCTCGACACTTAGTAAAATATGTGTTTTCAGGGTTATGATTTGTGCGACACTGGGTGCGACATAGGCTGTTGTGTCGCAGGTCATGACTGCGACATAGGTCTTTGTATCGCATTTGCGACATCCGCAATTTAATGCGACGTTAGGTGTTGTGTCGCTATATGCGACGTTGTTCGTTCTTGCGACGTAGGGGTCTGTGTCGCTATGTGCGACGTTGGAATTTATTTGTGACATTGGGTCTTATGTCGCTAGTTTATAGTCGCTGATGGTCCTGCGACATAAAGGTTTGCGTCGCTAGTTCTCGCTGAGGCATAAGGGAGCGACATTAGGTCTTATGTCGCAGATGGCCCAGAGCCTCTGCGATATAACGCGCTGATCTGGTGTCGAGGTGTCGGAAAAGGGGTTAAACGACAATGGTTTGGTCCGAAACTTTACACAAGTTTTAAGATGGTTACTAAAGTTCGTAAAAATTATTAGTTTGTGTTGGTTATGTTCGAGGTGTCGTTTTCTTTAAAATGGTCAAAACCGACATTTTTCGACGATGTTCCAAAAAAACGTTTTGACACTTTCTTTGGACATAATCATGCTAGATGAACAACAAACATGCAAAATAAACATAATCTAAGTATTTTGGAAAGTGTCGGGATTCTTACAAATCGTCGCGCGGAGAATCCGAAAAGATGGAAGTGTAGCTCTCGTTCTCGTGATCGTTTCTTTCCAAATGAGTCAAGCTTTTTAGTGGGTTTTGGAGATAGTTTTTGGGTGGTTTGTGGTGGTTTTTAGAGAGGGAAAAGAAAGAGAATGGAGGTTAGAGAGAGATGGAAGATGGTGAAATGAGATGATGATGATGATGTTTGGTGTAGTCAAAGGATGGAAATCCCATCCTTGGGGTATAGGGGCCGGCCCACATGGGCCCCACCCATGTGTGGTTGGCTCCAAATTTTAATCCCCTGTATTTGCGCTCCGTGCGGTGTTCGTTTTCCCGGTCGTTTAAACGTTTAATTAATATTACACACGTTTAAATGTGTGTTTTAAAATACGAATAATTTTCCGATATTTTGTTGAAGTATTTCATCAAATACTTTGAAATTGAGTTATAAAATATAACTTAGGTTCGTTTCAATTAATTGCGCGTTCGTTTATTTTTGTCGTGTAAACGATACGAAATAATTACGAAATATTATCAAAATAATATTTATGATAAGATTGTGTTATTTAATAACGTTATATTATTTAATAAGTTTGTTCACCAATGTCCGTATCAATTGTATCGAATTACATTCGATTTCAATTGTGTACGGTTTAAATCAAATCGCATAGAGATATATATTCGACAATATATATAATGATACATTAATTAGCCTAATCTAGGAACTAATTACATGTATTAGAGGGGATTAGGTACTATTCACTAGTCCTAATTTGGCGGGTGTCACAGATGGTCCCTGTGGTTCAAAATTACTGGCAGTCACTGTCCCGCTCCTTGTAATGATAGCATTTACATGCTCGTTCCTTGCGGGCGGTGGTTGGTATGGCTTGGACCCGCTACTAGATGAAGGTGGTTGTCTCGGGTTTTGTTGGGTATTGCTTGGTAAACCACCGGTTGGCCTACTACTTTGCCCCTCGGATAACCTTTCCATTTTTCGCTCCAAGTCTTGGATTGAAGCTTGTTGATTCTTTTGCCCTTGTTCCATGCTCAACCGAATATTTGTCATTTGAGCTTTCATTCTTTCGGTGGCGGTGTCTTGTTTCGCCATGAACTCCTTCATCATTTGTTCCATGGGCGTCAAGGTTGGTTCTTGTTTTTGAACCGATGGTGGATTGTTGTTTCTTGAAGAGCTTTGGTGTTGGTTTTGGTTTTGATTGTAAGTTTGGTTTTGGGATTTGTTGTAACCTTGGTTAGGTCTAGAAAATCGGTTGTTTTAGTTGTAGCTTCCTCCTTGATAACCTCCCGAGTTTCTATTTTGGTAACCACCCCGTTGGTAGTTTCCACTTTGATAATTCCCTTGTTGAAGAAAATTAACATCTTCCTCATCTCCAACCATAGGCAAATCATCTTGTGCACAATTCGCCGTGGCATGGTTACCACCACAATTACCGCAACCATCCCGAAGCTCCTTTAATCACCTTTGAGAGTTTTAAATTGGGCATCAAACTTAGAAGACAATGCCTTCAATTCTTTCATCATTGCCGAGTCACTAGAGCTTCCACTTCCACTACCCTTCCACGAAGGCAACATGCTTCCTAACCGGTTTACCTCCCTTATCTTTCGCCCAATTTAAACTTTGGGTGACTTTATGTAACACCCCCATTCCGATATCGAAATAGAAGGTCACATTTATTGCTAATATAATAAATGTACTAATAATTTTTATAATAATAAATGATCATGTATATTAAATGGTAACCTAAATAAATGTCCAACTAAAATAAATGGGGGTCTCTATGGCAAGTCCAAATCTTGAAGCTCTCGCACTCATCCCAAATTACCCTGAGTACCTGCCGCATATATAGTTTTAAACTTATCTAATCGATTTAAAACTTCTATGATGAATACTTATTATATTGCTTAACTATCGGAAGCAGAATATTCATGAAATTTATTAATGAGGAGCACAATATGCAGATTATAATTGGTTAGATGTTATAAATTGAACAAAGAAGGCTTGTAAATAAAGATTTTGAATCGGGAGTTTAGATTTCGGGTGAACAATAACTAAGTTAGTTAATTATTATATGTAGACATTGTAGAGAGTTAAGGAGGATTGTGTCAACCGTGAGAGCTTTATACCTTTATCCAGGTACGGATGTCCGTACTCTTTTTTCAGCGTTATTTTGACATGCTTTGTTGATATCTTTGTGTTCTTTTGGTATCCTTGTGGTTCATTGATTTCTTGATATACTTGTGTGATTGGATTCCCCTATTTGAGCTAAAGTGTTATTTGAGACTTGATAAATTGTGGAAACTTTTGAGAAAACATGTATAAAAAATGATTTTGAGAAAACTCGGGGAATTTATTGTTGCGAGCTATTTTTGATTCATTAGATTTAGTTTCCATATGTATGGTGGACATACTCTGGTGTGTGGTTGGTTTATATGTTCACTGTGCAACCATATAACCCTAGATTTTGTAGACAGGAGATAGGTATACCGAGTCAGCTTCCTGTGGAGGACCACAGGGGCGTCATTGCGGCACCAATGACGTCGCACTATCCGTGGCTGTGGGATTAGTCCACGGCGTCTCCCCTTTGTTGATATTATGTGATTTGTGTAGTGCGGTCGTGCGGTGTAGTGCCATACACACCTTCCGATTAGGGGATACGTACACCTGGAGTCGCGACCAGTGTGTTATTGCGAGATATGATTTGATATGATACATTGCGAGATATGATATGATTTGGCACCGGTGTTGTGCAGTTTGGATATTTTGTTTGTAGGGTACTCGGTATAAAATAACCCAACCCCTCGTTGCTTCAGCCTTTAATTCATTTGTTTATTCTGGTGTAAGGGTGGTGTTACTCGAAGGGTGAATTTTGGAAAATTAAATTTTAACTCTACGTGAACCTATTTTACGTGCTACAGACTTTAGTTCTTTCGATTCGGCTCAGTTTCGTTCAATGAAAACATATTTAGCAAAGCAATGACAACACATTACTTTGACTTTCAGATTACGATATATTCATAGATTTGATATTTTAAACCCGAAAGTTTCCGATATCGTCACCAAAATGGTAAAATTGACGGTTGGTTTCGATTTGAAAGAATCATATCTATGAACTAGAGATCGTTAATAGAACTTAAACAAGAATAATATTTCGAGTTTGGTTAATGATATACCTTAACAATCGAAATGATTTTCAATTCAAACTTGGCCGCTAAACCTTCTATTTAAGGACCGATTCTCTGACCTCTTCTTCTTCGGAATGAATTTCTAGTATGGTTGTTTGTGTTGTTATTGGAATGATATGATATTAGGGTTAAACAATCGTATATAAGTCACAAGTATGGGCCGATAAAAATGGACTTGATTGACATACGGTTTACGTGATTGACTTGCTCCATTTATCTCAACAACTTCTCAAGTCTTGTTTATTATCTTTATCTCTTATTATTGGAGTAAATCTTTTAATTTATTTGAAAGACAAGTATAATATTAATAACAATATTGCAGTTATCTTATATATTATCTTTAAGTACTTAATTTCGTAGAACTATAATTACGTATGTGTTATATTTACATATATTTTAATAATTAATTGATTGTGTTATAATATACAATAGTATCACTCTTAACTTGTATATTTAATTTATACAATATTTTACTTTGGGTTATTATAACATTCCCCCCTAAAAAGGATTTCGTCCCCGAAATCAACAATAATAACTCCCGGTTATTATACTTTATCCTCTAGCACCTTCCAAGCATCGTTAGGCGTCTTATAAAGAAACAAACCTCCTCCGGAGGCATCAAGAACATTAGCTGATTCAATGCCAAGTCCATTGTAAAACAATATGATAATCTCTGCTTTTGATAATCCGTGGCCATGACAATTCCTTAACATATCCTTCAACCGACACCATGCTTCTACCAAAGTCTCTCCTTCTTGTTGTTTGAAGGCTCGAATCTCATTTAACAACCTTTCGGCCAATGCCGGAGGATAATATCGTCTAACGACCGCTTCCCTCATCTCATCCCATGTTCTAATAGTGTTTGGCTCTAACTCTTGGTACCAAATCTTGGCCTCTCCACATAAAGACATAGGGAAAGTCCTTAGTCGAATCGCCTCATCCATATTCGGCCCATACTTGAAATAACCTCCAATCTCAAGAAAACTAGCAATATGTTTGTGCGGATCGGCCCGCACCCTTCCATCAAATTGGGTATCTCTTATTAGTTGCATATGATGCCCCTTCAAAGAAAAATTATCATTCTCAATATCTTGAACCCGAATGGCCGACCCGGGTATAGGCGCCACGGTTCTTTCCCGTGAGAATATTGGAGTGTCATCCTCATCCGCCATATCGTCCTCAGTCACAATTACTTCTTCCTCTTCGTGTTGTGATTCAACTTCGTCTTCAAATGTTTCCTCAATAAGGATGTGCCCCGAAGATGTTTTCGTATCCGTATGACTACTAGTGGAATCCGTCGGTTTATTATTTGGTTTCTTCCTTTGTTTCTTTTTAGTGGCTTTCTCCGGATTGGAAAAGGGACTAAGAAGTTCGTGGCCCGAACTTCTTGTGCTCATCCACTACCAAATCAAACCTGTAAAAGCACAAAAGATAAAACCGTCAAATGCACCAGCGCAACACCACTTAAAAAGTAACTTTCAAATAATAAATTCCTAGAAAGGATCAATCAATCACACTCAAATCAAGATGTAACACAAAGCTCCCCGGCAGCGGCGCCAAAAACTTGATGTGGTAAATCTAGTTATAAAATTTTATCGTTGAAAAGTAACCAAGAAAGTACCGAGCTTGACCAAAACACAACCGGGCAGTGGACCCTGTTGAGTAGTAGTATAGTTTGGTAAGTTCGGGTTCGAACACAGGGAACTTAAGTTTAGATAATCAAGATAAGTGTGAGCAATTTAGAAAGTGAAAATAAAAGTTGGGTTGGTGTGACCGAATTGTCACGATGCTTAAAACTACAATTTTAAGTTAAACTAGGCAATTGGACTCTGAAGAGTCAAAGTGATTGATTTGAAACTTTAAAATATTAAAAAAAATACTTGCTTGGACTATGTCGCTAGTGAATTCGGGGTGTGAAGTTAAAACCGGTTTATTTTATGCAAAAGTGAATTTCAATCAAACTTAGGCTTAACGTTCGCCATCACCTAAAGTCAAACTTCAACTCACAAACAAATGATTTAATCAAGTAACGGATGTTCGCCATAGCTACCCACTTGCACATTTGAGCTTAATTTGTTTAACCTTTTCCAAAACTACATCCGCAATGAAGTTCAACCATTTATAGACAAATAGTCGATAATAATTTACTAGATAGAAAACGTTCGCTATATCTATTAGCAAATCACCAAACAAGTTAATTCATTGACATTAAGCTTAAACACACAAGCAATTGATTAGACACAAGTTCAAGTTAGAAGAGTTTATGATTCATCCATACGAAAAACATTCGCCAAATTCGCTAACTCATATCATGCTAGTTAACTAGTTTTACTTGTAACAATATCCACATTCGAGAAAATAGATGCATTCATACATTTCATACAAATGACAAGTATTTTTAATAAGTGCAACAAACGTTCGCTATAATTGCTTAGCCAAAATACCCATAAGCTTCAACTAATCAAACTAGTTACATACAAATCCATGGATGAATCTTAAACTCGAAGCATAAAACTCACAACATAAGGTAACACCCCTAGTCACTAACTAGTTCATCCAAGAAAGTACACCAAAATCTAGCTAACAATCATACTAGCATCACTATATACACAAATCATCAAAGATATCAAAGGAAACATGATTATATTCGAATAAAAATGCAAACCGAGTGATTACAATGTCGGGATGATGATTGTTTGTAACCGAGTGAAGTTATATGAAAGGAAATCTTCAAGAATGTGAAAGAAATCCTCCAAACCCTAAAAAATCGCCTTTTTGGAGCTGGTTTTTCGTGTATGAAGATGAAGATAAAAAAGTTGGTGAGATCCAAAAGCAAAAAGTGTTTTTCTAGTACAAAAGTGGCTGCCCGCCTAAACAAGCCGGCGGCTTGCCTTCTGAAGCCGGCGGCTTCCCTAAAGGTAAATAACCCGGCGGCTGATGTTCCCAAGCCGGCGGCTTGATTCAACAATAGGCATGACCCGGCGGCTGATCAACCAAGCCGGCGGCTTCTACCCAGTTTCCAGCAGATCAGCCCTTTGAGCCCAAAATTTCAACACTTTTAACACTTTGCTCGAATCTACACCCAAATGTAATTCAAACTTTGATCCTTCAATATTGACACCTATAAACCAATTTAAGCTAATTAAGTACCAAAAGTTCATAAAGTTCACTTAAAACGAATGCAAAAATAATGATATCGCTAAAGATAGACATGTACAAAATGAGCGATATCACAACTATAAATTATGGGTATGCAAATAATAGATTTCAAATTGTATTACTGAATAAAAAGAATTATGTATAATTGAGATTGGCTAACTTGTGCTCTTAGGACATAGATTAAGCTTTATTAGATTCACTATAATATTCCATATATATCACTAAAAACATTTATTATACTTACTAATTTCCTATTATATATGTATATTAATTATGATCTATATTACTTATGGAATATATAATCATTAAATGTTTTTTAACTTATACACTTAGGGCACTATTTTGATTTTTCCATATTGTTATTATTTTTTTAAGATGAAAATAAAACTTTACTTTAGAAAAAAACTTGTACGTTGTAACATGTAGGAAACTTCTCTACGTTTTACTTTAGAAAAAAAGTGTGTCATTTTGTATAATTTTGAACTCCAATCATCAATTTTCTTTATGACTATTTATAGAAAGTATAGATATAGATAAGCAGTTGAGTAAATTTCGGTTTTTCTTATCATGTGATTGTTTCGTATTATACTTTCCTACCACTTCTAACATTTTATTACATATCGTCTTCATTTTCTAATTTTATCACGAAATGACTAGATTACACTCATCTTTTAACTTTTTTTTTTTTTTAATAGTTCCTTCACTAAATAATTGCAAAATAAATTCGATCGTAAACACGAGCATATAAGTAATAAAAAAGATCAGAAATGTAATTGACTACTCTAAGCTGTAATCGATTCGAGCCAATCTCGAACCCGGCTCGATAGCTCGACAAATTTTCACAAAGCATGTTCAAGTTCGATTCGAAAATGTTTCAAGATGTCTCGAGCTCGGCTCAAATAGTATAAAATTTTTAATATAAAAATAGATTTTCTAATAATTAAACTTGTTTAAAATTAATTTCAAAATAAAAAATCAATACAAGAAATTATCTAAAATATATACTCCGTATTAAATTAAAATTAATCGTGTTTGATCGAAAAAATTAAGTGAAAATTAGTTAAAAATACTTTGTAAAGTAATTTTACAATATCAAAATATAATAATAATACTTTGAAATTTTCAAAGTTAAATAAATATTTTGCTCGAAAAGCTTGATAACCGCTTGAACTCTGCTCAATATATATTCCGATCTCTATATTAAACTCGAACTCGAAAAAAGTTCGACTCGAGCGTAGCTCAAGTTGCTCGATAAAAGATCGACTCGTTTACAACCCACACCCACCTACTCTAAATGTTGGGGGTACAAATTGTTTTAAAAACACAATGAACTCACATAACTAACTACGAATCTTCTTTATATATAATGCATCTCCACCATTATCTTAATTTGGTACTCAACACATGGAGAAGAAAATATTACCCTTGACTTATTTATAACATTTCCATTAATACCCTTATCCCATTATCTAATGGAGTATCTATTACTACTTATTCTCCACTAACTACACTTCCATTAATACCCCTATCCCATTATCTATTATTTTTAATTACTACTTATTCTCCACTAACTATACTTTTCATCCATCAAATATTAAATCTACTCATTAAATTCTTTTTTGATTGGTTAAATATCAAAGTGAACACTTATAATGGGACATCCCAAAATAGTAATGTGGACATTTTAAATGGGACGGACGGAGTACAATATGTTTTTATTTTAGAACATTTACTCGTACCTCCATCAACCGTCACCACTTTCACCGCTGCATTACGTGGGTATTGTGCTATTATATATACATATATGTCTACCTTCAAACTTAAACTCACAACCTTATAGTTGGATGGTCATCTCGATACACATTACGAAATGTGAAATAGTTCATACTTGAAGGGCTTATAATGTAATTACATTCACATGACTCTCTCATCAGTAAAATAAAAAGCTGCTTGTTTGCTTCTTTCCTCTACTTTTAGAGAGAGAAACACAAAGAGAGTTCCATTATTGAGTTTATATAATCATTTTCATTTTTATTTTCATTTATTTTTTATTTTTTTCATGATAATAATCATTATGTAAATCCCAATCTCCAAAATATGTACGATTCCGTTCACCTTTTCCCCTAATTATTCAATCTTCATCTCCAAAATCATTTCTATAAACTTTAAATCTTCTATTTTTTTAAATTTTGCAGCAAATTATGGATCAAAAACGAACCAAAACAGTTGACCTAATCGATCCGGATGCACAATCACCGGAATCATCTTCAGCGCCGGCGATTCCGTTCCCGGACGAAGTTCTCGAACCAGTACTATCGTTGATTAACTCACATAAGGATCGGAGTTCGGTGTCACTAGTTTGTAAGGATTGGTACAACGCTGAACGATGGAGCAGACGCCACGTGTTCATCGGAAATTGTTACTCGGTGTCGCCGGAGATTGTTGCTGGAAGGTTTCCGAAGATCCGGAGTGTGACATTGAAAGGCAAACCTAGGTTTTCGGATTTTAATTTGGTACCGGAGGATTGGGGAGCTGATGTGTATCCGTGGTTGAGTGTTTTAGCGAAAGCGTATCCGTTTTTAGAGGAATTGAGGTTGAAGAGAATGGCGGTAAGTGACGAGAGTTTGGAGTTTTTAGCGACGAGTTTTCGTGAATTTAAGAAGTTGTCGCTTTTGAGTTGTGATGGATTTAGCACTGATGGATTGAAAGCGATTGCGACGCATTGCCGGTATGGTTCGATCTTGTGTTTTTATTTTTATAATGTTTTATGGCTTGAATTGTTGTGATTTTATAGTAAATTGTGGATTGTTAATGTTCATATATGTGCAGGCTAAGTTAGGTACTATGAAAATGCGAATTGATTTTGATGTGATCAGATTAATTGTTTGAGAATTCTGGAAATGTAGATCAAGTGTTTAGTCCTGGAAAATTTAAGTAAACAAATCAGCTGTACTTCATTTCTAATTTGGTCCTACACTTAATTGGATTCCCGTCAACGTTTGAGAATCGATAAATAAACCATTCCTTTTTTGTTACTAAAACTAGTTACTAAGTTAACATGAAGTGACTTATGTTGCTATTATTTAAATTTGCTCGTTTATGTATTACTGGATAAGTGAAGCTTATAATTAAGCCACTCAGGGAAGTCCTTTGTACAATAACAGTATTTATTTGTCACTAATCAGTATGAACAGTAGATTAAGCAGTTTGATGAACAGGAATTAAATGGAATAAAAAAGGCAAGATTTTTGATGATTTGGGTGGGAAAAGATTACATATTTGCCTTTGGTTTGGCTGATACAATTAATGAGTGATGGCTTTAGATCTTTGGATATGCTTTGTGCCTAAAATATATTGAGGAGTGGCTTCTTTCAATGTTTCTATCTTCTTTGAAATAGTCTAATCGCTTTTATCTTTGTTTTATTTTTGGAGCATATAGATAGATGTTTTAGTGGAAAAGAAGTGGTAGTACTTTATAATTTGTTTTTCTTTGCCTTTATTTGGTTGCTTTCCTGATGTGACTCGTGACTTGTTTTTGAACATTAATGGATGCCATGTTCTTTGTGTCATCTTCTACAGAATTATCTTTGTATTTGGGCCATGAAACTTGAACTTGATTTGACTATATACACGTTTGTAATAGTTTGCTTAAGAGCTCAACTCTTCTTCGGCCTACGTTAATTCCAACAAAGTAAATGGTTGATATTAGTTTCTTACACGTTTTTACATTTATAGTAGGTGTGGTCTCTTTCTGATTTAAGGGATAAATAACTTTTGTAATCTAGTTTTTAGATGATTAATCATTACTAAACTTGCATAAATGAGAACACAAAATGGTCAAGTAAACTTTCCTCTAATTGATCTGGATTTGTCGGAAGTTTCTGTTTGGAGTTTTAAATGAAGTACTTACTAACATGGAGGTGAAAAACATGAAAACAATTTCCCTATAATTAATAATCGTAGAAAACTTTGTTTTCCTGTGAACCCTCAGCTATTGTGATCTATCAAGGTCTAATTTCAAGCGTCAATTGGTGCTAGGATATGTAATCCCGTTTAATTAACTATAATCGGAATAATATTAGCTGCCTCATCATTCTTGGCCTCTTTTAATATTCGAGGATATGACATTCTTAATTGAAGTTCAAATCCGTTACAATGATCTTTTCTTTCTGTTATAATGTTCTTTCTTGTATATACATCCTTGAATGTATAACGAGTTTGTAGACGTTTAGTCATTGTTGAAGGCAACATATTACATGCACCAGAGTAGGGAAAGGTCCAAAAGCTCTTCACTATGTTATGCTTTAAACAGCCTAATTTTTTTTATTTAGTTCATATCGGTAGTTACGATTTTGTTTTAAAGTTCATGTGTTTCATATTCCCAACTATAATGTATTTTATGCTGAAAACGGAAAAAAGAAGAAGGAAGTGATGCAATTCTATGCGAATTTAAACAAATGAAGATACTACCATGTCACACTAACTTTTACCATCTATAACTCCCATCATATTATTCCTTCCTTTAAACACTATATGTGATCTTTTAATTAATCTTAAAGATGTCTGAATATTTTTGAAGATGGCTTATAACATGTGTCAAGATTCAGAAAAGGAAAAACTGTCCTTTCCTACTGATCTGGATCCTTTGCATTACTAGGTTCACGTGGAGCATAAGCAAACAAAAAGAGATGCAAATACATTTTGCCTTGTAACATAGCCTCATGGAAACTATTTTTTCAATATATACCTAATTATTTTCTTTGTTGATTCGTTTTCTAGTTCCATATGGAGTTGAGATATGTGAAGGTTTTAATCTCTGACTGGAGCCTATATCTAAACACATAAAATGTTAATTTAGTTTCATTTTTAATACCTTATATTGTTAGCATGTATCACTTTGGTTGTCTTAATTGTGATTTTTTGGATCTAGCATATGCACCGAACTGACTTTGAATTCATTACTTTCTTCCTCTAGACAGCAGCTGTTCTCATTTCATGCCTTTTCATCGTTTTGAAATTTATAAACTTCGGTTAGGGTATTTTCATTTTGTCAATTTAGTGTCCCTCTAAATAATGTTTTCTTTTTCAGAAACAACACTGTGATTGAATATTATGTGTTCTATTACTTTGTGAATTGTGATTATGTAAGTTACAAGCGCTTAACGTTTAGTGCTGCTTTTTCTTAATCATAACAAAAGTGGGTGCCTTCCTTACGAACTTATTTGATGTATGTTAAATTACCTTCACACGTGTCTTACTTTGACTGAGTTCTTATTTTTGTAGGAACTTAACGGAGCTAGACATACAAGAGAATGGGATTGATGATCTTGGTGGGGATTGGTTGAGTTGCTTCCCAGAAAGCTTAACATCGTTAGAAGTACTCAATTTTGCGAGCTTAAACAGCGAAGTCAGCTTTGATGCACTTGAGAAGCTTGTTGCTAGGTGTAAATCATTAAGAATTTTGAAAGTAAACAGGAACATTAATTTAGATCAATTGCAAAAGCTTCTTTTGCGGGCCCCACAGTTGACCGAACTTGGTACAGGAACCTTCTTGCAAGATCTTGTTACCCGTCCAGTCACCGATCTTGAAAGTACTTTCAGCAACTGTAAAAATCTACTTAGTATTTCGGGTTTATGGGATAGTAATTCACTTTATCTACCAGTTATCTACCCTGCCTGTGCAACTGTCACGTTCTTAAACCTAAGTTATGCAACTTTACGCAGCGTTGAGCTAGCAAAGCTTCTAACTCATTGCAAAAGTCTACGTCGCCTCTGGGTAAATATCTTCTCCATGAACATGCATTTCCTATATAGAATATTTGAATTGGATATTTAGCTGTTTCTGTGTTGATGTGAGTTTTGGTTTAATGCGTTATTAAATACTTGTAAAATAGCAAAAGCTGGCATAAAATTTTTTTAACCTACTGGAATTGAGTGACGGTAGCAAAACTTTTATTCATGCGTGACATAAAAATTTATAGGTCTTACAAGATAAACCTTATGTTAAGTGAAAAGCTTGAAAGTTTTTCAAGTTTGTTTTGACAAAGAGAATTATAGACTTGTTCCAGTTTCTGTAAAAATTATCAGATTGGGTTTTGGCTGGTCTGCTATATTAGGTTAAATTTAGCTTTTTGGCCATTGTACATCAGTACCGTATTTTTCTAACATGTATTTCCAACCAGTCATATTTCTGGCCAAAAAACAAATTGTTTGACATAGTTTGTTGCTAATAAATATCAATGTAACATGGGCAAACTAGTCAAATCACTTTCTTTATGGCTGGAAGGTACGACCATTGGGTAAGAAGCTGTCTGATGATAATATTTCTAACCAATGGAGATTTAACATATTGCAACAAATATGGAAAATGTTCATTATTTGCGATTTTCTTATCCGCATGTACTTAATATGGAAAATGTTCATGATTTTCTTAAACTGAAGAACAAGTCTTTATTATTTTCTTGAATCAAGACATTCTCCATACGTATGACCACATGGCTATAATTAACCTGCTGATAAGGTAGACAATGAAAAAACCATATAGCTTTGAGAAATCATTCTGTGGTTGCTTGCTACAAACCATAAAGTGACAACGAATTTGCATTCCAGAAACGAATCAAGAGAACCATAAGAGAGAGAATAACAAAAATGATAATCTTTATTTTGGTTGGCAGTTCTATGTAGGATGATGTTAAAATAAATTTTTAATGTTTCCCTAGTTGGATTGGGAAGATCACCTAAAAAATTTAGAAAATTCAACAGATGAACATATAAACTAAACATGATTTGTACATTTCAAATCACAAGTGTACTTGGTAAACTAATCAAACATCTTTGTTCATCTACAGGTGCTTGATACTGTTGGGGACAGAGGTTTAGAAGCTGTTGGATCCTCCTGTCCATTGCTTGAAGAACTTCGAGTCTTCCCTGCTGACCCCTTCGACCAGGAAGTTGCAGGTGTGACTGAATCTGGTTTTGTTTCGGTCTCGCGTGGCTGCCCGAAACTGCATTACGTACTCTACTTTTGTCACCAAATGACAAATGCTGCCGTAGCCACTATCGTGCAAAACTGCCCAGGTTTCACCCACTTTCGCCTCTGCATTATGAACCCCGGTCAGCCAGATTACCTGACCAATGAACCCATGGATGAGGCTTTTGGTTCTGTCGTGAGGACTTGCCCCAAGCTTCAAAGGCTTGCAGTTTCTGGTCGTTTGACCGATCTTACCTTTGAGTATATCGGAAAATATGCAAAAAACTTGGAAACACTTTCTGTTGCTTTTGCAGGAAGTAGTGATTTGGGATTGAAGTCTGTTCTGGGAGGCTGCCCAAAATTGAGGAAGCTTGAGATACGAGACTGCCCTTTTGGAAACGCTGCATTGCTTTCGGGTTTGACCAAATATGAATCAATGAGGTCTCTTTGGATGTCTGCTTGTAATTTGACAATGAATGGGTGTCGAGTTTTGGCTAAAGAGATGCCTAGGTTGAACGTTGAAGTGATGAAAGATGAAGATAGTGAGGATAGCCAAGCTCATAAGGTTTACATCTATCGAACCGTGGCTGGACCACGAAGGGATGCACCACCTTTTGTCCTCACCCTCTGATCGATTCAAGAAAACCGAAATCGTCAGCCCTCTCTCCCTCTCTATAAAGTCGGCTGCTTGAACAACTTGTACTTTCTTGAAAATAAGGTTCTATTGCAGTAGAAGAAAAAAAGACAAAAAAAGATGATGTATATTGTAACTTTTAATCACAATCATCCCGTCTTCGAGCTATACATAGATCGATCATTCGGGTAAGTCAAAAGTTTGACCACCGAAGCTCGAGAACGTTGCATGCTGCGTTGACAATGACCAAAGCCCGCATGTGATGATCTGGGATACAAGTGTAGTTCTCTTTCTCCGTTTTCGTTTATTTGAACAAGTTTATTAGCATCTTCATGTTGTAGTTAAACTCTGAATCTGAATTTTAGTAAGTTTGAACCTTTAATGCCAAAGGTTGTCTGTTTGTTCTAGCATAATCTATGGATATTCTGTGAATGTTTGGGTAACGTACTAACATGTATCTTTTTTTTTCTTTTTCTTTTTTCTTTTTTCTCTCAAAACCAGCTTGAAAGCCAGATAACGAGTAAAAGTCGGGGGTTTAGTAGACTATTGAAGCATTTCTTTTCTATTTATTGCACAAAATAAATGATTTTATTATTGTTATTATTAGGGTTAATGGCATGGATCAGCAGTACCGAGTCAACTAACGAACTAATTTTGCTACTGATGTAGGTAAAAAAATTTGTTGGTTTTGTGTCGGTGCATTTAACTAGTTTTACCGGTTTCATTTTAAAGGTGCTAATGTGTACATACAAAGTGCGTTACATCCATTAGTAAAAAAATGATTTTGTTACCGAACTCGGTATAAAAGTAAAAAATCGTTGCCGATACGTGTTGAAATAATTTCCACTGTTTCATTTAAAAAACTAAGCCACTTAAAATTTGAAGATGACAGGTTATAACAGTAACATGATGACATATTACCTAATTACATACTACATAACTCGACACAAAAGCTACAAGTTTGTTACTTGCATTAGTAATAAAATGTATTTGTTACCTGTATAAAAGTGAAAGTTTGTTGCCGATCCATACCATTAACCCTCATTATTATTATTATTATTATTATTATTATTATTAATTAAGTACAACGTCATGGTCCAAGATGTAAGAATCTAAAGAACACATGCAAAATTGAAGTCATATAATGATGACCAACATACGGAAAGGAAGTACTCATTTCATTCCTTTTACATAGTTTATTACTATATCATGTTAAGTACCATTTTCTAATGTTTGTTCGACACTAAACACTATGAACAACATTGCATAACCCTTTCTCAAATTTAAGGATGAGCATGCACATCGATTTCTTGAAACCGCCCGGTACCAAACCCATACCAACCGATCATATATATACGGCTCGGGATTCGGTTTTTGATATTGTACTGAGTTGGTGATCTTCAAAAATCTTACTCCATCCGTCCCAAAATAAGTGTCTTGTTTCAGTTGTTGAAGTCTTTTATTTTAAAACTTTGACGTCAAATATTTTTGTATGTGTTATATAATACTTTATGAAAATTATACTAATGGAAATACATTTAAAACCCAATCCATTCATATATTTTGCATCAAGTATTATATAACACAAACAAAAATATTTAAAGTCAAAGTTGAAAAAAAAAATTAAAAGTCAAAGAAAGACAATTATTTCTGGGACGGAGGGGGTACTTAGACTCGTCCCAACGGCTTCGTCGGCTACCGTCAGTTTGGCACCGACGGTACCGACGCCATAGGCACGGTCCGTCGGTTGCCAACTTCGGTTTGGCGACGTAGAGGGCGTTGGGGTGGGACCCACGTCGGTTTATTTATTTTTTATTTTTATTAAATGTGTGTCAAACGGTAAAAAAAAAAAATTTTAAAAAAAGGTATCCGTTGGAGGTGCAACAACTAAAAAAAAAAAATTAATATAATTTTTTTTTCCCTTTTTCCACACACTATAAATAAACACATATCCACACTCATTTTTCATACACAATCTCTTCTCATTTTACACATCTTTACCAATATTTATACAACAACTTTATCAATATTCACACACATCTTCAAATAAATTCCATCCAATATTCACATACAACTTTCAACCAATTTACTTATCCAACTTTCATACCAAAATCAACTTCAAAATGAGTCGACGACATCAATCAACCGAACAAGATATGTGGAACAACCTAATAAACAATCCCATACCAACCCCAACCCATAATCCAACTTCACCAACGGCCACTTCTTCCGCTCAATCGAGCAACTCGTCACCAAGTCAACCGTTCGGTTTTTCACCATACACAAATCCATCCACACCATACCAAGTTATCAAACCTACCCAACGCAACAACATTTTTCACCACAAATTCCATTTCACCAATCTCTCGCGGCGTTTGGAAACCCACACTATATGCACCAACCACAACACTCGGCTTTCGCAACATATCCACCAACACCAATTAGCTACCCACAATTCGGAAACATCAACACTCCACCCCAACCCGAACCCGACCCCGTAGCCGAAATCGAAGATGAAGCCGAGACCGTAGCCGAAATCGAAGCCGAAGCCGTAGGAAAGAAAGGAAAATCAAAAGGAAAAGCAAGAGGAAAAACAAAAGGAGCTCCAACAAGGGTACAAGTTAAATGGTCCGACGAGGAGACGGTTATATTAGCCGAACGTTGGATCCACCGTTCCGAAAAAGATAAAAGGGGCGTTTCACAAAGCTACGACACTTTTTGGGACAAAGTTGAAGCCGACTATAATACGGTGGCACCTAAACCCCGTACCTTGAGCCAAATTCAAGGAAAATGGAACAAGATTCGTGGTGATTGCAAAATTTTTATTGCAATCCACAAAGAGCTTACGAATCCTCGTCAAAGCGGGGCAAGTGATGACGACATTGTTAAGGCATCTCATAAAGTGTTCAAGTCGCAACAAAAAAGAGCATTCATATATGAAAATTGTTGGCACGTAGTAAAAATCATCCAAAGTTTCTTGAAAATGATGGAGTCATGGGCAACGGACAAGTGTCATCTCAACCCGAGCCCGAACCGATAAATCTTAGTGACGACATGGCTACTTCCAATCCTCTTGCGACTAACATGGAACGGTTGTTCCAAAACGACATGCTTCGTCGCCCGCCTGGTCGTACTTCTTCAAGAAAAAGTCAAAAAAGCTCGGGCTCAAGTGACGCCGCTACTTCTTCACGCTCTTTGAAGGAACAAGAACGTTTGGCAAACATAGAAGCCGCGGAATCACAAAAAAGAACATTGGCCACGATCGAAAAAAATGCGACAAAAAAAAACCATATTTAAATCGTGGAAAATGTTATATAAACCAATACCGTCGTTTCTCAAGGGCAAGGAGAAAAAAATGCTCGAACAAGTCCGAAAAACCTTGGTTGAGAATTATGAGACGGATTACAAAACGGTTTTTGGTCACGAAGCGGGTTCGGGTTCATTCCAAGTTGACGATTCGGACGAAGACAAGAACGAAAATGAAGACGGCTCGGAGTAGACGACTAGTTATGTTTTTAATTTTCAATAAATGTATTTTTTTTTAGGAATTGTAATCTTTAATTTTATATTAATGTAATTTTTTTTATTTATAAAATAAATGTTTTATTTAAGTTTGGGTATTAAATAAATAAAGAAATTAGTGTGTGGGACCCTGAAAAAAAAGAGAAGTGATGTTACTGTAGGGAGTGAAATGTCGGTGTGTGTCAGTTGGAAAAAAAGCTGATGTGGCGCAGATATGGCACAAACTGACCAGTCAGTAAATTGTCACTGTTGGGAGGAGTCTTATAACCCCTACTCATCATAATCAGAACATCATTTAACAACTATGATCATCCTAGAAAATTGGAAGTAAGTCTAGGTTATTATTTTCTTTACTTTGTAATGATTTGGTTATATATGTTGTGTAATGTATGTGTACTATGTGTTGTTATCATACAAGTTAAATCAACGTTTGTGATTATGTTAAAAGTTACGGGGTACATAAAATAATAGGTTTTTGATAAATTTATACATACAACAAAACGAAATTACATAGAACTCCGTGTTACTTTTATATGTACACATATTGGGAATGATCGGGAAAGGGTCATAAAAGGTCACGTTGATACCTCGGTTATGTCATACACTCCTCAGATAATCTGAACAGGAAAAACACTTATCATTTACTCATAGTTATATATACACATTAGTAATTCGATATATTTTCGACAAGTAATTTATATACAGTGTAATTTTTCATGATAGTAATTCTAAATTATTTTTGCACAGGTTATATATATTTGGCAGCCTTCATAATCCAATATTGAGCCACCCAACAAGGAATTTCACATGGTAGGGTGTATGGGCATTTATCAGTTTGGGTTCATCTTTCAATTATTGATGATGATATCTTACATGTTCTTCAATGTTTCTTACTTATCATAATCATAAATGCCCATTCTTTATGTAATAATAAAGAGTTTGAAAAAAAGAAAATGAAATTGGTTAACAATAGAAAGGGTACAAAGTGTAAGCAAATTTTGATTTTTGACAGGATTAAAGGGATATCACTAAAAAAAACTATTTTTTTTAGTTGACGTTTAGTTCCTTTCAACCAATAAATTGTACTTTACTGTATTCTATTTATCATTTGTCATTGGGCGGTTTGGTAAAACAACTGGCAGCTAGAGTTGTAAGTTTATAGCTAAAACTTAGTTTTTATAAGTATTTGGTAAAATTAGCTAGAACTTGTAAAAGGTACAAAAAAAAAAAAAAGACGAAAGTAATGATATATAATAATATATGGGGTATATATGTAATTTCTCTTTCCGGAAGCTTGGAGCTTAATTTAAAAAATTACTTGAAATGTTTTTTTGTTTTGTTTTTCGAAGTTAGTTTTTTCAAAAAACTCACTTAAGCTCTCGTAAGCTCAAAATAGTTCGTGTGACCTACATTTATTCAGAAATGAGTAGTACATTATTGAATTATGTCACACATCACTAAACTAAATGAGAGATGCATCATTTGTGAAGTAATCTCATAGTGTACTAGTGTGTGAATCACTTTTATATCAAGTAAACATCAACATATGTTCAACTACCAAAATAAGAGATCAATAATGCTTTCTAAAAAAAATGCATTGATAAAGTAGGGAACAAATTAAAAACTAAACCAAAACGGTTCCAAGAATAAGGATCAAAATGAGAAAGAAAAAAGAAACCTAAATTTAATGTGACACAACCAAATACCAATATTCTAAGCTATATTTTTTTGAACGGCATAATATATATATATATATATATATATATATATATATATATATATATATATATTAAAAATAGGCCCTAGCAAGACGCTAGAACCAAAATATTTTGAGATATATATAAAGAGTTTTTTTTATTTCAATGAGAAAACTATATAAAAAGAGCTACTATTTGTCACATTAAACCGCAACTGATTTTACATTTGTATTACTAGAAAAGTTGCATGATTTACCAGTCAACTTTAATAATATCATATCACATAATAAAATTCTTAAAATAAAGAAACATATATGCAAAATAATAATCTTCTATTTCTTTCTTCTCTTTATTTTTATCTTTAGTATATATATAAAGCGAAGAAAGCCTTTCATATTGTTCTTAGCTTGCCACATCACCACATTATATAATCATCATATTTTACTATAATAATTAATTAATTAAAAATATATTAATAATCTTATATTATACTATATTAATTAATATCTTCAATTATTCATTATTATCATACTTAGTCATTAATCATTAATTAGTATATAGAAAGAATCCATTATTTCTTGCTTCTTGAAAACATCATCTCCTCTAAAATTTACATGTGTTCCTAACTTTTTGCTAACTACTATTTCTTTTACATCAATTTTATTTTATTCCATTCTTCTATGTATATTGTTATAATTGATCTTGATCTAAGGATAACTACAAACATAATAATAAAATAATAATAAAAAAATCTTAAAACCTTAAAAGTAAACATATAAGACTGCTCCCAACGCGGAGCTTCGGATTCAATTGGTTACAAGCCGACGAACCGACAGGGATGGCACGCCCTCGTCGGTTTCGTCAGTCGGTTTGCTTCTTCGGATAACCGAAGTGTGTTCGGATGTGAGTGGGGCCCATTTTCTTTTTTTTGTTTGTAGCCGTTGAATAAATAAAAAATAAAAAATATTTTTTCCCCAACGGTCATGGAGCGTTTGGGTTTTTTAAATTTTTTTTTTTTTTTTAAATTTCACTTATTCACCTATAAATACATACCTCCTTTCCAAACAATTCATACAATCTTTCCAACTATTTCATACAATTCATACTACACATTTTTATACACTTACAAAATTTAAAATGTCTTCCGATTCCGATCTTGAATATTTGCAGGCGCTCAACGACATTTTTGATCCGGAATGGGCGATTAATGTTATCAACGCCATATCCACCGAATCGGAAGACGAAGAAGTAATTCTGATACCGAGAGCTCCCCGTCAATACTTTCCAAGAGATCGCCAAGCAACGGACCAACGTTTGTTTCAAGATTACTTTGCCGACACCCCAACATTTCCGGCGGATATATTTCGACGTCGTTTTCGGATGAGTAAGCCATTATTTATCCGTATATGTCAAAATATTATATCTTATTCTCAAAATTCGTTACCGGAATACTTTGCATATTTTCAGCAACGTATTGACACACTCGGCAGACCCGGTTTTAATGTTTTCCAAAAATGCACTTCCGTCGTACGCCAACTAGCGTATGGTTGTGCCGCGGATGCGTTTGATGAATTCTTGTATATGGGTGAACAAACATCATACGAGTGTTTGGATAATTTTTGTAAATGTGTATTTCATTTGTACTCTACGGTGTATCTAAGAAAACCAACACTACAAGATGTGCAACGTTTACATCAACGTCATTCCGAGTTGCATGGTTTTTCGGGTATGCTCGGAAGCATCGATTGTATGCATTGGCCTTGGAGAAACTGTCCAGTAGCATGGCAAGGTCAATACACTAGAGGTGATCAAGGTCATCCAACAATCATGCTCGAAGCAGTTGAGCCTTATGATTTGTGGATTTGGCACGCTTTCTTTGGTCCAGCGGGCTCGAGCAACAACATTAACGTTCTTAATCAATCGGATTTGTTCTCCGATTTGCTACAAGATAGAGCTCCCCAAGTTAACTTTACGATTGCCGGACAACATTTCACAAAAGGGTATTATCTAGGGATGGAATTTATCCGGAATGGGTGACTATTGTAAAGTCGTTCAGGCATCCACTAACTGAACCCGAGGCTCACTTCAAGAGATATCAAGAATCTGCAAGGAAAGATGTGGAACGAGTATTTTTGGTGTGCTTCAAGGCCGTTGGCAAATCATCAAGAACCCGGCTAGACCATATAGCACTAACAAAATAAAAAGAATCATGTATGCTTGTGTGATTCTACACAACATGATAACGGAGGACAACGGGCGAAATATGTGTGAACTGGAAGAAGATTATCCCTCTGAGCCGTCAAATAGACCAAATCGCTCATGGGAAGAAAGAGTTACAACTTCATTGCGTATGGACAAGGAATTACGGGATCGGGATGTTCATCATCGACTTCGCAATGCTCTAATCCAACACATTTCGCAACTTCCACCAAATTACCGTGTTCGTTAGGAATTGTTGTACTTTTTTAGTAATTGTGGTAATTTTTATTTTTAGGAATTGTGGTAATTTTTATTTTTAGGAATTGTGGTAATTTTTATTTTTAGGAATTGTGGTAATTTATATTTTTAATGGAATGTGTTTAATTTAAATTATTGTGTTTTATTTAAATAGTTGTGTTTTAATTGATTAAAGAATTAGTCAGTGGGTCCCAGAAAAATGAAGTGATGGATCAGGGATGGGAGGGGTCTGTAAGTTTCAGTCAGTTTTCTGAAAAAGGTGACGTGGCGCTGTCAGTTTCAGTCAGTTGGATTTTGGGTTGGGAGGAGTCTAAGTGTTATTAATCTTGTTAATTTTATTCTTAATCTTAATATAAACAATGTGGAGTATAAGATAAACTTAACCCCTAAAAAATGGATTAGTAATTTACGTGCACAATGTGAACAATTTCATCTTTAATTAGTTGTTGCCTATACACTTTGTAATCTACGTGCCATTAACCTAAGAAATGTATGTTATAATAATCATTGGTTTCATTATTTACATCATAGTTAAAAGTTAAGAAAGCTAAATGATTGTATCTAACAATTATGCTTCTCAGATATATACAAGTGTCTATATGCTCACATAGTCGTTCTCACTTTTTTATAAATTTTGATCTATATCTCATATTGCATGATGAGTGATGACATATACATAACAAACTTTCAATTAAGTTCACATGTTCGTGATAAATCATACAATATCTTTGTTATAAGCTTAACGTAATTGGGTTGTGCTTAACACAACCTCGATCTTTACTAGTATTATATATGTTGTAAGCTTGCCACCTCATCACCATTATATTTTTTTTAATCTTACACTTAAGAAAATTCAAGCTCTACAAAAATTGACACAAAGCACTAGCCACATGACCCATTACCAATTTTATATTTCTTACTAATTTAAAAAAATATATCATTTCATAAATTGAAACTTCATACTAGTTATTTTTCACACAAAGTTATAATATGTACTTGAAATAAAACATATCATTAATTCAAAAAGTACTTTTAAAAATTATAATATAAAACTTTGGTTATGTCAGTCAATTCTTGAATACAATTTACCATTTAGATATGTTTAAATTCATATAAGTTTATTTATCCAAACATTATATATGTACCATATTTTTCCTCTTTACACTTCAATTTTTAACACATTAATACTCAATACATGTTCTCTAAAGAAGTAGTCTAAAGTTGTGTCCACATAGATTATCAAAAAATTGTTAAAAATTTATTATTTGTTAAAAATTGTTAAAAATTTATTATTTAGAAAATTGCACCATAAAATTCAACGTTTTCTCCTCTTCGATTTGCCGTCCCTCAAGGCATATTTTCGACAACTTTTTTTTTTCTTCCATTTTTTGGTGGGTTTTACAAATTAGTAACACATGTGTTAGTGATTGGTTATACATTTAATTTGTGGTTAAGGTTAGGGTTGGGGTTTAGTATGGTTTAGGGTTTATTAGGATTTAGGGTTTAGTAGGATTTAAGGTTTAGGGTTTAGTATGACTTAGGGTTTAGAGTTTTGTAAAGCGTTTAGGGTTTAGGGTATGGGGTTTAGGGGTCAGGGTTTAGGGTTAGAAACCCCAAACCTCAAACCCTAAACCCTGACCCCTAAACCCCATACCCTAAACCCTAAAGAGAAACCCCAAACCTCAAACCCTAAACCCTAACCCCTAAACCCCATACCTTAAACCCTAAACGCAACATTGTAACACATGTGTTAGTAAATGTGAAACCCACCAAAAAAATGAAAAAAAAAAAAAAAATTCGTCGAAAGTATGTCTTGAGGGATGGCAAATCGAAGAGGGGAAAACGTTGAATTTAATGGTGCAATTTTCATAATTTTTCGATTTGTCGTTTGTGAGATAATTGATGTTGGGGCTAAATGGGATTTGTACATGTGGAACATTCTCTTTGTACACATCGCTTGATATCATTGGTTCCCTCATTCTCACACAAATTCCTATTCTCATTTGAACCCTACCCACTTAGAGTAAGGTTCAAATGTGGATGAGAGAGAATAAAGTGACACATGGTTCTCTCCTCCACACTTAGAGTAACGTGCAATTTTCATGATTTTTCGACTTACCGTTTGTGAGATATTTAATTTTAAAAAATGTGGAGGAGAGAGAATAAAGTGACACATGACATAAATCTATTGGTTCCCTCATTCACACTCTAAATTGGTGTACTCATTTGAACCTTACTATAAGTTTATATCCATATATTTCATCTTTCGACATAAACATATGATAACTACATATAACTTATTGTTAAATTGGAAGATTAACGTCAATATATATATATTTACAATTAAGGTCATTCATTGGTCGAGGAAAACGAACATTCATTGGTCGTTATGGGCTATGAGCCCTTCTTTTCTTATGTAATTTTGTATTCTGGTATTTAGTTTCGGCATCTTACCGGATTTTTTTTTTAATAAAAGTTTGCTGTTCAAAAAAAAAAAAAGGTCACGAGGGATGGGGGTTGTGCTAAGGATAACCTATATTTTATGGTATCGAAATAAGTTGTCCAGTATCACTAATTTTTTAATATTAATTTGTTAATCCTTTAGTGTTATTTTCTTTTTATAATGTCATACTTCATTAATGTTGGCATCAATATGCATTTTAACTTTTAAAAGTCACCTTTCAAACTTTAAAGAAAACATAATCTTTATATTTTCATATTAAGTATTTAAAAATCTTATATACGTATTAATTGGTACAACTTTATAATCTCAGTTTAATTTAACATACCATTAATGATAGATTTTTGCTAAATTTATTTATTATCTCCTTCATTCATATAATTTATATTGCACTTAATAAAAGATGATTTTGTCATTTATTTCTAAATTTCTATGGTTTTTTTTTTTTTTAAAAATTCTTTACCGTTCCACATATTTTCGTTTGTAAATTATTAGTTGATCTTTTTAGTAATATTTTTATCTTCTCTTTTTTTGTTAACTTTATGACTATTAATCAAACAACGGTTTTAAAGATAAAATACACATAATAGTAGAAAAATCAAAATTAACGTTGTTGGGCGGAGGCTGTGCATCGCACAACCCATGTATTTTACTAGTAATAATAACAATAAAGATGCGTCAATCTTTGGAACTAGGTTTTAAAATATTTTTATTATTATTTATTATTTATGTGTATATATAACAAAATTATTTGTCACTGACTCAAGTAATACTTACGTTTTTATAATGGGTAGTTGGCTACAAATAGAGTAAGGAGAACCACCGGTCCACCCCCGGTGGGCTTTCACCTAGAAAAAAAAGAAAGTTGACTTTAATTTATCTATCTTATATTTAGATTACTTTTTGAAAGATTATTTAAATATGACATCACTTATTCACGTTATAAACTCAACCCTCGTTTAATTAAACAAAATTTATAGAAGTTGTAGACTAATAGATGAAGAAAGTGTAGCGTGTGAACCCGTAAAATTTAGTACGGAGTAATTGATACGGGTATATGGTAAAAAGTGTACCCGTCGGTGGTCGTGGGCGGATTACAGGTTTGAATTATCGGTTGATTGGTAAAACGATTACACTAAACCCATAAAACCCCTTTGGTATATCCATACATTGTATACAACAAACTATTATGTACTATACTTTTATGCATGTTAACTATAGTTATAAAGAATACGTTTAAAATTCAAAAATTTTGTTAATGAAGTAGTTTATAAAAATTGATGTAATAAAACTTTAGCCCCGTTAGAGCATCTCCAATGGGCATAGGTGGAGGGTTTAAAGTTTTCATAGTCATAGTTTAAAGTTACAAAAATGCATTGTGAAGTTGCCAAATAAGCATGTGTACAAAGATGGGTTCAAAGAACTTTGAGTGGTACTTTGGATGCCAAGTAGACCATATTTAATTCCTCTCTCATAAAAACTAGTATTTGTTTCTTGTGATCTATGCAAACCCACAATAATGAAAATGTACCGCCTATGTTCTATATAATGAAAATGACACTAGTACATTTGGTTTTGCACATATTCTGATATTCACATGGATACGTATCGGTTGTGATTTTTGAAAACAGTATATTGCGATCAAATTTTTCATAAACCGAATACTAGTAATGCGATCAAATTTTTCATAACAATAACATTAACTTTCTCGAATTACATAACTGGACACTAACTAATTTCATAATATTTTTGATGGAAGGGTAAGACCCAAAACTCATACGCTTATATGATATTTTTTCGACTTCCTTAGTTTAGAAAACGATCTCAACTATGTTCAGTCAAATCATCTCGAAGCCTGTGATGTATCCTACGATCACGTAGTTGAGCGTTTTTTCGATTTGATATCGAATTTCATCAGTGGGTCCTTGGTTTACATGTATTGGAGGATCAACATCGTCTACCCAATCACTAATCGCATTTCCTTCATCCTCCACGATCATATTATGCAAGATGATGCACGCATACATGATATCTCTTATGTTTTTCATTTGCCAAGATCTTGATGGACCTCGTACAATTGCCCAACGAGATTGTAGGACCCCGAAAGCTCGTTCAACATCTTTTCTTGCGGCCTCATACTTTTCTTTAAACTTGGACTTCTCAGGTTCAGTTGGATGTTTAAAACTTTTGACTAACGTGGCCCATTCAGGGTAAATTCCATCTGCTAGATAATATCCTTTTGTATATTATGAGCCATTGACTGTAAAATTACAATCTGGAGCATATCCTTGTAATATGTCATTGAACAATGGAGATTGGTTTAGTACATTGATATCATTATTAGATCCCGCCACACCAAAATATGCATGCCATATCCATAAATCTTGTGATGCAACTGCCTCCAACATGATTGTTGGACATCCTTGATGTAACAACCGCAAAATTTGGGCCAATTTAAAATTTTCCTAATTACGTGCTTATTACATGTATTTAATATGAAATAGGATTAAATACGATAATTACTTACTATATATATATATATATATAGGTGATATATATATACACGTATACGATTCATTCAAATCGTATGAAACTACAATTGTACAAAAATACGGACGTTGGTAAAACAATTATTAAATAATGTGGAATTATTTAATCACTTCAATTACTACTTTATATTATGTTTATAATATAACGGACACGTACGTTTTTAATTAAAACTTGACCGAACTCTACGAAAACTCGACCAACCGACAAAACAAAACAAAGTTATATTTTGTAACTTCAAAACAAGAATTTTGGTAAAGTACTCCGACTAAATTATCGAATAATATTCCGTATTTTAAAACGTATAATTAAACGCGTATAAAATGATTTTAACGTTTAAACGACCGGGGAAACAAACACCGCACGGAGCGCAAACGCGAGGAAGCAAAAATTGGTGAGACCACACCATGGTGGCCCCACCCCAACCGGCCAAGACATGGGGCACCACCCCCATGCCTTCTTCTCCTTTCCCTCACACAAACACAAACACATACATGCATCAATCTCTCTCAACTCTCTCTCTAACCTCTAGTCTCTCTCTCTATCTCGGCTCACTCTCTCTCTAGAAAACACCCACAAAACGAGCTTGGATTACAAAAAGGAAAGGAGCAAAGTCGACCACGAGATTACACTTGAACACCTATGAGATTTCACTCATACACTCTAGGGTTACACCCACTCGGATTTACATTCACTTGAACATTACACGTTACAATACAAATGTACTTGACAACTATACGATTACAACAACTGCATAATAATAGATGAGATTATTATTACACTCCGATACCAACGGGCCGTACAACTTTACTACAAACTACAACTTACAAACAAATACAAACATACAAACAACAAATGGACATTAACTAGTTTGGGAACAACTAGCATGGATACCTTACAAGTATTCCATTTACTTACTAAACCTCATGCGTGTTAGGACGCTAAAGGTTGCTAGTCAGGATACTATACCGGTTACTTTCTGCAACGTTTACTAAGACTCGGGTGAGTCTCACAGCCCCTATTTTACTGTTTTTCACTCAGGGGTGAGATGCATTACTTGTTTTACATGAACACACATATCTACTTGCTGGCATGATTTACGTACCTTACTGATTTACGGATACGCCAATTGCATGAGTTTCGTTTAATCCATTGAAGGCCTCCTAATCATAGTTGTTAGTTATGGGATAAGCGCGAGTTTTAGTATATGGATCCATATGGGACTGACAATCCCCGCCCGGGGTAGCACGCACTACCACGAACCGTTACTATAGAAACGGGCGTTTCTTACTCGTTTCATATGAATGTTTTTGGATTAACATTCACGGGGGCACAATATTTACTGTACGTTAAGCTTCAACTATGGTGGCTCATGGCAAGGGTATCAAACGATTAGCATGACCTGCAATCACCACTTACTTACTGGCCGGCTGATGTTTTACAAATACAACTGTTACTTGTGTGTTCAAACTATTTACTTACAAACCTGTGAGATTCACCAACCTTTTGGTTGATCGTTTTAGTAATGCATTCTCAGGTACGCAGCTTTAGATGGATGCCCAGCAGGATATGCTTATTAGCTCGAGTCGCATGCATTTACAAGCTTGGAGATTTTCATACATTACTTTTGTACTAGTTGTTATGTAATAGAATCTCTAGGAAACTTACTCGAACTCGAGCTTGTATTTTGAATTACTTATGTACTAATGTAATAACTTTTCGAACGTCTCATATAGAGTCGTTCACTGTATCCTTTGTGCTTGTGATTATTGATTAGTAACACCCAAAAACTCGCTTCCGCAAACCATCAAATTTGGGGGTGTTACACTTGATCACCCCTAGTGAACTGACCCTGCCATGCAACAGGACAATTTTTCCAAGGCCAGTGCATACAATCAATACTTCCTAACATGCCAGGAAACCAATGTTTTTCGGAATGCTTTTGTAGTAAATTTTGAACATCATTAGCATTTGGTCTCCTCAAATATATGTCAGAATAGACTTCATTAACACATCGACAAAATTTATCTAAACATTCAATTGAAGTTGATTCACCTCTAATGATCAATCTCCCATCAATATCAAAGATAATGATGTTCCAAGTCGTCCTATTGGTAAGAAGAGAGCTTTAAAAGAGAAAAGAAATGCTCCAAGTTCATCCACATCTTCAAGTAGCCGAATTGATGAGCTATTTGAGAAGCATCTTGGAGAAAATAAAATGGCTCTGGAAGTTTACCAAGCTTCTGTAGATGAGAAGAATGTGTTGAGAAAGGAAAAAATAAAACATGCGGAGATTAAAATCCTCTTCATGGATCCCCGATCAATGTCCAAATCAAATCTAGAAAGTTGGAACCGTCGTTGTGAGGAGATTAAACTAAAATATAACATATAGGTATTGTAGTTTTTAAGTATTACATATTTAGATCGAGTCTTCATCAGTTTAGGCATCGATCATATGATTCGGATTATCATAGTTTAAGTAAGGTAAATGTAAGTTACTCTCTACTATTTAAGTAGCTTGTAACAAGTTTTCCTATTAATATAATTTTCGATTTTTCTATGCTAGCATTCTTTATTCCTATTTGATTAAAAAAGAAACACGTATATTAGTGTATAAATATATAAAAATAATAAATATGAAAGAAAATAATAAATAAGATAATGATGTGGCATACTTTAAACTGTGTAGAGTTTAATGGATTGTAGATGTTTTGTATAAAATGATCAAAGATGATGTGGCACTGATGTGGCACTACTTTAAACTCTGGAAGATTTAATGGACTGGAGGTGCTCTTAATAGGATAATGGGGTTGTTCACTTGTTGGATACAACATAGGAATATAGGATAGAAGTAGGCATAAAAAATTAGGCAAATGCCACTTTGATTTAGACCCATTATGTCAACTTTGCACCTTCCAAAGAAACTTCATGTTCACAAAGTAGTAAAGTACTATCCAAACACCAAAAGTAAATCTTTTATGGTCAAGAGTCTAAAAAGACAATTGTCAATGCTTTGATTTCCATAACATCATATACAAAATCCGTTTTATCTTAACTTTAACTGTATATTCGTTCCGTCCCAAAATAAATGTTCACATTTAATGTATATCCGTCCCATTATAATTGTCAACTTGCAAAAAATAACTACGAAAAATCATTAAACTCCTCATATTACCCTCATTTATTACTATTAATCATTTATTTCTTAAATAAATTCACTCAAACTTACATTGAATATAAAGACAAAACTGACATCTACTCAACCTATCTTATCTCACAAAAAAATCGCAGTACACTTTTTGTGGAACGGAAAGAGTATAAAACATCTTTTTAATTGTCTTAGTTTTAAATTCAATCACGGAGAATGACTATGTCACTCATATCTAATTACTACATTTCAATCATTTCAACAATTCTACTTTGCATTAAAAAATTATCAGTGTAATATATATAAATCAAATCACTATTTTACCCTATTTAAATAAATAATCAACACAAAACACATAGAAATATACACACAATCTCTCTTCAATCTTACACCACCACTAACATAATCATCAACACCGTTTCTACTGTGACATTGCATGGATGTTATGCTAGTAACTTCTTCAATTGAATACCATTTACCCGGTTAGACAAATAAAAAATAATAATAAAAAACTACTTCGAATTTCTTTTGTTATGCTTTTTCTAGAGTTAAACTAAAGTCAAGCAAAGTACAATTATCTAAAGGGTTTAAGTCAGCGATCGCCAACGAACTTTCCATTTTGTCCCGAGATCACCAATCAACCTGTTTTATTACCGTGATCACCATCGAACTTTCAAATTTCGTTCCGAGATCACCAACCATGTACTTTTTTGTGACAAACAAGAATCACCATCTGACGTGGCATTGCCACGTAGGTATTTTTAATGACGTGGCATTGCCACGTAGGTATTTTTAATGACGTGGCAATGCCACGTCAGATGGTGATTCTGGTTGTCACAAAAAAGTACATGGTTGGTGATCTCGGAACGAAATTTGAAAGTTCGATGGTGATCTCGGGACAAAATGGAAAGTTCATTGGCGATCGCTGACTTAAACCCTTTTATAATCAAAAGGAACTCAATCTCAATTGATCATAAAATCACGTTAGATAATCACTAATAATCAAACAATAATCAAAGATCATCAAATAAAATACACCCGATTTTGACTTTTTTAAAAATCGCTTCGGCTCCTGTCACGAGTGGGTAGAAGAAGCAAGAAGAATCGGAGGTTTTTGTTAGTTCATTCATTTTTTCGGTTTCTCGGTTCGAATACGTTATTCCTTTTCATTTGATTATGATTTCGATTTCATTTTCGGGTCTGAGTTTCTGTAACGTTATGATTGGCTAAATTATTTATGTATTTACTTAGATGATGATATTTAGATGATGGTTTGATTATTGATTTGTGAAAGATATTGGATTTTATAAATGTTTATGTGTTTATTTGATGAACCTTGAAAAGGAATAACGTATTCGAACCGAGAAACTGAAAAAATGAATGAACTAACAAAAACCTCCAATTCTTCTTGCTTCTTCTACCCACTTGTGACAGGAGCCGAAGCGATTTTTAAAAAAGTCAAAATCGGGTGTATTTTATTTGATGATCCTTGATTATTGTTTGATTATTAGTGATTACCTAACGTGATTTTATGATCAATTGAGATTGAGTTCCTTTTGATTATAAAAGGGTTTAAGTCAGCGATCGTCAATGAACTTTCCATTTTGTCCCGAGATCACCATCGAACTTTCAAATTTCGTTCCGAGATCACCAACCATGTACTTTTTTGTGACAACCAGAATCACCTTCTGACGTGGCATTGCCACGTCATTAAAAAATACCTACGTGGCAATGCCACGTCATTAAAATACCTACGTGGCAATGCCACGTCAGATGGTGATTCTTGTTTGTCACAAAAAGTACATGGTTGGTGATCTCGGAACGAAATTTGAAAGTTCGATGGTGATCACGATAATAAAACAGGTTGATTGGTGATCTCGAGACAAAATGGAAAGTTCGTTGGCGATCGCTGACTTAAACTCTTTCATAAATTATTTCAGACTTAAAATAACAATTACACAAGTCATTTTCTTTTGTCATAAAAAGTAGATTGCACTTTTGTACTATTTCCAACTTGTAACAAACCCACAACCGATAACAGACCACAAATTTCACATTCCTTGATTCCTTCTACTTCTAAAATCCCCAAAATACCCCTCCCATCATTCCAAATTTCCAACTACTTCATCCGTTTCAAATTCTCTTTTTTATACATGTATACATTTATAAAATCCCCAAAATACCCCTCCTAATCTTCTACGGAGTATCATTTTAAATACTCAATCCGTCTCAAAATAATTATTTTTCATTTTATCTTGTTTCAAAATAAGTATATACTTACAAAGTTACTAATTTTATCAATTAACACATAATTTAATTTTTCACAAAACTAATTCATAAAAAACTGTGTAAAACGTAAGAGTTAGATTGTCATTTTTTTTCTTACACAGTACAGTGTACTACTTATGCCTTTTCTTAAATTTTGAGTAATCTGATTGTAAACACAAATTTTAGGACGGAGAGAATACAATACAATACAAAAATAATTCAGTTTTTCAAGGGTATATTCGTAAATTCAAACCAACTGGGAAGCCCATAACTTTCACATTCTTTGTAGTTTTGAAAACCCCAATAGTACCCTTGATCTCCTCTCAATAAATAACGCAGTAATCCAACATTCTCATTTAAATCTTCAAGGGTATTTTAGTAATTTCACAAATCACCTCCACTCTATGTAACAATTATTATTTCAACAGAACAAACACTACAGCACCATCAATGCAACAAACCTCACTTCTTCACCGGAAATATTCACCGGAAAATGGGTTAGGTTCTGAAATGTCAACGGAAAAATCACAACTTGCCGGAAACTCAAGATTCCGGCAATCCACCGACCAAATTTCGTCATTAATCACGCTTTCTCATTCAATTAAAGTCTTTTCATCAAGATGGAAGTTAATAAGAAACAAGCTCAATGAAATCCTCCCAATTCTCGTCGGAATCCCGTCGGAATATCAAGATTCCGGTGATAGCGCAACTCTCTCCGGCATAATTGAAGGAATTGAAGAAACGATTGAGTTTACCACTAAACTAGCTCAAAAATGCATCGAGCAATCGTACAATGGGAAGCTGTTAATGCAGAGCGATCTTGATATTATATGTGTGAAATTGAACAAACATATACAATGTTTGTATGAATACAAAAGCTGTTGTTGTTATTCAGTTGGGGATTCTGCAATTGTGGTGTCAAAACCTGGGCCGAATTCTTCAAAAGATGACGTAAGATTTTATGTTAATGATTTGATATCAAGGTTTAAAATTGGGAATAATGAGATGAAGAAACAAGCATTGATTTGTTTTAATGAAGATGAAATGTTTTTAAAGATTGCAATGGAAATTGAAGGGTTTGTTCATGTTTTAATTGAGTCGTTGAGTATTAATAAAGATTTGGGAATTCAAGAAGAGGTGTTGAAATCAATTGATATGCTTTGTGAGTTTGATGAGTTTATAAGGATTTTGGTTTCAATTGGTGTTATTGGTTCTTTAATTAGGGTTTTGGAAGGTGGAAGTTATTTGAGTAAATGTTTGTCTACCAGGTGTTTGATGAAATGCACAGCTGAATGTGAAAATGCTTGGTCGGTTTCGGCTCACGGTGGGGTGACTTCCTTGTTGAGAATTTCGGCAAGTGAGAATGATAGTAGTGGTGAGTTAGTTGGTTTAGCTTGTGGGGTGTTGAAAAATCTTGTTGGTGTTTATGAAATAAAATGGTTTATAGTTGAAGAAGGTGCGCTTACGATTTTTGTTAATCTTGTAAAGTCTAGGAACGAAGTTTCTCAGATCAGTGCTATTGAGTTTCTTCAAGCTATTGCCTTTGGAGATCAAATAGTGGCGGATTCTGTTGTTAATGAAGGTGGGATTCGTGTTTTGGTTCATGTTTTGGATCCAAAGCTGTCGTTTACATCAAAAACTAGAGAGACGTCAATAAGGGCGATCATGAGTTTGTGTTCGGATTCAACAGGATTGGATAGGTTATTGAGTTACGGTTTCATGAATCACATACTTCATTTTCTTCACAATGGTGATATTTCAGTTCAAGAATCATCATTAAAAGCTGCATTTTGGTTAAGTGGGATATCAGATGATTTCAAGAAAGCAATGGGAGAAGCAGGATTTATGCAAGAACTTGTCAAATTAGTGACTGCAAAGTCGTTTGAGGTTCGTGAAACGGCATTTCTTACATTGTCAAATTTGGTTTCAATCCCCAAAAATCGAAAAAGATTTGTGGAAAGTGATCAAAATGTGAGCTTGCTTATGCAATCAATTGATCAAGAAGAAGGAACTTCAAGTCACAAAAAGCTTTTACTACCAATAATCATGTCATTATCAGGATGTAATAGTGGTCGAAAGAAAATTCTGAGTTCTGGGTACCTAAAAAACATTGAAAAATTAGCCGATGAGGAAGTTTCAGAGGCTAGAAAGATCGTTAAGAACCTATCATCGAATAGATTTGTTCGTATGGTTAAAGGGATTTGGCGCTAACTCAAATCTTGTTTTCATGTATATCTTGGATTTTGTTTTTGTCATGTTAAGTAGGCGTTTAGTTGTCGTACAAATAGTGTAATAAGATTGTAAAGAGAACAAAATTTAGCATTTTTTGGTTCTTTATTTTTCTGTATACTCCGTGTTTCACTCTTAGAACATATATATAAACACGTCAATTGTACTATCTATCGGATTAGTTGCTCGTGCTAATGAACGAAATATCATCATCTTCCTAGATTTGATCAGAATACAAAGCTTCAAATTTCATCTCATGTAAGCAGTAGTTGAACCAAATCTCATACAAAGAAAGATGGTAAAGTTTATAAGTTGATGGTACTATACTACTATTTGTTTGATTGTTTGATGGATGAAAATTCATTAATTTGTGATTATATATTAAAAATATGTAGATCTAAGAAAATTGAAGGCAGACAAAAGTATCTATTAGCTTGTTTCTGAATCTGTAACTTGCCCTATGATATCAGGATCATGTTTCTTTAGGGGTGCACATGGGGTTGTATTGAAGGTTTTGGGTATTTTGCATAATGTACATGTAATAAAGGGAAGGGTACAACTCTTAGGTAGGGGTCCTGTTTTTTTCTGTGGAGTGTAGTTTTGTGCATGTAAGCATATGGGTATTAATATGTTTCTGATTTTGGATATTTTGGTACTTGAAACAGCAAATGTGTGCAGAAAGAATATAATAATTTTATGCATATAATTTTATCATGGATTTTCCAAAGAGAGTAATGGTGATGTAAGAGTTCTGTCTACTGAATTTTGTAAGTATTAACTTGAACTGTTTGAATGACTATATACAACTTTAATTTGTAATATATCAACTTTGAATGACCCTTTTAATTTACTTAACCTGTTTGTTTTTAACTAATTCTTCTCGTTATTTAAGTAGTTTGATCCGTCAAAAGATAATATATAACCGAGATTTATCCACACAGAGGTAGCCAGAGGGTTAGTTACCCATTTATTTTAGATCAACGCGTGTGTCATCTATTTTAGATCAACGCGTATGTCATCTCTAACTTTAACCAATCTAAAGATGTATTATACCCTACAAACTATCAAAATTCATAACTCATGATACTGCTAGCTGATTTAAATCAAGTCAAGCCTGATTCACACTTGATTTAGGTGTACCTAAATCTGTATCAGGTTCACCCAATGCTTCCGAATGGGCCCCTTATTCAACCTATATATGAGTCCATAGGACAGGTAGATCAAGGTCCTAATCCGCTTCCGGTCCAAAAAAGAGTGCCTACTTGGCATCGGATGGTCCAAACTCTAGTTGGTCCATGTACGGTCCTTAGTTCAATCTTTTCGCCTATCTCATCCAGTAAGTATGAATTTTGATGTAGTGAACAAAACGAAATATGAATTAAATCCCGTTGATTCTAAGAATACTCAGGAATTAACCCCTTCCAACAAACGTTGATTCCAAATGATACTGTTCAGGAAAAAATTCAACTCAAATGCAACTGATATTTGAGAGAAATTTCAATTTTCATAAAACACAAAACTGAATAGTCTGTAATCACAATGGAACCCTAAAAAGGAAGCAGATTTTCGAAATGGGCCTAAAAACATAACAGGCCGAACAAAAAGCCCAAAACAAAAGCCCAAACATAACCAAAAAAACATAAAATGGGCCGTAAGTTATTCTAGAAGTCGTTTTTGGGCTTTGAAGTTGGGTAAACCGCCTCATTTCAAGCTCCGATTCGCCAGCTCATGGGCCTGAAACGGAGCCCTGTAGCCCAAGTTATGGCCTTTTCCGTGAAGCCCCTTTTGTTACACGGTCGTGGGCCTCCGGAAACACAAGGGCCCGCTCCATAACCAGGGGCGGAGACAAGGCGGGGGCAGCGTAGGCAGTCGCCACCACTAGAATTTTTAAAATACGTTAAAAAGAAATTTTTTTAAAGTATTAATTATATTTTAAAATTTTCGCCCCCACTAAACTATAAAGAAATAAAAAATAAATTATTTTCGCCCTCACCATCCGAATTTTCTGGCTCCGCCCCTGTCCATAACACTTGGTCCCGCATCAAACTTCGACCCATTTAGCAATAACAACGCAACTCACATTGACCAAATTATCAGTAGATGGGTCAAAATTGCTATGATTTGATATTTTACCCCACAAAACTTTAGAATTAAAGAATGCCCAAATTGTTTGAAGACCACTAGGAACTACAAAGATAATCTATTAATCTCTATCATAACAACCAGAGATAAGTTTATGATAAGAATATAGCATGGTAGTTTTTTTTTTTTTTTGGCAAAACAGTGTATATATATATATATATATATTTCTAAACTTCAACATAGTTGAAGAAAATTACAATACACTTTGACAAAAGATCCTAATCAACTACCTAATGAAACATACTTGATTACAGATCTTATACAAAGATTTCAAAATTGAACCATGACGTTGCTAGATCAAGGAATTAAATGTTCGAGTGCAAGGACCATGGATCCACCTCCCATACATGATATTCTGAGACATGACAAATTTTTTGCTCCACTGCCCATTGAAAAGATTTTCGTTTGATAATCTCGAAAACCTTTGACCAACATAGATACCTCGCGTTGAAGACTGCTTCGTTTCTTGCTTTCCATATTTGCCATATAGAACACGGACCAATCAACTTCCATGCCTTACGGATCGAAGATGGCATTCCAACATTCCAATCGTGCACAAAATCTGTGATCGAACCCGGGATAACCCAAACTACTTGCCACCATTTAAAAAGGCTTCCCCATAACAAATAAGACCAATGACATTGCAATAACAGATGGTTGACATCTTCAACATGAGCCCCGCACCAAGGACATAACGCTTCAACATCATTCGCTATTATGTTTCTGTGAACCAACAAGAGCTTCACAGGAATCCTATAATGACAAGCAAGCCATAGGAAGCTTTGAATTTTGGTTGGGACTCCTTGTGACCACATATGACTAATCCATTCTTGAGTAATGATTTGGCCTTGATCTTGATCTTGAGCTTGAAGAATTTCATAAGCAGAGTGAGTGGAAAATTGAGAAGAACCAGAAGGCTTCCACACAACAACATCAGTCCGATATAGCATGGTAGTTAATCTCAGTATCTAACAATCATCAAGTTTGGAACTTTGTATCCTATGTTGCATACTCTTACATGATACATCTATACTTCTATTTCCTATGGCTATCTATAATCTATAAACTTTTATATTTCATCCTAATAAACTATTCAGAAAGTGGACAGTTTGTCAGTTTCTATACCATGTGAAGGTATATGTTACACTGGACGTTAGAGGTTGCGAATGGATTTGACATTTCGTACAGACTACTATATCAAATGTTTGAAATCAACGATCCTATCTTACAGCGTTTATACCTTTTTAACTAATTATATCTGTGGTATACTAATCAAATATCAACTATTTTATTAAAATTATATACACGTCTATGATTACGTTTTTTTTCTGATGCAGTGGTACTGGTTAATATAAAGTTATATTAGTCTTATGTACTTAGCATTTAGACATTAAATAAGACAATTATAAGACTTGGTCAAAGATGCAGAGATAGAGAATACAAGTCATGAAGTAAGTTCTTTTTATTTTTATTTTTTCAAATTGGAGTTGTAGCCCTCCTTGTATTTTTCTTTTTGCCTCCTTTCAAGGTGGCCTTTTGATGCATTGACTTTTGGTCAAAATGGCTATCAAGGCTTAATATTGGTCAAAATAAGGTAAGGTCAAAGGGGTTGGAACATTGTAGACTTAGTTGACCAAGGAAATTGGAAAAAAAGTTGATCTGTTACAAAATTAAAGCTAGCCAAAATTATCTGTAGCATGGAATAAGCAAGTTGTGAACCTAAATTTTCAGTTTAAACATGTATGGACTATGGAGTATGTTCATACCAAGTCTTGATTTGTAGAAACTAAGTTTTGTGTAGTGATTTTTCAGTTTTGTTGCAATTGATGTAAAATATACGACGTCTCTAAAATTTGGATTCAAAATGAAATTCAATTTGCATGCAGATTGAGGGTCAAAACTCGGGTCAAGTAAGTGCAGTGACTAAAAATGCTTCATTGTAGTATCAAACACAAATGTAGTACGGATTAGTAAGTTAGAAATGTTTTGAAAGTTAACTTGTTGGGTCAGATTGTCTGCTGATGCATAATTGGAAATTGATCTAAGTATAGTTAATACCGTTGGAACTATTTGTTAGTACTGCTAGTTTTGGTTTGCACCGTTGGTTGAAGTTTACGCTGCTGCATCTGTTACAACCGGAGGACTATTCCCAGTTTCTACCGTCAAGTCATCTGAAGTTAATACCGCTAGTCTAGTCTACATGGTTTCCACCGCTGGTACTGATAGCAGCGGAAACAATGCCTAGTGGATCCGTCAGAGTTGCACATGCTGTGAACAGTAATTACAGACCATGCTTAGCAGAAATACAGATACAGAGTTAGATTAGTTTCCAAACTTTAATGAGGATAACTTGTAAAAGAAAACTCTAATGACGAAATAGAGTTTTCTTATTTTCAAAGCATGGCATGCATATTAGTTGGTACTTTTGTTTTGACTATATGTATGGCTCATCTTCTTCATTGTAAAAGTAGTAGCTTCAAGGTTTCTTTGTAAATCCTGATACAAAACCAGTGTATCCGTATTATTACCATCAATAATAATATTGAAGCTTTGGTTGTTAAATTGTTTCTTGTTGTTCATACTGATTAAAATCTTCCTTGTTAACAAGTGTTATTCCGCAAACTTCTTGTTAATACTTCAAAGCTTTTAGTTGGTTAAATCTTGACATTGTTCAAGTCTGGGAACCACAAGTGGTATCAGAGCAGTTGTTAGCTTTGAATACAGGAAGTGTTTGAAGAAATTAAGCTTTAGAGTCTAGGCTACTTTTAAGAATGTCTGCAGAAACTTCAGATGAGATTCAAGCAACAAAGATTTCAATACTCAAACCTGATGAGTATGAGATGTGGAGAAACAGAGTTAGGCAATACATGTTGCTTACAGATTATCAAATTTGGGATATTGTTGAAAATGGTCCAAAGTATAAAACTGATGCGAATGGTGTTAGACTACCAAGATCAGCACCAACCTCTGATATTGAACGAAAAGAGAGAGCAACAGAGATGAAAACTCTCAGTACTCTCTTGATAGCAATTCCAAATGAATATCAAAGTAATTTTGATCAGTGTGCAGATGCAAAGGTTCTAATGGAGGCACTGGATAAAAGATTTGGTGGAAATGCTAGCACTAAAAAGAACAAAAGATCATTGCTCAAGCAACAGTTTGAAAACTTTGGAGCTACAAAGTTTGAAACTTTAACTCAAGTCTTCGACAGATTCTCAAAGTTAGTAGGTGATCTGGAAAATCACAAGGTCAACATAGATAAGGATGATCTTAATAGAAAATTCTTAAGATCATTGGGAGATAAATGGAAAATGTATACAGTCGGGTTAAGACAGAAAAGTGATTTAGATGATAAGGAGTTAAGTGACTTGTATAATGATCTCAGATCATTTGAATCAGAAGTGGAAAGCAAAAAGCAAGCAGATGGTTACTCTCAAAGTGCACAAAATGCAGCATTTATATCTACTGGTAAAAGACAAGCTGTGTCAAAGTCTTTTGGTGGCACATCAGTTGGATATGGATCTGGATCTGGTTCACTACCACAGGACAGATCTTATGATCAAGTTATGGAAGCTTTCTTTGCAGCTCATGTAAATTCATCACTCATTCATGAAGAATTAGAGGAAGTCAATCCTGATGATCTTGAAGACATGGATCTGAAATGGAAGATGGCTATGATTTCCATGAGGGTAAAGAGATACTTACAAAGGACTGGAAAGAGTAATTTCGGCTTAAGAAGAGAAGATAATGCTGGGTTTGATAAGAGTAAGGTAGAATGTTACAATTGTCACAAGATGGGTCATTTTGCTAGAGAATGCAGATCTCCAAAACAAGAAGGAAATGATCAAAGATCAGCTCAAAGAACTGGTGGGTACAATGGAAATCAAAGAAGAAACATTCAAATTCAAGATACTTCCACAAATGCTCTAGTATCTCTGGATGGACTAGGAGTGGATTGGAGTGATCAAGATCAAGTTGAAGAAATGCAAAATCTTGCACTAATGGCTCAAACAGAAGCTGAAGATTCAGATGAGGTTCCATATGAGGTACAAGCTAAATTATGTTCTAATGTATGCAAGAAAACCGTCAAACACTATAGAGATCATAATGCTAAAATCTGCAATGAGCTAAAAGAATGGGACATAAAAAATAGACATTATGTTGCTTCAATTGAAGATCTAGAAAACAGAATTAAAGCATATCAACAAAATGAGACTCAATTTGCTTATGATATTGAGTATGTCAAATATGAAAGAGATTTTTTAAAAGATAAAGTTGAAGATCTTCAAAAATTATTAGCTCAGGTCTTTAGTGAAAAAGAAAGCATGAAATTGACAGTATGGGATCTTGAAAATGCATCAAAGAGTGTTCAAAACATAATTGACTCACAGATTCATCATAAAATTAGAACTGGAATAGGATACAATTTAAATAATGTACCCCCACCTTATAATCACAACTACTTTCCTCCTAAAACTGATTTAGACATGAATAAGCTTAAGGAGTGTATGGTAGAAGAAGTTAAAAAGGTAGATCCAGTTAAAATTTTAGAAGAAAATGTGTTTGTTGAAAATGTAGAGATAACAGATTGGAACTCTGATGATGAAAATGAATCAAAACCTGAGTGCAGTAAGACTGAAACATCATGTGAAAAGGAAATGAAATCTCTCATTGGATTAGTTTCTGATCTGAAGAAAGAAAAAATTGTAGAAGGAAAGAAAATGTTTCAGGAAAGAGCAAAGCTTAATTTGGAAAAGATGAACAACACAGATAACAAACTCAAAACAGATCTAGGTTTAGTCAGCAATAAGGGCAAGTCAATGTGTGAAAATGTTAACAAACCTGTGTCAAAAAATCTTGAGTCCGTTAAGTGTTCAAAATGTATGTGCAAAACAAGCAGCTCATCATCCTTGTCAAAACCAAAAACTTATTCCAGAGGAAATCAAAGAAACTAGAATCAAATGGTCTCACAAAAATTGGGATCAAGTTTTCAAAGGATTGATGAGAAGGCCTGTTACATATGCGGAAGAACCAATCATCTTCAACATGATTGCTTTCATAATCCAAGATTTCAAAGGATTACGAAACCTTCATGGACATCTGTTGATAGAATTAATCATCAAAATTTTAAATCAAAAATTAATTCTATTAACATGGTTAAGAAGAGCAAGGCTTCTATAGTTAACAATGTTGCTCCAAAACAGAAAGCAGTGTTAACTAGACATAAAGCCAACAGTGGAAATCAGAAGACATTTGCAGTAACAAAACTTAAAACCGCCAAGCATATTAAGACTGCCAGCAATATTAATACCGCTAACCAAGTTACCACTGCTAACACAGTTAAGACCGCTCGTCCAGTTAAAACTGTTAAAGCAGTTAACACTTCTAGTAGTATTAACACTGCTACCAATCTTAAGACTGCCAGGCATTTGAATACTGGTTCAACTTCAAAATCTTTTAAACCAGTATCTGCTGTTATGTCTAATATAAGTTGGACTTGGAAATTAAAAAACAATGACAAATCAAAAATTTCCAAGAACAACAGTGCTTCACAGTCAATGACCTTCAAAAGAGTTGACTGGGTGAATGCACAAGGGATACCCAAAACCAAATTGGTTTGGTGTCACACCCCCAATTTCATGCTTTGCGGAAGAGACTGTTTTGGGGCATGACTAATCAAATATCAAAACACCAAAGTACAAGCAAACGACTCTAAATGAGACGTTGTAGAAAATACATTACATTACATAAGTTTTCAAAAGTAGTACAAAGTTTAAGTCATAAGTTTGAAACATAGTAGTGAGTTCGCAAAATGATTTCAGAAGATTTTAATACATAACCATTATACAAAATATAATGCAAGAAAATCTTCATGTCTAAATGGATGCATGCGACTTGTGATAGCTAGCTTATCCTGTAGGCCATTCCTACTGTTGATGAGTACCTGAGAATACAACACTAAAAGGTCAGCTATAAAGCTGGTGAATCTCACAGGTTTAAATAAACATTGATGTGATCAACATGATTATCCGACGATAATTAAAGAATGAAAACCGAACAGTGAGCAACAATGTAACCGAACAATGATTTACCCATTAGGGTTACCGACCAATGATTAAACCAATTAAGGTTTCCGAACAATGATTTACCGATAATGACATTTGTATTGCACTGAGCTATGATTCAAAGCCTAACCCGATCTTTGCCTCCCGATTTGGTGACACACCCATGACAATTACTAAAGTGCCCGTTTTTAACTTGGTTGTAGCTAGCAACCCGGACGGGGACGTCACTCCCATGATAGTACTATCCTTTAGTAACCGCGCCTTATTAAGTTAATGAATCATACACTGATGAGGACTTTAACCGAATTAAAACACTCGTGCATATACCGTACAATGAAAATCAAGACAACAATGATAACCGAGCAATGTAACCAATGTGATTAACCGAATTAAATAACAATGCAGATAACTTGAGTTAATACTAAATTAACTAACCGAATACCAGTGATCACGAAAACAATTTGTGTTGCATCTCCCCCAATTATTAAAAACAGTAAAAATGGGGCCGTGAGACTCACCTGAGTCAATCCGAGCAAATGAATATATTCGACGTGGAATAGACAATCTCTGAAATCCCTTAGAGTCCTAAACACGCGAGATTCTAATGAGTAAATGGATTATCCAATGTATTGTTTAAATGTTTATGTTTGAGTTTACAAAATTTGGTATGAGTATGAAAACAGTAATCTGCCATTTTCGGCCCCTAAACGACCCCGGATGGCCTAAAACTGACAAGGCTAAGGTACTTAGCTTTGATCATTGGGTTGTTTTTGAATGACCGAGCGAATTTGAGCCCAATCCGTTACAATAAATTTTTCATCGAGAAGCTACCCTGTTTTAAGTTGTTAAATCGTCGACGTTTTCGAAAATTTACTTGTTCTGTTTTAGCTAGAATTCGCCGGGCTAGTTTATTGATCCGTTGGATCATGAAATATAACGGGGGAATCCGCCGGATTCCCTTGAATCCGCCGGATTGGTGGCATTTGTGGGGAATACGCCGTATTCATTTGAATACGACCGTATTCATGAAAAATAGAGGGAATACGCCGTATTCATTTGAATACGACCGTATTCATGAAAAATGGAGGGAATACGCCGTATTCATTTGAATACGACCGTATTCATGAAAAATAGAGGGAATACGCCGTATTCCCTTGAATACGCCGTGTTCATGTTTTCTGGGCGGGAATACGCCGTATTCCCTTGAATACGCCGTATTCCGAGGTCTGGTTCGAGTCTGTTCGTTCCAAAACACACCCAAACCCATTTTAAAACCATTTTCGCATATAACCAACTTAATACAAAGCTAATACATGATATGTAACGTATTAAAAACATGAAATTAACGAAAAAGAGTTGATGATTCTTACTAATTGAAATTGGAACCGAAAATGAAGTTTGATGGTGATGAACGATGAAGACGATGATGATGATCCAGATTATGATGATGATGATGATACTGATTCTTGATCTTGTTAATGTTTTTGTTGTTGTTGTTTGATAGATTGAAAGAGAAATGAGAGGGAGAGATAGAGCCGAGAGATAGATAGATAGATAATGAAATGAATAGATCGGCCATCTCCAATTATTGGAGGTGGTTGACCGAGCTTCGATCCGTTACGTGGTATTTTGACCCGTGTTTTGATATCCGATTGTTATATAGTGAAAATGTTTTCAGATGGTAAATTTCAAAAATTGAAATCGTATAAGTTTTTATTTGAAGTATTTCACAAAAATACTTTTAGTGTGATACTAAATTATATCGTTGTTTCACTTTGAACTTACGGATAGTTTTAATTATCCAAAAAGAGTTTTGTAAATTTTCCGAGTATCGTAATATTATTTCTGTTAATAATATTCTATTTGGAAATGTTTTGGGACAACTTTTATTTTTATGTTTCCTGAGTGGTTTCAGATTTGTTCGCGTTGTGATTATTAAATAATCATTTCGTGTTATATATATAGTTATACATATATTATCCGAATACTTTGTTTTTGATTCGCACCGAGTACGAATAATTAAAGTTTAAATTGGCCCCTAATTTTGGCCCTTTTTGACCGGGTGTCACATTTGGGTTCCCAAGAGAAACTAATTTCTGTTTAAATTATACGTGCAGAGCAAGTCAAGGAGTACATGGCACATTGATAGTGGTTGCTCTAGGCACATGACAGGAGATAAAAGCAAGTTGCAGAACTTCAAGAAATTTGATGAAGGTCCTGTAGCTTTTGGAAGTAGTCCAAATGGTGGAAGGATTACAGGAAAAGGAATTGTCAACAGTGATAAGATAAGCTTTACTGATGTGTATTTTGTTGAACAATTGAAGTATAATTTGCTAAGTGTGAGCCAAATTACTGAGAAAAAGAACCCAGTTCACTTCACAGACATAGAATGTTTTATTCTTTCTGACAAATTTAAACTTGATCCAAATATGATCTTAATGAAATTTCCAAGAAAGAATAACATGTACTGTTGTGACTTAGCAAATTTCATACCTCAAAACGAGTTAAATTGTCTGATTTCAAAGGCTACTGTTGATGAATCTGATCTTTGGCATAGAAGGATGTGTCACATGAATTTCAAAACCATTAACAAACTTGTTAAAAGTAAACTTGTCAGAGGTTTACCTGAGAAAACATATTCATGTAATGATCACTGTGTTGCCTGTCAAAAAGGCAAGCAACATAAATCCTCTTATAAGTCCAAAATCATGATTTCAAATTGCATTCCTTTACACTTACTGCACATGGATTTGTTTGGACCAACGAATGTGAGTAGTATAGGGAAGAAATCATATTGTCTTGTGATCATTGATGATTTTAGCAGATTTTGTTGGGTATTCTTTCTTAGAACAAAAGATGAAACTGGTGAGCAACTTAGATCATTCATCACTAAGATAGAAAATCAAATGAATCTGAAAGTTAAAATCATTAGAAGTGACAATGGTACAGAATTTAAAAATCAATTGATGGATAAATTCTGTGATTCAAAAGGTATTGAAAGACAGTTTAGTGCTCCTAGAACTCCACAACAAAATGGGGTTGCTGAAAGAAAGAATAAGACACTAATTGAGGCTGCTAGAACAATGTTAGCAGATGCCAAATTACCAATGACTTTCTGGGCTGAAGCAATTAGCACTGCTTGCTATGTTCAAAACAGAACCTTAGTCATTAAGCCTCACAACAAGACACCTTATGAGCTAATTTTCAATAGAAAACCTTTAGTTAGCTTTTTGAAACCGTTTGGTTGTCCTGTTACCATCTTAAATACCAAAGATCATTTAGGCAAATTTCAAAGCAAAGTTGATGAAGGATGTTTTGTTGGATACTCTATTCCTAGTAAAGCCTATAGAGTATTTAATCACAGAACTAGAATTGTGGAGGAAACAATGAATCTGACTTTCAATGAACACACTCCAAATCTTGTTGGAACAGGACCAGCACACTTGTTTGACCTAGATGCTCTAACCAAATCTTTTAGACACTTGTATGAGACATCAAATGCAGGTACAAATGCAACTGTGCTGGTTAAAGCAAATAAAGAAAAGGGAAAAGCACCTGAATATGTTCTCTTTCCCATCTGGACTCCTGATCCTCCAGAAGTTTTTGAATCTCCACAACAACAAAGTCCAGAACAAGTCACAATCATTAATGATGATGAGAATGCATTATCATATTCTAATCTACATCAAACAGAAGAGGAAGCAGATCAAGGAACTGCTGAGAATGCATCAGAACATGTAGATGAAGATCAAAGTACACCATGTCACAATGTGTCTAATCCTCCTGATTTGGATCAGAACATGACAAATCTTGAGACTAGTATTCCTGAATCATCTTCATCACATTATCAAGCTCACAAAATCTATCTTCCTTTAGATAATGTGATTGGTCCCATAGATGCACCCATGCAAACCAGAAGGCAATCAAGAGATAATGAAGAGGAAATCAACACTTCATTGTATGCATGTTTCTTATCTCAGATAGAACCTAAGAAAGCAATTGAAGCTTTAAAGGATTCTAGTTGGGTTGAAGCAATGCAGGAAGAACTGCTTCAATTCAAGATCCAAGAAGTGTGGACTCTAATGGATCTTCCAAAAGGTAAGTGGCCCATTGGCACTAAGTGGGTGTTCAGAAACAAGAAGGATGAGAGAGGAATTGTCATAAAGAACAAAGCAAGATTGGTTGCTCAAGGTTATTCTCAAGAAGAAGGTATTGATTATGATGAAGTTGTTGCTCCAGTGGCAAGAATTGAAGCAATCAGATTATTCTTGGCTTATGCATCCTTCAAGAACTTCAAAGTGTATCAAATGGATGTAAAAAGTGCATTTCTTTATGGTAAAATTGAAGAAGAAGTGTATGTGTGTCAACCTCCAGGATTTGAGGATCCTATGCATCCTGATAAGGTATACAGATTGGATAAGGCATTGTATGGATTACATCAAGCTCCAAGAGCCTGGTATGATACCTTATCTGTGTATCTTTTGGAAAATGGATTCAAAAGAGGTTCCATTGATAAGACTTTGTTCACAAAAAGAATTAAGAGTGATATTCTACTTGTTCAAATAAATGTTGATGACATCATTTTTGGTTCTACAAAAGATTGTTTGTGCAAAGAATTTGAATCTCTAATGCATCAGAAATTCAAAATGAGCTCAATGGGTGAGTTAACATTCTTTCTGAGATTGCAAGTAAATCAACAGTCTGATGGTATCTTCATTCACCAAGGGAAATATGTGAATGACATTCTAGAAAGATTTGGTTACAAGGATGTGAAATCTGCTAGCACTCCAATGGAAACACACAAACCAATGGTTGCAGATCTTGAGGGGGAGAGTGTTGATGAACACTTATACAGATCAATGATTGGATCCCTTATGTACTTAACATCAAGCAGACCAGACATCATGTTTGCAGTATGTGTGTGTGCAAGATTCCAAGCAATCTCATCTGTATGCTGTCAAAAGGATCTTTAGTTATCTCAAAGGTCAATCAAAATTGGACCTATGGTATTCAAAAGATTCTGCATTTGAGCTTATTGCTTATACTGATAGTGATTATGGAGGTGCAAATGTGGATAGAAAGTCCACATCAGGAGGATGTCAATTTTTGGGAGACAGGCTAGTCTCATGGCAATGCAAAAAGCAAACCACTGTATCCACTTCAACAGCAGAAGCAGAGTATGTTGCTGCAGCAAGTTGCTGTGCTCAAATCTTGTGGATTCAAAATCAATTGCTGGATTATGGTTTGAAATTCTTAAATACTCCTATGTATATTGACAACAATTCTGCTATCAGTATCATCAATAACCCAGTTAAACACTAAAAAACTAAACACATTGAGATCAGATATCATTTTATTAGAGATTGCAATGAGAAAAGATTGATTCTGATTTTCAAAGTCCATACTGACAATCAATTTGCAGATCTATTCAATTAAGCATTTGATGTGGGTAGATTTACATATTTGATTACAAGTATTGGAATGATTAACTTGACATAAATCTTTTTCATTAATATCATTTTTGTATATATATCTCATAAAGTGTTTAAAACGGGTTAATTGTTTTATCTGAGATGTTAACACTGCCGGCATTAATGTTAATACCGCCAGTACACAAGTTAACACCTCCAGTGCAAATATAACCACTGCCAGTTCAGTTGTTATGTTAACACTGCCAGTTCATACTTATAACTGGTACTTGTCACATTTTTGGGAATTTTTGTTTTGTGTGTATATACATTTTGTGTGCAGGTTGCAGGTTTACTTTAAAATATGTGGCTGATTTTGGTCAAACTAAAGTCCAAAAGTTTTATCACCATATATTTTTTCTGAAAGAAAGATTCCAATGTGTTTAAGTACAACTTATTCACATCTTTTTAGGAGAATAGTAATATTTTCAGTCTTACAATCTTTCTTATTTTCAAGATTCTAATCATAGCTCTGGGTTCTATAACTTCGTGTTTATCAACCAAAATGTCATTCATTATCTCAAAGTTTTTCAAGAAACTCAAATCTTTAAAGGCAAAAATGAACCCAACTCCAGAACAAACTGTGATTGTAAATGAAATTCCAACTTCTTACTTGTTCGACAATTATTACTCTCCAAGAGAAAAATTTTCTACTGAAACATCAGGTAATACAACTTCTGGAACCTCTGACAATGAGATTCAAGAAGAACCAAACCCTGAGCTGATCAGTTTGGATGAATACCACCAAATGGAAGCTATTCAAGAGTATGAACATGATCATGTAGTTGAAACACTACAAGAACAGGTTCAGCAACTGGATAACTACAACTGGGGATTAATGCATCAATGTCGAGAAACTGAGACTAGGCGACGCATTGCTAAACGATCTCTTCCAGGGAAAATAAAGGACAGATTACTTCATTGGAAATACTTGGCAAAAAGAGCAAAAACCAAAGCCAAGATATGGATCAAGTGTAAACTGGATCCATCTAATGAAGTCAGATTTAACTATATTCCTCCTTACACTTCTTATAGGGATCATCTGATGAATCGTCACTATGCTCAAGACTTGGAATTTCCGGATCTCCAAGATCCTGAATTGTTTTAAAAAAAAAAATTAATTAAATTACAACCGCTAGCTGTAGTTACAACCGCTAGCCATACTAGTTATAGTTACAACCGCTAACTATACTAGTTATTCTGTTAACACCGTCAGTCTAACTAACTGTTTTGTACCGCCAGTCATATTGTTATAGTTAGTACCGCTGGTGTCATTGATACTGTTTTAAATTAGGGCTTGTAACTACCGCTAGTTTATAACAGGAATAAGAGGGTGAAAATCTTTCATTTTCACATACAACTCTTACTCGCTCTCAAAAACTTGAAATCCTCAACCAACATCATCAAATCTTCGCACTCAATTTCAAGTTTAAATCGATCATGGCTTCGTCTTCTTCATCTGAAACTCTTGCAATCGCAAAGAAACATAATATTCTTGAATTTCTGAAGAAAGTTCAAGGATCAGATGATTATCATGGAATGATTGATTTTCTGTTACACAGCAATCTTAAAGAGGCTCTTTCTGTAAACCCCATCATCTATATTTCTCATCTAAATGATTTCTGGACATCGGCAAAAACAATAGAAATCGAAGGGGTCACTACAATTGAGGGAAAAGTTGCTGGGAAAGTGATCAAAATTTCTGAGGCTTCAATCCGTACTCACTTGTTGCTACAAGATGCAGATGGTATGGATTGTTATCCTATTCTTGAAATTTTTGATAAATTAAAATTGTTAGGGTATGAGGGGGAGAATGATTGTGTAACACCCTGTTTCTGGGTCTAGTAGTATGTTAATATTTTCTAACTGTGAATCATTATTTACTGTGTTAGAAAATAGTTTTGGTGCATTTTAGTCAAATAAATGGGTAAAAGAGTCGAATACTCTATTGTGACTAATAAATTATTGATGGTTTTAAATTAATTCAGTTGACGGTAAAATAATATAATGTTTCCCCGCAAATGGTTTTTAAGTTCCAGACAACGATTAGTACGGGGAATGAAATTTAAACAATTAGATGATAGCCTCATATTTGAGTCGGTTGAAGACTCCTTATTTATATACATACGTACGTATTATACATATATGCATAAATCATTTAAACCCTAGATTAACTCTTAAAATCACTTCCTTCCATCAAATTAATGATGCCAAATTCGAATTCAAGCTTCAAGATCAAAGGTTATCATCCTCTAATCATTCTAATCAACATGTAAGTATCAATTTCTTGAAATTTATGAACCCTAGAATTTGGGTTCTTTGATGTTCTTGATTATAATTCGAATTAAGGGTTTAGATTGGTGAAATTGATGTGAGATAAACTCACTAATGATGATAAGTAACAAGATTCAAGCTAAAAGTTATTTTTTTGTTTAGTGTTCTTGAGGTTTGTGATGATTGAGATGAATTTAAGGCATGAAAGGATTATATAATTGTTATTTGATGTTTAAATCATAATTATAACCTAAACCCTAACTTAGAAATGAGAGAATTAGTGTATGATTTTGTAGAAAGTCTAAGGGTTTAGTTGATTATGTTATAATCAAAGCTTTTAAGCTTGAGTTAATGATGTATAAATAATTAAGTGTTGTTAATGATCATCTTGTGATTGATTAAAGATGATGATTTACATAGATTATACTAAGGGTTGTGAAATTGTTTGGGTGTTCTTGAGAATTTGAGGATTATTATAACCATGATGGATTATATGATGGAAATTGATATTAATTGTGATTAAGAACACTTAATTAATAATCAAAGGGAAAAGTTAGCACTTATGTGGATAAGAGTTTATGAAACATTGTGTTGGGGATTTGAATGAACTAAAGATATTTGATGATAATGATAATAACCTTGTTGAAGGTGTAATCATGTTAAATTGGGATGGTAAAAGTTGATTAAATGTGGTTGTGATTTTAATGAGCATAAACTTGATAAGTAAGTGTGAATTATGTCGTTAAGATGTTGCTTGTAATATTGGAATAATGTTATATATATTATGAGACAAGTAACTAACTTGTATTATTCTACTGTATTGTCAGATGTGCAGAAGGCTCAGTGATATTAGACTACTGAGTGGATGCCTGAGGTGGTCGGTGAGTGGATCTCTAATCCTCAGCGTAACTTGGTTGTAACAAGTTTGGTTACAACAAGTAACGTGTTATTACTTTATTATTTGCATTGATGATTATGCGGATAGTAATAATACTGTTGATATGTTGACTAGTTGAATATGTGACTTGTTGATTACGTGATCACTTGAGTTAATTGGCCTTCGGGCATCAGTTGTTAATGAGGCAACGAGTTGTTGAACTGTTGGTTGGGCTAGTTGGTTATCCAAAGTTTAACACACCTCCTGTGTTAGTTGAAGATAATCAATAGCTATCGGTCTCGTCCGTATGGCCATACGGATATGGTTGGGTAAGTGTTCTTGGGGAGCCACCCGGGTTTATGGTTATCCCCAGAGCCGCCGATCCTCATTATGGTGTTGTTGATTAGTTGAAATGTTGCATTGTTGAACTGATGCATTGTTGATGTGTTGTATTGTGTACTTGCTTGTTTAGTGCTTATTGTTGTACACAAGGTTGTTGAGCTAAGTTAGGTTGTTGATTAGTTATCTGCTCACTTAGCGTTATGCTAATCCCCCACATTATCCCTTCTTGCAGGTTTTGGCTATTATATTGGGTGGGCAAGAAGTTGGACTAGAAGGAATGTTTGACCTTGAGGCGTTACTCTGATAGTGGTTTGTATAAAATAATGTTTTAACATGTTTTTATATAACACCTCAATCGAGAAGTTATGTTTTTAAAAGGTTGAATTTTATATGTTGATAATATGGTGTAAACTATTACTAATTATTTGGACTTACGCTTCCGATTTATTATATTTAAATGAGTATAATTGAGGGGTGTTATAGATTGCAAGTTAACATTTTTCAAATCAATGTTTTGCCCCCAATGAAAATACTTAATTCATACCCTACAACAATGTATTTCTCAAAAAGGACTTCTTTTGATTAGTTTAGCAGTAATATTGCAACTGCAATAATCTGCTTAGCTAATGGAGAGAAGTTTAATTTTTCAAAATTGATTTTTACTGGTATGTTGTATAATCTGGAGCATCCCAAAGATAAATTTTTAATGTATCCAAGATTCTTGCAACATATTTTCAACAAAGATTTAAAAGATTTGCCAACTACTGGTGATAAAATTGTTATCTCTTCACATTCTAAAAAGGTTTTTGCAAATATGAAGAGAAAAGGTACTGTTAAAGGTACTGCCTTCTCTGGGAAGGATACACCTTTAACTTCACACATGTTGAGAGCAGAAGCTGGTCCATCAACCACTTCTGCACCTGCAGTTCAGGAGGAAGATACACCCCCTTCCTCTCATCCCAAAACTGCAGTGAAACCATCAAAGAGAACAAGGGACCCTAAACCATCCAAACATAAAGGCAAAAAGGCTAAGAAACAGGTATCTGAGGCTCCTCTTTCTCAGATGTCTCAGTCTGAACTAAACATAAATGAGGTGGTCAATGTAGAGGGTGATGACCATGTGGAAAGGGCTGCCACTACTGTATCTACCTCAGAAGGAGTACAGGACAGTGGTAATGGAAATATGACCCAATCCATGGCAACACAAGATGCAGAGATTCCAATGGATTCCTCTAATTCAGAGGACCCAATGGATATCATTGCATCTAGTGGTCCCAGTACCAAGAACAAAGGGGCCTCTACTAGTCATGCTAGGCATGATGCAGCTGGTGGTTCCAGTGATCCATCAAAGGAGGTTAACACTTCCAAAGATGGTGAGGACAGTTCTTTACTAAATGAATTGACGAATACTTGTACCAAGCTGTGTGATGTAGTGAAAAAGCAGGGTAAGGAAATTGCTGATCAAAGAAAGGAATTGAAGGAGTTGAGAGATTTAGTGGATGAGCTAATAAATGAAAGGAACATGAGAAAAGAAAAGGCAGAGAAGAAGTCTGAAGGTTTGAAAAGGCTTGTTAGGGGAAATAAAAAGAATGTAGTTGAATTAACCTCTGATTCATCTAGTTCTTCAGAAAGCAGTGATAAAAATGATGAAAATCAATGGTGCTTCACTGGAGCTATGCCTTCATCTGCTGTATCAAAAGATCAAGCAGACAAACTTCTTGAAGAAGATGATCAGAGAAAAGAGCTTGAAGCAGAATATGAGATGCCTCGTCTGTTTTCAACTCTTGAGACAAATGATGATAAGCTTGATGATAATGAACAGATGGGTGATGGTGAAAGAACAGTTCTTGGAACAGGTTTGTTTGAAGATGTTGAACCAGAAGTGGTAGATGCTACCATAATGAATGTGGTAAAAGATGCATTAGATTTGGAGTTGCCTACTGATGTTGAGAAACCAGTTTCTACCGCTGGAGATAAGGTTAGTACCGCTAGTGAAATTCCAGTAGTTTCCACCGCTGGCACTAGTACTGCTATTGAAACTCAATCGGTTTATACTGCTGCAACAAATATTACCACATCTGAGCAACCTGAACCAGTTAGCACTGGTGGAAAAGATGAACCAGTTGCTACTGCAAGTGATGAGCACACTGCTGCTGAGGCCTTAGTTGAAGTGGCTAAATCTGTCCAAACAAGAAATGTGGGTATAACACTAAGAGAGCCTGATGTTGACAAAAGGCAAGAAAATGTCAAATCAAATTTGAAAGAAAAAGAAAAGTCTGCATCAAAAGATAAAGGCAAAGGTATTTTAGTGGAACCTGCAAAGCCATTGAAAAGTAAGGATCTTGAAGCCATAAGTGAAAATGTGGCTAGACAACTTCAAGCCCAGTTTGAAAAGGAAAGAGGAGGTGGATTCATTGAGGTTGATGTAAAGGTTATGATGACCCCAGAAGAACAAATTCACTTTGATCATCTATTAGCTTATGGATCAAGGAATGCTCAAATGGAAGCATTCACTCCTGATCAAAGGTTAATGTGGTATCTGGATATGCTTGAACAAAGAAGAAAGCATATGTCAAAGAAGAAGATGGAGGAGAAAAGAAAGAAAGCTCCTAGCATGAGACAGCTAAAGGATAGATATGCAAGAGCTGTGAGAAATTATACCAGTCAGAATTTGAAAACCTTGATGGCTATGGACTTCTATGATCTTGAAAAGAAATACTTAAGGATTCAGAAAGAAAAGGAAGAACAGGCCAAGAAAAGGGAAGAAGAGGAAGCAAAAGATGCTCATAAAAAGGTGTTGACTGCAGAAGAAATAGAAAGAAATCAAAGGACTGCAGAAATCAACAAAGCAAAGGCTGAAATGGAAAAGAAAGAAAAGGAAGAATTGAATGCTTTGAAAAAGAACATTCCAAAGGAAACAATTCAATTCAGTAGAAGAGTAAAGAAGATGGATGCTCAGATTGAAGCTGAAGAGATGTCAAAGAATATAAATGAATCTGAAGCTGAAACAAAAATTCATTCTGAGAAGGAGTCTACATCTAAGTCTGAACAGTCCACTGAAGAGGAAGTGGTTGCTTGGGACAAGATCAAAGCAATGGTAGAAGTTGAAGCACCTAAAGTGCCAATTGCTATACAATTTCCTATCATTGATTGGTATTTTGTATCTGATGAAAATATGAAGAGATGGCTAAAAATTGTGAGAGCTGCTCATACAGAGGAAAGATTTCTATCTTTCTACAGGTGTGTTCAAAAGATATCCAGAGATGATCTGGATGATATGTGGGGGATTGCAATGAGAAAATATCAGAATTCTAAGAAATACAGTGAGGAAGAAAGGGTCTACAACTATCTTTCAATTCTGTTTGAAATGGATGCTGAAAATGAATTCTACAAAGATTTGACACGTGCAAAAGTATGGCTTTGTCACTCTCACAATGGAATTCATGTGGTGCAGCTTCAAAGCAGTGTATTTGCATATTTCTTCATTGGCACTGAATATCCATGGAGTCTAGGTCAGTTATCTTCAATGCTCAAGCTGAATATCAAATGTGATGATCTAGATACAGCTGCTTCTTTAGTTCATGAAGTTCAGAACTATTATAAGAAGGCACTTGCAAAGTATGCTGTTGAAAGTGAAGAATATAGAAAGAAAAGGGCTGTAGAGATCAAAAAGAAATTCAAGGATCTGAAATAGAAAACTTGAGTCTGTTTATGGAAAGCTCAAGTTTAGGGGGAGATTGTTGGGTCAGATTGTCTGCTGATGCATAATTGGAAATTGATCTAAGTATAGTTAATACCGTTGGAACTATTTGTTAGTACTGCTAGTTTTGGTTTGCACCGTTGGTTGAAGTTTACGCTGCTGCATCTGTTACAACCGGTGGACTATTCTCAGTTTCTACCGTCAAGTCATCTGAAGTTAATACCGCTAGTCTAGTCTACATGGTTTCCACCGCTGGTACTGATAGCAGCGGAAACAATGCCTAGTGGATCCGTCAGAGTTGCACATGCTGTGAACAGTAATTACAGACCATGCTTAGCAGAAATACATATACAGAGTTAGATTAGTTTCCAAACTTTAATGAGGATAACTTGTAAAAGAAAACTCTAATGATGAAATAGAGTTTTCTTATTTTCAAAGCATGGCATGCATATTAGTTGGTACTTTTGTTTTGACTATATGTATGGCTCATCTTCTTCATTGTAAAAGTAGTAGCTTCAAGGTTTCTTTGTAAATCCTGATACAAAACCAGTGTATCCGTATTATTACCATCAATAATAATATTGAAGCTTTGGTTGTTAAATTGTTTCTTGTTGTTTATACTGATTAAAATCTTCCTTGTTAACAAGTGTTATTCCGCAAACTTCTTGTTAATACTTCAAAGCTTTTAGTTGGTTAAATCTTGACATTGTTCAAGTCTGGGAACCACACAACTGGTATCAAATAGTATAGCATATTTGGCAAAAGGACCATAGTTGAAGAGTGAAGTACATTCTACCGAATATTCACCTTGCATTCACATCATTCGGGTTGTGACCAGGAACAAAAGAAAAATCATCACTTTTTATTTGTTTTCCGTCTAAATTATAATAGTTTATATCTTTTGGGTAGAAATCAGTTAAATTCTCATATTGTTTTCTTATGGTTATGAGTTTATGACGGCTAAAATAGTGGTGGTAAGTGATGGCGATCGATTAGTGACGTTGGCAACAATGGTGGTGCATTAACCATGTAAAAAAGATGGTCACTGTCATTCTGTTATTACCAAAGCAATCATAATTTACTAAAATGGTCTCTTTATTTTTTTATGGTTATAATAACAAAAATAGGGGGAAGTTTATATAAAGAAACCAATATGAGTATTCAGATAATAAAAGGATGGTTCAAGACTCCTATCACGAGAGACTTGAAACAGAATCACATGTGTATTTTGTTACATCTTAGATCACTTTGTTGATTATATATAGGCACAAACACATCTGTTTAGAGGCAATCTGTACCTATATATTTTTGATTTATAGACGAAGGTTATTTTCTAGTATCGAACTTTTTAGTCGTGTCAAATGAACTCACTTCCGAACACATATTTGTAAAAGTTTGATTCAATAACCATAAAAGGGAGTGTCTTGTTCTTTAGAAAGACATCTAAATAAAAAGATGTCTCGGATTTTTTAGGTACTCATTGTTTATCATACCTAATGATATTGATAACTGGATCCTATTTTGAAGCACACGTTTAACAAATTGAACAATTATCACATAAATTTAACGAGTTGCACAATTAACAAACTACTTGACTTTGAATTCGATTGAGCTTGAATTATTGCTTGTAGCCGTGATTCAGAATGATAACTCGGCTATGCTCATTCTAAGCTCATTTAAGTATTTCAATCGAACAAGCTGATCGAACTCGACCAGTCTAATTTCCTTTTATTTTCTATGTGTTCTATAACACTAGGTAAGTGCAAACGTATAACCGAACTTAAAAAACCTCAACTATAAAAGAATCTTTGCGAACTTGATGTGAAGTTATGAAATAAGTGTATCGAACTCTAACCGTAAACAAACAATTTGAACTCGAATTAAGTCTTTCATGCACCCCAGTTAAAGCGTTCACTTTTCAAATGCACACAGTTATCGAAGCATCATCGGCCTAGAGTTATCGAGGTGGCACTTCCAATCACGAGGTTGGGGGTTCAAATCTTGAGGATAAGACAATTATATATATTCGTAGTAGTAGGAATGTGCGTAATTGCCTTTCAACAAAATGCACAATTTAAGAGATACACAATCATTACACTTGTTATCCGATAAAATTTAATTTTACCGGTTATAAAACTTTTTCATTGATTAAACATAAAATCATTTTGAGACAATAAACAATAGTAGTACTTTTTCGTTGATTAAACATAAAATTATTTTGAGAGAATAAACAATAGTAAAGTGTACATTTTAAGTGACATGTAGACGGTAAAATTTATTATTATTAGTACTCCATTCGTCTCAGTCAAAGTGTTCATTTTAACTCTGCATGTAATTTCATTCTTCTTTAACTACACTTTTTATCCATTAAATATCTAACTATACTTACGACAGTACTTACCATACCTACTAATAAAATCTTTTTTAATTGGGTAAAAATCAAAATGAACGTCAAGACATCTCAAATTAGTAATTTGCACATTAAATGGGACGGAGGGAGTATTATAATTAAAAAAATAGAAAGTCGAGTGCCCCGAAGTCGATTTGAATAGTTAACACGCTAATTACACCATCTAGATTTTGAACTTAAAAGGGTAAATTGATTTTGTCGGCTATGTACCCCCTGTTTGTCCCAAGGTCGGCAACTTACCCTCTAAAGTTCCAACGTATGCTATCTATCCTTATATTATGTGCTAGAATCTCTTAAAAATTAAGTTTTACCGTTTCGGGCATTTAATTGCTCATTGAACAGCAATGTGTCAGACCACGTGTCGCATTTGTAATCGCCCACGTCGTCAATTTAACCCGTTGTTCCGGTCACAAGTTACCATCTTACCTACATCGATACAAACTTTACCACTTGAATGCAGACATTGGAACTTTAGAGGGTAAGTTGCCGACCTTAGGACAAACAGGGCTACATAGCCGACAAAATCAATTTACCCAACTTAAAAATACAAGAAAATGACATCACGCATTACTGACTTGTACTCTAACGCATCACATCTGTACACGTACACACATTGTTCTCCACAAAATTTCCTTTAACAAGACAACCTCCAATTTGGGGGAAACTGTGCATCTCCCTGACAGAAAAAAAGCAATTTTTAAATTAAATTAAAAAATAAATTTAAATCAAAGTTTTCTCCCAAAACTCACCCTGTTTCTCAAACGCCGCCAATCAAATCGAGCTTCCAACAACAACGATCACGATTACGCATATGATTGCGAATGAATATTGAGATATCTGATGATCTGTAGCGTCGAATTCACGTTTTGTGTTTCTAGAAAATGCTCGCGATTCAGCTATTAGATTCAAACCCTAAGGATATACATATATCATCTAGCCATGTCAAGGTATTGGATTTATTTGTTTAAATTGAATTTGTTAGGGTTTCGGTTCATGTTCATTTGATTGCTTTGTATTTCCATGGATTAATACTTATAGAAATAGAAACCTTATGCTTATATATGTTGAATGCATTGATTGATAGAGCTTTATTGTTGTTGACTATTTCAACCATGTTACTTGACTTTTTGCTAACAATAATTTGCAAGAGCTAAGTATTATATGGTTTGTACAAGCTGTTATAAATTGCTCATTTTTTGCAACTCATATTGTTTGTTGCCACATTTAGTTATGTAGTGAAAAGCCCGAGTATGATGGTTTAGAAGAAAGTAATTACATTTATGTGGACTAAGCTAGACAACTTCTAGGGTACATTGTTTTTTTTTTTCCTTGAAATGAATTATTAAGCTAAAGATGATTCAGGATCACAAATCTTTAACTATTTGCTAATCGGAATATGCAAGTGACTGAATCAAATTAAGATTCTGTTGGGAGCGGGGTTTAAATTGTTAGTGATATTTTGCCTTGGTGGAGACGGTGGGGGAAGTAAGATTGAAGCGATAGTTACTTGCAACTGTATCATATTTGATAAAAATGACAGCCGTTGTCTAATGGGTCTCAAATATGTAGTTCCTTCTGTTCAATCTATTCTAGGAGTAGCTAGAAACTTTTTTTTTTTTTGTATATTTAATTTATTGTCTTTTAGTTTTATGGCATAGTTTTTAGCTATCCTCTTTCACACAGTCCGCCTTCTACATGAGACAGCCTATTTCGATAATAAATAAATCTGGAGACATGAAGCTTTGGGAAGAACAGTTTTGTCTTTGGTCAATTTGGCAAGATGCCAAACCTTCTAGGTGTGAGATTAGGATGTCTGAAAGTTGAGGATTGACTCCCAAATACCTGATGTTTCCTTTTCTTTCTCTCTCTGTTATTATTATTATTTTTTTTTATGTTGTTTTTGTTTAGGATCAACTAAGTTTTTGGTAATATAGGTTCTTGGCGATCAGAAATATTAAAAGAACAGCACAATCAATCCGATCAAGCAACCTGGGAGTAATTTCAGAAGCTGGGAAGCATGGCTCAGTCATTATATCTGGTTTTCACAATTTTAGATACAGGATGTATTCTCAAAACAGGATTGTTAATGAAGGGTTCCCTTCGATATTGGCAAGTAAAGGAAGGTGTGTATTTGGAAAGAATACATTCTTCAGAAACTATTCTGTTGTCCCGTCTAATAACACTATAACACATCATGCCCGAAATGCTTGGAAGAGGCTTTCCAAGAGTTCATATTGTGATGTTCAAGTTTCGGGCATAAATAGGATCGCTCAAGCATTTACGTTGGCATTGAGCCGCTCATATGTGGTTCTTCCTGGTATATTCGCCTTCACATTTGGCAATATGGCGTTAGCTGATGCAGGGTCAAATCTTGATTATTTTCAGCCAAGAAATACTCTATACACCCGTGCTGAAAATGGACACGCACTCTTGGTTTCATCAGTACTTTCTGTGTTTGAAGGTCTAATATTACTATTCAGAGCTATGTATTTGGCAATTTTGTTCTCACCCAGTATGGTGATGGCTCCATTTGTCGACTATTTTGGCCCTTCGTCTAGAAAAACATGGCTCCAAGTTGTACGTCGAACTTTGGAAATAGCGGGTCCAGCATTTATAAAATGGGGTCAATGGGCAGCCACACGGCCAGACCTTTTCCCTACAGATTTATGTACCGAGCTCTCTAAGCTTCATAGCAAGGCTCCTGAACATAGTTTTGCTTACACAAAAAAGACAGTTGAGAAGGCATTTGGCCGCAAAATTTCTGAAATTTTTGATGATTTTGAGGAGGTGCCTGTAGCTTCAGGAAGTATCGCACAAATCCATCGAGCTTCTTTGAGATATAGATATCGCGGCAAGCGTAACAAGCCTCTTTTAGTTGCAGTTAAAGTTCGGCATCCTGGGGTGGGTGAATCAATTAAAAGAGATTTCGAGATTATCAACGTTGTTGCAAAGATGTCTAAATTCATTCCTACACTTAATTGGTTGAGATTAGATGAAAGTGTACAACAGTTTGCAGTTTTTATGATGTCCCAAGTTGATCTTGCACGGGAAGCTGCTCATTTAAGTAGATTCATATATAACTTCCGCAGTTGGAGAGACGTTTCGTTTCCCAAACCTGTATATCCGCTTGTTCATCCCGCAGTTTTGGTGGAAACTTTTGAGCAAGGGGAAAGCGTGGCACGTTATGTTGATGACCTTGAAGGACATGTTCGCCTTAAGAGTTCGCTTGCACATATTGGGACTCACGCACTCTTGAAAATGCTGCTGGTAACAAGCTTAATCCTTTTATTGTCTACTGTGCACTTTATTTTGCTGAACCCCTCTGTTGCTTTGTGCTGATAAGCCGTGATAACACAATTGTTGTTTATAGTTAGAGTTGGCAGAATAAGACTATAAGTGGGTCGGCCATGACGGAAATTGGGGTCAAATCGTGTTTATGTTGAAATTGGTATTTTTTGTGTGGGTTGAATCAGGTCGCCGGTTTAAGTTGACTCACATACAGCGTTTTACAAAAAAAAAATAAAAAATACTAATAATATTATTACTATAAAAGTGCCTATCTGAGATTACAAAGATACTACGTTTACATCTATGATCGAAATCTTAGGAGGTTCTATGGATTGAAATTACACTGTTGGCGGCTATTAACCCCTTTCAGATGTTCCCTTCTCTAGCTGAATCTTATGGGTTGATCACTTGATCTCTTTGAGATAGAAGTCATAGAACACAATCCATATCAACCATCTATGACCAAAGTGAATAGAAATCTTGATGCTAAAAGAATAATTTCATTGTATTTTTAACCTGGAAGAATGATCGTTTATGCAACAAAATACCGAGTATGATGAGTCTGAAATGGCATGGCTAAATCACTTAAGATTTGTTGTATGGTTAGGTTTCGTAATAAATTATTTAAACCATGGTGCTTGGGTTTTGGTTATAAATCTGCCATTTATAATGCTGAGAAGTTGGTAGCTATGAGAATGACCTATTTCAGATAGATCTTTTTAATGAAATGCAAGCAAAATACCAATTACTATTGGCACAGTTGGTGTATAGTGTGGGCTATTTTAGGATCACTTCATATAAAGGCTTATATATTTTAACAAACTTACTGGTTTCGTATGTAAGATTTGCGTGGTAATCAACACCTCAACTTTAACTGCCTTTGTTTTGGCTTCTTATTTGAGTGTTTGACTTTCAGAATCATTATACTCCGTATGTGTTTCTGTAAAAAAAACTAATATTGTTTCAAAAAATGCCTAAAAATATTGGTAGTATGCTAGAATGACTACTTTGGACGTATCACGCAAATGTAAATGCAAAAGGAAATCTCATACGTGACTTTTCCTGTTGTCCAAAATAACTTTTTCTAGCTAAAATTAATGTTCATTTTAAAAAAGTGACGGCTCTTTTGAATAAGGGTGCAAGTCGATTGGATTTATCGATTTTGTATGTAAACTCACCCTGGTTTGTATGTTAACCTTTAAAGAGGCACAAGAGAAAAAAGTTGTACTTGTGTGCAACATCTTAGTACAAAGAAGGCACTGCGTTTACGTTGGGAGCAGATGCAAGAAATAGAATCCGAAGTGATATATACCGTACAACACCTTAATGCACAGAAAGCATAGGATTGGTTATTTAAATGTTTTTCTTGTTTTTCAGGTTGACAACTTCATTCATGCTGACATGCATCCTGGAAATATTCTTGTTCGGAGCAAATCGTCTCGTAAAGGGATCTTCAAATCGAAGCCTCATGTGATATTTCTTGATGTAGGCATGACTGCTGAACTTTCAAAGAGTGATAGAGTGAATTTGTTGGAATTCTTTAAAGCTGTTGCTCGTAGAGATGGACGCACTGCAGCAGAGTGCACCTTGAGGCTATCAAAACAACAAAATTGTCCTAATCCTCAGGCTTTTATCAAGGTAATGCTAGTCTTATATCTTTTCGTTTAACGTAATCTTCAGTTATGGAGACGGCAAATTTGATGGGTTGTGTAAAGGGTCGTAACTGGGTACTTTTTATTAATGGCAAACCTACAACCTGTTCCACCTATGTACAATCACATATTTATACACACATTGTCTCCCATGACACTTGAACCCACAACCTCTCGGTCGATGGCTTCTCACATACAGCTTGGCCAAAGGCCCTTTGGTAACGCAGGGTACCTTTTGATATAGGGCCAAACAGACCGGTTGGACTGGCTTTGTCTAGGTTTTTAAAGTATTAATAAATAGTTTAAGCATCAAATTCGATTATAAAATTTATATTGTGTGCTTGTTGTCAACCGTAATCTAGTTATTTGAGTAAAATGATTCGTGAGGTTTTATGCTTAAAGAGTACACTTTAGGTGACCTTTGACGCATTTGATCCATTTTCTCGTTAGTTACTGTTTTAATTTTACATTTTGATCCGTTAGAGATAGAGCATACCAAAATCGACTCTTTCGTTATCGAATACCTTTTGACTAATCTGTAGGACAGTATTTTGCTTACTGAACTTTCTTTATGCTGCTTACAACAAACCATCTAGTTGGAGCAAACATTCATTGATGATAATTGCAATGTTTCCTAGTTGCATGGTGAATGTGGATATCAATAGTCATTCATGTTCAAAGTTATTTGATATCCACTTTGCTTTTAGTATAATATATATCTGGAGAAGTGAGTCCTTATTCATCTTACAAATAAAGACCTTTTTTCAACTTCAGAGTTGACTTTCTTTCTCTCTTTTATTTATTTATATTTTATTATACTACTCAGCTAAATATTTTTTTTATTAAATTATAAAGCTGATTAAAAATGAAGATTTGTATTGAAGATGCCTTACTTTGTTCTTTTGATGTCTTTCATACCTATTTTTCGTTTCTCGCGGTCTTTTTCTGGCTTGGAACAAATAGCAACAATTTGATCTAACATAATTTTGTTGGTGTATCTTACTTTTTTTCATTGTGTGTATCTTTGGATTTAACAGGAAGTTACTGAGGCCTTCGATTTTTGGGGTAGTCCAGAAGGGGACGTTGTCCATCCTGCTGATTGTATGCATGAAGTACTAGAGCAAGTCAGGCGTCATAGAGTCAATGTGGACGGAAATGTTTGCACTGTCATGGTTACAACTTTGGTTCTTGAGGTAACGCTTTTTTCTATTATTTTTTTTCCTTTGAAAAGCTTAACTACTATATGAACATGGATGCCACATGTTCTTTTGGGTAATTATCGATGAATGTAATCTTGTTGTAGGAGTTTAAGATACAGTTGGCAAAATGCGCAGGTCGTAAATGTTTGAAATAGACTATGTTCGTTAAGTCTTGAAACTGGTTGAATTGGGGTGACCATGACCTGAAGCACTTTTTGTCTATACTTTAATAAATATTTGCTGTGAGAAGTATGATAATACAATTATGTAGGAATAATCTAGTTGAAGACATGTGTTTCCTCCCTGGGTGGTCTTTGGTTATGAATTATGATCAAACTTCAACTTTAAAACAACCTTTCTAAAGCAAAAATAAGTCGATATTGATAGTTTAGGATAATTGTTAAGGGTTGCAACTTACAAGTAATTCAATATTGACGAACCAATAAGCATGTGATTTAGCAATCTGCTGACATTCTTGGTATTCTAAGTTTGGATCTGCATAACTGTTCTCTTGTGTAACTTTCTCCTGTAGAGTGAATGTTAAAGTTTGATAACTGCCCTTATTACGCCTAATTTATATAACATTATAGATAATAAATTAATGATTACTTCGATTTTGGTTTACATAACTGTTCTTATTATGCTTGTTCTCTTTTACGTATTTTGGGCCACATGTAACTAGTTGTGTATCACTTAAATTTGACAAATACATTCTTTTTAGAGAAACTTGGGAGGTTTTTGGGTATTTGTCACATTTTGGATGACTTCCGACTGACCTGTTCCACAGTTCCACCCCATTTGATCCGTTTCTGGTTGTTCAGTATATTTAGCTTAATGTATCTGACACATTACAGATAAAGAATAACCCACATTGATCCTTTTGTTGATTGGTCTATAAGTTGCCACCTCTGCTAGTATGCATCAAGTACGAAATTAATTTTTTGCTGCTGTGGGATGCTTTAGGTTTCATAAATCTGCTCTCAGTTTCATCTCTTATTTTTGCAGGGTTGGCAACGGAAGCTTGACCCCGATTACGATGTAATGCACACACTTCAAACACTGCTGCTCAAAGAAGACTGGGCAAAGTCACTAACCTACACGATCGAAGGCTTGATGGCCCCATAGACAAGGCTATTCTGGTCTCTCACATCACGACTGCAAAAAGTTTTGTAAACGGCTACGTTTTATAGGTTTGATCTTCTCCCGAAGACTTTACATGTTTTACATCTTTCATGATTTAGTGTTAATTGCACATTTTTTTTGGACAAGCAAGTTTTGTATTTAGCGTTTTTGAAGGACAATAGTTGCAGGAAGTATAAGATCTAAAGAATGTGACATTCTTTATGAAAAATGATCATATTGGCACCAGTGATATCAATCTTTTGGTGGTATAAATGTTGTAATTCAATGAAATTATTCATCTCTTTACACTTTGTAATTCAATATTGAGTGTTAAACTATATACTTGTAACCAAATGATTTTGACACATTATATATCCTAAAGTTTGTGCAAACTTGAACACAAAATATTCTCACAATGGAAATGAGGGGTATGAGTCTGAGTTTAGCTTCTAACTTCTAATGCTATTGTTGGTTGTATGGAATATGGATGGGTTTAAATAATCAATTTTAATTTCGAAAATAGACAAGTTAAAAACATCCAAGTATTTTAGATAATGCATGTAAATTCTACATTTGTTGCTCTAAAAATGTACAAGAAATTCAACAGGATAATAATAGAAAGAAGCACAAGGTATTTCGGGTTGAAAATGAAAAATTATTATTTTATCAATAGCATCTCAAAAAAAAATAACTAAGTGAATACGAGGTCGCGTTTGATTTGTAAAACTCAACGAAATTTGAAAAAATTGAAATTTCAATTCAATGCATGTGTTTGATTTACGAATAAATTAGTTTGGAAGCCTTACAATTCTATTTCTCTAAGGAATTCACGTTCTGTGAAATTCAATACTTTTGATTAATCTAGGTTTATCAAAAACATTTCACGAATCAAACGCATGAATTAAACAACATGAAAATAATAAATATACTAGATTTTTTTTCTTTTGACAATATTGAAGCAAATATCGTACACACATTCCTGCAAACACTTGTGCCAAATATAAGGAATAAGGAATCTTTTTTTTTTTTTTTTTTTGGGAACGGCCAAATTTAATTACCCCCATACACCAATGCCTGGGCTCGAACCCCAGACCTCCAGGGAGGCAAGCCTCCCACCTCACTCTTACCACTTGGGTAAGAGATCATTGGTAAGGAATCTCTTTATATACCATTAAAATTCAATAATCATACCATTAAATTAATAAATAATAATAAGGAAAATACAATCATTAGACATTAATGAGAAAAAATACATAATGATAAGAAATAGTGATGGTAAAAAGTACATAAAAAGTACAGTAATAATTATGTTTTCTTTTAATTTATTATTTTATAATAAAAATCTCCAGAACACCGTCCAGAATACTATCCAGAACACTAGCCAGAATGTTAATTGGTATGGTTACTAGCTCTCTAAATATATTATTTTGCCAAACAATCACACATCCCGACATCCGTGCAACATTTCTTCTCCGAAAGCTACCATGATCATTTTAATTTATATTTCTAAATTGGGGTTAGTGTCTGTAAATGCATCTAACTTGTGTCCGATATTTATTGTGTATACCATACTTACATTTGTTATTTTTAATGCATCCAACTTTTGAAAAGGGTGTTTTAATGTATTTTGTTGACGTGTCGCTCGTTTAAGGTGCCACGTGGCATCCGGAGTGTTTAACACATCATCAAAACGTCACCAAAATACACTAAAATACACTTTTTGAAAGTTTGATACATTAAAAATAGCAAAGTTAAGTTGGGTACACAACATAGACATCGGGTGCAAGTTAGATGCATTCTCAAACACTAACCCCTTCTAAATTTCATAATATCATAAACAATATTGTTCAATTATATATCCACCTTAAAAAAGAATTCTCTTAGAGATTAAATTTATTGATTAATTAACGATGATTATACTACTATCTGTGAGTATGTTATATGTCTAAAGCTATAAAAAAAAAATTATCATATGTCTTAAGCTATTTTCAATCCATACTGAATGTCTAAAAAAAATTATGCAAAAAAAAGAATGCTTTTAAAACCAAAAATTGATATTTCTCGAGTTTTTGGTGCACAAAAAAAATTTTTTCTTACCAAAACTTACTCTTATTATTTGCAGTTTACATCGAAATAACAAGTATTTGATTTTGATTTTCTTTTCTTTTTTATTAAATAAATTATATGATATGATGTGAAACGTTGAAAATATTCTATATGTGACACATATCTTTCACTTTATTTCTCGCTGATAGTCTTGTAATGTGCCTCAATCATGTTATTGTGCATGCTTTTAATCATACAATTTTAAGTCTATGTATCATTTTCCGATTTAACACAATAGCTAACAACTATACTAATTAGTATACATAGATCCACATATCTAAACAAAATTCCAATTCTTTTACTCAGGACTGTTCCCTTCGATGGATTCTTTTGTAGAGGGTACGTAATAACAAACACAAAAAACATCCACACAAATTCTATCCATAAACCAACAATCAGAGTCGGAGTCATGTTGAGTTGCAGTCGCTACGGGTCAATTCGCTATACTCGGTGTATATTTCTTTAAAATATTGCATTTTTTGCTGCATTCCTTGTTTGTGATACGGGTTTACCAAAATTAAGATACCCTGCTATGAGTTATCTTAAATCCTGAATCCGTTACGCTACTGCCAACAATTACAAATACTATAGCATATATAATAGCTAGAATTGAAAAGGTCCCCCCTATATACAATCTGCATGAGTTATATATGTCCCTGCATATCAAACAATCATCATTCTAAGCGTGGTCACCAAAATTTACCTCAAAACATAGAATGAAACTTTTAAGAATGTGCATTGTATGTCGGTACATGTTTTATATACTTATACTACAATACAATACAATGATACCAATATAAATTATATATTTTGGACCTAATGATGCTCTTCAATTGTCCTAATTAATCTTTGCTTGAATGCAATATTACCTTTGAAGGAATTTGACTTTGTAAACAACAATGCTCTTATAATGTTTTTTTTTTGTTAACGAATATGTTTATTTTATCCTTATAAAATGAGGGTTTGAGAAAGAAGACAAAGGGTACTTTGGTCATTTTACACAATTTAACTGAGAAAGTTAAGTGAATTCGAACAGAAGGATAAAAAAATTGTGAAAATTGAAAATCACAGAGACATAAAATGTGTCAAAAACAATATAAGGACGAAATCGCAAAAACGCTGATAAGTGACAATGCTTGACCGGGCCACACACCCCGCTCTAACAATTTTCATGTGGAAGACAATGTTCATGCTGACTTAACGGTCTACTAAGGAGAGTGTCTGCTCCTAATGGGAAACAAGACTATTTTCGCAAAGTCCTCCCATTCAAAACCAATTAAGCAACGTACATGAGAGCTGATCTCAAATTTGCAGCCTATATATAAGGATTGAACTTAAGTCGCCATTAAAGATTCTAAGACTTCAACACTAACCTACAAAATCACCTGGCCAAATAGGCAAGGCCACATGAACATAATGCAATTTTCTCTAATAGATAATATCAAGATGACATTATTTGTAGTTTGAGATCTCGTTCTCATTTTGATATTACTAGTTATTAGATTGTACAATATATATTTGTTATTCAGGAAAAAGTTATATTCAATTTACAATAAAAATTCAAAGTATATATCATGGTTTAGAATCCCAATCCCAATAACTTTATAGGTGATTTCCGGTTATAGAAAACCATTAAAATTAATTGGGTTTTAACGTGCTTAAACTATACTTAATATTTAATTTTAATAAATAATAAATATATGTAAAATGAAAAGAGAAAAAGAAGCAAAAGTAAAAGCACAAATAAAATGATTGGTGTCCTATAATGAATATGAGCTTTAAAGCTTTCTCTTGTATCAATGGAAGAATCCATCATATTCCATTTAAAGGGCCAAAGAACACTAAATATAACTCAAAGTTGGAGGAAATAACAATAAGTAGCAACCAAAAAAGACCATCTTCTTGGGCAATTAGATGTGGCTTCCATTTACTTTCTTCCTTTTTGTGTCTTCTTGTCGAATCCCAATATTAGACGACATGATGATAAGATGTAATTAAAAAGTGCTATATATACAGAGTATAAGTATTAGGGGATTGAGTAATAAGTTGAATTAGTTTTAACTTTTAACTAAAATGGTATTAGTAGACATAATAGTTGGCTTTCTGTAGGCCGTTCTTCAACACCACTTTTGATGGATCAATAATCTATGAGACAAGTTAGGAGGAGACCTATGACGGCGCCAGTTAGGAGACTAAGATGGTTTGGACATGTAAGGAGGAGACCTATGACGGCGCTAGTTAAGGGAGTGGAAGCTCTCACTGTCGACGGATTGAGGAGAAGGGGTAGACCAAGACGTAAGTGGAATGATAGATTGAAGCTTGACATGAAGGAGCTTCTCCTGACCGAGGACATGACCTCTAATAGGGATTTGTGGAGGAGTAGAATTAGGACCGAAGAGTAGGGTAAGTTCTAGGTAGAATGATATATGTATTAGCTATATTGATATTTATAAGTAGTGCGTTTTTGAGGTAAAATTAGAATAGATGAGTTTGTTAGTTGTTATAGTTCATATACATACTTATATATATAAGGGTGCTATCGTAGGTTTACGATAGAGGAGTCAGACGATTATTTAGGTTGATAGTTGTTTTATTCATATTAAGGTGTTGTAGGTAGATAGATGTTTATTTATATTAGGATATTCATTGGTAGTATTAAGATAAATATATATGGTGTGTTTAGGTAGTTGGGTATATATATTTATTCACATATATTGATATATGGATCTATATGTATGTATTATTATACGTATACTTTGGGGATATATATTTAGTATATATTTTATTTAGTTTGGTTGTATACTTACATACTACGGAGTATATTATAACCACCATTTTATTATTTAATACTTGTATTAAAACTAATACTTACATTACTAATATTATTATTTTTATCATTAGCATAATCACTCGTACTACTCATCATCATCATCATCATCATCATCATCATCATCATCATCAGTATAAGTATTACTATTATTATTATTATTTCATTTTTGTGTCTCTTTATGCATATGAGTTTGCCGGCGGTTTTTCTGGAACAGTCTCTCTACCTTCGGGTAGGGGTATGACTGTCTACATCTTACCTCCCCCATACCCCGCCGAAGACGGGATTGGATAGTGTTGTCGTTGTTGTAATCTATGAGAATTTATGCAAAATACCTCATCCACATATACCGAGCAAATCTCCTTTTTTATAAAGGGGGCGTGGCTCCAAAGGAATACTAACGCTCGTCGAGTTCGAATATTTGACCTCTTTTGGAGGAATCCAAACCCCCTACCACTAAACTGCTCTCTCTTAGAGTGCCTTGTTATTTTGTTAAGATGATCTATCACTTTTTTTTTTTAACTATTAAAATAACGATTAAAAGCTCTAATAATGGGATGATATTATATGGGGACGCAATCATGATATGAAGTTTAGAGGTTTCGTATTTCATTGTATGTATTGACACCAAAAATTAGAACGAGTCCCCGTGATAATAACTTATTGGTGGGGAACATGCAACATAAAAACGGTCATGGGTTCAATCATCATCCCATGTACATTTAAACCACGAATTACACAATTTACCTCTTCTATGTTGGTCGTGGAACCCATTGTTGGGGGCCCACCAGAAAGTCAGTTTTACCTCTAAAAATTATATTGAACTATAGTAAAATAGTCTCGTAATTTAAATCTCTATTTTAAAAGTATCTAAATACAATATATTAGAAATTAGAACCATCCATTCCATTATCTATGCAATGTTTGTTTTGTATCTTACAACAAACTTTACCTTAGTTCTAGTTGATTGTTTCATAAACAAATCTTAACGATTTTTACAAGGGGTATTCTAAAGATACCCCTGTTTTTCTTTCTCATACCCCTTGATTCAGCCCGGGTTCAGTCCGGTCATTTTTTAGTCCAGTTTTTTCTGAAATCGGTTTCAGTCCAGTTCAGAACAAGTTTAAGTTTTAGACTAATCGGGGGTATGAATTAGAAAAAGATAGGGATAAGTGATAGAAAATAAAAAGAAAAAACATGATGTGATCGATTTGATAAGTAGAAGGGGGTATGAGATGGTAAAAAGGGGAAAAAGATGTTGCTTTAGTAGGCCCTTTTTACAACTTTAAAAAAATTACGGACCGTGAAAAAGTGAAAATGTGGGCCATATGGATGGATCTAAGGGATAGTTGTGAAAATCATTTCACTTGTAATACGAACAAATCAGAATCATAAGTTCGTTGGCTTATTGTCGTGCGCTTACAAAATATTTGATGCATCGATGGGTAGTACAGTACAAGCTCAACAATTATTGTAGTCACGTGACTCATATTTTAGGACTTACTCCCCCTTTGTCCATATTTGGCGATTTATGATCTTTATACATGTGTCCGTACTATTTATTTTGGAATGTCTCTACTTAGACCACACCCAACAGTGACAAAAACTGACAGAAACCGACGCGCCACATCAGCGCCACGTCAGCTTTTTCACCAAACTGACAGAAACTGACAGAAACTGACGGACCCGTCCCAACAGTGGTCCGTCAGTTTTTTTTTACACTTTTTTCAACCATTTAATTAATTAAACAATACACAATTAATTAAAATTAAAACATTTCATTCAAATTAAAAACATTACAATACTTAAAATAAAACGTTACACTAATTAAAAAAATACAATAATTAAAATAACATTACACTAATTATTGAAAATAAAAGTAGACTAATCCGAGCTCGATTCTTCGTCTTCGTTTGCATCCTCGTTCTCGTTCTCGTCTTCATCCGAAGCGTCCATGTTGTACACATTTTGATATTCTTCAACGACTTCTTTGCGAGCCAATTTGATAAGTTTTAATTCTTTTTTGGTTGCACGTTTTGGAAGACTTTTAGAAAGAAAACTCAAAGCCTTGAACATCGCTTTTTTAACATTGTTTTTTTTAATAACTTCAAGCGTTTCGGTGGATTTTAAAGCATTAGCTTTAACCGCTTCAAGTGCTTCAAGTCTCTCGGACGAGATACTACCTCGTGAAGACGAGCCGGCATCCGAGGATTGAGAAGTCTTTGTCGCTTTTCGGCCCATTGGACGGCGAATCAAGTCGTCGCGGAACAAGGTCCTCATGTTTGCTTCTAGAGTAGTTTCGGTTGGGTTGTCATTTTCACCAAGATCGACGGCTTCGGGTTCGGCTTGAAAAGCGCGTTTATTGCTCATTACGCCTTGCTCGGTGAAAAACTTCGGGTAATGTTTAAGAACATCCCAGCAAGGTTCGTAAATGAATTTTCTTCTCACTTGGTGGAGAAAACCTTTTTTTGCCGCGTTTAAAACGTCGTTGTCTCCGGCACCGCTTTGATGACTCGATTCTCTAAATTTACGGTGGATCCCCTCGAAAGTCTTGACATCGTGAGATATTTTGTTCCATTTTCCCGTGAGTTGATTGAGGTTGCGTTCTCTTTTAACCACCGAATTGTAACCCGAATGGACGTTTTTCCAAAAACTCTCATTTGTTTGATTGTTACCGATAATGCCATTTTCGGAACAATGAATCCACCGTTCCGCCAAAATTTTTGCTTCGTCGTCGGTCCACCTAACTTGAACCCGTATTGGAGCGGCTTTAGTTTTCTTCCCCTTTTTCTTTTTTGGATCCGGTTGTGGCTCGGGATCCGGTTGGGTCTCGGGTTCCGCTCCGGGTTCGGGATCGGCTTCGTCGGAACTTTCTAGTATGTTTTGTGAGAAACGGGAAGGTGTTTGTTGGTACCCTTGTGGGTTAGCGGATGTAGTCCCATAGTACGTATTTGGTGACCAATTGCACGGTGGAATTTGTTGGTTTGGGCACCAACCGGTTTGTTAGGTAAAAGAATTGGGAAATTGTGCGTAATTACCAAATCTAAACCCCGGATTTGGAGTTTGATTGGGTGTCGGGTTGTTTAACAAATTTTGCCACATATCGTAACCAACATTTTCTTGCTCATTTTGTTGTGATTGGGTTTTGGATTTGGACTTGGATTTGGATTTGGATTTGGAATTGTTATTTTTTGACATTTTTTTGGAAGAGTGTTTGATTTTTGGTGTGAGGAATGTATGAATGTTGAAAGAGTGAATGAATGAATGGTGTTTAAATAGGTGAAAATTTGATTTTTTTTTAAAAAAAAAAAATGTTTTTGGCATCCAAACGGCTATTTTACCGTTTTAAAAAAAAAATTATTTTTTTTTTCAACGGTCACTTCCTTTTATTTTTGAAAAAAAATGTTTTTTTTTTTTGTTTTTCTCGTTCCTCGCACACAAACATACCGACGCAGCGTCGGATAGCCGACGGAAAGCAACCGACGGACGAACCGACGGGCCGGTGCCAACGGTTCGTCGGTCGTCGCTTGAAACCGACGCACACCGACGAGAAGCGTTGGGAGAGGTCTTAGTGTCTATTTTCATATTTTAATCACATAATTAATTGAAAGAGACTTTAGTGAACATATGTTATTTTATTATTGAAAAATGTAATTGGTGTAGAATTTTAAAACTATGTGCAAAGTTAAAGTAGACATTTTGACTTGGACGGATGTACTATAAAAGTTCAAATAAAAACTTTCAACCGTATAAAAACTAAATAAACTAACGGTGCTTTTGGTTCACGGAATGTTTTCGATGGAATTGGAATTCATCAAAAGAATTGGAATTTTAAGGAATTCGAATCCAAAGAAATGGGTGGTGATATTTCCACCACACTTTTTGATAAATCCACCATACTTATGCATTGAGAGTTTGTACTGTACAAATATATACGGCACAGTTTTGGTAGATTTATCAAAATTTATAGTGGATATATCACTACCCCAAAGAAATTAAAATTTGTAACTCATTTGGTTGGTACAAAGGAATTGGAATTTAAATTCCATTCCTTGCATATATAGGTTTGGTTCATAATTTTGTCGATGGAATTATAATATAATTAAGTAAATGACATAATCCCCTTTTCTGTCAGTTTTTTATACTTCATAGTTCATAACTAAAGCTTCCAATTCTATAAGTATTACGTAGGTGTTATGCTTTCACGTAATTGTTTAGTATTAACAATAATTTAACTCATCTACCATCACAATGACACCTGTACATTGCAATTTGAAGCTTACTCTGCAGTGAGTCGAGACCTCCACTGCCATCACCTATTAGACCATTCGAAGTGCGCTAGGCATGGGGCTGCGTGGAGGTCGAGAACGCCCCAGAACGCTGGCATCGGGCGTTCTCGACGGGTGAAGGTGGGGCGTTCTGGACGTTTGCACGGGGAAGAAATGAGGCGTTTATGCTTTTTCTTTTCTTTCCAAATTTTAAATCCAAATAAATCAAAAGAAAATATTTTTATAGATAAATAAATTAAATTGGTGGGTCTGGGGGCAAATTGGGGTTGCTGATGTGAAGTGGTTGCTTACGTGGCGTCTAAGAACGCCCATTTTACCCCGCACCATTGCAAATGGTCTTAAAGAAATAATCGAAAGACCTGTATTTTACTTTTATTCTATAGACCTTATTATTAATTAATTTGTTTATAATTAAGATGAAGGTGCAACAGTAGCTTAAAGGGAAGAAAATACGGGGAGGGTTGACGGTGGTCCCACGGTGGTCTGACAGTGGTCGGACGGCGATGGAAGGTTGGTCGGAGATGGATGGGTGGCCGGATGGCAAATTGGCAATGGGAGAGCAGTTTAGCAGGATCTCGTTACCAACATTCCATCAGATTGTTTAACTTTCCTTTAAATTTAGGATTGTAAAGGTAAATTCCTTTGGGTGAAGAAATCGCTTGGAATTCTGAGAATTCCAATTTCTTTCATTTACCAACCAAGCAAGTTTAGGAATTGGAATCTAAATTCAAATTCCATTCAATTCAAAGAACCAAGCAAGTTTAGGAATTGGAATCTAAATTCAAATTCCATTCAATTCAAAGAACCGAACGCTCCCTAAGAAGTAAGGAGTATCCCTATGATTTATATATTATTTGGAAAATCATCCCTTAACTTTTCTTCTTTTGTATTATAAGTCCAAAAATTTCACTTTTATCTCGTAAATAGTCCGTCTACAATTTGAAATGACTAAAATACCCTAATATATGTATTCATTATTTTTAAAAATTATAATATAGAAGAGGTTAAGTGTGGTCTAGTCATTTCAAGTGGCGGATGTATTATTTGTAAGATACTCCGAAATAGTGAACTTTGTGAATTGATAGCGTGAAATAGATATAAAATGAGAGACAAGTTTTTTAAATCCGTATAAAACCATAGGGACGGTTCATGTAATTCACCCGGAATTGAAATAAAAAAAAACTAAACTAAACAAGAGTAACTATACGATATGATAGTGGTTATTATATGATGAAAGTACAATTCGCCATGCATTTGCGTTTCGATAAAGAATGAGTGTACAATTCGCCATGCATGACATACAAGTAAAGATGCACATTATGTTGATAGTAACATGTTGCTTGCAAATATTATAAAAGCCAAAATTTGGACCAAAAACACTAAATGAAATATGCAATCTCGTTAGCAATTTGATAACATTGGGATATGATGACAATTTGATAAAAAGTTTTTTTTTTTTTTTTTTATTTTTTATCATCGTTTATTATATGATATATATATATATATATATATATATATATATATATATGTCACGTTAATAATACGTCGATTTAATTGGACAAAACTAGTAAGCTTGTAAATGTTACAAGCGATTCGAATCATGTGGATTTGGTAAGCTTGACAAAAATCGGATAACATAGTTACAAAACATGTTCTCGTGACTATTAGATATGGTGAATCATGGTCATAGGCTATATCCCCTCGTACGTACAAACTGTCTCATTCTATCTATGGTTTAGGTCTATCTACCAAGATAAATAGGGTAGAATGGTAGATTGTCCAAAATAAAAACGAACTATTGTCTGATTATCGATTATAGAAGAAATCAACTATTCAAATTATCATTAACATAAATCAACTATCATTTCTTTATATCTTTAGAAATATTTTATCTGACACGTTATACTGTCTCTAAATTTCGAGGTTATATATTACTAGAATTATGAAGAAATCGAAAGTCGGTTTATATTACTGATAATTTTGATAGTTGATTTCTAAAATTGATAGTCAGTGAATAGTTCGTTTTTATTTTGGATAGTTAATTTGCTTATAAGATAAAATAAAGGCTTAACTGCACGAAAATATAATTACTTATACTCTGACGTTCATAGTATGTAACAAAGTAATCAAAGTTACATTGTGTGTAATGAACTTTTAGTTTATTGATATTGTATGTATTTTTGTGACACATCAACTTATAATGATGACACGTAAGTAAAAGTACCAAAACCTACATATAATAACGATGAATAATATGTTTATTACACACATGAAAGTCCATATAGTTTGATACATGATAAATGCCAGGCTATAAAAAGTTACATGTCTACGAACTTAAACCTAAAATATATGACATTATTGTTTATTTTAATATTAACGTTTGTATACTAAAGGGTTAAACTGCTCTATTGTCCCCAACCAACCGGTAGAAGTAATGACTGAGAGTCTCTCAAACTGCAAATAGGAGTCGATTTTTAAAAAAATTTCAAGTAAATAGAATGGGCCACGGTAAAATGATCAATTTTTTCAACCCTAAAACGACATTGTTCATGTTAAAAAAATTAAGTAAATAAAATGATCAGTTTATATAACCCTAAAACGACATAATTCTCTCGAACCATATTCATAGTGATCTTGGATCAATTTATGAAAAGCTTTTACAGCAACATCATTCTTAGTTTTTCTCAGTGCAAAAGTTTAGGGTGTGTTTAGTTGTGGAAAATTTTCCACAATTTTCCATTTCCAATTTTCTAAAGAAAATAGTTTTCTAGAAAAGTGTTAAAAATTTAGAAAACGCGTTCAAAATGTTGGAAAAGTGTATTTTGAAAAACTAGTAATATCTTGGAAAATTTGGAAAAGATGTGAGAAGTTTATAAAGGAAAATTTGGAAAAGTGGGAGGGAGTTGTTTTCCACCTCCAAGTTATATTTTGAAAAAATGGATTTTCCATTTTCTTGGAAAATTTTCTCAAAAAACTTCATTTTGAACGGGAGCTGATATTTTCAAGGCCTGTTTTACTTGTTTCACATAATTTTTTTACATAAAAAGACAACTTTACCCTTTGCATTTACCACCCATTCTTTTCATTTCATTTTTGATTAAAAAAACTACCCTTGCTCTCATGCACTCAAAAAGTCAAGACCCATTTCTTCCCCAATTTCTTCACTTCCAATCGGCAAACTCACATCCAAAAGTCAAAAACAAAATTGTTTTATACTTTTCGAAATATTTAAGCTTACCTTATCAATTGCAGGTGAATTTTTCTTTTCATTCTTTGAATATAAATCCAAGTACATGTTGTATACGTATCTTATCTACACTGAGAAAATCTATTAATTATTTTGCTTACTGTAATGAGTTGCTAATGCCTATAAAAAGAATATGACCTTAATCATGATTTTTAATGGCTTAAAATGGAGATTGGAGTGTTATTCATTTATATAGAGTAGATGAAGGGGAAAAAGGAAAAATCCTAATTTTTAATGAATTTTTCTTTAACTCTGTGTTTTTTACGTTTTAGACGGCAACACAACATTAGTAGTATAAGGAGTTTTCGGTGTTACAATCCCACGGACGGTGGAGGTGAGGTTGCCGCCGGCTGTGGGTGGAAGGCTTAATGAGGGAGGAAGTCAAAAGGGTAAAGGAACAAGTGAAAAATAATAGGGGGCATAATTGTCTTTTCATGTAAAAAATTATGTGAAACAAGTAAAACAGGCCTTAAAAATATCAGCTCCCATTTTGAACGCGATTTCCACTTTTCCACTTTTCTTGAAAAAATTTTCTGGAAAACTCTCCTTTTTTTTTTATGAGTAAAATTGCTAGTTGTAATCCGTAAAACAATGAATAAACAATCGTTTACTTATCACCTTTTTTATTTTATTTTTACTTCCTTGACCGCATATATTAAGTCTTGATGTACAGCTTTGACTTCAGGTTGTACAGTACGATTTTTGAGGTACGTTTGGTAAATTCTTACCAAGGGAGAATGCGGTATCTATCTATAATCTATAACTAGTAGGATACATGCGCTTTACGGCGGGACATTATGCATAAAAAAAAATTGACAAACGTTGGGATTAAAAAATAAGGTTACTATAAAGTTGATGGAAAACAAACAAAATATGTGTTGGGAACAAAATGGAAACAATTTACAATCAAATATTAATATAAGTTACGCGTTATGTAAAAATTTTCGGCTCACCCAATATGAAGTGTAAACTATGGGTAACTTGAACTTTTTATTAGGCTCCATTAATATCTTTTTAGTAAATCTTACTATCTATCTAAAGACTAAAGAGTATCACGTAAAATTGTCAATGTGAAAATATAGATACTGAAAGCTACACACCAACTTTTGAATTTTTCTTAAGCATTAGCTTTTTTGATCGAAAAACTAAAATTCTAGAATATGTGAATTGATTACATAAATACAAAATTAAACTTGTAAATAAATGTGAAAAATTTATAGTTCCTCAAAAGAATAAAGTTGAGGGTTCGTTTATTATTTTTTAAAAGCTTAAAAACGTACAAAATTGGGGGAAAATTGAAATTGAAGGCTTTGAAGATGAAATTTGTCTCTGAAAAGTCGACAAACCGCCTTCGTACAACACGTTTGTCTCGTTATGACCTTTCCGTACATAATTGACACGTCTCGTATCTCTTTACGGTTTAAAAGTTATGTCATATTTTTATTAGTAATGTTATAATGAGTATTTTTATAATTTAAAGTAGGTTTTTCAAATATTAATAGTAATATTAGGGGTAGATTAGTAAATTCCCTCTTAAAAAAATATTACAAATGCATTGTATATTAGTATAGATTAGTTATAAAAATATTATATATAATCCACATTTCAACTAATAATATTTTTGGTGCGACTCACATGGTCAATTCCATTTTGAAGGGAATGGCGTACAAACGATCTTAGACGTTGATCCATATTGCGTGCTCATTGGTCCTTGCAGAATGTAGTCGGCCCTCATGATCTTAATGTATTTTAAATAAAAAAATTTACAAATAATCGAAACAGAGGGTTATTAGTAACAAATTTTGAATATCCACACTTGTAGTTGGTTTATAAAAAGTTATTAATAAGGTATAACCAAAATTAGAGAACTCAGAACCACATATTACCGAGCCGATGGAAATGTACACATCACTTATTCGGTACTTTTTTTTTTAACCATTGTAGTTCTAATTATATGATTCAAGAAGGTGAGTATCGGTATCAATCACCACAAAAAAAAATCACAATAAAATATTTAGTCAATAGCAAATGAAATAGGAAAAAGAAATTTAAGTGAATTTTTTTTAATTGAGATTAATAATCACCTAACCTGTAACATCCTCGAAATGGACCTAGTTGTGTTATATTATTTCTTGATTTAAATTAGTATTTAAATGTGTTTGGAAATAATATTGTTGAAATTAGTGAAATAATTGGAATAGGAGTCGAATATTCCAATGTGATAAGTGAATTATTAATTGTTGTAAATTAATATAGTTGACGGTGCAATAAAATGTTTGGACTCGCAAATGGTTTTCGGGTTCCAGACAATAGATTGAGATGGGGTATTAAATTATACCTGTATATTGAAGGCGGTTTGTGAACCGACTATATATTTAACTTTCCTTTTTAGGAAAGTTCATTTAGAAACTTCAAAACTCACAGAAACTCTCAGAAAACCTCCAAATCAAATTAGAAATCAAATCAGGAAGTTGTGATTCTCGTGAAACTTCACCATGGACAGATTATCATCAGTATATTCTTCAATCAGTAAGTGTTCTTGAGTATTTAAGAATTTGATTTCGATTGAAATTTGGGTGAATTGATAAATTGGAAGAATTGGATGTTAGGAACAAGTTATAAGTATTACATGATGATTATATGAAGTTAATTGAGTTGTTTATAACATTAGAACTGAGTTTGATAAGCTTGATTTATCAAAAATGGTTTTGAATTCGGAGCTGGGCAATTACAGGGATGAAGCTGAGCTGAAAGACGCTCAAACGCGATCCCAGAACCCTAGCCAGGATCGCGTTCGTTAGTTATAAAAGGAATCGGACGAGTTTTGTTCTTGGGAACGCGATCCCAAGAATTTGTCCGGATCGCGTTGCTTAGTTATAATTTGTCACAGAATGATTTTACAAAGAGGAACGCGATCCCACCATTGTTTTCTGGATCGCGTTTGTCAGTACTTTTTGTAAAATTTCAAAAGTGCATAAGTGTTTAGTAGTGATTTTTGCCACGGAAAAATTGACAAATTGTCTTTAAACTCCGATTGGGCTGAAATTTACATGGTCACTCGAAAACGACCCACTGATCAAAGCTATATACTATAGCCTAGTCAGTTTTTGGACATTCGGGGTCGTTTAGGGGTCGAAAATGGCATTTTACAGTTTTTGGACCTTATTTCGGGACTTTTTGATTTTGTTCCGAATTGAACTTTTGTTTGCTGTGATCTTAGAGATCATTGGATTCATGTAATTATGTTATGATTGTGTAACGATATTAATTACCTAAGTATTATCAGTTGAGACAAGTTACTAACTTATTGTTTAATTGATTGTATTATCAGATGTGGAGAAGGCTCAGTAATATTAGACTTCTGAGCTTGCGGCTGAGGTAGTCGGTGAGTGGATCTGTAACCTCAGTGTGATTTAGTTGTAATGATTTGATTTACAATAAGAAATTTATAGTATTACTTTGATATGATGCATCTGTTGAGATATCTTGCTATGATAGTTTACATAGTTGCTTACTTGGCTGATTGAGCTAATATGTAAGATTCTGAGGTCAACTTGATTTGATGGTTGGGCTTGTTGTTGTTGTAGACGACAGGAGATCTCGGAAACTTGAAATGTTGGTTTAGAGATCTAGGTCGTGTGTGATCGACAACAAGTTATCGGTAGATCGGTATGGGCCAATACAGATGATTGATAAGAGTTCCTTGAGTGCCAAACCGGTATTAGGGTGTCTCAGGGACCACCGATCCTCATGATGATGCGTGTATGACATTGATTGGATGTCGAGTGATTGATTGATTTTCTGTTTATTGTAATTTGATGTAAACAGATTGTTATGCTAGGTTGGACTGTTGACTATAGTTTCATTCACTTAGCTTTATGCTAACTCCACCACAGTTCTTCCTGCAGGTTGTAATAGATGGGACATATTGGGCAGGGCAGGAAGTGTTTTGACTGGATGGAATGTTTGACAGGCTTTTACTCTGATGTTATTTTGATAACTAAAGAGACGTTTTGAATTATATAACACCGAGTTTGTTGAAATGTCATGTATTTAGTTTGAAAAAGTTTATTGACATTTTGAGTACATTGACAGTATGTTTTAAATATACGCTTCCGAGTCGCAATTATTATATTAATTGTTTATAATGAAACGAGGGGTGTTATAAGTTGGTATCAGAGCAATAGTTTGGGTGAATTGGACATGATAGAATGTTCAATCCTAAACTTTGATTGAGTTGAGTCAAACATTCCAGTGGGTGTGGGTTTAGTTGATTAGTGAATGTGTGAGAAAGTAGTTAGTTGAATATGTACTAACCTTTAACAAGTTGTGAAGTTGTTGTTTGATTGCAGAGACGGAGGAACATGAGTATCGGACTGGTATATTTCATGTTTCCTCAACACTCGTGGGTTTAAGATTTGTCAGGTAATCTTCGATAAGCTTGTGTTAATTTAAATTAACTTGAATTGTTTACTCTGTTATGTTGAGTAAGCTTTGTTGTGAAGTTAATTGAGTCAGACTGATATGATTCCCCAGTTTTGAGTCAACTAATGATTGCTATATGTTGACATGAGGAGAGAAATGTTAAATGAGATGTTTATTGTTGTTCATTGTTGTGAGTATTTCTGATTGAATTGAAAATGCAGAAATGTGGTTAAGTAAGCAGAAAAGAATTGATTAAGGTTTTAGCAAGATTGATGTTGGAACCTAAGGAGTGTCTTTATTGGTGAGACAAGATAATTGATAGTATTATATTAGTAGATTGGTTACAGGGTGTGATTTGAATCCTGTTTAAGAACTGTGGTGTCATTTGATTTGAGGATGACTGCTAATTAAGAAAATATGTGGTTATGTGACTACATGATATGTTTTGATTGTAGTTAAACACTTGAGTTAAACCAAGATGAATAAGTTTATGAGGAAAATAACTTATGATAAAGCTAAATTGAATGAGAAAGTGATAGGTCTTTCTAGTCAATTGTGAATTAGTAAATGAAATGTTTATAGTAACATGATTGAGTAGGCTTGTTGTGACAGTGATGCTTGATAGTAAAGCATATGTCAAAGTAATGATAATTAATTAAGATGTGTCCTGAATTTTGTAGTAAGTAGGGACATTGAATTGTGTTAAGTATTGAAATTATGATGATAGGTTATCATATGTTTGAGGTTTCAGACCAGTAGATATACTGAGTAATTCAGTTGTTGAAAATAAATTATGTGAGATGGCTTGCATATGTAAGGTTGAATATGTAAGTAGTAAGCTGATTTTGAGTATGTATCAGCTGTTAGAAACTATTAAATGAATTTTGATTGATTTGAAATCATATGAGATGAGAATAGATCACATTGATAATTATAATGTAGAGTAGCCTGAGAATGGATTGTGAAGAACATAATCTTGCAACGCCTGATCACCGTTGTTATATTATGTTGTGTCACATGAACTTGTTGAGGCTACTTGGTATAAAAGAAATGTAATGTGATTTTGGAAATGGAGCATGATAGTATGCTAAGTTGTTTAATAGTTGTTTTGATAAGAAAACAATCAGTTGATAGAACTGTGACCTTTAGACTGTAAAGGTGAGAGTGTAAATGATAGTTGTCATTGATAGAGGCTTTGATGATAAACCTAAGTGACTAATTTGATTGTGTTGAATATGTAATTGTGATTGATTGTGATAGATTACATGTAGGCGAATTTGATAGTGTTTAAATGAGTCACTATTTTGTATTTGGCTTGTATGAAGCCAAAGTTGAAATAGGCTGATATTGTCCTGCTTGAGGAATTTCTAGTATTATTGAAAGTAATAATTTAAAATATATGTTTGAAGGTGAACATATAAGATGAAATGGTTTGTTGTGAGTTAATATTGATGGTATGTTAACTTTGAAAGTCAAACCATGAATAGAGAACTGTGTATAAAATTAATTGCTTGTGATTGGTTTGAGGATAGGTCAAACTTGAGAAAAAGCAGTTAGAGGATTTTATTGATTGGTTGATTTAAATCAAAGGTGACATTTAGTCAACTGTGTGTGTTGAAATAGTCTAACATAGATTGAAATGTTATGATTGTATGGAATATGATTGAATTCCTAGATTTGTTTAAATTATGTTGAAGGGGGTCATTTAAGATCCAGAGGAGATAGATGAATTGTCTAAGTTTGTGAAACTTGATTCATTACTTAAGGCTAGTATTAAGTAATTGAAATAGTGTTAAGTATAATTGAGTATTCAGTTAAGTAATATTTGATATTTGAACTGAATATGTGTTAAAGAATTATACGAATATAAAGCCATTGTTTGATATGACAGTTATAATTTGCTAAGATATGTTAGAATAATTAAATCACATTGATTAGAATTGTGATAAGAATATCTTACCAGTGTGTGAAGCTTGTGATGATAGCTTTGATTGGGTAAGAAGGTGAGATAAGAAATAATTGAAAGTTATTATTAATAGTTGTCTAGGTTGATTTGTACCTTATGGTGAATTACTTAAGTATTGAAAGAATTGGATGAATTCTTTAATTATTTGTTGATAGTATACAAGTAAAGTAAGTGATAAAGTGGAAAAACTGGGATTAGATCCAAATAAGGTATGATATGAAAGTATATCTGGAATTGGATGGTGTTAAAGATTTAGTTGATCTTTGTTTGATAAATTGAGGAAATATGAATTGAATGATTGTTCATATTTTAAGAAATTGTATGTGTTAGAGAGTAAGAGAAACCTTGAAATTGTGTAGGTATGTATGTGTGGTATACATGATAACAAATGGCATGATAAGTTTTAATAGAATGAATTAAAATATGCCATAAGATATGTAGAGGTTAGTTAATTGTGATTAACTTGATGTAGATTTTGTTGGAAATGTGTTGGAAAGTAGCACATTTTGATAATGTGATATTGTGATGCTTGACCTGTAGTATCATAATATGTGGATTAAGATTGACTTAGTTGCTAGATTAACGGGATCTAGTGTTGAATGATTGGGTGGTTAAAGTTGTATAATTTTCTAATGGCTTGTGATTAGTAGTTTATAATTGTAAGGTTGAGTTGAAATAACTGGTTGCTAAGAATAGATTTTGATGTCTTACCAGTTTAATAGTATATAAATTCTAACTTGATGGTTAGTTAGAGTTTGAAGACAAATTGTAACACCTGCTAAATTAGGATAATTAATTATGCCTAATTAATTGTAACTAGATGTAATTAGTATGTAATAGGACTAATTGCAGACTCTATTTGTATATATATAAGGTGATTTATATATATATGTGTGTGTACTTACGCGATTTGGATAAATCGTGCGAATTAACCGGACGGAGTCCGACACAGTTTACTTGGATGTTGGTGACAGAAAATTTCTTAAATAATGAGAACGTATTTTGTTATATAAAATACGCAACAGAACGAGCATTATTTATATATTATAGTGACGACATTTTAACTAACGCAACAAAACGTAATAAACGCGACTTAATAATTGAAATATTGCGACAAATGTTTTTATTATTAATTTCAAAGTATTTTTATTTAAATATTCCAGTTACAGTTTTAAAACATAACGGTTTGATTAAATACTAAAAACAAAGGATTTAACGATTAGGACGCGGAGTAAACACTGAGTTTTAGGGAGCACTTTCCCCTCCCTTGCCCCATTGGATCAGCCAACCCCACCCCATGCCCACTTCTTCTCTTTCATTTTTCATCATCTCCAAAATACACACACACATAAACTCTCTCAACCTCAACTTACACCAAATTTTCGGAATACAAACCGACACACGAAATTTACATATTCGGAATCAACGTCACGAGTGGAGCAAGAATATCAAGATCGTTTTCACCATATCATCCTCCATTTAGCTCGATTTGCAAAAGTAAGAAATTCCTAAAATCTTAGATCTATTCAATTTGGTGTAATGTTTTGATGTTTTGATGTGTACACAACTTAGATATAACCTAATACATGAAGAATACACGATTTTATAGCTCAAAAATGGGTTAGATTTGCGTTTTTTGGTCGGAAAATCACGAAACCCGAAAGTTTCTGGACTGATGTTCATCTTTGCGACACAACGTTTGTGTCGCATGCTATGTCGCATAAACCATTTAGTGTCGTATTTTGTGTCGTACGTTATGTCGCACTATCGTGTCGCATTTTTTATGCGACACAACCCTTATGTCGCTATTAAATTAGCATCGCAAGCTTTTGCGACACAACCACTGTGTCGCAGAGCTCTTGTGTCGCACTTTATGCGACACAACCACTGTGTCGCATACCAAACTTTAGTGTCGCAGATTGTGTCGCAAAAACACAGAAAACCAGAATTTTAAAGTCAAAGTTACTGTACAAAAAAAAAAAAAAGTCAAATTTTACTGTAGCAGTACTGTAGCAGTACTGTAGCAAATCTACTGTAGCAAAGTCAACAATTTAGAATTATTTTGATGAACCGTCACCAATGGGCCAAAACTGTTCTCTCAAAACAAACGACTACGAACATACAAACGAACATTGAACTATACTAGTTGTGTACAACTAAACGAAACGTCTCGTGAGACACATACTTACATAACTTCATATGATAGGCATTTGAAGGTTACGGGTTCGGAGAACCTACTTGAAATATTTACTACTTGCTATTTGCTACAGCTTATTACCAGACTCAGGTGAGTCTTACAGCCCCACTTTTACTGTTTTATACTTTGGGGTGAGATACTTAGCAACTGTTTTACGCATGAACACAATGTACTGAACTGAAAACATTACTGATTTCAAACAAACGCATGAGTTACTTTTATCCACTGAAAGCCTCCTTATCGTAAGTTGTTAGTTATGGTCTTAAGCGCGAGTACTAGTAAATGGATCCATTTGGGACTGACAATCCCTGTCTGGGGTGGTAGCGCCACCACGTACTGATTTACACGTAGAAACAGACATATTAGTATTTGTTACATATGAGTGTGCGGATAGCACTCACGGGGGTACGTGATATATTCACACTACACGGTTAAGCTTCAACTTATGAGCTCATGGCACTGTACTGATTACTGATTTACTTACTTTGCTTGATAGCAATACGGGTACATACTTGTGGTTCATAACACTTACTTATTACTAAACCTGTGAGATTCACCAACCTTTTTGGTTGACACTTTCTAGCTTTGTATCTCAGGTACACTTACGGAGTAGGATCACTCCAGGATGTCTAGCTAGAGTCGCATGATTTACAAACTGCATTTAACGGAGATTCTTTGGCATTATCTTTTGTAACCATGGTTATGTAATAGAATCTCCCGCTATACGCGTGGGCTCTAGGAAATTACATTTTGTATACGAAAACCTACGGTTTTCAAACGATTATTAATTATGAAATGTAACTATTTTACAAACGTCTCATTTAGATGTCGTTTACTATAAATCTTGTGCTTTGTATATTGATTAGTAACACCCAATGTATGCTTCCGCAAACCGTTAAATTTGGGGGTGTTACAGATTGGTATCAGAGCCTAAGGTTATAGTGAACTAGGTTGCATTTAGTGAGCCTAGACTATGACCAGTAGGCAGTATCCTTTATTAGGTATAACCGGTTCAGTGATTACATCATACGAGTTTAATTTAACATAGCCTGATCAACTATGTACAATTAAGCAAAGACGATGTAAGATCTGAAAGGGGTTATGGCTGAACAGGGTACAATAGAAGACTCTGACTTCGAGAGAACCGAGACTTAAACATGTTTATGCTAGACACTCAATAGGCTATATTATATAGGGACTATATGAATATAGGCCTCAATCTTACTAACGCTTTGTCTCAGAAATGGCAAACATCCCATCCGATTCATCTCGTTCTCAATCCGGGTCGCAGAACCCAAGGGTAGCAAGGAGGAACAATAGGTTGCCTCGAGCTGGCCCGTACTCCACTCACTTCACCTTGCCGGCTTTAGCTGCTAGGGTGAATCAAAACGAGCAACGACTTCGCACCATGGATGTCGTGTTGCAGGAAACAAACGAAAACTGGAGACTTACAGCACTTGAGCGCATCGAACAAGTCTCTGAGAATCACGAAACCACCGTTACAAATGTGGACATTCTTCTCAACAGAGTGGTGGAGATAAGCGTGGAAACCACTCTTTTGAAACACAGACTTGAGGAGTGTGAACAACGCTCACGGGAAACGGAAGAATATACCCGCGGATTGGTACAGCGACTAGCATTAGCTGAAGACAATGCTCGACAAGCCAGTAGACTTGCAAATACTGTGGATCGTCTCATCGAAATGATGGAGCAGATTAACCTACGTTAAGACTAGCGTAGTCTTTGTTTTGTAAACTTTCCTGTAATCTAGTAACTATCTAAGCTCTACTCTATGTTTCAGTCGGATGTAATAATTCCCGACACCTTTTGTAATACATCCGCAGGATGTAACCTTTGAACTCGTATCATCTATCAAATATTCCTTGCTGTTTCGACTCATATTAATTGCCATAATCCTTTTTCATATTGATGTTATGTATTACCATTTTTATACATGTACATCTGAAATAAATGCAATTTTCTTACAAAATCTCATGTATCTTCATTTCTTTTATTGAAGAGTCATGCCGCCAAAGTCAAGACCTTATACTGATGCTCAGATCACGTCACTCATAACCCAGGCTGTTACTGAAGCCTTGGCTCGAAATACTCCGCCAAACTCCACAAGAAACAGCGATGCCGCTGAAACCTCTGCTGCTAAACCTTGTTCATACAAGGATTTTCAAAACTGCAAACCCTTGAGCTTCAAGGGGACCGAAGGAGCCATCGGACTTATCAGATGGTTCGAAAAGATGGAATCCGTTTTCCGCATCAGCAAATGTGCGGAAGACGACAAGGTCAAATTCTCCACCTGCACCCTCGAAGATGGTGCCCTCTCGTGGTGGAATTCCTATACCCAGTCTGTGGGTATTGACACCGCTTATCTACTCCCTTGGGAGGATCTGAAGAAAATGCTCACTGATGAGTATTGCCCGTCCGAACAACTTCACAAGCTGGACGAAGAGTTCTGGAACTTAAAAGTGCAAGGAACTGATATCGTTGGATACACCACCAGATTCCAACAACTCACCGTTCTTCGCCCAGCTATGGCAGGTACTGGGCCCGACAAGATTAAGAAATACATCCGCGGCCTCCCTGAACCCGTCCGGGGAAACGTCGCCTCATCAAACCAAACCACTCTTCATGGTGCCATTCGGTTGGCCCATGAACTTCTGGCTATGAATGAGGACCCAGAACCACCCACTCCATCCTCCAACAGCAATAAACGAAAATGGTCCGACAACCACAACAACCACCAAAACAAGAAACCTGAAACCATTAAAGCCTACACCTCCAGTTCTGATGACAAGGGGGCGTACAAAGGAACCAAGCCCTATTGCTCGAAGTGCCAACGACACCACTTTGGTTCGTGTCCCTGTAGCAAGTGTAAGAGATTTGGACACTTGGCTAAGGACTGCAGATCAAACACCACTGACACCAACACCTCTGCACCAAAGACTTGTTATGGGTGCAACGGTACGGGGCATTTCAAGAAAGACTGCCCGAAACTGAACAACAACAACAACAAGAACAACAACAATGCTCGAGGAAGAGCTTTTGTGCTGAAATCTGGGGAAGCCCGTCAAGACCCGAATGTGGTCACGGGTACGTTTCTTCTCAACAACTTGACTGCATCTGTGTTATTTGATACTGGTGCTGATAAGAGCTTTATTTCTGATGAATTTTATCCACTACTTGACACCACACCCATTGCCCTAGATTCTAAGTACACGGTAGAATTGGCAAACGGAAAACTTATTGAGGCCGATAGTGTGATACCTGATTGCACTTTGAACCTAGCTAACGAGCTCTTTTCCATTGACTTGATACCTGTTGAAATCGGCAGCTTTGACATCATCGTCGGTATGGATTGGTTGTCCAAGCACCGAGCCGAAATCGTTTGTTTCGAGAAAATTGTACGCATTCCTCTCGTCACCGGTGGAACTTTGAGCATACAAGGGGAGACCGGTGGGACGAGAATAAATATCATTTCTTGCATGAAAACCCGAAAATACTTGAGAAAAGGGTACCAGGCAATCCTCGCACACGTTATGGAGAAGAAGTCGGTGGAGAAGCGACTTGAGGATGTGCCTATTGTTCGAGACTTTCCAGAAGTCTTTCCTGAAGACTTGCCTGGCCTACCGCCAACTAGACAAGTCGAATTCTCTATTGATCTAGTGCCCGGCGCAGCACCTGTGGCACGAGCCCCTTACCGACTAGCCCCATCCGAACTTCAGGAGTTGTCTACTCAGTTACAGGAACTCCTGGACAAGGGATTTATTCGACCAAGTTCCTCACCTTGGGGAGCTCCGGTCCTGTTTGTGAAAAAGAAAGACGGTTCTTTCCGCATGTGCATCGACTACCGTGAACTCAACAAATTAACTGTCAAGAACCGTTACCCACTTCCTCGCATCGATGACCTGTTTGACCAACTTCAGGGGTCGAGTTTCTACTCAAAAATCGATCTGCGGTCAGGTTATCACCAACTCCGAGTTCGTGATGAAGATATTCCTAAAACAGCTTTCCGAACTCGCTACGGGCATTATGAATTCCAAGTGATGCCATTCGGCTTAACCAACGCACCGGCTGTATTCATGGACCTTATGAATCGGGTGTGCAAACCTTACCTTGACAAGTTTGTTATCGTCTTTATCGATGACATCTTGATTTACTCGCGCACTGAACAAGAGCATGCGCAACACCTGAAAACTATCCTAGAGCTGCTCAAACACGAAGAGTTATACGCCAAATTCTCTAAGTGTGAGTTCTGGATGCAAACCGTTCAATTCCTTGGACACGTCATTGACAATCAAGGGATTCATGTCGATCCTTCAAAAATCGAGGCTATCAAGTGTTGGCAAGCACCTACAACACCAACCGAGGTGCGCCAATTCTTAGGACTCGCCGGATACTACAGGCGGTTCATTGAGAATTTTTCGAAAATAGCCCTACCTCTCACTGCACTGACTCAAAAAGAAAAGAAGTTCGATTGGACTGACAAACAGGAGTCAGCTTTTCAGCTTCTAAAACAGAAACTCTGCAGTGCACCTATCTTATCTTTACCCGAAGGCAACGATGACTTCGTGGTATACTGTGATGCTTCACACCAAGGTCTTGGTTGCGTGCTGATGCAACGAGACAAAGTCATCGCTTACGCCTCTCGACAACTCAAGGTCCACGAAAGGAATTACACAACTCATGACCTAGAGTTGGGGGCTGTTGTATTCGCTCTGAAAATCTGGAGACACTACTTATACGGTACCAAGTGTACAATCTTTACTGACCATAAAAGTCTCCAACATATATTCGATCAAAAGGATCTCAACATGAGGCAACGTCGATGGGTCGAGTTGCTTACTGATTACGATTGCGAAATTCGCTATCATCCAGGCAAGGCGAATGTTGTCGCCGATGCTTTAAGCCGAAAGGAACGAGTGAAACCACTTCGAGTTCGAGCTCTCAGTATGACCATTCACAACGACCTTATCAATCAAACCCTCACCGCTCAACTCGAAGCACTCAAACCAGAAAACTTGATAAACGAGGCCTTGCGAGGCATGGACAAACAATTTGAAACCAAACCTAACGGGGCCAAATACTTCTCGAATCGAATCTGGTTACCAAGTTTTGGGAACCTTCGAGACTTGGTGATGAATGAAGCTCACAAGTCAAATTACTCTATACACCCCGGTGCCGACAAAATGTACCACGGCATCAAGGAAATGTACTGGTGGCCCAACATGAAATCGGACATTGCAACCTATGTTGGCAAGTGTCTTACTTGTTCCAAAGTCAAAGCTGAACACCAGAAACCCTCCGGTTTGCTACAACAACCCGAAATACCACAATGGAAATGGGAGCAGATCACCATGGATTTCATTACTAAACTCCCGAAAACTTCTAACGGTTGCGATACCATTTGGGTGATCGTTGACCGACTCACTAAATCTGCTCATTTCCTAGCCATCAAGGAAACTGATAAGATGGAACGTTTGACACGGATCTACCTGAAAGAAATCGTGTCAAGACACGGCGTGCCTATCTCAATCATCTCCGACCGAGATGCTCGATTTACTTCTCGCTTCTGGCAGTCACTGCAAAAATCTCTTGGTACTCGTCTGAATATGAGTACGGCTTACCATCCTCAAACCGATGGCCAGAGCGAACGAACCATACAAACACTGGAAGACATGCTACGAGCCTGCGTAGTTGACTTCGGTAAAAACTGGGAAATTCACTTACCGTTGTGCGAATTCTCGTACAACAACAGTTATCACACCAGCATAAAGGCTGCACCCTTCGAGGCACTGTACGGTCGTAAGTGCCGGTCACCTATCTGTTGGACTGAGGTGGGGGATACACAACTCACCGGTCCAGAAATCATACATGAAACAACTGAAAAGATCGTCGGCATACAAAACAGACTAAAAGCCGCGCGTGATCGTCAGAAAAGCTATGCTGATGTGAGACGCAAACACCTTGAGTTCCAAGTAGGGGACAAGGTACTTCTCAAAGTGGCACCGTGGAAAGGTGTCATTCGATTCGGAAAACGAGGCAAACTAAATCCTAGATACATCGGACCATTCGAAATCCTTGAAAAGATTGGTCCAGTGGCATACCGCCTGCAACTTCCTGCTGAACTTAGCAGCGTACACAACACATTCCACATTTCTAACTTGAAGAAATGCCTGTCTGACGAGACGCTGATTATACCACTCGACGAAATTCAAATCGATGATAAACTTCATTTTGTCGAGGAACCTATGGAAATCATGGACCGCGAGGTCAAGCGATTGAAACAGAGTCGTATTCCCATCGTAAAGGTCAGGTGGAATTCTAGGCGCGGCCCTGAGTTCACCTGGGAACGGGAAGACCAAATACGACAGAAATATCCACATCTCTTCCCAGATAACGCACCGTCCGTGCACTCAAGCTAATTTCGGGACGAAATTTCTTTAACAAGGGGAGAATGTAACACCTGCTAAATTAGGATAATTAATTATGCCTAATTAATTGTAACTAGATGTAATTAGTATGTAATAGGACTAATTGCAGACTCTATTTGTATATATATAAGGTGATTTATATATATATGTGTGTGTACTTACGCGATTTGGATAAATCGTGCGAATTAACCGGACGGAGTCCGACACAGTTTACTTGGATGTTGGTGACAGAAAATTACTTAAATAATGAGAACGTATTTTGTTATATAAAATACGCAACAGAACGAGCATTATTTATATATTATAGTGACGACATTTTAACTAACGCAACAAAACGTAATAAACGCGACTTAATAATTGAAATATTGCGACAAATGTTTTTATTATTAATTTCAAAGTATTTTTATTTAAATATTCCAGTTACAGTTTTAAAACATAACGGTTTGATTAAATACTAAAAACAAAGGATTTAACGATTAGGACGCGGAGTAAACACTGAGTTTTAGGGAGCACTTTCCCCTCCCTTGCCCCATTGGATCAGCCAACCCCACCCCATGCCCACTTCTTCTCTTTCATTTTTCATCATCTCCAAAATACACACACACATAAACTCTCTCAACCTCAACTTACACCAAATTTTCGGAATACAAACCGACACACGAAATTTACATATTCGGAATCAACGTCACGAGTGGAGCAAGAATATCAAGATCGTTTTCACCATATCATCCTCCATTTAGCTCGATTTGCAAAAGTAAGAAATTCCTAAAATCTTAGATCTATTCAATTTGGTGTAATGTTTTGATGTTTTGATGTGTACACAACTTAGATATAACCTAATACATGAAGAATACACGATTTTATAGCTCAAAAATGGGTTAGATTTGCGTTTTTTGGTCGGAAAATCACGAAACCCGAAAGTTTCTGGACTGATGTTCATCTTTGCGACACAACGTTTGTGTCGCATGCTATGTCGCATAAACCATTTAGTGTCGTATTTTGTGTCGTACGTTATGTCGCACTATCGTGTCGCATTTTTTATGCGACACAACCCTTATGTCGCTATTAAATTAGCATCGCAAGCTTTTGCGACACAACCACTGTGTCGCAGAGCTCTTGTGTCGCACTTTATGCGACACAACCACTGTGTCGCATACCAAACTTTAGTGTCGCAGATTGTGTCGCGAAAACACAGAAAACCAGAATTTTAAAGTCAAAGTTACAGTACAAAAAAAAAAAAGTCAAATTTTACTGTAGCAGTACTGTAGCAGTACTGTAGCAAATCTACTGTAGCAAAGTCAACAATTTAGAATTATTTTGATGAACCGTCACCAATGGGCCAAAACTGTTCTCTCAAAACAAACGACTACGAACATACAAACGAACATTGAACTATACTAGTTGTGTACAACTAAACGAAACGTCTCGTGAGACACATACTTACATAACTTCATATGATAGGCATTTGAAGGTTACGGGTTCGGAGAACCTACTTGAAATATTTACTACTTGCTATTTGCTACAGCTTATTACCAGACTCAGGTGAGTCTTACAGCCCCACTTTTACTGTTTTATACTTTGGGGTGAGATACTTAGCAACTGTTTTACGCATGAACACAATGTACTGAACTGAAAACATTACTGATTTCAAACAAACGCATGAGTTACTTTTATCCACTGAAAGCCTCCTTATCGTAAGTTGTTAGTTATGGTCTTAAGCGCGAGTACTAGTAAATGGATCCATTTGGGACTGACAATCCCTGTCTGGGGTGGTAGCGCCACCACGTACTGATTTACACGTAGAAACAGACATATTAGTATTTGTTACATATGAGTGTGCGGATAGCACTCACGGGGGTACGTGATATATTCACACTACACGGTTAAGCTTCAACTTATGAGCTCATGGCACTGTACTGATTACTGATTTACTTACTTTGCTTGATAGCAATACGGGTACATACTTGTGGTTCATAACACTTACTTATTACTAAACCTGTGAGATTCACCAACCTTTTTGGTTGACACTTTCTAGCTTTGTATCTCAGGTACACTTACGGAGTAGGATCACTCCAGGATGTCTAGCTAGAGTCGCATGATTTACAAACTGCATTTAACGGAGATTCTTTGGCATTATCTTTTGTAACCATGGTTATGTAATAGAATCTCCCGCTATACGCGTGGGCTCTAGGAAATTACATTTTGTATACGAAAACCTACGGTTTTCAAACGATTATTAATTATGAAATGTAACTATTTTACAAACGTCTCATTTAGAGGTCGTTTACTATAAATCTTGTGCTTTGTATATTGATTAGTAACACCCAATGTATGCTTCCGCAAACCGTTAAATTTGGGGGTGTTACACAAATATTAAAGTACTGATAGGTGTACTGGAATGTATAATCACTAGTGTTGTGATTATTGTTTGAGCAGTAGTTGTTGTCGACTTTGATGTTGTTGACAATTGATAGGTAGTAATGAAAGGAATTACAAGTGGAAATAAGTCAATGTAGAGGTTGGTTGATTGTAGGTAAGATTGATTGTAGTCATTTTGTTGATTGAGCAAAGTACTTGTTGATTGTAGTTTTACCTACTGAGTGTGACCTCTGCTTTGCTTATTAAGGTGATATGAATCTGGATTACTTTTAAGTAAAGAATTTCATATGATTGAAATGATATGTGAACATTATAGGTTGTACAAAAGAGCATAGGTATGAAACTTTTGGATGAAAAGCTGACCTAGATTTGAATTTCAGATCTTTGACGGTAAAGATTTAAGATTGTGATCTGTATATTAGACTGATTGTTGGTCGTGAGCTGAATTATATTTCAATGTTGCTAGGTACATTGGGGTTTAATAAACACTATTGTTGGGATATTGTTGCTGCTGTTTTATTGTTAACAGTGATGAACAGTGAGAATATGTTAAAGATTTTAGCATGTTGCTAATTTCGGGTTGCATAAACCTATTAAGTAATGTTAAGTTTTATTTGTTGATTAAGTGATTGTAGGTTTCACTTGTTAAAGTAAGTGTTTGTCTATAAGATATATCTGATTGATGATATTGATTAGATGCACTGTATGTGTGCATAGGAAAAGATAGAAGCATGTACATTTGGATATGTGCATGTGGAAAGAATTCAAACAGTCTAAGTATAGTTGTAAGTTGCTATTGAGGACAAATGTATGTTAAGATATATGTGATTATATCACATTAGTTAGATTGATTGAGGTTAGATTTCGGGGACGAAATCTCTTTAAGGGGAGGAGAGTTGTAACATCCTCGAAATGGACCTAGTTGTGTTATATTATTTCTTGATTTAAATTAGTATTTAAATGTGTTTGGAAATAATATTGTTTGAATTAGTGAAATAATTGGAATAGGAGTCGAATATTCCAATGTGATAAGTGAATTATTAATTGTTGTAAATTAATATAATTGACGGTGCAATAAAATGTTTGGACTCGCTAATGGTTTTCGGGTTCCAGACAATAGATTGAGATGGGGTATTAAATTATACCTGTATATTGAAGGCGGTTTGTGAACCGACTATATATTTAACTTTCCTTTTTAGGAAAGTTCATTTAGAAACTTCAAAACTCACAGAAACTCTCAGAAAACCTCCAAATCAAATTAGAAATCAAATCAGGAAGTTGTGATTCTCGTGAAACTTCACCATGGACAGATTATCATCAGTATATTCTTCAATCAGTAAGTGTTCTTGAGTATTTAAGAATTTAATTTCGATTGAAATTTGGGTGAATTGATAAATTGGAAGAATTGGATGTTAGGAACAAGTTATAAGTATTACATGATGATTATATGAAGTTAATTGAGTTGTTTATAACGTTAGAACTGAGTTTGATAAGCTTGATTTATCAAAAATGGTTTTGAATTCGGAGCTGGGCAATTACAGGGATGAAGCTGAGCTGAAAGACGCTCAAACGCGATCCCAGAACCCTAGCCAGGATCGCGTTCGTTAGTTATAAAAGGAATCGGACGAGTTTTGTTCTTGGGAACGCGATCCCAAGAATTTGTCCGGATCGCGTTGCTTAGTTATAATTTGTCACAGAATGATTTTACAAAGAGGAACGCGATCCCACCATTGTTTTCTGGATCGCGTTTGTCAGTACTTTTTGTAAAATTTCAAAAGTGCATAAGTGTTTAGTAGTGATTTTTGCCACGGAAAAATTGACAAATTGTCTTTAAACTCCGATTGGGCTGAAATTTACATGGTCACTCGAAAACGGCCCACTGATCAAAGCTATATACTATAGCCTAGTCAGTTTTTGGACATTCGGGGTCGTTTAGGGGTCGAAAATGGCATTTTACAGTTTTTGGACCTTATTTCGGGACTTTTTGATTTTGTTCCGAATTGAACTTTTGTTTGCTGTGATCTTAGAGATCATTGGATTCATGTAATTATGTTATGATTGTGTAACGATATTAATTACCTAAGTATTATCAGTTGAGACAAGTTACTAACTTATTGTTTAATTGATTGTATTATCAGATGTGGAGAAGGCTCAGTAATATTAGACTTCTGAGCTTGCGGCTGAGGTAGTCGGTGAGTGGATCTGTAACCTCAGTGTGATTTAGTTGTAATGATTTGATTTACAACAAGAAATTTATAGTATTACTTTGATATGATGCATCTGTTGAGATATCTTGCTATGATAGTTTACATAGTTGCTTACTTGGCTGATTGAGCTAATATGTAAGATTCTGAGGTCAACTTGATTTGATGGTTGGGCTTGTTGTTGTTGTAGACGACAGGAGATCTCGGAAACTTGAAATGTTGGTTTAGAGATCTAGGTCGTGTGTGATCGACAACAAGTTATCGGTAGATCGGTATGGGCCAATACAGATGATTGATAAGAGTTCCTTGAGTGCCAAACCGGTATTAGGGTGTCTCAGGGACCACCGATCCTCATGATGTTGCGTGTATGACATTGATTGGATGTCGAGTGATTGATTGATTTTCTGTTTATTGTAATTTGATGTAAACAGATTGTTATGCTAGGTTGGACTGTTGATTATAGTTTCATTCACTTAGCTTTATGCTAACTCCACCACAGTTCTTCCTGCAGGTTGTAATAGATGGGACATATTGGGCAGGGCAGGAAGTGTTTTGACTGGATGGAATGTTTGACAGGCTTTTACTCTGATGTTATTTTGATAACTAAAGAGACGTTTTGAATTATATAACACCGAGTTTGTTGAAATGTCATGTATTTAGTTTGAAAAAGTTTATTGACATTTTGAGTACATTGACAGTATGTTTTAAATATACGCTTCCGAGTCGCCATTATTATATTAATTGTTTATAATGAAACGAGGGGTGTTATATAACCCTTAAACCGCTTAAAATCTACTATAACGAATGCTAGTATAAGAGCATGAGGAGTGCTCAAGATTATCTCAACGTTTTTTGACCAAAAACGCCGGGGCTCAGTGTTTTTCACTCCCCGCCGGTATTTTTGGTCAGTGTTTTTGACCAATGTTATGGAACAAACGTTGAAGACCTCAATGTTTTTCAATTAAATATTATTTTTTTTTTGTTTTTTTGTTTATATCATGCTTTGTTAAAAAAAAAAAAATCCCCATAATACTGAACTTAACACTGAACCTCAAGATTAACCATTACCTCACTTTTACCTTTCAGTGTTATACTTCAGTGTTTTTAATAACACTGAACAAAACACTGAAACTTCATCAAACACTCCCTGTACTCTAAGAAGGTATGCTCCTCTCAAGTCTGAACACTTTTAAATACGCTCACACATCTCCTAATGATAAATTATAATAATAAACACACTCTAAAAGTTACTAGATCACTCCTAACCATCCTTTCTTCCTTTGCTTCTTCCTTTGAGTCGGCTCAGCGCCACGTTAGCACATTCAAAACTGATGAAAGACTGTCAAAGTACTACCAACCCTTCTTTCATCACTTCAATTTTTAGGCTCCATATTTACCAATATACATACATTTACATACAATAAACAACAAAATATAATACATTAAATATAAGCTAGGCCCCACCCAACCTCCTTCTCCTTTCTTCGGTAAACTGACGAATGCAAATAGAAGAAGCAACCGTACAAACGGTGCCAATGGTGTCTGGGTTTGTTTCATCGGTTCCCAATCGATGAAACCATTGGCAGCGGTCCTATACCACCAAAAAATCACCACACATTGATAGGAGATGTACATTGGTCATGTCTTTCTCTCTCAAGCTACTCACAAATTACCTAACGCAACTCCAAATAAGTATAGGCAAGCTAACAACTTGTCTATCTAGTGATTTAATTCCCAAATCTAACTTGATTTTTAAACTTCTTTATTTATATAATTCGAATTAAATCCGACCATATACAACGTTTATGTATATCCTCAAAAAATTCTTAAATGATTATCCAAGAATATCACGTTCAAATAATTTCGTTAAGACTACTCCCATAGTCACTATGCGTTGGTTGAAGGACACTGATGGCATGAACTCGTGAGTTGCTTGTGTCCCTTGCTTTGTGTCGCTAAATCGAGTTGCATCCCTTTTTTGTTTTGATTTGTTAATGTATAGAAATAAATGTATATTGGAAAATGTGAGATCCAAAAATTAAATTGACACGGTCATTGTTGACACCGTTGTGTCAATTGTGTGTTAGTTTAGGAAGTGCTGAGCTGACACGGAGATGACAAAACTGATATAAAAGTGACATACCAACGGTTGGGAGTGGTCTACATCAGTAAGAAACATTACCGTCAGTGGCAGATTCAGGATTTGTAGTGACCCGTATTAAGGGTATCTCAATTTTTATGAACCCGTAACATAAATAAGAAATAGAATTTTTTATAAGAAATTTTCAATTCGTATGGCAAATGAACCAATAGCGATTGATATCCCTATTTTCAAAGTGGATCCGCCCCTTATCTGCTTATCACCGTTAACCCTTCGAAACATTAACCCTCATGTTAGTGACATACAACAATTAATGCTCAATGTACAAGTACTAATCCACAATGTGCTAGTCTTAAATCTTGATACATGAGGTACAAATATTAATGCATGAGGTACATGTGTAAGACTTTGAAAAGACTTTACCCTGTGTGGGTAGTAGATACAGATAGGTGTAATAATTATATAATATAATTATAATTATACTTTTATAATAAAAATAAAATATATAATAATATAAAATAAAATGTATATATATATATATATATAGACTTTAAGACAACAGCTGGTGAAACCTGAGCAAACAAGTTTCTAAAATGACTGCACACTCTCTTCACTTCCCTTTGTGTTTTCTCACTTCACAAAACCAAATTTAATAATTAATTTTAATGTCTGTCACAACTCAAAAAACTTAAACCTTAAAATACTCCCCAGAAATATTAATTAGTTAATTAATGGATTATTTCTTATTTGATCTCGAAAACCCATTAACCAGCTTCAAAGAACATCCATCCGACGTCGTTCCGTCTTTGTTTTCCGATGAATCTGCTTTCGTTCTTCACAGTTTTCCCGCCAATTTCCGCAGTGAAGCATTGCTGCTTATTTCAAAGGTCTGAAAATTAATTAATTAATTAATCTTATTATTATTATTGATTTATTTATTTTTTTAAGTATATTTTGTTAATTTTTATTTTTATGGTATGTAGTTTTGTGAAAATGTGGATCCTTTTGTGAGTTACCTTGCTGTTAATTATATGGATCGGTTCATTTCTACTAAGAAATTTGTGGTAAGAATTATTTTTATTTATTTATTTATTTATTTTAAAGATGGATTTTAGGCTGTTAATGTGTTTTATTTTGATTATTGTTATTGTTGGTGTAGAATGTAGAGAAGCCTTGGATCGTTGGACTTGTAGCGATTTCGTGTGTTTCTTTAGCAGTTAAAATGAAGAATTGTGATTTAGTTGTTCCTAATTTACAGGTATTAATTAAGTCGATTTTACGGAATGTACATGGGCGTTTGGGATTGCTTATTTAAACGACTTATATGCTAGTAATTGTGTTTCTTTCTTTAGGGGTGTCTAATGTTACTTATTTTAAAACGTTTATCTGCTTAAAAAAACATGTTGTTACAAGCCTGCTTATTTTACGGCGTTTATTCTTGGTAAAATAAGTAGATAAGCAGTTTTCACGAAAATGTTATGATGTTTCTAATTTACGACAAAAACAAGAAGTAGATAAACGCTTAAATAAGCAAATTCCAAACACCCCCTTAAAATAAGTGTTTGGACATAGAAAAGCAGTTATGAAGACTGTGTTTTAGGGTGTTTGGAATGTCTGTTAAAAGTGTTTATATTCTTATTGCATTTTTTAGAACCATATAAACACTTTTTACTTTTTAGTGTTTTGATGATGAAAAGTGTTTATGTTAATTGTCAAGGGTGTTTGGGATTGTTTTTTGATAAGCATTTTGGAGTGTTTGGTAAGCAGTTTTAATTAAATACTACTCCAAACACTTGAGCAGTTTGACATTGCCTATTTCAAAATGATTTAGTATTGGTGGATTCAAAGTTGCAAGTTTTTCTTTTTAGGATGAAATCAGTTGTTTCTAGTAAGTTGATTGAACATACGCTTTTTTTTTTTCTTTTTTTCTTTTTCTAACAATGGATTATGTGTTAATGTTCTATTAGCATTGGCATAAGCTGTTTAAATGCGTATTAGCGTATGTTGGTTTAAAGGTTGTACTTTTAATACTCCTATAAATTACAATGTTGATGGAAATAGGGGTACAACTGTCCGATTTACGATGCAAAATCGATTAGTAGAATGGAGGTCTTGATTCTCGCATCTCTAAAATGGCGAATGAGATCAATTACACCATTTGCGTTCCTCCACTACTTCATATCATTGTTTGAGTTCAAGGATGCACATTTATCACAAGCTATTAAAGGAAGAGCTTCACAGATCATTTTGAAAACTCCTTTCGGTACTTCTAATCATCATTTTTTATTCTTAATTAAATCAGTTTTTGTGCATATCCAATCAGTTTTTGTGCACATTCGTTTTAGAGTTATATTCAACCTTTTGTAGCTGCACAATTCTGTTTCATTAAAGCACGAAATGAACAAAATTGCAACATGTTCTAAGATCTTACATAGTCATAAGTTCCAAATCACATAATTGTGTATTGTTGCATACTCATAAGTGGTCCTTAAATCTCTGTTGTGCATTGTTCCTCCCTTTACGTTTTGTTCCAAGTTGATGATTTTGTACAGTGCAGTCTTACAAAAGCTAAACTAATATAATGTAGTCAATACGATTGTAATATAGTTTAAGGTATCAAATTGAAAAACTCATGCAAATGTTATGGTTAGAAGCAGAGGCAGATCTACAAGGGGGGGCAGAGGGGCAGCTGCCCCCTCAAGAAATTCAAAGTTAAAAAATCTATATAAGGGTATCAGTATCATTTACAATTTTTGCTCCCTCAAATAGTAGTAGAAAAGTAAAAAAAAGAAATTGCCCCCTCAATTCAGATACCCTAGCTCTGCCCCTGGTTAAAAATGTGTTTTAATACTAATTAATCTGTATGTGATCCTATATGCTAATGCGGAATGCCCATCAAACAAACACTAGTATCATGATTTTTTGTGCATTTTTATACTCAAATCGTTGCCTTTGTATCCTTGCCACATACTTAACGAATGATATGCTAATTGCAACGATCACTAGATAAAAAGCCTCGAATGATTCTCCATGATTGATGCACTGCCTTTTGTATTTACAGAATTTAAGTTGTTAGAGTTTAGACCGTCAGTGATTGCAGCATCTGCACTTCTTCATGCATCTCAAGATCTGATTCCGCATCAATTTTCTCATTTCAGATCTGCAATCACCTCATGTAAATATCTGAACAAAGTAAGAAACTATGCAGTTCTCAAAGTCATACATCTCTGCTTGTACAGTACTACATTCTGATTCATGGTTGTTATCGACTGCAGGAAAGCCTGGAGGAATGCTTTAATACAATGCAGGACATCACATCTGATTCAAATGAGTCGATTAGTGTTCTTGACTACCAATGTACAAGTAGTGAAAGCGAGAATAGTACAAGCATCAAAAGGAGGAGACTGAATGGGGTTTTAAGCTTTTCACAGGTTCAAAATCGTTGAACTTGATCACTAATTCACTATGTGCTATCTTTAGCTATGCATTAAATACTTGTACAATATATTTTCAACATCGTATGTCGATGTGATAATCGAGTATAGTGCACAAGTGTTTAATGGTTGTTTAAGATTTGTAGATCAGTGAAAAACTTCAGTCAAATTGGTTGGATTTTTGCATGTAGGTTGAGATGTATGTAACTATAAAATGAGATGAAACATTCAATTATTAGATTATATTATATAATCTTATTATTATGATGATTATTTTTTTTTATTCGAAACCAATGTTTTAAAGTTTTCATTGATTTGAAGAAATAGCTGTGGCAGTGGTTAGCGGTAAACTACGGTACTAATAATTGTTAACACAATGATGATAATAATGAGATAATTATGAATTAAGTAGCCAAATAACATTACGATTTCGTTATGATCTACCAAGTATATAGGTATCTTTTTAAATTCTGTCAAAACAAACAGGAGTTATTTGGGTTTGAACACTAATGTGGTCAATACGAGGATGAGTGGAGTAAGAACAACTTGTTGCAGAATGCAGAATAATTGTGATAAAATACATTATTATAACAAACTAAACTCATAAATTAAGTACATATATATAATGACAACATATTACATACATAATATGTCAACAACAACAATCACTGCACCAAACATACACTTAAATTGGCATTTGATAAGAGTTTATTGACATGTAACATTAGATAATCAACAGAAACACCAGCTAGCATGACTGTTTTAGCATACGGTCTACATTGTTGTCTTCTTAATCCAAACTCCACGTTCGTTGCAAGGAAAAAGTGAGAGCCTCGGGCATTTAACCTTCTCCAAAGAAGTCATTTTCGGAAACAAATTTTGTAACTCTCTCCAATCCATCTTGATTTTATCCAAATACTTCAATCGCAATACCTCAACGTTCCACGTGTCCATGGGTGGAATAGGCGAATCATCCCAGTCAACAATGTCCTGATACTGACCAAGATCCGAGAAGTGTCCACCACGAATGTATAGTTTCTTTAGCCCCTTTAGGCTTCCCGGGGTTAGCCAATTTGGCGTAACACTTTTGGGATAACATTTGAGGTCAAGCTTTTCGAGTCGTGAACCCAATGTTGAAGTGTTAAAAGCATTCTGTCTTCTCATATAACCTTTCACCCATTCTTTTCTTGGAAAGAGTTTCATTAATTTTGTTGCAGGCTTTTCTTTTTGATTCACTTTGTCTGTTTTTGTTGGTTTCGCTTTTGTTGTTTTTGACTCATGGCTGCCCCACAGGATTGTTAACTTACGAAGCGTTTCAAGCTTCTGTAATGCATCAAGATGTGATTCTTGTGGGAAGTCTTTCATATGTGTGTACATGCTAAGCTTTCTCAAATTTTCTAGTTTCTTTAAATCGGGAAGAGTACACGTGTGCCTACCTTGGGATTCAACAATAACAAACCCTTTAAGGACTTGAAGGGATTCGAGAGACGAAATTTCTTTAGGCATGTGTTCCAGTAAGTAACATTCAGACATGTCTAAATGTGTCAAATACTTGAGAGAACCAATGGTTTTAGGAATTACTTCAAGATTATGGCAAGCTCGAAGGTCAAGAATTAGAAGGTTTTCGAGATTTGAGATGGATTTTGGAAGCTCTGAAATTCTTGAAACTCCCTGAAGGCTAAAGAACCGGACATGGTTCATATGCTCTAAACTCTCTTCGAATTTGAACTCCTCAACCTCGATATGGTGAGCAGCTGAGCTTTGCCACCTGCCTAAGAAGACAACATTCACGTTTTTCATCCTCAAAAACCATTCTGGTTTAAACTCAAGAATATCGTCTTTAACATTGAACAACATATGCAGCTTCTCCCAAACGACCCCTTTCGATAACCCACTACCCATCAAACATACCTTATACGACTTTGTAGTGATCTTCTTTTTTACGTAAAAGTAGTGCTTTTTACTAGTATCTATCTTCTTTCCGTCACGATCAAGAAGATCTATGGTTGCGTCTTGCGGAAGAGCACCGAATTGAATCGGGTTCCCTTTCAAATCAACGAATTCAATCGGTTCTAAAGTAGGATCCTCATTTTCATCATAGAATTTGAAAAACTCTCGTGGGTCACCAAGAGGATAGATCTCTGGTACATCTTCGGGGCTTTCAATCTCATCGAATTTTCCAAAATCTTTCGGGTTACCATACTCATCAAAATCAAAGAATTTCACTTTAACAGCAATCATGACCAGTGCTGCACGAACCATTGGGTGCATTTTGCATGTTGCTGCATTACACCCGTGCCTTTTTGAAACCGGTTCAATGAAGTCGTAATCCATAAGTTGTTTGAACAAATTATTTGCATACTCTTCGTCTTCAGATGGGACTAGCCCTTCTCCAATCCACCAGTAAACCATTAACCTTCGACTTATGATTGCATTTTCGGGGAACACCGAAAAACACAACAAACGAAGCTTTAATTCACGGCTGAGGGTGTTATAACGTAGTTGTACGCTTTTGCAAAATGGGCTCTCCTGGAATAGCTTGTTATGCAAATGAGGCATGTTTTTCAGAAACTTAGAGGATATCACTCTTACATTGGATTGCTTCTTCTTTTGTTGGTCGTTTTCGTCGTATGTTCTGTACTTTGCAGGGATCTGAAGCTTCAATTTAGTGACTATCTTTTTCATATCCTTGAGTTCTTTCAGCTCGCAAGGTTCAACTCTCAACTTTTCAAACATGTTTAAGATGTTTGTGGCTTCTTTCTGTATATGATCTTGATGTTTGCCAAGTTTTGGACAAATGTTTGTAACAAAGTTGAGCTCTTGATCTATCAAGTTCACAAGGTGCTTTCGCTCCTGCTCTGGGTCTGGTTCAGGGGCGGTTTGTATTTCACGTGAGAAAATATTAGGGTGGTTCATCGCAGGGGTAGTGGTGGACGTTTGGGTAGATGGTTCCACGAATTGTTGGATTTCAGGCGTGTGGTTAGTTGTAGAGGTAGTGGTGACAGCAGATTTGGTCGGTTCATCAGGTGTAGTAATATTGTCATTCTCATTTGAATCTAAAGTGGTTGTTTGATAGGGTTCATGAGCAGATTGGACATTCGTAGGGGTAGTGGTGGACATTTGGGTAGGCTGTTCTACATGAACAATTTCCCAAGAGGACATATTAGGGTCATTATTCGTAGGGGTATTTGCAGAACGTTCAACAGTTTGGGCCTCAGGGGATATAGAAATTGAATCAAGGATGGTGGTGGTGACAGATTTGGCTGAATCTTCAGTTGTGCGTTCTAATCCAGGTGTAGAAGGATTGTCGACATTCTTGTTTGCATCTAAAGCGGTTGTTTGATGGGTTTTATGAGCAGATTGGACCTCTGACGATGATGAATTCTCATGTTTATCATAGGCTGTTGTAGAATCGTCTTTTTTAATTTCTTGATCGAGGATCTGAGTTTCAGTAGCTTGTGTGGATTTGTTGACAGAAGGTTGCGTATCAGGTGATGAAGGATTCATATTGACAGACATAATGCTGAAAAAGAACCCAATATATAGTTCAAGTGTCATCATTGTCACAAACAAACTTCATATTGATTCAAAAACATCCATATATCCACAATTCATATTAATTAGCTCAATGCACGATAAAATGGAAAACAAGCTAATTTAGAGGACACGACAGAATTAAGATAGACAATTAAAGAAAACATCAACTGTCATGGCATGGAGGCACATAAATGGCCCTTTTATAAAATGCAAAAAGAAAATTATATAGAAGTTTTCCCTAACACTCAAAAACTTGCAGAATAGAAGAACTTAGCCAACTCGTTATGACACTAAATTGCATCGAATGAAAGTGTTAATGGGTCATTTCATCTTGATGATTTTTGCAGATAACTGTAAAAAAGGGAACAAAATAATTCACAATGTTCTATATTTTTCTATAGTAGAATCGCTCGAGTACCTGGAACTTGTATATATTAAAAATTCTACAACTTTCCTAATATAACACATCTATTTGAACATCAAACTCACACATCCTCTTTGTCTCGAAATGGGACTTGAACCGTCAACCACACCTGAATTCGCTTCCAGTGTTTTTGACTTATCTTCAATATATAAACAACTTCAAATAACTATTATAATTAAAATCACACAAGAGCACAAAGCATATAATAACTTTAATATTCAATGTTGACCTTAAAAATATTGTATTGGCTGCATATCATGGTTATATTACTAGCAAATTGCAAATCATGATATGGGTTTAAACCCAAATCTGGAAAACACCAAAATTGAAATTAAAACAAACCCTAATATATCATCCATATAATCTGACATCTTTAATCTACAAACAGGTCAAACCAAGTGATTGACATTTATTTAGTTTGAAAAACTTCAATTTCACAAATTTCTGTTTAATTAGTATCCGGTATTATAACAGCTTCTCATTACATTACATAATAGTTATATAAAAAGAATGCAGATGAAAGAAAGCAGTTTTACATAATTTCTGGTAATTGTAGAAGGTAAACAACATCCAGCAGACGTTGAAATTTGTTGTTATGGTTCAAACACACATAGATTATTATTATTATTAAATTTTTAAGGAGAAAGAGAGGGGATTGAACCTTGTAAATGGCAGGGGAGGTCTTGAACCAGTGAAGCTGTTGACGATGAAAGGCAATGACAAATTGACATGGAAATATAGTACCTTTAATAGTAATATAGTCTTAATTATTAGAAAGCAACTGGTACTACAATGGATCGAAATTTGAAAGGTCTTGGTAAACGATTAAATTAAATAAATATAAATAATAATGATAATAATTTGTGCAATACTAGGTAGGGACACAATTAATATCCAATCAAGTGGATATTCATCCATCCAATCAATCAGATGGATATAGATAGTCTAAACAGGTGTATAATAGATTTGGATATGGATGTATATGTACGTGTGTGTAAGTATTTCACATCATAATGGGTGAATCCATAAATATTTAAGTCACTAATCATCCACATTACTATAAGACTTAGGAATTGTATAAAATTGTAATTATTTAAGTGAATAGTTCTTATATCTTGTGATCCCTACTAATGTTTGTTTTTCTCTGGTGATTTTTCATCATATATCTTTAGTATATCAAATTCCTTACAATCCCTATTTATAGGTTAACACCATGGAGGTAAAATTCGATTCCCACTATACATCTGAGCTCACTAACCTATGATAAACAATGATCAAAAAGTGTCTATTTAAACAATAAACAACATATAAGTGTTTCATATACTCAAAAACTATATTTACCCATATTTTGTAACACATTAGGTTAAGATTATCGCAATGTTTAACAATTTTTTTTAAAATCCAATGGATATTCATTTCATCCGCATGATATAGATGTGTACGGATGAATTATCATTTTACTGGATATGGAAGAAGAAAAATAAGTGGATATGGATATAGTGCCATGATGTGAGAGTTGTCAAATGCGGAACACCAAATAAACTCTCAACTTGTGATAACCTGTTAGGAGAAATCTCACTTCCAATAATCCAACAATATAATCAACCAAATAAACAAATAAACCAATACGCATTTAACGTGGAAAACCTCCTCAATGTGAGAAGTAAAAACCATGGGACCAAGTCCAGGAACTAATCCACTATCACCAAACCAGATAATACAATAGAGTTCTTTCTAGCACCAACTAGATGCAAATCACCAACAATAATCAAGGATAAAACAACCCTTGAATCAACAATCAACAAACAAAGTTGCTTGATCAAACTCACCAAAAACTGCTGTAACTTCGAATTACTACATACCACTGTAGACACCTTCAATGATGATCCTGACCGTCCATATTGAAGATCAATGTGTTAAGAAGCTACCGTAAAAATTTCACGCCAATCCGACGGTTCATGAATTCGTACCAACGATTCTCCCATGGCTGCGCAATTCTGTCAAAAGCTGAATAAACCCCAAGCAAACTTGTTTTCTCTCCCTTTGCCTCTCTCACGAATTTGTGTGTCTTCCAGCAGATTTCCACCATCAAAACCCTTACATTTGGTTATTCTAATGGGGCTAAAAGACTTGGTCCAATGCCCAACAAGTCCACAAAAGAAAATTAACAAAAACGACAAATACAATGACAACCCAACTAGGAGGGAAACTCAGACCCAACAAACTCCCCCTCCGGACTACGTTAAGGATTCCATCATAACTACAATCTCGCAGCAAGTATCATGTTTAGTTTTGGGCAAACTCTTTGTCATCATATCAGCACCATTCAAATCAGTGTGGACTTTCTCAATGTTAAACAACTTGGATTCTAAATTTCTAATGCATCACGAATCCAATGGTATCTCACATCAATATGCTTTGACTTTGAATGAAAACTTGAATTCTTTGCAAGATGTATAGCACTCTCACTATCATAGAAAATCACGTACCTCTCTTGCCTAAACCCAAGCTCTTGTGTGAAACGCTTCATCCAAGATATCTCATCCGAAGCTTCAGTAGTAGCAATGAACTCTGCCTCTGTAGTTGATAATGAGACACACTTTTGTAGCCTTGACTACCATGACACAGCTCCCCCTCCAAATGTAACCAAGTAACCTGATATTGACTTTCTTAAATCAATGTCTCGTGCCATATCTGAATCGGTGAAAGCCTTTAGAACCGGCTTATCATAACCATAAAAAATATAGATCTTGGAGGTGCCTATGAGATATCTCATAATCCATTTAACAGCTTCCCAATGTTCTTTTCTTGGATTTGAAATATACCTGCTAACAACGCCAACTGCATGAGCTAAATCCGGTCTCGTACGCACCATTGCATACATAAGGCTACCAACAACTGAAGCATATGGAACTTGTCTCATCTCCTGTTTTTCTTTCACACCAGATGGACACTGTTTTTAGCTTAACTTTAAGTGACTAGCAAGTGGAGTTCCAACTGACTTCGACTTGTGCATATTGAACCTTTTAAGAACCCTCTCGATGTACTTCTCTTGAGATAACCATATCTTCTTTGCTTTTCTATCTCGTGAAATTTGCATTCCAAGAATTTGCTTCGCATGACCCAAATCCTTCATTGCAAAGGATTCTTTTAGCTCTTTCTTCAACATGTCAATTTTCTTGATATCCCTACTAACTAGCAACATGTCATCAACATATAATAATAAAACAATAAAGTCATTATCAGGAAATTTCTTGACAAAAACATAATGGTCAGAATCCGTCTTGGCGTATCCTTGCATGCTCATAAAGGACACGAATTTCTTATACCACTTCCTTGGAGCTTGTTTCAATCCATATAAGCTCTTCTCCAGTTTGCAAACCGGTTGATCCATGTAGATCTCTTCTTCTAAGTCACCATGAAGAAAGGCAGATTCACATCTAGTTGCTCAATCTCCAAATCCATACTTGCAGCTTTTAAAAGAACAATTCAAATCGATGACATCTTCACTACAGGTGAGAAGATCTATCCATAGTCCACACTTTCTTTTTGGCCAAATCCCTTCACGACCAACCTCGCTTTGTACCTTGGTTGTGAATTAATTTCTCCAGACTTTAACCTGTATACCCATTTGTTCTTGAGTGCTTTCTTTCCCTTAGGTAACTCAACTAGCTCATAAGTATGATTTTCATGAAGAGACTCAATCTCTTCATCCATTGCAATCTTCCACTTTTCTCTATCATCAAGCTCCATAGCTTCTTGATAAGACTCGGGTTATCCCCCATCAGTCAATAACACATAATCATGGGGAGAATATTTTGTAGAAGGTTGTCTTTCTCTGCTTGATCTTCTCGGTTGAGCTGCTACTGGCGGTTCATCAACATGTATAGGAACTTCTTGTTCATCATGTTGATCATTAGGTTCATCAAGCTGGTCATTATGCTCATCAACCTGCAGAGAAAATTCATGTTCATCATCCTGGTCATATTGTTCTTCAACTTGTATTGGAGTTTCATGTTGGACAATTTGTTCATCAATCTCTAAAAGAAGTGCATCTGTTTTCTTTGCTTTGTCAATATCCTCTATGGTTTGATCTTCTATAAAAACTATATCACGGCTCCTGATCACCTTCTTTTCAATGGGATCATACAACTTGTAGACAAAATTATCAACACACTAGTACAAAAACGGGTATATATGGCGGTGAAAAAGGTCATCTGAAGCGGTGAACAGCCCGCCCCTGATGCCGGCGCCACGAAAAATGAAAACTTGTTTAAAGCGGTCGAACGACCGCTACAAATTGTACTACTAGGAGCGGGTAAAAGAACATATGAAGTGGTTAAAAAGTAACAAAATTGGCGGGAATAATATAGGTTTGAAGCGGTTTAGTGATTCCTATTGAGGCGGTAAATATAGAAACTTATGGAGCGTTTTGTAACGATTCGTGGCTAGTATTTGTGGCGGTTCTAGTGAAAAGAAATAAAAAATTGTGTAATTGGAGCGTCGTCATTACTTAGTTTTCGTGGCGGTTTTTTTAATTGAAATATTAAAAAAAATATTTATATGGAAATAAAAAAAATTTTAAATTTCTTGTGGCGGTGTGTTTGACTTTACATTTGTGGCGGTTTTTTTAATTGAAATATTAAAAAAATATATTTTTGGAGCGGTGCTTTCGCTTAGCATTTGGAGTGGATTTATATTCCGTAATGTGGGGGTTATTCCGTTATTGAATTGTTTGATTTCCTATGCAAAATAGTAGACTACAGTTATGCCAAAACCAGCAGAATTCAAAACCAAATGACAAATAATTCAAAACAAAATCTAACCTAAACATATAAAACATGCTAAAATATAACCTAAATATAATGTACAACAATAAAAATAACCTAAATATAATGCTTAAAATGTGTCTATTTATTTGTTCTGACCGTCAAGAATGTACTATACCTCTTTGCAAATTCAATTGTGCCCTCAATTACCAACTTGTCCAAATCATTTGGTGAATAAGGTGACAAGTCGCTCCAAGTCTATAATAGATTCAAATTAAAACATAAAAAATAGATCGAGGTTAATGCATTACAGAGATTATTACGTACTATGGACTTACATTTTGTGGGAAATCTGGTTGCATACTCATAAAGAATTGTTGCATATGCATCATTACGTAATACTCACATTCCCAACTGTCTCCTTGTTGAGGACACTAATTTGAAGCACAAAGTTAGTTTAACACATATAATTTATGATCAATTTGCATATATCATGTTTTTCACACTATATTAATTATATGCTTACCAACACTATCTTCCATTGCCAATTCTCGCATTCTCTCCTGAAAATTCAGTAGTGTGAAGTTAACTACAAGTTATAAGAAACAATTTGTTGGGTAAGAATGACCAGTGATGGAGAATGAAAATTATTCTAAGTGTGTTAGTACTGCTGGAGCTATCAATTTCAAGTTAAAATCCATTCAAAAACCACTGACAATTTGTTAGCTTGTCTGCTCAAAACACAAGGAGCAGAGGATTTTTATGGAATAATTGATTTCTTAAAGGAAAGTAACTTGAAAGAAGCCTTTGTGATTTTTGGACTTAGCGTTTGAGAGATATTAAATTTTTAAAAACGCGGAGGAAAGAGAATGTAGTGACACGTGGTGCATTCCTAGCGGTTCCTTCATTCTCACAGAAAATTGTACTCATGTGAACCTAGCTTACTCAAGATTGGTAAAGGCAGGGAGAGCTCAGGTTGTCTCATCTGCTAGCTCAAGCTCAAACAGTGATGATGATCAAGAGAAGGATGATCAATATATGTTCACTGGAGCTAGTGGGTCTGCTAGTCATGCTCCTAAGGGAATGACTAAGGAAGAGTCAAATAGTGTGACACCCGCTAATTTAGGGCTTTAATTAGTGCCTAAACTACTTGTAAATTACGTGTATTTAGTATTATATTAATCTAAATATATGTAATCTTCTGTGTAATTACATACACACTTGCACGATTTATTTAAATCGTACACTATGTACTGGACGAGGTCCAACACTATTTGTAACACCCTCAAATTTCGGTTTGCGGAAGCGGTCGGGTCGAGTGTTACCAAATTAAATATCACAGCATAAGATTCATAACGAACGACTCTAAATGAGACGTTTGAAAATAATTATACATTTTCCAAATAGAACGTTTACAACGTGGCGAGTTTAATAGAAATTTCAAATACAAAATTTGAAAATACAAAAGTAAATGCAGAGTTGTCCCAAATGTTTGAGATCATGCGACTCGAGCTAGCATAAGCTTGTAGTAATCCTAATCCTGCTGGGCACCTGAGAACACATGCTAAAACAGGTCAGCTATAAAGCTGGTGAGTTCATAGGATAATTGGTTGAAAACGTAAAGTGTAAATCCAATGTGTTTTTATCCACGATTCTGACTTGTATTATGTTGGAGTTTTGTAATGCAAATGTGTATACGATGAACGAGGTATCTAATACCTTAGTAATAGGGATATGTACCTAAGTACCTAATAATTGAGGCTATTCGAGCCTGAATACCTTTCTGGTATTACGTAAATTTAACAGAGTAAGGCAATACCTGCCTAAGTTTGAAACCAAGTAAATGTATGACCACGTCATATGATGTTGAGTAATATTTGATAGCGTGTTGCATCCAGCAACGAAATCGTAATCCCACGGATTATTGTTGTATGTTCGTTTACCCGGCTAGCATGAGCTAACCCGAACATGTTTGAGCTAACGGCCTCGCGTGGGAACTCCACCGACCCGTTAACTTATTGTGAATCCCGAGTATCACTCGCTGATCCATTGATTGAGTTGAAATTGTGCCCACTGCAATACAGTGGTTTCGTTTTGTGCCCACTTTACCGTGGCATCGTTTGGTGCCCGCTGCAATACCGCGGCATCGTTTTTGGATTGCTCGCAAGCAATGTGTAATTGAGCCGGCAGTACAACGACATGCCCGACTAAGTTGTTTGAGAGCCAGCAGTACTCGACATGCCTGACTAAGTAGATCGTATAATTGTATGTATACTAATATACATATGTAAATTGTAGGAAGCACCGTGTGCTCGAGATGATGTATCAGTATGTAGATATGTATATATGTATCGGTCGAAACCGTAATTACATGTAACAATCATGCCACGCATGAAATTAGTTGATTGTATCAAATTATGTATGAACAAATACTTAGATATTAAAATAGCACGTTGAACCTAGGTATGGATACTCATTGTAACATCCTCGAAATGGACCTAGTTGTTTATATATTATTTCTTGATTTAAATATGTATTTAAACGTGTTTGGAAATAATATTGTTTGAAATAGTTGAAATAATTGGAATAGGAGTCGAATATTCCAATGTGATAAGTAAATTATTAATTGTTGTAAATTAATATAGTTGACGGTGCAATAAAATGTTTGGACTCGCAAATGGTTTTCGGGTTCCAGACAATAGATTGAGATGGGGTATTAAATTATACCCGTATATTGAAGGCGGTTTGTGAACCGACTATATATTTAACTTTCCATTTTAGGAAAGTTCATTTAGAAACTTCAAAACTCACAGAAACTCTCAGAAAACCTCCGAATCAAACTAGAAATCAAATCAGGAAGTTGTGATTCTCGTGAAACTTCACCATGGACAGATTATCATCAGTATATTCTTCAATCAGTAAGTGTTCTTGAGTATTTAAGAATTTGATTTCGATTGAAATTTGGGTGAATTGATGATTTGGAAGAATTAGATGTTAGAAACATGTAATAACTGTTATATAGTGTTTATATGAAAGTATTTGTGACATATAACAGTTAGAAAATGAGTTTGGGGTGATTTTTGTTAAAAACCCGTGGGTTAGGGTTTTGCTGTTCGTACAGGGCCTGGACGACGATGGAAGCCGGCGGCTTCATATGGAAGCCGGCGGCTTGGTCTTGTTTGTTGAAACCGGCGGCTTCATGATGAAGCCGGCGGCTTGTGCCCAGTTGGTTGAAGCCGGCGGCTTCTTTGGCAAGCCGGCGGCTTGTGTTGCATTTTAGGAAACCAGTGGATGGTGATAAGAAGCCGGCGGCTTCTAGGAGGAAGCCGGCGGCTTGGAGGGCTGATATAGCTTTTTATTATCTTGTTGATTGTTATGCGACTGGTACTTGTTGTAAAATGGTACTGTGATTGATAATTAATATATGATAAGAGTTATATTGAAATCCATAAAATGTGATTAGGAACTAGTAATTGAAAAGTAAATTATGTTAAGTTCCTAAATGTTAAAGATTGATATAAGTTTAGTATTGATGATCATGATTACTAACTTATATTTGATTTGTTGATTCTCAGATGTGGAGAAGGCTCAGTGATATTAGACTACTGAGTGGAGGCCTGAGGTAGTCGGTGAGTGGATCTGTAACCTCAGTGTGATTTAGTTGTAATGATTTGATTTACAACAAGTAATTATAGTATTACTTTGATAGAATGTAATTGTTGAGATATCTTGCCATGATAGTTTGACTAGTTGCTTACTTGGCTGTTTGAGCTAGTATGTAAGATTCTGAGGTCAACTTGACTTGACAGTTGGACTTGGTTGTTATTGTAGACGACAGGAGATCTTGAAACTTGAAATGTTGGTTTGGAGATCTAGGTCGTGTGTGATTAACAACTGGTTATCGGTAATTCTGTATAGGCCAATACAGATGATTGATAAGAGTTCCTTGATTACCAAACCGGTATTAGGGTATCTCAGGAGCCACCGATCCTCATGACGATTGATAATGTTTGATTGGTGTAGCTTGACATTGATTGGATGTCGAGTGAATGATTGATTTTCTGTTTATTGTTATTTGATGTAAACAGATTATTATGCTAGGTTGTACTGTTGCTTATAGTTTCATTCACTTAGCTTTATGCTAACCCCACCACAGTTCTGCCTGCAGGTTGAAATAGATGGGACATATTGGGCAGGGCAGGAAGTTGTTGGACTGGATGGAATGTTTGACAGGCTTTTACTCTGATGTTAGTTTTATAACTAAAGAGATGTGCTGAATTATATAACACCGAGTTTGTTAAAATGTCATGTATTAGATTTGAAAAAGTTTATTGACATTTTAATTGACATTGATAGTAATGTTTTGAAATATATACGCTTCCGAGTCGCAAATATTATATATAGTGTTTATAATTAACGAGGGGTGTTATAAGTTGGTATCAGAGCAATAGTTTGGGTGAATTGGACATGACAGAATGTTCAATCCTAAACTTTGATTGAGTTGAGTCAAACATTCCAGTGGGTGCGGGTTTAGTTGATTAGTGAATGTGTGAGAAAGTGATTGGTTGAATATGTACTAACTCTTAACAAGTTGTGAAGTTGTTGTTTGATTGCAGAGACGGAGGAACATGAGTATTAGATTGGTATATTTCATGTTTCCTCAACACTCGTGGGCTTAAGATTGCCAGGTAATCTTCGATAAGCCTATGTTAATTTACATTAACTTAAATTGTTTACTCTGTTATGTTGAGTAAGCTTTGTTGTGAAGTTAATTGAGTCAGACTGATATGATTCCCCAGTTTTGAGTCAACTAATGATTGCTATATGTTGACATGAGGATATCAATATTGAATGAGATGTTCATTGTTGTGGTTATTTCTGATTGAATTGTAAATGCAGAAATATGTTTAAGTAGACAGAGAGTTGATTAAGGTTTAACAAGATTGATGTTAGAACCTAAGAGTGTCTTTATTGGTGATACAAAATAATTGATAGTATTATGTTAATGGATTAATCACTAGGTGTGATCTAAATCCTTGTTAAGGAAGGTTGTGTCATTTGAATTGATAATGACTGCTAATTGAGAAAATATGTGTTTATGTGACTATATGATATGTGTCGACTATAGTTAAACACTTGACCTAAACAATGACTGATAGGTTTATAAGAAATAGGGCTTATGATAAAGCTAAATTGATTGGGAAGTGATGGATCTTTCTGGGCAATTGTAAATTAAGAAATGAAATGTTTTATAGTAACAGGATTGAGTAGGCTTGTTATGACAGTGATGCTTGATAGTATAGTATATGTCAAAGTGATAATAGTTAATTAAGATGTGTCCTGAATTTGGAGGAAAATAAGGACATTGATTAGTGTTAAGTATTGAAACTATGATGATGAGTTATCATGTGTTTGAGGTTTCAGATAAGGGATATACTGAGTAATTCAGTTGTTGAAAATTAGAACATTGTGTGTATGTGAGATGACTTGCATATGTAAGGTTGAATATGTAAAGTAGTAAACTGATTTTGAGTATGTATCATCTGTTAGAAATTATTAAATAGATGTTGATTGATTTGAAATCATGAAGTATTTAATATATATGAGATGAGAATATATCACATTGATAATTATAATGTAGAGTAGCCTGAGAATGGATTGTGAATAACATAATCTTGCAACGCCTGATCACCGTTGTTATATTATGTGGTGTCACATGAACTTGTTGAGGCTACTTGGTATAAAAGAAATGTAATGTGATTTTAGAAATGGAGCATGATGGTATGCTAAGTTGTTTAATAATTGTTTTGACAAGAAAACAATCAGTTGATAGGACTGTGACTTTTAGACTGTAAAAGTGACAGTGTAAATGATAGTTGTCATTGATAGAGGTTTTGATGATAAACCTAATTAACAAATTTGATTTTGTTGAATGAGTAATTGTGATTGATTTTGATAGATTACTTGTAGATGAATTTGATAGTGTTTAAAGGGGTCACTATTTTGTATTTGGCTTGTATGATGCCAAAGTTGAAATAGGTTGATATTGCCTTGCTTGAGGAATTTCTAGTATTATTGAATGTAATAATTTAAAATATAAGTTTGAAAGTGAACATATAAGATGAAATGGTTTGTTGTGAGTTAATATTGATAGTATGTTAACTTTGAAAGTCAAACCATGAATAGTGAGTTGTGTATAAAATTAATTGCTTGTGATTGGTTTGAGATTGTGTCAAACTAGAGAAAAGCAATTAAAGAATTTTATTGATTAATTGATTGAAATTGAAGTTGACATATAGTCAACTGTTTGTGTTGAAATAGTCTAACATAGATTGAAATGTTATGATTGCGTGGAATGTGATTAAATTCCTAAATTGGTTTAAGTTTGTGAAACTTGATAACTTACTTAAAGCTAGTATTAAGTAATTGAAATATTGTTAAGTGTAATTGAGTATTCAGTTAGGTAATATTTGATATTTGAACTGAATATGTGATGAAGAATTATACAGATATGAAGTCATTGTTTGATATGACAATTATAATTTGTTAAGATATGTTAGAATAATTAAATCACATTGATTAGAATTGTGATAAGAAAATCTTATCAGTGTATGAAGCTTGTGATGATAGCTGTGATTGGGTAAGAATGTGAGATAAGAATTAATTAAAAGTTATTTGTTGATTGTATGCAAATAAAGTAAGTGATGAAGTGGTAAATTGAGATTAGATCCAACTAAGGTATGATATGAAAGTATATCTGGAGCTGGATGGTGTTAAAGATTTAGTTGATCTTTGTTTGATAAATTGAGGAAATATGAATTGAATGATTGTTCATATTTTAAGAAATTGTATATGTTAGGAAGTAAGGGAAACCTTGAAATTGATAGGTGATGATTGTATTCACCAAGCTTTTATTGTAAGTTTAAGTTGAAATGTTTAAGTTATATATGAGTTGGTAAGTATATAAGTGAAACATAGAATTGATAATTATTCCATGTCCTGTGGTATGGATATGTGATGACTAGTACTACTGAGAAGGCTTGATAAAGACTTTAACAGTCTGAATGGCCTAGTGTATAGGATTAAATGGAATTGATGTGTATGTGTCCATTTAAGAGAGTACCTGAAGTTGTGTAAGTATATATGTGTGATATACATGATAATAAATGGCATGATAAGTTTTAATAGAATGAATTAAAATGTGCCATAAGTTAAGTAGAGGTTAGTTAATTGTGATTAACTTGATGTAGATTTTGTTGGAAATGTGTTGGAAAGTAGCACATTGTGGTATTGTGATACTTGAATGGTAGTATCATAATATTGATTAAGACTGACTTAGTTGCTATATTGATGGGATGTAGTACTAAGTGATTATGTGGTTAAAGTGGTATAATTTTCTAATTGCTTGTGATTAGTAGTTTATGATTGTAAGGTTAAATTGAAATAACTGGTTGCTAAGATAAGATTCTGGATGTCTTACCAGTTTAAGTATTATATATAGGAATTCTAACTGATGGTTAGTTAGAGTTTGAAGACAAATATTAAGTACTGATAGGTGTACTTGAATGTATAATCACTGGTATTGTGATTATTGTTTATGTAATTGTTGTTGTTGAAAATTGATAGGTTGTAATAAAAGGAATTACAAATGGAAATAAGTCAATGTAGAGGTTGGTTGAATGTAGGTAATAGTTGATTTTGGTACTTTTGTTGATCGATGCAAAGTACTTGTTGATTGTGGTTTTACCTACTGAGTTTGAGAATGAGAAGAAAATGGGGAGGGGATTTGGGTTTTGGGTTTTGCCAAACTCAGATCCCCAATGCGCGGACTGTGGCCTCCAACCACAGTACAAAATATCCGTGTTTTATTTGTCCGATATAATTTAGAATAATATTTTAAATTCTAAAGTTTATTTATATTATCTTGAAATGTTTATTAGTGAAAGTATTTTATAAAAATACTATTTTAAAACAAAGGTTTAATTGTTTTGTTTTTGGGCGGTCACGTGTAATTAAGATGCGTTTTAAATTAAAACGACTTATATTTTCGAATAATTAATATTTTTGTCCAGATGTTAAATGTTAAATCTTTATGATTAACCGTTGTTTACAAAATTTTGATTACTTGGTTACAATTGTATATAATAATACAATTACTTAAAATTAAAGTTTGGCGTGAAATTTGACTTTTTTTGACGAGGTGTTACACTATTTACTATGACGTTGGTGACAAACTATTTAAAATTATGTGGAATTATCCAAACAAACATTATTTACCTTAATATATTGCGATAATATATTACACGTATTAAAAACTGTATAAAACACTCCGTACGTGACGAAAACGTGCGAAACGCGCCCGACATATGAAATAAATTCAAGTTATAATTTTATAACTCATTATTAAGTATTTTTATAAAATACTTCAAGTAAAAATATCGCGATTACACGCGTACGATTAAAACGTTTAAAAACGTTACACGATTCGAATAAACGTAAAATTTGCAACCGACGACCAAACGGAAACCAAAATATACTTTAATAACTTAGAATATATTAGTTAAGTAAAACTTTTAATTAAAATATTGTGTTTTAAATCGTTAACAAAACGATTAATTAAAACGTAAAACGATCGGGTAAACGAACACGGGACTTAACGCAACTTTGGGAAAACAATTTAAGCACCATGTGGGAGTGGGACCCACGCTTTTTATGCAGAAAATCTGCAAGGATCATGGCATACCATGCCCGTATACTTGTTACTTGTTTGATTTATTAAACCCATCTCCACACTCCTCTCATTCAACAACAACTCTTCCACTCTCTACTCCCTCTCCTCTCTCCCCACTCCCTCCCCACGAAATTCAGTCACCACCATCATCCACCATCAACCACCAAGAGCCACAACCTCATTCTTGAAGGAAAAACAAAGCCGAAGACACCAAAACGATCACCTACGCGTGTACATCACTCCTACCGTCCCCGTTTCTTCATACACCATTGTGAGACTTCATAACTCTTAAATATACTTACATAATGTTTATTTACTTGTTATGTTGCCTATTCAACTCAAATATGTCCAAGATCAAAGGTTAAATTATGTTTTATACACATATATACGAAAACAGTTTGTAGGACAGATTCTGTGTCCTCACGAAAATAATCATATAAAATCGTATACTTAAGATAAATACATGAAACCAACTCCAAAATCTTCGTATATTCGTTGTCTACAACTTTCATGTTTTGCTCGAAGCTTAGAAATACACCCATTTTTCTAGAAAACTCGATATTTGGACAGAGGTCTGTTTTGGACCAAATCTGACCACACTTCATATTTATTTTCGGTAAAAATAGTAAATGAGCTTATGAAATTACCATAAAGTTCAGAAATCAACAAGACACCTAGGAGAATATGTGTGATTTTTGGTTAGGCTTGATTCGGAGTAGAAATGGGTGAAATCGGGGGTTGAATCGGGTTAAAATCTGGAATCGAAGCACTAAAAAGGGCTGTTTTGGCATTTCGTAAAAACCGACACTTCGGATTAACCCCGACACGAACCGACAATTTTTATAATCTCTATAAACTTATTTAAGACATGTGTAAAAGTTTCGGGTCAAACCGAGGTCGTTTGACCACATTCTCATTAATGTTAGAACTGACCAGACATTAGTGTCGCATAGGGACCAAATTATCTGCGACACTCACCCGAGTGTCGCAATAGTATGTGAATTCTATTTTATGCGGCACTGACCTTAAATGACGCAACCTTCGATTGTCGCTATCTGCGACACTAAACTAAATGACGCATACATCCAAATGTCGCTATCTGCGACACTACTATTGAGTGACGCATTAATTATTAAATCATAATCCGCGACACTTATCTAAATGCCGCAACTTAGTGACGCCTTTTGAGACACTTTACCGAATGTCGCTAATAACTCTGAACTTACCATTCCATGCGACACTTTCCTAAGTGTCGCCAACAATTACGAAGTGACGCATAGAGTGTCGCGTAAAACATAAACTTCAAAACTAGTTTTCACACTAAGTGTTTAACACCTACAACCTCTAAACACTTTAAACATACCTTATAAGTATACGCTACACTTGATTTCACATGAGTTACATTTGCTTACGAGTTTACACTCGCACGGACTTACACCAAGAACAACGATTTCACGTCACGATACAAACGATTTACTAATGTATATACTGCACAAGGTATACAAACACGATGAATTACATAATAATAATATTTGAATTAATATTACACCTCCGTCACCAACGGGCCACACTTAATTGCGAACAATTACAAACGTACAAACACAACACTTGGACATTACCTAGTTGAGTGGACAACTAGCATGGGTGATCCTTCGTGACACCAACTTACTTACTTACTTGCTTACAACCTTGTGCGTTTCGGACGCCAGAAGGTAGCAGGGTTCGGAGAACCAAATTACGGAATTACATCCGACACATATTTACGGACCTACATCCGCTATACTTGTTTGTTTACACAAACGTACTTGCTAGACTCAGGTGAGTCTTACAGCCCCACTTTTACTGTTTTCTACTTTGGGGTGAGATATTTGCTACCGTTTTTCGTATGAACACAAGTACTGAACTGTTTACACTACCATTACATGCATTACATGAGTTACTTTTATCCACTGAAAGCCTCCTATCATAAGTTTTTAGTTATGGACTTAAGCGCGATTACTAGCAGATGGATCCATTTGGGACTGACAATCCCTGCCTGGGGTAGTAGCGCTACCACGGATTTCACCGTAGAAACATGCATATTAGTATTTGTTACATATGAGTGTTCGGATAGCACTCACGGGGGTACGTGATACTGTACTTGATTGTACCATTCACACTACACTGTTAAGCTTCAACTTGTGAGCTCATGGTAATTGTGTTGACTTACTGATTTACTGAATTACTGAATTACTTACCTGGTTCAAGGTATTACTGGTACTTACTTGTGGTTCTTACATGATTTACTTTACTAAACCTGTAAGATTCACCAACCTTTTAGTTGACACTTTTTAGCATTTATCTCAGGTTTACAGCAGTAGTAGGACTGCACACTCTCAGGACTGATAGCTCGAGTCGCATGCATACAAACTTGTGGAGATTCTTTTGCATTACTTTTTGTATATCAGTTATGTATTAGAATCTCTAGGAAACTTATTTACGAACTCGAAGCTTGTTTACATTTGATGATAACAATGTAATACTTTTGTATTGTTGTACGACGTTGCATATAGATGTCGTTTTCTTTACTTTGGTGCTTGATTATTGATTAGTAACACCCAAAGCTTACTTCCGCCAACAGTGAAATTTGAGGGTGTTACAGATTGGTATCATAGCCTAAGGTTATAGCGAACTAGGTTGCATTAGTGGGCTTAGGCTATGACCGTTAGGCTGTATTTCCTTATTAGGTATGACTGGTTCAGGGATTACATCATACGACTATAATTTAACATAGCCTAATCAACTATGTACAATTAAGGAAAGATGATGTGAGGTAAATGGTCATGTTGAACAGGAATACAATAGTTGACTCTGACGACGAGAGAAACGGGACTTATACTTGTCTGTGCTAGTCACGTTAGGCTATTATATGATATATGTATATGATGGGCCTCTCTCATTAAAAATGTTTTTGCCACAGAAATGGCAGACTCCTCATCTAGGCAAACTACACGTACTTCATCATCTCTCTCTCACTCACGTCATACCCACTCAGAATCCCTAGTGACTAGACGCACTAGTAGCTCGCGCCGAGCTAGTCCCTATGCCAATCCTGCCACTACTGGTAACACACCTACCTTAGCTCGTCATCGAGCAATTGCTCATCAATGGAGCTGGTTACCTACGGCTATGGCCACCTGGAGGATTGAAGAACACATTGAGATCCCCGACGATGTCGGAGAATATTCAGCTATGGATCTCTCTCCGTACACACAAGAACCAACACACCTCACTGTTCTGGTGCTAGCTGCTCGAGTACATCGTCATGAGAGCAGGCTACACGACATGGAAATCGAACTTCAAGAAACTCGAGAAAACTGGATGCTAACGGCTCAGGGCCGCATTGCACAAATCTACTTAGATCAGGAAGATCTGTCTGTAACCGTTAACCGTACCCACAATCAAATGGAAGACACTGCTGAAACCATGGAGATTGTTTATAACCAAGTGATCAGTAACCGAAACGAAATCTCCGTCTTACAATCAAGGCTGCGAGAATGCGAGACGCGCCTGCGGGAAACCGAGGATGCACTCGGAATGGTCACCAGACTTACAGAATCTGTGGACCACCTAACCTCTCTGCTGCCACGACTGAATCTACACCGAGATTAGTGTAGTACCTACTATGTAACCCACTAGCTATCTATGTAAACTCATGTAATTCGTCCGGATATAAAATTCCTGGCACCTTTTGTAAACTCTGAAGTTTGTAACCACTCGAATTCGTATTCTGTAATCTTTTGAAACTCGTACCTTGTAAACTAATTTTATTATCTAATGAATTATGATTATCGCTTCGTACCATTGCATATTACCTCATTATAAATATGCATATGTGATATATCATAATTTCGTGCAAACCTCTGACATGCCTCATTCCTTTGTTATTCAGCACTATGCCTCCTAAAAGACACACGTATACTGATGCTGAAATCGCTCAACTCATTGCACAGAGTGTGGCTCAAGCCATGGCTATTCGACAACCGAGTTCAGGCAGTGATGATACGGCTGCAAACGGGCCACAACCCAAGCCCTGTTCATATAAGGATTTCCTCAACTGTAAACCCTTGAACTTTAAGGGAACTGAAGGGGCCATAGGATTAATCCGATGGGCCGAGAAAATGGAATCAGTCTTCCGGATTTGCAATTGTCCCGAGGACTGCAAGGTTAAGTACGCCACCTGCACTTTCCTTGAGGGTGCTCTAACCTGGTGGAACACTTATGCTAATGATGTGGGTGTTGACATTGCATACCAAATTCCTTGGGAGGATTTGAAGAAGAAGCTTACCGATGAGTACTGTCCAAACGAAGAACTCCAACGATTGGAAGAGGAGTTTTGGCATTTGTCGGTTCAGGGAACCGATATCACCAGCTATACCACCAGATTCCAACAACTTGCACTCCTCTGTCCTTCTATGGTCGATCCTGAGCGCAAGCGTATTCAGAGGTACATTCGCGGACTCCCGGATAACATCCAAGGGAACGTGGCCTCATCCAAGCCAGCTGACATTCAGAGTGCCATTCGTATGGCTCACGAACTTATGGCTATGGTAGTTAGCCGTGAAACACCCATCTCATCCTCTGGCAACAACAAGAGGAAAGGAACTGGAAGCTTTGGAAACCAAAACCCACAACCACCCAAGAAGCCTGAAACCATAAAGCCTACACCTCTAGTTCTGATGACAGAAAAGACTACAAAGGGAACAAGCCCTACTGTTCTGGGTGCCAACTTCACCATGATGGTTCTTGCCCCTGTAGCAAGTGCAAGCGATTCGGGCACTTTGCTAAGGATTGCAGAACCAACACTGCCAACACCAACACCAAACCCAATGCACCCAAAACTTGTTATGAATGTGGAGTTGCTGGGCATTTCAGAAGCGATTGCCCCAAGCTGAAAAACAAGAACAAAAAGAACAACAACAACAATGCTCGAGGCAGAGCTTTTGTACTCAATGCTGGGGAAGCCCGCTAGGACCCGAATGTAGTCACGGGTACGTTCCTTCTCAACAATTTGACTGCTTCTGTGTTATTTGATACTGGTGCTGATAGGAGTTTCATATCTGATGAGTTTTGTCCACTACTTGACACTACACCTGTTGCCTTAGATTTTAAGTACACAATAGAATTGGCAAACGGCAAACTCATTGAGGCCAATAGTATGATACCTAACTGCACGTTAAACTTAGCTGATGAGCTATTCCCTATTGACCTTATACCTGTCGAGATCGGCAGCTTTGACATAATCGTCGGTATGGATTGGTTATCCAAACACCGTGCCGAGATTATCTGTTTTGAGAAAATCGTCCGTATTCCCCTCGTCACGGGTGGAACTTTAGTCATACAAGGGGAGACCGGTGGGACGAGACTTAACATTATTTCTTGTATGAAAACCCAGAAATACTTGAGAAAAGGGTATCAGGCAATCCTCGCACACGTTATGGAGAAACAGTCGGAGGAGAAGCGACTTGAGGATGTGCCTATTGTTCGAGACTTCCCAGAAGTCTTTCCTGAAGACTTACTTGGTCTTCCGCCACATAGACAAGTCGAGTTTTCTATTGACCTCGTGCCTGGATCAGCACCCGTGGCATGAGCACCCTATCGTTTAGCACCTTCCGAACTTCAGGAGTTGTCTACACAACTACAAGAGCTCCTGGACAAGGGATTCATTCGACCGAGTTCCTCACCTTGGGGAGCCCCGGTCCCCTTTGTGAAAAAGAAAGACGGTTCTTTCCGCATGTGCATTGACTATCGTGAACTCAACAAGTTAACCATCAAGAACCGTTACCCATTACTGCTCATCGATGACCTGTTTGACCAACTCCAAGGGTCGAGTTTTTACTCAAAGATCGATCTATGGTCAAGTTATCACCAACTACTAGTTCGTGACACCGACATTCCAAAAACAGCTTTCCGAACTCGTTACTGGCATTACGAATTCCAAGTGATGCCATTTGGCTTAACCAACGCACCGGTGGTATTCATGGACCTTATGAATCGGGTGTGTAAGCCTTACCTCGACAAGTTTGTCATCGTCTTCATTGACAACATTCTGATTTACTCGCGGAATGAACAAGAACACGCACATCACCTGAAAACCGTTCTAGAACTACTCAAGCACGAGGAGTTATATGCCAAATACTCCAAGTGTGAGTTCTGGATGCAAACTGTACAATTCCTTGGACACGTGATTGACAGTCAAGGAGTTCGTGTTGATCCTTCGAAAATTGAGGCCATCAAGTGTTGGCAAGCACCTACTACACCCACCGAAGTACGCCAATTCTTAGGACTCGCCGGATACTACAGGAGATTCATTGGGAATTTCTCGAAAATAGCCCAACCTCTCACTGCACTGACTCAAAAAGAAAAGAAGTTCGATTGGACTGACAAACAGGAGTCAGCATTTCAGCTGCTCAAACAGAAACTCTGCAGTGCACCTATCTTATCCTTACCCGAAGGTAACGATGACTTCGTGGTATACTGTGACGCTTCACACCAAGGTCTTGGTTGCGTATTGATGCAACGAGACAAAGTCATTGCTTACGCCTCTCGGCAACTCAAGGTCCACGGAAAGAATTACACCACTCATGACCTAGAGTTGGGGGCAGTTATATTCGCTCTAAAAATCTGGAGACACTACTTGTACGGTACCAAGTGTACAATCTTCACCGACCACAAAAGTCTCCAACACATCTTCGACCAAAAAGACCTCAACATGAGACAACGCCGTTGGGTCGAATTACTCACTGATTACGACTGCGAGATTCGCTATCATCCGGGCAAGGCAAACGTTGTTGCCGATGCCTTAAGCCGAAAAGAACGAGTAAAACCCCTTCGAGTTCGAGCTCTCGGTATGACAATTCACAACGACCTTATTATTCAAATTCTTACCGCTCAACTCGAAGCACTCAAACCTGAAAATGTCAAACATGAGGCCTTACGAGGCATGGACAAACAGTTTGAAACCAAACCAAACGGGGCCAAATACTTCTCTAACAGAATCTGGTTACCAAGTTTTGGAAACCTGCGAGACTTAGTGATGGATGAAGCTCACAAGTCTAAATACTCTATACACCCTGGTGCCGACAAAATGTATCATGGCATCAAAGAGTTGTATTGGTGGCCCAATATGAAAGCTGACTGTTGCGGTCCCAACGGTCGAACGGGTATTACTCCGGTCGTTGAACCTCCCAACCGGGACGCGCGGACAGGGTTTAAATTTATATAGCAGGTGAATCCTAAGCTGTATACTACTGACAGACCTAAAAGGGCAGTAAGTGGTATGTATGACTCAGGTGTCGTTCTTCAAACTACAACGGGCATAGGATTCTAGGAAGTTTTATTATCTTTGGGAATCTAGCTAGGGTTTTTTAAAAGCTTTTGGATAGGTTTGGTTTTTATAACTAAATACTAATTAAAATAAAGTAAATAAACTAAAGGGGGTTTTGTACGGAGACTCGGTCAACAGAGGATAAGCGAGTGTTTACTATTGATTTCGTTTTGTGTTTTTGATGAATAGTCAAGGGTAAGGCTACTAGATGTGATGACTAATCCGGAGAGGATAGAAACATAATTAATGCAAAGTATTGTACCTACGACCGTTCCGCGGCTTCCATACGTTTGTACTCCACCAATTGGTGTTTCCAGCACCATACCGAGTAATAGGGCGTTTTACGGTTTTTCCGTTACATTAATTAGGGTTCCACATTACTCTCACAGATTTCCTATATCCTAATGAGCTATAACTACGAACCTATTAGATATCTAACGTAGAGTTGTCCGCAATCAGATAAATAACATGTCACGTGGATAGCAGTTATAGAAGTCAAATACACCGGAAGTTCTCCCAAATGTACAGACCAATTTAACCAATGACTATCCTCGAGTCCTGGTCCCCAGTCACAGTCATCAGAGACGTCTGTATCGTAGCGTGAATTGTTGATTGAACAAGAACACGAACGGGGATAATCCCGCGGACCAAGTTGGGATAATCGGGCTAACGATCAGTTAAATTGTTCAGCATTACAGATATAAATCATCACAACTATTCCATGCATGTTAATCTACTATGTAAACCAATATTCTGTGTCTGAAAACCTAATTATACAGTTACTGATATGAACCAGGAGGATAACTCTAGCATGCATCATTCCTAAGGCAACAATCAAACAAGAACATGCAATAGGGTGACACATAACCGAACACCATAATCCTAAGCATAGCAGATAACTAATAATCAGATCATAGATATCCCGAAAGTTCTCTCAAAGATATATAACAGATAAACATGAATCTAACCTATCTCTAATCCTACGCTCCGTGTCTCTTATGATTTGTTTCAACCTAGAGAACACAGCCATACCAAGTTCATTGATCATCAAGTATAGAATAGGTAGAGAACGTACCACTAGTAATTGGCCAAGTTCTAGCAGGAAGCTTCTAACCACAGCATACGTTGGATAGATAAACATTCGAGATTCAGTTTATGAGTTCATACACAGTTTAAAGTAACACGGGCAGAGTAACAGCATGGCATAAACATTTTGACTATTCTAACATAACTACATCATAGTAAACATAAAGAAATGTCTAGCCTAACATTATATATCTAGCATACAATCCTAAACAAGCATAAACAAAGCAACACATGTTTAAAACTGGAAAGTAAGAGATATATAAATAGAACCTGATACGAATTTATTACAGACAGATCTTTGCGAATACAATGTCTTGGAGTGACTCCGTACAAAAGCTAAAATCTACCTCTACCTAACTATATCTCTAACTAGCCCAATTCTAGAGAGAGAAAATCTCTAGAGAGAGAAACTAGAGAGAGAGTGATGTGTGTGAGAGAGAAAGTGTAAGGAAGAATGAAATGAGAAAAATGGTATGTTGGTGAAGTGAGGGGTGTCCACTATTTATAGGCAAAGCATTAGATCGCTCGTACAACTCACGAAGCAGCACGTACAAGCAAACGAAGCACGATATGGGGTAGGGGGCCGTATACGGCCTTGTAAGGACCGTATACGGTGTGTATTAGGCCGTATACGGTCTTACAAGGGCCGTATACGGTGCCTGAGGTTGTATATGGTCTCCGTCTAATTTCGTTCGTTGCTTAAAACGTCCGTATCTCCTTCGTTACGCGTCCGTTTGACCTGATTCTTTCGCCTGTGATTTCGTAATTCTGTTACGCTTCTAATGATGCCAATCTCATAGAAATTGGGAATGTAGAACTTAGGCATAGCCGAAATGACTTTTAGTGGCTCTGAAAGTGCAGTGTCTTCTCCGTCCTTTGGCCGTTTCACTTGATTCCAGATTTTTCCGTCTCGATTTTACCAATACAACAGATGGTAGAAGTTAGGAGGTGTGCCTTGACAGGAAAATGAGGTCGGAAGAATCGGTCTGTATTAAAATGCTGTATTTTGTGCGATTTCACAGTGTTTTCAGTGATTTTTACCACAACGTCTACTTTTGAACCACTTTAGTGAATTTTAATAAATAATCAATGTTTTGGAATGTTTTTACTAAAGAAAGGTCCAAAATGTAAGGAATAAAGCTTCTAAAAACAGACTTTTTACGTCACATCACTGACATTGCAACCTATGTGAGCAAGTGTCTTACTTGTTCCAAGGTTAAAGCCGAATACCAGAAACCATCCGGTTTGCTGCAACAACCGGAAATCCCTTAATGGAAATGGGAGCAAATCACCATGGATTTCATTACCAAACTCCCGAAAACATCTAGCGGTTGCGATACCATTTGGGTGATCGTAGACGGACTCACTAAATCTGCTCATTTCCTGGCTATCAAGGAAACTGACAAGATGGAACGTTTGACACGAATCTACCTGAAAGAGATTGTGTCAAGACATGGCGTGCCCATCTCAATTATCTCTGATAGAGATGCTCGATTTACTTCTCGCTTCTGGCAATCACTACAAAAATCTCTTGGCACTCGTTTGGATATGAGTACCGCTTACCATCCGCAAACTGACGGCCAGAGCGAACGAACCATACAAACGCTGGAGGATATGCTACGAGCGTGCGTAGTTGACTTCGGTAAAAACTGGGAAAATCACTTACCGTTGTGCGAATTCTCGTACAACAACAGCTACCACACCAGCATCAAGGCTGCACCCTTCGAGGCACTTTACGGTCGTAAGTGCCGGTCACCCATTTGTTGGACTGAGGTGGGGGATACACAACTCACCGGTCCAGAAATCATACATGAAACAACTGAAAAGATCGTCGGCATACAAAACCTACTGAAAGCTGACCGTGATCGTCAGAAAAGCTATGCTGACGTGAGACGCAAACATCTCGAGTTCTAGATTGGGGATCGAGTACTTCTGAAAGTCTCTCCTTGGAAAGGTGTTATCCGTTTTGGCAAACGTGGGAAACTGAATCCCGGGTACATTGGACCATTCGAGATCCTCGAAAGGATTGTTCCCGTGGCATACAGACTGCAGCTACCTCCTGAACTCAGTAGCGTGCACCCTACCTTTAACATTTCTAACTTGAAGAAATGTCTGTCTGATGAGACACTGATCATACCTCTTGATGAGATACACATTGATGACAAACTACACTTTGTCGAGGAACCCGTGGAAATTATGGACCGCGAGGTCAAACTCTTAAAACAGAGTCGTATTCCCATCGTTAAAGTCAGGTGGAATTCGAGGCGTGGTCTTGAATTCACTTGGGAATGGGAAGACCAAATGCGACTGAAACATCCACACCTGTTCACAGACTCTACTCACACCGCGACTTCGAGCTAATTTCGAGACGAAATTCTCCTAACAAGGGGAGAATGTGACACCCGCTAATTTAGGGCTTTAATTAGTGCCTAAACTACTTGTAAATTACGTGTATTTAGTATTATATTAATCTAAATATATGTAATCTTCTGTGTAATTACATACACACTTGCGCGATTTATTTAAATCGTACACTATGTACTGGACGAGGTCCAACACTATTTACTATGACGTTGGTGACAAACTATTTAAAATTATGTGGAATTATCCAAACAAACATTATTTATCTTAATATATTGCGATAATATATTACACGTATTAAAAACTGTATAAAACACTCCGTATGCGACGAAAACGTGCGAAACGCACCCGACATATGAAATAAATTCAAGTTATAATTTTATAACTCATTATTAAGTATTTTGATAAAATACTTCAAGTAAAAATATCGCGATTACACGCGTACGATTAAAACGTTTAAAAACGTTACACGATTCGAATAAACGTAAAATTTGCAACCGACGACCAAACGGAAACCAAAATATACTTTAATAACTTAGAATATATTAGTTGAGTAAAACTTTTAATAAAAATATTGTGTTTTAAATCGTTAACAAAACGTACCAAATAAAACGTTATACGATTAATTAAAACGTAAAACGATCGGGTAAACGAACACGGGACTTAACGCAACTTTGGGAAAACAATTTAAGCATTATGTGGGAGTGGGACCCACACCTTTTATGCAGAAAATCTGCAAGGATCAAGGCATACCATGCCCTTATACTTGTTACTTGTTTGATTTATCAAACCCATCTCCACACTCCTCTCATTCAACACCAACTCTTCCATTCTCAACTCCCTCTCCTCTCTCCCCACTCCCTCCCCACGAAATTCAGTCACCACCATCATCCACCATCAACCACCAAGAGCCACCACCTCATTCTTGAAGGAAAAACAAAGCCGAAGACACCAAAACGATCACCTACGCTTGTACATCACTCCTACCGTCCCCGTTTCTTCATACACCATTGTGAGACTTCATAACTCTTAAATCTACTTACATAATGTTTATTTACTTGTTATGTTGCCTATTCAACTCAAATATGTCCAAGATCAAAGTTTAATTATGTTTTATACACATATATACGAAAACAGTTTGTAGGACAGATTCTGTGTCCTCACGAAAATAATCATATAAAATCGTATACTTAAGATAAATACATGAAACCAACGCCAAAATCTTCATATTTTCGTTGTGTACAACTTTCGTGTTTTGCTCGAAGCTTAGAAATACACCCATTTTTCTAGAAAACTCGATATTTGGACAGAGGTCTGTTTTGGACCAAATCTGACCACACGTCATATTTATTTTCGGTAAAAATAGTAAATGAGCTTATGAAATTACCATAAAGTTCATAAATCAACAAGACACCTAGGAGAATATGTGTGATTTTTAGTTAGGCTTGATTCGGAGTAGAAATGGGTGAAATCGGGGTTTGAATCGGGTTAAAATCTGGAATCGAAGCACTAAAAAGGGCTGTTTTGGCATTTCGTAAAAACCGACACTTCGGGTTAACCCCGACACGAACCGACAATTTTTATAAGCTCTATAAACTTATTTAAGACATGTGTAAAAGTTTCGGGTCAAACCGAGGTCGTTTGACCACGTTCTCGTTAATGGTAGAACTGATCAGACCTTAGTGTCGCATAGGGACCAAATTATCTGCGACACTCACCCGAGTGTCGCAATAGTATGTGAATTCTATTTTATGCGGCACTGACCTTAAGTGACGCAACCTTCGAATGTCGCTATCTGTGACACTAAACTAAATGACGCATACATCCAAATGTCGCTATCTGCGACACTACTATTGAGTGACGCATTAATTATTAAATCATAATCCGCGACACTTATCTAAATGCCGCAACTTAGTGACGCCTTTTGAGACACTTCACCGAATGTCGCTAATAACTATGAACTTACCATTCCATGCGACACTTGCCTAAGTGTCGCCAACAATTACGAAGAGACGCATAGAGTGTCGCGTAAAACAGAAACTTCAAAACTAGTTTTCACACTAAGTGTTTAACACCTACAACCTCTAAACACTTTAAACATACCTTATAAGTATACGCTACACTTGATTTCACGTGAGTTACATTTGCTTACGAGTTTACACTCGCACGGACTTACACCAAGAACAACGATTACACGTCACGATACAAACGATTTACTAATGTATATACTGTACAAGGTATACAAACACGATGAATTACATAATAATAATAATATTTGAATTAATATTACACCTCCGTCACCAACGGGCCACACTTAATTGCGAACAATTACAAACGTACAAACAAAACACTTGGACATTACCTAGTTGAGTGGACAACTAGCATGGGTGATCCTTCGTGACACCAACTTACTTACTTACTTGCTTACAACCTTGTGCGTTTCGGACGCCAGAAGGTTGCAGGGTTCGGAGAACCACACTACGGAATTACATCCGACACATATTTACGGACCTACATCCGCTATACTTGTTTGTTTACACAAACGTACTTGCTAGACTCAGGTGAGTCTTACAGCCCCACTTTTACTGTTTTCTACTTTGGGGTGAGATATTTGCTACCGTTTTACGTATGAACACAAGTACTGAACTGTTTACACTACCGTTACATGCATTACATGAGTTACTTTTATCCACTGAAAGCCTCCTATCATAAGTTGTTAGTTATGGACTTAAGCGCGATTACTAGTAGATGGATCCATTTGGGACTGACAATCCTTGCCTGGGGTAGTAGCGCTACCACGGATTTCACCGTAGAAACAGGCATATTAGTATTTGTTACATATGAGTGTTCGGATAGCACTCACGGGGGTACATGATACTGTACTTGATTGTACCATTCACACTACACTGTTAAGCTTCAACCTGTGAGCTCATGGTAATTGTGTTGACTTACTGATTTACTGAATTACTGAATTACTTACCTGGTTCGAGGTATTACTGGTACTTACTTGTGGTTCATACATGATTTACTTTACTAAACCTGTAAGATTCACCAACCTTTTGGTTGACACTTTTTAGCATTTATCTCAGGTTTACAGCAGCAGTAGGACTGCACACTCTCAGGACTGATAGCTCGAGTCGCATGCATACAAACTTGTGGAGATTCTTTTGCATTACTTTTTGTATATCAGTTATGTATTAGAATCTCTAGGAAACTTATTTACGAACTCGAAGCTTGTTTACATTTGATGATAACAATGTAATACTTTTGTACTGTTGTACGACGTTGCATATAGATGTCGTTTGCTTTACTTTGGTGTTTCATTTATTGATTAGTAACACCCAAAGCTTGCTTCCGCCAACAGTGAAATTTGAGGGTGTTACAAATAGGTTGTTAGCAGAGGGAGTGCAAAGGGAACACTTTGTTGTTCATATTATTGTTCACTGGCTACAAGTAATTATCTTCCTTATTAACAAGTGTGTTTCCGCCACTTCTTGTTAATCATTCAAAGCTAGTGTGTTTAAGTTGTAATTTTGGTTAAGATCCAAGTCGTTCTTGACACAATTGTCTAATTAGCATTGTCATTCAAGTAAACATATATACTTACCCATGAACATGCTCCGCGAATTTATAAGACGTCCAAGTCTTTGTCATCTTCATCGAATCCAATATGTATCCACGATGCTCGACATTGTCGAGAATGATACGTACCCAATGTTTACTACCCAAAAGTTTCAACATTTAGATTTAAATAATAATTAAGGCAACGTAAGTAGCAAATATATATAGATATAATACATACCTTGCGAAATAGGGAGCAAGGAAAAAACGCTTATCACTGTGAGCAGTGAACACATAAGTGACGTGCTTCATGACAACGGAGACGGAAACTGTTTCCTGGATTAGATGAGGATTAAGGAACGCGCAGTTACAGGGAAAGCGCAGCTTCGGTCTGCAAAGATACAAGTACCTAAATAAAGACCAAAAAATTTATAGGATAGAATTAGAATATAATACACAAAGTCGTGTTGTGACATAACGGGACTAAGCTAACAAAATGATAGAACAATTATGCCGATAAAACATTACGGAGTACAGTATAATACCAAATGGATCTACGCATAGACGTATACAAATACCTTTATCGCTTTGCGAGGCCATTGAATAGCTCCAATACTTTTGGCTTGGCCTAAGAGTTTGAGTCCTTCCTTGGGGATCGGAATGCCAACATTCTCAAAACCGTGTTCAATGGTTTCACTCTGTAGTCCTTCCTTGTCAGACGGACAAGTTAACCCACTCGCCCATCTGACTCCATGATCACCGTATGACATCATAATTTGACATGGAATGGGATCCTGTCCAACGCACATGAATTAGATGGAACACGATTCTTCACAACTTTAGGTTATTTTACTGGTATTTGGGCCACCCACTGGAGCCGCTCCATATTCCAATGGAGCACGACCGAACCCCCCACAAGGTCCAACATCCCCAGGTAAAACAACTCCATCACATATACCACAACGTCCAAGCCGAAACTCGCACCGACTAAGCATTAACATTGTGGGCCATGCGCTTCATTGGTGGTAGGTACCTTTATGATAAATAATACCCATGGCAGGATTCGAACCCATGACCTCAAGGAAGTCATGGGCTACGTTAAGCGTTCACTATTAAAATGATCATAATGATCAGAGTTAACAAATATATATCTTAAGTTAACAAATTTATATATTTACAAAGAGAAGGCAACTACCTCATCATTGTCATCAGGCCGGTATGGTGATCCACGAGTTGTAGAAAGGTGTATGTGTTCAGCGTCCAGATTACCGACATTTTTCTCTATCTGGGCAATTGCTTTCCTCTTTTGACCCTTCCGAGTTCCAAGGGCCTTTTTGATCCCCACGACACTGGACACCGCCCGTGTCCGCCCCCCGTGTTCTTTTCCCTTGTATTATGTGAGGGGATCGTCTGCCCCCACCATACCAAAGGTGCCATCATTCAACATATTGATCTCCTTCTCCAGCTATATATATGAAATAAAGTTTCACATGTTAGAACAGTTGATAACATTTATCAGTGACAAGTTTTAGAATATCTATAATTTTAGCTTCAGGTTCGGGTCAGCCATTTGGTTTTAGGGTTGATCCAACAAACCGTAAACATTAGAGGAGGTATAATTTAGAATATCCAGAAACTGAATTATCACCAGTATATTCTTACCAATGGCGGTACGAGACTGTGGGCCATGTAGGCCATTGCCCACACAGGCATCTTACTAATTATCATTATATACATATAAAGTTGAATCATACAAGTATTTGCCCACGTAGATAAATGGTTAGCACCCATGCATCCAACCAAATGGTCACTTGTGTTCAAGCCTAGCACCCAGCTCCTTTCTTATTATTTTTTTTCTTTATTCAATTCTTCCCATCTGATATCACAAGTAGTCACAAGATTTGTTCACATTGCTAAATTTATGAACTTTTGGTTTAGTTTTTCGTGTTGAAGATATAAATTAAGTTATACTGAATTCTTTTTCGGTTTGGTTGAATTAATGTTAACATAAGTATTTGGTTTACCTTGACGTATGACTTGAAGGATAAAAATTTCAATTCAGAACCCAAACCTTAAGTGACTATCATCCTAAAATTTGCCCACTTAATAATAAAAATTCTGGTACCGCCCCTGATTCTTACCAATTCATCCGCCACTTAAAAAAAAACAACAACAGATTCTTGTACGTCTGTTTTCTTCTCTTCCCGCAGTCTGGCATAAAGATACAAAACTGAGCGCTCACACTTGTAGTTTGCTAGAAACGGAAAATCGGTTAAAACTTTCTTTTTAATTTTGTAATAATACTCCCTCAAACTAGCATAACCCAACCGTTCTACACGGGTAGGATCTGTGTTTGCTGCTGCACTAGCCTTGGCTTTCTCACTTTTTCTCTTCACATATGAGAAGAAAAATAAAGTTAGTAACTTGTTTATAATATTCAAACCAACTTAGCACAAAACATCAGATATGAACTACCTTGAATTCATCAGTGGACCTCTCAGCAACAAATTTTGGCCAGTGATCCATGTCCATAGAAGGCCATTTTTCTTTAGGGTCTTTCTTTGTATAGGCAAACTGAGTAGTAAGTTCACTCTTCCACTTTGATGGAGGCCCAAGTATTGAAGATCGAGCCCACATATCTCTAGAGGCCCACGAGCGTGTCACAAAAAGGACTGCACGGAAAAGGGCATAACTTGGGCTACATGGCTCCGTTTCAGGCCCATGAGCAGGCGAATCGAAGCTCGGTTCGAGGCCCACCAAGCCCAAAAACGGCTCCGTTTGGAAGATATGGGCCATTTTATAAATTTTCTGTTCGATTTAGACTTTTATTTTGGGTTTATGGTTTGGCCCGTTATTAGGGTTCATTTGACATTGTTTTGAAGTTAGTTTTCAATTTCAAGAATTTCGATTTCACTCTCAATTTGTGAATCATTTCCCATTTCACGGTATTCTTTTGTGAATCAACATGTTTTTGGAAGAGGTTTCTCCTGGTATTCACAGGAATCAACAGGTTTAACCTATTATCTCACTTTTGCACTACATCACACTTCCTCCAAATGTTATTCATCTTTCTCTTATAGAGCTCTATGTGCTTGTCGTCTGGTATATATGTTCTAATGACTTTTCGTTAGGTCCCATACGTTATCCAAAACTTCTTGAGCAATTAGTCTATCCTCATCTCCTGCCTTCAGTGGCTTCATATTCCATCCCAAATGGTAAGGGATTTGTGATCTAACCTCGTTTCCAAACCAAGTTAGATAATCTTTCCTATTATCTCCAGTAGGTTCTCCTTGGGAGTTGAACTCAATGTGACGGTCTGAATCGGGAGTGTAGTCATTCTCCTTTGCCTTCCCTAGTCTACCTTTTTCGGCCATGTCGTTTATATTTGATGTCCTACAAAAAAGGAATTTATCGATATTAAGTTCATAAAGAACATGTGCAATATAAATGATATTAACACGTACACTAAACACTGGCTAACAATTAAAATGATAAATGAGCAATTAACTACGGACATTATAATTTATTAAGATTATAATATGCAACAAACACTAAGCAAAACGGATAGCAAACATTACACACGTGCAAATAAGAAACTGATCGAATTGTCATACGTATATATATTTCCCTTTATTAGAACCAGCTACAGACCAGGTGAACACAAATATTAATTCCCACATAAAAACGACAGTGATGGATGCAATTTCTCAAGTATTGAATAAGGTCTTTGCTGGCATATCTTAGAGTGTTCTCACAGGTTCAGGATTGGAGAATCAACAACTACGGGACCACATCTTTACATCAATATCATCAAGATCAATATTGAATTCAATATCTTTTAATTTTGACATATATAACGAGCTGAGGGTGGGGACAAAAAAAAACGTTGTTTCATAAAGAACATTCCCTTTTGTATGTACTCACAATAATCAATAACATATGGGTGGTGATTTGTACACCACCAACCTTTAGCCATACACCACTAGTTATGCATTAAACTGTTGTACTGAACAACAGACTGATGCACATTAGTGGTGTATGTCTGTATGGTTAAAAGTTTATGTATAAATTAAATATTTACCTAAAAAATTATGTACAAATATATCAATATATGTTTCAATCCGGCATACACTAAATGAAAAATTTTACATAGAAAAATACAATTAATTTACAATATTTAACAAACTACCACCAATAATGGATGTATTGGAGTTACATGACAACAGTTCAAAAGCCGATCAAAATTGGAAAACCTAGCAATTAATGCAACCGTTTGGATATGAGTTGCGGCAAAATTATACCGTTATATACTTACCAAAGTGCAATGGGTTTACAATAACAAACTTTAACCTAGATTTACCGGTGGATATTTGTGGATACGGTGGTGCAGAAGTAGAACGAAGCCGAAGACGATGAAGCAGAAAATCACGATCAAAAGTGTATTCTGTCTCTATGTAGACCAAAAAGTGCTTTTTCACCGGTAAAACCTTAACTCATTTGAAGCGGTTAAAAACAATAACCGCTTCAAATTACAAAGACGACCGCTACGTCATAAACCAACCGCTTCAATTGACCAATGAAACTTTTTGATTTTTTAGCCCACATTTGGCGGGGAACCAAAAAAATTGAAATTTGGTGCTTTAGTTTTTATCAAATGCATATATATAGATATATAGTAATATAGATATAGAACTATATATCTATAATCTATATATATATATATATATATATATATATATATATATATATATATATATATATATATATATATATATCTATTTATAAAGCATATTGCTATTTTATTGTTGCAAAGTTTAAGAAGTACGGAGTAAGACTCAATAATTCATTTTATATAACTATATATAAGTTATGTAATTTTTCAATATTTTGTTTTAATTAATATATTTAATAGCATTTAATATTTAATTTTTTATTAAATTTAAATTTAATACTTAAAATGGTAAGTGTAATTATTTAATTAAATCTAAATCGTCGGATCACCTTGTAAATTTTCATTGAAAGGTACAGATTGCTCAACAGGATTTTGGTTTATTTATATTATTATTATTATTATGTTATTATATTATTATTATTATTATTATTATTATTATTATTATTATTATTATTATTATTATTATTATTATTATTATTATTATTATTATTATTATTATTATTATATACATACATACATGTAAGATATAGTGTAAGTGTTTTTGAAAACTAACTAAAAGAAAGAATCAACTAAATTATGTTTTCTTAATTGATGTGTATGCTATAAGATGTAATGCCCCCCAAAGTCGAAAGTAGTGACTAACCGGATATCTTCAGCTTTCAACGAAAAACCATAGTGGAAGGTAACTATTAGCCACAACTTTAGACTAACAAAGAGCTCCAATTTGTTATCAGTTTCCGATGTGGGACGGGTTGTTACAGAGATCGAGGGACTCATGAGCCATTCAGGAAGATATATATTAATGAAAACCTCATGGAAGACGATGTGTCTCAATGGGGTTATCTTTAAGACATTTAGCGTATCCCACATTAGTTGGTGACGATTTGAAAATAATTGTGGTCAACATGCATTAGCTGGCAACCTCTTATTTCCATTGTCTATTTTTCGATAATTTAAGGTTTATAATGACAAGTTGAATCTAAAAATTCCCTGAGGATTTTTGGGGACATGAGAGGTACGTGTTGAGTGTATAAGGTAAACTCCTGTTACAAATCACAAAAGCTCTTATTGTGGCCAAAAAGGACATTGGACCCGTGAGAACTATAAAGTTAAGCGTTTAGTGAAAGTACATTGATCAGCTATTTGGAAGTTCTGGTGTGGTCCCGCAAATTTTTCGTGCGCTAAAACTTATATGTCCGAATTTCATAAGCAAGCAACACCATCTTGACTGTTTATAAATTTAAACGTATACATTCACTACTTCAATTCACTATGACAAAAACAACATATTAATATCACCACAAAATTAAACACATGGTGACTTCCTACAACACTAGCGTCCAACATTATAACCATAAAGCACAAGCATTTGACTTCCTTAATTACCCCACTACTATCATCATACTCGCCGCGCCACCAACATCTAACATTACGGTAACATCCCGCCTTACCACGACACAATATTGTCCGGTTTGCCCGCAGGCGCACGACTTTTCCTTGACGACCACACTACTATTACTTCCCATGAGGTCACCCATCCTGGAACTACCCCGCTAGAGCACGCTTAACTGTAGTTTTCTCACGGGATCTACTACCCTTACGGTCCCAAAATGTGTTGTGTCATGTAAGGATGATATTATCCTTATAAGCCCCAATGTAACTGCCCTTTACCACGACACAATATTGTCCGCTTTGCCCGCAGGCGCACGGCTTTGTTCTTGGCGACCACCACTTCCACTTCCCAGGAGGTCACTCATCCTGGACACTTCCCCCACACGAGCACGCTTAACGACGATGTTCTCGTGCGATCTACTTCCACTGTGGGCCGAAAACGCCTTGTGTCGTATAAGGATGACTTTTTCCCTTATAAGTCTTCAGATCTCCCATGTCCATGGCCGATGTGGGATTTGCCTAGAGTGTTACACCCAAATCCCTCATGTTCATGGCCAAATTATTTCCATTAATATGTAGATCACTATAGTTAAATCATATTTGTTTCTATTATATTTCACATGGATAAATAATAAATAAAACAAGCATTATACAATAAATCTTCAATATATTTACATTTACGTTTCTATTCATGTCCATGGCCGATGTGGGATTTGCCTAGAGTGTTACACCCAAATCCCTCATGTTCATGGCCAAATTATTTCCATTAATATGTAGATCACTATAGTTAAATCATATTTGTTTCTATTATATTTCACATGGATAAATAATACCTAACACAAGCATTATACAATAAATCTTCAATATATTTACATTTACGTTTTTATTTTAAAATCGTTACTCGCACCTCCATCCCCCGTCACCAATTTTACCGCCGCATTGCACGGGTGTAATGCTAGCTAGTACAGTAGTACTAAAAAGTGAACGATACATGTTGTAGGAGCGATATGATATATCGGTTTTAAGCTAAAGTCATTCTATTATCCAATAAGTAAGAACAATATAAATAAAGAACAAATACACAAAATTGAAAATTAACTATCCGCTAAACTAGACAGATCATCATTAATCCATTTTTCTTTCTGTTCGATCATTTGATCTAGTGTCTCCACCATCTTTTCGTAGTTCTCGAGTAACTTTCTTTCTTCGGCAATAGATCCACGTAGACAATCCATATTTGAAGATTCAATTATATGAATCATCATATTCCGTCGCTCAATATGCTGAATCTTTTGTTGTTTATCATAAATTGAATGATTTAGTTTATCAATCGTCTTTACTACTTCTTCTTTTTGTTTTTTATCCTCATCTAGCATTTCTTTCACACAATTGGTGTACAATTCGGAATACACTCGGAATTGATGCGATGCTGTATTCCCTCTTTTAGAGGGTGGTTCTGTAGACCCAGAAGATTCTTCCATTAAACTATACATGTTTTGATTTATTGTGGAAACTGGCTGGCCGGAAAGTTTTACCAAAATATTTTTATTTGTTCGAATTTATATAAATGTTGTCAAACGTACAATTACCACACCGATATATGTAACAAGAAGCGGTTTTGTATAATATTCTAAACATCTTCCCCCAAAAAAAGTAAATGACCAGACCGCTCCAATTAACATTCTAAATATCTAAAATATTTATACTACGTATAATATTCTAAATATCTTCCCCCAAAAAAAAAGTAAATGACCTACACTTTAGAAAACTACTTATAGGCCGGCCTACTACAAGTCAACAACATATTAGAAACTAAATGGACTCTTAAATGCCCAACCACCAAATAAAATCCCACTTTCAATGACGTGGTTTTGTGTTAAATACACCGCTTCATATTACACTAGAATACTTATATACGAATTAATTAAGAATACTTAATAAGATTCAAGAATACTTTATTCGAATTAAGTATTCTTAGTTTCTTATTAAATTAAGAATTTATATTTTATTAAAATACTCTGCTTCATTTACATCATACATAACCGCTCCAACATAATTTTTTAATAAAAAAACGTACTTTAAACTGGCGGAATTCGATTCTCATAAATTAATACTCCGTATTTGTTATCAATATATATATATATATATATATATATATATATATATATATATATATATAATATTTATGATAATATATTGATGATAATAATACTAATAGAATAATAGATCGATGAAATGATAACACGGTGGAGTAACATATATTTTAAACAATAAGAAGCAGATTCATAAAAGAAAAACTTGCTAATATATATAGCTCATTTGATATACATGAAGATTACACATGATTACAACAAGTCATTAAAAACTTCATTTTGTTCCACATTTTGGTTGAACCGAACAATTTGTGCTTCAATCATTTCATTCCGATTCATGTAAAACCTAAGATTATAGTCAAGTTGCTCCTTATAGTCAACCTCATAAGTGGAAGGCTCTTTAATTTTGTGGGTCTTTTGAAGTTCTTTCATGATCTTTTTTATCGTGCTTGTAATCTTGGTAACTTGATATTGCAATTCTTCGATCATTTCATTATCAACATCTATCAAAGTATACACCTTAGAGCGGATACGATGACGTTTCTGTTCGCTGACATTCATGGTGCTAGTGACTTCATCTCCGGAAGAAGCCATATATTGCATGTTAATAATGTTAACAAATGTTACGGAATAATTTTTTGAGATAGGTTTTGATCGAGAAACTGATGTCCCTTTTTTTGGCTCTTTGTACGGTTTATATATTTACTTTTTTCTGGAGCGTTTTTTATTTAAACCGCCTCACCTTCGAAACTTTAAAAATCTACTATAAAAAATACGGAGTAATAATAATAATAATAATAATAATAATAATAATAATAATAATAATAATAATAATAGTAATAATAGTAATAATAATAATAATAATAATAATAATAATAATAATAATAATAATAATAATAATAATAATAATAATAATAATAATAATAATAATAATAATAATAATAATAATAATAATAATAATAATAATACAACACAAATTATTGTCTTCTAATTTTAAACACAATTAATAATAAAAAACTCCAGAACACTGAGAATTCAGTTTCACCACACCACAAAATCCTCACTTTCAACATTCTCCAAAACACTGTCTCAGAACACCGACACCACACCATGTGCTCAAAATGTCGATTTGAGCCTAGGATCTTACGATCTTGTAACGATCCTATCTTACTTAACATGAATCTATGAGTTAACAAAATATAAATTAATTGATTTTTATCCGATAAAAGGTTAATAGGTTTTTCATTTAATCAATTATTACTACAAGTAAAACTATTCAATTCTTAAACTAAAATAGTTTATCACGTGGAAATCTATATCTTTAATAACAAATATAGTAATATAAGTCGTTATGATAAGTATGAATTGATATTATGTTGTTTAAACTATAAAAGTTTAATTAATTTGTCATGCATTTGATCTTTTATATGTATTATAATACACATTTATGAGTAGGATTATAATACACATTTTCCGGATTATAATACACATTTATGAGACCATAATGTAAGAGCCCAATCTTACGATTCCGATCCTATGAAGACAAAAATGATCCTAGGTAAGATCCCGATCTTGACATCCTTACTCCACAACGAATAGGGGAAGGTTAACGTGTGATTAACTTTAATCATATGTGAACACTAATTTATGTTAATATAACATATATATTCATGAAAACAATAGATTGATCAAGAGATTACAATGAACAATTGCTATTTTTATAAATTTCGTTCACCTCTATATTTGATGTGAAACTCGCAATTAGTTCTTCACATTTTTCCTTTTGATCTTTGTAAAATTGAAGAGTTGAGATGAGCTTGTAACGATAACCTACCTCCTCAATTTCCTGGATTTCTGAGTAAACGTCTGCAATTATTAGACTAAACGTTGTTATATGTGCACGTAACATGTTGATGGCATCACTATCAACATCCATCAAGTTTTGAGTTAGAGTACCCATAGCCTTTCCATTAAGTATTGAGTTAGTATCCATTTTGTAAAATAAAAAGATATAATGTAGTAAAGAGAAAAGGATAAAATGATATTGCTTCTATTGATAGTTGTAAATGCTTTATATAAAGAGAGAAAGGGGACATTAATGAGGGGTAGGTGAGATAAGATAATTAATACAGTGATACATAAATAAGCTGAAGAACAATCACATGATAGCCTAGTGGTTGGCGTCCTGTTATCCTCATAAGAGGTCTCAGGTTCAAACCTCAATAGAAGCAAAATAATCTTGGGGTGGCCACGGGAAGGTTCGGAAATGGCCACGGTAACGGTTAGGCCGCGTACATCACAAGCAAAAGCTTGGCCAACCCGAGGAGCCTGTTAAAAACGAGAATACCCTTTAAAAAGAAAAAAAAATGAAGAAGAATTCAAACATATAATATCAACGTAATAACCTCAAAATGGGAAACACGACGTCCTATTTGTGTGAATGTCTATCTTCGCCTTTGATCGATCCACATTCGTATCCGTAAAAGTATTAATGTAAAAAAACAACAAACGTTGACCTATCTAACAGACTTATGATTTGTGACAATGTTTGATGAATTATAATAAAAAAAAAATGAATCATAGTAATAGAAAAATTGAATTATATTGCTTCTCCCTCTTATCCACCTAATTTTTCTTCTTTTTTGATCCCGTTATATATATATATATATATATATATATATATATATATATGTATATATATATGTATATATGTATATATATATGTATATATATATGTATATATGTATATATATATGTATATATATATGTATATATGTATATGTATATATATATATATATATATATATATATATATATATATATATATATATTATCATTTCGTGCTTGTAATTTTATTAATTTATTGCATATAATAAATAATAGTAATAGTAATAATAATAATAAATAATAGTAATAATACTCAGTAAATTAAAGAACTTCATTTCAATTTCAGTAATGAAATAACTAAAGGATAAAATTACATTATCAAATGAAAAATTACAAACGTATCAGATCGATCCAATCCCTAAGGTTTCGATCATACATCTCGAAACGAAATAACATGTTTTCTGCATTTTTTTCCTCGGAGGTGTAGTATTGAAAATCATCTTCAAGTTTCTTGAGAAATTTGAGCTCGGATGCAGAGGGTTGAACTCCAAATTCGTCAAATTTATCATTGAGGTCGTTGATCCATTTGCCGATCTTCCCAATTGTCGAATTAAACTTTTCGACGTTTTCTTTTTGTAATTTGATCATTTGTTGGTCTATCTCCGTTAAAACGCATGCTTTCTCTCCTAAAACATACTTCTCTTCTTTGGTTGCCATTTTTTCAATTTAACAACTATTTTTACAATCTACGAAATGTCTTTCAATTTTATATAGTTACAGTATTTAAAACGGTTTACTGAAAACCGCCGCAATAGTGTGTAGCTTCCTTGTTACACTACTACTCGTACGGCCATAGCTAATGAATTCATCTGTCCATATCCATTCCAATATTCCATAACATATACTAGCTGCTAACCCGCGCGATGAGACGGGAATAAATTTGAAATCGATAAAAAAAGAACTGATTAACTATTAAAATATTGATTCGAGTGATGTCTTACAAAAAATAAACAATAATGGTACGGTGCACCTTGCAAAAAATGAAACTGAACATGAAATTTAGTAATTGACTACAAAGTATAAAAGGCCGCTACATTTCAATTTTAGCCGCTTCAATCTAGAGATGCTCTAGAAGGCTTAAAAATAAAGTCAAATATTTGTCAGTGAAGGGGGCTGGGGAAGTGGGGAGGGGGTGGTGTGGTCTGGATTATGGCTAGGTATAGGAGCATGGTGTGGTCTGGTCAAATATATATATATATATATATATATATATATATATATATATATATATATATATATATATATATAATCAAGATAACATAACATTAATTAATATATTATTAATATTAATATTAAATTAATTAATTATAGCATAACATAAGAATCCGTAATATAATAACATTTTCTCTACTACATTTTATCAATTAATAAAACATTTGAAAAATGTAAACGATTTGAAGGTTTGGATGGAAAATGGTCTTCCGTTATCTTTTTTTCTCACAGTCCGTGATCTTGCTTTCTTTCGCATTCTGGACAAGTGATTCACACTTTTCTAAAATATACCTCTCTGTCCCAGATCATCATTCATTACACTCCATAGATCAAATTCGTAGGAAATACCCTTTTTCTTGGATGACGATTATGCTTTTGATGCTGTTGGCGGGCCTGTACTCCACGCTCTCTTGGATGAGGAAGAGGATGACATTAGAATTTTGAGGTCCATGTTTGGACATGTCTTTTTCCGTGCTCATTCTCTAACAAGGCCAGGAGGCAGGAGGATCGATGCTTAAACAGATCGAAGAGCAGAAACACAAAAAGAGAGCTGATTCAACGATACTATGGCCAAGCTCTGTGATTCAACGATACTAAACACAAAAATGCCAACCAACAATCGGAAGCGACGTGGGAAATAAATTATGTTTATAAAGCGGAACAAGGCTTTCTTTCAAACGGTCTTGACTGTTGGCCAGTACGTTTGGAGTACCATAACTATACACAATTTGTTACTTAATTAAGGCGGTTTTACAAACCACGCCTTAAATTGAGAATATAAAAACTGCTTTAAGATTTTCATTTTTATATGTGCGATTTATCGTATTGAAAACTGAAAAGGCAATTGTCAAAAACCGGAAAAAGTCAGCTAATTGTACACTTCATGGTTTTTTATTTTTTTGATAATACTCCGAGACATTGGTTTAATTACAACAAGAAAGCACAGCATGAGAAAAGGAATGTAATATTCACGAAGCTAATGATAAATGGGAAGGGAGGAAACGAAGAGAATAGCTTTTGTATATCTCATTCCTGTTCATTACCAGTTTTGTTGTGATAAACCGGTGCCCGGAGATCTTAAACAGAGAAATGGCGGTCGTGAAGGAAATATTGTTTACTTTTTGTAGTGGATATTAACATAATCACAAATATAGGCTGATTCACACTATTGATGTTTGGAGAGGACATTAATTTTGTGTTATCTTTTGACAAAAACTAAAGCCATGAACAAGTTGATGGATAACAAAGTGACATTGTGTGTGTGTGTGTATATGTATGTATATATATATATATATATATATATATATATATATATATATATATAAACCGGGACCATTCATTTCATTTCATTAACCGATTAATTGTCAACACCAAACTAATTACCAACCAATCAAATTTAAATTTAAATATCCTAATAATAATTACAATATTATTTTTATCTATTTATAAACAGGGACGGTTATTGAACAGTATTGGAGCGGTTCTCATCTATTAATTTAGCATTCATTTAGCAAATGCTCGAACCGAAAATAGTGCATTGAATAGTTACAGTTTTCTAAGATATTTTATATTTACTAGCGAAAAATACTCCGTAGCAAACACTTCGTACACCACATGTCTTTAGCCATACACCACCAAACACGCTACAGGATGGTGTACTGTACAATACTAACACGTTTGGTGGTGTATCGTGTATGTACGGCCAAAAACAGGTGGTGTACGAATCACTCCCCAAACACACGCACAAACAAATATAATAGAGAAAATTACAAAAAGCGTCCTTATAGTTTGACATGAATTGCACATTCAGTCCTTTAATTATTTTAATTACATAGATGATCCTTTCTTTTGAAACTTGTTACGTAAATAGTCCTTTACGCTAACGATTGTTAAATCTCCGTTAAAAATGACCATGTATGTAAAAAATTTAATTCTTTAGATTATTTTTGATTAAAATATAAATAATAAAATCTAGCATATGTATATACACATTATATGGTGCACATAACATTATTTTAATTTCACTCATTTTATTCATTATCAAAGTTAATCATATTCTCCTCTATAACTAGGGTTGTTGATGAACCGAGTCAATTCGAATATCCTGATGCTCGACTCGACTCGTTTATAAAATAAGTATGTTCGAGTTCGACTTGAACTCGATTAACTTTTTAAAACCATATTCGAGTTCGGGCTCGGATAATAGTTTAGTGTTCGAGCTCGAGCTCTATACTCGTTTAAGTTTATGAAAATTTACAAAAAGAAAAATAGTTATTTGAGCTCAAAATGTTTGTTTAGAAGCTCAAGCTCGATAAAATCGTTTATAAGCGTAAACAAGCTCATTAAAAAGTGTATTAACTATTTTATGAAACTTGAAAATAAAGTTTATAGAAGACATTTACACTTAATTACACTTAAAATGTGTAAGCTTAAATAGTTATCATCAAACACTAATAATAAGTATGTAATTAGATTCTTGATGTTAATATTTATAGCGAGCTCATCTCATCCTAACGAGCCGAGTCGAATTTATTGTTTTGAAGCTCGGCTCGTGAAACTAATCGAGCAGTCTTTTTATGTTCGAACTCGACTCAGGCTCGAAGAGTATTATGTTCGAATTCAAGATAAACGAGTTTGAACTCGAGTAGCTCGTTAAGTGTTCGGTTCGTTAACACCCCTATCTATATGATCAAATTTATATTCCACCACCATCTTTTCCTACATAAATATACATTTTGACTTAATTAGTTCACACTTTTCAACGTCGTCATTTACTTTAAAGCAAGGGTCATCGAAAAGGATAAAAAAAAGAAGAGATTGTGGCCACTAAAGTCGTTACGAGATAAGAAGAATGGGTAATGGATTGTCCTTGAGTGGTGATAGACAAATGTGGAAGATGAACAATTTGACAATGAATTTGGTTAGCGAAATGTGAAAGCTGAAAATGATGTTGTGCACCTAATAATGTATATATACATATTTTAAATTTTATAAATAATATCTACTCAAAAATTATAAATTTTAAAAGAATAAAAAAAACTACACACGTGGTCCTTTTTAACGGAGATTTAACAATCGTTAGTGTAAAGGACAATTACATAATAAGTTTCAAAGAAAGGACCATCTATGTAATTAAATTAATTAAAGGACTGAATGTGCAATTCAGGTCAAACTATAAGGACGGTTTTTTAATTTTCTCAATATAATATCTACTAATAATATGTTAGATGTTATAACAAAAGGATTTTGATAACTAATGCCCTAAGGGCACTAGTTAAGATTACCATAAATAGTTTGTTTGCATTTAATGAACATCCAACCTTCCATGTTTATATGCAAATACAAAATTACTTTCCATATAATCTTCATAGATTAGTGATTAATATGGTAATAATGTAGTGTATTTAATGTTTAAAACTATATTTAGCAACCTTAACCAATGCCCTAAGGGCAATGATTATCAAAACCCATAACAAAAATATACAAAATGGACGATGATACTAATATTGATTTGTACGTACATGTTCAAATCAATTTCATCTTAACCACATCTATTGTAAGTGAAATCATCTATCACATTTACAAAAGTTAATTTTATAGTATTATCTTTATTAGCATTATCTCTTTAATAATCTAGTAGGTTATGATTTTTGTTACGTGTAATAATTTATGTTCATTATATAGATAACATGTTATCCTTGAATATTTCATATTTTATTTATATTTCAATCATTTGTAGTAAACACACCATATAATTTATAAATAAATTTGATGTGTTATGAATTATAAATCAAAAATGGATGGACACATTTTCAACCCTTTTATGTCTAATCCTCGTCTAGCCAATTAAATTAAATTAAATTAAAACTCCATACATTTAGCAGGAAGGCTAAATGGAGTTACTATTATATGAATAGTGACTTTTTTTTCCCTTTTTTTTTCTTTCTAGCAAAAAAAAAAAAAATGTTTCTTTCAACCAAAAATTTCTAATAATAGCAAAAATTGTACTCCGTATTAGCTTATACTACTTCCCTTCTATTTGAAATGTCCACATTATTAAAGAAATAAAAGGCTAATTTTTATGTAAAATTAAAGAAAGAGGTCTGACGTAAACCGCCATATATTTTGTTAACAGTTAATCAAATATTTTTGGTATGGGAAAATGAAAAGAAAATGGCGCCACACTAAAAGACGGTTTTGCGTTAATCCGCCACAACTAATTGGTTGTTTAATTTGTTAAATTAATAACCTTAATTTTTCCAAAGGGCGGGAGGTGAAAAGTTTATTGGCGCCACAGTGATGGGTTTCCAACTAGTATAAATAGAGACCCTTGGCTACAGTTGAAATACACACACGTAATACCGAACTCCTCATCTCTCGATATGTAATCCGAGAAGTTCAGGCAATGAAGTAGTATGGCAACTAAAGAAGAACAGTTTGTGATCGGCAAAAATTTGACGTATTAAACAAGATTAACAATAATGTCATCCACTCGCTTGAAGAAAGTATCCAAAACATCAATGACGCAATGAAGAAGTTAAGCAAGTGGATCGTTGACCTGAAAGCCAAACGTGATGAATTTGGGTGTGAACTTTCCCAGCCGGAGATCGAATTTCTCGAAAAATGTGAGCATTATGATCTAATATACTACACGCCTGAGAAAGCATCAGTTGAAGCATTGTTATCACGTTTCAAGAAGTATAATCAAATTCATATAGAATGGAAAGAGATTATGTTAAGAGGAGATGATGATTAGTTTTTTTTTTCTCTGTGTAATTTTTATTTATGTAAAGCTTTAATTTTCTCGTCTTCTATTTTAGTTACCAATTATGATTTTCATATATTACCACAAAATTTCTTTCTCATTGAACAAATTAAAAAGACATTTACACTAAACTAGTAAATCAACAAACATAATTGAAATTAATAGTGTCAGAAGACAATTTTTGAATCTCTTAATTAATTATGAAATTCATATTGATTCATCCACCTTTATAATAATTAATTAATATCTACTAATTGTCAGTCGTAAATGCAAAACTTTTCGATGCCCCCATTCCCTCAACAACCAAATCGATTTTATCGTCAACTTTTAATACTTAAATAATTAATAACCATTTTGTTAAAATAGAATCAACATATCTTGAAGCGGTTAAAAACATTACTGAACCGCATATAAGACCGCCACATTTTCCTTATTGAAATAAAAATTTAAAAGGGAAGTAAAGAATACAATATTGATTCTATATTGTATTATCTTATCAGGGAAGGGGGCTGGGGAGGAGGGGGTGGTGCAGACTGCAGAGTGATATTATCATAGACTTGACTAAGGCTAGGATATGAGCATTGTGTGGTCTTGTCAACCGGATTAAATATTAATTCCTTTTTTTTTGTTGGCAAAATAGTTATTTTTTTAAAGCATTAGTTATTTTTATAATAATAAATCATCGTCATCGTAGAAATATACAAATCAAATTGATACGAGAGTTTGATCGGAATGAATAATTATCCATCATCAAATATAAAAATAAAATAAAATGAATGGAAAATCAACATTAACAGTCTTATAAGGTAATACAATATCTCCTTTTATGATTAAAATCCAAGTTCCAACAAACATAAAGAAATAACATCAACTCTATATTTCCATAAATTTATAAGATAATACAATAATATCTTTTGAACTCCTTGGAAGCTCGCCTCTTCGTTTTGTGTATCGACGATCATCACTATTATCATATAAAATCATATATACCCAGTTGACAATGAGATCATCCGTCACCGTCAACGAGATCATCAGTGACTGTCAGCCTCCCTATTTTGGACCGAACACCAGGAACTAAGTGGAGGTCGAGGGTGTGTGTAGTCTTTGCAATCAAACACAAAGCTCCTATGGTGGATTGCCCAATTAGGGTTTCAATCAAATCCGACTCCGAGACGGATTTTGTCTACGGAGACGGACCATTTAAACAGAGAAATAGCGGCCGTGAAATTATTATGAAAATGAACATCAAGACGACGATCATGATCATGTAAAAGAGATATGACAATAAAAAGAGGGAAGAGAGACTGCTTCATATATATTAATCGTTGTTTCATTTTATTTTGATTGAAATATGTCATGTCATGAATAAGTGAATGGGTTTATTGTTGTTTGGTTATGCGCTCAACTTTATACTAGTTATATTGAAGGCGCTGTATTGAAGAGGTTATAAGAACAGATGTGTTGGCTTTTTGTATTTTGGATTGGTTTAATAAATTTTTCCCGCTTCAAGATATGTTGATTCATTTAAGAAAAAAATCAAAAATGATTAATGAAATCGATAATTGGTTGTTGGGGGATCGACTTGGTCATGAAAAGTTTGCATTTAAGTCTGAATATCTGATGATAATAAAACTTATTAATTAAGTATAGTTTCAATACCTTGTAGGCATTAACTTTATAAGTACTTATTTTTTGTATCACTGAAACTACTGTTCATTTCTGAACCGATCCATATACATTAATTAATTAAACTTAAAAATGTGTGGTCAACCGGATTAAATATTGATTCTTCCACCTGTATAATACGAGTAATTAAAAGTCAGTCGTAAATGCAAAACTTTTCGATGCCCCCATTCCCCCAACAATCAAATCGATTTTATCGTCGACTTTTAATACTAATTAATTAATTAAAAACCATTTCGTTAAAATAGAATCAACATATCTTGAAGCGGTTAATGGCATACTGAACCGATCCAAAATATATAAGACCGCCACATTTTCTTTTGATAGAAATAAAGATTGTAAAAGAAAGTCAAATATATGTCAGGGAAGGGGGCTGGGGAGGGAGGGGGTGGTACAGAGTGATATATCATAGACTTGACTAAGGCTAGGGATAGGAGCATTGTGTGGTCTTGTCAACCGGATTAAATATTGATTCTTCCACCCGTCTAATTTATAAGTTTAATTATCATCAAACGTAAATGCAAACTTTTCATGACCAAAAGTCGATCAACCTAAAGAAGTATTACTCTCGAGCATTTAAAAATGCACATATTTATAAGATGATACAATAATATCTTTTGAACTCTTTAGAAGCCCGCCTCTTCGGGAATTTTGTGTATCGACGATCATCACTATTATCATATAAAATCATATATATGATAATAGTGATGACATAAAACGAAGAGGCGGGTCTAAGGACTTCAAAACATATATTGTATTATCTTATAATTATAAATTTTTTATGGAAATATAGAATTGATATCGTTATTTCTTTATATTTTGACAAGTTTTGAGAGGGGATATATGTAATTTTCCCTTTTTTAAATTAGAATATTAACATACCTTGAGGCGGTCAAAAACTAAATTCAAACTGATCCAAATTATAGAAAGCCACCACATTACTTTTATAACCGCTTCATGTTTTGATATAAAAATACCGATTGTTCAAAAGAGTTGATTCGAACACATGACCATCTTTTCGAAAATTATGTAGATAACCAACTTTGTTAAACAACCGGTAATGTTTTCTGTGAAACATAATTAATTTATATTATAAAATGTTACAAACACAAAAAGACAACATTTCTATCAACCCTACGTGGACCGATAGTTGAAGCAAACACTATTTTTGGTAAAACATTCATTAATCATATTAGCTTAGATTTGGTTAGGTATTGTTAGGTGTTGAAATTGAATTCATTCATTAATGTTACGTATCCTCATTATCGTATAAATATTTTTGGTAAATATAAATATTTTTGGTAAAACATACATTGATTTGGTTAGGACTGTTAGGTGTTGGAATTGAATTCATGTTCGTATCCTCATCATATTATAAATATATGTTCACACATAAGTTGTTTTTTCGTATACTATACACACCCTATTTAATAAGTAACAATATGATCATCAAGTTTCCCAAAATGATCTTCCGATCCATCTCCAATTTCGCAATCTTCCTTTTTCACAAGATAATTTACAATATAATATTGTCTCACGACTGCGATTTCCCTGTTTAAATATTCTGACGGACCTTGGCGGCGAGACCATTTACAGTCACGTCGACGAAGTATGATTAGTACACCAATTCGGGGTTTGCCACAACAAGTGTAGCATTCCTTACTATTGGTCAAAAAATCTATCCGCGCGTGAAAGATAGATCTCGTCGAAAACAGTTTCAGTGCGGGATTTCTGCAGAAACTGTAACGAGATTTATTGTTCGTATACAAGGTTTTGTTATGTCTCAACTGTGTATTTGGGACTCAAACATCGCCTTCTGCTTTGTAATAACTTGAAGATCGGATGAGGATGACTATGGGACCAGTGAAGAGGAAAAGGCTAGGGTAAATTGTCATTAACTCATGTACATCAATACTATGTTATTTTAATTTAGTGTTTGTAATTTAATTTTTCAATCGTATGAATTAACTTGAAGATGAGAATAAACTCATGTACATCGCCTTCTGCTTTGTAATAACTTGAAGATGAGAATGATAATGGAACCATTGAAGATGAAAAGGCTAGTATAAACTATCAATAACTCATGTACATCAATACTAAGTTATTTAATTAGTGTTTGTAAATTTAAATTTTCAATCGTATGAGTTACCATATTAATTACTTACTCTAGTTTTGATACCGGAACGTAAAAAACAGACAGAAAACAAATAGTTGTTTGGTATCGGAATTATATTCATTCATTAATGGTATCTATACTCGTCATCGAGTAATTAAGTAACAACTTAACCTCACCAATAAGATTGTATCAAATGCAGATTTTTAATTAAGTGATAACTGCTAACAAGTAACAACCATGCACATCGATAATATCGTCGACCTAAATAATTTATTAAATAATCAAAAACCGATCCAAACTTTAGTATAACCGCCTTACTTTTTATATTCCAGCTTTATGATTTAAATATTATCTTTTGGGCCGATCCATATACATCATCGCGTGGGCCAAACAAATGAACCATACCCGAAGAATTAAAAGGATCGTATTAATTACGGCATTTTGGGCCGAAAGCCTGAAGGCTAGCTAGGTTCCTGCACAAGGAGGATCGTCACTCGATATCGGAAGGTTAGATCAAATGCTCGAACATATCTTACCCGCTAGTGAGTCTGATACGACATTAATCGCCAATCAATCTTCCATTAAAAGAAACACCCAATAATTTAATCCGGAACCTCTTTCAATTCGAGATCATCCGTTATCATGTAAGTTACCACCCGTTTCACAAATCCACCTTGATTTCCAACCACATCAGCAGCAGCTGTAGCTGGCTCGGGAACGTAGTGTGTGACAACGAGAGGCATTGTGTTGCCACAATTATACAATAGAGAAACTACCAACACTCTTGAGTTCCAGAAGGGAAAAAAAACCCTCAAACTTCTGCGGAAATTAGTAGATTCGTCTAAGGATGCTGAAAAATTTAAACAGAGAAATCTCGGTTGAAGAGAAATTAATATTTGTTACTTTCTTTTTGAGAGATCATATCTGATCACGAAAAGTGAATTTGGTATATATCGAAGAAATTAGATGAGAGAAGAGATGGAGAAGATCAGTTTCTGAAAATTCTGATAATTGATGATCATAAAGGGTTTGGATGAAAAAGTGACCTAATGTACGTGTTATTTATACTATAAGAATGAATACGTACCATTAATGAATTCTTTGAATGCTAACAAGTTATAACAGCAATAAGCTAACTACCGACTGTAACCGCCACTAAGGCATTTCAATTTGGGCGATGTTTAACTAACCCGCTACTAATTGTTTCTCACAATTGAAGCGTGATAGTTTTACGGTTTTACCCGCTTCGAAATGAATTTTCTCGTGGCGGTTTAAAATTAACCGCTATAATTGGTTACCCCTATTGTAGCGGGTTCTTTTAACCGCCATAAATGTTATTACTTGAGGCTATTTAACCTTAACCGCTACATTTGTGTAGTTGGGACCCCACTTTTTGACTGCTAAACCGCTACAATTTAGATAATTGGACCCACTTTATATTCTATATAGCGGTTTTCACTTATAACTGCTATAATGCTGCGCTCTTTTTACTCGTTTTTGTGCTAGTGTGGTCATTAGATAAACGTTGTAATGATATATGCTCTAGTCTGTTCAAATATGAGCGGAAAGTGTTATTTACAAGATGATATATGCTCTAGTCTATAATGATATAATGTTATAATGATATAATGATATATGCTCTAGTCTATATCACTTGTCAGTAGTGTATATAAGATGGTAGCTAAGGTATTAGCTATTAGAGTTAGAAGGGTGATGGGAGAGGTGATGGGCTTATCACAATTTGCATTTATGAAGGGGAAACAAATATTAGATTGTGTTTTGATAGCAAATGAAGCTGTACATAGTCTACATGTTAAGAAAACTAAAGGATTACTATTAAAGTTAGACTTTGAGAAAGCCTATGATTCCATCGATTGCCCTTTTTTGGAGGCAGCTATGAAGGAGATGGGGTTTAGGAGTAAATGGAGAAAGTGGATTAGCTCATGCATCAGGACAAGTTACGTTGTCAGTCCTAGTTCAAGGGTCACCAACAAGGCAGTTTCAAATGGGAAGGGGATTGAGACAAGGTGATCCATTGTTACCATTATTATTTAATTTGGTTAGGGAAGGGTTGAATGTATTGATGGAAAAAGGAAAAAAAGTGGGGTTGTTTGAAGGCTTGGAGGTTGGTTTGAAACATTATTTTACGCTCACACATCTGCAATTTGTAGATGACACTATATTATTTTGTAAAGCAAGGCTCGAAGGTTTACGGAACCTAAAAAGAGTTTTAAGGTGCTTTCAAGAATCTTCTGGGCTAAAAATAAACCTAAAGAAAAGTATGCCGTATGGCATTAATATCATGAAACAAAAGGTGAAAGAATGGAGCGATATCATTGGTTGTTCGAGCGGGGATCTGCCATTTTATTACCTAGGGCTGCCGATCGGTGGCAACCCTAAATCTATATCGTCTTCGGAACCGGTGATAAGTAAATTCAGGGATAGATTGTGTTCCTGGAAAACCAGATTTATTTCTCGAGCTGGACAGGTGACTCTGGCGAAGGCGGTTTTAAATAATCTGCCAACTTACTACATGTCCTTGTTAGAAGTGCTTGCTGGGATCATAAAGGAACTCGATAAACTGAGGAAAATGTTTTTGTGGAGTGGTGGTGACACATAAAGGAATATGTCATAGGTAAGTTGGGAATAATTAAGTAAGCCAAAGAAATTAGGAGGATTAGGCTTAGATAATATTCTTCTAAAAAATAGAGCATTACTAATAAAGTGGATATGGCGTTTTGTTAATATTGATCACTCAATGTGGGGGGAAATTATAAGATGCAAATATGGGTGTGAGAAAAGAGGGTTATGGCCAGCTAAGGTGAATTATAAAAAGATGTCCTTAGTGTAGCGAAAAGTGGCAGCAGTGTTGGAACCATCTCATGATATGAACAAAGTAGTTGTTGAAGGTTTTAAGATAAAAATTGGTAACGGAAAGAAAGCAAGATTTTGGGAGGACATGTGGGTTTCAGATGTAATTCTAAAAGAGAGGTACCCAAGAATATTTGCATTGGCTAAAAATAAAGAAGGAATGGTATCAGATAATGGAGATTGGGACGGTGAAAAATGGCGTTGGAAGGTTAATTAGAGAAGACCAGTATTTGACTGGGAGAAGGGCGTTTTTGAGAACTTCATAAAAACAATAAGCACGTGCTTGATCATTGCTGATAGGGATGACAAGGTCATTTGGAAGTTTGAAAGAAGTGGAATGTACAGTACAAGGAGTTTTGTTGAAACTATAGCTAAACCGGGTAGATATGCAAATTCTGTAGCTGTGGATGTGTCATGTGTGGAAGGTTTGGCCGCCCCATTGATGTTCTAAAACTCGTAAGTGGAAGCCCCACATTCACTCTACATGGTCTCCTATTAACTTGGATGTGGTCTAATGCACGTTTTTTTAAAGCTTCAGGGTATCAGACTATTGCGGGTTCAAGAGCTCGAGTGGGTATAACCGTTGATACACGATTATTAAAGAAAACAGGAAGCAAGGTGGAGTCATCATGTATTCAGTAATGTTCAAGCGATTTCAAAATGCAGCAGAGGACTTACCTACAAAAGAAATTGATATGTATATATGTGTTCGAAAGTGCGATGATAGATCCATGAGTCGCTCAAGTCATTCATAAGATGGTCAAGAAGCATGAGAGAATCAAGAGGTAAATTTTGGTCTGAAGGTTTGAGTTTGGAGGTAAAAGAAAATCGCAAAAGGGATTCAAGATGGACCGACCTTATATACATGAGAAATCAAATTGGCATTCATGTGAGGGGTTTTAATTGTTCAGTAGATATTTGTGTGAAGATGTGAATTAGTCAAAGTGACCTACTATAGTCTCCTCACCACAAATTTGAGAATGCGTGATTGTGTATAATCGTTGTTGTCCACATTTCGACATTTTAATGCAAAGTATCTTTAATGTTCATAAAAAAGTTGATAATTTTACATTGAGTTTTCATCCGGGATAATACATATATATAGGTCAATATACCTTACAAAAATTTTCATTTGGGTTACTGTATTTGTAAAAATGTTTAATTGGATTACTGTACTTGTAAAAATGTTCAATTAGGTTATTAAACTTTAGACATAGTTGCTATAGCCAAGATGACACCGTTTACTAAACTTAAAAATGTTCAATTGGGTCACTAATTTTTTAACCGAAATTAAACAAAATAGGCGGGATGACACCAATCAACAAGTATAATGATCTAATTGAACATTTTTAAAGTTTAGTAATCCAGATGAACATTTTCGTAAAATATAGTGACCTATTTGTGAATTATTCCGTTTTTGTAATAACGGCATTCATAAGTTCACAACTAGTTTTGAAAAATACACCAAAAATCATACACCATTATAAAGGGTTTAGGACTTTTCTTCACAAACTTATAATTTTAAAGATTGGAAAAGACATAAATACCCTTATCAAATGGTATGTACCAAAGTTGTCAAGATCGGGATCTTATCCAATATCGTTTTCGTCTTTGGAAGATCGAGATCGTAAAGTAGGATCGTGATCGTAAGATCCTACTTTAATAAATATTTTATATAAAAAATAATTCATATATACATTTTTTTTAAAAATTAAAACGATCCTACGATCTTGATTACGATCTTGGGTACGATCTTACGACCGATCTTACGTTCTTTTTAGCGATCCTACGATCTATATTTACGATCTTACGATCTCAGGTACGATCCTATGAAAATTACGATACTACAACGATCTATCACGTTTTTGTGAAGTAGGATCGTAAGATCGTACAATCATACGATCAAGATCGCAATCTTGATAACCTTGGTATGTACTACTGTCCATATATAAACATTATGAATGTTGGAAATAATACAATTAGTCAAATGTTTCCTACTAATGTTGACTAATGGAGTATTGATCAATTGGGAGTGAATTATTTCTGGTTGTTTTTTTTTTATAAACAAATTATCTAACAGCAAATCACAATCTTTCTTGATGAATTTCATAAACGTATCCGCTGGATAGCGCAGGTCTATGCTATATGTATTTAAAAGTTGTATGGTAATGCACAGTAAATATGATGGAGGTTTTCATAAGCATATTTCCTTGCACTCTTAATTTTTTATAATATCACATACACGTACGATCCAATTAAAAACATATATTTCCCTTTTACACATTAGCGATGAAAAGTTAGGCACTTTTTACTTTTCACAAGGGTTATGTTGGTAATTTCGCACCACCTTACTAGCCGCCAATCCATACCCTTCCATCTTCTTTTTCAATCAGCCGACCTTCTATATTCTTCCATCTTCTTCAATATCTTTCTCAGTACACTCAGAATTATGGTATGTTTGTTAACGGGGTTATCTTTCTATACCATTAAAATCTATTCTGCATTAGTGGCACAATAGTAACAATGATTATTTGTATATCTTTTGGATGAAATAACATACGTTCATTTTCAAACAAACTTTTGCCCAGATAAAATAAGGTTGGAGAATAAAATTTGCATTTGATTATCAAAACACATAAAAAGCTCTCTACATCGTCGGAATACCTATTCTCAAAATCGTTTAACATTTATCCAGTAGCAACGGTTTGCCGGAAAATTTTCCGGTCAAATTTGATAGCACCGACTATGGATCTGGGTAGGAAACTCCCACCAGATACAGCCTCGGGGGCTGTGTAACTTCACTCGCCGGAAAAGGCCTTGGACTAGCCGGGGAAACCCTTTCCGGCATATCGACAGCCTTCGGACATTTTTGTAGAGGTTTAATCCCGTGCGTCGGTCTTCACGTAGCTATGTAGATCTCTTTTCATCTTCGAAATTTTAGATCTACATGGGACTTCTGAATTCTTGCAAGGATAAAAGAGTTTTTAGTTAGGTCACCAATTGACTTCGCATGACTACCACCTATCGCCGCCGTCTCAGCCACTGTCGTCGCCACCATTTACCGGCCACCATATGCAACAGCAAAGAACATAATATATTACACAAAAACAAATAAAATCAAAAATTTTATTTTGCTATATGTAGTTGATCATGAATCAAATGCATACCCATAATATTATTTTTTTTTAAGAAAACAAAATAAAATGGAGTCGACAGTGGCCGGGATCCGTTCATAATGTTTGCGACCCACGATTTTCAAATATTTGGAGAAATACAAGATGGGGAGAAACTTTCGATAGAGATAAAGTGAAAACGAAACCGACAATGGTTTTTAAAATCGGTGTATTGTTGAAAGGTTTGGTGGTGTTTTTATTCAGTAATGTGATCGAGTGGTTTTAATCTTTTAATGGATAGAAACCATTTGTCAAGCTCGTACCAACTAGCAATAACACGTGTTCGGTGGTTTGACACATGCAAGTGAAGTACAATAACTTTTTTATAAATATTTTTCCTAATAAATTAATCGCCTAAATAAAATCATATATACTATTGTTCTTCAAACAAATTCTTGAAATTTTTGAAAAATGCACATGAAGATATTTTTATTTGACAAAGTACGAATAATTTATATCATATTATTTTATTTATTAGTATAGCTAGCATTAAACTTTTCATATATAATATTGATTTGAAGAGACGAAAATTTTTATATGACAAAAAAAAAATGGAATAGACCTCTAACATATCATTTATATTTTATAGCATCTATGTAAGAATCCTACATTTCTAATTGATTTAGTTAGTTATTACCTTAATAATAGTGGATAAAGATAAATAAATAAAAAATAATAGGAATAAAATGATTATTATGTGGAGTTTTAATTATTTTAAATATAAAATGTCATACGGAGTAGTATTATTTTAGCATGTATGTTTTGTTATGGCGAAGTTAGATGCTTTAGAATATGCAAAAATACAAATGAATAAAAATGTATTATAATTTCACACCCTGTCACCCAGCAAAGCGGGGGCAACCACACTAGTTACATACATCCACAACGATGTACCTTAACAACAATCCAAACAAACAACTTCAACGTTATAAAGTATGACTTCAAATTTAATTTACTTATTCATCCAGCATAACTAATATAAACCAGTAAAATTAAATATTATGATATGATCAAACCTTTATTGGATCACTTGGCCGTTGATGCATTATTAATCCAGACACCACTCTCATCGCAAGGAAAAAGTGTGAGCCTTGGGCATTTAACCTTCTCCAACGAAGTCATTTCTGGAAACAAATCCTGCAACTCTCTCCATTCCATCTTCAGTTCATCCAAGTACTTCAACCGCAATACCTCAACTTTGTTCCACCTTTCTTTAGGCGGAATAGCCGAATCATCCCATTCAAGAGTGTCTTGATATTGACCGAGATCCGAGAATTGCCCACCACGAATGTATAGTTTCTTTAATCCCTTAAGGCTACCCGGAGTTAGCCATCTTGGTGTTACATTGTGTGGAAAACACTTAAGATCTAGTTTTTCAAGTCGAGAACCTAATGTCGAATTATTGAAGGCATTCATTCTTCTCATTGACCCTTCTACCCATTTTTTCTTAGGAATGAGCTTCATTACTCTTGATGAAATCTTGTTTTTGTTTTTGTTTTCGACTGTTTGTTTTGGCTTGTCGTTTTGGTGCTTTGATTCATGGCCACCCCACAAGATTGTTAGCTTACGAAGTGTTTCAAACTTTTGTAACGCATCAAGATGTGTTTCTTGAGGGAAGTCTTTCATATGTGTGTACATGCTAAGTTTTCTTAGGTTTTCTAGTTTTTTTAAATCTTGAAGTGTGCATACGAGTCTTCCTGGTGAATCGACGACGACAAAACCTTTAAGGACTTGAAGAGATTCGAGAGTTGAAATCTCTTTTGGTATGTCTTTTAGCAAGTAACATTCAGACATATCTAAATGTGTCAAACACTTGAGTGAACCAATAGTGTAAGGAATTACCTCAAGATTGTGGCAAGCTCTAAGGTCTAGAATTACAAGACTTCCAAGCTTCGAGATCGAATTTGGAAGCACAGAAACCCTTGAAACTCCTTGAAGGCTAAAGAACCTCACATGATTCATATTGACTAAACTCTCTTCGAACTTGAACTCTTCGACTTCAATATGGTGAGCAGCCGAGCTTTGCCATCTTCCTAAGAAGAGAACATTGATATTTTTCATCCTCAAAAACCACTCAGGCTTAAGCTCGAGTATATCATCGTTAACATTAAACACCATATGAAGCTTCTCCCATGCAATCCCTTTTGATAGCCCACTACCCATCAAACACACCTTATAAGATCTTGTGGTGATAGCTTTTTTCTGGTAGCAATAGTACTTATTATTAGTATCTATCGTCTTTCCATTACGATCAACAATCGGTATATCTTTGTTAGGGGGAAGAGCAGCAAATTGAACTGGGTTCCCATCCAAATCAACAAAATCGATGGGTTCTGATGTGGCTTTCCATTCTTTATCAAAGAAATCGAAAAATTCTCTTGGGTCACCAAGGGGATATACGTTTGGTAGATCTTCCGGGCTTTCAATCTCATCAAATTTTCCGAAGTCTTTTGGGTTACCATACTCATCAAAATCAAAGAACTTTACTTGATCAGCGATCATAACCAATGCCGCACGAACCATTGGGTGCATTTTGCAAATAGCTACATAACGGCTTGGACTTTTTGAGGTAGCAGACTCAATGAAGTCCTTCTCCATAAGCTTTTCGAAGAACCCATTAGCATAATCCTCAGCACTTTTTCCAACATATAGATCGTCTTCTCGAGGAGTTAGCCCTTCTGCTATCCACCAATAAACCATTAACCTTCTACTTATGGGCTCGTTTTCAGGAAAGACTGAAAAACATAGCAAACAGAGCTTTAGTTCACGCCCAAATTCTTCATCTCCGAGATCATGATAGCGTCGTTGTATATCTTTGCAAAACGGACTCTCTTGGAACAATTTGTCATGTAACTGAGGCATTTTTTTGAGTACCTTAGCGGGAATGTTACCTCTATTCTCAATATCCGATCGTTGGTTCTTTTGTTGGTCAATATCGTCATATGTCCTATATTTTGCCGGGATCTGTAGTTTTAATTTTGTAACTGTTTTTTTAAGACGTTTGAGTTCCTTCAGATCACACTTTTCTTTTTCTAAGCTTATGTACAGTTCTAAGGCCTCTTTCGCTGCTTTCGTTATACGCTCTTGGTGCTTTCCAAGTTTTGGAGAAATTTTTTCAATAAATTTGAGCTCTTGATCAATCAAGTTCACAAGATACTTTCGCTCTTGCTCAGAAGTGGTCTCACTTGGGCTAGTATCCTTGTTAGATTTTTCATTAGAGGTTTGATTAGTGCCATTATTAGCTTTCGACGAATTTGCTTGATCCACCACGTTAGAGTCTTGGTTGGCGCTTGCATCCTTTGTGATGGAATTGTTAGTCGAGTCATGAGTGGGGATTGTGGTTGCTTGCTTGTTCGCATCTGAATCAGGAATCTGAGAGGTCGGAGGTTCAACATTGTCAACTGATTGGATCTCAGGTATTGGAGGTATCGGTTGTATCTCAGTTGTTGATGAAGTTGGGGTTTCATTGGTGGAAGTTTCTAAGACAGTGGTTGGTTGGACTTCAGGTGGTGTTACATTGGAAGATTCATTGGTGGAGATCTCTGTAGCATGTTTATTTGGATCTGAATCAATGGTTTGATTGGTGGTAGTTGTTTGGACATCATCAGGAGGTGTGGTTACATGGTCATGAGCGGTAGAAGTTTCAGTTATGATGGTTGATTGGGTTTCAATTGGTGGTGTATTTTCGTGGTTACTAGACGCTGGTAATGTGGAAACTGGATTAGAAGATAAATCAAGAATTGGATTTGGGGTACTATTAGGCAATGTGGCAACTGGATTAGAAGATGAATCAAGAATCGGATTTGGGGCACTGTTAGGCAATGTGGCAACTGGATTAGAAGATGAATCAACAATCGGATTTGTGGTACTTTTAGGCAATGTGGCAACCGGATTAGAAGATAAATCAAGATAATCAGGAATCTGAGAGGTCGAAGGTTCAACATTGTCAACTGATTGGATCTCAGGTATTGGAGGTATCGGTTGTATCTCAGTTGTTGATGAAGTTATATTTAAATCTGAATTTGGGGTTTCATTGGTGGAAGTTTCTAAGACAGTGGTTGGTTCGACTTCAGGTGGTGTTACATTGGAAGATTCATTGGTGGAGATCTCTGTAGCATGTTTATTTGGATCTGAATCAATGGTTTGATTGGTGGTAGTCGTTTGGACATCATCAGGAGATGTGGTTACATGGTCATGAGTGGTAGAAGTTTCAGTTATGATGGTTGATTGGGTTTCAATTGGTGGTGTATTTTCGTGGTTACTAGACGCTGGTAATGTGGAAACTGGATTAGAAGATGAATCAAGAATTGGATTTGGGGTACTATTAGGCAATGTGGCAACTGGATTAGAAGATGAATCAAGAATCGGATTTGTGGTACTTTTAGGCAATGTGGCAACTGGATTAGAAGATGAATCAAGAATTGGATTTGGGGTACTATTAGGCAATGTGACAACTGGATTAGAAGATGAATCAAGAATTGGATTTGGGGTACTGTTAGGCAATGTGGCAACTGGATTAGAAGATGAATCAAGAATCGGATCTGGGGCACTGTTAGGCAATGTGGCAAATGGATTAGAAGATGAATCAAGAATTGGATCTGGGGCACTGTTAGGCAATGTGGCAACTGGATTAGAAGATGAATCAAGAATTGGATTTGTGGTACTTTTAGGCAATGTGGCAACTGGATTAGAAGATGAATCAAGATTCAGATTTGTAGTAGTTTTAGTTGAATCATTTGTGGTGGCTTCAACTTCAGGTGTAGAAGAGTTTTCATTCTTGGTTGCATCTGAAGTGGTTGTTTGATTGGATTCGTGAGCATTTTGGACTACGGGTGATGAGGATTTTTCATGGTTATCAGAGGTGGTTGTTGAATCTTCATTTTTGATATCTTGATTGTCTATCGGAGTGTTGGTAGTTTGTATGGGCTCGTTAGGTTGCGTCGTAGGTAAAGAAGAACTTGTATCTTCAGACATAGCGCGCCTCTAATATGTAAAGTTACACAATGTATCAATATTAGATTATTAATCATACATCAGAATACACTCAAGTAATCAAAACAGAGCAAAACTATGATCAAATCCTTGGTAAGAAAGGCACTAATTGACAACCAAGAATAGGGAAATTTCTGTTAATATAACCAAATAAAAATAGAAAATGATGGAGCTAACATGAGAAATATCAACATATATATAGTTGATTGATGCAATTCTAATTAACATGTCAAATATACATACAATTTTCCTTTATTATTCCCATAGGTTCATTGAATCAGTGAAGAAATTAATTTAATAGAAATGTGTGTGTATATATTATATGCTTATGTAAAAAGAATGCTTAATTAATAATTTCACCAATAGGGGTCTTATAATACAAAAATGTGCTATGATACACTTTTTTTTTTTTATAGAAAAAAACAAAAATAAACGCACAAAAAATGGAAACTGTCAATTTGAAAACATGATGACTCAAATTTATTAAAAATGTAGGACTGTTTGTTTTAATATTATCATTGGTTAATTATATGATCTAAAGTAATTATCTAGAATAAAGTACTTTCAATTTTGTTTTTTTTTTTGACCTATTTTTTTATGTTTAACTCCCCATGATAAACGAATGGGTTTTGCTAAAGGAAGTCCTAAATCCTTTCAATAAGATTAAATAACTGCATTAAATAAAGTAAAATATTACTTTTTTATACACAATATATCTACTAAAATTAAAATTTGTATTTAATACATTCAAACTTTCCTTTTACAAAACATTTATTAAATGCCATTTAAGATTATTAATAGAAGAGAGTTGATAAATACAATAAAAAAAATTGATTGATACATCAAAGTGTACAACACTTAATACACATAGTACAAGTATGAAATATCATATTACTAGTGTATGAATCAAATTCTTTATTGCATTTATCAGCTCCCATATAGAAACTTTGATTGTATTATATTTATGTTCTAAGGGCTTTTGCTAGCAAAACCCAAATAAGTATACGGAGTGTATGTACAATAGGAAGTTTGGACATAAAATAGTGCCTTGAAAAAAAAAGTGACAAAATGAGTTTTAGTTAGAGAAAATTACTTGGATAGATGGTCAACGGATCACTTATCACTAAATAAACGTTGTCAGACCAAAATTGCAAAACTAAACCATGATTTCGCCTAAATAGACGAACTTTTTGACGAATTCGGAGAAATATTTTTAAACTAATAAATGCTCGCCACGTGTCAAAAGTATTCGCCGGTCAACATAAAATTCGCCGGTCAAACTAAAAAATCGCTGAAATTCCATTTATCAAATTCGCCTAATCGAGATTATAAACACAAAAAATTAAAGTAAAAACTTAAGAGATTTCAAAACTTAGATGAAACAATACCGTAACACAAAAAAGCAGCCGGAAACTTGTCGCCTAAACGTGAAAGAGTAATAAAAAGTTGAGGTTACAGTTACTGTGAAAGAAAAAAAAGGAAGAAGAAGATTGGCTCCAGCACGCAAATCGAGATTTCAAAATTTTTGCCTAATATAATTAATTTCGGCGAATTTTTTAGCCTTTAGGCGAATTTTTTAGCATTTAGGCGAAATTTTGGTTACTTTTTAGGTGAATTTGATAAATGGAATTTCGGCGATTTTTTAGTTTGACCGACGAATTTTATGTTGACCGGCGAATACTTTTGACACGTGGTGAGCATTTATTGGTTTAAAGATATTTCGTCAAATTCGCCGAAAAGTTCCTCTATTTAGACGAAATCATGGTTTAGTTTTGCAATTTTGGTCTGACAACGTTTATTTAGTAATAACTCATCCGTTGACCGTCTATCCAAGTAATTTTCTCTTTTAGTTAATTAACACTCATATTATTATTCATAGAGACAAACACATAGAGACGAGAGATAACCTGGTAATGGAAGCGATCGCCTCTTCCTATCAAGTTTTTGATGGTGTACTTTGATAAGTTTTGAGGCAAAGGGATTTTATTGGATGCCAAGATCTTAGTAATATGGGATTCTAAATGGGGCAAATATAAGATAAAATAGAGAATAAGAATATTTGAATGTTGCAAGTTACGACCCACAGGCCACAACTTTAGTTTGATGTTTTTCCTCATTGTCACTCTATCCTCATTTTTATTTGTTGAACTAAATAGAATATATGCATTTTTTATACTTTTCTTAATAATTGGTATTTATGAAATAAATTTGTTGAAAGTTACGATGTTTAGAGTTGGGCAAATAGCCCAAAAAGGTAACATAAATGTCAAAATTTCTCAATCAAGGGAACATGAACAATTTTTTGTTAAGAAAGGATCCATTATTTCAATTTGATGCAATCAAGGGAACATGAACATACTCAATTCTAATTTTTTTGTGTTTTTGTCTAAACTTGTTGAAACACCTTCTTGAAGAGAAATATGGATTAGATTCTACTAATATTTCTCTCTACTATTAGCCTATATATTATACAATATTGGTTGGAAATTGGAATTGAGTATAGCGATATTACCAATAGCTAACCCGAAAATAATATTAACCCGACCCGATAGAACCCGAACCCGAATAGGCCCGAACCCGACAACCCGAAACCTTATAGGGCCGGGTTACGGGTTACTTTCTTTAAACCCTCAACCCGATTCAACCCGACCCGAATGGACCCGAAACCCGACAACCCGACCCTATAACACCCCTAATTCAACATATAATCGCTTGTGTGGCACTCCATGTAAACTTCCACCTAGGAATCAAATTACATGAGTTTGCTTTCATGGCATTACATGTCATCTTTAACATAAATTTTAATATATTTTTCTAGTTATTTAAAATTTATATAAACGGATACTGAAATATTTGATTTTCTTGTTAATCCAACTAAATTTTCATTAAAAGCCGATCAATCTTTTATAGATAAAAACGTTTTTTAGATAGTAAATCGTTGAGCAACAACATTAAATAGATTAAACATAACATTAAGTTTCAGCATTAATTTGAAAAAACTTGATCAAAAATATATGGAACAACAATTTGAGATTAAACTTCAACCACAAACAAAAAACACTAATACTCTTCAAAATTCAAAATACAAACACAAATATGAAAATCTCAGATTCGTATTGCAAACACAAACTGTAAATTAGATCTCCAATTATCTAAGAACACAAAAAGACAAAAATAAACCCTAGATCTAAGATATAAATGAAACACTAAAAAACGTTTGATGCGGTGGGGTTGTGGTGATCAGTGGGGCTACGGTGAGAGGAGAATGACGGTGGGATTCCATGGGAGGATGATGGTGGCGGCCGCCGTGGGGTTGTAGTGGCCGGTGGCTGCGGTGGATGGGAGCAAGGCAATGGAGGAAGGATGAAGATGGGCGGCTGCCGTGGGGTTGGTGGGCTACGAAACGGAGGAAGGATGACAGTGGGACTGTGATGACCGGTGAATGGTGATTTGGATTTTTTATGTTGTTGAAGCTTTATTGATGACGATGAACATGGAGAATAAGCTTTTTATTGTTTTTGTTATTATTGAAACTTTAACAATGTTGAATCCGAATAATCAGTATTTTGTTGTTGTTAAAGTTTCTATGAGTTTAGTTTTTTTGCTTTTGAATTTCAAAAAAGATGATGATGGTCAGGGGCGGATCCAACTAGTAATGAGGGGGTCCAGGGCCCCCCATGACTCTGGCCCAAGTAATCTAAAATACCAACTACTTAATGGTTATATAAGCCCAAATATAGAGAGGCCCCCAAGTGAAAATTAAGATGGCACCCTACAAACAACATTTTTAGTGGGACTCTTCACTTTATTGAGTTTTTGTAACTTCTCTTGTATGCCAACTTAAAATAGATCACATAAAAGTAATACTATATTGTCTTTTGTTAACTATATATAGTATTTACTTAAGAAACGTAACAATTGCCAGGAAAATATAATAAAGTTGTAGCATCCTACGATACATTATCATTTGGCCAAACAAATTATGACATGCACTCATTAATCATGCTAGAAACCCGCTTATATTACAGTCTTGGAATTTTTTTACCCCCCACGAAGTATTTTTCTGGATCCACCACTGATGATGGTGATGGTTTGATAAGAGCAGAAGAGTGAGAAAGATATATTTAGGAAAATGAAGATTTGATGGGTTGGTATGAGTTTGGAAATATTGACCTTATTTAATCCACGTAAAAGTTAAATGATATTCCATGTAAGAATTGTTATACACATCAGCATACTAGTTCCCTCAATTGCATCAAATTGAAAGAATGGATCCTTTCTTGGCAAAAAAACTGTTCATGTTCCCTTGATTGGGAAATTTTGACACTTATATTACCTTTTTGGGCTATTTAATTTGCCCTATAGAGTTTGCTAGTGTATCAAACTTTACACATTTTTACTATTATATGCATTTAGTTTTTTTTTTTCTTTTTTTAAGAAAGACAATTCTACAACATAACTCACATATTACAAAGACAACCACAAAATCCATGAATATATACACTCACTGCCTCAAGTGAGGCTTGAATTCCAACCTCTTGGTTGAAAGGTTCATGTCGTACGGCTAGGCCAATGGCCCTTTGGTTATATGCATTGAGTTTTGGAACCTCCTCTTGTATTTATTCAAGCTTTTAAACCCTATGTGGTATGGTTTTAATTTACACATGTACACATGTTACAAAGATATTGTCAATTTAAGTTGTCAAAAGACATACAATAGATGTTTATAAAACTTAAATACATGTCGTAGCTAGTTACGAAGTTGGATGCATGTATAAAATAGTAGATGGTGTAAGTTCGATACACTCTCAAATTATAAACCCAAAATTATATATAGAAATTCTTGTAACCATATTAGGTAAAATTTTGTTCAATTCTAGTAAATAAATTATTGGGCTTAATGTGTGTAAATGTATCGCACTTGTCAAAAAATCATTTTGTTTGTATCTATCTTCTCAAAGTTCTATTGTATACACTGAAGTTACTAATCGCTCCTATTGTATGTAGTTATTAACCGAAATCAAAGGTAGTGACCTGATTACGTGACAAGTTCAATACATTTACAGACAATTAGCCCTAAATTATTTGACTACGATAGCAAAAGTTTTGTTTTCGATTCTAACCAAAGATGAGGAGATTCGCTAAAATGGAACAATAGTTTGTAAGTGTTACAAGTTATACCAAACTTTATTCACTATCTTTTGGGCTTCTCACTCCATCTTATTTGCATTTATATAAAAGTAAAATTATTTAATGTTAGGGATTGAGGCCGATTTGTCAATGGATTGGATCTTGACCCAGATTCGATCCGATCTCCACCTTTTTGGTTTATTGGATAAAAAATGACCCAATAATCTAATAATCAATCCAACAAATCAATCCCTTTAAGATAAATCAATCGTGAATCAATATATTTAAAATCTTAAAATTATGTTCATTGGTTCACCGTAATTAGCGTTACCACTTGCAAGTCCTCCACCAGACCCACGATGAATGAAAATTACCACATCCTTTCACTTGGTTGGGATGAATTGATATGATGGTCTATTGTAAGAGCATCCACAAAAGGTAGTATACTTAAAAGGAAATGTTAAACCATTAGATGGAAGCCAAAATTGCACAGGAGGTCTTCAGCGCTCAAAATAAGTTTGGCAGACCTTGGATGAGAAATAAACTCACATGTGGGCTGATACTACTTATATATATATATATATATATATATATATATAGAGAGAGAGAGAGAGTAAAGGGACCCGCTGCGAACTATAATTACGATACGAACTGTGTGAAATATTTTTTTGGCGCGGGCAGTCTATAACGGTCAGGGACAATTCGTTGATCTATTTTAACGAAATTCTAATATCCATTTTAATTACAGAATTAATTCAAACAAGGGGAAATCACAATTTTGATCCATAAACCAACCCATTTTAAACAAAATACTCCGTTGACTTTCGTTTTTAACAAACTAATCCATCGATTGGCGCCGCCACAGCGCCCCGGCGCCCCTGACACAACCCACCACCCAAAAAATGCCACGTGTACGAGAATTAAATAAAAAAAAAAACACATTGGCGCCCCTTGGCGCCCCTCTCCTTTTTCTTTTGCATGTGATTGGCTCCATTTAATAATAAAAAAAAAATTGGCGCCCCATTCCAATTGCATTTGATTGGCGCCCCACATCTTTTCTTTGGCGCCCATGTGTTTTTTTTTTATTTAATTCTCGTACACGTGGTACTTTTTGGGTGGTGGGTTGTGTCAGGGGCGCCGGGGCGCTGGGGCGGCGCCAATCGATGGATTAGTTTGTTAAAAACGAAAGTCAACGGAGTATTTTGTTTAAAATGGGTTGGTTTATGGATCAAAATTGTGATTTCCCCTTCAAACAATCACGTATGAATTTATTAGTTTTTCATTCACGTTATTCGCACGAACATACAACTTCAATTCAAAATCAATTTCATTCAATTGTTACAATTATCAATAAATTTGAAAGCAGAATGTCGATTGAATCAATTGAAGAACATTCATAATCAATTGAATTAGTATTTACTCAGTATTAGGTTATAATGAGTAGATGCGTACACTAAATACTCAGTATAACCTAATACTGAGTAAATGCTAAGTTTAATACTGAGTTTGCTGAGTATGTATGCATTTACTTTATGTATATAGTTCTATATGTATGCATGCATCTAGTCATCTTCTTTAGCATCTACGCATCTACTCAGTTTAAATTTTTATCATGTGAATCTTTTTGGTTTTGCAGATGCATACATTATATATGTATTGTTATGATGTGAATGTTATTAATTTACGGATGCATATACTAGATGCATACTGTTATCAAGTGAATCATGTGTGTTTTACAGATGCATCATTAAATGCAACAAGTAAAATCAACTGGAACAGAATATAATAAAATTATTGATATTGATATCAGTGTGACCTTGAGACAGTTGTTGTTGAACGATACCTGTTTTGGATGAGATTAAATTGAAATTTCATTGACACTAACCAAGTACTGAGTTTATATAACTGAGTAATTAGTTTAGACTTAAAAGCCTAATAAATTCACACATAATTTTAGTATAAATTTTAATGAACATATACCGAGTTTAACCATATTACAAACCCTATGCAGACTAAATATATACGTGGCTTCTGAAATATCACGTACAGTTTAAACTAAATTGTTTACATCATACTCAAACTGCTTGATAATTAGATGGATCATAGTTTATTTGCTAGATATGGGTCCTATGTTTTTGTTGGTCATAGAGCCAATTAACGAGCCATTTATTGGTACTACTACTCTTGTTATCAATGTTTTAAAACCCGGGTTTTTAGTCGACCCGGAAAAGTTTTAATTTCTGGTCGGACCGGTTGGGCCGGAAGGTCGGACCGGAGTTAATAATAGTATACAGTAGTAGTAGTAGTATTTAGTGAATTTTTTTATTTTTTATAATTATAATTATAATTATTAATTATATCATGTATAATAATTATAATCCATAGAGTAATAAAGGGTGATGACACATCGATTCCCTTGTTATTCTTGGAATACACATCAATATAATAATTATATAATCCATAGAGTAATAAATGGTGATGACACATCAGTCAAAGATTCCCTCATTACCCTCATTATTTTTGAAATACACAATCAGTCAATATTCCCTAATTATAAATGATTAAATGTACATAGAAATTGTAAAAAAAAAAAAATGAAACCGGGTCAATGCGCCGGTCCGGGTCCCGGTCTAACCCGGTCCGACCGGCCGGGTCAACCGGGTCGTTGACTAGTCAACATATTGAAAAATCCGGGTTTTTTTTGGCCCGAAAATCTCTAAAAATGCGGTCCGACCGGGCCGGTCGAACTGGGTCTTAAAACACTGCTTGTTATCTGTTGGGTCTAATGGATTTAATGAATATTACATAAATATTGGACCTATTTGAATTTCATTTGGAATCTTAAATTATATATAGGAAACATTCAATGATGTCATCAAAAATTTAATTAGCCAATAAGATTATTTAATTATATCAAATTAGCTAAAATTAAGGATATGATGACGTCAAAAATAATAATTAATAGTTTAATTAAATAAAAATAAATACTCCATAAGAGTTACATATTAATATTCTAATTGTACATGGAGTAGGTTAGTTATACTTCAAACAATGCCAGCGTAAAATTTATAGTTTTATGATAAAATATTATTTATTAATAGTAATATTAATATTAAGGATTTTTCTAACGATAACCCTAAGGTTGTTTTTAAGATATTCGGGCACGCATCATTTTGTTGTACTATGTTAATAACTACCTCACTAACTTTAGAATAACTACTTCACCAATTTTAATGTACCATCATTTATATACAAAATTTTCTCTTAAACACAGCCCTTAGGGCTATCATTAGAAAAATCCTAATATTAATTGCATACATATATTACTTTTCTTTTTAGTAAAACCTTTAAAACTAAAATAATCATATCTTATCTTAAGCCTTTTTTTAATCATTTTAATCAAGTTTCAATTTGTCAATTAAGCATTTTTTTTGAAAAAAGCAATCAAGCCCTTTAATTTTAGTAAATTTTAAATTAAGATCTATAACTTATTAAAGAAAGATGGTTGTAATCAACTAGCCACTTACATATAAAAAAAAAACCTAATTCATTAATCTAAAGATTATCTAAATTGATCTGTAATGTTTCTATTTTCATTATTTTACAAACAAGATTCTGTATACGAAATTTAATATTGAAGAAGGCCCGTGTGTATACACGGGTTTAAAATTTAGTATATATATATAAGGGTATAAGCTGAGATAGGATGATTAAAATTAAGGAAAATCACTAATCACATCCTTTAAACAACCATCTTTAACAAACTAATCATTTGACTTTCATTTCTAACAAACTAATCCATTATTTCACACTCGTACCTACGCTCAGGGCGCAAATCGTTGTATGCTTGAACTCTATCAATTAAATATGAAAGTCAAATAATATTTAATTATTTTAGTATTAAAAGGAAAATGAAAAAGAATTATGTTATCTCTCTGGGCCCACTTACACTCCTCACTATCCATTATTAGCGCCTTGTATTCACATGATATAAAATTTTTATTTGATTTTTCTGAAAATTGATGTGCAACGGAGCTCATATTTAGCTCCACGTGTCAAGTTCCGGTTGGTTTTCGTGGTGATGCGCGCCATGTCCCACGGGAGATAAAGGGTCTTCTTTTCTTTCTTTTTTTCTTTCTATCTTTCTATTACGGACTACAATATATGTATTCATTTAATATTTGACTTTGAATTTTGGTTGATTTTGTTGGTAATTTAACCTTTAGCGTCGTGAGCGTCGATACCATCGCGAAACAATGGATTAGTTTGCTAAAAGTGAAAGTCAAAGGATTAGTTTGTTAAAGACGCTTGATCAACGGACGTGATTAATATTTTTCCCTTAAAATTAGTACGTAGTACGCAACATACATACAGACTCATACCGACTAACTATACTGAGTACTTAGCCTCAACAACTTGAAAACTCATTTAGATTGAATAAAAAATATATATTATGCAAAGTGGTTATATTTGTGTACATTCCATCCAATTATCTAATTTTGATAAGTTTATACGAAATTGAATCTTGTTTTGCAGGTTTATCCATTCAATTTTAGTAGATGCATCTAGTAGATCTGTAGATGCATCTTGTATTTATTTATAATTTTCAGGTTTGACATACAACAACTCAAAGAGAATCAAAGATTGAATTTAATGATATGATTTGTTCGATTTAAGTGTTTTTAATGTAAAAGTAATTTGAATTAAAGTTTTAGGGGTTTCTTTACAGAAAATGGTTGAATGAGAAGATAGAATGTATATCAGTTATCGTAGTGTTATCGTAAATTAAATTAGAATGCTAATTTATTACATTGCCTCTGCCCGGATTAATTCAATTAATAACGCGACAATTTGAATATCAGTGGTTCTCAGTTCTCACGCGGATCTAGTTCTCACTGGAAATGCACCCTATATATATATATATATATATATATATATATATATATATATATATATATATATATATATATATATATATATATATAATGAGGGATGTTCAAATGTGAACCAACTAAAAGTAGAGAACTTTAAGAACTACTAGATTACGTGTTTGTTCACATGTGATTAACTTCAATCATATGTAAACATTGATTTAGGTTAGATTGAGAAAGAAAAAATAGTCAAAAAATTCTAAAATTACGTCTTAAAACACGTTTTACCTGATTTGTTCACATTATCGTTCACATGTGAACATATATTTGTTTTTTGTGTTTTTCGATATAATTTTAGGATTTTATTGACTTTTTTCTTTGTCAATTAAATTTACATCAATGTTCACATATGATTGAAGTTAATCACATGTGAACAAACACGTAATCTAGTAGTTCTCAAAGTTCTCTACTTTTAATTGTTTCTCATTTGAACCTTATATATATATATATATCTCAATAATTGTACTTGTTCTTTTTTGGTAAGGTTCTGAGAGGAAAGCCTCAAATGAGGAGGAGGGGCAGACTGAATTCACTTCATTTTAGGACAAAATTGTCGCTCAGATTCAATGCATCTTACAAACGGAATACTACATTTTAATAACACTATATTTTAACAACACAACATTTTACGCCTAAGAAATTTTACTGCATTTTAGACCAACAAATTTGTTCCTAAAATGTAGTGAATTCGGCATGCTCCTCCTTCTACTTATTTAAGACCATCTCCTGTGATCTCACCTAAACTTTTTTGCTCTAATTATTTATTCACATGTTATAACATATTTCATACTCACATAGATACGTTTTTGAATAAAATAAAATTTGAGTTTAACTATTTATATACGGAGTAACTTAAGAACCTAAGTTTAAAGTTTGACATCATAGTTTTTTTTACTAGTTTAGGACCCGTAAAATTCGCGGAATCGTCCATCAAAAATATTTAAGTACCCGTATCAATAGCTGTATAATTGTTATTATTATTTTGAGTTTTATATACTAAATATACAAAAAAAATTATATAAAATAAGATAAGATAATGTACACATCAACTGGTGAACCTTATACCATACGCTATTATATTAGGATTTTCATGATTATTCAATGGGTTGTGATTTGTACACCACCAAAATTTAGCCATACACAACTAACATGCATCATCCTGTTATACTGTACAACACCTTAAAGCAGAATTAGTGGCGTATGGCAAAATTTTGGTGGTGTATAAATCACCACCCTTATTCAATTATAATTTTATATGATATGAAAACATGAAAAATTGTCCATTATCTTGAACGTACCGAAACTTTGAATTAGTTAATTAAAAAGTTAAATTGTTAACTTTAAGATTTCAAATCTTAAATATACTATAGTTTATGGTATTTTGGTATCGTTTTTTTTCAGTGTTTCAAATTTGCGTTGTATTTTCAATAACTAAATTTTGTTTGTTTTCTCAAAGTTACATACATGGGGATAACCGAAACCCGCGAATAAATATGAAAAACTGATGGGTAATACTAATTGGGTACCCAACGGTTATTGGGTCGGGTATCAGTATGAATATTCTAAACAGGTATGTGTACAGATACACTAAAACCCGGCGGAAACCGACCCGTTGTCATCCATAATCCAAGCATTGTAAATTAGAAATTGATAAAAGGATTCAAGATAGTAGGTCGTATAAGAATTTAAATCACTGGACGGAATGAAGTTATGAGTATTTTGGAATTGAAAATAACTTATTGGGGTTTTTTCCAGAAAAAAATAAATAAATATGATTGTAGAAAGAGTTTGAATTATAGAAGAAATAATAAATTAGTTATTAAATTAAAATTTTCATAAAATATTTGGAGGATCATCTACAATTAAAGGAAAAACAGACTATTTATATTGTAAATATTGAAAGGTGTATATTGTAAATATAGAAGAGAAAATTAGTCTTTTAGTCACATAAAAATGGGATTTATGATGTCATGAAATAAATTAAGGGTTAGATTTTAATTGTTGATCTCCATCTAATGGTCTTTATTCTCTCAAGATTTTTCTTTTAATATATAAATATAGAATATAGATAGATAGATAGATTTTTTTGCTTTTATTTGACTACCAATTATTTCATTGTACGTACATAAAGAAGTCTCAACCATCTTAGCTAGCTCAACGTATTGTAAACATATCTAAACTACTACATATATGCCACTACTAACTCAAAGTTTGGGGGTGAGGGCACGACCACTCCCTGCCCAATAAAGCTCCATCCTTGCATATAAGCTAACTGTTTTCTAAAGTTAATTGTAATAATTACCTAACTCATGGGTTAATGATATTTAATAATTGTTGGGAAAAACAATGATCAAACTCAAGTTATTAATATGATGAGTCAAAATAGTCTAAGTCTTAGAAAATTAGTTTACATTTTCTAGTTGAGTTTGATAGGGAGTCTGCGTCTGGTAGTCTCTGACATGTCGAGTTCACCAGACTCTGACAGTATGGTCAGATTTCATACTTAAGCGACGGAGAGCATTTCAGACACAGAGTTGAAGATAATGAATAAATGAGATAAAGATTACAACTGGGATTCTGAAGGCTACGAAGATAACATATTTAGATAGAAGATTTGTAGTTATCTAGTTTTCATGAATATTGGTCTAGTTTGTTAGACATGATATCTTTTGAGATTAAGTAGGATTTGTTTAAACCGACTGAAATCTAATGAAACAATTGTACTTCAAAGTATTATATGTTGAATAAAAAGCTAATATTCGACGAATATCTCGGTGATTAACTATTTACAATTCCGTAACACATTAGATTAATCGTATACATTGGTATTAAACGTTGAATACTTAGTTGTGATTAATTAATTAACTTGTTAATTAATTGATAAACTGATTACAGGTTTACGGGTCTTAAACAATGTATACTTTAAGACCTATCACTAGTATATAAATGGATATTTATGGCGGTGAAAAAGGCCATCTGAAGCGGTGATCTAACCGCCCCTGATGCCGGCGACACAAAAGCCTGAACATCTTTTAAAGCGGTCAAACGACCGTTTCAAAAGCATGAATTTGAAGCGGTTACTTTGCTTTAATAGAACGGTTGTTGGACAATAAATGAGGTGTTTGTTGGGCTAATGAACCGCTTCAAAAGTCAAACGAAAATTCAAAAGAAATTCACTTTTACCCCTAAAAGCATATATTCATTTTCAGTTTCCCGCTAATCACCCAAATATATTCATTAGTTTTACTTCAACTTATACTTCAAATTCAAATTAATTTTCTTTCATTAAAAAAAAATTAGATTCCTTTTCAACTTATATAAATATACATACTCAATAACTGAAATGAAAAATATCAACCTGTTTTAATCGAACAAAAAATTACATATATCTTAAATAAACATTCCAAATTACAATAAATCAAAAATACATAGATTTGAACATAGCAGTACTGTATTACAAGTCCCCAACCATATATTTATAAAGTAAAACTTCTTCAATTGCACTAGCAATACACTGCAACTCATCGCCCTTTCAGTAACCACTAGTCCACTCACTCATTTGTTTCTTGAGGATTCTGCAATAGAAATAAACACACTATAAATTATATATTATTTTTATGTTTATTGTATCTACATATACATAGAAGAAACATATGCTCACCACAACAACCGATGAAGTACAACTAGATGTGAGCCATCATCACGGACGAGATCTGAATACAAATACAGATATGTAAGAACGCAGATCTGATGAACCAAAAGACAGATCTAAAAAAATATTAATTCATAGTTTCTTTTAATCTTACATTAAATTACTGGTTTGCTGCCACCGTGACGCACTGTTATTCATCACCGGAAACACTTCAATCTATTTTCTATAGTGGGAAATAACTAAAATAAATCTTGCTTCTGTAGGTTAGTGGGTGGGTGTTGGAGATAATATGTGTGTGGTGGAGAAGATATGTGTGTATGTTTATTTATAAGTAAAATGAGAAAAGAAGAGCGGTTATTTGTTATTTTATAGCGCGGTTCTGAAACAACGTGCTATATAATTATTTTGGAGCGGTCCTTGTTATTTTATAACGCGGTTCATGTGAACCGCGCTATAAAATACTTTTTATGGGGCGGTCATTTGTTATTTTATAGCGCGGTTCATGTGAACCGCGCTATAAAATACTTTTTATGGGGCGGTTATTTGTAATTTTATAGCACGGTTCACAAAGAACGTGCTATATAATTCTTTTATGGAGCGGTTCTTTGTTATTTTACAGCGCGGTTCATATAACACCCTGCTTTTACTGAACCATTATAATAATGATTTTGTCTCGGAAGCGTATATTTACATGTAACACCCTCAAATTTCGGTTTGACGAAGCTGTCGGGTCGAGTGTTACTAAATCAAATATCACAGCATAAGATACATAATGAACGACTCTAGATGAGACGTTTGAAAATAATTATACATTTCCAAAATAGAACGTTTACAACGTTATAAGTTTGACAGTAATTCCCAAATACATAATTTGAAAATGCTAAAGTAAATGCAGAGTAGTCCCAATTGTTGAAAATATGCGACTCGAGCTAGTAAGATCTTGTAGTAATCCTAATCCTGCTGGGCACCTGAGAACACATGCTAAAACAGGTCAGCTATAAAGCTGGTGAGTTCATAGGATTGTTAGTTGTAATCATGATGCAATAAAACCCTGTATGTTTTGAAGAGTCGTTTCAAATTCAGCCATTTTGATAAATATTATATTGAAGTTTGTAACACCAATGTGTATACATTTAATCGAGGTATTTCATACCTAACTGGTCTGTGTCCTGTACCTAAGTACATATATACGTTTGGCAATCCATGCCTTGAATACCTATCAGGTAGTAATTGTGTCTATATCGTGAGGCAATACATGCCTTATAACCATTGAGCACTTAAAGAGCTGCGTAGTAATATAACAAATAATTGTAGTTCCGCAGAACTATGTTGGATTTGTGAAAATATGGTGCATACAGCAACCATCTGATTGAAATGAGTTAACGGCTTCGCGTGGAAACTCCACCGACCCGTTCTTCTTGTGAATCCCGAGTATAACTCGCTGATCCATTGATTGATATTTCGTCCACTGCAATACCGTGGTTTCGTTTTGTGCCCACTTTACCGTGGCATCGTTTGGTGCCCGCTGCAATACCGCGGCATCGTTTTGGAATTGCCCGCAGCAATTTGAGATTGAGCCGGCAGTACAACGACATGCCCGACTAAGTTGATCGTATAATAGTATGTAAATATTCATCAGGTGACACCCCCACACGGTTGGATTACATCCTGAGCCGGGGGACCATCCCTGGTCGGATTACATCCTGAGCCAGAGTCGTCACCAGCTGAGTTGTATTGATATGAGGAATCTGTACCAATGTGTGATTATATTGTATACTCCTAGCCTAAAGCCTAGCAAGTATATATTTATCGGAGTCTCAGGGGAAATGTTCACTTAAGTCCAGTTCCCGTTCCAGTGATAACGAAGAGTATCGACAGTTTTAGTTCCTAAAGAATAACTAAAACTAGTAACAGTATAGATGTTGCCTAGTGTAAGTAGAACTAACTAGTTCTAACGTATTCAATGATATTGTCCCGTGACAATATGGCCAAAGGATTGTGAAAACTAAATTGAGTTATGTATTGGTAATTTTATTTTCCAACAATTTGATAGTGTACGATTGTGACCTATCTAGGTTGGGTCTTGATGTTGTTCTAAAACAATATTGCGGGTGTAATTCCTAAGTATTACACATTTTGTATTACATACCGTAATAAAAATAGTTGTGAATTATAAACCATTGTTAAAATAATTCGAAAACAGTAATTGAGCATGTGTTTCACCCCGAAAATAGTAAAACAGTTGAAAGAGTGGGGCTATGAAACTCACCTGAGGAGCTAGCGTCCTAATGTAACGAGTCGTGTCCAAATATGATCTCCTAGTGTCCTAAACACGAGAGATTTCGTATGTTTGTAAGTATGGTTCGTGATTGGTGAAATTGTAATAATAATTCATATTATTATTAGGTTCGAGTTTTCGTATACTTTATAAAGTATATTTGTTTTGAATGTGAGTCGTATCATATTTAAATTGTCATTTGAAAACGTCTTCCGATACTTAGAAAAATTTGGCTATTTTCTGTTTTCTGCGACATAACATGCGACACAAAAATGGTTCATGCGACACAAGGGTTGTGTCGCATGGTGCGACACAGAAGCTCTGCGACACAGTGGTTGTGTCGCATAATGCGTGTGATGCTAAATCAATAGCGACATAAGGGTTGTGTCGCATGGAGTCTGCGACACAAGGTACGACACAAGGATACGACGTAAGGGTTGTGTCGCATGGGTAATTCATGCGACACAGTATGCGACACAAGGCTTGTGTCGCACTGAAGAACAGCAGCCCAGAAACTTTCGGGTTTCGCGATTTTCCGGCCAAAATCGCAAATCAAACGCATTTTCAAGCTATAAAATCGTGGTTTCTTGGTTGTTTAGGTTATAAGCAACTTATGTAAACATTATTACACTAAAACATTACTCCAAAATGATTAAATCTAAGGATTTGAGAATTTCTTACAAATGCGAATCGAGGCCGAACGAGGAAGAAAACGATGATGTTGCCTTTGCAAATGTTGTTCCTCTTGTGATGGTGATTCCGAAAATATAAGTGTTGTGGTCGGATTTGATGATTTCGAATTTGAAGATAAATTGAGGGAGAGAGTTTAGGTGAGGTGTGTGTGAAATGAAATGAAAGAAATGAAAGAATGAGGGTGGGTTTGGGGGTTGGGTGGCTGGTCCAAAGAGGTGGGGAGGAGTTTCCCCCACTTCGTTCCTATTTTGCAGTGTAAAATACCCGTATTTTGTACCCGAATAATATATATATATTTAATATTTTTAGATTTATATTTCCGTTCCTTCGATTAGTAATTAATTAAATTAAAAATAGTTCTACTCAATTTAAAATCTAATGTGACTTCAAATGGTTTTATTTGTGATTATTAAATAATCATTATTCATTATATAAAAATGTAAAGTTTTCGCTCGCTGAGTTATAATTGTATATAATAATACGATTATAAAAAGTTTAAATTGGATGAGGATTTTGACTTTTTGACCGGGTGTTACATTCTCCCCCTGTTAAGAAAATTTCGTCCCGAAATTTAAAGTGATGTCGTGGTCGCGTTGAGTCTGGGGAGCAATGCACGTACGAGAGATTTATCGAGTAGATATTAGACATATCATGCCTCATAATGGAGTTGAAGGGCAGTCAATCCATGACTGGGTCGCGGTTTATCGTTGTAGTCATATTCTGACCGTATTATCTGTTTGGTGTATGATTGTTTGGTGGTTACTAGGTAGCCGTTTACGTCGTAGTCCATTCGGGACTAGATGGTTGTCACATAATGACCGTTTTATAAATCGTCATATCAGGGCTGAGCGAATTTATCGTTGGGTCGATTAGTCTACTGAAAGTAAACATTGAGCCTGGTTGGTGAGTGTTCTATTGATTGGTCTGCTGAAAGCAAACTTTGGGTTTTATGTGGACCTAGGTCAACTAGCCCTAAGATATAATCAACATTAGGTTGATAAAATGATATCGGAGATAATAATTACGCGTTTAACGAATCTATAATTGGAGGGTTATGTTTTCGAGGAGAAGTTGTACTTACATTATCGTTGGAGATTTATTTGATTTACTCGGAGTCGATAAAGTGAATTTTGCGTCTTTTTGGACAGTCCTTCTTGTAATGACCAGGTTCCTTACATCTGAAGCATACCCTTCGAGAGTCGGGATTGGCGGGAACTCTGCAGTCCCGGATTACATGTCCATATCGTTGGCATCTATCGCAGGGTAATCCGCAAAATCCGTCATGATGACGTTTGCAGCCGTGACAAAATGGTTTGTTACCCGCATAGCCTTGTCTTTCGTTGGGTTCGACAGTATAGTACTTCAAGGGTTCGGGTTGATTGATTTGATTGTGACTAGTGATGGAATTCCCATTCCCTTGTGTTAGGTTGCTTTCAGTTGTAGTTGTTTCACGTCGTTCTCTCTGTGCCATAAGTCTGTGGGCCATACGAATGGCCTCTTCAATAGTAGCGGGTTTAGAGGCGGTGACCATTCCCTCAATTAGTAGCGGGAGTCCACCGGTGTACCTTGCGATTTGTTGACTTTCAGGGTTTACTATGGTTGGGCACAAACGTGCTAGTTGTTGAAAACGAGTGGTATATGTTTCGATATCGTTGTCTTTTACGGTGAGGTGTCAAAGTTCGTCCTCAAGTTTGTGAAGTACTTCGACGGGACAATACTTGTCCTTCATGATTCGTTTCAGGTCTTCCCATGGAAGTTCATGAGCGGTGTCGATTCCTACGGTTCGGGCGCGGAAATTCCACCAGGTAGAAGCATCATCCTGGAGGGTGTATGTGGCGTACAAGACTTTGCAGTCGTCGGGGCAGTTGCAAACGTGAAATATAGATTCCATTCTCTCGAACCATCGAATTAATCCGAGAGCTCCTTCAGTACCGACGAAATTTGGTGGTTCGCACCTCAGGAAATCCCTAAAAGTGCAAGGCTTTACTTGGTTCTGAGCAGCTAGGGTCGCAGTCACTGCCTGATTAATGATGTGATCGTGCTCAGCTCGAGTGGAAGTTGGTCGTTTAGGAGGCATGATTCTTGAACAAGAATGAAATGACAAAGTGTGAGATCTTTATTCAAAGATTTTGACTTTTATAGTTGTATACTCGGATGTAAAAGTGATAGTTATCCAGAAACCACTTAAGGTATTTGTATGAAAGTCCTCGGACTTTGAAATTTTAAATGTGTAGTCGTACTAACGACCTAGTTGCGTATCATATGTAGTTCGACCAGAACTAATGGTATCGTCGTAGTCTATCAGACTGTAATGTAGTACTAAAGTGCTATAGATGTAATCCCAATAAATTAGAGTGTATTCATCGAATGAGGCATCACATGCCTTAGTAGTAGTGGTGTGGCACTTCGTGCCTGGTAAAGTAATCGCGTATGCGTATAAGTGTACAAGTGCCTATAGCGAGTGTTCCTATGCAAAGAAATCAAGTGGGACACCTCGTGTCCAGTAGAGTAGTCGTATATACATATATGGTGCACACGTAACTATACAAGTATACGTGCGTAGTAAAAGTCAGGTGTGGCACCTCGTGCCCAGTTAAGTAAGTGTATATGTATATATAAATCGTACATGTAACTATAACAAGTCTACATGCATATTGATAGTAGCTCATCGAGCCTTGGAGTAGCACAGCGTGCTGAAATGCAGTGCCTAAAGCACTGGAGTTTAGAAACGACGTACTGAAATGCAGTGCTATCAGCACAGTAATTGAAATACCAATGTATTGTGATTATAGTACCGAAGTACTATGAAATGCAGCACCACGTGCCGTAATGAAGTGCCCGCGACACCGTAATTGCAGTACCCATGTACTGTGAATGTAGCATCAACATGCTATGATTTGTAGTATCGACATACTATGAGGTTTGCACTAACGTGCCCATATTGTGGTATCAACATACCATGTGTTGTGCTTGAAAGCATGATGTGACACCATGTGTTATTCGATTGTAGCCCTAAGGCCGAATACGTTAAAGTTATGTGATTTCCCAAATGTAGCACAAAGGCTAGAATGTAAGTGCCAAGGCACTGAGGTATTGACTCAATTGATCTAAATGATCAAGTTGTGATTAATTTGTTGTGGACTTAGTCAACACTAATCCAATTGCGACCAGCACGGTCAAAGGTGAAAGATTCGTTTGTTTGTTTTAAATTTCGTGGACGTTTAGCATGTGTGGGTTTCCATTCCCATTGAATACGGTTGTACCTCCTTCCCGAGGTTCAGTAATATATGTGATATCCTCCTATGCGTACTTAAGGAGAAAGGTATCGAGTCGTGATAGTTAGGAAGACGGCGATGTGCCTCTTCACGAGTAAATGATAATACAGCGGAATTTAGTTGTATATACCCAGTATATATTTGATACGTAAAAGTAGTATACATGTAAGGCCTATTAGTATATACCTACCGTACATATAATAGCCTAGAATGTCTAGCACAAAACAATCAGAGTCAACTACGCATTCCCGTTTCAGTATAACCCCTTTCAGATCTTACATCATCTTTATTTAATTGTACATAGTTAGCTACGCTATGTTAAATTAAACTCGTATGATGTAATTCCTGAACCAGTCATACCTAATGAGGAATACTGCCTAACGATCATAGTCTAGGCCCACTAAATGCAACCTAGTTCACTATAACCTTAGGCTCTGATACCAATCTGTAACACCCTCAAATTTCGGTTTGCGGAAGCTGTCGGGTCGAGTGTTACTAAATCAAATATCACAGCATAAGATACATAATGAACGACTCTAGATGAGACGTTTGAAAATAATTATACATTTCCAAAATAGAACGTTTACAACGTTATAAGTTTGACAGTAATTCCCAAATACATAATTTGAAAATGCTAAAGTAAATGCAGAGTAGTCCCAATTGTTGAAAATATGCGACTCGAGCTAGTAAGATCTTGTAGTAATCCTAATCCTGTTGGGCACCTGAGAACACATGCTAAAACAGGTCAGCTATAAAGCTGGTGAGTTCATAGGATTGTTAGTTGTAATCATGATGCAATAAAACCCTGTATGTTTTGAAGAGTCGTTTCAAATTCAGCCATTTTGATAAATATTATATTGAAGTTTGTAACACCAATGTGTATACATTTAATCGAGGTATTTCATACCTAACTGGTCTGTGTCCTGTACCTAAGTACATATATACGTTTGACAATCCATGCCTTGAATACCTATCAGGTAGTAATTGTGTCTATATCGTGAGGCAATACATGCCTTATAACCATTGAGCACTTAAAGAGCTGCGTAGTAATATAACAAATAATTGTAGTTCCGCAGAACTATGTTGGATTTGTGAAAATATGGTGCATACAGCAACCATCTGATTGAAATGAGTTAACAGCTTCGCGTGGAAACTCCACCGACCCGTTCTTCTTGTGAATCCCGAGTATAACTCGCTGATCCATTGATTGATATTTCGTCCACTGCAATACCGTGGTTTCGTTTTGTGCCCACTTTACCGTGGCATCGTTTGGTGCCCGCTGCAATACCGCGGCATCGTTTTGGAATTGCCCGCAGCAATTTGAGATTGAGCCGGCAGTACAACGACATGCCCGACTAAGTTGATCGTATAATAGTATGTAAATATTCATCAGGTGACACCCCCACACGGTTGGATTACATCCTGAGCCGGGGGACCATCCCTGGTTGGATTACATCCTGAGCCAGAGTCATCACCAGCTGAGTTGTATTGATATGAGGAATCTGTACCAATGTGTGATTATATTGTATACTCCTAGCCTAAAGCCTAGCAAGTATATATTTATCGGAGTCTCAGGGGAAATGTTCACTTAAGTCCAGTTCCCGTTCCAGTGATAACGAAGAGTATCGACAGTTTTAGTTCCTAAAGAATAACTAAAACTAGTAACAGTATAGATGTTGCCTAGTGTAAGTAGAACTAACTAGTTCTAACGTATTCAATGATATTGTCCCGTGACAATATGGCCAAAGGATTGTGAAAACTAAATCGAGTTATGTATTGGTAATTGTTTTCCAACAATTTGATAGTGTACGATTGTGACCTATCTAGGTTGGGTCTTGATGTTGTTCTAAAACAATATTGCGGGTGTAATTCCTAAGTATTACACATTTTGTATTACATACAGTAATAAAAATAGTTGTGAATTATAAACCATTGTTAAAATAATTCGAAAACAGTAATTGAGCATGTGTTTCACCCCGAAAATAGTAAAACAGTTGAAAGAGTGGGGCTATGAAACTCACCTGAGGAGCTAGCGTCCTAATGTAACGAGTCGTGTCCAAATATGATCTCCTAGTGTCCTAAACACGAGAGATTTCGTATGTTTGTAAGTATGGTTCGTGATTGGTGAAATTGTAATAATAATTCATATTATTATTAGGTTCGAGTTTTCGTATACTTTATAAAGTATATTTGTTTTGAATGTGAGTCGTATCATATTTAAATTGTCATTTGAAAACGTCTTCCGATACTTAGAAAAATTTGGCTATTTTCTGTTTTCTGCGACATAACATGCGACACAAAAATGGTTCATGCGACACAAGGGTTGTGTCGCATGGTGCGACACAGAAGCTCTGCGACACAGTGGTTGTGTCGCATAATGCGTGTGATGCTAAATCAATAGCGACATAAGGGTTGTGTCGCATGGAGTCTGCGACACAAGGTACGACACAAGGATACGACGTAAGGGTTGTGTCGCATGGGTAATTCATGCGACACAGTATGCGACACAAGGCTTGTGTCGCACTGAAGAACAGCAGCCCAGAAACTTTCGGGTTTCGCGATTTTCCGGCCAAAATCGCAAATCAAACGCATTTTCAAGCTATAAAATCGTGGTTTCTTGGTTGTTTAGGTTATAAGCAACTTATGTAAACATTATTACACTAAAACATTACTCCAAAATGATTAAATCTAAGGATTTGAGAATTTCTTACAAATGCGAATCGAGGCCGAACGAGGAAGAAAACGATGATGTTGCCTTTGCAAATGTTGTTCCTCTTGTGATGGTGATTCCGAAAATATAAGTGTTGTGGTCGGATTTGATGATTTCGAATTTGAAGATAAATTGAGGGAGAGAGTTTAGGTGAGGTGTGTGTGAAATGAAATGAAAGAAATGAAAGAATGAGGGTGGGTTTGGGGGTTGGGTGGCTGGTCCAAAGAGGTGGGGAGGAGTTTCCCCCACTTCGTTCCTATTTTGCAGTGTAAAATACCCGTATTTTGTACCCGAATAATATATATAAATTTAATATTTTTAGATTTATATTTCCGTTCCTTCGATTAGTAATTAATTAAATTAAAAATAGTTCTACTCAATTTAAAATCTAATGTGACTTCAAATGGTTTTATTTGTGATTATTAAATAATCATTATTCATTATATAAAAATGTAAAGTTTTCGCTCGCTGAGTTATAATTGTATATAATAATACGATTATAAAAAGTTTAAATTGGATGAGGATTTTGACTTTTTGACCGGGTGTTACATTACAACATATCTAAATGTCTATAAACTTTTTCCACTTGCAATATACAATAATTTAGTTTTCTTCAAATCAAATAATACAACACAGGTGTTATATAATTCAAAACATGTTATTATTTATCAAACGACATCAGAGTAATTAGCTTGTCAAACATTCCATCCAATTCCAAGAACTTCTTGCCCAGCCCAATATGTCCCATCAATTATAACCTACAGAAAGGACTGTAGTGGGGTTAGCATAACGCTAAGTGAGTGAACAATAAACAACAGCCCAACTTAGCATAACAAATCTTGTTTACAACAAATAATCGTAAACAAATCGTATCACAATAGATCGATGATTCTTGGGGAAACCTTCAGCCAAGAATACCAACAATAAACACATAATATCAATGAGGATCGGCGGCTCCTGAGAAACCCTGATGCCGCAATGGCTCTCCCAGAACACTTACCGTCAATCTGTATGGCCAATACAGAATAGACCGATAGCTTGGTACTAATTTCACACGACCTAATTTCCCTTTAACGATAAGTACAAGGAAATTTATGTCGTCTTACAATAGTAACCAATCCCAGCTTCTTGCTGACCTCAATAATCAATGCTCAAAAGCAATATATCCAGTGATCACATATTCACATATTCAATCAGGTCAACCTATCAGACTAAACAGTCTATCAACAGTATTATTACTAATAACCATAATTATAATGGAAAACTAAACAGTAATAATACGTTACCCGTTGTAACCAAACTTGTTACAACTAAATTACACTGAGGTTACAGATCCACTCACCGAATACCTCAGTCGTCCACTCAGTAGTCTAATGTCACTGAGTCTTTCGCCATATCTGAGAATACAATAGGATAACACAAGTCAGTCATTTGTCTCAAAATCAATATAACATCATTCCAATAGATTTACACCAACCATTCTCACGATTATCAATATCAAATACCAATTAAGATACTCACTTCTTTCAACTCAATCAAACAAGTGATTACTAACTTATATTCTTTAACACAATTCATGCCAAGGTTATGAATAACCATCTCAACATCAAAATTCCATAATCATTTAGCAAATCATAATCATTAAGATCACATCATCATCTTAATTCATATTAATCATCGTTAACTAGCATGATTACACCATCAACAAGATCATTAACTTTCAACATCAATGATTCATTAAAACCCTCATGAACACTAATTCAATTTACTCATGTTAGCTTCAATAATCTCAATCATCAATATTATTCCACCATATTATGATCATTAACCTCAAGTATCACAAATTCATCAAAACCCCAATATTAGGTTTACTAAATACTTATTCAATAACATTGTACTTCACTCTATAATCATCAATTAGGTGTTCTTAGCCATAAACAATACTAATTTCATCATATAACCAATGATAATCATCAATTTCATCATTAATTTCAAGAACACATAATCAATTTATAACTCTTAGCTTAAATCATGTTACTTATCATCATTAGTGAGTTTATCTCACATCAATTTCATCAATTTAAACCCTAAATTCAGATTATAATCAATAACCCATCAAAACCCATATAAAACTCATTTCTAGGTCAATTAGAGGAAGAACACAAGATCATACCTTGATTATGATGATTAAAGAAGCTTGAATTCGAGTTAGGAAGCTTCAATTTGATGTTATGAACTGATTTGGTGAATTGATCTAGGGTTTTTATGTGTTACGTATGTAAATATAGTTGAGTAAAAGAAACCGACTCAAACATATGAGTCTATCATATAAATGGTTAATTTTCATTCCCCGTACTTACCATTGTCTGGAACTTAAAACCATTTGCGGGGAAACATTATTTTATTTTACCGTCAACTGAATTAACTTAAAACAGTTAATAATTTATTAGTCACAATAAATTATTAAACTATTTTCCCTATTTATTTTCAAATAACACAACTAACCTATTTTCTGACACATTAAATAATAATTCACAGTCAGAAAATATTAAAATACTACCAGACCCGAGAACTGGGTGTTACAGTTCACAAACTCATTTTTTTACTTTGGAAATAACCGCTCCATTTTATTCTATTTGAAACGGTTTTTACTTAACCGTTCTAAAATTGCACTTTTTTGAAGCGGGTTGTTTTAAACCGCCACAAATAATGGTACCTTTTGGAACGGTGTTTACTAAACCGCTATAAATATAAGTAATTAGAGCGGTTTTTTTTAAAACCGCTACAAGTAATGCCATTAAACCGTTTCAAAAAAAAAATTTGGACCAACTTTTTACTTTTTATAGCGGTTTTCACGTAAAACCGCTATAACACTGCGCTCTAAATAGTCATTTTTGTACTAGTGTATCAACAATACATTAATTGTTATTAAACAAAACCTTGAATCTCACTCACTTCCTCTTTCATGAGAGGTTGTTTTCTCATATTGAAGTGTTTTTTATTTTAGTCCACATTTTGTTATCCTTCTTAATACATGCTCTAGTTGTCAGTATAGTAGGAAGACAAAATTTGGGTTCATCGAAATGACATAGTCGTGATGCTGTGTTCATTTCTTGTTGATGCGTTCGGAGAGATAAACATCTACGACAAGTCTCTAGTACGGTGGAGGCTGGGGACAAATCTGTCTTAGTGAAAAAGCATTAAACACACGCCTAAACATGCTCATCTCCTCTTATTTACGTGTTTATTTATTGTTATACATTTGTTATTAATTTTTGATTTAATTCTTATTATTACTAACTTATTTGTTTATGCCTCTTATTTTTGCTTATATCTATACTAATATACTAGCAGGATACCCGCGCGATGCAGTAGGAAAAATTTATTTGTTTCACGTTCATTCGATAACTAATATTACGTTTCTGAATCAACTTTTAAATCAAAAACTATACGACAATACACAAATAGTATTGTTTTCAAATAGGAAAATCTTTTTTAAAATACGCAAAATTAAAAATCAAAATATGCCATTGCAAACTCGATGGTCAGAGTTGCGAGTGCCGGGTTTTGAGTTCTAAATGGCCAATTTGGATTTCTGAAGTCGTTGGCTGAGTCTAGAGGTTTGACTTTCATTGACTTTCATTCTTCGTTTTCTTATTTGTATTTTAATATAACCAATTATTTACATTCAATTGTAATCCGAAAACTTTGTACAAAAACGGAATTTCTCAAATATAAATATTGACAACATAACAACGAAAATAAATGTATAAATAAAGGTGTAAAAATAGAATTCCATTAAAAATGTATTTAAGCATTCGTTTTTTAGTTATTTAAAACTTACAATACGTGTAAAATTGGGAAAAGATAAGTTTTAAGAGCTTTAGAGACTAAATTTGTCTTCGAAAGATGGACAAATCGCCTTTAGTAATTTATATGTATTTTTAAAGAAACTCTTAGTAATTTTAGGGGTAAAATAGTAATTTCTTATATGAACCTCCCTCTCTCTCTCTCTCTCTATATATATATATATATATATATATATATATATATATATATATATATATATATATATATATATATATATATATATATATCTATGTGTGTGTGTGTGTGTATGAAAGTTGAAGTTAATATTAAATGTAATATATTAATTAGTTTATGGTTTTATAATGATAGTATTAATCGGAATTTAATAAATGTAGGGGTATGTTACTCATTTATATGAATTTTAAAAAAGATTTTAGTATGTAGGGGTAAAATAGTAATTTCTATCTGAAAATAATATCACAAATGCTATATATGTATAGATGTCACACCCCGTCTAAATCGGAAACAACAAGGTGCGAGGAACGACTAGATCACAACACATTGAATAATATAATTTACTAAATGAAAGTAAACCAAGCGTTGCGATATCGCTCGACACAAAGACGACTTGTGTTGTGGACAAACATATCCACTTTGGACAAAGTCTTATAATAAGTATGTGATATCATTTATTCAAGAATAGTTAAGACAAAACACGTCTTTTCAAATAAAGTAATTTAGAGTAAATAGTTTGATGTATCTTGTGCAATCACAACGCTGATGGATAATATTCACCCAAGGATAACGCACCATCACATGAGTGGGACACAATAGTACCATTAATATTTCACCTTAGTTCGATGCGTGATATCATTGCCCCAAATGAGCAAGACGAATAGCATGTAAGTATGATGCGTGATGTCATTGCCTCAGCAAGACGAATAGCATGCAAGTACAACATAGATCAGCAACCAATCAGATTCCACATAGTTTATCACATAATTTTACAGTGTCACACAGTTCATTCATATATCTAAAAAGAAATCAGTAAGTTCACAGCATGAAAAACAGTTATGCATTCTTTTCTCCCAAGGAAAATAAGTAAAGAAAATGGGGCCACGGAATCACCTCAAAGCAAAACCAGTGTTCCCGAATTAGTCCGTACGATGATCTACAAACATATATATGTAGGTTACAATCTAGACAAAGCCTATAGCTTTTCCATTATATCCCATTTTGATGAGTGACTCATGTTTGACCATTTCTCCTAAGTTATCTTAAATTCCAACAAAATACGACGTTTCGTATAAGTCTCATATGTTTATGTTGTCACTTAATCAACATTATAACAAATCTATGTTTGTTATTTCCTAAGTGACTTGAAATGTGATCTGCTACTCCAACTAAATGTTTCTCAAGACTAAATCCCATAGTTCAGTGATCTCATGTTACTAACATCTCAACATTTGTAGTCCGAATAAGTTCTCACAGTAATTTAGTCGTATATATGGGTCGAATTACTTTGCTAATGGTGCACGGTAAAGTTTAATTTTGTCTAATAATCCAAACAAACTCATTTGACAACGAACCATACCTTTTGGGAAGATAACATCCTAAAGTTTATCACAAAACAAGTTTCATTAATTAACTCGAAAAATTGAAAGAGATATTCATAACCAAAGTTGACCCAAAAACCTGTTACTGAAATCAGATTTGACCTTCTGACTTGTATTAAACATTTGACCAACCAAAACTATCATTTTGACATGAGACCAATTGCATCTGAAAGTAGACATCTTGAACTTAATTATAGACCAAAGAAACGCCTAAAAACATAAAGTTTTGACCAAGTTATGACTCCACAAAAATCGACCACAGAATCTGTCCAGAACCGCAATTTCTATCTAACGAATTATTCAACATAAAAATGTTTTTTCCACAACAATCAACGACATTTACGATTATAATCTTAGCGCACCATCAGTTTACAATGTTCCTAAGCCTATTCACCAATTATATTCATCAAAATCAGATTCCAACGGATAAGAATTCCAAATATGATACAAAACATTTATAAACCGAGAGAATGAGTTAGAAATCTACCAACTCGTGTGCGTATGACAAAACTCCTTCCTAGAATCTGTAAGAATAAGGTATATAAGAACCCTAATCACGTTTTTGAAAGAGCCTAATCGAAATTGAATTTAATACACCGAGAAACTTATCACCGGATGCAAATAACAAAGCTCTCGATTAATAGGATCGATCAAGGGGTAAAACCCTTGAGTTTTGTATGATTTGGGGGTTAAAATCGACTGACAATGAAGGTATAAATGGCTGAAAATCATGTTGAGGTTTGTAAAATCGTTTAGGGTTAACACTAATGAGGTTTATATACACAGCCTCCCAACTGGCGGTTGGGCTAATTTGCTTGCGGCCCACGCTCATCCAACCGGCGGTTGGTTTGGGCCAACCGGCGGTTGGACCCTTAGCCGTGAAACCCAAATTTTGTTTGTTTTCTCGCGTGTTTTAGTTTGTCCTTCGTACGTTGTATTCATTTTTACTTAGTCGCTTACGAATTTAAAATGGGTTATTTGATTCCACACAAATTATGAGTTTCTCAAAATGAGAATGGCGTTTAACGCGGGATCATCGAGATTTAGATTCAACTTAACGAGTCATAATTTAATTACAAGCGGAAATGAATCTTAATAGTAAAACTACTATTGCATTTTGGTGACGGTTGTCATAATAGATATATAGAAGTTGAAGTTAACATTAAATGTAATATGTTAATTAGTTTATGGTTTTATAATGATAGTATTAATGGGAATTTAATAGATGTATGGGTATGTTAGTCGTTTATATGTATTTTTTTAAAAAGCTCTTGGTAATTGTAGGAGTAAAATAATAATTTCTATCTTAAAAAAAACATCACAAATACTTTATATAATAGTATAGATATGTAAAAGTTGAAGTTAAAATATAATGAAATATATTAATTAGTTTATGGTTTTATAATTATAGTATTAATGGAATTTAATAGATGTAGGGGTATGTTAGGCATCTATATGTATATTTAAAATGGCTCTTAGTAATTGTAGGGGTAATGTAGTAGTTTCTATCTTAAAAAAATCACAAATGCTTTATATAATAGTATAGATATATAGAAGTTAAACTTAAAATTAAATGTAATGTAATGTATTAATTAGTTTATGATTTTATAATTATAGTATTAATGGGAATTTAATAGATGTGGGAGTATGTTAGTCATTTATACATATTTTTAAAAAAGATCTTAGTAACTGTAGGGGTAAAATAGTAATTTCTGTCATAAAAAAAACATCACGAATGCTTTATATATAGTTGTCTAATTGTCATCCTCATTTTACATTATAACCCCATTGTTTTCACATATTTTTTACTCTTAACTTACTGTATCCCGAATCACAAACTCTACATACACACAAATTAATGTTATCAACTCACAATCATGCATAATCCAAACCCGTTGAAGTACTAAATTCCGTTGCATAGCGCGGGTAATATGCTAGTATATCTAACATCTTCAAATCTTTTATTGTGCCTCTACACACACATAGATTAAAAAAAGGGATATAATTTTGAGAATACATCTCACTTGTACCTCTATTGTGTGTATAATTAAAATTGACATCGAAAGTTTAAAGGCCTGCCCATCGGATTTCAAAAATGCCAACTATAGTCCTTCTGATTTTCATTTTAACTTAAAGTTTCGCCAATATGGCAATATGACGTTATTTTACATTTATTTTATAGACAAACCCTTTTTAGGTCAACATTTGACAATTTCATCATTTTACAAATAAGCATTTACCGATTTACGTGATGAAAATAAGTACGTATATATGCAACTCCTCAAAAGTTGAACACATATGTATTTATAATGGTCAGTTATATACTTTTCACCATTGACATGCTTGAAATATATTAGTAATTTGTTTTAAATAGAGCCACTTTCATATTTTGTATACTTAATTAATACATTAGTAAGAATATCAGAAAAATTATAAAAATAAGTCACCACAGTTAGTCACTATAATTGATAGTTGTTCAAATATTTTTTTATTAATGATTATTTTAAAAAAGTACTACTATGTGTTGTCTGCGTAGTCACAAGTTCATAAACTAGTTGTAAATAAATTAAATTCGAAATAATTCAGTTATTTGGTAAACGAATTATCATATTATGGCTATGTTTGGCAACGGAGCTTATAGTAGCTTATGGGAGCTTATGGAAGCTTAAACTTATTTTTCCAGCTTCAAGCTTTGTTTGGTAGACAAAATATGAAGAGCTTATTAAAAAAAATAAGCTCTTAAAAAAGAAGCTTTTAAATTAAGCTAGGAGCTTATGTAATTAAAAATTACATAAATACCCTTTATATAATTATCTATCATATATTTGTTTGTCCTTTTATGTCAATTTACATATTTTTTAAGCTCAAGCTCTAGCTAGTTTTATCCAAACATTACAAAAAAGATAAGCTCAAGCTTCTAGCTTTAAATATAAGCTCCAGCTACCAGCTCCAGCTAGAAGCTTTCAGCTCCAGTTACCAGCTACTTTTATCAAACACACCATATGTCATCAACCCACATGATCAACCTAATCATAATGGATGAATCAACAATAATAAGGTTGCTATTTCTTAATTCAACCTCAAAATCATTAGAATTATAACCTATAAGAGTTAGTTTCTTAAGTTATGTTTGAAATCCATTTAAAATTTTCATGTTTAATCAAATTAAATTAATAATGTTGAATATATAATTTTACAATGACATTTTTATTATCTTACCTACACACAAGTTTAAAATCTTAATAATGTAGATAAGTTATAATATATAAAATAAAATATAATTATAGGTACAATAAATGGTAAGTTGCTGAGGATTAGCTGCATTTTGGGAGAAAAGATGAGCAGACAATCTTAGCTGTTGATGTTTGTTATCAACGGCCTATGTTTGCTGCATATTAACGACTTTGCCTTTTACCTAAATGCAATGTGGTGAATCTGAGCTGTTAATCACATAAGTCAACAACTGAGATTGTAGGCCTCCCCTTCTCCTCAAATGCACATTCCTCTCTAATTTCACACTTATAATAAAAACAGAATTACATTTTGATTCAACTAAACTTATAAAAAATTTTGGACAAAAAAAATGTTAGAATTAGAACTAGGCCATATAAGACCGGTACCAATGGGGGACGTCTACGTCCGTCCTTGGTGTGTCTTTCCAAAGACACCATTGCCACTATGGTGTCTTTGGTGGCGTCTTTGATCATACGTCCGAATGAAGACGGAGAAAGAAGGAAGAAGTGAGCCCATTTTATTTACTTATTAATTTTTTGTTTTTTATGTTAAGTATATTATTGAGGTATTATTAGTAAATATGAGGTTCAAAAGTTCAGTTTTATCTTTTCCAGAAAGTACTAACGTAGTGCTTAGCTAACACTGAATTCGTTTGGTTCTTCGGTCTTCTACGGGGAGTGGATTAATCAATGTTTTGAAAATCGATTGAACCGGTCCGGTCCAACCGGTCAAACCAAGATTTTCAAGGAAAGCAGTTCATACTAAACCAATTATTGAGTTGATTTTGGAATTAGTCAAACCGCTCAGTTTTCTGGTCGAACAGGGAACCGGATTGGGCCGGAATTTTTTTTCTTTTATCTTTTACTTTTTCACTTTTTTACTTTTTTTTAATACAACCTATTTTTTTTTCAAAATTGAAAAAAAAATTATAACATTTCACTCTTACATAGTCTCACGTTCAACTATGACCACACCTCTAAACCTTATTGTGAATCCAGCACTCTCCCTCCTTCTCCGGCCGCTTTTGCCCGTCGCCGACCTTCTCCGGCCACTTTTGACCGTCGCCGGCCATCTCCCTCATTCTGCGGTCGAATCCAACATTTTTCAGCAATATACATAAGGTATTTTTTTGGTTTTATGTTTTGATTTATGAAATTAGATGTTAAATTGTAGGTTATAAGTTTAATTAGATGTTAATCATGTTGGGTTATTGCAAGTGATTGTTGTGTGTTGGGATGACTTCTTGAAGGTGAAGAATAAGATGGTGGTGTTTTCGATTGACGTTAAAAGGGTGAAGGTTTATATTATATTATTTAAATATATATAAATGTGTGAAAAGTGGTGTAGGTATGTAGCTATTGTATGTATATGTTTGTATGTAACGGTTATGGACCGATGGGTAAACTATGTGTATATCTTGTGAGCAGGGGCGAAGCTAGAAATTATAGTTGAGGGGGCTTAATTTATCGTAACATAGAAACATAAATATTATATCGAAAAACCATAAGAAAGTTTCATAATGTACAAAAGAAAAATAGGTGATATTTTATTTTAGATATACACAAAATTTACATGTCAATAACAACTTATGTATTTTCTTATTCAAATTTTATATGTATTTTCCACTTCTTATAGTAAAAAAAGGGTATTGATTCTATGACATCTTTTACAAACAACCATAAACAACTATTCGAAATTTGTAATAGTCAATAAGTTAAATTAATATCTAAGGCTTGAATATGTTTTTCAGGCTTTCATAAAATATATTGGTATGTTACAAAAATATATTTACTTACATATTTAATATTGGAGCTTAATTGACATTTACTTACATATTTAATATTGGAGCTTAATTGACATATAATAAATTTGAGAGGTTAAAATAAAGTATACGATACTAGTTGAGGGACTTAAATGAAAAAAATGACAAAAAAGTCATCTTCTTCATCACACCCCATCTTCAACTCTCTTACTACCTGCAATTCGAAATTTACCCATATGAAACTCAAAAATTTCTCTATCAAAACACAATTAGATACCATATACAGAATCACAGTTGGGGGGGGGGGGGGGGGGGGGGGGGGGGGGGGGGGGGCTGGGCTGGGCATCTCTCTGCCCCCTACTAGCTCCGCCTCTACTTAGGAGGTGTTTCTGACTACATGTCTGATTATATGTGTATATCTTGGGAGGTGTTTCTGACTATATAATTCACACTATTTTTTGTCAGCCATTTTATTAGCCATCGAGTAGTCAACTCAATCGATATCTTGTCATTAACATGAATCCGATTGAACTAGCCATAATAACCGGTTGAACCGATTAAACCGAAACCGTAACTTTATCGGGCTAAAAAAAGCCGGTTTTTAAAACATTGGGATTAAGAGCATCCCCAATGATCATTTTTGTAAAGCTTTTTCTAAAGTTTTTCCTTCAAAACTTTTCTTAATAAGCTTTAGAAAACGCTTTTGCTCCATCAAAGAAAAGCTTTTCAACAATATAATACTCCCTCCGTCCCATATTTATAGTCCGGTATTCCTTTTATGGATGTCCCAATTTTCTTGTCCACTTCCATAAATAGATAAGAATAACGAGATAAAGTTCCTTTTTACCCCTAGTATATATATGTATGTATATATATATATATATATATATATATATATATATATATATATATATATAAGACAAAAAAGTAGGTAAAAAGTAGAGTGTAAAACTGTCATCTTACCAAAAAGTAAGAGAGATGATTATGTTTTCTTAAACTGCGTGTTTTTTATCTGTGGACAATAAAATTAGGACGGAGGGAGCACAATTTAATAGCTAGGAAAGAGATTGCAAATACTTGATAAATCTCAAATCATTACACCATCTTTCATCCTTTTTATATGATATTTACATGTTGAAAAGCTTTTCCTTGTTGGAGCAATAGCTTTTTCTAAAGCTTTTATATAAATGTTTTGTCAAAAAAGCTTTGAAAAAAGCTATAGAAAAGTATTCATTTGGGATGCTCTTAGAGCATCTTCAATGTGTGCAATATCCGTACCTTTTTACACTAAGATAGTGCAAAAGTGTAAAAAACTGATTCTAATGTTAGCATTAGACATTGCACTATTTTAGTGCAATGACAAATAGTGTTTAGTGTTGCATCAAATTTAGTGATCGATGCACTAAAAACTGTCTTAAAATAATGTATTAATTATGAATTTGCGATTAATATAATTAAAATTACTAAATATAATGTTTGTATCACATTTATCAAAGAAACTATATAATTTTTATAAAAAGTTAATTTTTAATCTTCAAAATTTTAAATATAATGATTGTTATTATTTCTCTTATGATAATTTATCAGTTATATAAAAATTTAATATCATATTGTTGAATTGTGTATTTAAAATCCATTAAAAGAGATTTAGCGTAAAGATTTAGTGCAGCACCTTGAGACAACTTTTTTTAGTGCAAGATTGTGCTCAGTAGATTCTTTTTTTACTATAAAATAGTGTGATTTAGTGCACTAAAATGGTGTATACATTGGAAAGAGCATCTCCGGTGTTCATTTTTTTTTTTTTATAGTTTTTTCTAAAACTTTGTCAATAAAATGTTTAAGAGGTTTTTGTAAAAAGATTTAGCTTCAAAAATATTATTTTTTTCTTACACACAAACTAATAAATTTGATTAAATTAGAGATGAGAGAGGTTGCAATAGCTTGACATTTACAAATTTTTTACACTCTCTTTCTTACTTATTTTATTTGTTTTTAATGATTTTTATATATGAAAAGCTTTTTCTTGTTGGAGAAAAAGCTTTTTGTAAAGCTCTTATTTTCAAGGTCTTGATAATGAAAGTCCTTATGGCTTTCGTTAAGACCTTCAAACATGCATTAAATATTGTACTATAGCCATAACAAACTTTTTGTCTCCCATTGAATTTACTTTGACCACCTGAATTTCGATAAAGGTATAAATGTTTTATGTATGTCTGAAAGCCTTAACAAAAGCCCTAAAGGCTTCCGTTAACAAAACTTATTAATTAAGAGTGAGGTTCAAATGAAAATGGAAAATTTGGTGAGAATGGAAGAACTAATAAGAATGCGCCACGTGTCTGAAACCCCATTATTCCTCCACGTTTTTGTAAATCAAATATCCCACAAATGGTAAGTCAAACAATTATGAAAATTACACCATGAAAATCAACATTTTTTTCCCTTTAATTTGCCATCTCACAAGGCATATTCGACGCCACTTATTATTTTGGGTTTTACAAATTCTAAAAAATTAATAACACATGACATGTGTTACTAGCTTGTATCACATGTGTTACTAGCTGGTAACACATATGTTACATGCTGGTAACACATGTGTTAGTTGTTTTCAAAATCCACCGAAAAATGAAAAAAAAAATCGTCGAAAGTATACCTTGTCACAACTCTAATCGAAGAGAATAAATTATTTTTATGGTGCAATTTTTGTGATATTTTGATTTACCGTTTGGGAGATATTTAATTTTTAAAAATATAGGGAAAGAGAGTTTAGTGACACATAGCGCATTCCTATTAATTTTCTCATTCTCACAAAAATTTATGTACTCATTTGAATGTTAATCTAGTAATTAAACATGTGTACCTCTTACACAATTTGTTAAAAATGCTTTTGAAAAATCTATACAAAAATATAACCGGGGTGGATAAAACACCGGACTGCATCTGAGTAACGCGGATCCCAGTCAAACCGGCATATCGCATACACAAACCTATAAATATACAAACTTCAATCAGTTCATCCAAACAGGTTTTTTTTTTTTTTTTAAATGGATTTCGAATATTTTCTCATCAAAATCAAACCCATCCGATCGTTGTTTTCTTAAAATTGGATTTCGAATCTCATTTACACAGAATCTCAAAAACACTAGCAGCGTACTGATCAACATGTCCCCACGATTACCAACTATCAGGTTATAAAGATTCCCGATTTCTAATCTATTGCTAATTAATAGTATTATGAACTCGTTTGATATTGATTTCAAACCCTAGCGCTGGGTTTCGTATAGCTGTTTTGTTTCGTATAGCTATTTTTTCGTTTAATCATATCTGAACACTATATGTCTATATTGTTTATATCTGTTGAATTCAATTCTTATTAAACAATAATATAAATAAATGGTTGCTTAAATTGAACTACTATGCTTGTAAGAATTGACAGATTTGTACTCTTTTGATAATAGAAACCTTAAATTTATCAAGATGGCTTGTTTTTTTATTTTTTATTTTTGGAAATTAGAAGCCCTAATTTTACCATAATGGCATAATTAATGTATGCATCTTGGATTCTTGATGTCTAATATCGATCTCTAAAGATTTTGTTAAGGGTTAAAGTTATAGATTGGTGATATACTTTCATTTTTGTTCCAATGTTTGTAACGAACTAGTTTTATTACCAATGTTAACTTGGTAATGTAATTTGTAAAAATGTGTGGATGTAGGTAATGTAATTCACAAGTATATTACCTACATTGAAACACATTATGTAAATTACACTGCTAATTTGTAGCACTTTTTATCGGTACATTACCAACTGTGATACCCGTCAATTTAGGACTAGAATTTGGTGCCTAATCAAGTTTTAATACATGTAATTAGTTCTGTGTTAGGCTAATTAATGTATCAATTATTATATATATTGTTGAATATATATCTACACAATTATGCGGTTTGTTTAAATCGTACGAGTTTCAAATCGAATGAATTTCGATACAATAAATACGGACGTTGGTGAACAATTTTATTAAGTAATACAAATATTATTTAATAACTCAATTTTATTTAGAATATTATTTATTGTGATATTTCGTATCCATATTTTATTACACAATTAATGTATACGCGATTAAAAATACAAACGCGCAAACAAATAAAACGAATTCCATTTTAAACACCATAAATAGATAATTGGTAAAATATTACAATAAAACACTTTATAATGATTTGTAATTTAAAACGGACAATTAAATGAATAAAATAAATATTTAACATTAAATGACGGAGAAAACGAACACCACGCGGAGCACGGGACGGAGACTGCGAGGTGAGGCTTTCACCTACACCCCACCTCTCCTTTCCTCTTTCTTTCATTTCCATTTCAACAAAACACACACTTACACCAAAACCTCTCAACCAAAAATCACCAAAATTTCGGATCTTGCAAAACCGACAACAAAAATCATATTTTCGGAATCACCACTACAAGGGGAACAAGATTAACAAAAGCATCAACATCATTTTCGGACTCCATCTTCTTCGATTCGCGATTGTAAGAATTTTTACAAAAACTCCTAGATCTATCAAATTACTACTTGTTTTTGTGTTATGATAGCTTATATAACTTATATATGTCCAATACTAGGAAGATAACAAGGTTTTATAACCTAAAAATGAGTTTGATTTGGGTTTTGGCCGAAAAAATCTCGACAACCGCTGTTTTCTGGGCTGGTGTTCTTCAATGCGACACAAGCCTTGTGTCGCATACTATATCGCATAAAACCCGTTATGTCGCATCTTGTGTCGTACCAAACCTTTAGTGTCGCAACTCATGCGACACAATATTGTGTCGTACTCTATGTCGCATATTATGTCGTATTTTTATACGACACAACCACTATGTCGCTATTAATTTAGCATATCGTATCCGATGCGACACAGTCCTTGTGTCGTATCCTTGTGTCGCATGACGTCTGCGACACAACTCTTGTGTCGCATGACAAACTTTTGTGTCGCATATTATGTCGCAAAACACAGCAGTTTTACAATTTAATTCCATACTAAGTGTTAGACATTTGGAACTTCAAACGATTAAACAAAATAACTTCTAAGGGACATTGAAACATGTTTTTCAAGCATAACACTTCAAACAAATATAGATAAGATGAGATTATTATTTCAACTAAACCACCAACGGGCCGTACACGTTTTCAAAACACACTTCAAATTCAAACAAGTCGTTGTAACTTGTGTCAATTCAATCAAACAAGTCGTAGTAACTTGTAACAAAACAATCAACCAAATCGTAGTAATTTGGACATATATATATATATATATATATATATATATATATATATATATATATATATATATATATATATATATATATATATATATAGTTGTATAACAACTACAAAGGTAGTCTTTCGAGATACCGGTACAATTAATAACAATCAAGTGTCGTGAACACATTCAGGTTTCAAGTCTTTGGACACCAATTCACAGCTAATTACTTCAAGTTTATTAAATTAAACACTTCAAGACTCATGTGAGTTTCATGGCACCATTTTCACTATTTTACAACTAGGGGTGTGATATTACTGCTCTATTTTGTTTTACAAGTAGAACGCAAGTACCAACCTTCAAATACTACATGAGTTTCAAGCTAATCAATTTAAAGTCCTCTATAGCATAGTCTCTAATATTTTAGCGTGAATGTTAGTATATGATATCATATGGGATTGACAATCCTCATCCGGGTTAGCACGCACTAACCGGTCAAACGGATGTATTAGCATTTGGGAAGACGAGTGTGGATTAGACACTCGTAGGAGGCAAATTAGTTAGGTTTCCTTAATTGGACCTAGCGCTCAAGTTAAGCTCAGACTATGTGCTCATGGATTGTATAACTTTTATTTTGCTTAATTGCATTATAAATTCAATATAAATCTTGCGGTTCTTACAACTATACATTGACATACAAACCTGTGAGCTCACCAGCGTTTTCGCTGACCCATTTCAGTATGTATCACAGGTACCCCGCAGTAGGTTGGCTGCACAAGCAGGGACTATTAGCTCGAGTCAGCATACATACAACTAGAGATTTGATTGCATTATTATATTTTGTAAAAGTAATTATGCTATGTAATCTCTCAATTTCAGGAACCGAGCTAATGTAACAACATTTTGATGTAAACGTTTACCTTATTAATGCAAGTTTCAAAACGACGCATATAGTGGTCGTTCATTATATCTTATGTGCTTTGTATATTGATTAGTGACACCCAAATCGAGCTTCCGCAAATCATTAAATTTGGGGGTGTCACACCAACATTGGTAATAGAATTAGTTCGTTACCAATATTGTAACAAAAATGAAAGTACATTACCAATTTATGACTTTAATCATTTTCATAATTATGGTGTATTTTTTATTGTAAAACATTTTCTCAATAGATTTAAGAGGGCAGGATTTGCAGCTCATTTAGATATAAGTGATGTATGTATTTGTGTTTGAGAATTTAAGAGAAACTCTATGAAGACATTTTATTCAAAAAGTGGTATGTATGTATGTTTGATATGGAAATTGAAATTCCAATGCTCCTTAAATGAGAGTGGGATCTATTTTAAGAATATAAGATCTTAGAGTTTTAGACTACAATTTCTTTTTGTTAGTATCCTTAAAAAGGTTAAACATGTTGAGTGTATGTGTTTCTAATTTACCGACGGCCTCCACCAGAAGTTCTCACTGAGTCACAAATACTAAATTGACAACATCGTTTATACTTCTAGTTGGTATGAACTTACCTTATCTTTTGAGGTGGCAAAATGGCTGGTCAGGTAAACAGGTCAAATTATTTCTGCCCGTTACCCCCATTATATATGTACTAGTATTGCCTACCAATCACTAGATGGAGAAGGGTTTCTTAATTCTTTATGCCTATGCAACTTTGTCATCTTAAGCGTTCATTTTGTGGCGTCAATAACTCAATATTTTAGAAGTGTAATATCATGCTCGTAGAATGACCCCTTCACTGTCCTTAGGCTGGGTAGATATAACCATTTATTATATCTAAAGTTACTCTCTCTTTTTTTTTTCTTTTCTTTTTATCCTTTCACATAGGTTGCTGCATGACAGATTGCTAGCACTGGAATGGTGGCACTTAGCCATGTTCGGAAAGTATCTGAAAAGGTAAACAATGTATACCTTATAAATATTACTGGTTGTAATTTGCTAGAATTTCTAGCCATTACATCTATGTTAATTCCTTTTGTCATAGGTTTCGTTGGCATCTGATTTAATGTACAGTTACATGTCAAGAGACGTTAACTGCCAGTGTGAATCCCAGACTTGAACAATATCAAGATTTAACTAACTAAATGCTTTAAAGATTAACAAGAAGTTTGCGGAATAACACTTGTTAACAAGAATGATTTTAATCTCATGAACAAAGTGAACAACAAGAAGTAATTTGATAACCAAAGCTTCAATATTATTATCGATGATAATAATACGGATACACTATACTTGTATCAGGGTTACAAAGAGAACCTTGAAGCCTACACTTTCTTACTATGAAAATGACGAACCATACATATAGTCAAAACCAGTACACCAACTAGTATTGCATGCCATACCTTTGAAAATAAGAAAACTCTATTATATTATTAGAGTTTTCCTTTACAAGTTATCCTCATTAAAGTTTGGAAACTAATCTAACTCTGTATAAGTATTTCTGCTAAGCATGGTCTGTAATCACTGTTCACTGCACGTGCAAGTCTGACAGATCCACTAGGCGTTGTTTCAACTGCTATTTGTGCTAGCAGTGGAAACCTTGTAAACTAGACTAGCGGTATTAACTTCAAATGACTTGACGGTGGAAACTTAGAGTAGTCCAGCAGCTGTAACGATTGCAGCAGCGTAAACTTCAACTAACAGTGGAAACCAAAGCTAGCAGTATTAACAAAGAATACCAGCAGTATTAACCATACTTAGATTAATTTCCAATTCTGCATTAGTGGACATTCTGACCCAACAATCTCCCCCTAAACTTAAGCTTCTCTCAGCAGCCTTAAGTTTCATTTACACATATCAGGAAAAAGATTATTTCTTGCCTTTCTGAATGCCTTTCATGATCTTGTTCCTGATCCTTTCCTCAGATTTTCTTTTGGCTTCTTCACTCAGTTCAAAATTTTCTTGTTGTCTTCTTTTCGGATAACCTTCCATTTCATGAATGAGCATGGCTGCAACATCACGATCATTGCAGTGTATCTTTGATCCCATCAATCCAGTCAGAGTTTTCATTGACCATGGATATTCAGTTCCCACAAAGAAATACCGTGTGGCTCCATCCTTGTGCAGTATCATGTGGACTCCATTGTGAATAAATCAATACCATTCTTTGACTTCAGAGGTTACTTTGGAGAAGTATTTAAGTTTAGGATCTTGCTCATACATTACAGCCAGAAAGTCATATATGATCCTTTCATGACTATGCCTGTCTGCATTGACATACTTTCTCATTGCAATGTTCCACATGTCATCCAAGTCATTCCTTGAAAAAGATAGTATCATTCGATAGAAGCTTCTGTAAGTCTTTTCTTCCATATTAGCCCCACCCCTTATTATTTTGAACATGTTGACATTTTTATCATCAACACAGCTGAACCAATCTATAATAGGGAAGTGGACCTCCAAAGGTTCTGCTCCTGCATCATCAATTATCACCATGCTTCTTAATCTGTCCATGTCAGGTTCATCAGATCTCTCTTCTGTAGTAGAGGGCATATCAGTATGCACTTCTGTTTCAACTTCAGATTCATTTACATTCTTTGACATCTCTTCAAATGTATTCTTGACATCCATCTTCTTTCCTCTCCTTCTAAACTGAATTGTTTCCTTTGGAATATTCCTTTTCAAGGCATCCAATTCTTCTTTTTCTTTCTTTTCCATCTCAGCCTTTGCCATGTTGATCTCTGCAGTTCTTTGATTTCTTTATATTTCCTCTGCAGTCAACTCTTTATCATGAGCATCTTTTGCTTCCTCTTCTGCTCTTTTCTTGGCCCATTCTTCATTCTCTCTCTGAATCCTGAGGTATTTCCTTTCAAGATCATAGAAGTCCATAGCCATTAAACATTTCAATGTCTGCCCAGTGTTGTTCCTCACCACTCTTGCATATCTATCCTTTAGTTGCCTAAGACTAGGAGCTTTCTTTCTTTTCTCCTCCATTTTCTTTTCTGACATATGCTTTCTTCTTTATTCTAGCATATCCAGATACCACATTAGCCTCTGATCAGGAGTGAACTCTTCCATTTGAGCTTTATGAGTCCCATCAGCTAAAAGATGATCAAAGTGGACTTGTTCCTCTGGGGTCATCAGAACCTTCACATCATCTCCTACATCCACCTCAATATATTTACCTCTGTTTTCAGCATCAAATTGGGCTTAAAGCTCTCTAGCCACAGTTTCACTTATAGCCTCAAGTTGCTTCCTTATCAATGCCTTCACAAGCTCCACTAATATACCCTTGCCTTTATCTTTTGATACAGACATTTCCTTTTCTTTTAAATTCTTTTTGACACCCTCTGGCTTTTTGTCAATATTAGGCTCTCTCAGTGTTATACCCACACCTCTTGATTGAACAGATTTAGCCACTTTAACTAAAGCTTCTGCAGCAGTGTGTTCATCACTTGCAGTAGTAACTGGTTCATCTACTCTACCAGTGCTAACTGGATCAGGCTGCTCAGAGGTGGTAGTATTTGTTGCAGCAGAGGAAACCAATGGAGTTTCTCTAGCAGTACTAGTGCCAGCAGTGGAAACTACTGGAATTTCACCAGCAGTACTATCCTTATCACCAGCAGTGGAAACTGGTTTCTCAATATCAGTAGCAGAAGTAGGCAACTCCAAATCTAATGCATCATTTACCACATTCGTTATAGTAGCCTCTACTTCTTCTGGTTGAACATCTTCAAACAAACCAGTTCCAAGAATTGTTCTTTCTTCTGTCTCAACACCATCACCCATCTCTTCACAATCATCAATCTTATCATCATTGAGCTCAAGAGTTGAAAATAGAGGAGGATTCTCATTTTCTGTTTCAAGCTCTTTTCTTTGATCATCTTCTGCAAGAAGTTTGTTAGCTTGATCTTCTGATACAGCAGACATAGGCATAACTCATGTGAAGCACCACTGTTCTTCAGCATTTTTGTCATTGCTTTTAGAAGAACTGGATGAATCTGAATGTGATTCAACCATTTTCCTTTTCCTACCCCTAACTAGCCTTTTCAAACCTTCAGACTTCTTCTTTGCCTTTTCTTTTCTTATATTTCTTTCATTTAACAGCTTCTTAACTAATCCTCTCAACTCCTTGATTTGCTTTCTTTGATCATCAATTTCCTCTCCCCGCTTCTTCACCAGATCACACAACATGGTACAAGTATTCGTCAATTCATTTAGTACAGAACTGTCCTCACCATCTCCAAAAGTGTTAACCTCCTTGGATGGATCACTGGAACCACCAGCTGCATCATGCCTAGCATGACTAGCAGATGCCCCTTTGTTCTTGGTACTGGGACCACTAGATACAATGATATCCACTGGGTCATCTGCATTAGAGGAGTCCACTGGCATCTCTGTATCTTGTGTTTCCATGGATTGGGTCCTAGTTCCATTACCACTGTCCTGTTTTCCTAGTGAGGTAGCAACAGTAGTGGCAGCCCTTTCCATATGGTCATCACCCTCTGCATTGACCACCTCATTTATGTTTAATTCAAATTGAGACATCTGAGAAAGAGGAGCCTCAGATGCCTGTTTCTTAGCCTTTTTGTCTTTAGGTTTGGATGGTTTAGGGTCCCTTGTTCTCTTTGATGATTTCTCTGCAGTTTTGGGATGAGAGAAAGGGGGTGTTTCTTCCTCCTGAACTGCAAGTGCAGAAGTGGTTGATGGACCAGCTTATGCAGAAGAAGATGCACTTAACATATGTGCAGTTAAAGGTGTAACCTTCTCAGAGAAGGCAATACCTTTAACAGTACCTTTTCTCTTCATGTTTGCAAAAACCTTTTTAGTATGAGAAGAGATAACAAACTTGCTACCAGTAGTTGGCAAATCTTTCAATTCTTTGTTGAAAATTTGTTGCAAAAACCTTGGATACATCAAAATTTTATCTTTGGGATGCTCCAGGTTATACAACATACCAGTAAAAATCAATTTTGAAAAATTAAACTTCTCTCCATTAGCTAAGCAGATTATTGCAGTTGCAATATTGCTGCTAAACTGATCAAAAAAAGTTCTCTTCTGAGAAATGCATTGTCGTAGGGTATGAATTAAATATTTCCAGTGGGGGCAAAACATTGATTTGAAAAATGTTAGTTTACCATCATTCTCCCCCTCATACTCTAACAACTTTAATTTATCATAAATTTCAAGAACATAATAACAATCCATACCATCTGCATCTTGCAGGAGCAAATGAGTACGAATCGAAGCTTCAGGAATTTTGATCACTTTCCCAGCAACCTTTCCCACAATAGTTGTGACCCCTTCGATCGCTGTTCTTTTTGCCGATTTCCAGAAATCGTTTAGATGAGAAATGTAGATGATGGGGTTTACGGTGAGAGCTTCTTTAAGGTTGCTTCGTAATAGAAAATCAATCATCTTAGTATAATCATCTGATCCTTGAGCTTTCTTCAAAAATGCAAGAACATTGTGTTTTTCTGCGATTGCAAGAGTTTCAGATGAAGAAGACGAAGCCATGATCGGTTTAAACTTGAAATTGAGTGTGCTGATTTGATGATTTTGGTCAAGAGTTTCAAGTTTTGAGAGCGAGTGGGAGTTATATTTGAAAATGAAAGAGTTTTGCCCTTTTTCCTGTTATAAACTAGCAGCCGTTACAAGCCCTAATTTTCAACAGTGGTAATGATACCAGCGGTTTTAACTGTGACAGTAAAATTGGCAGTGGAAACAGACAATTAAACTGACGGTGGAAACCGAATGACTAGTATAGCTAGCGGTTGTAACTATAACTAGCATCAGTAATAGCAGTGGTAACACAGGAGTTTTTTTTTTTTTTTTTTTTTTTTTTTTTTTTTTTTTTGAGAATATATACATAACATAAATAGAAAATAATCTTCAAAATAATTCAGGATCCGAGATGTCCGGAAACTGCATATCTTGAGCATAGTAGCGATTCATGAGAAGGTCACGATGACTAGAGTATGGAGGAATGTAATTGTAACGCACAGCATTCTCTGGATCACGCTTGCATTTGATCCAATTTTTTGCCTTCGTTTTTGCTCGTTTGACCAAATATTTCCAATGCCTCACACGATCTTTAATGCGACAAGAGATAGATCGGTTTACAATCCTCCTTCTAGTCTCCGTATCCCTACATTGATGCATCATTTCCCAGTTATGATTATTTAACTGAGTAATCTGCTCTTGAAGAGTTTCTACCACATGCTCTTCCTCCTGTTCCATAATTGCCTCTACTTGATGATACAAATCCATGCTTATCAACTCCGATTCTGGTTCCTCTTGAATTTCATTATCAGAAGTGGTTGAGGTTACATAACCAGAAGTAAGAGAAAGATGATCTCTTGGGGAAAAGAAAACAATGTCTTGATCCATTTTGTTTCTTTAAGAGAATAAATGATGGTATGGAAGAGTAACACTTTAATTGTGATATTTATGGAGCAAAGAGAGATTATGAAAAGCCTGATTTATCATTGAAATATTGAAAAATAAGTATTTGTAAGAGAATATTTACTATTCTCCTAAAAAGGTGTGAATAAGTTGTACTTAAACACATTGGAATCTTTATTAAACAATAATAAACGTATGGTGACAAAACTTTTGTATTTTATTATAACCAAAATCAACCATACATCAAGAACCAAGCCTACAACCTGCACAAAACATGAATATACACACAAAACAGCAGTTCCAAAATATGACAAGTACTGGTTAGTACCGGTAATGACAATTTAAAACTGGCAGTGTTAACATATGCACTGGCGGTGTTAAAATAAACACTGGCAGTGTTAACACCAGCAGTAATAACTTGTATATCAGTATTAACCCTTATTAAACACTTATGAGATATACACAAAATGATATTAATGAAAAAGATTTATGTTAAGTTGATAATGTGATGAAGATAACTTTTGTGAGCTTGATAATGTGATGAAGATGATTCAGGATTATTGGTTTCAAGGTTTGTCATATTCTGATCTAAATCAGTGGGATCAGACACATTATGATATGGAGGACTTTGATCTTCATCAACATTTTCTGCTACATTTTCAGCAATTCTTTGATCTGATTCCTCTTCTCTTTGGTGTAGATCAAGATCTGATGATGTGTTCTCATCATCATCAACTGTTGTGATTTGTTCTGAACTCTGTTGTTGTGGAGATTCAAAAACTTCTGGAGGATCAGGAGTCCAGATGGGAAAGAGAACATACTCAGGTGATTTCCCTTTTTCTTATCTGCTTCAACCTGCACAACTGCATTTGTACCTGCATTTGATGTCTCATACAAGTGTCTAAATGATTTGGTTAGAGCATCTAAATCAAACAAGTGTGCTGGTCCTGTTCCTACAACATTTGGAGTGTGTTCATTGAAAGTCAAATTCATAGTTTCCTCCACAATTCTAGTTCTGTGATTTAATACTCTATAGGCTTTACTGGGAATAGAGTATCCAACAAAACATCCTTCATCAACTTCGCTTTGAAATTTGCCTAAGTGATCCTTGGTATTTAAGATGGTAATAGGACATCCAAATGGTTTCAAAAAGCTAACTAAAGGTTTTCTATTGAAGATTAGCTCATATGGTGTCTGTTGTGAGGCTTAATAACTAATGTTCTGTTCTGAATATAGCAAGCAATGCTAATTGCTTCAGCCCAGAAGGTCATTGTTAATTTGGCATCTGCTAACATTGTTCTAGCAGCCTCAATTAGTGTCCTATTCTTTCTTTCAGCAACCCCATTTTGTTGTGGAGTTCTAGGAGCACTAAACTATCTCTCAATACCTTTTGAATCACAGAATTATTCCATCAATTGATTTTTAAATTCTGTACCATTGTCACTTCTAATGATTTTAACTTTCTAATTCATTTGGTTTTCTATCTTAGTGATGAATGATCTAAATTGCTCACCAGTTTCATCTTTTGTCCTAAGAAAGAATACCCAACAAAATCTGCTATAATCATCAATGATCACAAGACAATATGATTTCTTCCCTATACTACTCACATTCGTTGGTCCAAACAAATCCATGTGCAGTAAGTGTAAAGGGATGCAATTTGAGTTCATGATTTTGAGCTTATAAGAGGATTTATGTGGCTTGCCTTTTTGGCAGGCAACACAGTGATCATTACATGAATATGTTTTCTCAGGTAAACCTCTGACAAGTTTTCTTTTAACAAGTTTGTTAATGGTTTTGAAATTCATGTGACACATCCTCCTATGACAAAGATCAGATTCATCAACAGTTGCTTTTGAAATAAGACAATTTAACTCCTTTTGAGGTATGAAATTTGCTAAGTCACAGCAGTACATGTTTTTCTTTGTAGGAATTTTCATTAAGATCATGTTTGGATCAAGTTTAAATTTATCAGAAAGAATAAGACATTCTGTGTCTGTGAAGTGAACTGGAATCTTTTTCTCAGTAATTTGGCTCACACTTAGCAAATTATATTTCAATTGTTCAACAAAATACACATCAGTAAAGCTTATCTTATCACTGTTGACATTTCCTTTTCCTGTAATCCTTCCACCATTAGGACTACTTCCAAAAGATACATGACCTCCATCAAATTTCTTGAAGTTCTGCAACTTGCTTTTATCACCTGTCATGTGCCTAAAGCAGCCACTGTCAATGTGCCATGTATTCCTTGGCTTTCTCTCATATGGAACCTCATTTGAATCTTCAGCTTCTGTTTGTGCCATTAGTGCAAGATTTTGCACTTCTTCAACTTGATCTTGGTCACTCCAATCTACTCCAAGTCCATCCAAAGACACTAGAGCATTTGTAGAAGTATCTTGAATTTGAATGTTTCTTCCTTGACCTCCATTGTATCCACCAGTTCTCTGTCCCGATCTTTGATCATTTTCTTCTTGCTTTGGAGATCTGCATTCTCTAGCAAAATGACCCATTTTGTGACAATTGTAACATTCCACCTTACTCTTATCAAACCCAGCGTTGTCTTCTCTCCTCAAAGCAAAGTTACTCTTTCCTGTCATTTGCAAATATCTTTTTACCCTCATGGAAATCATAGCCATCTGCCATTTGAGATCCATGTCTTCAAGATCATCAGGATTGACTTGCTCTAATTCTTCATGAATCAGTGATGAGTTCACATGAGCTGCAAAGAAAGCTTCCATGACTTGATCATAGGATCTGTCATGTGGTAGTGAACCAGATCCAGACCCATATCCAACTGGTGTACCACCATAAGACTTTGAATCAGCTTGTCTTCTTCCAGTGGATATAAATGCTGCATTTTGCACATTTTGAGAGTAACCATCTACTTGCTTTTTGCTTTCAACTTCTGATTCAAATGATCTAAGATCATTATACAAGTCACTTAACTCCTTATCATCTAAATCACTCTTCTGCCTTAACCCAACTGTATACATCATCCATTCATCACCCAATGATTTTAAGAATTTTCTGCTAAGATCATCCTTATCTATGTTGACCTTTTGATTTTTCAAATCATCAACTAACTTTGAAAATTTTTCAAAAACTTGGGTTAAAGTTTCAAACTTTGTGGCTTCAAAGTTTTCAAACTGTTGCTTGAGCAATGATCTTTTGTTCTTCTTGGTGCTTGCATTTCCACCAAATCTTTTGTCCAATGCTTCCATCAGAACCTTAGCATCTGCACACTGATGAAAATTACTTTGATATTCATTTGGAATGGCTATTAAGAGAGTACTAAGAGTTTTCATCTATGTTGCTCTCTCCTTTCTCTCAATATCAGTGGTTGGTGCTGCTCTTGGTAATCTAACACCATATGCATCAGTTTTGTATTTTGGACCATTTTCAACGATATCCCACATTTGATAATCTGTAAGCAACATGTATTGCCGGACTCTGTTTCTCCACATCTCATACTCATCAGGTTTGAGTATTGGAATCTTTGTTGCTTGAATCCCATCTGAAGTTTCTGCAGACATCCTTAAATCACCTTCTAAGATCACCCTTAAACGTAGCCTAAACCTTAAAGCTTAACCTTTTCAAAATCTTCCTGTATTCAAAGCTAACAACTGCTCTGATACCACTTGTGAATCTCAGACTTGAACAATATCAAGATTTAACTAACTAAATGCTTTAAAGTATTAACAAGAAGTTTGCGGAATAACACTTGTTAACAAGAATGATTTTAATCTCATGAACAAAGTGAACAACAAGAAGTAATTTGATAACCAAAGCTTCAATATTATTATTGATGATAATAATACGGATACACTATACTTGTATCAGGGTTACAAAGAGAACCTTGAAGCCTACACTTTCTTACTATGAAAATGACGAACCATACATATAGTCAAAACCAGTACACCAACTAGTATTGCATGCCATACCTTTGAAAATAAGAAAACTCTATTATATTATTAGAGTTTTCCTTTACAAGTTATCCTCATTAAAGTTTGGAAACTAATCTAACTCTGTATCTGTATTTCTGCTAAGCATGGTCTGTAATCACTGTTCACTGCACGTGCAAGTCTGACAGATCCACTAGGCGTTGTTTCAAATGCTATTTGTGCTAGCAGTGGAAACCTTGCAAACTAGACTAGCGGTATTAACCTCAAATGACTTGACGGTGGAAACTTAGAGTAGTCCAGCAGCTGTAACGATTGCAGCAGCGTAAACTTCAACTAACAATGGAAACCAAAGCTAGCAGTATTAACAAAGAATACCAGCAGTATTAACCATACTTAGATTAATTTCCAATTCTGCATCAGTGGACATTCTGACCCAACAGCCAGCATTGGCTATGATTATGTTCTTCGAAAGGTGATTCTACCAAGCCCCTACTGATTTTCATTTTTTATGTTTCATCATTAAAATATGGTTTGGTGATTTGCATCTAACTTCGATGTTAACTCATCTTACCACATTTGAGACCGAACGTTTTTTCACAAACTAATTTTTAACCTTTATTCGAGAAATGGAATCCCGTTACTTGAACGCCTAAGGACCCTATACAACTTTATCGGAATTTGAATATTGTACGTTGAGCTTAAACATCTATACATTGGTAGTTAAAGTAGCGGGATGTCTTACTTGAGTTGTGTATCCTCCTTTCTCTCTTTTTTATCGATCAAGTTACGTTAGTTAACTTTGTGATTTGTTTTCAACTTTGTCCATTCTTGTTGATGTCAAATTCATCGTGATGTTATTTGTGTTTTGACATAAATACATCTACCTTTTTATTGCTATTATACATTCCGAAAAATGTTTTTTTTTAAATTTTTTAATTTTTTTTAATCTTAATTTGAGAATTGGAATCTCACTAGTTGAACATCTAAGGACCCTTTACAACTTCGTTGAAAATTGAGCTTGAATGTGTATGTAGGCTGTTAAACCAATTGGGTATTCCCACGTGGTACCCCTATCGCAAACACGCACATCCCATATGTGTGACCGACATGTCTAAGTGTTCGAATCCGTAACTCAGCATATGTGGGTGATTTGTGGATATGTGATTTAGCCATCGTTGATGCTCCTTGCGGGTGGGGCGGACATGTACCATTGAAATATGGTATGGGGGTTGTTAGACTAGCGGAATTGTTTTTTGAGTTGGTTATATATCTTTTCCTATAATGTTATTATTATTATTATTATTATTATTATTATTATTATTATTATTATTATTATTATTGTTATTGTTATTAACTTTGTGATTGTTCTCTGCTTTCTCCATTTATGTCGATATCAACTTCATTGTGTTTTTCATATGGTTTACTTATATACATAATTAATTAATATTTTTTTATTGTTATTTTACTCTGAAATTTGAGTGTTTTTACCTTAATTCGAGTAAATGGAATCCCGTTACTTTAAAGCCTATGGACCATTAACAACTTTGTTGGAATTTAAGTGTTGTGCTTTGAGCTTAAACTTCTGCATATAAGGCAATTAAAGTAGTGGGATTTCTTACTTGAGTTTGGTGTTCTTTTTATCTTCTTTTTTATTATGTTTTCACTACAAAAAAAGGGTTTAGTGATGGAAATTTAATGACGACATTTATTTAAGTCACTATCCACTCATGTTAGTGACGATAAAAACATGTCGACACTAATTAGTGACGAATTTACGAGTTGTCATTAATCGCTCAATAAATTAAATGTCAAACACATTTTGGTTAACATTAGAGACAAAAGTTAGTGACGCAAAGAAATTTCAATACAATAGTATGATAGTCAGTGATGAAATTAGTTGTCACCATATATTATTATTTATTATTTATAATATACAGATTTATAGATAGATATATGTCTATGTGCTTTTAAATAATATCTAAAGTATTATTTAATTTAATTAATAGAGTAAGGTTCAAATCAGTACAATAACTTTTTATGGGAATGAAGGAATCAATAAGAATGCGTCACGTGTCACTAAATCCACTTTCCTCACGTTTTTAAAAATTAAATATCTCCCAAACGGTAAGTCGAAAAATCACAAAAATTGCACCATAAAAATCAGCGTTTTATTCTCTTTGATTAGAGATGTGACAAGGTATACTTTCGATGAACTTTGTTTTTCGTTTTTTGGTTGGTTTTGAAAACGAGTAACACATGTGTTACAACATGTGATACCAGCTAATAACACATCTGTTACTAATTTTGTACAATTTGTAAAACCAAAAAAAAAAATTGTCGAAAGTATACATTGTGATATGGCAAATCGAAGAGAAAAAAATGTTAATTTTTATGATTCAATTTTTATAATTTTTCGATTTACCGTTTGGGAGATATTTAAGTTAAAAAAACGTGAGGATAGTAAGTTTTGTGACATATGACACATTCTGGTTGGTTTCTCCATTCTCTCAAAAAATCTCATTCTCATTTGAACCTCATTCCTAATTAATATATATCCATGCTCCACAAATCTAAAATCCCGACGTCACTAACACACCCCAATCTTGTAACCTCAGGTTTTAGGTTTGGGATCAGAGGGGAACCCTCTTTTAGGAGGGAACCAAAGGGCACCAACAAAAAAAAATGGGTGGAGTGGCATTTTTATAATTATGTTGAAAAGTGATGGCATATGTTAAGAAAAAAAACATAACATTTATTTTACATTTACACCCCTTCCACATTTCCTCTCATTTCTTTTTTACCCCTCCACTTTCTTCTCTCTTCTCCTTCCTTCTTATTCCCCACCCTACCCCACCACCCCCACCTATCCGTCGTCGAATTTCGGCCGCCGCCGTCAGATTCCGTCGGTAATTTAAAAAAAAATTATTTTTTTCTTTAAAAAAAATATTTTATTTTTTATTTTAATTTTTTTTTAAAAAAATTACACTTTTAAAGTCACTGCATCACGTGTTTACTTTTAAACCACTGCATCTTGATTTTAATTTGGAACACTACATCATATTTTTAATTATAAACACTGCATCATTCTTTTTAATAAAATACACTGCATCAAATTTTTGGTTAATTATATTGCATCAAACTTATAAATTAAATACAAGTGTTAGTGATTGGTTGAAATTTAAAACAACTGCATCTTTGTGTTTATTTTAAAACCATGTATCTTGATTTTAAATTAATACACTACATCAAATTAAAACCACTGCATCATGTTTTTTAATTTGCAACATTGCATCATTTAAATACATTGCATCATACTTTAAATTAAACACACTACATCATGTCTAGTTAGAATCACTGCATCATGTTTATATATCTAAAAAGTAAGATGCAGTAAAAAATGTAAGATGCAGTAAAAAAAATATACGATGCTTAGTTTTTTCAGATATAAAAAGGTAAATTTAGATCAATATTACTATGAGTACTTAAAATGATGCAGTAAAATCATTTCATTTTAACATATAGCTTGTGAAAAATGTTCATGACGCACTAACAAAAAGACATCACTGCATCTTAAAAGCATTTCATCTTATCACTACATCTTAAAAAAGATGCAGCAAATATGTACTACTCTCGTAGTAGTTTTTTTCGGAACTAAAAAAGGAACAATGCAATTGAAAATGTACGATGCAGTAGAAAGAACATAGAATGCAGTGAAAAAAATGTACGATGCAGTCAGATCTAAAAAGTAGATCTAGATCTAAAAAGTAGATCTAGATCTAGATCTACGAATTTTCAGATCTAGATCTACATATTGGTAGTAGAGGAGCGGCGTTGGTGGTGGTAAATGGTGGTGATGTTTGATCGGCGATTGGTGGCGGCGGTGGCGGTTGTGGTGGTAAGCGGAGATGGAGAAACGACCACGGTTACGGCGATGGTGACGTTGGTGGTGGCGGTGGCGGTTGAGTTACGATGGAATTACTTTGCTTGACGGTGGTGGTGGCCGGTAGTGGTGGTGGCCGGAGTTGGTTTTCGGTGGTGGTGGTCGGTAGTGGTGGTGGCCGGAGTTGTTTTCCGGTGGTGGTGTGTGAGTGGTGAAGAAAGAGAGATGAGAGTGTTTTGTGTGTGTTTTTGTGAAATGAAAAAATAAAATGAGTGTTTTGTAATGAGGAGGGGGATAAATGTAAAATTGAAAAGGTGGAGGGGTAATAGTGAAAGTGCTCTCCCTCCCTCTCCAAATGGAGGGTTCCCTTGTGAACCGGACCCAATTTTATTGAAAAAAATTGCGCGGACCTAAATAATAATGCGGATCCTTCGTCCCGACCTGACCCTGCATCACTTTTAGGGACAATCAATCGTCTACAGTCTTGATGTATTCCCTTGTTTCCTACCGAATCCCTGTGTGCCCTATTTCACGAACACGGATCATCTAACCATGGAATTTGATTAATTCTGTATCACTATCTGCCCTAATTCCTTTCTTTTTCATTCGTATATGCTCTAATTGTTTAACTCACTCGCATTTGAACTCGAATTTTACACTATTTATTTACTGATTCTCGATATACGTTGAGCTATATATGATACATTCGTCACCGATTCACGATAATTTTGAGCTATATATGATATATTATTCACGATAATTTTGAGCTATATATGATTTGTCCTTAAATTCTAAACATGTATGCAACGTTATAAAAGTAAAATATGTATTTATAGCGTTATTAAAAAAAATTAATAATAAGAAAACATTTGTGTTAAAATCATGTATTAGCCCTCAAATCTTGCAGGTTATGATCTAGTATAACTTAAAAAGAGTGTTTATAACAAAACCCTGCACTAATTTCGGAATTAATAGAGAATAGTGAGTGTATATAGAGCATGAAAGTTGCTCATTCAACAAATTGGGGTACACTTCTATACCTATTCTCTAAGTTTAATACATAAGAATCTTCGTCTATATGTCCAAGTTAACTTTTTTTTTTTTTTTGGCGAAAAACTAAAATTAAATTAAAAACATCTTAATCAACATAAGTTGAAGGAGACAAAGAGATACAACATTACACAAAAGAATTCCAAACGAATTGGAGAACAAACTAGAACTACAACCATGGATTTAAGTCTAGACAACACAACAAGACTTTCACAAAACATAACTAAATCACCACCTAGAACACCAAATGAAGAAGCTCATTCATTACCTTCCAAGAGAGCTTCGGATGTATGGATCAATCTTAGATTGACTCAAGTCACGTTTTTGAAGGAGAATTGTCTGCTCGAATCAGACCTTGAATAAAATCATCAAAAGAAGACATTTCATTCTCACGTTTCTTCATATTAATAAGTTTTCCAATGGCTTTAGATGGTTTAACAGAAACTTGAGTTGACGGATCATCATCACCCGATAGATCGTACAAATCTTTAAGATTATCCTTTTGTGCCTCTTGTATTGAAGTGGAACCTTTGGAATTCTTTTTCTCTCTTGTTAGTTCTGGGAGGACTACCATTAACTCCCTTACCTTTTGATTTACGCTCCTTGTATTTTTTTACATTTTCTCTAAAAATTGCGCAAGAAGGACCCCACTCTTTATCTTGGCATGGGTTTTCTTTGTTCTCTAAGAATGTAACTTTTTCAGGCAGGTCTGAAAGTTGACTTACAGAGGCATCAAAAATAGGAACACAGGTACAGGAATTGATGAATCTTGTTGGGGAACAGATTGTAGTCTATTAATGAGTATTATTGAGTTTAAATTGTCCAAGTTAATATTGTCCAATCAATTGTAGTCTATTAATGAGTTTAAATGTTGAAATCTCAAGTTTTATTTAGCTTTCATAAGAGTTTCAAAGGTGCCTTTGAGATCTTGCAAACTGAGATGATGTATTTAGTTTTTTTTAAAGGTTGATTATTACAGAGAAATGTTTTAAGCATACATGGACGAAATTATCAGGTTCTGGATTCTTAGAAAACGGTCAGATAATGATCGAACAAAAAGCTTTTATTCGGATCTGTTATATTACTCAAAACAGCCACAAAAAGGTTTTAATCACTGGTTTTTACACCAAAATGGTAGGGAAAGGTTGCATGTCAAAATCCAGTTTTTATCTCGTGAAAAAGGGTTCGAAAATGACCAAAATCAGCCATCGAATAGCTGATTTAATGCTGTCTGCGATCAGCATTATGTCTGTTCAAGAAGATGCTGAATTGGACCATGTTTGGGGCTGGTCTGGTGGGTCATGGGCCAAGTATTATGGTATGTAGGCTGCCAAAGTTGGGCTTTAATAATTAACGCAGATTTTAAACTACAAATAAAAGCCCAAGTCATACTCTTTCATGTAATGTAACTAAGAGATTTTAAAGATATGTATACTGAGTTACATTTACTACAGTTTGATTTCGATACAAGTATTATTATTATATATTATTTGGAAACTTGATCAGTGGCTTTCTAACGTGTAGAGATTTATGAAAACTTACTTATATACTAAATAAATTTTGGATTATTGGACAATGACGAACTTTGGACATAGTACGGACAACTATTTAGATACGAGATTTGAAAACGGAATTACTTATAGAGTATAATAATTGATAGTTGTGATCGTTTATAAATGTAGGTGATACTGACATATAGTCTCAATTATATTAGCAACCTATTCAGGTGAGTTTCATGTAACCCTTTAAATTGAGATACATATTACGATTTTACGATTGATATGCATGATATCATTATTATGCTAGATAAGAGTTTTATTCATGCTACATATTAATTTTATATGAATTGTTTTGTGATGTATATGTGGATATGTCGGGATACCGACCAGAGATTACTATTATTACTACGGGTATAAGCGTTTACACGCTAACATAACACGTATCTCAGAGCAGAACCACACAGATTTAACAGAGTCCGAGATTTATATAATGTTAGAGTTATACGTTTGAATAGTTCGTACATGCTTTAATTTTTAGTTTCTTTTATGTTCTAACATGAATTAAACTTTGAGAGTATGTGTTAGATTATGTATGTTAAACTCATGAACACACTAAGCGTTTCACTTACGGGTAGTGATATATCCACCACACTTTTTGATAGATTCACCAAAACTGTGCAGTATAATTTGTACAGTACAAACTCTCGATGCATGATTATAGTGGATTTATAAAAAAATGTGGTGGAAATATCAACACCCTTCACTTATTATTAGTATTTAAACATGTATTTCAGGGCATGATAAAACAGGAACTAGCAAAAATAAGGAGGAGGCCTAGGAACTTAAGAAGCTTATGCATTTTGGTGGTTACTTTTGTTATGCTATATATATAATATGTAATCAAATGTTAATATTCTAAGACTTTCGCTATCTTACCTATATAATAAAAGGGAGTTGGAGCTGATGTCATTATGCTGATTTGGCCCAATATTAAGCTGTGATCATGCTGACGTGGAGCTATATGGTGCAAGGAATTTTGTGGTAATTTTGAGATTTTTATATAAATTGAAAAATTAGTGCTCTCTCTATGTAATTTCCTAAGCATGTTGGTACTTTTCTAATACCCTATAATTATTACTTGTGCATGCTTTAAGTTAAATTCTCTGCAACCTTTTATTTTTTTTTCTCTTTAACCGAGAATTCAAATTGTGTTGCTAGGCCCAATATTGTGTTGCTTTACTGACAGAAAATTAAGGTTCCAATGAAATAACACAATTTTTCTTCCACGCCTCTTTTCTTCAAATTCAAAACTCAGGTATGTTTTCTGCTTCTTTTTCTTCCATTTTCTGTAACAAATTTATTTTTGTCTAAATAAATTCAATAACACGTTAAACTATTCTTCAATTCTCTCTATTGACGTTTTATTCTTTCTTGTATGAAGTTACTCTTCCATACCCTTCTGAGAGCGATGATGATTGTGAAACCTAAAAAGATGAAGACGATGATGATACTAATGATTTTGATTAGTGGAAATTCAAGGTGAGTATACAATCGTTTGATTACATGCGACTTTTTGGGTTTTTTTTGTTAGTCTTGGTTATCTGAAAACCTGCTAATTGTTAGTTAGAGATGGATTACTTATAGCTATTGTTGTTTTTGTTGCTCTAATATTTGAATGCACTCCAAGTGTTTGTTATAAAATGTCTATGATATTATTTTGTGATTATTTTCAGCCTTTTTCTTTAGTTTTTATGTTTTGGTGGATCTGAAATTATGTGAATGCTCGTGATTTTTAAACAATATTGGAAAGTTAGAGAAAACTGAATTTGCTATTAAATATCAGATTTTCAGTTCTCGAAATAGGTGACTCGGGAACAACGTAAGTTTGGAAAAGAGTTCTTAATATTGTTAGTTGTAAATTAAGTGCCTAAATGGAAAAAAAATATATATATATATATATGGTAGTGCTTGAAGATTCATGTCATTTATCATTATTCTTTTTACACATCTGGTCAAGTTGAGAGTGTTGTAGGTACGTTGTTGGAGCAGACACATTATATGTGTTATTGGTAATGGTCTTTTACTGATTCTCTATATATAGCCATATACCACTTGGAATAGTTATGTTATGGATGACTATGGCCATATACCACTCTATTTATGGTCATATACCACTTGCAAAATTATATGACCTCATCATTTCTTAGAGGTTTTGATTGATCGAACTTATCTATAGTATACTAATTAGTATATGCAACACATAATGCACTTGAAGATCAATACTTTTTTACTGATTTTGTGAACTGAAGGTCAACTTCAATCACTATAATATGAACATTTTCATTGCTGTTTGCAGGTTATAATACTAAACTTCTTATTGTAGCAGTCTGCTTATTTAAAGAAAATTCGATAAACATGATGGATGTGTGTTTAATGTCAAATTGAGATTTCATCATTATGATCTTCTAAATTGTTTCAAATTTCTTATTTGAAGGTTTCAAGATTAGTCCGGAGCATCTTCAGTTTGCTGTGAGTATAGTCATACATAAGTATTAATTCAATTAGCTTACTTTCAAGAACTAACCTTTTTCCCTTAGGCGAGTGAAGGTGTAAACGTACAAGAGCTATGTGTGAGATATGTCTTAGCTGGTTTCTGCTTCCATAGTTATCAATAGGTATTAAACATTATGGCAAAACTTCCACTGATATTATATGTTCTGTATTTGATGAGTATTTACTATTTGATTATCTCAGGTATCATATATGATACTAGAAAAGGTATTATCAGTGAAACTAAGCATATAGTTACGGAGTATTATTATTTTTATATACTGTTTAGTCCTTACATATGACTATACCATTCTTACATTTAACATTCTTATCTCTTATTGATTATTGATTACGAATATGTATCACTAAAATTAGTCTACAAAACGTAATAATACAAAATCAATAGGTAGAACTTATATTTATACTTTTTATAGATAGAAAATATACCAAATAATCTTGACTATTTATATTTTGTCAAACCCGTGTATCCACGGGTCATGGAACTAGTTATGTAATGTAAGAAGCTTTCAATTCCTATCTCATTTTGTAATGTTTAGAGTAACAGTCACGGCCTAGAAAAGTGGGTGTGACAAAACTGATTTTGAATTATACGGAGTATATTGTTGCATCTTACTTCGATCCTAATTGTTCTTAATTTTAAAGTTTATATGATCAACGCAGTTCGTACACAAACTGTATTTGAAGTTTTATGTAAATGATGATGTTAATGTAATCATGAAATATATGTACTTATTGCTATTTTAAAATTAAATATATAAACTAGTAGATGCTGAATATGATTTAGCTTAGACTTTGAACTTGACTAGCTGATTCATCATTCTTGAATTCTTTTTCAGATCCATCTTGATTACAGTTTTCTAATGGTGCATAAACACCATGTCATGCATTACTGTTTCTTTGAATGAACTTATTACTTAAGTTTACTAGTTTAATACGTACTTCTATTTCAATTTCTCCTAATTTTGAGTCTGCATCAGGACACGAAGGGATTAAACATCTTGAACCTTCCACCCCTCCAAACACTCCTTTGAATGAACCACCGTCAGATGCAGCAGGTATACTTTGAATTTTCAAGTCAACTGTAATATTTCTCAATTTGTATAAGCTAGGTAATAAATTTTAAGATACGAGGCAACAGCAGTCTAAAATTTCCGATCAGGGTATATCTGTTGAGATGTGAATATCGAACAAAAAAGGGAAACAATTTGGTTGACATCTATTTGTGGTCACGTGACCGACCACACGTTGGTAATTAATTATCAATAGAATCAAGGTTGGCCGACATTAATTGATTTCTTTGGCAACAAGAAATTGCTAGCGGGCCGATTTGGTTTACGTCAATTTCTTTTCGTATTTTCACATGATATATATAATGTAACCTATTATTGTATAAACTCTAAGCCACGAAAATAATAGAAGAAAACTCTCTCGGTTTGGCCCCGTGGACTAAACCAATCTTCAAGTTGGAGATTGGACATAACCACGTTAAATCCTTGTGTTCTTTATTGCTTTCGTTTATCTTGTTTGCTCGTTGTTTATCCGTTTATTGTTTGTGGGTGTAACCTCTATTACACGGGTGTTAGTTAGGTTGTTTTTGCTAACGATTTATCAGAGTGATCAACTGGTTATTGTTAGTTGCTCCGCTGCAAATTCATAACAACTGGTATCAGAGCTCTAGGTTGAGCGATAGGGAACGATGGCGGATGGTAGTATGAACAAGATAGTTTGATGGTTAGGGTTTCTATTTGGAAGATATAGATCTGGGAAAGATCTTGATCCGGAAGAAAAGAAGAACCATCGGGGAACAATTAATAGACACAGTTTAGGATTTGTTTTGCAACATGGTTATCAAGATCGATAGACTCGTCTTCTTGGATCGCGACGAACTCGGTGAGGTTGTTTTTCCGGGTTGAACTAATTAGGTTTTTTCTAGTTGGTTGTGACGTGACAACACGGCAGGAGGCCGGTAGCGTTGTGACGGTGATTGTTTTGCGATGCCGGTAATGGATTCGATGATCGGATTTTTCGATTGGTGATTTGTTACGGAGAGAGTTTTGGGATCTGCGTTGTGGATTCGAGTTCTTTATTCTTTGCGATCCCGTGCAAAAGAATAAGTGGACGTTATCAAACTTAGGGGTTTGATGTTGCGAGTGTAGGGACATGATGTCTCGAAAACTTCATTGATACAGACTAGGTTATTCAAAGATGTGAGGTTTGTTACGGTGCTCAAGAGGATGGTTTCTTGGTTTGGGTAGATGGGTAATAAGCGGTACCACATCCGTCTCGGTAATCGATAGTAATGGGTGTCAGAAGGAGTTTTGTTTTTGCTCGCGGGTTGAAACGGGAAACCATATGTTTGGTTGGGTATTCCATAGGTTTGGAATGATTAGGCGGGTTATAGTTACTACTCTTGAAGATAGTGGTTGTAGAAGATGTCGGATAGAACGCGTTCGACTGGGCTCGGGAATTAGTTGATGTTTGGTTCAACGATAGAGCGGATTCTTCTTGAGGAATCAATTGGAAATCTTCAAGTGGGTTAGAGGCGGATAACTGTGTAAGTCCTAATGTTTGAGCTTTCGGATATTGTTGAGAGTGTCGGGAACTCTTGAGGGAGTTTGTTAACCGAGAGAAGTAACGAAGCTAGTGGGAGTTTGGTGACTAGTGGGAGCTTTAAAGATTGGTGTGCAACAATTGGAGATCGGTTTCTACAGGTTTAGTTTGTGAATTCCGGATAACACTAGAGCGTTTTGATATTTGTTTTTACTCTCCAATGGTAAAGAAATTTGCGACTGACTGTGGGTTATGAACCGGAGTCTTCTCAGACAGCCGCGATTGTTATTTTAATTCGTACAGTGGGAGCGGGCTGAGTGGGAGAAGATGTGTTCATATAAATCATAGCTATGTATTTGGGTCAGTGTACCAGCGGAAAAGCGAGAAAGTTTGTAATGTAGGTTTTCGGGGTTGTGACTGCGTTCTCACGAGTAAACCTTGATGATGATCTACGAGTTTGTTCTATCAGCGATTTTCTGATTGCTGGGAAGGAAAATCAGATAGACGAAATTCTGTACGGGTTGGTCGTTGACATGTCGGTGGCAGGATCCGATGTGGCTGTAATCGACGAGTTGAGGAGATGGGGTATCTCTTGAAAGAATCCTGTGGTTGAAGTCGTTGCACACTTCAACGTATCTTCTTGGGCTAGAAGATGGTGGTGCGGATAACCGGAGAGTGGTCCCAGTTTAGTTGTGGTGTTCAGTTAGCTTTGTATATCGAAAGTCTTCCGATTCTGTGAGGTCGAGCAAGCGTGTCCCGGATGGTTTTCCGGCGGTATTAGTTCAGCTAAGAACAAGGTTTTGCTAAAGGGGCGTCAAAGGTGTTGGCTTATTCCAGTTTTCAATACGTGTAGTTGAAGAGCCTTTTATCGAAAGTCTATCTAACTCGAGTTTAGTTAGTGTGCGTGTCCCAATTGGTATTGGCGGTATGGAGAAGTGGATTCGACTTGGTTGAAAGGGAATATTTAAGGGTTTAATAATATGGGTTTGTCCGATCTTCAAGTGGGAGATTGTTTAGATGTGAATATCGAACAAAAAAGGGAAACAATTTGGTTGACATCTATTTGTGGTCACGTGACCGACCACACGTTGGTAATTAATTATCAATAGAATCAAGGTTGGCCGACATTAATTGATTTCTTTGGCAACAAGAAATTGCTAGCGGGCCGATTTGGTTTACGTCAATTTCTTTTCGTATTTTCACATGATATATATAATGTAACCTATTATTGTATAAACTCTAAGCCACGAAAATAATAGAAGAAAACTCTCTCGGTTTGGCCCCGTGGACTAAACCAATCTCCAAGTTGGAGATTGGACATAACCACGTTAAATCCTTGTGTTCTTTATTGCTTTCGTTTATCTTGTTTGCTCGTTGTTTATCCGTTTATTGTTTGTGGGTGTAACCTCTATTACACGGGTGTTAGTTAGGTTGTTTTTGCTAACGATTTATCAGAGTGATCAACTGGTTATTGTTAGTTGCTCCGCTGCAAATTCCTAACAATATCCGTAGCAAGTTTTATCCAGGCGATGCACTCGACTAGAGTAGCAACATTCCAACATTTTTATACCATCTTTAAACTACAAAATGTTGCAGAATTTTATAGGGTATTCTAGGTGCTATTTGATATGTTCATTGCCTTCAGTTGAAAATATATATAATTCATATCAAATTATATTTTTTTAGAGATGCAGCACCAATTATGTCAATTCCAGAATGGTCACCACTAAGTCCACCAGTCATCCAGCCAGTATTGGTACCACCACCGTCTATGTCTCAAGTGCCACCATCATTGCCGCAAGCACCACCTTCCATTTTTCCTGGTGTACCAATGTTTACAATTATGATTTTTTTTTTCAATAGGAGAAAATTATGATTATTTCTTTTGTCCAATCAAGAATTATATTTAAAACTAATATTCACATATAATGTGCAGAGCCTTCTGCATCGCCTCCAACTAAATTGCCGATGGCATCACCGCCTCCTAACTTGCCAAGTAATTATAAATTTATTTCTTTTCCTTCTTTACAATGTGCAGAACATATCTTATTGCCAAATGCTGTAAGATTCCTTAACATGTTTGTTGACTTCAAATTCTTTGTTAACTTTGTGATTGTTCTAAACCTTCTCCATTCTTGTTGACATCAAATTCTTTGTGTTCTCTATTTGGATTTTTACTTATATACTTCTGCCTCTGTATTGCAATTTTTGCATTCCAAAAAAACAAAGATTTTTTCTCTCAATTTAAGAAGATGGAATCCCGTTAGTTGAAAGATTTATGACCCGTTACAACGTGTTAGTTGAAAGATTAATGATTATTTCAACTTTTTCCGTTGTTGAATTTACATTTTAGAGGTTTAGTTTGAATAAGATCAGCTACTTAAGGGTTAATAGCTAAGCAAATAATCTTTAGGATTAAACTGTGAGAAGTGTATTTTAAGTTTTTGCAGGTGAATTGCCTACGGAAAATCTAAAAAGTCTGAATATTACTTAAAACATTATCAGTCCTTTATCACATGTAATTAAACTAGCATATATGTAATACAAGGTACTCCGTACATCCCAACAATATTAATTCACACAAATATTTGCAATAGTGTATAAGATACACAACTCTAAATCATTCATACATTACAAATCCAACTGATCTCTGATATAAAAGTGGTTTTCCCATCTATGTCTTCATAATCTTAGGGTAACCTTTATTTATGAGTCGATGCGACCCACCCAGAATTGTATTTTATTTTCCTCTGTAACTGCATGTAAAAACAAAACAGTATATTAATAAACTTAAACAACGGTGTAACAGCTATGTTGTGGATCTCAGAATTCCCAGCATTTGGCTCATGGGCAGTTAAACCTGCCAAAATCATGTAGCCTACTTTGCCACTTGATGATAAAATTAACCGGTTGTGTTACTGGTCAAAACGGATGGGCGCTGTATGTCAACTCTCTTTGTCTTTTATAAGTACTCCATTATATATAGATAAATAATGTAGCTATTATTATTACCTAAACAATATAATTAAAATTAGATATCTTGGTATATATGATGTTAAGGTTCAAAAGACTGAGTAGGCATAAAATGCGAAGGAAATTAAAAATGACTTTTTATTTGAATTAGTACCTGAGGCCATGATGTGTGTCGAGTCAACTCTAGTCTACAATTGTATCTCCGAGAAGCAAATTTGGGCATTCAAAAGTATGTATTTTTTTTACTGATGATGATGGTGGGAAACTGGCGCCTATGCTTTTCAGCATCGGTAGGTCTTCAAGATGCAGAGTGAACCATGTTTCCTTGTGGTCGTTTTCCGTAAATAGGGTCCGTATCTTCTCACACGAGGTGACCTCAATGGTACGAATGTGTACCAATGGTGAACATGAAGAGATTACATATTCAAGCATCGCACAGTTTTCCAATTTAAGAGTTTCAAGATTTATAGATTCTTGAAATTCCTCATTTCTGGTACATAAGTTCTTCATACTAGTCGCACCAGAAATCCATAAAGTCTTCAAACCTCTTTCAATTTCAAATTTGCCCTCAGTTTCTTTCAGTTTCGGGCATTCCCAGATTTTGAGAGTTTTTAAAGATGGAAATGAGACGCTGATGTTCTTCAGTTCTGGTAGTTCCCACAGATGCAATGCTTCTAATTTTGGAAGTTCACCTCCGTTTTCTAATAATGAGGTTATCTTGTCACAATATTTGATTTGAAGAACTTCAAGGTTGATTGGCAGCCATGATGATGTAAAAACAGTTGTAAGCTTTCGACAGTTATCCAAATACAAACTCTTAAGACCGCTAAAGCTCCCAAATGGTTTCTTTCCGTTAAATATACTTTCTAAACGAAGATTATTAGAAATCCCAAAGTTCTCCAAAGGAAATTCGAAACTAGAATTGTCATTTTCTTCTGTCTCATTGAAAATGGTGACGAATTCGTCACACCTTTCAATCCAAAACCCATTAATTTTACTAAGAATGGAAGGATCAAATCCAGATGGCAAACCCTTGAGCTTATAATCAACTAAAAAGACTACATTGACATCACTGATTATGTTCTCGATACCATTTGGGAAATGGTTGAATCCACGAATTTGCAACAACTTGTTCTCCTTGTATTGAGTAAAGTGAGAAGCTTGGAGGTAGAGATCTTTAAAGATAAGGTCATGTCTTTGAAGATATCTATCCCCAGTTTGACCTTTAATCTTCGCAGGAATTGCACATAAATGGTACGGTCCCAATAGAGTCCCAGATTTCTTTAGTTGTAGAAACTGAGAGCCACTGTGGAATACGGGAGGTTTGTCATCATCAGACAATAGACAGACGTTCAATTCGTCTTGTTGGTTGCTGTCAGCCTCTAGAATTGGAAACTCAAAGTAGTCAAGATGATGCAGTCCAGAGATATCATCGGGTAATTTTGGGTACTCGTAAACTTTTTCATCAGGGAAGCCTTCAACCATAGAACAATCTTTGAGAAGAAGCTTTTGAAGGTTCTTGGAGTTGGTGAGATTCAGTAGACGTTGGATTGATGATCGAGAAAGATCCAAAATTTCAAGCTTACAAAGTAAATTTAGATCAAGCTCAGTTTCTATGAATTTGCAACCAGCAAGTGAAAGATGAGTAAGGTTTGTGAGTTTTGAGATGGATGGTAAATGTTTAACAGAAGTGTTAGAGAGGTCGAGAATTTGAAGTGTGCTTATATCCTTCACGAATTCAGCTCTATCAAAAGAAGTGACACCTGAAAGATTTAGCTCCTCAAGATTCACAAATGACACATTTATTTCAAGATTCTGTAACTCTTTGCAATTCTTGAGTAATAGCTGATATAGAGTGCTTGGATTGGAAAGGGAAGGTAGGGATTTGATCTTTGTTTCTGAAAAATCGAGCTTTTGAAGGTGAGTCATGGACTCGAAAGACTGATTTTCCATCTCTTCTAAAACGCTACACTTTGAGGTATCAATTATCTCCAATTTTTTTGAGGATTCAAGTGACGGTAAATTTGTTAAAGACTTGCATCTTGATAGAAACAGTTCATGAAGATCTGAAAGCTTGGAAAGTGATGGTAGACGTGTAACATTGGTATCTGAAAGGTTGAGGATTCGAAGATGTGTCATTTGGTCAAAGAAACCTTTCTCAATCTCATTCAGATTCGAACCTGAAAGATCAAGTACCTCAAGGTTTTCAAAGGATTCAATGCATGAAAGTCGTTTCAACTCGAGGCAATTCTTTAGATAGAGATAACGGGGTTTGGAAATGTTAGAAGGCAGATGATCAAGAGAAGTTCCTGATAGATCAAGGGTTCGAAGGGAACGTAAACTCTCTAAAGATGAATCATGAAACTCTTCGAATTCTTTTGAACCCGAGAGATCAATGGTTTGGAGACTAGTCAATGAAGTCAACCCTCTTAGTCTCCCTAAACCAGTACATCCACGACACAATAAATGAGTGAGGCTTCCAATGTTTTTGAGCAATGGTGTGGTTGAAACAAGTGTTTGAGAAAGATTGAGGCTTTGAAGTTTTGTGAATTTCAGAAAGTTTTTGTCAACTGTTTCCAAATGGATATTACCAGAGAGATCAATGACCATAAGATTTTCAATTTTTGAAATACTCTCAAGCTTTTTCAAGCGAGGACAATCTTTAATGATTAGCCATTGAAGTTTATGAAGAGTATAAATGGCCCCAGGCAAAGTGCTGATTTGGAGTCCAGAGAGATGAAGACTTGTGAGATTCGACATGTTCCTAAAGAAAACCGACCGAAGTGCTCTTAAAGATTGAGCACCCGATATTTCAAGAACATTCAAAGATTTCAAAGAGTGATCAGCTGGGAGTTTAACCTCTTGCAAATACTCGCAACCTCTAAGCACAAGAACACGAAGCCCCTCCATCATACCCAACGTTGTTGGCAATGATTTGAAAGTGGGATTGAACAAAGCAAGAACTTGAAGTTTCTTCTCAGATTCAAGGAAATCAAGCATGACTTGCTCAGTATGGGTTCCATCTAGCAATAAAGTTGATAGATTCTGACAACCTTCACTTGACTGCTGCTTCTTACGTGTCCGAGGTGTTTTCAACATTCCATCTACGTGTGTGATTCTCCCAAAACCTTCTGCATCAGAAGTAAACAAAGTTGCCAAACCAAGACTCGGGTTTTCATCAACACACTGATCATATAAATCATCAATGTTTATAAGTGACTTATCCATGAAAACATAACCATCTTCTTGCCCTTTGAGCACACCACAATCCATAAGTTCAATCAAAATAGCATGACCCTTCTTGTATAAGTTCGTCATGCTACCAAAACCTAGAAATCCTTCTAAGATCCAGTAAGTTATTAGTTCACTGTAGTGAACACTACCCGAATCACGAAAGAAATGGTGACCACACCACCATAAATCTTTCAAAATGCCTATCGGCAATACATCATGTTTCATGCATAATAACTTGCTTACATTATACTTTTCAGATGCTTTTTCCAACTCCTTGTCTATAACAGATGACTCTCCAAATGGGGCCAAGTACTTTAGAGCTTTTGCTAGCATTATTACGGTGCCAGCTGGCAAATCACTGTTAATTTTTTCAATAAACTTTTTACCTAGATCGACCATCTTAGGGTGTTTCATTTGGGGATCAATTTTTTCTATCAATAAAGAGTTGGAGTGTTCTCTAGATAAACCTTTAACCTCAAAACTTACAGTGTCTTCCCTCTTCACTCTAGAGATTAAAACTGTTTTGAAATATAGTTTAGGCAACATATTCTCCCAAATTCCCGAAAACTTGTTTTCATTTGCAGTTTTGGTTTTGCCATCTAAAATATCATCTAAGATAACAAGTATTCTAAGCCCTTGAAGTTTTTTCCTTATCTCTTCAATTAACTTTTCCGAGTTCTTTACCTCATCATCATTCTTTTCTTCTTTATCGTCGTCCTCAACCTCCCACTCCCCGGGAGTGGAATGTAAGCATAATTGTCGAGCAATGCTCACAGAGAGAGACTCTTTGGTATACTCTATGCACATAAATGCCCAAAGTGTGACATGAAATAACGACCCTCTAATGGCAAGTTTACTTGCTCTCTTTGCCATTCGTGTTTTCCCAACTCCTATGGGCCCAAAAATATTTATAGTCTTCACTTGTTCATCTTGTAGGGATTCAAATATAGCTTGTTGAATTGAATCAACCTCAAAACTTATAGTATCTTCCCTCTTCACTTCAGAGATTAAAAGTGTTTTGAAATTTAGTTTAGGCAACATATTCTTCCAAATTCCCCAAAACTTATTTTCATTTGCAGTTTCGGGTTTGCCATCTAAAATATCTTTTTTGCCATCTAAAATATCATCTAAGATAACAAGTATTCTATGCCCTTCAAGTTTTGTCCTTATCATGTCAATTAAAATTTTTAAGTTCTCTACCTTATCATCATTCTTTGTCCTTATCTTGTCAATTAAAATTTTCATGTTCTCTACCTCATCATCATTCTTTTGTTCCTTCTTGTCGTCCTTAAACTCCCGCTCCCCGGCAGTGGAATGTGAGTATAACTGTTCAGCAATGCTCGTAGAGAGAGACTCTTCGGTGTAATCTATGCACATAGATACCCCAAGTGTGAAACCAAATAACTTCTCTCTAATGGCACGTTCACTTACTATCTTGGCCGTTCGTGTTTTCCAAACTCCCATGGGCCCAAATATATTAATAGTCTTCACTTGTTCATGTTGCAGGTTTTTATATATAGCTTGTTGAATTAGACCCATATCTTCCGTTGCAACACTGGTATTCTACAAGTGTAATTTATGAAAGCAAGTAAGTTGGGGAAATTTGACCAAAGAAGTAATGATAACCCTCCCCAGGTTATAAGGGCTAAAGGTGTCAAGATGGGTCTGGACATTGTTAATGGGTTAAAAACGCTTTTGACGTAAAACATATCATTTTGTAATACGGAAAAATTGGGTCATATTGGATTGGGTTGAATCATTAACATTTTTGTGGTCATTGTTTATACATAACTAATACGTTAGTTATGATCCTAAAGGATTTTATTATAAAAATAATCTGAAATTGTTGTATAGAACTAATTTGCATAAACATACACGTTTGGTAATTTTCAAAGCATTTGGGTGGTTCCTTTTTAGCTTGATTTATAAGATTTGACCCGTTTAAGATAAAAACACAAGCAGATCGACTGGTTTATAAGTGTAATGGATCAAAACTAATTTCCACCTCTAGTTAAGACATTTACTATGGGCATAGAAGGTTCAATACTTCAATCAGACACAAAAGGATTTTGCACATCATATGCCAACCTAAAATAAAGGAAGCTTGAATATACAAGCAGCGATCAGCCGATTTAAGCAGTAAATCCCGCAACTTCATAACCAATATTTTGAAAGCTAGCTATGCTCAGTCTTATTAGTTGTTTGTGCTTAACAAAATTTTCATCTTTTTTCTTCATAATGCATTTTACCTGGTTATAATTGTCACAAAGATTTTATCTTTTTGAGTACCTTTCGCCTTCTATTACAGAGTAACCATTTGGTTGATTTATTCGGGTTTCGAGTTATACAGGTCAGTTTTTTCGGGTTTTCAAATGTATTATTTAACCGTAATCCAGTTCAAGTAGGGTTTGAGTTATTTGGGTTCTAGGTATTTGGATTCAGGTAATGTATTTTATCGCGTCTTGAACAAAACTTAAACTTTAAAAAGAGTATGTTTGGCAAAAGTAGTTGTAACTTTTTTTTACATAAAGGTGTTTGGCATATATTTAAAACGTATGAAATGGACATAAAAGGATTCGGGTTATTCAAATTCGCATGACATAATAAGCTTTGAATTCAGGTTCGCGTGAGTTATTAGAATGCAGGTTTTTTATGACACTCCTACTACATGTTATAGGCAAAATTTAAGTTTCCAAGAGTTAATAATTTTTAAAAAGTTATTTGCATTCGCAAAATATTGTTGTATGCTTTGCGTCTTTAATTTATTTCAATGATGATAGTTTGTTTGCAAGGCAACCACAATGATATAGACGGTACACAAATAAAAGGGGTCTAAGTGTTTGATATTTTGTATTCAAATTCGAAATTCTACCGTATGTATTTAGTTATATAAAATTATATGATACCAAAACTTTCAATTATAGTTATTGTATATCTGACTTCTTATGAATTGAGTTGTAAAATAGTGATGTGGCACTAGTTTTGATGATGTGAGGGATGACGTGACAACTTATATAGTTGATATTTCATCAATGTAATTTCATATTAAATCAAGAGATGCATATAAGAGCAAAAATTAAAAGTTTGATATATACAAAAGCCGTTTTCAAAGTACTACATAGCATAATTTTTGGTAAAATTGAATACGTTTTCAGACATTTAATACTGAACTAGTATATTTATCGCGTTATGAAGTGAAATAAAACAATAAATCGATGATAGTAGTCATATTTTTTGTTCGTGCTCGGTGTAGAGTTGGGAACGTGACTATATTGGATTTATAGTAAAATAAAATGAAAGAAAGTGAATGAATGAATGAGTTAAATTGAAAGTTTAATAAATAATAAAAACTACAAAAGCTAAATATGAAAATGTTAGAAATTAAAATTACTGAAAATATAAGAGGTACATGTTTTATAGTATATATTGAATGTACAGATAAAAAGTTTTGATATATGCTGTTTAATTGTGTGTAACATCTGGTGAACTTGATAGAACAAATAAATACTACTAATAATACACAAAATATCAAATATATGACACGATAACTAATATTTTATGTGTCTTATTTTAATTCTCCACGTTACTATTTTGTTTGTTGCAAAAAGATAATCTACTTGCAAAAAATAACAACTTAAAATCATCTAACTCTCCACTTTACCCTCATTTGATTATTACCGTCATTCATTAACTTCATAAAAAAATTCAGTTAAACTTGTTTTAAATACGAACGTAAAAAGTAAATCTTTTTACAAATCCAACAAAATTTGTCACATGACAATATAAACCGAACGGATAGAGTAGCGAAAGAAAAAATTAACAGTAATATGTAAGAGTTTTAGTGGGGAAAAACCTGAGAATCCGAGGTATTCGCTTTAGCCATTTGAATCTCCAACTTATAGAGCTACAAAATTGATACACAAAAACGTTACTCATTACGTAAAATAAATATGCCACTTCAAACCTAATGGAAAACAACTGATAGCATAATTAAATGCTATTAAATTAAAAAAAATTATAATTAAAAGGATTTGGTTATCGCTAGCATGTTCAAAATCTTCGGATATTCGAAATTTCAGATATCCAAATATCCGATAATTTGTTAGTTTCGAAGTTTTTAATTCAAATAAGCAAAAAAATGATTGATAAGTACAAACAAAAACCCAAAACAACGGCTTGATACATATTTGAATCTTTTCATATAATTAATGTGTTTGCATATTATTTGCCTTAACGAAGGCGTACGCATGCTATAAAAAAAAAATCAATAAATAAATAACAAAAGTAAAAATATCCAAAATATCCGAATTAAACTGTTAGAAAATCTCTATCCGATCTGAATTCCGGAATTTTCAGATATCAAAATTTTAGATATTTTTGCAAAGACCCCTAGTTATCACCATCTAATTAAGTATTAAATGCTTGTAAATGTTGATAACCAAGGTGTTATATTCATGGTGCATACCTAACTACTTACGCATACATTGTATGTATTTTGATGTCACGTGGAATCTTTATGAGTTGACACATTACGAAAATACATACAGTGAAAAATAAATAACAAGCTAGTTTGTTATCTACAATGTACTCTCAAATAGTTATAAAAATATCAAACCTTAGTTAATTACATTTCCAACAAGTATTTAACTTTCCAATTAACACTACAACAGGAATGGCCTATTGTAAGTAAATTTAGGGAATATTAATAACAATTTGTAAGTAAATTTGTAAGGAATGAAAATTAGTAACAATTTGTAAGTAAATTTAGGGAATATTAATACCTGTGAATTTAACGGTTTCTGCTGCTTCTTCTTCTTCTTTTTTTTTCTTTCTTATTTTTTTTTTTTTTCTGAATTTTGAGTGTGCAAATGGAATTTAGTTTATGGAGTATTTATAGGGCTTAGGTATGGCGTCAACATGACAAAACTCAACTTTATTTTGACGAGTACATATCAAGTGTTTTGAAGAATAACTTCTTTGCTTCCTCCCAGAAATATAAAGTTAGAAGAAGGAATCGATATGTACCTGGTACAACATGCCTTAACAGTTGTACCAGATGTATTCTCTATTGTATTATGTAGAGATGCTTCTTCTTTGTGGAAAGCATAGGATAACTTGTGGTGTTAGGTAAAAATGTCCAAAGAGATGCAAAGTTCAATCTTTCATTGGTTGGGATTTTGGGGTTGGCCTTCAGACATGCATGTAGCTCGTGTGGCTTCCTATAGACACGTATGGGTAACTCGTTTGGTTTCGGAAGGAATGACTTTATAAAAAAATCGGTCATAGTTCTCGATATGGGTAGACACTATTTCTATCGAGCCGCTAGATCAGTCTTTGCTAGTGTACGCTAAGTCGCTAAGCATTGCCTTTCAAAAGTTTTCCGTAGTAGGCAGGGGCGGAGCTAGGAAAATTATACGGATGGGGCAAAAATAAAATTTTATTGTGCTTCTTTATAGTTTTAAGAGGGCAAAATCTTAAATTTGTCATTAATATCTTTAAAAAATATATTTTTTACGTAATTTCAAAAATTATGTGAGGGCAGCTGCCCCCACTGCCCTCATTCTAGCTCCGCCCCTTGTATTAGGATATCAAGTTTCAGAAATGAAAATATAATATTTGTTGTTAATATTATGTATGGTAGGTGCGGTATAAGCTTTAGAGCAAAAGAAAATTTATATATTCATTCCCACAATTTTTTAAAATCTTATCTTATCTTAAATATAAATAATTAAATCAAAACTCCATGGAGAAATCTGAACCTTTCGATAGAGTTTTTCAATTTGATCCAACGATGTAATATTAAATTAAATTAAAAATAATTGTCCAAGGGGAACCGTGTTTGTCGACCTTTTCTTGATAAATTTGTGATCGTATTTATCGATGACATTTTAGTATATTCTAAATCCGAATCAGAACATGAAATGCATTTGAGGTTAGTATTGGAAACCTTAAAGAGAGAACATTTGTATGCAAAGTTTTCTAAATGTGAATTTTGGATTCGGGAAGTACAGTTTTTGGGTCATATTATTTGTAATGATGGTGTTAAAGTTGATCCTTCAAAGATTGAAGCTGTAATGAATTGGAAAGCTCCAAAGTCTGCTTCAGAAATAAAGAGTTTTCTTGGATTGGCGGGTTATTACCGGAAGTTTATTAAAGATTTTTCTAAAATTGCCGGTTCGTTGACAAAGTTGACCCGTAAGGATGAAAAGTTTGTATGGACTGAACAACAGGAAACAGCTTTTCAGACTCTGAAACAGTTGTTATGTCAGGCTCCTGTGTTAGCATTGCCAGATGGGTCCGATGATTTTATTGTTTATTGTGATGCATCGATTGCTGGTTTGGGATGTGTTTTGATGCAACGAGATCGTGTGATTGCTTATGCTTCTCGTCAGCTCAAACCTCATGAAAGAAATTATCCTACCAATGATTTAGAGCTTGCAGCGGTTGTGTTTGCTTTGAAAATCTGGAGGCATTACTTGTATGGTACCAAATGTATTATTTGTACAGATCACAAGAGTCTTCAGTATATATTTTCGCAGCAAGAGTTGAATATGCGTCAGAGACGATGGTTAGAGTTAATCAAAGACTATGATTGTGAAATTAAATACCATCCAGGGAAAGCCAATGTGGTTGCTGATGCTTTAAGCCGCAAGGTAACTTCTGATCGAGTTTATGTTATGCGTTTAGAAGTTTCTTATGATTTGGTAGCTCAGATAAAAGTTGCACAGTTAGAGGCTTTGTTAGATCATAATTTGAAATCTGAAATTATGTTGAATCGAAAGGAATTGTTATTGGATGATTCGAGAGGATTAAAAACCTTTCAGTCTCGTGTTTGGATTCCTTTGTTTGGTGGTCTTCGGGATGTTATTCTGAATGAAGCCCATAAGTCCAGATTGTCTGTACATCCTGGAAGTACGAAAATGTATAATGACTTGAAACCTTTGTATTGGTGGCCTACAATGAAGATGGATGTAGCAAGGTTTGTTAATTCTTGTCATATTTGTTCTCAAGTTAAATCTGAACACAAGAAGCCGTATGGATCGTTAAAACAGCTTGAGATTCCTGAATGGAAGTGGGAACATTTGACTATGGATTTTGTTACAAAGTTACCTAAGACTGTTAAGGGAAATGACATGGTTTGGGTCATTGTTGATCGATTGACCAAAAGTGCCCATTTTCTAGCTACCAGTGAAACTGCATCTCTGAGTAAGCTTGCACAGTTGTATATGAATGAGATTGTTACTCGGCATGGTATTCCATTATCGATTGTATCTGATAGAGATCCGAGGTTTGTATCTTATTTTTGGCAAAGTTTGCAGCATGAATTGGGTACACGTGTGAATCTTAGTACATCTTATCATCCTCAGACAGATTGTAACACCCCCAAATTTGATGATTTGCGGAAGCTTGATTTGGGTGTTACTAATTAATAACAAAGCACAAAGATATATAGTAAACGACTCTATATGCGTCGTTTTAACAGAATATATTGATAATAGAAATGTTTACAACATTTAAAGCTTTACATAGCTCGAGTTTAAATAAAATGAGATTTCAGTACATAAGTACTTGTACAAAATATACTAATGCAAGAAAATCTCAATCGTCTGTATGCTGACTCGAGCTAAAAGTCCTGAAGCAGAAACATCCTACTGCTTGGTACCTGCGATATATGCTAAAAGGTCAGCTAAAAGCTGGTGAGCTCACAGGTTTGAAATCAGTTAATATAGTATGAACCGCAAGATTTAAATAATGAATTGCATCCAGCAATTAAATAATGAATTGCATCCAGCAATTAAATGATAGTCATCGTGTATACAGCCATGAGCACATAGTTGAGCTTAACTCGAGGGCCGGGTCCCCTATAGAGAATTTCGGGCGAGGTTGCCTCCACGAATGCCTAATCCACATTCGTCTTCCCAAATATTAGTACGTCCGTTTACCCGGTTAGTGCTTGCTAACCCGGACGAGGTGGGTCAATCCTATATGGTACCATATACTAATATTCACGCTACAACGTATTAACAACTATGCTGACGGAGGACTTTAAAATGATTAGTTTCGAAAAACTCATGTAGTATATGAAAAGTTGGTACTTGCGTTCACATGTTAAAAGTTGAGCAATATATCACACCCCTGAGTAAAACAGTAAAAGGGGGGCTATGAGACTCACCTGAGTCTGAAAGCGTTTAAACAAACGTAAGTTGATTAGCCGAGTATGAAGTCCAAAGACTTGTAACCTGAGGGTGTCCACGACACGCGATGGTTATAAACATGATTGGGTATCTCAAAAGATCACCCTTGTAGTTGTTACACAACTATATATATGTCCAAATTACTACGATTTGGTTGATTTGTTAAGTGTTTGAAAACATGTACGGCCCGTTGGTGACGGATTTGTAATAATAATCTCAACTATTATTATTTTGATTTCGTGGCGTTTTACTTGAAAAATGTGTTTTGATTGTGTTTTAGAAGCCGTTACGGAATCTAAGTACGGGGGTCCGGGGGCAGAGCCCCTGGTAGCGGGGTCCAAGGGGCGGCAGCCCCTGGCCGGGTCCAAGGGGCAGAGCCCCTGGCTGGGGTCGAGCTGCCAGGTCAGCTTGGAAAATTTTTATTTCTACTATATTACTTTGACGAAAAACGCATCTGGGATCTGAATTCGGGTAAAATCGAGTGATAAATTTCGAGTCTCAACACTTAGTAAAAAATCTGAGTTTTCTGTGTTTTGCGACACAATATGCGACACAAAGGTTGTCATGCGACACAAGGGTTGTGTCGCATAGGAATGCGACACAATGTCTATGCGAAACAAGGGTTGTGTCGCATAGATGCGAGATGCTGATTCAACAGCGACATAGTGATTGTGTCGTATGGTGTATGCGACATAGTGGTTGTGTCGCAGGACTTGCGACACTAATTATCGGGTACGACACAAGGTGCGACACAGGGGCTTTTATACGACACAAATGCCAAAATACGACACAACATGCGACACAAGGCTTGTGTCGCATGGATGAACATCAGCCCAGAAAGTCCTGCTGTCAAGGTTTTTCCGGCCAAAAATCCATTTTAAACTCGTTTTCAGGTTATAAAATCGTGTTCACTACATTGTAATGGACATAAACAAGTGATAATAACAACTACAATTGAAAAATACTGAGAATCGAGAGATTTCGGGATTTTGTCGGAAACTTACAAATTGCTGAAATGAAAATCCGGAAAGATAGCGTTGTAGATCGTCGCGAGGTGGTCGTGAATCTCTAAAAATATTGATGATACGAGCGCGTATAATGGTGTTATTTGTCGATTTTGTGAGTTTGGTGTGTTTGGTGAGTTGAAAGAAAAAGAGAGGAAAAAGAGAGAGAAAAGGAGAAAGTGAAAGAAATGAGGAAAGAAAATGAGAAGTGGGAGGTTATCCCCACTTTTCAGTTTGCGCCCCGCGTTCCGCGTGGTGTTCGTTTTCTCCGTCTTTTAAACGTTAAATAATTATTTTACATTTTAATTATAAGTTTTAAAATACAATTTATTACGCGATATATTGTTTAAATATTTTACTAATCAATTTATATTTGGGTTATTAAATTGTAAGTTAATTTGTTTGCGCGTTTTACATTTGTAAATCATATAAGTTTTGCTTGTATAATCCAAATGAATACGAAATATTATCATAATAATATTTTTGATATAAAAGCGTTATTTAATAAAATTGGTCACCAACGTCCGTATTAAATTGAATCGAAATACATTCGATTTAAATTGCGTACGATTTAATCAAATCGCATTTTCGTATATATATTCAACAATATATATATAATTCGATACATTAATTAGCCTAACACAGAACTAATTACATGTATTAACATATGATTAGGCACTAATTACTAGTCCTAATTTGGCGGGTGTTACATTCTCCCCCTGTTAAGAGAATTTCGTCCCGAAATTTAGCTCGAAGTCGTGTTTGATGTAGAATCAGTGAATAGTTGAGGATATTTGAGTCGCATTTGGTCTTCCCGTTCCCAGGTGAATTCCGGACCACGCCGCGAATTCCATCTGACCTTGACGATGAGAATACGACTTTGTTTCAGTTGTTTGACCTCACGGTCCATAAATTCAGCGGGTTCCTCAACGAAGTGAAGTGTATTGTCAACACGAATTTCATCTAGTGGGATAATAAGTGTCTCATCAGACAGACACTTCTTCAAATTTGAAATATGAAAAGTCGGATGCACGCTGCTGAGTTCGGATGGCAGCTGCAATCGATAAGCTACGGAGCCAATCCGTTCGAGGATCTCAAAAGTCCCAATGTACCTGGGGTTCAACTTCCCGCGTTTACCAAAACGGATGACGCCTTTCCAAGGCGATACCTTTAAGAGTACTCGATCCCCAACTTGGAACTCGAGTGGTTTGCGTCTCACATCAGCATAACTTTTCTGACGATCATGTGCGGATTTGAGTCGGTTTTGGATTTCCACAATCTTCTCAGTGGTGACATGTATGAGTTCAGGACCAGTGAGTTGACTATCTCCCACTTCGGTCCAACAAATAGGTGATCGGCACTTACGACCGTACAGTGCCTCAAAAGGTGCGGTTTTGATGCTGGCATGATAGCTGTTATTGTACGAGAATTCGCACAACGGTAGATGTCTTTCCCAGTTTGTACCGAAATCAACTACGCAGGCGCGTAGCATATCTTCCAATGTCTGAATGGTTCGTTCACTTTGGCCATCGGTTTGAGGATGATACGCGGTGCTCATATCGAGACGAGTACCCATTGCTTTTTGAAGTGATTGCCAAAAGTGAGAGGTGAAACGGGCATCTCTGTCAGAGATGATCGAGAGTGGAACGCCGTGATGAGAAACGACTTCCTTGATGTAGATTTGTGCGAGGCGCTCCATTTTATCGTTTTCCTTGGTTGCCAGGAAATGAGCAGATTTTGTGAGGCGGTCAACGATCACCCAAATGGTATCGCAACCGTTCGATGACTTGGGAAGTTTGGTTATGAAATCCATGGAAATTTGTTCCCATTTCCATTCAGGGATTTCGGGTTGTTGGAGTAAGCCAGAAGGTTTCTGATGTTCGGTTTTGACTTTCGAGCAAGTAAGGCACTTGCTGACATAAGTGGCGATTTTGGCTTTCATGTTCGGCCACCAATAAAATTCCTTGATGCCGTGGTACATCTTATCGGATCCCGGATGGATAGAATATTTGGACTTGTGAGCCTCATCCATCACCAAGTCTCGTAGTTTTCCAAAATTTGGCAGCCAGATTCGATTGGAGAAAAACCTAATCCCGTTAGATTTGATTTCAAATTGTTTGTCAATACCCCGTAAGGCTTCATTTTTGATGTTTTCAGGTTTCGGGGCTTCGATCTGAGCGGTATGAATTTGAATAGTAAGATCGTTATGAATGGTCATACTGAGAGCTCGGACTCGAAGTGGTTTCGGTCGTTCCTTTCGGCTGAGGGCATTGGCTACAACATTAGCCTTCCCTGGATGGTACTTGATCTCGCATTCGTAATCGGTAAGCAACTCGACCCATCGACGTTGCCTCATATTGAGATCCTTCTGATCGAATATATGTTGGAGACTTTTGTGGTCGGTAAAGATGGTGCACTTAGTGCCGTAGAGATAATGTCTCCAGATCTTGAGAGCAAAAACGACAGCTCCAAGTTCGAGATCATGAGTGGTGTAGTTCTTTTCATGAATTTTCAGCTGTCGTGAAGCATAGGCAATGACCTTGTCCCGTTGCATCAGCACGCAACTGAGACCTTGGTGAGAAGCATCGCAGTATACCACGAAGTCATCGGTGCCTTCGGGTAAGGATAGAATTGGAGCACTGCAAAGCTTTTGTTTCAGAAGTTGGAACGCTGACTCTTGTTTATCGCAGTATACCATAAAGTGGCAGTGTGTGACACCCGTCAAATTAGGACTAGATTTTAGTTCCTAATCAATTAGAAATACATGTAATTAGTGCTATGTGTTAGGCTAATTGTATGTATCAAAATATATATGGATGAATATATATATATATATATATATATATATATATATATATATATATATATATATATATATCAGTACTCGATTAGATTTAATCGTTCATTTTCAAATCGGCCGAATTCCGATTCAATTATACGGCGTTGGTAAAAATCAAGTAATTAAGTAATATGGAATTGTTATTTAATACCCTCATAATTATTATATATTATTTTGATAATATATCAAGTATCTCGTATCGTACAAATCAAACGTCCACGACAAAACTATATATAAATAATGAATTATTATTGAAATTAATAGTTATTATTTACATCAGATAAAATAAAACATATTTCGTTTTATACCATTTTAATCAAACGCGACGAAACCAATTAAATCCTATCCGTCTCTCAAACATAAAACAAAGATATATTTTATATCTCGTTAAATGTATTTTTATAAAATACTTCAAATGAAAATACGTACGATATTATTTTTAGAAAATTATTGTTTTAAAATATTATACTACTTTTCGATCGGGTACAAAAACACGGGTATTTTGTACCACGAATAGGAGCCCAACCGACTCCAATTATTGGAGTCGGATGAACACCAAACGCACCCTTACTCCCTCATTTCATTTCATTTTCTATCTATCTATCTATCTCAATCTCTCTCTCGGTTCTTTCTCTCTTCAAAAACAAAAACAACAACAATAATTTATAACAAGATCATCATCATCAGCTGGAAATCATCATCATCTTTATCGTTCATCATCATCATCCGTGCATCATCTTCATTTTCAATCATAAATCATTGTAAGGAACATCATTAACTTAAACTTTGTAATTTTGTATTTAAATAGCGTTTATTATCATATAGTAACGTTAGGATTGATGATTGTTGGTTAGATTGCGGATTAAGATGGGTTTGGGTGATTTTTGGAACGACAGACCTGAACCAGACCTCGGAATACGGCGTATTCAAGGGAATACGGCGTATTCCCGCCCAGAAAACATGAACACGGCGTATTCAAGGGAATACGGCGTATTCCCTCTATTTTTCATGAATACGGTCGTATTCAAAGGAATACGGCGTATTCCCCACAAATGCCACCAATCCGGCGGATTCAAGGGAATCCGGCGGATTCCCCCTTTATATTTCATGATCCAACGGATCAATAAACTAGCCCGGCGAATTCTAGCTAAAACAGAACAAATAAATTTTCGAAAACGTCGACGATTTAAGAACTTAAAACAAGATAGCTTCTCGATGAAAAATTTATTGTAACGGATTGGGCTCAAATTCGCTCGGTCATTCAAAAACAACCCAATGGTCAAGGCTAAGTACCTTAGCCTAGTCAGTTTTAGGCCATCCGGAGTCATCTAGGGGTCGAAAATGGCATATTTTAGTATTCGGACCCCCGTTTTTCCATAAACTTAAAACTAAAGGTTTACACTAAGTGTCAGACATCGCGACATATTTCATACTCATACGATACAACATTTAAACACTTCAAATATGCTTTTATAAGTTCACAACAAATGAAAGTAGTAATAATAATTGAAGAATTATTATTTCAATCAATCACCAACGACCCGTATCCATTTTCACAAACTCAAAACATAATCATTAACCAAAGTATTTGGTCAAAACTAGTTAAGGGAATAACTAGCATAGATGGTCCGTAGTGTCATCAAATCAATTAAACCTTGCGCGTTTGATACGCCCGGCAAGTTTCAAGAATCTAATCATTTATCAAAACCTTGCGCGTCTAAGACGCCCTGCAGGTTCAGTCGTTGTAACGACATCAAATCATTGTGAATCATTATAATTGTTGGCTAACAATTCAATAGGCTCAGGTGAGTCTCATAGCCCCTATTTTAAATGCTTTTACCTAGGGGTGAGATACATGATCGTTTTGTTTTACATGTGAACGCAAGTATCAAATTATCACGTATGCTGCATGAGTTGTTTTCATCTAATCAATCAAAGTCCTCTGAAGCATAGTTCTGTTAATATGATTTAGCGTGAATGTTAGTGTATGGTACCATATGGGATTGACAATCCCCGTCCGAGTTAGCAAGCACTAACCTGTCAAACGGACGCATTATCATTTGTTCAAACGTATGTTGATTAGGCATACGCATAGAGGCACCCTCGATCAGGCACTTGATTGTGATCCTGACCCCTCAGTTAAGCTCAGACTATGTGCTCATGTTAGTTGTATCAATCTTTACTTATTTGTTTAATTACAAATATTCATGTGATACTCATTATTCAATTATTTACATGCTTTGTAAATCAAATCATTAAATCTTGCGGTTCACAAATCATACATTATCATATCAAACCTGTGAGCTCACCAGCTTTATAGCTGACCTTTTAGCATGTTATCTCAGGTACTCAGCAGTAGGTTGGACTGCCCATCAGGATACTGTAGCTCGAGTCGCATGAAATCATATAATCATCAAGAGATTTCCTTGCATTTCTATATTTTGTATAAATTAGATATGTATTAGAATCTCTCAAGTAAATTATGCGAACTCACATTTTGAAAACAATTATGTAATTTCTATTACATCTATGTATTTTATCAAACGACGCATGTAGTGGTCGTTCATTATGTAATCTTGTGCTTAGTGTATTGATTAGTCGCGCCCCGAACCGACCCGCTTCCGCATCATAATTTGGGGGTGCGACACAGTGGCTCGTGAAAAGTTGAAAGCTGCACGTGATAGACAGAAACAATATGCAGATCCTAAACGTCGACCTGTTACTTTTGTTGAAGGTGAACTTGTTTATCTGAAGGTTTTGCCTTGGAAAGGGGTAATACGATTTGGGAAACGTGGCAAATTGGCTCCTCGATATATTGGACCGTTTAGAATTCGTCAGATTGTTAATGATCAGTCTGTGACATTGGATCTTCCTCCAGAGCTTGCTGGTATTCATGATACATTTAACATTTGTTATTTGAGGAAATGTAACGTAGAGGACCAGTCTCAGATTCTTCATTTGAAAGATTTGAAAGTTGATCAGAGTCAGAAGTTAGTTGAAGAACCAGTTGAACTTCTTGACCGAAAAGTGACTAAACTTAGGAAGAAACAGATTCCCATGGTATTGGTGAAATGGAGACATAGTTTAGGTGAAAACCTAACGTGGGAAACAGAGGATAGTATGAGATCCAGATATCCTGGATTATTTGATCGTGATGAGATTTCGGGGGCGAAATCTTCTTAAGGGGGGAAGAGTTGTAACATCCTCTCTTCTGGTCCGGTAATTTCTAATTTTAAATTGATATATTTAATTGTATTAGAAATTATTTGATAGATATGTTTAAATTGCGAAACTTAGTTAAATAAGCCTTAGGACTTATTGTGCTTAGTAAATTATTGCTTGTTTTAATTTACTATAGTTGACGGTGCAATAAAATAAGTTTCTCGCAAATGGGTTTTAGGTTCCAGACAATAGATTGAAAGGGGATTAGTTTTAAGTGGATGCGGGTCGGTGTAAAAGTTAACCGACTTATAAACTTTCCCAAATAGGAAAGCTCCTCACTTTCCACTTTTAGAAACTTATAACCTAAACCTCTAAAACCCTAAGAAATCAAAAATCAAAGCTAAGTTTTAACCAAAAACTTGTGAATTAGCAGCTGTGATCTCTTGATAACATAATCATCATCATCATCTAGTTGAAACTTGTAAATTGGTGAGTTCTTGATTTTATTTAGTACATAGTTTGATTTAATTGATGTTGATTGATGATTTTGATGTTATTACATGTTTTAACATGCATATATGATGATATGTGAGCTAAAAACTGTTGCTGTAATCGTTGTTGTGGTTTTTAGTTATGGTTTTTACTTGCTGAGATTATGCTATGACAGGAACAGGGTTTCTGCGCGAAACCCGGGAATCCGGCGGATTCCCCTGAATCCGGCGGATTCCCCCGAAAGTGAAAACCAGAAAATTTGGTGAATACGGCGTATTCAGTAACGTATTCAAGAACGTATTCGTTAGAAATTGGTCTGATCAAAATTGGAAACGAAATGGTGTTGAATCCGGTTGGGAATCCGGCGGATTCAAATGAATCCGGACGGATTCAGATGAATCCGGCGGATTCAAATGAATCCGGACGGATTAAGATGAATCCGGCGGATTCAACACTTTTTCAGGAAATGTGATTTTTGAATGAAATTCTTTTAACCTTTAATGTGTTAATATTACTTGATTGATATGTGAATGTATTATCCAAATGTAGATATATTGATTGTGATATAATTATTGTGAACTGTATCCATATAAGTAATATTCGAATATAAGTTATGGTTTTAAGAACGTCTTTACTAACTTATATTTGATTGTAAATTCTCAGATAATCAAAGAGCTCAGCGAGATAAGACGGCTGAGTAAGTGAAACGAGATAATCAGGTGAGTGGATTTGAAACTCACAGTTTGATTTGGTTGTGTCAGTTTGATTTCAATAAGTAATTATAGGATTACTATTGATAGTATGTTAACCTTGAAATGATATGCCATTTGATTGGTTGTTTGATGAACATTGAATTGAAATGTATAATCCAGAGGTCAACTAGATTGTTGGTTGGACTTGATTGCTAATGTTGGTCAACACAGGGTTGCGTACATGTGTTGATGGAGATTAGCATTTAGTTAGCGGTTAATCACTGTTTTGGCCTACAGTTGATTTAAGAGTTCTGATAGGGCCACCCGGCACAGGGTCCTTAGGAACCACCGTTCCTCTTGACGATATTTGTTGCATTATTGATTGTGAACGGATTGATAGCTAAATTGAATTGTAGTTGATAATTCATTCACTTAGCTTCGTGCTAATCCCTCAATTTACTTCCTGCAGGTGATGTATATTATGTGGGTAGTCAGGAAGGATGTTTTGATGCTGGGAATGTTTGAAACTTGCAACTCTGATCCAGTTTGTAATAAATAATGTTTTATAGTATATAATGCCCCGGGTTTGTAAACATGTTAACTATGTTTGTTTAGTAGTTAAACATATTGTATAAAGGTTTGCGAAAATTTCTAGCAGAATTCTAATGGAATATGTATTTAAAGTATTCGCTTCCGCCAAACTTAATATTATAATGTTATATTAAATGAGGGGCGTTATATCCTCCCCCTAGACAGCATGTTCCATCAGCAGTTGATTCAGTCAGAGGGCAGACTTTGAGGAATAGCAGGATATCCAGAGTTTCCACACGGGCCACCATTGTTCAGAGTCAGAGGATTCTCAGGAGTGTCAGCCCTGTAGCTGCACCGATTGATCCAGTATCCTCTCATAGACAGACTGATTTATTCAGAGGACACTCTCAGCCGAAGACACCCGAGATTCCATTAGACAGCTTTGACATGCCCGCATGGGAATTCATTGATGATTTGATACGGCAGGGAGTATTCACTACAGGTACACCAGATGCAGAGGCTGATCGAGATGCATCAGACGAAGGCACCCACTATCAGCATGATGATTCTTCATCAGATGAGACATCTCCTGGACCTATAGTATCTTCAGCAGCAGTATCACCACCAGCCGAGCACTAGATTGCTCCGCTTTCTGACTTCTTTCAATTTTCTAGCAAGACTTTATTATTATTGTATCTGATGTACTGTGGTTGCATAGACATCAACTCTATCCATTTACTGCTTTATTATGTTACTTTTGTTACTAGCAGCTATTATTTAAATTGTTGAGTGGCATGTTTGTATGATTCAAACACTATAGAAGATCAAAAGCAAAGAAAACTGTGGGCCTCGCCATGAAGAACGCTATGAGACGTAAGCTACAAACCACGAGCCAGCAGACTTCTAACGAGTAGCCGACAACACGCGCAACAAAATCGGTACACCGTTCCAAAACCCTCTACCCGTTTAATGCGCTGATTATCTCATCCAATATTCCAAAAACTAAGTGTGTGATACTAAAAACCACACTACGCTTAAGCAACAATCCGAAAATAAGTAGAATCTCTAAGTGTGGGATACTTCAACAAGAGGTACTCAACAGATAGATTAGAACATTAGGGACAATGTTCCTCTAAGTGTGGGATATACGGTCTCCAACCGCAAGTTTTACCTCTTGTCCGTAAAGCAAACAATATTTTCATCAAAAGGTTAAAAATGGAAAAAATTTCAAAAATTTTCGGATTCAAAAACATTATTCTTCATGAATCCTATCTTTCAAGACCATAAATTATAGTGAGAAACGAGTCTTAACAACGAAACAAAACCGTTTTAGAATAAGATACGGACGAAAAGGGCAACACATGGCTAGGCACACATTGACCAAAACCTTCGATTCGTGAGGATTGAGCCCATAATAAGCATTCGCTTTTAATGCTTTACTTTACGTTTCATGTGTGCGCCGATGTATGCATTTGAATTAGAACTTGCTCTTGTAATGCATTTCGAGATCACATCGATGAGTGCCATACATGGCATAGATACAACCTATATGAAACACCCCGAAACGTGACCAAATTTTTTTTTTTTTAAAACATACATTTTTAATTACTTGCACTTACTTATAATGGTCCCAAAACACTGGCTAATACATTACTTGGTTATAATCAACACTTAAAAAAAACAAAGTTGTTGGACACAAGCTGAATCCGGCCGGATTCACGGGAATCCGTCGGATTCCCCACTATTTCAGACCCAACTTTTGACCAGAACTGAAACTAAGCAATCCGTTCTTGAATACGCCCCGGAATCCGCCCGGATTCATGGCAATCCGCCGGATTCCCATGAATCCGCCGGATTCCCAACTCCAGCAGCAGAATCCAGAGTCTGCACATTTTGATACCAAAACTCGACGTTTGACAACACATAACTTTTAATCTGTAATACCTGAGATCATAATATTTTGCAGACATCTTTCAAATGGTCAAATGAACATAACTCAACTTTCACTTTTTCAAAATTCTCGTTTTAACCCATTTTGACACGTGAACTAGTTTTCGACCATTTTTGACTAAAAATATGAACATGTCAAATTCTAAAATACATCAAATCTGACTTCCAACTTTTGACTACACCTTTCAACTTGACTTTAGAACTTGTGACAAACAAAACTATTGACTTTCGACACCTTTGACCCATTTTGACACTTAGACACTTGATGACCCATTTGGGCACCAAATAGACCAATTTCAATCTTTGACTAACCAATAGCATACATTCTTACTCAGTTGACTTTTAAAAGTCAAACAAAACACTTTTCATTCACATTCACTTAAGCATTAACGTTTTCAAGTCTCACTACATTTAACTTTAACCAAAACATCAAATTTCACAAGTGAGACTTACTAACTTTTACAAGATTAACTAAAAACTTAAACTTTACAAACGGGGGTGTTATTGTATCGTGAGCATGATCAAAAGGGATAAAACTCATTACCAACCAAGCAATGAGCTCCACCACTAGCTTTCCATAACCTTCTTTCCCGATTCCTCCTTTACCTTACTTGAACTTCCTGAAACATGTTAAACACAACACATAAGCATAAATGCTTAGTAAGTAAATGGACTCTAACAATTAAAATCTGCAACAAGTTAAGGATCCATAACATCTAACATGCCGAATTCCGAAGAATTGACATCAAACTAAGCTAATGACATAGTCATTACTTAGATACCACCAAGCGAATGATAATTCACTCCTTGGCTCCACATATCCAAATACTTACCTTTTCACTTGCACAAATAATTACTTGAACTCTTCACACTTGATCACCTATTCACATAATCATATAAACACTTATCAATTACACATTTAACTACTCTTTCTTACTTCTCACATGTAAATTAGAAGTTAAATCCTATAACCTCCAATTATCTAACATAAGTTCCATACACATGACTACATAATCACATGTATTTGGGTAATTGAAACTAATTCTTATCATTAACACTTCCATACATCATAGACATCACTAATTAGTGATCAAACATACTCATAATAATTCAATTACCCACTAAACACATGATTATAAGGTTATCAACATAACTAATACAATTAAATCATTCTTTCTAACTTATAAACATGTATGGAACTTAGTTTCATTCAATTATCCAATTACCCATCAAAATCACTAACTTAGGGTTTATGTAACTTAAACCCTAACTTAAATTAAACAAGCTAAAGCATCACACATACCTTAGGATTGATGAATTGAATATTAGAAACCTTTAATTACACAAACCCTAGCTTGATTCACCTCTTCTTCTTGCTTCTCTCTCTAAAATCGTCTCTCTCTCTCTAGAAATGCTCTGTACGTAATTCTTACTTTCTGGAAATGGAAAGGGATAGAAGCTACAGGATTTTATCTACAATATTTCACATAAACCCCTCATCATTGCTAATATGACAATTTCTACCCTCTAACCCATTTTCTTTACATAGCTAGTCTACTAACTAATTTCTAACACATAACAATTATTTCATATAACATAATATTATATACATATAATTTAAACAACTAAACGTATATAATATAATTTAAAATTACAAAATTTGGGGCGTTACAACTCTCCCCCACTTATTCAGGATTGTGTCCTCACAATCCATTCCTGATACAAAGCCGGATAATACTTAATAATCTCATGCTCCGGTTCCCATGTAAACTCTGATCCTTTTCTGTGCTTCCACTGAACTTTGAACAACTTAATCTCTTTATTTCTCAATCTCTTAACTTTCTCTTCTAGAATCATTATCGGTTGTTCTACATAGTTCTATTGGTCATTAATCTCTATCTCTTCTAAAGATACATACGAAGCCTCATCCACCAAACACTTCCTTAAGTATGATACGTGGAAAGTGCTGTGGATTCCTGCTAGCTCTTCCGGTAGCTCAAGTCTATAAGCTACTTTTCCTACTCTTTCTAGAATCTTAAATGGACCGATAAACCGAGGACTTAACTTTCCTCGTTTTCTGAAACGTATAATGCCTTTCCATGGGGATACTTTTAACATCACTCTATCTCCAACTTGAAATTCAATTGGGCGTCTTCTAACATCGGCATAAGACTTTTGACGGTCCTGTGCCATTTTCAAACGTTCTCTGACTTGATCAATCTTTTCAGCTGTTTTCTGTACAATATCAGTATTACCCAATTCTCGCTGACCAATTTCACCCCAACAAATTGGAGTTCGACATTTCCTTCCATAAAGCATTTCATATGGTGGCATACCTATACTCGCGTGGTAACTATTATTATATGAAAACTCTGCCAAAGGTAAATGTTCATCCCAATTACCACCGAAATCAATAGCACAAGCTCTTAACATGTCTTCTAATGTCTGAATAGTTCTTTCACTCTGACCATCAGTCTGCGGATGAAAAGCTGAGCTCAAGTTAACACGAGTACCCAAGTCTTCTTGAAACTTGTTCCAAAACCTGGAAGTAAATCTACTATCCCGATCAGAAACAATGGAAAGAGGTACTCCATGACGTGCCACCACTTATTGAACATACAAATCTGCAAGTGCTTCTGAAGTATACGTCTCTTTAATTGGCAGAAATATAACACTTTTCGTCAACCGATCCACAATCACCCAAATTGTATCATGCTGACGTCGGGTCTTTGGCAATTTGGTGATTAGATCCATAGTAACATGCTCCCATTTCCAGACAGGAATATCCAAGGGTTGCATCATTCCCATTGGCTTTTGATGTTCTGCTTTCACCTGTAAACAAGTTAGACATTGCTCGACATATTTAACAATCTCTCTCTTCATACCTGGCCACCAATAATCTGCTTTTAAATCATGATACATCTTAGTGGCTCCAGGATGAATAGAATATCTGGATCTATGCGCCTCATCAAGCAATAATTTCTTTAACTCTGCTGACTTTGGAATCCATATTCTGCCATATCGAATCTTTAATCCTCGGGAATCTTCAACAATATTCTGAATCTGGCCTTTAATACGTTCCATCTTCCAATCACCTTTCTGCCAAACACTCTGCTGCACCTCTTTAATCTGATCGAACAAACTTGGAGAGACTGTAATTCGAAGAGATCTAACAATCAAGGCATGATGCATTGCCTTTCTACTGAGAGCATCTGCAACTACATTCGCTTTTCCAGGATGATAAAAGATTTCACAATCATAATCTTTCACCAAATCTAACCAACGTCTCTGTCTCATATTAAGATCTCTCTGATCAAAGAAATACTTAAGACTTTTATGATCAGTATAAATAGTGCACTTTACTCCATACAAATAATGCCTCCATATCTTAAGGGCAAAGACAACTGCTGCAAGTTCTAAATCATGTGCTGGATATCCTTTCTCATGTTCTTTCAACTGTCTCGAGGCATAAGCTATTACTCTTCCACGTTGCATCAATACACAACCTAATCCATTATAAGAGGCATCACAATATACAACCATATCTTCAGTACCATCGGGAAGTACTAAGATAGGTGCCTGACTTAACTTTAATTTAAGGATTCTGAAGGCCTGTTCATGCTCATCTTTCCATTCATACTTGATATTCTTACGAGTAAGCTTTGTGAGTGGAGTAGCAATTTTGGAGAAATCCTGGATAAACCGTCTATAATACCCGGCTAAACCCAGAAAACTCCTTACCTCAGTCGGATTGGTTGGGGGTTCCCATTTCATCACCGCCTCGACTTTGGTAGGATCTACTTTAATTCCCTTACTGTTTACAACATGACCCAGAAAATGAACTTCACGAAGCCAAAATTCACATTTCGAGAACTTGGCATAAAGCTTTTCAATACGTAACATTTGCAAAACTTGCCTTAAATGAAGTTCATGTTCACCAGCAGACTTAGAATAAACGAGAATATCGTCAATAAACACAATTACAGATCTATCGAGCATTGGACGACATACCCGATTCATAAGATCCATAAAAGCGGCTGGTGCATTAGTCAGACCAAATGGCATCACCACAAACTCATAGTGACCGTATCTGGTTCTAAAAGCTGTTTTAGACACATCCTCTTCTCGAACCTTGAGTTGGTGATAACCAGAACGTAAATCAATCTTAGAAAAATAGCTGGCACCTTGCAACTGGTCAAACAAATCATCAATCCTAGGTAAGGGATACCTATTCTTGATGGTGACTTTATTCAATTCCCGATAATCTATACACATACGCATTGTACCATCCTTTTTCTTGACAAACAAAATTGGAGCACCCCATGGAGAACTACTCGGACGAATAAACCCCTTATCTAACAATTCTTGTAACTGTTTCATCAATTCTTGCATTTCTGAAGGGGCAAGTCTATACGGAGTCTTAGCAATAGGAGTAGCTCCAGGGATAAGGTCTATACGAAACTCGACTTGCCTATCGGGTGGAATACCCGGTAGCTCGTCAGGAAAAACATCGGGAAACTCCTTTACAATAGGAATCTCCGCGAGTTTTGGAATACTTTTATGAAGATCTACCACGTGGGCCAAAAAGGCTTGACAACCACGTGACAAATGACGTTTGGCACGAGCAAAGGTACATATGGATAAGGAAGGCTTTTTCTTTTCCCCATAAATATCAATCACTCCCCCACTTGGAGTATTGATACGGATAATCTTTTTCTCACACTGAATTATAGCATTATACCTACCTAGCCAATCCATACCCACTACTACATCAAACTCACCCATTGGCATTGGAATGAGATTAATAATAAAAGATTCATTACTAATCTGTAATTGACACGCACGGAACACATTAGCAACATAAACTATTCTATCATCTGCAACCTCAACATCCAGTGGAGTGTCTAACTCAATAAGGGGAATAGAGAATTTCTGACTAAACTTTTCTGACACAAAAGATCGTGAAGCTCCCAAATCGAATAATACGTGTGCAGGCATTAAATTTACAAGAAAGGTACCTGTCAGGACATCGGGGGCTCGCTGAGCTTCCTCAGCAGTGATTTGGAAGGAACGGCCCTTAGATTTTGGAACTTCTACAGCTTTCTTTTCTGAAGTTCTTCGAGGTGCTGAAGAAGTAGGCCGGTTCCCAAGTTTCGGACATTCTGATTTTATGTGCCCCGGTTCATAACAATTATAACATACACGGATTGAGTTTGGACAATCTCGGCCAAAATGACCTTCTTGCCCACATTGATAACATGCGTTAGTGCCAAACTTGCATTCTCCAAAGTGTTTTCGATGGCACTTTTTACATTCAGCTGGCACCGGTCTATCATCCTTCTTTGTACTCCCACTCGGTCTAAACTTCTTTGATGAACCGGAACTTTGCTCACTTTTTCTTTTGGCAGCTGCCACTTGTTCATCTTTCTTTAATTCCAATTCCTGAAATCGCGCTTCATCTATCATCTCTTCAAGTGTCTGACATCTCTTTGGAAGTACATACTTTCTAATTTCCTTTCTCAGGACCTTATGAAAATGATTCATAAGCATCCTTGGATTATCCATATACTCTGGACAAAAACGAGCTCTATCCAGAAAATTCCCCACCAATTCATTCACTGATTCATTTGTTTGCTCCATAGCTAAAAACTCTTGACGAATTCTGTTCAAATCTGCGTCTTGAGAATACGTGCTTTCAAACATTACTTTAAACTCTTCCCACGTCAATTTGCTAATAACCTCATCACCCTTTGTTCTACATTGTACATTCCACCACCACTTAGCACGATTCTTTAAAAGATTAGCTGCATACCTTACTTTAAACTTGTTTGGACAATCCACAGTAGCGAATGCCCCTTCTACCTCTGAAATCCAACGATAACATTTAATTGGATCCAGATCACCATCATACTCTGGTGGGTTGCAAGCTGAGAAGTCTCTATAACTAATCTTTTTCTGCTCTTCCTGAATATTAACTTGTGGGATTTCCCCTGGTCTAGGCATAACTACTTCTCCTCTCCCTTTCTGCATTTCTTCACTTACAATCTTTCTTACCGTGTCTGTAATCGTCGTCACTAGAAACGGAAGGGATGCTTCCTGAGCCTGACTAACCTCTTTAGACACAAGGGATTTTATACCTTCCCAAGACAATTCGGTGTCAGGAATAGGAGACCTTGGTCTTTCATTACCGCCTCCTGCCTCATTATCTTGGGCTCTATTACCCTGGTTAAATCCAAGAGTAAGATCTATTTCTTGCTCATCCATCTTTACTGAAAGTAGACATAGAAAAATTAACTCGACTTACTTAATATTTACAAGTCTACTTTATCTGTACTTCTAACATCTAACACTAACAATAGCTAATAACTTATCCTCTAATGTTTCGTGATTTCCATAGATACCCATATGGTAATATGATAATCATTGCGTTGGCCAGGCGCACTAATTATCGTATTAGAATATAACATATCCAAAGTCCACACGACACACTTTGATTCAAAATCATTAGCACACATAATCGCGTACACATAACGGTTCTAAATCATGCTCAATACAATAATTAAAGTGGTCTAAGATCAAGTACCCACTAATGGTGAATACCCGAATCCCTTAAACCGTGCTCTGATACCAACTTGAAACACCCCGAAACGTGACCAAATTTTTTTTTTTTTTTTAAAACATACATTTTTAATTACTTGCACTTACTTATAATGGTCCCAAAACACTGGCTAATACATTACTTGGTTATAATCAACACTTAAAAAAAACAAAGTTGCTGGACACAAGCTGAATCCGGCCGGATTCACGGGAATCCGCCGGATTCCCCACTATTTCAGACCCAACTTTTGACCAGAACTGAAACTAAGCAATCCGTTCTTGAATACGCCCCGGAATCCGCCCGGATTCATGGCAATCCGCCGGATTCCCATGAATCCGCCGGATTCCCAACTCCAGCAGCAGAATCCAGAGTCTGCACATTTTGATACCAAAACTCGAACTTTGACAACACATAACTTTTAATCTGTAATACCTGAGATCATAAAATTTTGCAGACATCTTTCAAATGGTCAAATGAACATAACTCAACTTTCACTTTTTCAAAATTCTCTTTTTAACCCATTTTGACACGTGAACTAGTTTTCGACCATTTTTGACTAAAAATATGAACATGTCAAATTCTAAAATACATCAAATCTGACTTCCAACTTTTGACTACACCTTTCAACTTGACTTTAGAACTTGTGACAAACAAAACCATTGACTTTCGACACCTTTGACCCATTTTGACACTTAGACACTTGATGACCCATTTGGGCACCAAATAGACCCATTTCAATCTTTGACTAACCAATAGCATACATTCTTACTCAGTTGACTTTTAAAAGTCAAACAAAACACTTTTCATTCACATTCACTTAAGCATTAACGTTTTCAAGTCTCACTACATTTAACTTTAACCAAAACATCAAATTTCACAAGTGAGACTTACTAACTTTTACAAGATTAACTAAAAACTTAAACTTTACAAACGGGGGTGTTATTGTATCGTGAGCATGATCAAAAGGGATAAAACTCATTACCAACCAAGCAATGAGCTCCACCACTAGCTTTCCATAACCTTCTTTCCCGATTCCTCCTTTACCTTACTTGAACTTCCTGAAACATGTTAAACACAACACATAAGCATAAATGCTTAGTAAGTAAATGGACTCTAACAATTAAAATCTGCAACAAGTTAAGGATCCATAACATCTAACATGCCGAATTCCGAAGAATTGACATCAAACTAAGCTAATGACATAGTCATTACTTAGATACCACCAAGCGAATGATAATTCACTCCTTGGCTCCACATATCCAAATACTTACCTTTTCACTTGCACAAATAATTACTTGAACTCTTCACACTTGATCACCTATTCACATAATCATATAAACACTTATCAATTACACATTTAACTACTCTTTCTTACTTCTCACATGTAAATTAGAAGTTAAATCCTATAACCTCCAATTATCTAACATAAGTTCCATACACATGACTACATAATCACATGTATTTGGGTAATTGAAACTAATTCTTATCATTAACACTTCCATACATCATAGACATCACTAATTAGTGATCAAACATACTCATAATAATTCAATTACCCACTAAACACATGATTATAAGGTTATCAACATAACTAATACAATTAAATCATTCTTTCTAACTTATAAACATGTATGGAACTTAGTTTCATTCAATTATCCAATTACCCATCAAAATCACTAACTTAGGGTTTATGTAACTTAAACCCTAACTTAAATTAAACAAGCTAAAGCATCACACATACCTTAGGATTGATGAATTGAAGATTAGAAACCTTTAATTACACAAACCCTAGCTTGATTCACCTCTTCTTCTTGCTTCTCTCTCTAAAATCGTCTCTCTCTCTCTCTAGAAATGCTCTGTACGTAATTCTTACTTTCTGGAAATGGAAAGGGATAGAAGCTACAGGATTTTATCTACAATATTTCACATAAACCCCTCATCATTGCTAATATGACAATTTCTACCCTCTAACCCATTTTCTTTACATAGCTAGTCTACTAACTAATTTCTAACACATAATAATTATTTCATATAACATAATATTATATACATATAATTTAAACAACTAAACGTATATAATATAATTTAAACTTACAAAATTTGGGGCGTTACAACTCTCCCCCACTTATTCAGGATTGTGTCCTCACAATCCATTCCTGATACAAAGCCGGATAATACTTAATAATCTCATGCTCCGGTTCCCATGTAAACTCTGATCCTTTTCTGTGCTTCCACTGAACTTTGAACAACTTAATCTCTTTATTTCTCAATCTCTTAACTTTCTCTTCTAGAATCATTATCGGTTGTTCTACATAGTTCAATTGGTCATTAATCTCTATCTCTTCTAAAGATACATACGAAGCCTCATCCACCAAACACTTCCTTAAGTATGATACGTGGAAAGTGCTGTGGATTCCTGCTAGCTCTTCCGGTAGCTCAAGTCTATAAGCTACTTTTCCTACTCTTTCTAGAATCTTAAATGGACCGATAAACCGAGGACTTAACTTTCCTCGTTTTCTGAAACGTATAATGCCTTTCCATGGGGATACTTTTAACATCACTCTATCTCCAACTTGAAATTCAATTGGGCGTCTTCTAACATCGGCATAAGACTTTTGACGGTCCTGTGCCATTTTCAAACGTTCTCTGACTTGATCAATCTTTTCAGCTGTTTTCTGTACAATATCAGTATTACCCAATTCTCGCTGACCAATTTCACCCCAACAAATTGGAGTTCGACATTTCCTTCCATAAAGCATTTCATATGGTGGCATACCTATACTCGTGTGGTAACTATTATTATATGAAAACTCTGCCAAAGATAAATGTTCATCCCAATTACCACCGAAATCAATAGCACAAGCTCTTAACATGTCTTCTAATGTCTGAATAGTTCTTTCACTCTGACCATCAGTCTGCGGATGAAAAGCTGTGCTCAAGTTAACACGAGTACCCAAGTCTTCTTGAAACTTGTTCCAAAACCTGGAAGTAAATCTACTATCCCGATCAGAAACAATGGAAAGAGGTACTCCATGACGTGCCACCACTTCTTGAACATACAAATCTGCAAGTGCTTCTGAAGTATACGTCTCTTTAATTGGCAGAAATATAGCACTTTTCGTCAACCGATCCACAATCACCCAAATTGTATCATGCTGACGTCGGGTCTTTGGCAATTTGGTGATTAGATCCATAGTAACATGCTCCCATTTCCAGACAGGAATATCCAAGGGTTGCATCATTCCCATTGGCTTTTGATGTTCTGCTTTCACCTGTAAACAAGTTAGACATTGCTCGACATATTTAACAATCTCTCTCTTCATACCTGGCCACCAATAATCTGCTTTTAAATCATGATACATCTTAGTGGCTCCAGGATGAATAGAATATCTGGATCTATGCGCCTCATCAAGCAATAATTTCTTTAACTCTGCTGACTTTGGAATCCATATTCTGCCATATCGAATCTTTAATCCTCGGGAATCTTCAACAATATTCTGAATCTGGCCTTTAATACGTTCCATCTTCCAATCACCTTTCTGCCAAACACTCTGCTGCACCTCTTTAATCTGATCGAACAAACTTGGAGAGACTGTAATTCGAAGAGATCTAACAATCAAGGCATGATGCATTGCCTTTCTACCGAGAGCATCTGCAACTACATTCGCTTTTCCAGGATGATAAAGGATTTCACAATCATAATCTTTCACCAAATCTAACCAACGTCTCTGTCTCATATTAAGATCTCTCTGATCAAAGAAATACTTAAGACTTTTATGATCAGTATAAATAGTGCACTTTACTCCATACAAATAATGCCTCCATATCTTAAGGGCAAAGACAACTGCTGCAAGTTCTAAATCATGTGCTGGATATCCTTTCTCATGTTCTTTCAACTGTCTCGAGGCATAAGCTATTACTCTTCCACGTTGCATCAATACACAACCTAATCCATTATAAGAGGCATCACAATATACAACCATATCTTCAGTACCATCGGGAAGTACTAAGATAGGTGCCTGACTTAACTTTAATTTAAGGATTCTGAAGGCCTGTTCATGCTCATCTTTCCATTCATACTTGATATTCTTACGAGTAAGCTTTGTGAGTGGAGTAGCAATTTTGGAGAAATCCTGGATAAACCGTCTATAATACCCGGCTAAACCCAGAAAACTCCTTACCTCAGTCGGATTGGTTGGGGGTTCCCATTTCATCACCGCCTCGACTTTGGTAGGATCTACTTTAATTCCCTTACTGTTTACAACATGACCCAGAAAATGAACTTCACGAAGCCAAAATTCACATTTCGAGAACTTGGCATAAAGCTTTTCAATACGTAACATTTGCAAAACTTGCCTTAAATGAAGTTCATGTTCACCAGCAGACTTAGAATAAACGAGAATATCGTCAATAAACACAATTACAGATCTATCGAGCATTGGACGACATACCCGATTCATAAGATCCATAAAAGCGGCTGGTGCATTAGTCAGACCAAATGGCATCACCACAAACTCATAGTGACCGTATCTGGTTCTAAAAGCTGTTTTAGACACATCCTCTTCTCGAACCTTGAGTTGGTGATAACCAGAACGTAAATCAATCTTAGAAAAATAGCTGGCACCTTGCAACTGGTCAAACAAATCATCAATCCTAGGTAAGGGATACCTATTCTTGATGGTGACTTTATTCAATTCCCGATAATCTATACACATACGCATTGTACCATCCTTTTTTCTTGACAAACAAAATTGGAGCACCCCATGGAGAACTACTCGGACGAATAAACCCTTTATCTAACAATTCTTGTAACTGTTTCATCAATTCTTGCATTTCTGAAGGGGCAAGTCTATACGGAGTCTTAGCAATAGGAGTAGCTCCAGGGATAAGGTCTATACGAAACTCGACTTGCCTATCGGGTGGAATACCCGGTAGCTCGTCAGGAAAAACATCGGGAAACTCCTTTACAATAGGAATCTCCGCGAGTTTTGGAATACTTTTCTGAAGATCTACCACGTGGGCCAAAAAGGCTTGACAACTACGTGACAAATGACGTTTGGCACGAGCAAAGGTACATATGGATAAGGAAGGCTTTTTCTTTTCCCCATAAATATCAATCACTCCCCCACTTGGAGTATTGATACGGATAATCTTTTTCTCACACTGAATTATAGCATTATACCTACCTAGCCAATCCATACCCACTACTACATCAAACTCACCCATTGGCATTGGAATGAGATTAATAATAAAAGATTCATTACTAATCTGTAATTGACACCCACGGAACACATTAGCAACATAAACTATTCTATCATCTGCAACCTCGACATCCAGTGGAGTGTCTAACTCAATAAGGGGAATAGAGAATTTCTGACTAAACTTTTCTGACACAAAAGATCGCGAAGCTCCCGAATCGAATAATACGTGTGCAGGCATTAAATTTACAAGAAAGGTACCTGTCAGGACATCGGGGGCTCGCTGAGCTTCCTCAGCAGTGATTTGGAAGGAACGGCCCTTAGATTTTGGAACTTCTACAGCTTTCTTTTCTGAAGTTCTTCGAGGTGCTGAAGAAGTAGGCCGGTTCCCAAGTTTCGGACATTCTGATTTTATGTGCCCCGGTTCATAACAATTATAACATACACGGATTGGGTTTGGACAATCTCGGCCAAAATGACCTTCTTGCCCACATTGATAACATGCGTTAGTGCCAAACTTGCATTCTCCAAAGTGTTTTCGATGGCACTTTTTACATTCAGCTGGCACCGGTCTATCATCCTTCTTTGTACTCCCACTCGGTCTAAACTTCTTTGATGAACCGGAACTTTGCTCACTTTTTCTTTTGGCAGCTGCCACTTGTTCATCTTTCTTTAATTCCAATTCCTGAAATCGCGCTTCATCTATCATCTCTTCAAGTGTCTGACATCTCTTTGGAAGTACATACTTTCTAATTTCCTTTCTCAGGACCTTATGAAAATGATTCATAAGCATCCTTGGATTATCCATATACTCTGGACAAAAACGAGCTCTATCCAGAAAATTCCCCACCAATTCATTCACTGATTCATTTGTTTGCTCCATAGCTAAAAACTCTTGACGAATTCTGTTCAAATCTGCGTCTTGAGAATACGTGCTTTCAAACATTACTTTAAACTCTTCCCACGTCAATTTGCTAATAACCTCATCACCCTTTGTTCTACATTGTACATTCCACCACCACTTAGCACGATTCTTTAAAAGATTAGCTGCATACCTTACTTTAAACTTGTTTGGACAATCCACAGTAGCGAATGCCCCTTCTACCTCTGAAATCCAACGATAACATTTAATTGGATCCAGATCACCATCATACTCTGGTGGGTTGCAAGCTGAGAAGTCTCTATAACTAATCTTTTTCTGCTCTTCCTGAATATTAACTTGTGGGATTTCCCCTGGTCTAGGCATAACTACTTCTCCTCTCCCTTTCTGCATTTCTTCACTTACAATCTTTCTTACCGTGTCTGTGATCGTCGTCACTAGAAACGGAAGGGATGCTTCCTGAGCCTGACTAACCTCTTTAGACACAAGGGATTTTATACCTTCCCAAGACAATTCGGTGTCAGGAATAGGAGACCTTGGTCTTTCATTACCGCCTCCTGCCTCATTATCTTGGGCTCTATTACCCTGGTTAAATCCAAGAGTAAGATCTATTTCTTGCTCATCCATCTTTACTGAAAGTAGACATAGAAAATTAACTCGACTTACTTAATATTTACAAGTCTACTTTATCTGTACTTCTAACATCTAACACTAACAATAGCTAATAACTTATCCTCTAATGTTTCGTGATTTCCATGGATACCCATATGGTAATATGATAATCATTGCGTTGGCCAGGCGCACTAATTATCGTATTAGAATATAACATATCCAAAGTCCACACGACACACTTTGATTCAAAATCATTAGCACACATAATCGCGTACACATAACGGTTCTAAATCATGCTCAATACAATAATTAAAGTGGTCTAAGATCAAGTACCCACTAATGGTGAATACCCGAATCCCTTAAACCGTGCTCTGATACCAACTTGAAACACCCCGAAACGTGACCAAATTTTTTTTTTTTTAAAACATACATTTTTAATTACTTGCACTTACTTATAATGGTCCCAAAACACTGGCTAATACATTACTTGGTTATAATCAACACTTAAAAAAAACAAAGTTGGTGGACACAAGCTGAATCCGGCCGGATTCACGGGAATCCGCCGGATTCCCCACTATTTCAGACCCAACTTTTGATCAGAACTGAAACTAAGCAATCCGTTCTTGAATACGCCCCGGAATCCGCCCGGATTCATGGCAATCCGCCGGATTCCCATGAATCCGCCGGATTCCCAACTCCAGCAGCAGAATCCAGAGTCTGCACATTTTGATACCAAAACTCGAACTTTGACAACACATAACTTTTAATCTGTAATACCTGAGATCATAAAATTTTGCAGACATCTTTCAAATGGTCAAATGAACATAACTCAACTTTCACTTTTTCAAAATTCTCGTTTTAACCCATTTTGACACGTGAACTAGTTTTCGACCATTTTTTACTAAAAATATGAACATGTCAAATTCTAAAATACATCAAATCTGACTTCCAACTTTTGACTACACCTTTCAACTTGACTTTAGAACTTGTGACAAACAAAACCATTGACTTTCGACACCTTTGACCCATTTTGACACTTAGACACTTGATGACCCATTTGGGCACCAAATAGACCCATTTCAATCTTTGACTAACCAATAGCATACATTCTTACTCAGTTGACTTTTAAAAGTCAAACAAAACACTTTTCATTCACATTCACTTAAGCATTAACGTTTTCAAGTCTCACTACATTTAACTTTAACCAAAACATCAAATTTCACAAGTGAGACTTACTAACTTTTACAAGATTAACTAAAAACTTAAACTTTACAAACGGGGGTGTTATTGTATCGTGAGCATGATCAAAAGGGATAAAACTCATTACCAACCAAGCAATGAGCTCCACCACTAGCTTTCCATAACCTTCTTTCCCGATTCCTCCTTTACCTTACTTGAACTTCCTGAAACATGTTAAACACAACACATAAGCATAAATGCTTAGTAAGTAAATGGACTCTAACAATTAAAATCTGCAACAAGTTAAGGATCCATAACATCTAACATGCCGAATTCCGAAGAATTGACATCAAACTAAGCTAATGACATAGTCATTACTTAGATACCACCAAGCGAATGATAATTCACTCCTTGGCTCCACATATCCAAATACTTACCTTTTCACTTGCACAAATAATTACTTGAACTCTTCACACTTGATCACCTATTCACATAATCATATAAACACTTATCAATTACACATTTAACTACTCTTTCTTACTTCTCACATGTAAATTAGAAGTTAAATCCTATAACCTCCAATTATCTAACATAAGTTCCATACACATGACTACATAATCACATGTATTTGGGTAATTGAAACTAATTCTTATCATTAACACTTCCATACATCATAGACATCACTAATTAGTGATCAAACATACTCATAATAATTCAATTACCCACTAAACACATGATTATAAGGTTATCAACATAACTAATACAATTAAATCATTCTTTCTAACTTATAAACATGTATGGAACTTAGTTTCATTCAATTATCCAATTACCCATCAAAATCACTAACTTAGGGTTTATGTAACTTAAACCCTAACTTAAATTAAACAAGCTAAAGCATCACACATACCTTAGGATTGATGAATTGAATATTAGAAACCTTTAATTACACAAACCCTAGCTTGATTCACCTCTTCTTCTTGCTTCTCTCTCTAAAATCGTCTCTCTCTCTCTAGAAATGCTCTGTACGTAATTCTTACTTTCTGGAAATGGAAAGGGATAGAAGCTACAGGATTTTATCTACAATATTTCACATAAACCCCTCATCATTGCTAATATGACAATTTCTACCCTCTAACCCATTTTCTTTACATAGCTAGTCTACTAACTAATTTCTAACACATAACAATTATTTCATATAACATAATATTATATACATATAATTTAAATAACTAAACGTATATAATATAATTTAAACTTACAAAATTTGGGGCGTTACACTATCTTGATGACTTCTAAGGAATCCAAACACCCTTGCACCACCAAACATCCACCCACTCAACATCCACTCTTCACACCCAATAAAAATCTACCAATATTTATCCCGAACCTACAGAAGTTTCGTCTTCTAACAAACTTTCAGAGACACTCTCAGTTTCCCAAGACTTTGGCAAGAAAGGCCATCACAACCCTATTGAAAAATCTTCAAGGCCAGAAAATATATAGAAGTCGGCATAATAGAAGAAAAGAAACCAAAAAGAAACAAAAAGAAAAGAATTATGCCGGCACGACCAAGAAAGAGGCCAAAAAGAAAAACCCAACGGAAAAGGCTACAAGTCTCTCCAAAAATATGAGAAACTCCAAAAAAAAGACTCTCTCAAGGAAAGCACCCTAGTTTCGAGAAAATACACAAACCCATCACACCCTTCAAAACCAAGCAACCGATTCCTTTCCAAGATATCTCGAGAGGTTAGTATCGTCCTCATCAAAAGTGATGGAGATTTGATTCTTGATCAAGTCTATGACGAGAATGATGCATGACTGGCTATCTGAGTGATTGACACTAGTAAGTAGGAAGCCCTAAACACCTGAGTGAATTGAGTGACCTACTTGTGAGGATTGCCTAGTCATGACCATCATATGAGTTGCTTGAAGAAAGTATCAAATTCTAGAGACCCTTAGTTTCTAGTAAAAACTCTTTCATAACTGCAATTCATATTCTTTGGAAATAGTATCTCTAAGGGCTAATGCGATTAGAATCTTTCCAGAAGCTTTTTATGAATGAGTTTGCTTAAGGACAAGCAAAGTTCTAAGTGTGGGATACTTGATATCGCGTAAAAAGTCATGTTTTTACTACCGATATCTCTCTCATTCTGGAATGATTCTTGGCATATTAACTCAAAACCATTACAAATCAGTAGTATTATGCCAAGATGGTCAAAACGAGGTTGCACGATGAAAATCAAGCAAAACGGATGAAAAACGAAGATTTCACACACGTTTGAAGATTCAAGGCATCAAAACGAGATTTCAAGATAAAAGTGCCCATCAATAACATCCATCTTACCTAAGATGTTCGTTTTCAAATTACGAATCCAACAGAAGAAGAATCAACAAAAACGGACGAAGAATGAAGATTCTACGTACGCCGGAAGATCCAAATGATTCGCACGACACATCTGAAGTTCAGAGACATATTTTTGGGATATCTTTTCATGAAAGTTTTCGTTTTTGAATTACGAATCCAACAAAAAAAGAATCAATGCAAACGGACGCATAACGAAGAAGATACGCGCAAAACGAGCAACGAGGCAACGGTCGATGAACCGGGGCTGGTGGCAGCCAGCCGCCGCCGGCCAGCCACCCAGCCGCCGGGTGCCAACCACCAGGCCGCCGGATGCTGCCCACCACCCATCCGGTTCCCGCTTTTTGGTCCTTGCGTGTACCCGGTGCTACACCTTTCCGTAACTTTACGTACCCGGTGCTAGACCTTTCCACAACTTTACGTACCTCGTGCCACTATATGCCCGTACCCGGTGCCACTACCTTTTTCACCTTTTGCTATTATGAGCTTCTACTTGCTAACATGCACCGAAACTCTCCTATAAATAGGAGGCATTAGGCTCATTCTAAAACACACACTCACATTCTCAAATTCACACTCATACACATACTCTCACTCATCCATTTTCACTTTCTCACTCTAAAAACTCTCTCATATTTTAGTCTAGAATTATTGTAATTAATCTTCGGATTAACGTAGAGGCTAGAGCGAACGTTAGGAGTTTGGAGATTCATCTTTGTACGTGTGAACGAGTTGTCAATTATCATAATACGCTGCTACGCATTTATTTCCGGGTGATATCTCAACCTTTATCATACTTGCTTTATTTCATATTATAATTATGTATTATTGCTTTGTATGTGATTTGTCTATTGCCATGAATTGTGAGTAGTCTATTATGGTGATTGTTGAAGATGTAGATGATTATAAGTAAGGATGACATTATATGATTAGTGTACGACAACCGTAATGTGATGTGACGGCCCCTATTCGACTGTTTATTTGATATAGTACTGGAAACGCCTCAAGCGGAGTACAAATGCATGGAATTCAATAAACGACCGAAGGTAGTTACATCACTAGAATCAGCTCTGGTTTACAGTTGGAATTCCGAAGGGATAATACAACTTCACAACTAACTGGTATATCCTACGAAAGTCAATGCACAATAAAATGATGTTCGTGAAACACGTTTAGATAAAATAGGAATTAATGACCCTTGTATCGTTGAGACTTTATGAACTTGAGTTTAATTTATGGAGTACCCTTTCTGGTTATCCACGTGACTGTAACCTAGTAATTAGGACCTGATCAACCTTAATTATGGTAAGTAGTTATCTGTGCCCATGACATGCAACAAGTAAGACACAGTGAACCCACTCGTTGTACATATTAGGTTTACATTTTCGCATTGCTTTACATTTAGTTAGTTTAGAGTGCCACTTTCACCGTCAATTACTCTCGACCGCATGTTTGATGTAAGAAGCAGTGGAACCATCATGTAAGGTACATTGTCCGATTATTGAAAGGCATGGTCTGCATATGAAACATGTTTTTATAAACTGCGAATAATCCAGGGATGTATAACTGTTTGAAAAGGAGGACTCAAGTCATAAGTTGAAGTAACCAAACCCTAATGCATGAAACAAGACTTAGGAATAAGAGTAAAGTCCTAGCGACCTAGAATCCTTAAAACAGTAAGTCTTACATAATCAACGGTCTAAACATACGAAGTCATTAATCTACATGCTAATGGAATAATAAACTATTTTAGGGGTTAAGAACGGTTGGACCTATGAGACGATACGCTACTGATTCATGCACCTCGGCATCAAGCCAAGATAGGTTGCTCATCTTTCAACTAGATGAGTATTGGAAGTTTGCGTATTGCTCCGATCAGAATCACGATAACCTAGTTCCTAGTGACATGCCAATGGGAAACTTAATTGGTAGGGTTCTAGAGTTTACACCTAATAGTTTATTCATAACATTAAGTATTGTCCCTGTTTAATCTGTCATCCTGAAACATTTATTATCAAAGTCTCAGCAATCACATATTTATCTTTATCTGCTTTCCTGCACTTTAATTTACTGCAATTTACTTTTCTGCATTTTAATTACCTGTCTTTAATTTAAAAACCCCCAAACCTACCTACTTTGTTCCATCCTAAATATTCTCCTACCGAAAGCACCAGCTTTAATCACTCACACGTTTGGATTCATAGAACGATCTTAGGTCGTACTTACCTCTTGCTAACCAGAGTAGGTAGTACGTATAATTTAAGCCCAGCTAATTATAAATTTTAAAACCCCTGTTGGCGCCCGATTAGTTACCATCAACGACACCGACGCTTTCGGGTGCCATCAGTTTAAGGTCGACTTAAGGTGCGAATTTGGAGGCTAAGGAGCTAGGGTTTGAAGGTTTTTAACCCTAGGAAAAGCTGGTTCGACAATTGGTTCGGTTTCTTTATCCTTGTAACTTTAATAACCCTATTAAGTTAATTTATGGATATTGTTTATTTGAATTACTTGTGAATTAGGTTTTCGTTATAACTGTTTGAATGAATGTTTATTGAGTTTATTATATGAATTTATGTTTATGTTGGAACTATATTATTGAATGTTTATTATACAAGAATTGTCTATATTATGATATATTAATGATTGTTCTTGACATAGTTAGACTGATTTATATTAAACGAGGATGACCATATTAAGTTTTTATAAATTAAGTGATTGTGTTTATGTCTTGATCTTAACCTTATGCGATACACGAAGAATATAATTCATTAATATAAAGTAATATTGTGATTCACGCCATACCGATGAAATTGTATTAATAAACTGCTGATAGATCTTAATAATTAGTGATACTTTGCATAACCTTATGATTGTGTTGCTATGATGAAGATTAGCTTAAGCTTAAGTAATTTTCTACATTAGTAATTCACCAGTAATAATAGCCAACAAGCAAATAGACATAAGTAAATATAATAAGTTTAATAAATAATAGTTTGAATAATTATAATCTTCTATCTAATTGAGTATTCTTAAGTTGTTCCTAAAACTTATCTATTAGAATCTGTATCAAAAGATAAATATAAATATGTTCGTTTGGAACTAAAACGTCCCCCTTATCTTGTATATTATTGTAAATTGGATCCTTTATTTGTATTATAATTGTAAATAGTTGTAATTAGGAGTAAATAGATAATTGGTTATAAATTAGAATCACGTTTCGTGTGTTCTTTGTGTTCGAATTTGGACTTACTTATAAAACTATATTATACGAACGGGTTAATCTTTCCTGAATTGTGTGATAGTATTATTTAGTATTTCCTTAATTTAAAACTTGTGATTATAATTGCCTATACTTAGCACACATCAAGTTTTTGGCGCCGCTGCCGGGGAACACTTAACCGGTTGGACTTTTGTTCTGCCGGGGAAAGCGGTGTATTTTAATTAAACTAATTATTTTCCCTGTATAATTTTTATTTCTAATACTTTGCAAAATCAATACGAAATATCGGCTCACCCATTGAGAATACTAACAAAAACAAAGGTATAAGGAGAGTAAAGCCCTACCTCATTGATTTATCATATAAGAGGTAAGGTGCTTCTCGAAAGAGATAGGTTTTTAATAAGCCTCGTGTGACACCCGGTCAAAAAGGGCCTAAATTAGGGGCCAATTTAAACCTTAATTACTCGTACTCGGTACGTGTTAAAACAAAAGTATCCGAATATTATATATGTATTTATATATATTTAATACAATGAATAAGTAATAATCGCGTACAAACAAATCTAAAAGAACACGCAAACTTAAATACGGACGTTGGTGAAAAACATTTTTAAATAATGTATTATTAACGAGAATAATAATTATTTACTTGATTGAAATTTTAAATACATTTTGTACACTGAAAACTATCCGTCAAAGTATGTTGAAACAAAGTTATATTTTTATAACTAACTAAAAGTATTTTTTATAAAATACTTCAATGGAAAACATATACGATTATATTTTAGAAATTTATCATTTGGAAAGATTATACTACATAACGATCGGGTACGTAAACACGGGTCCAAAATTACCACCAACCTCAATTATTGGAGCCGGTTTATACCGACTCCAATAATGTAAAACATACACACTCGCACACTCTCGTCTCTCTCGGCTCTCCCTTCTCCCTCTCTTTCGGATCATCAAACAAACAACAAAAATATTATCTTCATCATTAGCATAATCATAATCATCATCTTGGAATCATCATCATAATACGGTTCATCATCATCACCACCTCACGGTCTCGTTTTCACATTGTAAGAAAACTATAACTTTGTTTAAATTTGTGTTTTACAAACTTATATTATCATGTATCGAAGTTATATCTATGAATTATATCCGAAAAATTATGTTATAAACTGGTTTGGGGATGAACTACACGAACAGACGGAAAGAATCCACTCACCCGGACGGGTGGATCATGAAACCCGGACGGGTCACAAAACCCACCCGTACGGGTATGGGGCCCCACCACGGGTAACATGCATCCAGACCACAATCTTTTGTAGATTTGTAGCCCTCTGAGTCACGGTCGTTTGGGCAGCTTGATCGCCTAAATCCGAGTTCGTATGAGAGAGATATGGAAAAAAACGGTGCAACATAGTCAAAACAGCAAAACGCTTCATTTTTTCATATTTCCTTTCTCAATCTTTAACCTTAACACATGAGACCAACTTCAAGCTAAATAGGTATCTAAAGTTTATGAAATCAACTAGAAACAAGTACAAAAATTGTATTTTGGAATATAATCTCGAGTCGTTTCCAACGGGCCGTACATCTCTACAAAACTCGAACGGGAGATACAAACTTAAACATTTGGATATAATATAATCGGATACATATTGATACGGATAAATGTTAGACAATCAAATACTCATTAGAATCTCACGTGTTTAGGACACTAGGAGGTTTCAGGGATTGTCTATTCCACGTCGGATATACTCATTGCTCGGATAGACTCAGGTGAGTCTCACAACCCCACTTTTACTGTTTTTCTATTGGGGTGAGATACAACGCTTACTTGTTTTCGTGATCACAGTTATTCGGTTAGTTAAATTGATATTTAACTAGGTTAATTAAATGATTATTTATTTCGGTTAACCCTGTTGGTTACATTGTACGGTTATCATTGTTGGTCTTGATTTTTATTGTTCGGTTATTGCACGAGTGTTTTAATTCGGTAAAGTCCTCATCAGTGTATGATTCATTAACTTAATAAGGCGCGATTGCTAAAGGATAGTACTATCATGGGAGTGACGTCCCCGTCCGGGTTGCTAGCTAAAACCAAGTTAAAAACGGGCACTTTAGTAACTGTCAAGGGTGTATCACCAAGACGGGAGACAAAGATCGGGTTAGGCCTTGAATCATAGCTCAGTGCAATATCAGTGTCGGTCTTAACATTGTTCGGTAACCTTATTAGGTTAACTCATAGTTCGGGAACCTTAATTGGTTTATCATTGTTCGGTTTACATTGTTCATTTATTGTTGGTATTAAAATCATCGGATAATCATGTTGATCACATCAATGTTTATTTTAAACCTGTGAGATTCACCAGCTTTATAGCTGACATTTTAGTGTTGTATTCTCAGGTGACAGGCAACAGTAGGATGGCCCGCAGGATATGCTAGCTAGTACGAGTCGCATGCATCTAAACACTCATGAAGATTTTCTTGCATTATATTTTGTTAAACGTTGTGTACTAAAATCTTCAGAAATCATTTTGCGAACTCGCTATCCTTGTAAACTTATGACTTAAACTATGTAATTACTTTTAAAATGTATAAACGTCTCATGTAGAGTCGTTTGCTTATAATCTTGGTGTTTTGATATTTGATTAGTGGCACCCAAAACTCGCTTCCGCAAATCCAAAAATAGGGGGTGTCACAGATTGGTATCAGAGCATAAGGTTATAGCGAACTAGGTTGCATTTAGTGGGCCTAGACTATAACCGTTAGGCAGTATTCCTCATTAGATATGACTGGTTCAGTGATCACATCATACAAGTTTAATTTAACATAGCGTAGCTAACTATGTACAATTAAATGAAGATGGTGTGAGATCTGAAAGGGGTTATATTAAACAGGAATGCAATAGCTGACTCTGATCATGAGAGAACCGGGACTTCAAATTGTTTTGTGCTAGACACGACCAGGTGGATATATAGGTATATATTGTATATACATATACGATTAGGCTATTATGTAATATAGGTATATATACATACATAGGCCTCGAATATATCCTACGCTCCAGGCTATTATATATTGAAGGTATATGAATAGGCCTTATCTGACGATACTTTTGTTACCACCTACATCACTGTAACTGCCAAACATAGCTACTCCAACGTCCTTCGATATGAAGATTGGGACTTAGTATTTACTTACCGCCGCTTACCTAATTATACGCCTATAACATCTTGCAACACACTCCACTGTACCGTTCGGTAATCACTAGGAAACATGTTAGGTTTTCACAAACCAAGCCTTCTTTCGCCCATATTGTTCATAATTTCACTTTTATCCAAACAAACCTCGAATCACGATTTACAAACTCACCATATCACTTGTAAACCATATCCTGAAAACATTTGAAAACTCTCCGCCTACATCAAACCCTGTTGTCTACCGAATCATGATTTTCACCTGTGTTGTTGTATATTACAACATAAATATAAATACATATGTGATATGTCATGATTTGGTACAGACAACTCACCCATTTTCTTTTTGCTTTTGCAAGAATCATGCCGCCAAGACGAACCTACACTCAAGCTCAGGTTGATCAACTGGTTGCTGAAGCATTAATTGCGGGGCAACGGCGATCTGAAAGTTCTGAAACACCACCAAACTCTACTCCTGTTAAACCTTGCACCTATAAGGACTTCCTTAGCTGCCACCCTGTGAACTTCAAAGGCACTGAAGGTGCTATTGGCTTATTGCGATGGCTGGAGAAGACTGAGTCAGTCTTTCGCATCTGCAATTGCCCAGTGGACTGTAAAGTCAAGTTCTCCACTTACACCTTTATGGACGATGCTCTGACATGGTGGAATACTTATGCTGACTCTGTGGGCCATGACATTGCTCTGGAAACCCCTTGGGACGAACTGAAGAAAATGCTCAAAGATGAGTATTGTCCCAGGGATGATATTCAACAACTAGAGGCCGAATTTTGGCAACTTACTACCCAAGGCAATGACATTGCCGGCTATACCTCTAGGTTTAACCAACTAGCGCATCTGTGTCCATCTATGGTTAGTGAGGAATCCAAGCGTATCGAACGCTATATCTGGGGACTCCCTCCGCAAATCCAAGGGATGGTGACTTCGTCCAACTCTCCTACATTTTATGGTACTGTGCGTATGGCACACAAACTGATGGCACAGATTGTTCGCCAAGGAACATCTGTTGTCAAAAGTACTGGAAATCATTCGAGTGATAACAAGAGAAAATCTGAGGGAAATCCCGACAACCCGAGTTCGGCTACCAAAAAGCCTGCAACCATCAAGGTCAACACCTCTGGATCTGAAAGCAAGAAGGAGTACACTGGAACCAAGCCCTTTTGCTCAAAGTGTAAACGCCACCATGACGGGCCTTGTGGCACCCCCTGTGACAAGTGCCAACGTTATGGTCATTCTGCTAAGGATTGCCGAGCGAAAGCTTGTTTCGAGTGTGGAACTGTAGGGCACTTCAGAAGTGACTGTCCTCAACTAAAGGAGAACAAGAAAGGAAGGTTCTTCGTGCTAAAGGCTAGGGACCCTCAACCAGACCCTGATGCGGGTACGTACCTTTTCGCGTAATGTCTAATCTATTTCCTTGATGATGGAGGTACAATCGATTAGTTGATACGGTACATAATCCGGTATACATGATTAGGTATAAAAATCAGTTAAGATATAAGTTCGGAATTCACTTTGGTGATCTAGTTCGGTGATATTATTCGGGTTAGGTATTTGAAACCTATACATGTTAACATAGAACGGTTATACATCTTGTGCGGTATTGATAATTTCCCTGAAATACTCGGAATACAGTAAGATTTACAAAGTTCGGTGGACTATAAGTTCAATTCAGAGTTAAACTCAGTAATGTGGACCGACCCTGTCATGTAGACAATGGTCATGTAAAGATCGAAAATCTTACTTGCTGTTTGATATCTTTTATGTGTTCCCTAGATTCTGACTGCACGATAGGGTTAGGGAAAAACGACAATTTAGTTTCTATAGTTTCTATATGAGACGAGGGTTAGCTTACATATGTATAGGAATAACATGTCCTACACTGTATTATACTGGAAAACATACCGGTTATACCGGAAAACATACCGGTTAACTTTTACACTCTGGGTAACATCTCACATAAAACTAATGTATGCTAAACCACTTAGTTTGTATAGGAGGCTGATAGAGTCTAATTCATACTACGATGCTACTGTCTGTTACAAACTGTATGGACACAGCAAGACTCATTGGATTCGGTGGATTAAAAATCCAAAACATAGTAATACTTATTAATACGGGACGACCTGCAGGTCAGGTAGACATAACGGTCGGGTAGAATTCGGACCTCCCCATTTCTTGAGTAAACGGTAGGCTTAAGTCTAACAAGGGGAGAGAACTCGGATGTCTTAGTATTAGACATATCACATAGTTGGCCTTAGTAACACGCGGATCTAGGTTACGATTGAATTTCGGGACGAAATTCTCCTAACAAGGGGAGAATGTGACACCCGGTCAAAAATGGTCAAAATTAGGGGCCAATTTAAACCTTAATTACTCGTACTCGGTACGTGTTAAAACAAAAGTATCTGAATATTATATATGTATTTATATATATATAATACAATGAATAAGTAATAATCGCGTACAAACAAATCTAAAAGAACACGCAAACTTAAATACGGACGTTGGTGAAAATTTTTTTTAAATAATGTATTATTAACGAGAATAATAATTATTTACTTGATTGAAATTTTAAATACATTTTGTACACTGAAAACTATCCGTCAAAGTATGTTGAAACAAAGTTATATTTTTATAACTCACTAAAAGTATTTTTATAAAATACTTCAATGGAAAACATATACGATTATATTTTTTAGAAATTTATCATTTGGAAAGATTATACTACATAACGATCGGGTACGTAAACACGGGTTCAAAATTACCACCAACCTCAATTATTGGAGCCGGTTTATACCAACTCCAATAATGTAAAACACACACACTCGCACACTCTCGTCTCTCTCGGCTCTCCCTTCTCCCTCTCTTTCGGATCATCAAACAAACAACAACAACATTATCTTCATCATCTGCATAATCATAATCATCATCTTGGAATCATCATCATCATACGGTTCATCATCATCACCACCTCACGGTCTCGTTTTCACATTGTAAGAAAACTATAACTTTGTTTAAATTTGTGTTTTACAAACTTATATTATCATGTATCGAAGTTATATCTATGAATTATATCCGAAAAATTATGTTATAAACTGGTTTGGGGATGAACTACACGAACAGACGGAAAGAATCCACTCACCCGGACGGGTGGATCATGAAACCCGGACTGGTCACAAAACCCACCCGTACGGGTATGGGGCCCCACCACGGGTAACATGCATCCAGCCCACAATCTTTTGTAGATTTGTAGCCCTCTGAGTCACGGTCGTTTGGGCAGCTTGATCGCCTAAATCCGAGTTCGTATGAGAGAGATATGGAAAAAAACGGTGCAACATAGTCAAAACAGCAAAACGCTTCATTTTTTCATATTTCCTTTCTCAATCTTTAACCTTAACACATGAGACCAACTTCAAGCTAAATAGGTATCTAAAGTTTATGAAATCAACTAGAAACAAGTACAAAAATTGTATTTTGGAATATAATCTCGAGTCGTTTCCAACGGGCCGTACATCTCTACAAAACTCGAACGGGAGATACAAACTTAAACATTTGGATATAATATAATCGGATACATATTGATACGGATAAATGTTAGACAATCAAATACTCATTAGAATCTCACGTGTTTAGGACACTAGGAGGTTTCAGGGATTGTCTATTCCACGTCGGATATACTCATTGCTCGGATAGACTCAGGTGAGTCTCACAACCCCACTTTTACTGTTTTTCTATTGGGGTGAGATACAACGCTTACTTGTTTTCGTGATCACAGTTATTCGGTTAGTTAAATTGATATTTAACTAGGTTAATTAAATGATTATTTATTTCGGTTAACCCTGTTGGTTACATTGTACGGTTATCATTGTTGGTCTTGATTTTTATTGTTCGGTTATTGCACGAGTGTTTTAATTCGGTAAAGTCCTCATCAGTGTATGATTCATTAACTTAATAAGGCGCGATTGCTAAAGGATAGTACTATCATGGGAGTGACGTCCCCGTCCGGGTTGCTAGCTAAAACCAAGTTAAAAACGGGCACTTTAGTAACTGTCAAGGGTGTATCACCAAGACGGGAGGCAAAGATCGGGTTAGGCCTTGAATCATAGCTCAGTGCAATATCAGTGTCGGTCTTAACATTGTTCGGTAACCTTATTAGGTTAACTCATAGTTCGGGAACCTTAATTGGTTTATCATTGTTCGGTTTACATTGTTCATTTATTGTTGGTATTAAAATCATCGGATAATCATGTTGATCACATCAATGTTTATTTTAAACCTGTGAGATTCACCAGCTTTATAGCAGACCTTTTAGTGTTGTATTCTCAGGTGACAGGCAACAGTAGGATGGCCCGCAGGATATGCTAGCTAGTACGAGTCGCATGCATCTAAACACTCATGAAGATTTTCTTGCATTATATTTTATTAAACGTTGTGTACTAAAATCTTCAGAAATCATTTTGCGAACTCACTATCCTTGTAAACTTATGACTTAAACTATGTAATTACTTTTGAAATGTATAAACGTCTCATGTAGAGTCGTTTGCTTATAATCTTGGTGTTTTGATATTTGATTAGTGGCACCCAAAACTCGCTTCCGCAAATCCAAAAATAGGGGGTGTCACACCTCGCGCTGACCTGTTTCTCTGCTTTTGTGTACTATCAATGGAGCTACCGAGATCTATTGACTAGCTTTGTAAAAGAAATTTAACAAACCCACTATAATTTCAATCGTTGTATAAATAACTAACTTGCATTACTAACAAATAGGAAATTTGGGTTGGGTATTCTTTTTCGATTATTTAATTTTGAATGTGTTTTATTATTAATTATCGGGATTCATATACACCAACTTGAATATTTCTAACATATTACTAACATTTTCTTTTGAATTTAAAGTACTACTAAAATCTGTTTTTGTTGCAGATAGATGTATGACCCGGACACTTCATCCGGATCCACTTAGTCCATTTGACGAACCAGAACGAGAATTTCATTCTAGAAGACGATTATCATACGCGCCACCTAATTCGCCAGAACACGAAATTTCATCTGAGGAAGAAGACTTAATTTTTCATAACAATTTAGCCAAAACGGCTAAAAGAGGTTACTACTCCGATTCGGAGTTAGATAAAATACCTTCTAGACAACCTACAGTATATCCAAGCGATTCTGAACCGGAACAAATAAACATGGCAGACATAGCTAACATGACGCTTGAGGATTACACGATTCAAACTTGTGGAGATCCGAGACTGGGAGTGGTTAGGCCTGCCATAGCTAGAGAAGTAGAATTTGAGTTAAAGGGGCAATTTGTGAAAGAGTTAAGAGAAAATCCTTTCAAAGGAGAAGATAAAGAAGATGCAAACGAGCATGTTGAGAAAATTTTGAAAATTGCAGATATGTTTAATATTCCTAATGTTACAAGAGATCAGGTTATGTTACGAGTATTTCCTTTAACACTAAAGGATGGAGCTAAGAGATGGATTAATAATGAACCAGCCGGATCTATTACTACTTGGGAAGATCTTCGTACAAAATTTCTAAAAATGTATTGTACACCTTCCAAGACTTCGAAGATGATTGATGAGATTAGGAACTTTAAGCAGAAACCCGATGAATCTCTATATCAAGCTTGGGAAAGATATAAGGAGATGTTGCATAAATGCCCACAACATGATTTAAATGTCCAACAAGAAATAATGGTATTCTATAAAGGAGTTGATCGAGCAACACGTCAACAGTTAGATGCACAAGGCCCAGTACCTAAGAAAACTCCGGCAGTAGCAAAAGCCGGAATAGAAGAATTAGCTAAGCATTCTCAGTTATGGGATGATGGTTCATCTGGAAGAAAAAGGATATCTGAAGACAGTGATGGTCTAGCAGCTATTACAGCAAAATTGGAAAGTATGGGAAGAGATATTAAGAAAGTGAATGAACAAGTTCATGCAATCAGGATTGGTTGTGAAATATGTGGAGGAAGTCATCTAAAGGCAGAATGTCCTAATAATGATAGCGAAATGAATACTGAAGAAGTTATGTATGGTGATTTTCAAGGAAATCCAAATTATCGTCAAGTTTCTAATTTTAGAAGAGTTAATCAACCAGGACAACAGTATCAACAAGGAGAACCAGGTTACTATGTCAAAACAGGACAAAATCCGTCCTATTCTGACAAGATCAACTCGTTAGAAAGTATTTTGGGAAAAATGGTTGAAGCAAGTAATAAAAGAATGGATGATCATGATTCAAGGATGTGTAATAATGAAGCATCAATCAAACAAATTGAAGGATAAGTTTATCAGATTGCTAAAACATTACAGGAGAGATTTCCAGGAACATTGCCAGGATTTACTGAAACAAATCTAAAGGAGCAAGCTAAAGCAGTAATTACCAGAAGTGGTAAGAATGTTGACTCTCCTATTATAACTAATAAAATTGTTGAATCTGATCAGGTTGAAAAAGAAACAATTGATGAAGACATACAACCAAACAAAAAGAACATCGGAGAAAATAAGGTTAAAGAAGTCATCAAAGACTATACACCCCCACCTCCATATCCAGCTGCTCTGAGGAAGGACAAAGAAGATGAACAATACCACAAATTTCTGGAAAATCTGAAACAACTTCATATTAACATTCCTTTTGTTGAAGCTATAGCTCAAATGCCGAAGTACGCAAAATATCTTAAGGAGCTGTTGACAAACAAAAGTAAACTGGATAATGTGACAAAGGTGACAATGAATGCGAGATGCTCAGCAATAATGCAGAATAAACTACCTCCGAAAGTCAAAGATCCATGGAGTATTACTATACCTTGCAAAATTGGTGAAATGACTATTGAAAATGCATTAGCAGATTTAGGTGCTAGTATTTCATTAATGCCATATACTCTTTATATGCGATTAGGATTAGGGGAACCAAAACCTATTCGTATGTGTATTGAATTAGCTGACCTATCTGTGCAATACCCTAAGGGAATAGTTGAAAATGTTTTAATTAAAGTTGATAAATTTGTTTTTCCATGTGATTTCGTAATCTTAGATATGGTAGAAGACCCTAAAGTCCCTATTATATTAGGAAGACCATTTTTAGCAACTACACATGCCCTAATAGATGTTTTCAATAGAAAGATTACCATGAGATTAGGGAATGATAAAATTGTTTTTGATGTTAATAATTCCATGAAATTTCCTGGTTATGTGGATGATACTTGTTATTATTTAAATTCGTATGAATATATGGATAACCCTTCTTTTCAAGATTTTTAAAAAAAAGATCAAGCAGATACAGGAATTCTTACAGGATGGACTGAAGAGTTTGACACTGCAAAGGATTTGGCAGAATTTGATACGCTATTAGAGGAAGATGAAGATTTGGAAGAAGCAACAGTGGTTATTCAACAATATCCTGCAGAGGAATTAATACAGCCAGTTGCTAAAATTCTTAATAAAGAATTAATACCATATTCTGTCAACGATATTCCTTGTTTTAAAGAAGATATCTTTGAGATCAAGACATCTATTGAAGAACCACCACAGTTGGAACTTAAAGAGATACCATCACATTTAGAATATGCTTATTTACAAGGCACATCAGACTTGCTAGTTTCTAAACTATCAATAGCAGAGAAAGAACGATTAGTTCAGGTTCTTAAACAACATAAACAAGCAATAGCACGGAAAATTACGGATATTAAGGGAATCAGTCCTACATATTGCACTCATAAAATCTTGATGGAAAAAGATTTCAAGCCAGTCGTACAACCATTAAGAAGATTGAATCCGAATGTTAAAGACGTTGTCAGAAAAGAAATCATTAAATTGCTAGATTCAGGATTAATCTATCCTATTTCAGATAGTCCATGGGTAAGTCCAGTACATGTTGTACCAAAGAAAGGCGGAATAACGGTTATACCAAATGAAAAGAACGATTTGATACCAACAAGGACGGTAACGAGATGGAGAGTTTGTATTGATTGTCGTAAATTAAATGATGCTACCAGGAAAGATCATTTTCCATTACCATTTATTGATCAAATGATAGAAAGGCTAGCACGAAAGGAGTTCTATTATTTTCTGGATGGATTTTCAGGATATTTTCAAATACCGATTGCGGCCGAAGATCAAGATAAAACAACATTTACTTGTCCATTTGGTACTTTTGCTTATAAAAGGATGCCGTTTAGTTTATGTAATGCACCAGCTACATTTCAGCGTTGCATGATCGCAATATTTCATGATATGGTAGAAGATTTCATGGAAGTATTTATGGACGATTTCTCGGTATGTGGTGATTCATTTGATTCTTGTCTAAAGAATTTACAGAAGATGTTGCAGAGATGTGAAGGGGCAAATCTAGTTCTTAACTGGGAAAAATGTCACTTTATGGTTCGAGAAGGGATTGTTTTAGGTCATAAAATATCCAAAATAGGAATCGAGGTAGATCAAGCAAAAATTGAAGCCATTTCAAAATTACCTTATCCTACAAATATAAAAGGAATAAGGAGTTTTCTAGGACATGCTGGATTTTATCGGAGATTTATACCGGATTTTTCAAAAATAGCAAGACCGCTGAATCATTTGTTGGAAAAAGATGCAAAGTTCGAATTTACAGACAAATGCAAACAATCATTTGATGCATTAAAAGAAAAGTTAGTATCTGCTCCAGTTATGACAGGTCCAAACTAGAATTTACCTTTTGAATTAATGTGTGATGCTAGTGATTATGCGGTTAGAGCTGTTTTAGGGCAGAGAATTGATAAGAAGTTTAAGCCAATCTATTATGCCAGTAAGACATTAACGGATGCTCAGGAAAATTACACAACTACGGAAAAGGAACTTCTGGCAGTAGTTTTTGCCTTCGATAAATTTCGTTCATATCTTGTCTTAACTAAAACTGTGGTTTATACTGACCATTCTGCTTTGGAGTATTTGTTCAATAAGCAGGATGCGCACCCTCATTTATTGCGATGGATTCTTTTATTGCAGGAATTTGATATTGAAATCAAGGATAAGAAAGGAGCTGAAAATGTCGCAGCTGATCATTTGTCAAGGTTGGAAAATCCAGAGTTGGAAGCATTGGATGAGGAGGAAATTCAAGATTCATTTCCGGATGAGAAACTTATGACAGTACAAGAAATAACAAAGATACTTTGGTTTGCGAATTAAGCAAATTATTTGGTTACTAAAGTTCTACCGAGGTTGGATTGTCAGAAGAGGAAGAAATTCTTTTCTGATTTAAAGTATTATTTTTGGGAAGATCCATTTCTTTTCAGATACTGTGCGGATGGCATAATTAGAAGATGTGTACATGGTGAAGAAGCTCAACAGATTATAAAGCATTGTCATGAAGGACCAGTAGGCGGTCATAATGGACCAAGTTACACTGCAAAGAAAATATTTGACGCAGGTTTTTATTGGCCGACGATTTTTAAAGATACATACGCATTCGTTAAGAATTGTGATTCTTGCCAAAGAGCTGGGAATATTTCTAAACGTGATGAAATGCCGCAGACTAGTATACAGGTTTGTGAAATTTTTGATGTCTGGGGTATTGATTTTATGGGACCATTTCCTATGAGTCACGGTAATAGGTACATATTAGTAGCTGTGGATTATGTTTCCAAATGGGCAGAAGCAAAAGCATTACCTACGAATGATGCTAGAGTTGTGGTGAAATTTCTTAAACAATTATTTTCCAGATTTGGAACTCCCAAGGCATTGATCAGTGATCGAGGTACTCATTTTTGTAATACTCAATTAGAGAAGGTATTAAAAAGATATGGAGTTAGTCATCGATTTGCTACACCTTATCATCCACGGACTAGTGGACAAGTTGAAAATACCAATCATGCGTTAAAACGTATTTTGGAACGTTATGTTGGTTCCAATAGAAAAGAGTGGTCGGAAAAGTTAGATGATTCACTTTGGGCATATAGGACAGCATTTAAAACACCTACAGGTTGTACTCCGTATAGATTAATTTATGGAAAAGCTTGTCATTTACCAGTGGAAATAGAACACAAAGCATATTGGGTACTTCGAGAATGCAACATGGATACCGATGAGGTTGGTAAGCATCGCTTTTTACAGTTACATGAGTTAGATGAGCTTCGTTGGAATGCTTACGAGAATTCAATGTTTTATAAAGAAAGGACAAAGAAATGGCATGATGCAAGACTTCGAGGAGATAAAGAGTTTGTTGCTGGAGAACGTGTGCTTTTATACAATTCACGTATTCGGTTATTTCCGGGTAAATTGAAATCCAGATGGAGTGGACCGTTTGTTATTCACCAAGTTCATACAAATGGAAGTGTGGATTTAGTTGCCTTCAATGGAACTATTTTTACAGTCAACGGACATCGATTAAAGAAATATTATGAAGATACTGTTATTGAACATATTTCAGATGTAACTCTGGACGAATAAGTTATAAGAACATGTCGAACTTACCGACACTTAAACAAAAGTGCTTCTCGGGAGACAACCCGTGTTTATTTTTATATGTTATATTTTTCTTTTATGTTTTTATTTTCAGGTTTGAACTTTATGGGTGTGTTCCCTGGAAACCCTCACGAGACTATAACTCGTCCACTTGGGATACCGAGGGGTTTAAAGGCTTATTGCATATGCTAAATGCAATCGTGATTAACTACGAAAGCGTGGATGTTGTATATTATTTTTTCAAAGAGATCAAGGACTCAACCGAGCAGATTGTTCTTAGCCGATGATGAAATTTATAATTTCAGTCAGGGGAGTTTTCTGTTCTATTTTTCTTTCCCTTACTCACTTTTGTTAATTAATTTTTATACAATAAGAGAATTGTATAATTTAAGTGTGGGGATAGGGTTCGTAAGAAAAAGAATTTCTTTAATTAATTATTTAAGTTTCTATTGTTCTTAAATTTTTTTAAAAATTTAAAATTTAAAGTGAATAACTAAGTATTTATTAGTTAGAATACTTTTGTTAAAAGTTTTGTTTTGTATTTAAAAGTTTAGACTTCAATGTGGATTAACTGTTTTGTATATATAACGTAAGCTACCTTAATAAGGAGCAGTATATAGTTATGTGATATGATGTACTAATAGACAATCTATATGAAGATTTCTGAATTTTAATAAATTAATAAAATAATTTGTATATTATTTTATGGTACATAATATGATGTATGACATAAAAAGTCTTAAATTTTAAATTTATTATACAATAATTTTATATATCTTTTTACTTATGTAGAAATATTTGGGGGTATATATTGATGGTTTCCTCTGTTATACGAAAGTATAGACCTGGTCTCTATTAATATATACTTAAAAATTAAGCAAACGCAAGTCAAAAGTACTTGAAAAGTCTTAAAAATAAAAGATACCTAATGAGGTCGCCAAAATGGTTTGACCAAGTCTGGTTTTGCTTAAACCTGAATCAAGTTATGTCGCTCTGTTGCATGAAAATGCAGACCTGTCACCAATGTCTTGATTCTTAAAAATGTATTTTATATATTTAATGGGAATATAAAAGAAAATTGTTGTATATTGTATAATTAAGTTTAAAAGTATATCATATACACTAGTACAAATTTTGGCTTTGGTCACACCTAAAAAGTGTGACGATATGCATACGGTCACGCATGTTTTTCAACGTGTGTGTGACTAAAGGTGCCGCGACCATAGGGTGCATACGGCTACACTAAATGGTTAGTGGCCGTATCCATTTAAAAAGAGTGACCAAAACCATAAAATGTGTGACCATATGCTCTTTAAAATCAAGTAAAGGTGTATTATGTGTGACTATTGTTCATCCAATGGTCACTTGAAGTTTATGTTTGTGTGGCGTTTTGTAACGTTTAGTCACACAACGAGTGTTATTATTTTTGGAATTGGTCACATAAATTTAAGCCAGAAGTGGCCATAGGTGTTAAAAAGTGAGACCATATGGTATTTAAATCTAGTAAACGTGGATTTTGTGTGACTATTGTGCATCCAATGGCCACTTGAATTCTATGTTTGTGTGGCGTTATGTAACATTTAGTCACACAACGAGTGTTTTTTTTTTTGGATTTGGTCACATAAAATGAAGCCAAAAGTGGCCATAGGTGTTAATAAGCGTGACCAAATGCTCCTTAAAGCCAAGTAAACGTGGATTTTGTGTGGCGATTGTGCCTCAAATGGCCACTTGAATTCTATGTTTGTGTGGCGTTATGTAACATTTAGTCACACAACGAGTGCTTTTCTTTGGGATTTGGTCACACAAAAGTAAGCCAAAAGTGGCCATAGGTATTCATATGTGTGACCAAATTCTCTTTAAAGTCACATAAACCTGTATTTTGTGTGACTATTGTTAATCCAATGGCCACTCGAATTTTATGTTTGCGTGACGTTTGGTATCATTTAGTCACATAACAAGTCTTTTATTTTTGGATTTGGTCACATATATAGAATATAACCTAATGTGGCCATAGGTGTTAATATGTGTGACCATATGATCTTTAAAGTCACGTAAACCTGTATTTTGTGTGACTATTGTTAATCCAATGGCCACTCGAATTTTATGTTTGCGTGACGTTTGGTATCATTTAGTCACATAACAAGTGTTTTATTTTTGGATTTGGTCACATATATAGAATATAACCTAATGTGGCCATAGGTGTTAATATGTGTGACCATATGATCTTTAAAGTCATGTAAACTTGTATTTTGTGCGACTATTGTTAATCCAATGGCCACTTGAATTTTATGTTTGCGTGACGTTTGGTATCATTTAGTCACACAACAAGTGTTTTATTTTTGGATTTGGTCACATATATAGAATAAAACCAAATGTGGCCATAGGTATTAATATGTGTGACCATATGATCTTTAAAGTCACGTGAACCTGTTTTTTGTGTGACTATTGTTCATCCAATGGCCACATGAATATTTTTTTTGTGTGACGTTTGGTATCATTTAGTCACACAACGAGTGTTTTATTTTTGGATTTGGTCACATATATAGAATTAAACCAAATGTGGCCGTAGGTGTTAATATGTGTGACCATATGATCTTTAAAGTCACGTGAACCTGTATTTTGTGTGACTATTGTTAATCCAATGGCCACTCGAATTTTATGTTTGCGTGACGTTTGGTATCATTTAGTCACACAACGAGTCAATCAAAGTGTGACCGTATTATGTGAGCGCATCATTTAGTCACATATAAGAAATCAATATTTAGTGTGACAATTGGAATATTATATATATATATATATATATATATATATATATATATATATATATATATATATATATATATATATATATATGTATATATATATTATAACACGACAAATTAAAATTGGAATAATATATATGTACATAATTAACTCCATACATGTACCCAAACTAATATTGGAATATTGTTTTAGATGATAATAATAACCGAATAAATGTATCAAAATTATAAAGTAATTATACATGATCACAGTTGCAAGGCCTTTTGACTCTTGAGTCTCATCTTCGCTTGCTTTTGCACGGCATCACTAGATACAAAAACCGATGCGGTGCGCCTTTTCTTTGATACTTCTGGTGCAGTTTTGTTTTCCGCATACGCCAATTGACCTGAAGTAGGTGGTGTTACCTGTAAAAGACAAAAGCCGCATATATATGTATCAAACATGAATATTAATATATGAAGAATTATATATGTATACGTAGGTAGATATAGGTTGTTAAAAACGTATACGTACTGTATGTACCTCCTCCTCAAATACCACTTGCTCCTTCGGCCATGCATAAAAACCACCTACTGCCTGCAAAGCAGTTTTGACACCATTGTCTACAACGTCCGGTAAAAAAGCTGCATCCACCAACGATGTACCAACAGACACTCTGTAGCAATCCTTTGGGAGTACTTTGCTATGAAGCATCTGTTTTCCACTCGACACGTATACGGTACCCAAAGCAATTGTGTTTGACTTCTTTAGGTTCCACAGTTTACACTTGAATACCTAAACAAAATGAAATGATGACGATTAATATAAATATATATACTAATTATAACTAAGCATAAGCCTCTGTCTTAAACGGTGAAGATTTCAGATATGCACAGAGTATAACTCACAATAAATACCCTGTAATTGCATTCTAATTAAATTCAGAATTGTATAAACCAATATTTCAACAAATAATTAATAGCACTTCATATTTACCGATTTCAATATTTTCCAGCAGCATCATATCATGTATATATATATATGTATGCAATATCAGAATTAGATGAAACTTAAATTCAGAATTGTATAAACCAATATTTCAACAAATAATTAATAGCACTTCATATTTACCGATTTCAATATTTTCCAGCAGCATCATATCATGTATATATATATATATATATATATATATATATATATATATATATATATATGTATGCAATATCAGAATTAGATGAAACTTAATTGAATAATGTTTCAACATGCTGAAATACATATATATACCTGCAGCGTTGGTGGTGTTGGAGACCGTTTCTTTTGTGATCGGGACGACCGGTTAGGTTCAACCGTGTTCTCTTGTGAATCAGGCGTCCTGTTTGCTGACTTGTTAACTGCTTCTTCAACAGTCTCCTATATAAAACAAGGCAAACAAGTAATTATTGTAAATGGGAGTGACTCTTGAACTAGCAGTGCTTTGAATGACTAGCTGTACTTTGAATACAACTAGCAGTGGCAAAACTAGCTTGATTTTGCAGTAGCAGTGGGAGTGACTCTTGAACTAGCAGTGGGAGTGACTCTTGAACTAGCAGTGGGAGTACATGACTTGGCCCTTTTAGGTTCTTCAATTCCACTGCAAAATCAATGTAATTCTAATGTTTTATTACTTAATTACAATTTTGTCTTTTTGGTTGATCATGCTAGTTGCAAGTCCTTTAGGCCTGTCAAAACTAGCTTCCTGCCCACTTCCAACCACACTTGATGACCTTATTTGGCACTCCTGATCTGCAGTTCCAATGGTTGCTTTAGGATTAACGTCCACTGATGGAGACACCTGCAATATATATAAAGAAATACATATATCCGTTAGCTGCAATATAAATTAATGAATAATATGTTAGCATAATTACTTAATTAATACAAGAATTAAATGTCTTTCCTCCGATGGCAGGTTTTGAGTTGACATTGAATTAATTTTCGCCTCTTGTGCAGTCAACTTGGCCATCACTTGTGCCACCTGGTTGGACAACGTTTCTATAACTTTGTCTTTGTCTTCACAGGCACGTCTCTCTGCTGCAAGTTCTGCTTGAAGTAATTTCATCTGTTCGGCATCTGCTGCTTTTCTGCTTCGAGCTGCTGGAAGATGAAAATACTTGTTGATTGTCACTCCACTTCCTACTCCTCTGGCATACCCTCCCTTTTCCTTTCCAAATACCTCTGTCATTGCATCGTTGCCATGAGCAAGCTGTAAGGTTCCGGTTTTGATCTTCTCGTGAGTGTCTATCTGCATTATAGATTCCAACAGCCAGTAGTTAATTGATTTATCGAAAGTAAACTACATGAACTATTTAAACGGAAAATTTGCATGTCAAATTAATGCTTACTACTTCTTGTCCCTTCTCTTTAGTCATTTAGTCTAGAAATAACCCGGCTTTGTTTTGCCTTCCTCTCAACCACAATATACCACGTGGGGGTTCTTCATGTGTTTCGATTACTTTTTCTTCGATCTTATAATCATCAAATCAACACACATGTAAATTAGTCAAATTACCAATTAACATGTAAGCATATAAAATTGAAAACAGAAACAGAGTACACTAGCTTTCTGTGTATTTTACTTTGATCTTATATATAATTGATACATATAATGTACAAAATAGAAACATACATTATATATGTAAATGTAATTACCAATTTCTTTTTCACATGTACGTAGCCACCTCGTCCCATGGTATGCGGATAAACCGACTTGGAGCGCGCCTCTTTTGACGCATCCGACTTTTTCTAATTACAGAACAAAATGATTATTAGATGGCATTAATGTGCAAACACAATAATCTGAAATTATATATATATATATATATATATATATATATATATATATATGCACTCTAATATAAATGACTAAACCTGGTAATCCTCCGTGCTCGTATACTCTACAAAAGAGTTCCATTCCGGGGCATGGACAAATGCACTATATTTCATTGGGACTTCATTTACTGCTGGTGTGTTTAGGTTGGGCAGATGTAGGATTCCCTCAATTTCCTTCTAAAATTCCTAAGATGGGCACCAAGACGATTCATTACTACCTTTCTGTGTGTCATATCAACATCAAAATATCGCTGCAAGATCAATATTAACAAGTTAAATCTATATATATATATATATATATATATATATATATATATATATATATGCAGTTGCATATATAATGTACTGTAAACAATTTTAATTAATAAAGGAAATTAATCAAGGGAGCATGGAGTGGGTTACAAATACCATGATTTCATCCCACAGTTTATCTTTTTCTTCTTTATCGACCTTCTTCCAGGATAGAATCTTCAAACCAATATGCTCACGAACAATGTCTCCCAAAAAACTCGCAAACAAAGCTCTATTGTCCCCTATTAGCCGATCCATTTGATCGAAGGTTACCTTGAGCTTTTGTGCACCGGGTCTGCCATACTTGTTGCGAAACGCAAATAATCTTGTTATGCCCCTCGGCGGAACTATTTTGGGATTTGCATTATTGTCGTTTTCATCGGCTTCATCATCTTGTACATCATCGTAACCCTCCGATTCATATCCTAAATCGCGGTCGTCATCATTATAATTATTTAGAGGATGATCGGCTTCGTTATCCATGATATATATATATACTTTAATTGAGATTAATTGAGAGTTGTAAATTGTTTGATATTTTGGTTGGAGATTAATTGAGAGTTGTAAATGTATTAAGATGTTTTGGAATGTAATTTAAAGGTCACTTGAAATTCAAATTTTTCTGCTTGGCTTTAATTGGTCAGTTTAAATTTTTTGGGGAAAAATTTGGCTCCAAAATGAAGGAAATAATATTTAGAGTTAAAATTATGAATAAGGTTAATTATGAATTTATGATTGTAGGGGGGAAAACAGCAAATCAAACAATATTGAGCTCAAAAAATCATTCGTATTGTATTGGTAATGGATTATAAAGGGTATTTATGTCATTCAACCTTTAAGGGTTAGTATTAGCAGACATTACCAAATGTGGTAAAAAAAGATAAACTATTTTTACTCTTGATATACACAATTTCACAATAATATATTTATATACAATATTATAAAAATGTTATAAAAACGTATTTATATAAACAAATATGGTAAGAAGATAAATTATATTTTTACTCGGTACACAATTTAACAATAACATATTTTTATTTATACACACACAAACAAAAGTATGAAAATCTTATACTTATAATAATTAAGTTGAATTATGCTGTATATCGTACACTTGACTATTAACCTTAGGGCAATGTCACATGCATACATATGCCAAAATGACGAATTACATAACACCCTAATTAAGTTCAATAGTGGCGTGTGTGATACCGCAACTACTGCCGTATATCGTACATTTGACTATTAACCTTAGGGCAATGTCACATGCATACATATGCCGAAATGACGAATTACATAACACCCTAATTAAGTTCAATAGTGGCATGTGTGATACCGCAACTATTGCCGTATATCGTTCATTTGACTATTAACCTTAGGGCAATGTCACATGCATACATATGCCGAAATGACGAATTACATAACACCCTAAGTTCAACAGTGGCGTGTGTGATACCGCAACTACTGCCGTATATCGTACACTTGACTATTAACCTTAGGGCAATGACACATGCATACATATGCCGAAATGACGAATTACATAACACCCTAAGTTAAATAGTGGCGTGTGTGATAACGCAACTACTGCCGTATATCGTACACTTGACTATTAACCTTAGGGCAATGTCACTTGCATACATATGCCGAAATGACGAATTACATAACACCCTAAGTTCAATAGTGGCGTGTGTGATACCCCAACTACTGCCGTATATCGTACATTTGACTATTAACCTTAGGGCAATGTCACATGCATACATATGCCGAAATGACGAATTACATAACACCCTAAGTTCAATAGTGGCGTGTGTGATACCGCAACTACTACCGTATATCGTACATTTGACTATTAACCTTAGGGCAATGTCACACGCATACATATGCCGAAATGACGAATTACATAACACCCTAATTAAGTTCAATAGTGGCGTGTGTGATACCGCAACTACTGCCGTATATCGTACACTTGACTATTAACCTTAGGGCAATGTCACATGCATACATATGCCGAAATGACGAATTACATAACACCCTAATTAAGTTCAATAGTGGCGTGTGTGATACCGCAACTACTGCCGTATATCGTACATTTGACTATTAACCTTAGGGCAATGTCACATGCATACATATGCCGAAATGACACGTGCATACATATGCCGAAATGACGAATTACATAACACCCTAAGTTCAATAGTGGCGTGTGTGATAACGCAACTACTGCCGTATATCGTACACTTGACTATTAACCTTAGGGCAATGTCACGTGCATACATATGCCGAAATGACGAATTACATAACACCCTAAGTTCAATAGTGGCGTGTGTGATACCGCAACTACTACCGTATATCGTACATTTGACTATTAACCTTAGGGCAATGTCACATGCATACATATGCCGTAATGACGAATTACATACCACCCTAAGTTCAATAGTGGCGTGTGTGATACCGCAACTACTGCCGTATATCGTACATTTGACTATTAACCTTAGGGCAATGTCACATGCATACATATGCCGAAATGATGAATTACATAACACCCTAAGTTCAATAGCGGCGTGTGTGATACCGCAACTACAGCCGTATATCGTACATTTGACTATTGACCTTAGGGCAATGACACATGCATACATATGCCGAAATGACGAATTACATAACACCCTAAGTTCAATAGTGGCGTGTGTGATAACGCAACTACTGCCGTATATCATACACTTGACTATTAACCTTAGGGCAATGTCACTTGCATACATATGCCGAAATGACGAATTACATAACACCCTAAGTTCAATAGTGGCGTGTGTGATACCGCAACTACTGCCGTATATCGTACACTTGACTATTAACCTTAGGGCAATGTCACATGCATAAATATGTTGAAATGACGAATTACATAACACCCTAAGTTCAATAGTGGCGTGTGTGATACCGCAACTACTGCCGTATATCGTACGTTTGACTATTAACCTTAGGGCAATGTCACATGCATACATATGCCAAAATGACGAATTACATAACACCCTAAGTTCAATAGTGCCGTGTGTGATACCGCAACTACTGTCAATGTCACATGCATACATATGCCGAAATGAAGAATTACATAACACCCTAAGTTCAATAGTGGCGTGTGTGATACCGCAACTACTACCGTATATCGTACGTTTGACTATTAATCTTAGGGCAATGTCACATGCATACATATGCCGAAATGACGAATTACATAACACCCTAATTAAGTTCAATAGTGGCGTGTGTGATGCCGCAACTACTGCCGTATATCGTATATCTAATATTTCACTATTGGCGTTGATGATTATTTGTATCAATATTATTATTTGCATATAATATTTCACAAATGGTTTTTTGTTCATTATGCTTTGATTAATTTATTTATTATTAGTTGAGGTTACATTTATATAATAATTTATTTACCATACACCCACCAAACATGATACATATAGCTACTTAAAAGAACCATTAATCACACCATTTAAAGAAACTTAGTTCATAACAAGAACAAGTATAACTACACACAACATCACTACAACACCAATTAAAAGTGCAAACACTTGGTCAAACATCTTCAATTTTGACTTCATGGGAGTCAACTCTTTAACCATCTTCATCAACACCATCTTTGAGTCTGAATCTTCTTCCGTTTCATTCCTGATGGACTTGTTTTTGCATTCCATTCTTAATTGATACATAATCTGTAAGTCCCCTAGTTTTAGGATCGATAACTTCGTTATCTGTAGTATTAAGGTGCGGAATCCCTCAATACGATGTTATCTTACTAACAACGAATATGTTCGTATTGCGTATATTAAAGCTTAACTTTAAACGATAAAACGTCAAAGCCTAGCCGTAGATTATGTTTTCTCTGGTTTGTGAATTCGCAGATCTGATATTATGGCAAAAGTGTTAACGATTTTCTAAAAGAAAATCGTTTAAATAGTCTGTTTTGGCTCGGCTCGCATGGGCCGGCGAGTTCGGTCCAACTCGCAGCCCAAGCCCAACACAGAGCTCGGCTCGTCAGATTGATACCTCACGAGTTCAGATCTCACCTCACAGCTCGACTCGCTGCGACCTGAGATCTCGACTCGTCTCGCATCAAACGTCTATTTATTTATTTCGTATTTAACATTCGTCTAACTTAGCACAATAATATGTTTAACGAATATTACTAACAAAACAAATATTCTTTTACAAATCCAAACCAATATACAAACACAATAATAATTACACTAGTCCTATTTCAAGCTAGATCTGTTGTCACAATCTATGTCCCAACAGACTCCCCCTTGACAATAGCTCTAGCGTCTTTATCTTCACGCTTGTCTTTGGTTTTCATTTGTAAATCTTACTGCCTGCGTAAATCTTCATCTTAATACAAGTTTTAACCATCAACTGATAATCTCTTGCTAAATCATCCCATTCAATAGTCGTCAAAATTCTGTTCTCATTTAACTTTAACAGATCCTTTCTCGACATATTCATCAGGTGTCGATGATCATAAACTCTGAAGATTTCTCTTTCACCACCTTCAACCTCATCATCAGCTTCAACCATAACAGCTTCTCCAGTTCCTGAATCTACATGCCATCTCTTCATATTACCCAGAATATCCTGTGGCATTGTCTTCAGTGGAATCTGCTGTATGCATCTAACAGCTGGATAAACTTTCTTCCTTCTTCTTCTTCCTGTTCTTTGACTTCTCTCTTGTAATTTCACAGTTTTTCCCTTTCTTGGCTTAATCTGAACAAACTTATTCGTACCAACCTCATGTCTAATGATTCTTTCAACACGATCAGCATAATCATCACGACTTGGATTGTTAATCTCTAATCTAGCCAAATCACGTATTTCATAACGTGGTAGAGAACTAAAAACTGCAAGCTTTCGCTTAAAATATTGAACTCCGTCAAACCTTTTGATTGCAAAAAGCTTTAGTTCTGAGTCAAAGTACCAACCAATAATCCCTTTACGTGGTACACGCTTTTTCGTAACATCAACTTCAGAAATTCCAATCTTTTTCTTCTTCTTTGGAAGTTTCCTAAGTACAACAGCAGGATTCTTGGTTTGAACAAGAACTTCTTCTTCTTCATCAGAGGTTGAATCATCAATATCTTCATCTATATCGGCAATTGTTGGACCTTGTTCATTTTCAATAACAACTTCTGTCCTAGATGGGCTCACATGGTGTTCATCAATGTTTGCATCTAGATCTACACCCATGTCTTGCACATTCTCAGGTACAGCAGTCCAATCTGTAGGTGGTTGGAATTCTCCTTCCTCAAGATCATAATCAATCTCTTCATCTATCTCATCAAAAATATCATCTTCCGAATCAGATAGATCAAGCATCTCTAATCCTAAGAGAAAACCACAAATACAAATATATCAATAATTTAAATTCTTCATTGATTTCCCTGAACCAATCTAAGAATTTCTTTATTAATTCTTTTGTATATTTTAACCTAACATATAAACGCAATTTACATACAACTTATAAAATTTTTATTGATTACCCTGAATCAATCCAAAATCTCTTAAGTCTACTTAACAAATATTAATTAATTTTAAATTCTAATGCATTGTGAATAATCACCAAACATTTAAATTTACTATTAATTAACTTATATAATTTCCAAGTGTTAATTGATCTCATTCATTATCAATTTAACCATTAAATTATATATCATTTGTCTAGTTAATATGAATACATTTTTAACTTGTCAGTATACAAACTCTCAAGTCCAAAATGCATATGTTATTATAAAATTTTGACCGCCGAAATTAATCAGAACACGCCGCTCGACTACTCAATGAGTCGGAAGTCTTTCGATCACTATTTTATTTTAACATAATTATGTAAACTTAAATTACATCCAATATATTTTACTTAAAATAATAATAACCCTAAGTCGAATATATTTACACAATAATATTAAGTTTTACAATTGTTCACAAATACTAACTATAGTCTATACTAAAGTCAAGCTAATGTCTCACCAGCTTCATCTTCAGTCTGACCTGTACCAGTACCAGAACCACTCGCACCAGCATTACCACCAGACTCCCCCTGAATAGTAGCTTGCTCACCAGTCTTTGAAGGACCAGTCTGCTCACCACTCGGTGCATTGGGATCATCGTCCTTGTCTTGATCTCTCTTCCTCTTCAACTCATTTTCCTTACAAGACTCCAGATATACCAATATCTCCCCCTGAGTAGACTGTCCTGAATGCGATCTCAAGACCAGACTCTCTAAAGAAGATAACTTCAGTCTCTGTACGTTGAAGTCCGCAAGCAAAGTCTCATGAGTCTTCATCAACAGATTGTACGATTCACTCTGCTTGAGTATCTGCTGAGAAAGAAGAAGATTGCTCGACACCAGCTCTGGAATCTGAGAAGAAAGCTTCTCCAAATCCTTTACCCTCGACTCTAAGGATGTAATCCTTTCAGCATCAGTCGTTGGAGTAACAAGTATCGTTCATGGTCCAGGCGGTGTGAGAGACTCAATATGCCAGTCTCTGGTAAGCGGTGTATGAGGTTGAGACAAAGCCTGCGTAAGCAAACTTGTCGCAAATCTAGCTGCTTTGTTCGTCGGAAAATTAGCTCCACGAACTAGATCAGCAACCTCATGCTGTAAAGTTAAACACAATTAAAATCAGTTATTGTTACAGATTACTCTGTCTCAAACTCTAATTAATTGCATAACACTCATAGTTATAGAACTTATATCTCATACCTGAAGCGGTAAAGATATCGATTCAGTAACCACCGGTGCATCCATCTCCACCTGTGGTGTATCTTGAGCAACTGTATACCGAATTAACTGTCTCAGTTTAACTCCTGATAAACTTTTATAATCAATACTAACCTTCTCGAATAGTTAGCGTTCTCGGACGCTTCATCAAAGGAATCTCAACTTCCTCAGTACCTTCCTCCATAACACTTTTACCTTTTCTCTTCCTTTCAGAAACAGATGGAGAAGGAGAAGGTGTATTGTCAGAATCTTCATCTGAAGCCGTCTCACCATCACGACCTCTAGATGATCTAAAAGTCTCCTAAAGTTTAAATATATTAAACATTTATGATTAGCATAAGCTCTATCATACAAGTTCTATATATTTAAGATTAATCAGATATAATACCTCAGTAGGTACAAAAACTGATCTATCAAGCTGTATCTGCTCATCCTCAAGTAATATAACTTCAGAATTTGCAGCCTCAGCTTCAGCATCCTGTTCGTGTAATGATATTTATATTTTAAAATCAGAAATAATATCCAATTTACTAAATATCTAATATCAGAACCATTATATAATAATAATATGCATCTATGATTAATAAAACAATCTATCAACTAAGCATCTATATTATTACATAAATAAAAGATTACCTCAGGTGGTGCTAAATAACTCTCAATGTCTTAAAGCAAATGATTTGTCGCATCATCATTCTGCTCCAAAACCTCTTGCACAACCTGTGTAGCAACATCTTGATTCACCTGCTGATCAACCTGACCAACCTGAATAAGAACATCCTCAAGGAGCCCTTGTGGATCTTCAGGTTGAGCTTCCGCAGCTACAGGTTCTGGTACAACATCAGCCTCAGCAGGAGCAACAACAGCAGCAGGAGCTACGTCTAACCACCCATGATTTGGCGGTGCAACGTAGTTTGGATCAACAACATATCCAAAAAGTGGTCTAACTTCCGGTTTCACCACTCCTTCTTTCCTAACTGTCTGCATAAACATGGCATTATACCCACGATGGTCAATCGTATTAACCACTAGATGTGGTTCAGGTATAGCCAAATCCGGTAGACGTGCACGGATAATCAGCATGCAAAAGCGCGGGTAAACCAAAAATCTTGATCTAACAGACCCCGATATCTGTTTCGCAATCTCACCAAAAATATAGTCACAAAAACTGTATTGTTTATTATAAACCAGTGACAGTGCAGCCGAGAGAATCGCAGGACTCAACTCATCAAATCCACCTTTCTTCGCTGCAAATACAATATTCATCACATGCCAGAGAAACCTCCACTGACCAATGACCAGAGGCTTCTGGAACTGACGTCCGCGTCTGTCTCCGCTATAACCCATACGCCCTATCGCGCCCTCAATAAAATCCATAGGATACTCAATATCCCCATTCTCCTGTTCTACTGTACCAAGCTGCAAAATCTCACGGAGATTTCCAGCTGAAAATGTAACAGGCTGACCACTAACTGTAGCTCTAATCTCTGGCGGGTTGACAGATTCGTCATATACTATATCCGTCCAGAAATCATTCAGTATAGCCTGAGAAATAGGAGGATTGGCCGTAATGGCGTATCTAATCCTTGATCGTGCTAGAAAACGTAATATATCAGCAACCCTGTCAGCCCGCTTGGCCTCAAGGTTCAGATCAACCAAAACGTTGTGACCTTTATCAAATGCTCTAGCCATATCTGTAAAGTAAACACAAACAACATATATAATTTAATGCACGATTAGAAATATTTAAACTATTACGTATTATGAATCAAGATTCATCAAACATCTTAGTTTAAAATTGAAATTATATATAACTTGTTACATAAATAGTCTCAAGTCGTATATAAAAAATTTAACTTATAACTAAAAGTCTTAAGTCTAATTTAAATTAATTATATAAAAGTTATTACTTAACAAGTCTTAACATTTATATCATTACTTAAAAAAAAATTTTATAAGTACTGGACTCGCATAAACTGGCCTAACGAGTTGAGTTCAACTCGTTTTGCTTATCAACTCGCTTGATTGATCAACTCGCTAATCTCATGAACTCGCTAAATTGATCAACTCGCTTCATTCATCAACTCGCTAGTCAACTCGCTGCGAGTTGATTCACAATGTCAACTCGTTCGATGAACTGCCGCACGAATTTTCAATTAAAATCGATTCATCTGTTGATTTTAACATGATCTATCGATTGATTTACGTTTATTAACATCCATTTAACATAAACCACAAGGATTCGTGTTCTAATAGTCCTTTAACATACGTGAATCGTTCGAATTATAAACCAAAACCCTAAGTTCATTAAAACTTCGATTTCGTGTAATTTAAACGGTGAAATCCGTTGTATTATACCTCAAAATGTTCGCAAAGAAGTCTTGAATATAATCTACGGATTCAAAAACTCGTTCCCGTACTCGTAAAATCGAAATCAAACGAAAACTAAAAATCGCCTCGTTTCGCCTTTTTGACGGATTCGCAAGCGTTACTGAACTCGCGAAGTATGTGTGGGTTCGGTGGGTGAGCTTGACTCGTTTGACCCCCTTTATACTCTGTATCCGATTCGCGAGAATTTCAAACGGATCCGCAAGTCTATGTCAACTCGTAGGAATAAATAAAAACGCGAATTTAATTCTAAGTATAAATAAAAACCCGATATTTTACAAGTCTAAATTATAATAAATTTTCACTTGTATTTGTCACGTTTGTTCAACTCAAAAATATACAGTATAAATTTAATTTCGAAGGGTAAATTCAGATAAACATAAAAACTTAAATAAAAATAATATAAAATAAACATACGATAAAAATACAACAATATAAACATTGGTATCAAGTACCATTTTATTAATTACTTGAAACAAAGTAAATATACAAAGTAAATAAGATTTTATCTGCTTAGGGATCATATTAGTAAGAATAAGCAATTAATTATATATTTAGAAGTCTAAGCAGATTGGTAATATACATACCTCATGAAATTCAAGTAAATCACTGTAAAATTACAACTAAATTTATCATTTATACATTTATATTTATAAAACTATATCTTAGGTACCTTTATCCACATAGCATAATTAATAAATGCGTTACTTACATAAAGTGAATATTTTAATTATAGATAGTTCAAGACGATTACCGGTATTATGATCCACATAAACAAATTAGACTCAATTTTCTAAGCAAACTCTTTATTGTTAGTATGATTATTATCAAGTGCTTCCTATTGTATGATATACTGAAGAATTCAAGTAAAACACATAACACTGCATCATTAAATTTTCAAGGTAGCGGTTACTAAATGATGTATCTTTTCGAAACATATAACATACACTTGAATTTTTAAGGTTAGACAAATATCAAACATACTTTGAATATGCTATGTTGTCTAAGTCTGTACTTAGTACAACAGAAGATCCCTTCTAGCATAATTCAAAATATATTTGAGAATATTAATTTAATTAAAGGTTTCAGTTCTGTACTTAGTACAACAAAGTTACCAGTAATTAAGTTAATACCCATATTGCTACTATTTGTCAATTCAAATTAATATGTATGATAACAGTGTATGGTAATACCATCATTCAACAATTAAGACTTAATGTCATACATCATAGAATAGTAACACAGAATAATAAACAAGTAGTTAATTAACTTCTTAAGGCTTAGAAAATTTCATATAATTTGCCTACCAGTACATCATATGATGAAGCCATCTAAAGATTTAATAAAAATAGACAAATTATAACTTGTGGATATAGGTGTATAATCAAATAAATATAAACACATACCTGATAGAACCGCTGTAGTTCTAAAGCAACTTTATTTGAACCTACTACCATATCATACTTAGGACTTAAGCTTATTATTATGAAGCTTATTCTCCTAATGTACTATCATTTCCCTTAGTTTTTGCAAATAAAACCTTAAATGAAGGCGATTACCCTTAGGTAACAAGCAAATGGATGCCTTACGCCCCCTTTTTTTTTTTTTTTTTTTTTTTTTTTTTTTAATGAACACATAAATACTAACTATTAAAAAATTACCCTTGGAAGACTAATCACTCTGGATTTCTCATTCCGTTTAGTTGAACCAACGTCTCAAATCTTGCTCTGTCGAACGCCTTTGTATATAAGTCTGCTAAGTTATCCAATGATGGTACCTTAACTAACTTTATCAATTTCTTCTCAGCACAATCGCTAATAAAATGATGTCGAATATCAATATGCTTAGTAGATTCGTTATCATAGTAGATTCGTTATCAATCATCATAGGAGTATTGGTTATATTTAACCCGTAATCCCGCAGTTGCTGTTGAATCCAAAGTACTTGCGAGCAACAGCTGCCAGCTGCAACATACTCAGCTTCACATGTAGAAATGGCTACCGAGGTTTGCTTCTTGCACTGCCAGGATACTAATCTACCTCCTAGGAATTGACATCCTCCGGTCGTAGATTTCCTATTCTGATTGCATCCTCCGTAATCCGAATCAGTATAAGCTACGAGATCTAAGTCTCCATCAATTGGATACCAAAGACCCAGCTTAGGTTTCCCTTTGAGGTAACGAAAGATCCGTTTAACAGCTTGCATGTGTGACTCTTTCGGATTAGCCTGATATCTTGCGCATAAACAAACAGCAAACATTATGTCAGGCCTAGAGGCTGTAAGATACATTAGTGATCCGATCATGGCTCTATAAAGAGTTGGATCCACATCGCTATCACTCGATGTATCTGGACCTAGTCCATGATTGACTGGAATTGGAGTATTGTAGACCTTACTTTCATCCATCTTGAAGCGTTCTAATAGCTCATATGTATATTTAGATTGATGAATAAAGAATCCAACCTTCTTTTGATCAACTTGTAATCCTAAGAAGAAATTCAACTCTCCCATTGCAGACATTTCGAACCTTTTTCTCATGACTTTCTCAAATTCTTGACACATCTTTTCATCAGATGATCCAAAGATAATGTCATCAACATAAACTTGCACGAGAAGAAAGTCTTTCTTTTTCCATTTCACAAATAGTGTACTATCAATCGATCCTCTTGTAAATCCATTCTCAAGTAGATACGTTGATAGTGTTCCATACCACATCCTTGGTGCTTGATGTAATCCATATAGAGCCTTATTCAAACGATATACTCTATCTGGATACTCAGGATCAGCAAATCCTGGCGGTTGTGAAACATACACCAATTCTTCCACTTTGCCATACAAAAAGGCACTCTTAACATCCAACTGATAAACTGTAACAACCGGTAAATTAGGACTAGAAATTAGTGCCTAATTCTTTGTTAATACATGTAATTAGTTCTGTGTTAAGCTAATTTATGTATCGAATTATATATATTGTTGAATATATACGAAAATGCGATTGGATTAAATCGTACGCAACTTAAATCGAATGTATTTCGATTCAATTTAATACGGACGTTGGTGACCAATTTTATTAAATAACGCTTTTATGTCAAAAATATTATTATGATAATATTTCGTATCCAATACGTATCGTACAAACAAACCTTACACAATTTAAAATATTAAAACGCGCAAATTAAGTAAACTAACTTACCATTTTATAACTCAAATATAAATTAAATTGTAAAATAATTAAATAAAATCTCGCGTAATAATTTGTATTTTAAAACGTACCTTTGATGTTTAAAATAATTGTTTAACGTTAAACGACGGAGCAAACGAACACCGCACGGAGCGTAAACGCGTGGCGAAATTGGGAGCTTAACCTCCCAATCCCACCTTCTTTCTTTCATTTAACTCTTTCTTTTCTCTCTCTTACACTCTCTTTCTTTCATTTCTCTCTAAATCACCACCACACCTCCACCACCAAAAACCGCCAAATACTACCGCCAAACGACCTCGGATTTCAAAGCTCTTTTAGGAAAAACGTTCACCACTTCGCGATCTACAATCCTATCTTTCCGGAATTTCATTTCGGCAAATTGTAAGTTTCCGACAAAACTCCGAAAACTCTCGTTTTTAAGTATTATCACTTGTTTGTTGTTTGTATACAATTAAAATGTCCATATATGGGTTGGGTAAAAGTTTTGGACCGAACGGAAACCGAAAAACTCGTTTTCGACTCAATTTCCGGCCATCAGACCGCTACGTCGCACCTGGCCAGGGGCCTCTGCGACGTCGCGACCTACGTCGCACAAAAACCGAACCGACGTCGCATTAGCGACGCCGCCCCCTACGTCGCATTGATTTGCGAAGGTCGCCTCATGCGACGTACATGCCTACGTCGCACCCTACGTCGCTTGCAACGTCGCATGCTACGTCGCACAAACCAGAAACTAGAAAAACACAGATTTTTACTAAGTGTCGGAATCAAGATTTTAACTACTGATTTTACCCAAATTCGGATCCAGATGCGTTTTTCGTCAAAGCAATATAGTAGAAATAAAAATTTTCCAAGCTGACCTGGCAGCTCGACCCCAGCCAGGGGCTCTACCCCTTGGACCCCGCTACCAGGGGCGCTGCCCCCGGACCCCCGTCATTAGATTTTATAAATACTTTTCACACTAAGTGTCGAACACTTACAAATAACGAAATCTGATTCAACGATGCATATAATGTTAACACTTTGAATCATTATTACAAACCGTCACCAACGGGCCATACTTGTTTCCAAACTACAAACGGATTACTAAACAAACATTTGGACATAACGAGTTGTGTAGACAACTAGCCTGGATGATCTTGCGAGACATCTACTTACTTGACATTATGTGTTTAGGCATACGGAGGTTACGGGTTCGGAGAACCAACTGTTGATATTTCTTACTCGTTTATTGATATAAACGCACTTGCAAAGACTCAGGTGAGTCTTACGGCCCCACTTTTACTGTTTTATCTTATTGGGGGAGATACATGCTACATATTTTTCCTGAACACAAGTACTAAACTGATTTCTATACCAAACGGAATTGCATGAGTTAATTACTAATTACTGAAGTCTCTCCATCATATATCGTTAGTTATGGACTTAAGCGTGAACAGTAGTTAATGGATCCATTAGGGAAATGACCCTCCCTGCCCGGGGTAGTAGCGCTACCACGTACTGATTTACACGTATAAACGGGTGACTATTATTTCGTTTACTTATGCTTGCTCATTTATGAGCATGTCACGGGAGCAACTGATTATTTACGGGTTAAGCTTCGATTATGAGCCTCATGGCAACGGTATAACTGAATTACTTTACTTTTGCAAGATTTGCAAATACTTGATATACGCCTACGGGCACTACTGATGAAATCTTGTGTTCAAACTGATTATTTACTGATAAACCTGTGAGATTCACCAACCTTTTTGGTTGACCCTTTTTAGCATGTATTCTCAGGTACACTTACGGAGTAGGATCACTCCAGGATTACTAGCTAGAGTCGCATGATTTCCAAACTGCATTTAACGGAGATTCTTTGGCATTATCTTTTGTAACTATGGTTATGTAATAGAATCTCCCGCCACATACGCGGACTCTAGGCTTACATATTTTTGTAAAGAAAACTATATGTTTTCAAACGATTTAATTATGAAATGTAATTATTTTACAAAACGTCTCATTTAGAGGTCGTTTGCTGTATATCTTGTGCTTTGTATATTGATTAGTAACACCCAAGTATGCTTCCGCAAATCACTAAATTTGGGGGTGTTACAGATTGGTATCAGAGCCTAAGGTTATAGTGAACTAGGTTGCATTTAGTGGGCCTAGACTATGACCATTAGGCAGTATTCCCTTACTAGGCATGATTGGTTCAGGAATTACATCATACGACTTTAATTTAACATAGCCTGATCAACTATGTACAATTAAGGAAAGATGATGTGAGGTCTGAAATGGTTGTGTCGAACAGGAATGCGTTAGTTGACTCTGACCACGAGAGAACCGGACTATTACTTGATACGTGCTAGACTTTAGGCTGGATATTATATGCCTATATATATATTAGCCTCGTCTTACTTACACTCTGCCACAGGAATGGCAAACACACCACCTAATCCGTCACACTCTCACCCACATGGGTCACGAAACCCACGTGTAGCCAGAAGGAACACAAGGTCACCTCGAACCAGCCCCTATCTTGTTCATAACTTTCAGAACTCGGCACATCTCACAGTGCCAGTGTTGACTACCCAACTCCGCCGTCAGGAACAAAGACTCGAAAACCTGGAACTGGAACAACACCGAATGACTTACCTGCTTCGTCAAGCTCTCGACCGCATATCACAACTACAGCGAGAACAAGAGGATACCAACCTCTCTGTAAGCATAATTCAGGATTCCATGACCGCCGAATTAGGTGCGGATGAACTTGTAAGAAACCGACTAGAAGAATGTGAACAGCGTTCACAGGAGACTGCGGATCACTCTCGAACACTAGCACAACGACTGGCCTTGGTTGAAGACAACGCCAGGCAAACCAACCGACTAGCAGAAACCGTGGACCGCCTTGTCGCGCTGATGGAACAAATTAATATACATTAAGATTAGTGTAGTTTTTGTCTTGTAATCTATCTCGTACTCTAGGGACTATCTAGCACTACTCTATAAATTAGTCGGATGTAACCATTCTCGACACCTTTTGTAATATCCCTGTAGGATGTAACTTTTGAACTCACTTTATCTATCAAATATCCCTTGTTATCTCAACTCACATTAATTGTCATTTTCCATGTTGATGTTATGTATTACTGCTTTTATACATGTACATCTGTGACAATTACAAGTTCATACAAAATCTCATATATCTTCATTTCTTTTATTGAAGAATCATGCCGCCAAAGACACGACCATACACCGATGCCCAGATTACCTCCCTTATAACCCAGGCTGTTACTGAAGCCTTGGCTCGGAATACTCCACCAAATTCCTGGAGAAACAGCGATGCCGCTGAAACCTCTGCTGCTAAACCTTGTTCTTACAAGGACTTCCAGAACTGCAAACCTCTAAACTTTGCAGGTACCGAGGGAGCTATCGGTCTAATACGTTGGGTCGAGAAAGTTGAATCGGTATTTCTTATCTGCAACTGTGCGGAGGGGGACAAAGTTAAGTTCTCTGTTAGTACTTTTACTGACACCGCACTCACGTGGTGGAACACCTATGCCCAAACTGTGGGCATTGCCAATGCTTACAAACTCCCGTGGGAGGAGTTGAAGGTGATGTTAAGGGGTGAGTATTGCCCCAGGGATGAACTGAAACAACTGGAGCTGGAATTCTGGAACCATAAGATGCAAGGTGATGATATCACCGGTTACACCAACCGTTTCCACCAGCTGGCACTTCTGTGCCCAACCATGGTCGATCCTGAGTACAAGAGGATCGAGAAATACGTTGATGGACTGCCCGAGAAACTCCAGGATCTGGTGACTTCATCCAAACCAGGTACTATCCAGAACGCCATCCGTATGGCCCATAAACTCACGGCAAACGCTGTCCGCCGTAACACAACCTCAGCCCCAACTGCAAACAACAAACGAAAGTGGGAAGGAAACCCCAACTCATCCAACCAAATCACCAACCGAAGACCCGAGCCTATTAGGGCTTATTCATCCGGCTCTTCAGAAAAGAAAGGGTACAGTGGAAGCAGGCCCTACTGTCCCAAATGCAATCGTCACCACGACGGTTCCTGCCCTTGCACAAACTGCAAACGCTTTGGGCATCTGGCCAAGGATTGTCGAAACACCAGTGCCCCGAAGACTTGTTATGGGTGCGGAAGTCCCGGGCATTTTCAGAATAATTGCCCTAAGCAGAAAAACAACAACAACAACAACAACAGCAACAAATGGAACAACAACCCTGCTCGTAGCAGAGCATTTGTCATCAAAGCTGGGGAAGCTAGAAAAGACCCGAATGTTGTAACGGGTACGTTTCTTCTCAACGATCTTACTGCTTCAGTATTATTTGATACCGGTGCTGATAAAAGTTTCATATCTGATGAGTTTTGCCCACTACTTAATATCACCCCTTCGGCCTTAGAGGTTAAGTACACTGTAGAGCTCGCAAATGGTAAACTCATAGAAACCAGTAGTGTGATACCTAATTGCACTTTAAACCTCGCAAACGAAACCTTCTCAATCGATCTAATGCCTGTTGAACTAGGAAGTTTTGATGTCATCGTGGGTATGGACTGGTTGTCCAAGCACCGGGCCGAAATTGTTTGCCATGATAAAATCGTCCGAATTCCTCTCGCCGCCGGTAGTACCTTGATCATACAGGGGGAGACCGGTGGGTCGAGACTAAACTTAATCTCCTGTTTAAAAACTCGAAAATTTCTGAGAAAGGGTTACCCAGCAATACTCGTGCACATCACGGAGAAAAAGTCGGAGGAGAAGCGACTTGAGGATGTGCCAATCGTTAGAGACTTTCCCGAAGTCTTTCCAGAAGAACTACCTGGTTTACCTCCACCTAGACAGGTTGAGTTCTCGATTGATCTCGTGCCGGGTGCCGCACCGGTGGCCCGAGCACCGTACCGCCTAGCCCCATCCGAACTTCAGGAGTTGTCCACTCAGTTACAGGAACTCCTGGATAGAGGATTCATTAGACCGAGTTCTTCACCTTGGGGAGCTCCGATCTTGTTTGTCAAAAAGAAAGACGGTTCATTTCGAATGTGTATTGACTACAGAGAGTTGAACAAACTAACCGTCAAGAACCGATACCCACTCCCTCGAATCGATGATCTGTTCGATCAACTTCAAGGATCAAGCTGTTATTCAAAGATTGATCTTCGATCAGGTTATCATCAGTTACGTGTTCGCGATGCTGACATTCCAAAAACCGCATTCAGAACCCGTTACGGGCACTATGAATTCCAAGTAATGCCCTTTGGCTTAACCAACGCACCGGCTGTATTCATGGACCTTATGAATCGGGTGTGCAAACCTTACCTCGACAAGTTTGTCATTGTTTTTATCGATGACATCCTTATCTATTCGCGAAACGAACATGAACACGCACAACACCTCAGAACCATCCTAGAACTACTTAGACACGAGGAGCTTTACGCCAAATTCTCTAAGTGTGAGTTCTGGATAAACACCGTTCAATTCCTTGGTCACGTTATCGACAGTCAGGGAATTCATGTAGACCCGTCAAAAATCGAGGCAATTAAGAACTGGAAAGCGCCAACCACCCCAACCGAGGTACGCCAATTCTTGGGATTGGCCGGTTACTACCGCCGTTTCATCGAAAACTTTTCAAAAATTGCCAAACCCCTCACAGTGCTGACTCAGAAGGAAAAGAAATTCGATTGGACAGATAAACAAGAGTCGGCATTTCAGTTGTTGAAATTCAAGCTTTGCAGTGCACCCATTCTATCTCTACCCGAAGGCACCGATGACTTCGTGGTATACTGCGATGCTTCTCACCAAGGTCTCGGTTGTGTGCTGATGCAACGAGACAAAGTCATTGCTTACGCCTCCCGACAACTTAAAGTTCACGAGAAAAACTACACAACTCACGACCTCGAGCTAGGGGCCGTGGTATTCGCCCTAAAAATCTGGAGACATTATCTTTATGGTACCCGCAGCACTGTATTCACCGACCACAAAAGTCTCCAACACATCTTCAACCAGAAAGATCTTAACATGAGACAACGTAGATGGGTTGAATTACTCACCGATTACGACTGCGAGATCAAATATCATCCGGGCAAAGCAAACGTGGTTGCTGATGCTCTCAGCCGTAAAGAACGAACAAAACCACTCCGAGTCCGGGCACTCAGTATTACCATTCATAACGATCTCACCGCCCAAATTCACATTGCCCAACTCGAAGCCCTGAAACCCGATAACTTCAAGAACGAGGCCTTGCGAGGCATGGATAAACAATTCGAGATCAGACCCAACGGAGTTAAGTATTTCTCTAACCGAATCTGGTTGCCTAATTTCGGGAACCTTCGGGACTTGGTGATGAATGAAGCTCACAAGTCCAAATATTCTATCCACCCGGGATCCGACAAAATGTATCACGGCATCAAGGAGTTTTACTGGTGGCCGAATATGAAAGCTGACATTGCCTTGTACGTCAGCAAATGTTTAACTTGTTCCAAGGTCAAGGCCGAGCACCAAAGACCTTCCGGACTGCTCCAACAACCTGAAATTCCTCAATGGAAATGGGAGCAAATTACCATGGATTTCATAACCAAACTACCTAAATCGGCGAGCGGTTGCGATACCATTTGGGTGATCGTCGATCGTCTCACCAAATCGGCTCACTTCTTGGCAATCAGAGAAACCGACAAAATGGAACGCCTTACACAAATTTACATCAAGGAAATCGTTTGCCAACATGGTGTCCCTATCTCGATTATCTCTGACAGGGATGCTCGATTCACATCTCGCTTCTGGCAGTCACTCCAAAAATCACTGGGTACCCGTCTCGATATGAGTACCGCGTACCATCCTCAGACCGATGGCCAGAGCGAACGAACTATTCAGACACTGGAAGACATGCTACGAGCCTGTGTAGTTGATTCCGGTACCAATTGGGAAAGACATCTACCGTTGTGCGAGTTTTCGTACAACAACAGCTATCACGCCAGCATTAAAGCTGCACCCTTTGAGGCACTGTACGGTCGTAAGTGCCGATCACCGATCTGTTGGACTGAAGTGGGAGATAGTCAACTCACTGGTCCTGAACTCATACATGAAACCACAGAGAAAATCATTGAAATCCAAAACCGACTCAAAGCCGCACGTGATCGTCAGAAAAGCTATGCTGACGTGAGACGCAAGCCACTCGAGTTCCAAGTTGGGGATCGAGTACTCTTAAAAGTATCGCCTTGGAAAGGCGTAATCCGATTCGGCAAACGCGGAAAATTAAACCCCAGGTACATTGGACCTTTTGAGATCCTCGAGAAGATAGGTCCAGTGGCATATCGACTGCAGCTGCCCTCTGAACTCAGCAGTGTGCACCCTACCTTTCACATTTCTAACTTAAAGAAATGTCTGTCCGACGAGACACTTATTATACCACTTGACGAGATTCGCATCGATGACAAACTACATTTCGTTGAGGAACCCGTCGAAATTATGGACCGCGAGGTCAAACAACTGAAACAGAGTCGTATTCCTATCGTCAAAGTCAGGTGGAATTCTAGACGTGGTCCTGAATTCACTTGGGAACGGGAAGACCAAATGCGACTCAAGTATCCCCACTTATTCACCGATTCTACCCCTAATGTGACTTCGACTTAAATTTCGGGACGAAATTCTTTTAACAGGGGAAGAATGTAACAACCGGCAAATTAGGACTAGAAATTAGTGCCTAATTCTTTGTTAATACATGTAATTAGTTCTGTGTTAGGCTAATTTATGTATCGAATTGTATATATTGTTGAATATATACGAAAATGCGATTGGATTAAATCGTACGCAACTTAAATCGAATGTATTTCGATTCAATTTAATACGGACGTTGGTGACCAATTTTATTAAATAACGCTTTTATGTCAAAAATATTATTATGATAATATTTCGTATCCAATACGTATCGTACAAACAAACCTTACACAATTTAAAATATTAAAACGCGCAAATTAAGTAAACTAACTTACCATTTTATAACTCAAATATAAATTAAATTGTAAAATAATTAAATAAAATCTCGCGTAATAATTTGTATTTTAAAACGTACCTTTGATGTTTAAAATAATTGTTTAACGTTAAACGACGGAGCAAACGAACACCGCACGGAGCGTAAACGCGGGGCGAAATTGGGAGCTTAACCTCCTAATCCCACCTTCTTTCTTTCATTTAACTCTTTCTTTTCTCTCTCTTACACTCTCTTTCTTTCATTTCTCTCTAAATCACCACCACACCTCCACCACCAAAAACCGCCAAATACTACCGCCAAACGACCTCGGATTTCAAAGCTCTTTTAGGAAAAACGTTCACCACTTCGCGATCTACAATCCTATCTTTCCGGAATTTCATTTCGGCAAATTGTAAGTTTCCGACAAAACTCCGAAAACTCTCGTTTTTAAGTATTATCACTTGTTTGTTGTTTGTATACACTTAAAATGTCCATATATGGGTTGGGTAAAAGTTTTGGACCGAACGGAAACCGAAAAACTCGTTTTCGACTCAATTTCCGGCCATCAGACCGCTACGTCGCACCTGGCCAGGGGCCTCTGCGACGTCGCGACCTACGTCGCACAAAAACCGAACCGACGTCGCATTAGCGACGCCGCCCCCTACGTCGCATTGATTTGCGAAGGTCGCCTCATGCGACGTACATGCCTACGTCGCACCCTACGTCGCTTGCAACGTCGCATGCTACGTCGCACAAACCAGAAACTAGAAAAACACAGATTTTTACTAAGTGTCGGAATCAAGATTTTAACACCTGATTTTACCCAAATTCGGATCCAGATGCGTTTTTCGTCAAAGCAATATAGTAGAAATAAAAATTTTCCAAGCTGACCTGGCAGCTCGACCCCAGCCAGGGGCTCTGTCCCTTGGACCCCGCTACCAGGGGCGCTGCCCCCGGACCCCCGTCATTAGATGTTATAAATACTTTTCACACTAAGTGTCGAACACTTACAAATAACGAAATCTGATTCAACGATGCGTATAATGTTAACACTTTGAATCATTATTACAAACCGTCACCAACGGGCCATACTTGTTTCCAAACTACAAACGGATTACTTAACAAACATTTGGACATAACGAGTTGTGTAGACAACTAGCCTGGATGATCTTGCGAGACATCTACTTACTTGACATTATGTGTTTAGGCATACGGAGGTTACGGGTTCGGAGAACTAACTGTTGATATTTCTTACTCGTTTATTGATATAAACGCACTTGCAAAGACTCAGGTGAGTCTTACGGCCCCACTTTTACTGTTTTATCTTATTGGGGGAGATACATGCTACATATTTTTCCTGAACACAAGTACTAAACTGATTTCTATACCAAACGGAATTGCATGAGTTAATTACTAATTACTGAAGTCTCTCCATCATATATCGTTAGTTATGGACTTAAGCGCGAACAGTAGTTAATGGATCCATTAGAGAAATGACCCTCCCTGCCCGGGGTAGTAGCGCTACCACGTACTGATTTACACGTATAAACGGGTGACTATTATTTCGTTTACTTATGCTTGCTCATTTATGAGCATGTCACGGGAGCAACTGATTATTTACGGGTTAAGCTTCGATTATGAGCCTCATGGCAACGGTATAACTGAATTACTTTACTTTTGCAAGATTTGCAAATACTTGATATACGCCTACGGGCACTACTGATGAAATCTTGTGTTCAAACTGATTATTTACTGATAAACCTGTGAGATTCACCAACCTTTTTGGTTGACCCTTTTTAGCATGTATTCTCAGGTACACTTACGGAGTAGGATCACTCCAGGATTACTAGCTAGAGTCGCATGATTTCCAAACTGCATTTAACGGAGATTCTTTGGCATTATCATTTGTAACTATGGTTATGTAATAGAATCTCCCGCCACATACGCGGACTCTAGGCTTACATATTTTTGTAAAGAAAACTATATGTTTTCAAACGATTTAATTATGAAATGTAATTATTTTACAAAACGTCTCATTTAGAGGTCGTTTGCTGTATATCTTGTGCTTTGTATATTGATTAGTAACACCCAAGTATGCTTCCGCAAATCACTAAATTTGGGGGTGTTACATAAACCTTTATACCATAATATGATGCGAATGCTAAGAATACTCTAATTGCTTCTAGCCTAGCAACTGGTGCAAACACTTCGTTGTAGTCAATACCTTCTTGTTGATTAAAACCTTGAACCACCAGACGAGCTTTATTGCGAGTAACGATTCCTTTATCATCTCTCTTGCACTTAAATACCCATCTAGTTCCAATTGGATATTCTCCCTTTGGTAGGTCAACCAACTCCCATACTTGTAGTTTAGAGAACTGAGATAGTTCTTCTTGCATTGCTTCTACCCACGAACTTTCTTTTAAAGCCATTTGAACATTTTTCGGCTCAATTTGTGAGATAAAGCATGAATGAAGACATTGATTAGGAATCCCTGTCTCTTTCAATGCAGTATACAAGCTTTGGTATTCAGAATTCTCAGACGTACTAGTTCTGGATTGATGCCTAGTTTGAACCGGAGTATTAATATCACCTATGATGTTTTCAACGGGATGATTCTTACTCGTTCTAGTTGTAGTAACTGGTTCAACCGGTATATCATCTTCTAAATTAGTACCAATCTCTTCCAATTCAGGTACATCTTCCGTACGTGCTGAAGATATCCTTAAATGTTTCAAAGGAGTAAGTATATCATCAAACTTTGTAGAAAGATCATCAGGATCTTCTGTTTCTTGAGACTTATCCTCTGAAGGTTGTTGTGACTCACTTATGGAAGCTTTATCTGAGTCAACATTAGTCTTGATTCCAGACTGCTTAACACTTGATGTTGAAGCGGGACCAATATTCTCATCTTCAAACAATAAATGTTCAGCTATATCTGAATCACTGACATAGTCACTAATAGGAACTTTAAATGATGCAAAAAGATCAGAATAATCAAATTGCCAATCTAAGCCCTTATGAACATCCGGTGAGTAGCTCGTAACCTCAATATTATAAACTACCTCCAAACGTCCTGTGACTTTATTAAAGACCCTCTTGTTTGGCGAATTGGGCATATAACCTAGGAAAAATCCTTCGTCAGCCTTCTCACCAAATTTAGCTTGATGTCCAGTCTTTAATATAGTGCATGAAACTCCAAAGGGTTCAAACCCTTTTAAGTTAGGTTTCTTATTGTTCAAAAGCTCATAACAAGTCTTGTTATGTCTCTTAACCGTAAGAACTCTATTAAGAACATAACATGCTGTATTCACTACTTCTACCCAAAAGATGACCGGAAGCTTTGAATCAGCAAGCATTGTTCTAGCAGCTTCAATCAACGTCCTATTTTTCCTTTCAGCAACACCATTCTGTTGAGGTTCATAAGGTGCACTGAATTGATGTAATATCCCTTTGCTTAAGCAATAGATATTCAACGTTGAGTTCTTGAACTCTGTTCCATTGTCACTACGAATACGCTTTACTCTCTTTTTATAGACATTCTCTACTAGATCAAAGAACTCAATTAGAATTCCAGGAGTCTCATCCTTTGATCCCAAAAAGAATACCCATGAGAATCTAGAATAATCATCTGTGACAACCAAACAGTACCATTTGCCACCTAGACTTCTCTTGCTTATAGGGCCGAAGAGATCCATATGTAGCAATTCAAATGGCGAGGAGATAGAGTTTTCAGTCTTAGGTCTGTGTGGTTTCTTGTGCTGCTTTCCTTTCATGCAAGGAACACACTTATCCTCAGACTCGAAACGTTTCTGTGGTACACCTAGAACCAAACCATTTTTGGTTATATAATTCATCTTTCTCCAGTTCAGGTGAGCCATTCTCCTATGCCATAACAAAGCATCTGTTTCCGAAGCCTTGGATAATAAACATGTAGACACCATTGAAGAATTAGGAACACCCATGTTGATAGCATAGATGTCCTTCTTCCTAGGTGCCCTCATCAATATCCATTCATCAGGAATTTTAAAACCTGGCTTCAGGACTAAGGCCTCCTTTTCATTAAAATAAACTGGATGACCTTTATCACAGACTTGGGAAACACTCACTAGGTTGTGAGTTAGTTCTTCAACGTAGTTCACATCCTCAAGAGTCAAAGTTCCATTTGAAACTTTTCCTTTTCCCGAAATTACTCCTCCTTTATCTCCTGCAAAATTTACTTTTTGCTTGAGACTCTCCTTGAAGTCCTTCAGTAGACTTCTTTCTCCAGTCATGTGCCTCGAGCATCCACTGTCTACATACCACCAGCTGTCCTTGTTCACAGCATGCTCCTGCACATAACACAAGATACGATCAGTAATCAAGAGGGACCCAAGCCATTACGGTCTTGGTTTGTCCCTTATCATCAACAAACTTAAGCTCTTTAAAATAACCATCCTTCCCATCAGGAGCTTTGGTCACTTTCGAAGTAACTTGAGTTTGTGGACGATCAGCCTTAAGAGGTGAATTTGAGGAGAACCTCTTAGGCACATAATTATGAGCTCTATTATGATAATTATAATTAAACTCATGTGATCGTGAAGTAGTACCACTCTCATAATGACTATGGCCTCTACTTGTAGTTCTAAACCTTGACGGTGTCACATCTCTATACTTATAGACAGAATTATCACCTTGAGTATATGGCCGTTTAGGTTTAGGTGGGGAGACACTATGTTTACCATCTCTTTTAAGAATGTTAACAGGTTTATTACCTAACTTAAGTTTGGTATCTAACCTATCTACAGTCATACTAGAGTCGGTCTGTGTCTTTTCATCAATCACAAGCTTATGTGGTGTTTCAGGCTTTTTGTTAGGACAACACGAAGCCACGTGTCCCTTTTGATGACACTTGAAACATGACATCTGCTTGCGTGATTTACTCACTTTTGCTTTCTCATCCGGAGTCTTAGGCACTAAAGGTTTAAATTGTTCCTTATCAACTTTATCATCAGTCTTAGCATCGTTAATCACTCCACCCGATACAAATTGTATTTTGGTGAACTGAGAAGCCTTGCTATTATCTAATGATACGTTCTTAATAACATCTTTCTGTGCCTCTGACTGTTCAGGTTTATCAGCTACTGAACTCTCAGGATTAACTTCAGTCATCTCAGAATCTTCAGGAATAGGAGTGTAATTGGCATTAAAAGGTGGGGATACATCATTGTAACCTAACCCAGTCTTGTCCTTTACACTACGTTGAGCATCTAACATTTTATCCATTTGAGATGTCCTATAGTTCTCAAGTTTACGGTTTTGCTCAATTAACCTTAAGTTAAGGTTCACTATTTCCTGATCCTTACTAGCAATTGTCTCATTTAAGTCTTTAATGTTCATATAGAGACCATCTATGATAACAGATTTTTCACTTATGGTATCTCTAAGTTTTGTTCTATCCGAAGCATCAGACTTAATTTTATCTTTTAAGACATGTTTATCATCACTTAATCTACGAATATCCATAATAGCTTGATCAAGTTCAGATCTAACAGTCTTATAAGATTCCTTATCCATATTTAATTGTGATGACAAATTGCTATTTGACACAGTTAAGACACTATTCTGAGATTGTAAATCAGTAACTAAGTAACAAACATCAGCAAGATTAAGAATATCTAAACATACCTTCTTCTTGTCAGTTTGTAATTCAGCCATGCGTGCCACGAATTCCTCAGGACTCATATCTGGAGTTGAATCCATATATAGCACGTCATCATCACTTGCCCTCACTTCAGACTCAGGCACCTCTACTCTCTGTTCCATATCAGTAGGCATATAGGAAACTGATCCAGCAGTTGTTTCTTCGATCTCGGCCATCAAAGCTTCCTCAGAATGAGCTTGCCAATCATAAGAGCCATCCAACTGCTTTACCACTAAGGCTTTGGAAGCGAGAGTACTTCCCGAACCTTGTTTTCCTTGTGCTTCTATTTTAGGTCTTTGGCATTCTCTAGCAAAATGACCAATACCCTGATAGTTAAAGCATCTAACCTTGGTTTTGTCAAACCCTGATCTATTGACCAACACCTTTCTACCAGTTCTCTTGAGGAAATTCTTCACCTTTCTAGAAATCAACGCAAGTTGATCTTGAAGCTCCAATTCCTCAAGATAATCAGAATCTATCTGCTCATAATCCTCATCAAACAGAATAGGATCATTGATCTTTCCCTCTATGTAGTTCTCATATGATGCCACAAAGGAAGCAAGAACAGACAGTTGCTGTTCAGCAGATTTCACACTCATCGGCATCTTCTGATGCTCTTGAGGTGACTTCTCAGAAGTCTTTCCCTTTGTCTCATCACCAGAGGAGGAAATAAAGCACAGATCTTCAGAAATCAGTTCTCCATTTTCACTAGTATCACCAACTAACAGTGCAGTGGTCGAACTAGATGACGCAGTCGAAAGACTTGACTTTCCATGATACAATCCAGGGTTCTGAACCTGATCAGAATCACTATCTCTTGACTTCTTGGAGAAATCATAACCTTTCAGCTTGTCAATGACTTGCTCTAAGGTCATAGTAGAATACCTAGTTTCGTTATCCTTAATCATAACGCCATACATTTCCCATTTAGAAGGCAAACCCTCAAGAAACTTGTCGGTTTTAGATACTTCTTCTTCAACAATCTCATGGTATTCTAATTCACTTAACAGATGGTAGAAACGCGTGACATAGGCATCAAGATCTTCTCCTTTTAAAGCTTTAAACATAGTAAACTGCTTTTTAAGAAGACTCCTCTTGCCAGCTCTCACTTGTGGACTTCCTTCACCTCTTTTCTCTAGAGCTTCCCAGAGCGTTCTAGCAGTATGAAAAGATTTCAGTTGATGAGCAATCTCTTTAGGAAGACACATCTTTATGCAAGAATGTGATTTATTTTCATTTCTGTAAGCTTCCTTCTCTTGATCACTCATGTTCGCATAGGTAAGAACCACAGTAGCATTTTGAACAGTTTGAGTAGGTGGGGTGTATCCACTCTTGATACACATCCAGATTGACAGGTCATGGAATCTACAGTAAGATTCAAATCTGTCCTTCCAATTGTAGTAATCTTCGATTCTTAACAACTTAGGTGGAACATTTGACTTTCCCACCTCGTGGTCCATTTCGATCATTCTACTTAAGTCAGACATCTTAAAAATGTAAAATTAAACTGTTTCAGCGAACTCAGAAAACTCGACTCGCAAGACTCAGCTCAACTCGCAATCTCAGCTCGACTCGCAGAATTCGTCGATTCGCAAGCCTCAGCTCGGATTGCTAAAAGATGTCGATTCGCAAGTGATGTCGATTCGCGAGGGATCTCGGTTCGACTCGCAAGCCTCAGTTCGACTCGCTAGTTCAACTCGGTTCGTAGGCTACGCTGGAACCCTAATCTCGACTCGCGAAACGGCTGTTAAACCCGAAAACGAAAATTTAAGGTATTTTTACGAACGAAACAGAGAATTTCGACTGTAAACTAACCCTAAAACTTCCAGAGAATGATTTTGATCGTTAGTATTGCAAGAATGCACGTAAAAACGACCCGAATCAAAAACGCAATAACACTAAAACTTATGAACACACTCGTATTTAGCCCGAAAGCTCTGATACCATATGTAAGTCCCCTAGTTTTAGGATCGATAACTTCGTTATCTGTAGTATTAAGGTGCGGAATCCCTCAATACGATGTTATCTTACTAACAACGAATATGTTCGTATTGCGTATATTAAAGCTTAACTTTAAACGATAAAACGTCAAAGCCTAGCCGTAGATTATGTTTTCTCTGGTTTGTGAATTTGCAGATCTTATATTATGGCAAAAGTGTTAACGATTTTGGCTCGGCTCGCATGGGCCGGCGAGTTCGGTCCAACTCGTAGCCCAAGCCCAACACAGAGCTCGGCTCGTCAGATTGATACCTCACGAGTTCAGATCTCACCTCACAGCTCGACTCGCTGTGACCTGAGATCTCGACTCGTCTCGCATCAAACGTCTATTTATTTATTTCGTATTTAACATTCGTCTAACTTAGCACAATAATATGTTTAACGAATATTACTAACAAAACAAATATTCTTTTACAAATCCAAACCAATATACAAACACAATAATAATTACACTAGTTCTATTTCAAGCTAGATCTGTTGTCACAATCTATGTCCCAACATAATCTTCCTGTAATACTCTGGAAGCTCCGAATCAAGAAAGCGATATCTTGTACAAAAATGGGTTTTAACCTAAATCACAACAAAATAACAAAATTAAAGCATTTTTGAGTCAATATTTAACCTAATAGCATCATCAATTGCAGATACCAACAACAAAAAAAAATAAGGTTAAAACTAACATCTGGGCATTTTACGAATCTGCGTGCCGGGTTGATCTCAGTCCATGATGTGCGAACATACATCTTGGCTCCGCAATGGCAGTAATAAAATTGTGGTTCCAAAGCTTGATTTTGAGAAGATGATGATGACGCCATGTTACAGGGAGAAAAATGAGCGGGAATAAAATGAGGATGGTAATGGAGGGAAATAGCAAGTGGACGATGTAAAGGAATGGGGAAGAAAGGGGATTAAAAAGGTGGGTAGGAAGGGAATTTTACAAAAATACCCTCATGTGTGATAACGGTAGTGCCATATATCATACATTTCACTATTAAACTTAGGCTAAAGTCACATAAAGACGTAAATCTGTTAAAGACGTAGAATCTGTTCAATCAAATTCATTTGGTTTAGTATGAAGAATCTGTTAAAGATGTAAAAAATGAAACGATAAAACTTTTTATCGAAAAAGTTAATAGACAACAAGGGATTTAAACTTTCATAAAAAATTTAATTTAGTGAAGGATAAAAAATTGTACGTTAATCAACCATAACTATAGGCAATGTGTTCAAGAATTACCAAAGTTTATAAAATGTGTTTAATGATAACTAAAGTTTATAAAAGTGTTCAAAATGATGAATCCTTATGGTTAATCGAATTCGTTTTCCGCATAGTGCCATATAATCATATATCATTAATTACATTAACAGTGGCTACGCCATGCTTTCCACTAACAGTGACTACAATATACTTATCACAATATTCACGAAGTATATTTCTAACAGTGGCTATCATACAATTACACTAGCAGTAGCTAGTCTTCACTTCCTCTAGCAGTGGCACTCTTCAACACGAACAGTGGTAAGCACTTCCACACTTGGCCAACTCAGCTCAGATCCCAACAATCTCCCCCTAAAGTTAATCAATCTGGAATTGCATTAAGTTTCTTCATTCAGCCTCAGATTCTTTAGAAGATTGGGACCCTTTCTTGCTTGATTCTACCCTCTTGTTGTACTGATTCATGATTGGCTCAGAACATAATCTCTTTCTTCCAACATATAGATGTATTTACCATTACTCAGTCGTATGCAATGAACTCCTGCTCTAGCAAAATGTCTCCAATCACTAACAGCTTCACTACCCAAAAAAAGTTCACCATACTGTTCTGGTTCAAACATCATTCTTAACCATTCCCATACGTGTCTTTCAATATGAATATTCACAAGCTTCATATCCTTTTCCATTCCAACTCTATACATATCATACACATCCATTTTCTTTACTTTTCTCAAAATATCAACCATAGACTTATGAAAACTCACATCTCCATTTCTTCTTTTAATTCTGAGTTCATAAGACACAGTGTTTGACTCTATGAAAATTCCTTACCATTCAACAATATCTGAGAGATCTTCATCATTAAGATTTGTATTTTCATTCCTATCTCTCTTTTCAACCATCATCTCTTCTAAGATTTCTTCATCTCTATCCAAATCATATATCTGATCATCAGAGTCTTGAATCATTTGAAATGATCTTCTATGACTTGCAACTTTTAATCTCAACTCTTCAGCCTTTTGGGCTTCGATTTTCTTTTGTTCAAGCTCCTCATCAATCTGTTGATACCATAATTTCAGCCTTCTCTGTATCTCTTCATCCTCTCTCCTTTTCTTTTCAATTCTTTCTCTTGCCTCAGGATTAACAATTGGATTGTTATCCCACAATTCCTGCAATTGCTCTAATGTCATTCTCCTCAACTGCACTGTAGGATATGTATCTCCTCTTAACTTGCAAACCAATTGATTTTTCAATTCACCTCTTGTTGGTTTCTTAGCTTTCCTTTTAGCTTCTTTCTTTTCAACATCCTTCTTTCTGTTCCTATCAATTGGTATAACAGTGGTAGGTTTACTACTAGCTGTACTTTGAATACAACTAGTAGTGGCTGGTGTTGATTTTGCAGTAGCAGTGGGAGTGACTCTTGAACTAGCAGTGGGACCACATGACTTGGCCCTTTTAAGTTCTTCAAATCTTCTAGCTTTAGCACTTGCATATGGTATTGATTTCTTTCTTCCCATTGTCATCTTAGGCTCTGTTCTAACCTTTGACTCCCCCTCAGCCTCTGCATCAGGTGCCTTTGCAGTCTCCTCAGCCATATCATCATTCCGCACCACTTTTCCATCATTGCTTGCATCATGTCTGACTTCATCATCATCATTATTCTCCCCCTTGTTGAAAGTGGTCTTAACCAGCAAAGCTTCGAGTACAGCAAGCCTGTGTTTGAGATCCTCAATCACTTTTTGGCACTCTTCAACTAAGATCTCCTAATTGCATTAATCAAGGCACTACTATACCTAACATATTTCATACCCTAATCAATTACAGTACATAACACGCCGACACACCTAATTGGATTTTTCAAACCCTAAGTAATGGACAAGTCTTGGATGGGAACAAACAGGCTGGGCAGAATTTATAGAGATGGAGTAGAAGCATTTATTGATTATGCAGTAAACAACTTGAAGAAGATGAGTAACATCGACCCACAGGGTAATAATCCACATCTTCTAATCCCATGTCCATGTACCAAATGTTTAAACCATGTAGTTCGTAAAACGGAGGAAGTGCATTTCCATTTATTCGGCAATGGCATTGATCAAAGCTACACACAATGGACTTATCATGGAGAGAAGGATGAGCCAATTGTTACAACAGAATATGGTGACAACCATATGGAATTTGATGCAGAACTCCCAACACATGCGAGTGAAACAGTGGAAATGGTTAATGCTACAAAAGATAATTTTGATGATGAGGATCCGGATGACCATGCCAAGCTTCTAGAACTGCTATCAGATGCAGAGAAGCCACTTTACAGTGGGTGTCCTGACTTCACAAAGTTGTTAGCCATAGTTCACCTACTCAACTTAAAGAGTAAGTATGGTTGTTCTGATCAATTCTTTACTGAACTGCTAGGATTGTTAAAAAAGATGCTACCTGATGGTAACGAATTGCCAGAAAACACTTATCAGGCAAAGAAAATTTTCAAATTGCTGGGTTCAGGATACAAAAAGATAGATGTATGTATCAACAATTGCCTTCTTTACTGGAAAGAGGACAAGGAATTGACCGTGTGTCGTACCTGTGGGACATCAAGATGGAAGGTGGATAAGAAGACAAAAAAAGTGTATGAGAAGATCCCAGCAAACGTAATGTGGTACTTTCCAATAATACCAAGGCTGCAACGTCTCTTTAAGATAACAAGTATTTCAGAAGAATTAAGATGGCACGCGACAAGGAGGAAAACAGATGGTGTGTTACGTCACCCGGCGGATTCACAGGCATGGCGAACCATAGATAATGAATTCCCCGAAATTGCAAATGATCCAAGGAATCTAAGGCTAGGAATATCTGCTGATGGTGTTGATGTCAACAGAGGAAATAGGCATCACATTGTGTGGCCAGTTTTATCTGTCATCTACAACCTTCCTCCATGGTTGTGTATGAAAAGAAAGTTTATCATGCTATCTGTATTGATATCGGGATACCCGGTAATGATATCGATGTTTTTTTAGAACCGTTGGTTGATGATCTGCAACTCTTATTCGAGACAGGGGTCGACACATATGATGCTTCAACAAAGCAAATATTTAGTCTAAGTGCGGTGGTGTTATGGACAATAAATGATTACCCTGCACTTGGTACTTTATGTGGCTGCCCAACCAGTGGATACAAAGGTTGTGTGGTATGTGGGAAAGATACATATTGTATTAGACTTCCTGCGTCATCCAAGCAGAGCTATGTAGGTCACAGAAGATATCTACCATATAACCATGCGTTCAGAAAGCAAAAGAAGGCGTTTAATGGAAATCAAGAATTTGGCACGGCTCCAATTCCAATGACAGGTGAACAAATATACAAAGAGGTAAAACATATTGAAAATAAGTGGGGACGCGTAAAACAAGCAAACCAAGAAGATTCCAGAGGCAGAGGTGGGAAGATCCAAAAGGAGAAGAGGAAAAGATCAGGAAAAGAGGATGGTACTTCAAGCAAATCAAATGAACAGAATGGTGCGTACTGGAAGAAATTCAACATTTGGTATCGAAAGCTAAAGTATTGGAGGCACAATGAAGTTCAACATTGTATCGATTTCATGCATATAGAAAAGAATGTTGCTGAGAGTCTAGTCGGGACTTTGCTAAATGTGCCGGGAAAGACGAAAGATGGAGAGAATGCTCGATTGGATCTTAAAGAGTTGGGAATAGACAAACCAGAGTTGTTTGTTAGGAAAGACGACCGAGAAATAACAGTAATACCACCAGCAGGTTACACGTTAACGAATGCCGAAAAGGACATCTTTTGTCAGACGTTATACAACATGAGGGTACCGCAAGGATATTGTTCAAATTTCTCTAGTTTAGTCAGCCTAACAGATAGGAAGCTCATCGGCCTTAAATCACATGACTATCACATGCTAATGCAGGAGTTTTTGCCCATTGCAATACGTTCGATAATGGACGAACCTACACGCAAGGCTATTATCAGGTTTTGCTTTTTCTTTAAATCTATATGTAGCAAAGAGATCATATTAGAGGAACTGGATAAGATGCAAGAAGAACTTTGTGTCACACTGTGCCTACTTGAAAAGTTCTTTCCTCCCTCTTTTTTTTGATATTATGGTCCATTTGACTGTGCACCTAATTAGGGAGGTAAAATTATGTGGTCCTGTATGCTTTCGGTGGATGTATCCCTTCGAACGATGTATGAAGGTTATTAAGGGACATGTGCGAAACAGAAATAGACCAGAGGGATGCATTGCTGAGGAGACTATTGCAGAAGAAACAATAGAGTTTTTCGGAGAATATCAAAAATCCATGAAAACTATTGGTATCCCAAATGATACACATGAAACTGATGAAAACGAGGACGGAAAGCCACTGTCGGCTGGCAAATCAAGTGAAGTATCCGCAGTGTTGGTACATGTTTGTGTCTGTCAGTTGGTCTAGCTCGTAGTTTGTAATTAGAATTAGTTTTCCTGATTCCTGCGACGTTGCGTGTAACGTCGCAGGTGCGACGTCAGGTTTTGGGCCTGCGATGTAGCCAACGTCGCATGGGCTTGGGCCTGCGACGTCGTGTGCGACGTCGCAGGTGCCAGATTATGTATAAAAACGTATTTATGTTTTCTTTTTAGGGTTGACGAAACCCTAAACGCCATTTGTCGAAATCCCTGTAATCTGATCGATTATAAATCAATATAATACGTTTCGTTTGATAATTATTGCGTATTGATTATTCGTGTGATTGTTTGATTAGTCAATTGTTGTTTCCGCCATCAATTGATTGACTCGGTTCGTACAGATCCAAGGTTAGGGACAAACAACTGGTATCAGAGCAGAAAGTGCTCGTTTTTGGCATAACGGATTGAGTTTGGGATTTAAAAGGACGTGATATTCGTGTGTTTTCGTGTTTATCACGTTTGTTTTGTGTTTTTACAGGTTTTCGATCATTACTACTGGGGATTATTGAAGGTTTTCGTCGTTCGACATTCGTGGTTTTGGTTTTTGGGTTAAAAATTCGTTTTTAGGGTTTTTGGCCGCAGGTTTTCGCGTTTTGCGACGTTACCTGCGACGTCATCTGCGACGTCGCGTGCGACGTTAGTGATTTACACTTTAATTAGTCTGTGCGACGTACTGTTGCGACGTCATCAGCGACGTCGCTATTTTGACTTTAATTAGTCTTTACGACCTAGTGTTGCGACGTCTTGTTGCGACGCCGTGTGACTCTGCGACGTCCTCTGCGACGTCATCTGCGACGTGACTCTCAACGTCGCATATTTCTGATTCTTAATTGAATCCTTTGCTTTTTGCGACGTCACTATCGTCGTCGCATAATCTTTGTGCGACGTTATCATCAACGTCGCTAGTACCAGAAGATTGTTTTTTCGATTAAGTAATTTCAATGACAGCTGATAAAGAGAATATTAGAGGACTTAGGGAAATGATAAAGCAAAGTAATGATATTGGTTCAAGCAATAAACCTCCACTATTTACAGCTGATATGGATTATGTATACTGGAGAGACCGTGTTGAACAATATATTGACTTTCACTGTCCGGAATTATGGGGACCATTACGTGAGCGTTATGTACCTCCATTAGCTGAAGGGGAATACCGTGGTATTCGTCCTGCTAAGACTTATAAAGCAATGTCTCCTGAGGAGAAGAAAGATTTTGATACTGAGAGAAAGTCATTTTCGATGATTAAAATGTGTTTAACCAAAGATGTTCTATGGCTTTTCAGAACTCATGAAACAGCCTTTGATTTATGGAACGCAATTGAAACTCGTTGTGGAGGAAATGATAAGTACAAGGAAGCCAAGCTCGAACTAATTAAGAAACAGTACGATATCTTTGACATTCTTCCTAACGAAGACACAACTTCTTTATTCACTAGGTACTCACGGTTAGTTGGTGAGTTGTTTGAAGGGGGTTATACTTTTCCTCCTATTGAAGTCAATAAGAAGCTACTGGATGTGTTGCCGAGTTCTTGGGATGTTAAAGTTCAATTTTTAAAAGAAAATGAAGAACTTGCAAACATGTCTTTGGATACGTTGGTAGGGGATCTTCAAGCTCACGCGATGGAGATTAAGAAGAAAGAAACAAGGTCTGGTGCTGCTGTTCAGAATCCTAGTGTGTATGGTGTTCAACTTAACTCTGGAAAGACTTATGGATCTGGAGTGGCCTTTGTAACAAATACAAATGCTTCATCAACCTCTTCTTCTTCTTACGATGGGATTCATTCTGTTTTCATGTCTGGACCTTCTTCAAATCAACAACAGGTTCAAGTCTCACCTGCTATTCAGGAACAAGCTGCCATTTACACAGCTTTCTTAAGCTCATACAAGGATTTGGTTACTCAACCGAATCTTACTTTGGAGTTGACTAAGGAAGACTATGCTCAGCTTGATGAAGATGATCTGGAGCAAATGGATCTAACTTGGAATGTGGCAATGATCACCTGAAGAATTCAAAAGTTTTTGCAGAGGACAGGGCGTAAAAGCTTGGAAGGTGACGGGAAGACTGGCTTCGGATTTAACAAGAGTAAGGTCCGATGTTACAATTGTCAAAACTTGGGTCATTTCGCCAGGGAATGCGAGAAACCCAAAATGCAAGCATCGGGATTCACAACACCTTCTACTCCTCCAAAGACCAAAGAAATGGAAGTTACCAAGAAAGGGCCTGCTGATAATGCCCTGATTGTTTTTGAGCCAACAAGTCAAGATTGGACGGCTGTCTCCCAGCAATACCAACAGTGTTTGATGGCTCACATTGTGAATGAGGTACCTGATGAACCATTAAATTGTATCTCATGCATTAAGTTAACTGAATCTCTAAAGGCATTTCAGAATGACAGCGTAGAGTTGAGGAAAAAGAATGAAAAGCTAACCGAGTCAAATAATTTTTTAAAAGCTAATGAGAAACTTTATGAAAAACATCTTGAGGCTCATAGGTTAGATACTCAGAAATATAAATCTAAGGTCTTTAGTCAAGAAGATGCCATTAAAAGCTATCTTGTTGAAATTGAACTACTAAAGAATGAACTTACAGATTTAAAAAATGAGTATGAAAATTATAAGAGTAAAATCTTAGGTTCAAATTCCTCAACGGTTGTCTTTAATGAAATTCTTAGCAAGCATGGTACTAGTGGGAAAAAGAATGAGGGATTGGGATACCACTCAGTCCCTCCTCCTACTACTCACTGTCCCCTGCCTGTTAAGGAAGGCTTTGAAGAGATTCTAGTTGATTGGTCAAAGCTTTACGGTATAAAAGCTAAAGATGCTAAAGAGACCAAACATAACAAACCGGCAAAGGAGAAAACCAAGAGGCCAGAGTACCCCTTGCCAACGTTTGTTAAGTCTGTGAATGAATCTCCTATTATTGTTGAGGAGAGTGTTAAGCTAAAGAATGAATCTCCAATCTGTGTTAAGGAGATTGTTGAGATTGAGGACATTACGGATCTGGAGTATCCTGAGGTTAAGAAAGTTGAAGTTAAACCTGAAAAAGTGATTTCAAAGGTTGAACCTGAAATTAAGGTTCAACCAAATAAAGGAAAAGCCAAGGTTTTAAATTCAAAACAACAAACTTTACAGTCACCTGTAAAGATTTTGCAACACAAAATAGTAAATGAAAGAGTTTCGTATGATAAACCTTCAACTTCAACCTCTCAACCAAAACAAACACTTTCTAAGACGTGTACGCAATGTTCATGTTCTAGAAATGTTTCTCCATCTTCTGTGGTAATTCCTCAGCCTCAACCGTTTGTTGAGACTCGTTCTTGTTTCTACTGCAAGAAACAAGGACATTTAATTCGTGAATGTCCAAAGCTGTCAAATCAGCGCTATGGGAGAGAGATGCCTAGGACATCTGTTTATAGAAATTCTTTTTCAAAATCTCCACCTAGGCGTTACTCAAACTCTCCCAAGCCTGTTTTAAAGCCAAGTAATGTTGAGCAAAAATCTTTGCCAATTCAAAAGCCCAACATTACTTCTAATACCAATTCCGAACCTTCTAAAGTTTGGAAACGAAAAGAGTCTGATGTTGACTCTTCAGTCGTCAACAATAACACATCAGATAAAAATTCTAATTTGTTTAAAGATAAAATCCTATCTGACGTGCTTATTGTTGATGACCACGGTCGACCTAAGTCTGTAAAGGCTTGGGTCACCGTTTCTCACTAATCTCCTTCGTGTGTGTGTTGCAGCAGTCAGAACGTGTTAAAGATAGTGAATGGTATTTGGATAGCGGCTGCTCGCGACATATGACAGGCGATGTATCTCTTCTTGTGGATATTAAACCATACGCAGGAGGATATGTTGCCTTTGCTGGAGATGCTGGGGGAATCATTTCTGGAAGAGGAACGCTAACTAACGGCAATGTTAGTTTTGAAAATGTGAACTATGTGGAACAGCTTACGCACAACTTGCTAAGTGTTTCACAGGTCTGTGATAAGGATTATACTACTGCGTTCACAAAGACAGAGTGCGTGATACTGAAGCCTGGGTATGTCATTCCGGAAGAATGGGTGTTACTGAGAGCACCAAGAAAGAATGACACATACATTCTGAATATGAGAACTGTTGAGACCTCGAATGAGTATACGTGTCTCTTGTCTAAGGCTTCTGAAAAGGATTCACTGCTTTGGCACAGACGAATGGGACACATTCATTTACGAAAAATGAATTTCTTGACTAAAAATGACCTAGTGCTAGGAGTTCCAAAACAGTCATTTGCTCTAAAGGATGACTGTATCTCCTGCCAAAAAGGAAAGCTACGTAAGAAGTCCCATAAGTCTAAGCAAGTGAATTCCATAAATGCACCATTGGAACTACTGCATATGGATCTTTTCGGTCCAGTCTCTACAAAGAGCATTGGTGGTCGGTCTTACTGCTTGGTAGTTACTGATGACTACTCAAGGTTTTCGTGGGTTTACTTTTTGACCTCGAAGGGGGAGACTCCTGATATTCTGGTGTATTTGTTGGACAAGTTGGCAAATCTGTGCAACTTGAAGGTAAAAAGGATACGAAGCGACAATGGAACTGAATTCAAGAACTCAACTCTCGAATTGTTTTGTGCTACAAGAGGTATTGAGTATCAATTCAGTGCTCCAAGGACTCCACAACAGAATGGAGTCGCAGAAAGAAAGAATAGAACAATCATCGACACAGCTCAGACTATGTTAGCTGACTCCAAGTTACCAATCATCTTCTGGGCTGAGGCGGTTAATACTGCCTGTTATGTTCTCAACAGAGTGCTCACGGTTAAGAAAAAGAACAAAACGTGTTATGAACTTTTTAATAACCATAAGCCAAATCTGCAGTTTCTAGAACCCTTTGGGTGTCCATGCATGATCATGATTACAAAAGATAAGGTCTCTAAGTTTGGTGATAAAGCTGTTGAAGGGATTTTTCTTGGATATTCGGTCAACTCTCCGAACAAAAGAGTCTTCAACAAATCAACGAATCAGATTGAGGAACAGTTTGAGGTGAAATGTCTAAGGTATACGGAACCTCCTCAAGGAACGGGTCCGGATTGGTTTTTCAACTATGGAAACCTCTTCAACTCTTTCGATATTCCGGAAGAGGATGATACGGAAGAATTGGTTTCTATACTTCATGGACTTGATCTTACTCAAGATACACCTGTTAATAATAAACCATCCGACCCATCTCCCAATGCAACACCCGCACCTCCACCAACTACTCCTACACCTTCACAAACAACACCTACACCATCACAACCAACACCCACGCAACCACAAACAACAACCAAATCACCACCATCTACACCTACACCATCTCCTACTCCATCATCTTCGGCTGCTCCTTCTAAAACAGTTTATAACTACACAAAGGAGCTTCCATATGATCCAAACATGCCTCCTTTAGAGGAACCTCAAGAAGATGATGAAGTGGAAGAAACAATGGCCTACTCTCACTTATATACTTCTGAACATGAAGGGGAAGAAGAAGAGTTAGCCTTTCCTGAGTCTGCTACTACTCCCGAAACTGAGGGAGATTTGAACAATCTGGGTGTGGACGTTGTGCCAACTGCCATACCAGAAACTCATATACATAAGGATCACCCCATTGATAATATCATTGGTGATCCTCATGCATCTGTTCAAACACGACAACAAGCAAAGCAGACTTCCGCTCAGCAGCTTTTGGGACTTATTGCTCATATCGATTCATGTCATTTGTCTCAAATTGAACCTAAAAAGGTTGAACAAGCCTTAAAGGATCCATCTTGGGTCGAGGCTATGCAGGAGGAACTACAGCAAATAAACAAGATGAATGTTTGGGAAATTGTTCCTCTACCCAAGGGTGCTCACTTGACGGGTACTCGTTGGGTTTACCGTAACAAAATGGATGATCGTGGGGCTGTTATTCGAAATAAAGCCCGTCTGGTAGTTCAAGGATATAGTCAACTAGAGGGTATTGACTATGATGAAGTTTTCGCTCCTGTCGCCCGTTTGGAATCAATTAGAATTTTTCTAGCCTATGCTTCTTTTAAAGGATTCCGCGTGTATCAACTTGACGTAAAGTGTGCTTTTCTATATGGAGATGTCGACGCAGTGATTTATGTGTGTCAGCCTCCTGGTTTTGAAGACCCAAAGCATCCTAATCATGTTTGCAAGCTGAAGAAAGCTTTGTATGGTCTTCATCAATCTCCTCGACTTTGGTATGAGCGACTTGCCAAGTACTTGCTGAGGAATGGATTTGATAGAGGACAGATTGATAGCACGCTTTTCATCAAAAGGGAAGGAACGGATTTATTGCTTGTTCAGGTTTATGTGGACGACATAATATTCGGATCAACGAATGATCAGTTGTGCAAGGATTTTGAAGGACTGATGAAAGCTGAGTTTGAAATGAGTGCTATGGGGGAACTCACGTTCTTTCTGGGACTACAGGTCGAGCAATCTGACAATGGAATTTATATACACCAGTCAAAATATGTCACTGACATGTTGAAGCGGTATGAATTGCTCAATTGTAAACACTATGGCACTCCAATTGAAGTGAAACACAATCTTGGACCTAATGAGGATGACGAAGATTGCAAGGAGAAAGACTATCGCTCAATGATAGGCTCTCTCATGTATCTGACTGCCTCAAGACCAGATATAGTGTTTGCCGTTTCACTCTGCTCTCGATTTCAAGCAAATCCGAAGGTGTCTCATATGAAGGCAGTAAAACGCATTTTTGGATATCTCGCTTTTAGGCCATCTCTGGGTCTATGGTATTCAAACGAGAAAAACTTCGAGTTAACTGCCTATTCGGATTCGGATCTTGGTGGCTGCAAGGTAGATATGAAGTCAACCACTGGAGGATGTCAGTTCCTTGGATCGCGCTTAGTTTCTTGGTAGTGCAAAAAGCAGACTGCGGTTGCTATTTCCACAGCTGAAGCCGAGTATGTTGCCGCTGCAAGTTGCTGTTCTCAGGTTCTTTGGATTCAGCACCAGCTGCGCGATTACGGGTTCAATCTCTCTATGACTCCTATTTACATTGATAATACAGCTGCTATATCTATAACTCACAATCCCGTACAGCACTCTAAGACCAAACATATCGAACTTAGGTTCCACTTCATACGGGATTGCTTTGAGAAACACCTTATAGATGTCGTACATATAGAAACCCTTAAGCAGTGTGCGGACCTTTTCACAAAAGCCTTTTTGCGATCACGTTTTATTGAACTGGTCAATCTGATAGGTTTAAGGTTCTTTCAGTCAAAGAAATGATTTGTGACTTGGATTTTTAAGTTTAAATTTTAAATTCATTTATTAAAAAAAAAAAAAATGGCAACAGCCACTCTTTATACTCTTTAGTATTAAAGAAAACGCGAGGTTGCAACATTTTTTAAAAAAAATAGACGTTGAAGTTGTGTCTGTAAACAACTTGGGATATGATAGTACATCGGATGACATGCACAAAATGGAATTTTAAGGTTTATCTTGGATGTGTCAGTAGGTTTATCTGACACACTTAAAACAGTTTCTATCTAAATTATGTTCATCACACGATGTATTGGTAGGCATGATACACACCGGTTTGTGAGTAAGTAAGAAGTAATATTAAAACTTGTCTATTACTTTGTGAAAATTGTTATATGATGTATGACATAAGTCTTAATTGATAAATGGAAGTACTGTCATACACTGTCATAATTATTATGTAAATGTAAAATTGGCATATAGTAATAATATGGTTATTTGCCTAACTAATGGTGACTATTGTTGTACTCTCGTACAGACCTGAATCCATTAGTTATGCAAATAGTCTCAAACTTGTTATGTTCGTACTAAGGGACCCTCTGTTGTACTAAGTACAGATCTGGGGCCACTAGTATCTTCATAGTCGGTTTGATGTATGCCTAACTTTGAAGGGCAAGTGTATGTTACAAGAAAGCCGAGAAAACTTGGTCTTGTAATCACTACCTTGCGTAAATATGCAGTGTTTTGTGTTTTACTAAAGTTTATCAGTATATCATATAATAGGTTTCACAGAATTAATATTCATACTAACAATAAAGGTTAGCTCACAAATACGGATGTAACATGTTTAGGTGGACAAACAATACCAATAATCGTCTTGAAATAATTTTTATAAAAGGGGTTTTAAATGTGCCACGTAAATTTAAAGTGGACAAATATACTGATGATCGAAATAACACTTACTATTCCTAATAAATGCATGTTATTCCGATATGATCCCTAATCAGACAAATCAACTCCGTCACCAAAAATAGAGTGTTAGTAATTATATTCTGTTTTTTTTTTTACTTTTTGTAATATTAAAGAAAATACCAAAAAGAATTTTTCGTTATTTTATGCTTTATTTTTATTCTATGTTATTTTTCCCAAGTCACGAGTCATTTGGATATTATTTGCTAAAATAACGAGTAAACGGTTTTTGAAAAATTCAAAATCGACTCAAATCGCATCCTAACTGCTCTATGCGACGTCCCACTCGCCGTCGCCTGCGACGTCCCAGTCTACTTCGCAAATAGGGTTAGACTATATATAGTCTCAACCGCGACGTAACAAGTCACACTATTCACTATTCATCTGCGACGTAGCCTGTGACGTACCATTTGGCGATTTGCGACGTAGCACTTTTTCGAGCAACTTTGTGATTCTTAGATGTTTTCATTCCGATCCATTCACGTAGTTTTGATCTACTCGTTATTCCGCACACTTAGGTACCAATCTTACCCTTTTTCACCGTGTATTTTAGCTTTAATCGTTAAATGTATATTGCGGGTTTTAGGGTTCTCGTTTTGGGTTGAATTAGTTGTGTAATCGTGATCTAAACATCGTATAATTTATGTTTTCGTGATCACCATTCGTTGCCGCACCGTGTAGTGCGATTGATTTTGAAAAACCCCAAATTTCGAGAGTTAGGTTTTCTGGGTTGGGACGACTGTTCGTCGTTGCGACGTACGCTGCGACGTCGTGGCCTACGTCGCTATACTTAACTATTATTAATTGCCTACGTCGCCTTTCCCTACGTCGCCTTTTACCGCGACGTCCTACGCGACGTCCCTCACTACGTCGCTACTTTTATTAATGTGATTAAATTCACAATAAATAGCAAAATGCGACGTCCCCTTTAACGTCGCTCGAATTTTGTGCAACGTCACGTGCTACGTCACTATTGTTATTATTCTGATTATCTGCGACGTCCTTTCCTACGTCGCTATCTGACATGCGACGTCATAGGCTACGTCGCCTCTTACAGGAAAAATGACAAATTTTGTTATAAACCAATTGTTGCGTTTTTCTGACTGTTAAATTCTGTCCAGCAATGGCGGGCGATTTCTTTCAGTTCCTCGCTGAATCAGAAAGACTGTGTTAACTGCTTCTGCCTAAAGAGTGTCACCACTCGCCCGTCCGCGGCTAGAAGGATCCTCTTCCGGTCGTGGATTTTTTTTGTGCTTTATGGTGGTCATGCGACTTAAAGTTTCTATCTGGTCACTTAGATATGACCATTTTTGTCTCCGTTGGTCAATGATCCGGTGGAATTCTCTCTTTGTCCTGAATCTTGGTTTTCTGGTCTGGAGGAATTCCTTCATTATCCTGGATCTCGGCCTTCTGGTCTGGTGGGATACCATCCCTGTCTTGGATTTTAGCCTGACCTTGTCTTGGATTTTGGCTGTATTCGTTTAACCGGGATCTTTGGTCTAGGTTTAGGTTTAGGGTTTAGGGTTTAGGGTTTAGGATTTGATATGTGTGTCTGTAACTTTGTACTTATTTAACATATCAATGAAACCTTTCGTTTGTGATAAATTTGATATACTTTGTTTGTTCTAACGCTTTTGGAGAATATCTTGTATGCTTCTGTTTTTGTAGATATGGCTTTAGTATTTGAGGCGCGTCATAATACGACTGCTTACCTTGCTGACACTTCTGATAAAGCTGCACCGTATCGTCAGATGACTGCATTTTTGAGACGCTCAAGGGTATTCCACGCCATTTCCGTTAACACTATGGTTTTTGGAAATCTGATCAACCCTTTCTGGAGAAACGCAAATGTTGTTACTGATAACAACGTTCGACGCCTGGTCTCTACAGTTCTTGGTACGGAAATCACTATTACAGAACAGAGTATTCGGGAACTTTTATAGCTGAATGATCAACCGAATATGCCAGTCAGTTTTGATCATATTTTCGTTACGGGAGCTATGCAACGGATTGGATATCCCGGGATTCCCACTGATCAGTATAGGAAAGCGAATCTCACACGTGTTTGGAGATATTTGATGCACGTGATTATTGTTTGCTTGGGAAATAGGAAAGGTGGAACAGATGGTATGAGCCGAAGTCTGGCCTCTGCCATGTTAGCGTTAGTGTACAACAAGCCGTTCAATTTCTCGGGTTTTATATTCAAGGCTATGGTTGATAATGCGAATGTCGGGGATCAGAAATGGATCTTATATCCGAGATTTATTCAGTTGCACATCAATCGTCATCATCCAGATCTTCAGGCACAGGGTGATATCGATCAGCAACTAAAGATTTCACCGATGATGAGTCGGATTTTACTATTTGTGCAGGGTATGAGAAAGGGGTTGAGGCACCAAGGGATGTTCCCTTATTTGGTGCTATTGTGGATGAGAATTATGTATCGCCCCCGGAACCTCAGTATATGTATATTCCGGCACCACAGCAACCGCAGCAACCGCTTGTGAACGTTCCTGTTCAAGCTGCGGGGGAGAATGTGGATGCTCTTTTGGAGAACATTGAGCAATTCGGGCATGTTGACTCGGACAACTCAGCATCTCACGACACAATTGAGGGTTCTGATTCTGAAGCTACTGTAGGTCCTCAGGATGGGGGTCCGACGCCTGAGCACTCGGACGGTACTGTTCAGCATCCCTCTGAGATGGAACGTATCCGGATTACCGATTCATTCAGGTATCTGAGGATTAAACGTCGGATCAGACAAGGACGTAAGTATGTACCTCCAAGGGATACTGGGAAACGTACACGAGATGGCGATGATTCTGATGATGAAACTTATCGTCCTCGTCGTCGTCTTCGTCGTTCTTCATCAGCAAGAGCTCCAGTAAATCCACAGCAGCAAGATGATTTTGAGATTCAACCGACACCAGCTTTTATGCAAAAGATGATGAATGATATCTTGAAGATGCAGCAAAGGATGCAAGCTCAAGATGAAAAGATTGCTGAGCAAGCTGCGCTGATCGAGGTTCAAGCTAAAGAGCTTCAGGAAACAAAGCTCAGGGTTAATGTTTTAGAGGCTAGGTCTAGTGCCTCGGGGGAGATTGGGTTTGGGGGCCCAAATGTAGAGTCACTAGGACCTGAAAATGTAACCCCCACTCCTGTAATTGAAAATGTTAATGAAACTATTCCTCGTTTGGATTACTTTTGTGTTGATGATATTCCAGGGCAACCGAGACCGCTGGCCGTTGACTATTCATTCGCTGACTTATCGTTTATTCAGAGAATGGCCAGTGGAGTTGGCTCTGAGGAAGAAATGGAGAATGTTTTTGAGATGAATGAGGATGTTTCGATTGAAGAAGAACAGTTGAATTCAGATGAAACGTATGATGATGCACAATCTGGGGAAGCTTACGATGGTGCACCAATTATAGAATCTGATTCAAGTGAAGATGAGATGCCTACTAAAGCTCAACATGGAGGATCAAGTTCTGCTGCAACTCCAGCTCAAGAGACACAGGCACCGGACTCAGCAGCTCAAGAATCTACGGATATTCCAAGGAAATATACTGCTGAAGAAAAGAAAGAAAGAAACAAGAAATGGTGGCCTAAGGGACGAAATCCAGTTCCTATTCCAGTTAAATGTCAAGTGTACCGGGTTAGTCGAAATTATACCGGAGTTATTAAAAGCTGGAAGTGTCAGAGGAATCTTTTTATGATTAAGAGAGAAGATGGAGTTCAGTACTTTAGAATGCGTTTTGATAGATTAAGTACGTTGCCAAAAGGAGAGATTAATCGATTAGCTCAGCTTAAATTGATTAATCCGTTCGAGAATGATTATGCTGAGTTTATTCAGAGAAATTTACGTCGGGAAGTGTTATCGAAGACATATTCTAAATTGAAACCGACGTTGGGCACTCGGTATACGTGGAAAAAGAAGATTGATCCAGTCACCAGGAAGCCTATGGTTAAAGTTCACTATCCGCCTGCTAACTGTTTGACTGAGATACCTCTGGAACCAGTTCCTTATTATTTTCTGAGAAGACTTGTAAAATGGGAACTTGATTCACAAACTGGTGAAGCGGTTATTACTTTTGTTCCAGATTCTGAACCGTGGCCAGAAGTTGGAGGTATATGGAATTTGAAGCAAGCAACGTTTAGACTGTATGACCCGATGAGTTTGATTAATTTTCATGAAAAAGATTTAAGAAAACTCTATGATGATCGGATTCGTGTTGGTCAGAAGAATGAGTTCAACAGACGTTTAGCCGAGCAGTTTTACAATGTTGTTACTGTTTGTGTGGCTAATGGAATTCATGCTGACGGCCAATTTCCTGCGGGCTGGGTTTAAAGAAGATTTTTGAAGACCAAGCTGAAGACACGGGGGAGTTTGTTGGTACATGTTTGTGTCTGTCAGTTGGTCTAGCTCGTAGTTTGTAATTAGAATTAGTTTTCCTGATTCCTGCGACGTTGCGTGTAACGTCGCAGGTGCGACGTCAGGTTTTGGGCCTGCGACGTAGCCAACGTCGCATGGGCTTGGGCCTGCGACGTCGTGTGCGACGTCGAAGGTGCCAGATTATGTATAAAAACGTATTTATGTTTTCTGTTTAGGGTTGACGAAAACCTAAACGCCATTTGTCGAAATCCCTGTAATCTGATCGATTATAAATCAATATAATACGTTTCATTTGATAATTATTGCGTATTGATTATTCGTGTGATTGTTTGATTAGTCAATTGTTGTTTCCGCCATCAATTGATTGACTCGGTTCGTACAGATCCAAGGTTAGGGACAAACAACAAAGATTTAAGAAAACTCTATGATGATCGGATTCGTGTTGGTGAGAAGAATGAGTTCAACAGACGTTTAGCCGAGCAGTTTTACAATGTTGTTACTGTTTGTGTGGCTAATGGAATTCATGCTGACAGCCAATTTTCTGCGGGCTGGGTTTAAAGAAGATTTTTGAAGACCAAGCTGAAGTCACGGGGGAGTTTGTTGGTACATGTTTGTGTCTGACAGTTGGTCTAGCTCGTAGTTTGTAATTAGAATTAGTTTTCCTGATTCCTGCGACGTTGCGTGTAACGTCGCAGGTGCGACGTCAGGTTTTGGGCCTGCGACGTAGCCAACGTCGCATGGGCTTGGGCCTGCGACGTCGTGTGCGACGTCGCAGGTGCCAGATTATGTATAAAAATGTATTTATGTTTTCTGTTTAGGGTTGACGAAACCCTAAATGCCATTTGTCAAAATCCCTGTAATCTGATCGATTATAAATCAATATAATACGTTTCGTTTGATAATTATTGCGTATTGATTATTCGTGTGATTGTTTGATTAGTCAATTTGTCGCACCCCCAAAACACGTGGCAGCGGAAACATGAGTTGTCATGGAGGCGCCGACCAAATCAAATATCATTACACAAAGATTAAAGCAAACGACCTCTATATGAGACGTTTGAAAACATTACATTCCATAAGTTTAAATTGTTTACAACCGTTATACAAAACAATGGAGTTCGCATACAATGTGTAGATTACATAACTACTAACTATAGTAAAATGCAATCTAATCTCTTGATGTTTGAAAAACAATGCGACTCGAGCTAAGCTTTCCATAAGCTTCCTACTGCGGCGGGTTACCTGAGAAATACATACTAAAAGGTCAACATAAAGTTGGTGAGTTCATAGGTTTGTAAACAATCGTTTAGTTATGATCCACAAGATTTCAAGTTGTATCATTCACAAATGACAGTTAAAAGTATCGTTAGCCAACGATAAGTAAAAGTATTGCAAAATGCAATATAAGTATACCATTTACATGAGTCTCATAGTCAAGCTTAACGTTGTTTGCCTCCGGTAAGTGTACTAATCCGAATACACCTCTAAATCACAAGTAATACTGCGCCCGTGGGTTGGCTAGCGCGACTAGCCCGGACGAGGTTTGTCAAACCCTGATGGTACCACCCAATAATACTCACGCACAAATTTTAATGACTAATGATGGGGTAGAGGACTTTAGTGGATTATTCAGGTCTCATGCAATCCGTATAAAAAGTTGTTATAGTACTTGTGATCATAAAAGCAGTGGTGTTGTAAATGTATCGTTAACAAACGATGAGTAAATGAGTTGCAAGTGTATCGTTAACAAACGATAAGTAAATATGTTGCAAGTGTATCGTTAACAAACGATAAGTAAATATGTTGCAAGTGTATCGTTAACAAACGATAAGTAAATATGTTGCAAATGTATCGTTAACAAACGATAAGTAAATATGTTATTGCACGAATGCAAAAATGAGTATAAAGCAGTTGTAGTATGTATTCTCCCCCAAAAGTAGTTGTAAAACAGTAAAAAGTGGGCTATGAAACTCACCAGAGTTAAGCAGGTAGCAAGCAATAATCAAATAGCAAGCAAAGTCCAAAGCGCAACCTTCTAACGTCCTAAGCGTATAAGGTTGTGTAAGTAGATGTCTAGAAAGATCATCTATGTAAGTGGAGGGTTAATGTCCACTTAAATCACAATGTAGGTGGAGGGTTAATGTCCACCTAAAGCTAGTTCATCAACTAGTATGTCCAAATAAGTTGTTCAAGTTTGTTTATCAAAAACGTGTACGACCCGTTGGTGAAAGTTTGTAACAATAATTCGTTAAGACATTATTATTAGGATGATGTTATACTTACATATGTATAGTATGTTTCATGAGTTATAACGTTGCATTGTATAAGTATTAACGTTACTTGAAGTTTAACACTTAGTGAGAAAACTAGTTTTTAAAGATTCTGTTTCATGCGACACTTCATGCGTCACTTGCTAGTTAGGGGCGGCACTTAGGAAGTGCCGCATAATATGCGTTTTCAGATTAAATAGCGTCACTTAAGAAGTGTCGGATACGGGCGTCACTAAGGCATGGCGGCACTAAGGGTAAGTGCCGCTAATATAATAGTTCAGTCACTTCAGGCGTCACTTAGGTAGTGTCGGGTAAGGTGACTAAGCGTCACTTAAGTAGTGTCGTACATAAGCATTTTCAGATAATAAGGGCGTCACTATGGGAGTGTCGTTATAAGTCATATTCAGAAAAGTAAGGGCGTCACTATGGGAGTGTCGCTATAAATCATATTCAGAAAAGTAAGGGCGTCACTATGGGAGTGTCGCTATAATTCATATTCAGAAAAGTAAGGGCGTCACTATGGGAGTGTCGCTATAATTCCTGGGGTTATGCGTCACTTAAGTCTGTCTTGATTTTGCTAAGTCCAAAAACGTGGTCAACTATGACGGTTTGACCCGAACTTTTTACCCAAGTCATATTCCAGTAAATAAAGTTTATAAAAGTTATTATTTCATATTGTAGTCGTTTCGAGATGTCGGTTTTACGTTTACACCTTAAACTTCAAGATTCAATGTTTTCGGTTTATATCGGGTCATTACGCCAACTGATTTCACCTATCTATAGTCCAAATCAAACTTTCAAATTTTTACCAACTGATCTACAATGAGTCTAGACTAACATATCAAAATTTTAGCTTCCAATATGTCCATTAACATAGTTAAATAAAGCCGCGTAACAACCGAACACATTTTATCGAAAAACTTCCTGGTCAGTCTTATAAATCGGCTCGTAGAGGAAAATGAGTATGTTTCTGGAAAAAGTGTAAAAAATGAAAGTTGTAGATCTTTTCGATACGCAAATTTTAAAAAAAAAATCGACCTCTAACTCTTAACAGATGATTTTATACGAATATTTTCGTGAACTGTCGATTTTTAGGCAGATTCATGCATGTTAAAGTATAAGTTATAAAAACTTATTTTAGCACAAGGTTTGGACATAATCTTGTTGATAGAGCTTAATAACATCATAATCAGTGGATTAAAAGTAAAATAAGTGAAGGGTTTATGATTCTTACAAAGATTTGAAGAAGATGAACAAGAGGGGATGATGATGATGTTGATCTTGAGTTTAGCTTCTTCCTTTGTTCTTGATTAATGGTGGTGATTAATGGTGGTTTATGGAGGTGTTTGGGCTGTGTCTTTCTCCAGATTTTTGAGAGGAATTGGACGTGTTTTTGGTAAATGAAAATGAAAATGAAAGAGTGGGTTGCATGTATGAGGATTGGAAGTGTAAGGGAATTTTAATCATGGCATTGCATGGTCAAGGAGAGGGGAGCAAGGGAGGTGGCACATGGGCCGGCCCCCATGTGGTCCCACAAGGGGTATTTTGGTCATTTTCCATTTCTAGCTTAAATCGTTGCGTTTTTCGTTCGTTTACCCGATTGTTTAAACGTTTATTTATACGTTAAACGTTTTATGCGCGTTTTTAAGTGACGACTTAAATTTCGATATTTTTGATTGAGACGTTTATTAAAATACTTAAAAACATTTATAAAAATGTCCCGTTAATTTGTCGGCCTCGATTTGCGTGTTTGTTCTACGGCGGTTTAATCGCGTAACGTTATTTTGAGTCGTTTAGATTAACGATATAATTTGGATAAATTTCCATTGAAGTATTATTTAAAATACTTAATTTATGTTGCCAAAATAATTATTGACGTTTATTTGGTCGCTGAATTAAATTCTCGCGTTTTCTTTGCATTTGAGACGTTTTAACCAAAACGCCTAAGTCTTTCGAGTATTATTTTATCAAAATAATAAATAATGATAAATAACTTCTAAAAATAGATTAAAGTTATTTATAGAAATGTTTTCACCAACGTCGCATTTAAACTGTGTCGGACTCCATCCGATAATAAAATGTACGATTTAAACAAATCGTAAATGTGTGCAAATATAATAACATATATTAATACACATAATTCACCCTAATTACATGTATTAGCACAATGATTAGGAACTAACACTAGCCCTAATTGGTCGGGTGTCACACAATTGTTGTTTCCGCCATCAATTGATTGACTCGGTTCGTACAGATCCAAGGTTAGGGACAAACAACAAAGATTTAAGAAAACTCTATGGTGATCGGATTCGTGTTGGTCAGAAGAATGAGTTCAACAGACGTTTAGCCGATCAGTTTTACAATGTTGTTACTGTTTGTGTGGCTAATGGAATTCATGCTGACGGCCAATTTCCTGCGGGCTGGGTTTAAAGAAGATTTTTGAAGACCAAGCTGAAGTCACGGGGGAGTTTGTTGGTACATGTTTGTGTCTGTCAGTTGGTCTAGCTCGTAGTTTGTAATTAGAATTAGTTTTCCTGATTCCTGCGACGTTGCGTGTAACGTCGCAGGTGCGACGTCAGGTTTTGGGCCTGCGGCGTAGCCAACGTCGCATGGGCTTGGGCCTGCGACGTCGTGTGCGACGTCGCAGGTGCCAGATTATGTATAAAAACGTATTTATGTTTTCTGTTTAGGGTTGACGAAACCCTAAACGCCATTTGTCGAAATCCCTGTAATCTGATCGATTATAAATCAATATAATACGTTTCGTTTGATAATTATTGCGTATTGATTATTCGTGTGATTGTTTGATTAGTCAATTGTTGTTTCCGCCATCAATTGATTGACTCGGTTCGTACAGATCCAAGGTTAGGGACAAACATGCAGAACTCTTTCAGAAAGCACATTTGTATGTAATACTGAATACAGATGAGATTGTCCCGTATATCGAGTAAGTATTAATTACTAACACATGTCTAGCTATTTCGTTACTTTAATTAATGTTCTATCAAATATAATAACAAAATACCTTGTTTCAGGCGACACAAGGAGGTTTTGGTAACACAAAACCCGGGTAAACGAAAAGCATGGCTACAGAATGAGCACGTTAAATCTTTTGCTAAGTGGTTACGCGAAGAGGTAATTGTTATTTGATCGTATATTATTTACTCCTTACAATTGTCCAGTTTTTACCAATTGGAGATCGACTTAATTAACTGTAGTTTCATTAACCAAAGTTACTACTATTAAGCCTGTTAGTACTGTCAGAGTTGAAGAATAAAGTCAAACTAAAAGCTGGACAATTCTTTTTTTCTATCACTATTTGTGTTTTGTTAATTAATTCGTTCAATTTCAAGCTCACATATATATATACTTGTAATGAGATTCTGCAGGTTGAGAGAGAGTTAGCGATCTCCAAAGACAGTGTATCCGAAGCCGTAAGGTGGATTTCATATGGACCACGAGCCAGCGTAGTGAAATACACTGCATATAACATCAATGGGTATACATTTCGTACTAAATGTAGTGATGGCAGAGTTTACCAAAACAGTGGGGTTAGTGTTGAGACAGAAGATATTCACATATCCAAAGAAGTTGCAACCACTAGACGCACATTTTATTATGGGGTTTTGCAAGAGATATGGGTACTTGATTACCGCTTCAGGCAACTTCCTCTTTTCAAATGTGATTGGGTTAACCGTAAAGATGGCGCGGTCCAACGCGATACTAATCTTGGTTATACATTGGTTGACCTGAATAATATAGGCCACAAGGTTGATCCATTCGTGTTAGCCTCACAAGCACGACAAGTGTTTTATGTGAAAGACCAGCTAACTAGGAATTTATCTATTGTCCTGAAAGCACCTCCCAAGAATTACAGAGATACATATGATGAAATCGATGAGGAATTTAGCACGGTCATTCACCCGCACAATGATAACATATTGCCACGTGTGGATAAACGTGACTTGGGTAATGAATCACGAGATGATTACTTTCGAACCAACTAGAGTTTGGGTATTGTTATACCAAAGTCCAAGTGATCAACATATATATATGTAATGCTGGAACACTAGCTATATTAATTGTAGTACAGTAACCTTGTAAATTACCTTTTAATTATTTTATGGAATGATTACTTGTATCTTAATTTCTATGACTCCCAATTTTTTTAGAACATGCATTAACTTTGTAAATTACAACATAAATACTTACGGATAAATGTCATATATAACAACAATTTTATGTAACCAATAACTAATCACAGGCATATTACAATAACCATTTAATTTGATCATACCACTAAGTCTGCTTGCATACATTAAACCATTTGGTCAAAATGACATTTATATTAAAAAACATTCTGAGAGTGGGGTTCGAACTTGGGTCCCAGCCAATACACCTAAAGAAACACGTTAACCAATGCAGCTAAATGTTATATCTGTTAGAATTCCAATGCTTTTTAATATAACAATATACGTTAGATTTAGCCACACAAACAGCACTGAATGTGACTAATATCAAATTTAATGATAATCGTTTTTGCCCATTTTAGCTTTAAAAAATAGTCACAAGAATATTTAACAACGTGACTGTTGTGAATACATTGGTCACATATAATCACCCAAAATGTGGCCATAAACATCCTATTTGATACACATTTGTGATATGGTGTGGCTATTACCATGTCATATAGTTACATGATCGGGCTAGAAATTAGGGTGACTATACACATTACGTTTTGCCATTCTGAGTTTCTAACACACACTAAACTTTAGACACACATAATAACTTGTGTGACCATATGTACATGACTTTGGCTACACTTAAATCATGTGTGACAAAATCGACTCTATACTTTAGTCACATAAACAATTCCTCCATGTGACCAATAGGGTCTCATGATTTAGCCACACAAACAACACTGAATGTGACTAATATCAAATTTAATGATAATCGTTTTTGCCCATTTTAGCCTTAAAATATAGTCACAAGAATATTTAACAACGTGACTGTTGTGAATACATTGGTCACATATAATCACCCAAAATGTGGCCATAAACATCCTTTTGGATACACATTTGTGATATGGTGTGGCTATTACCATGCCTTATAGTCACATGATCGGGCTAGAAATTAGGGTGACTATACACATTACGTTTTGCCATTCTAAGTTTCTAACACACACTAAATTTTAGACACACATAATAACTTATGTGACCATATGTACCTGGCTTCGGCTACACTTAAATCATGTGTGACAAAATCGACTCTATGCTATAGTCACACAAACCATTACTCCATGTGACCAATAAGGTCTCATGATATAGCCACACAAACAGCACTCAATGTGACTAATATCAAATTTAATGATAATCGTTTTTGCCCATTTTCGCTTTAAAAAATAGTCACATGAATATCTAAAAACGTGACTGTTGTGAATATATTGGTCACATATAATCACCTAACATGTGGCCATAAACATCCTTTCGATACACATTTGTGATATGGTGTGGCTATTCTAATGCCATATAGTCACATGATCGGGCTAGAAATTAGTGTGACTAAAGACATTACCTTTTGCCATTCTAACAGACACTAAACATATGGTCACATAATAACTTATGTGACCATATGTACCTGGCTTTGGCTACACTTTAATCATGTATGACAAAATCGACTCTATGCTTTAGTCACATAAACAATTACTCTATGTGACCATATAGTGGCGTTTGGTCACAGTGTTCAAGTGTGTGACAAGATTTGTCACGCGTTCCAACTTCATGTGTGACTAAATGAAATGCAAAAAAATTCCAGTTCCCTTTAGCCACATAGATGTTCGAAGGTGTGGCAAATACGTTTCAGAATGGTCACACGATTGGAGTTAATGTGTGGCTAAATAATAACGTCCAGTTTTTTTTGGCCCTTTGGTCACATAAATATTGGAATGTGTGACCGTTTCAAATAGACCATGTGTGACGAAAGCCCAAATTTGTACTAGTGATATGGAAATCATAAGTAATATTCATACTAACAATAAAGATATATTTAGAAATATGAATATAGATTGTTTAAAGTGGACAAATATATTAGTAATCATTCATGAACTATATATTGCATGAATAATAATAATAATTTTTATTTATACATTATAGTTATCCATGTTAATTAAATTGTTTAAAATTTTAATTTATGAAACAGATTTTTAGTATTGGTATTCTGATTCTTAAATATTAGTTTGATGCTTATTTTAAATTTTATTCAGTATTCTACTTGAGGACAAGCAGAACTTAAGTGTGGGGATATTTGATAAGTATCAAATAGATAGTATATTTTATAGTAATTTATCCCTATATTTATATACATTTTAGTGCATTTATATAATTTTAAATACTTATTTTGTTAATATTTGCAGAGATGTATTTTAATTGAAGATTGAAGAAAAATGAACGAGAACGAATCCAAAACTAAAGAAAATGAAGTATATGAAGAAAAGGAGATTAAACCTTAAAGAATTGAAGACTAAAATGTTAATATTGAAGAATTTGGCCAAAATGAAGATTAAAATTCGTAAAAGAAAAGAAGAAGTCCAAAAGTAAAGCACAACCCGAAGTTGGAAGATTCTGGAATTGAGGTCCAACCGGCGGTTGGATTACCCAACCGGCGGTTGGGATATAAAAGGATTAAGGTGGTGGAAGACGCGGAGTTGGACTAGGACACAACTTGTTCCAACCGGCGGTTGGAATACCCAACCGGCGGTTGGGAGGTCGACCAGCAAAACTATAAATAGAGGCCTAAGTTAGGGTTTGAGATATACGATTCTTAGAATACAAAGTCGAATATTAGGGTTTAAGGTCGACTTAAGGTGCGAATTTGGAGGCTAAGGAGCTAGGGTTTGAAGGTTTTTAACCCTAGGAAAAGCTGGTTCGACAATTGGCTCGGTTTCTTTATCCTTGTAACTTTAATAACCTTATTGAGTTAATTTATGGATATTGTTTATTTGAATTACTTGTGAATTAGGTTTTCGTTATAACTGTTTGAATGAATGTTTATTGAGTTTATTATATGAATTTATATTTATGTTGGAACTATATTATTGAATGTTTATTATACAAGAATTGTCTATATTATGATATATTAATGATTGTTCTTGACATAGTTAGACTGATTTATATTAAACGAGGATGACCATATTAAGTTTGTATAAATTAAGTGATTGTGTTTATGTCTTGATCTTAACCTTATGCGATAGACGAAGAATATAATTCATTAATATAAAGTAATATTGTGATTCACGCCATACCGATGAAATTGTATTAATAAACTGCTGATAGATCTTAATAATTAGTGATACTTTGCGTAACCTTATGATTGTGTTGCTATGATGAAGATTAGCTTAAGCTTAAGTAATTTTCTACATTAGTAATTCACCAGTAATAATAGCCAACAAGCAAATAGACATAAGTAAATATAATAAGTTTAATAAATAATAGTTTGAATAATTATAATCTTCTATCTAATTGAGTATTCTTAGTTGTTCCTAAAACTTATCTATTAGAATCTGTATCAAAAGATAAATATAAATATGTTCGTTTGGAACTAACACGTCCCCCTTATCTTGTATATTATTGTAAATTGGATCCTTTATTTGTATTATAATTGTAAATAGTTGTAATTAGGAGTAAATAGATAATTGGCTATAAATTAGAATCATATTTCCTGTGTTCCTTGTGTTCGAATTTGGACTTACTTATAAAACTATATTATACGAACGGGTTAATCTTGTCTGAATTGTGTGATAGTATTATTTAGTATTTCCTTAATTTAAAACTTGTGATTATAATTGCCTATACTTAGCACACATCAGGCACTTTAGACACCGACATATATTAGTATGTATATGTATTATAAATAAAATAAACATAAACTACAATCACTACTATTAATGAAATTTACTATTTATATAGTGCGGCCCTTTTAACATTCTTGAAAATAAAATTATCGATCAACACCATCTAAATGTATATTCTTTTAAAGTCCACAATTAACAACCTAGAAATGCAAATTGGATAATAAATCTAATCAAGTATTAAAATATATACAAAAGAGCTTTAAGCTTTTAATTTTTTTTAAAGCTCCAAAAAGCTTGTAAATGAAAAGCTAATCCTACAAGCGTTTAAAACTAAAAAGAGCTTTTAGTAGATGGGAGATTGAGCTTATGGTTTTTTTTTTTTTATAAGCTTTGTTTGGCAACTAGAAATTTTAGTAGCTTATGGTTTTCATAAACTCCAAAACCATAAGCTACTTGAAGTAGCTTTTGAAAGGAGCTTGTAGCTTATGGAAAAGTAAATTACACAAATACCCTCTGACTAATTATATTTCATCTATTAGAAATAATATATTTGTCCATTTATGTAATTTTTTCATTTATAAGCTACAAGCTCCAGCTACTCTGCCAAACACATATATTACCAAAAGCTCCAGCCACAAGCGACCAGCTCCAGCTACAAGCTCCAGCTACCAGCTAGTTGTGCCAAACATTTCCTTATAATTACATGATTACCCTCCTCAATATCACAATTTGAAACTTGGTTTATCGGCACTACCTTATCCATATGATTTTTAATTTATTATTAGTATTAAAGTTATTGTCGTTTTCATTTTTATATTAAATTAATAAGGATCCCTACAAATAATTATTAGCAATACTAGTGGTTTCTTCCTGGGGTCACAAGTTCGAATCTCACCCATGACATTTCGCCTGGGGAGGGGCAACTCCACGGCGCGATACCCATCTAAGACATAGGAGAGCAATCCCTAGTAGCCGAGATTTCGAACTTAAGTACGGTTCTCATATCGGGGAGTAACCGCATGGAGATGATCAGGTTGGCTAATAAGCCTTTTTGTAATCCAAATGTTGCCTTACATAAAAAATATATATTAGAAATATTTTTCAAAATAACAGTGGAGTCCATTACTGTTGACCCAAATATAGTGTGTCCTAATACATTAACTGAAAATCATTTTTGTATCAAATATTTAATAGATATAATTATGATATTAAGAGGTGATATTTGAATGATGTTTTTTTTTTTTTTTACACTTTAATATTGTTAGTTATATCTATTATTTAATTTTATATTAATGTCTTTTTATATTATTTTGCACATCGAAGTTACAGCTACAACTAGTTTGCCAAACAATTTATACTAATAAAGTTACAGCTTACAGCTACAGCCTATAGCTACAGCTACAGCCTACAGTTTTTTTTACCAAACATACCCCTAATACCCAAATTTCAACCTATACGAATTACCCAATTCTAATTTCACGTGCGGTTCCCAAATCCAAAATTCTCATCTTCTCCTGCAAGGCTGCAATCTTAATCACGATATAAAGAAGGTGTGTTGTCAAAACTTCTTTCCTTTTTTGTTGAATTAAAGTATGAAACTGCTCCCTCAAAGTATGTGAAAGTCGATATGAATGAGCTTCCCGTTGATCCGGGCGTACGCCCACATTTGAAAACTTACCATGTAAATCAACGAGATGAAAATAGAAGGTCATACTTGCAAAAAGGGCCTTGTCAGCCTCGAAATAATTCTTTCAAGCAAAGAACTATCGGAGGTAAACCTCGTAAATTTAATCCATCTTGTTTAGTGAGTTGAAGAGTATTGGAGATCTTGCCAAGGGGTGAAAACTAGCGGACATAATTGTATCCAAAGGTATATCTTCTCGTGAAATTAGCATTGATTTTGTCTGTTGCAACATCTACAGTGGAGCGTGCATTTTTAGCAATGAAGTTGATAAAGGTTGATTTGCAGAATAGAATGAGTGATGAGTTTATGAATGATTGCCTAGTGTCTTATATTGATACAATGTGTAGGATGGTATTAGCAACGATAACATTATTGATATTTTTCATGGTTTGAATACTCATCGCGAACAATTGTATTAACTTTTAATATAATTCTAATGATGTTATGCAAAAATGCGACCCGAACCGACCCAACCTATTACTCAACTTGACAAGGAAACATGTCATACTCACTTATTAACTTATTTTGTTGCATCGATTAAATTGGACTCACGTGATATTTAATCCTGGATTCGTCAATGATTCTAATATCCTTTTTTTATTGTTTGGATAGAGATGTACGTAGTATTGTTGTTTACAAATAATAAAAATGCCTCTCGTTTATGGATATACGTAGATATCAAGCGATCTATCGGGTCTAGTTTCATACAATGATTGTATATGTGTATAGCTTTCACTTCTTGATATTGGAGCTTCATTACAAGGAATTTTCGTTCTAAAGGCAAAGTCTAAGGAGTATTTAATGAAGTTTGATTTTCTTTAAATAATACAAATAATAATTATTGTGCATGTACAAATGGAAATTGGTTAGTCTATACAAAAAGGTGGTGATTTTGCGACAGTGGCTTTTTATTTCTCCACAGATAATTTTGGGAGATCATGGTAAATCCAACTATAACTTCCTGTGAAAAATAAATTGTGTCTGTGTATTTATCATGACCCATACAAAATGTATTAACATATGCCATAAGGCATGAGTTGGCCAAAGCGTGATGATATTAGTAAATCAATAAAAATTCTCCGTACATTATTAATTATGCTTTAAGATGTTATACAATATAATATTATAAATCACAATCGGTGATGTATTGAACGGAAAAAAATTGGTGTACATGAAAAACCAAGTTATTGATGAAAATTAAATTGAAGTACATCAGGAAATTGATTACCCATGTAAAGGTTTCATGAAAACCACATGGGTCGCTAAGTTTATGGCTGTAACTAACTTGTAACAGTAATGAGCATTTCCTTAATAACTCAGTATATTAATTTATATATATTTTACTCAAAGAATATATAAAAAATAACTACGTAGCATACTAGCATTCAATGGGGAACGAATATTTTATTTCCTAAATGACAATGGTATTACTCCGTATTATATTAAGTGGACTAAAAGCCGGCAGACAAATTACGACTCAAGTTTGACATGTACTTGACTATTCTTTATTTACAAAGAATTACCGAAAGACCCCTCAAATTGAAAATATTCTTATGAACCCATTTCCGGTGGTAGATAGAAGAATTGAACTATCAATTCAGTTTCAAATTGGCACTTTCTCATGAAGAATAAACAAAAACCGAACACTACTAATGGTAGACTAAAGAAATGAACTTTCAAGCTCTACATTTACCAATAATACATTTATTACATACTCAAAATAAAAAATAACAAAAAGGGGCCCACCTCCTCACATCTTCCACCGTCATCTCAAAGAAGTTAGATTCAAAGACGCTCCTAAGGAGATGTGGTGTCAATGACTTATTTCGAAAGAAGCTCGTCTTTGACCCAAAGATTGTACCATTAGTACTGGTTTGAAGAAGGACAAGACTAAAAATATTGTTACAAAAGAAAGAAATATTTTCTCACTTCGAGCTTCTACAATTTATTACACAATTTTAGTGCAAAAACAATATTCGTTAGAAATATGATTACAATAAGAAATGTTACTCAAATATGTAGGGAATAAATAGTGCAACACATCGTAACAACGTTATCTTAGTGTAACCACTTTTGTAAGAATATCATCTTCATAGACTCAAGAGTGTAATATGTAATTTAAAGCAATTGTTATATACGATTGAAAGCTTAAATCATATATAAGTTTTTTCCTATTTGAAGCATAACCATCACAAGATAATTGATTTGACACAATTAAAAAATAAAATTTCGTTCATGTCTTAAACTTTTACTACTATTAATAGTTAATAATCAACAATAAAAACTAGTAATAATAAGTTTCATAATTAAAAGGGCAAATAGCCCAAAAAGGTAATGTAAAGTTCAAAATTTTCCAATAAAGAAAATATCACTTTCTCCATTGCCCAAAAAGGTAATTTTTGCAAGAAAATGATTGTTCTTGTCAAAAATCTTAAATTAATGGGAATATCGCTTGATCAAGTTTTTTAATTTACAAAATTAAGGCCGGTTAAAGTTGAGGCTTGTTATTTATAAACACTTCATACCACAAATTAGGGTTTAAAACATTTGGAGTCATGAGCACGGCCACTTAAGGTTCCAAAATTGAAGTGACATATTCGTATTTAAAAGATGGTGAATTGTGAAATTGAAGGTTGTTTGTGTGTTCATAATGCGAGAATATGAACTTTTTGGATACGTAGGAACCCTAGCAAGTCATTTCAAGAATCAATTTTGTATAAAAACAACTTTGATCGGGTGATATTCCCCTTAATTTAAGATTTTTGACAAAATAAATCTTTTTCTGGCATATTTTAATATAAGGGTCTTTTTTGAGAAATGGAGAAAGTGATATTTCCTTTATTGAAAAATTTAGCACTTTACATATCTTAGACCCCTGCCAATGGTCCATCGGTTTGGAGCATCGGTTTGGCCGACGCAACCAACGTCGTTGGCACGGGGCGTCGGTTGCTCGGCGTCGGTTGATCACGTCGCTTTGGCGACGGAAGTCTCGATTCAGTGGGGCCCGCATCGGTTGGAGGAGGAGGGTCCTCTGCTTTTCTTCTTCTTTTTCTTCTTTTTTTCCATGTTTTTGTCTCTGTGTTTCAACGATGGCAAGATAATGAGGATGAAGTAACAGTTTAGGTTTTTAAAGTAAATGGGCTTGGGTTATTAAATGGGGCTTTTTAAAAAAATGGGCTTTTAAGGCTTAAAATTATTGGGTTTTAATATTGCAAGTATTTTTAGTTCCAAACTTCCAATGTAAGTATTTTTATTGTAAGTATTTTCATTTTTAGTTTATGTAATGTTTAATTAAAATGAAAATGTTTTATTTAAGTTTGTGTATTAAATAAATCAAAAATTAGTGGGTGGGGCCTTGAAAAAAGAGAAGTGATGTTAACTGATGTTCATTGTTGGCAGGGTAGTGTCAGTTTGTGTCAGTTTTGAAAAAAGCTGATATGGCGCTGATGTGGCACCAACTGATACGTTAGTTGCCTTTAACCATTGGGAGGGGTCTTACTGGGCTATTTACCCTGATTAAAAAAAGAGTACAATCGGTATACCTTCCATACTTTCATAAAAATATAAAGAAAATAGTAGTCAAAATACTAAATGGAAACTTCCATACTTTCATACGTTACCAAACTATAACCAAGCAGTCAAGGTATACCTTTTTGCAATAGTCCTGCATCAAACTATGAAAAGAACACTACTATTAAAATATTCTAGATCTTGGATGGATTAATTTCAACTCCGTACTTAAGAATAAATGTTTTTTTCTTCCCACTAAACAAAGGTTCTTATTTGGATGGCATCTGGTGTTAGTGGGAATTATAATGGTTTAGGTCAATTATTCCAACCTCCCTCCACCATTCAAAAACAATCCAACCCCAAATCAAGAAAACTTTCAAAGCTTCCATTTTTCCACTTTTTTTCTTCAGTTCATCACAAACCCACTTCATGAATCCCATTTTTACATCAATCCCACCAATCTTTTTTCCGATTTAATCATGGGTTTGCACAAATCTTTACCAAATCTTCACCTCATACCCACAATCTTTCTTCTATTTCTTCACTTTTTTCCTGCAGTTTTCACACAAACAACAAACACCAGCAGACTCAATCAAGGTCAACTCCTTACAGATGGTCAAACCCTTGTTTCCCCACAACAGAGTTTTGAACTTGGTTTCTTTAGTCCTGGAAATTCAAATCTTAGATATGTTGGAATTTGGTATTTTGGTATGGAAAACAGAACAGTGGCATGGGTTGCTAATAGAGACAATCCAATTTCAACAAATTCCGGAACTTTCGGTATTGGAACCAATGGGAGTTTAGTTGTTTCAGATAGGAATGGTGTTGTTTACTGGTCAAGTAATGTTACTTCTACTGCAAGTAATCAGAATTTAACAGTAATGCTTATGGATACTGGAAATCTAGTTCTTTCGACTGTTGAAAACGTTGGTGATGATACGAATGCTATTTGGAGAAGCTGTGATCATCCAACTGATACTTATCTACCAAATTTAAGAATTTATATGAATATAACGAGTGGGAGTGATATTCGTAAATTTGTGTCGTGGAAGGGCCCGAATGACCCATCGAAAGGGAACTATTCGATGGGGGTTGATCCACGTGGTGCGCCTCAAGTGGTAGTTTGGGATGATCGTACTAATCGACGACTATGGAGAACGGGTCATTACAATAATCAGATATTTATTGGTGTTCCACAGATGAGAAGTTTGTTGTTTTACGGGTTTAAATTAATTAATGTTAATAGTGAAATAATGTATTTCATTTTTAATAATCAAAATCGTTCTCTTTTGATGAGGTTTTTGATTCAGTGGAATGGAGTTGTGCAGCAGTTGACTTGGGATGGTGGAATGGGTCGTTGGAATGTGTCATTTTCACAGCCTTCGACTGGTTGTGAAGTGTACAATAAATGTGGGGATTTTGGAGTATGTCGAACGACAAATGGGCCGAATTTGTGTAGTTGTATGGAAGGGTTTGATCCGAGTTTTGTTGGTGAGTGGAATAGTGGGAATTGGTCTGGTGGATGTGTTAGGAGGACTAATTTGGAGTGTAATTCGAATGGTACCACGAGTGATGGATTTGTGCAATTAAAGGGCGTTAAATTGCCTGATTTTGCTGATGGGTTAGGTGGAAGTAGGGAGGATTGTGAAAACGGATGTGTTAAGAATTGTTCGTGTAATGCTTATGCATATGTTACGGGGGTTGGGTGTTTGATTTGGGGTGGAAATTTGGTTGATGTTGAGCAATTTGAACAAGGAAGTGAAACACTTTTTATTCGCCTTGCAAAATCAGATTTTGGTTGGTTTTATGTTTTTAGCAAATCTGTTTTCGTGATTTTTGTTTTAAAATGCTTCGAGTTGTGCTAATTTAAGTGTGGTTTGGTTTCAGGAGGTACAAAAAAGTCGTCTAGGACTGTAGTGATTGCAATATCAGTAACGGGTGCGGTTGTTCTTGTTGTAATCGCTCTGTTTTTATGGATGTACCGCCAAAAAGTTAAAGGTGAATTCTTCCTAATCACTTCACAATAATGCGTAAAGTATTGAAATCCACTGCCTAAGTTATAGGGTTAATGACAATATGATTAAAATGGGTCAACTTTGTGGTTATCGTGAGGTAGGATGGAATAGGGATGGGAACTTGGGTCGGCTCGTGTTGGCAGATTAATATTACCTGACCAAAATACGACCTTATTATATAAACGGGTCAGGATTTTCAAACAGATGAGGATTTTTAATCCTAACCCGTATGCTATTAACCCTTACACAGCCTGCATAACCCATTCAGTTAAACAGGTCAAACAGTTGGAGGTTGGTTCTGGTTCGGTCAAAGTATGCAATTTTGACGGGTTCATTGGCGGTTCAAACACATTTACTTTGTTATGTATAATTTTTATACGTAAAAACCCTATAAGAACTCGATCAGATTGGCGGGTCAAACTGTTTTTGGCAGTTTTGACTAATATCAAACCCTAAACTAGTTTTTTATTTTGTTAAAATACATATAATAATATAAATTATGAGCTAAGATGGAGCATAGTTGATGGAAGCTCCCAAGTCTAGACGATTTACATACACCATATATCCAGATTAACAGTCTTACTACCAGCTTCTGAATTTCATTACATATACTATGATCTACAGAGTGTCGAAATCCATGTGGAAAAACGAAGAAAAAACCATCGTCTGTTTTTGAGGCATCAAATGGCCAAGATATATCGGTGGAAGCTTCAGAACAACTTGAACTTGAAAAAGAATGTGATGGCCCCCCGTTGCCTATATTCAGTTCGAGTGCATTAGAACTAGCCACAGACGGTTATGCAAATAAGAACAAGCTTGGCCAAGGCGGTTTTGGACCCGTTCACAAGGTTCGTTCTAAACATTATATAGAAATTTATTGACAATTTAGGGAGATTGGATTTTCATCTTGGAACTGATTATCTGATAATTACAACGTAAGTTTGTAATTATCAGTTGGGATGAACATAGTCTGATTGTGATTATAGCCACATGTTCCTTGAGGGGGTACTTGGGTTAGCCTATTTAGACGCCTTATGAACTTGGTGTGTTATCAAAACACATGAATAAGTGTTGGATGTCACCAAAGAGCTTAAGCTTATCATGTTTTGATAATACGATAAGCTGATAAGCTTTTTAGATATGCCTCGTTTTGTTATCACAAGAATGCTCTTTTTGGTCCTTTAGTCCATTAGTCACTTGGTCATAATTTGTCAAACACTCAAAACTGTAATTGTTTGACTATATTTCAACTTCAAACAGTAGATGTATCCGAACACTTCCTCATACAACCCAATCTATTAGTGGAATAAATTTCTAATTCGGAAAAGTTTGACTTATTATGTTGCTTTTCAGGGAATCCTGCCCAGTGGGCAAGAGATCGCAGTAAAACGGTTGTCAAAATCATCTGGACAAGGATTAGTGGAATTCAGGAACGAGATGATTCTGATTGCAAAGTTGCAGCACCGAAATCTAGTTAGATTATTGGGATATTGCATTGAAGGGGAAGAAAGGATGCTTGTTTATGAATACATGCCTAATAAAAGCCTTGATTCTTTCCTTTTCGGTACGTTTCTTTCACCATTTTTGGTATAAATTAGTACAAACACTTTGATGAAAGATTCTGAAATTTTCTGTTTCGACTATTTTTTTGTATGTAATAACAGATCCAACAAAAAAAGGGGAGTTAAATTGGAAAACACGATTCATGATCATAGAAGGAATTGCAAGAGGTTTACTTTACCTCCATCGGGATTCTAGGCTTCGAATCATTCATCGTGATCTAAAAGTTAGCAATATTTTGCTTGATGGAGAGATGATCCCAAAGATTTCAGATTTTGGAATGGCGAGAATCTTTGGAGGGAACCAAAATGAAGCCAATACAAATCGTGTTGTAGGAACATAGTACGTATTTTGGTATTAATAATGGTTTTTATGGTTTGCAAGGGAGGTGGCAAAATGGGAGGGTCGATGGGTTGACCCGAAACAGTTTTGGTCCAAATTTTTGATTTTTTTTCTAAATAATTAGTATGTCAACTATGCTTTATAAAGTTATGTTATTTCAACAGTAATCTAATTTTATATTTTATAAATATTAATATTATGGTGCTTTTATATGTGTAAATTTTGGTATAGGTCAGGTTGGGTTGACCCACAACACTTCTGGTCCAAAATTTTCTAGTATCTATGAATACGTAGAATTTCAATATAATTAATTTAAATTATCATAGCAGTAATCTAATTTTTGAAATTGGAAGATAAAAGATTTAGGTGCTTTTATGTGTACTCCCTTGACTACTTCCCATTTGCCTATATGACACATTTCATTTTAACTTCCTTGTTTTGTTTGACCATTTAAGGTAAAATGTAAACTGAATAAATTGGTCAGAACTTAAACTGCCACCTCTAGTTTCTATAGTTTTTAGATGAATGAACCATAATTGAGTTTGTTTAAATTCTTGCAGCGGTTATATGTCTCCAGAATATGCAATGGAAGGTCTGTTTTCGGTGAAATCTGATGTTTATAGCTTTGGCGTTTTGCTTCTAGAAATCATTAGTGGCCAAAGAAATAATAGTTTCCGGACTTCTGATTCTACGAACCTAATTCGACATGTAAGCTCACTTTTTTCATCCTATTTAGGACCACATATATCGAATGTGGGTATGCTAGAAGGCGTAATATACTAATATGGACCAATTTATGGACAACGACTAAATGCATCATCTTGAGTAATATTTTTTCTCTAATGGGCTAAGTTTGTAAAATAAAAAATTGAGTTAAATGGAAATGGGTCAAACAGGTTAACTGTCGCCTAAATATAATGTATTCCAATTACAGAATACCTTCTGAATCGTTCTACTATAAATAATAAATTATTACTGTATTAAGATGCTTTTGGGAATAATATTCAACATCTCAGTTATTTATAAACCTCAACAAAAACTTTTGTGGGTTGGCCAACCCAACCCGATCCCTTCTTACCCTAACCCGTTTTAATATGTTAATTGTTGCGTGACCCACACACCCTTCCCATTTGGGTAGCTTTTTGGCAAAGTTGACAAATGTGCATTTTCAGGCATGGAAGCTATGGAAGGAGGGCAAAGCCGAAGAACTCATAGATGTGTCGATTTTAGATTCGTGTAACAAAAGTGAAGCACTTCAATGCGTCCATGTTGCAATGTTATGCGTACAATCATCAGCAGTTCAAAGACCAACTATGTCATCAGTTGTATTCATGTTAGAAGGCGAAAACACGAGCCTTCCTCAACCAAGTGAAGCCGATGATATGGCATCACTGAATTCAGTAGAAATGGATTTGATAATGGAAGGTCGAGAAATCAATGTATCATCTAATGATGTTACGATTACAGAAGTGTCTGGAAGGTAATGAATAACGATAGAAAGTGAAAGAAAAGCATAATGTGGACAAATTTTGCGTAGTTACTTAGTAAACCGATATCAGAAACTACACTTCTGATGTTTTTTCGGTTTGTTTTTTTCTTAAAGGCCCTAAGTGATGGTGCAATGGGAGGAATCAAACATGTGAACTCATTCGAATGATCGCTCGTTGTAGATATTTCGGATATGTAATTAGATTGTTATTTGTAAATCAATCAGGAAATTAGAATTATTAGGTTTAGGGAATGATTCAAATCTTGTGGGAAATAAGTGTGTTGTATGAAAAGAAATATTTTTGGATAATAATGTGCATATTTGCTCCTTAAGATGTATGTTGATCAAGGTGTTTAATAACAAAAAGGAAACTTTATAGATAAGATTATACGTTATAGTTCGTTCTACACTCGTCTTCGTGGTATTCATATTCTCGTGACCCCGATCAACTTTTAATGTAATAAGCTTCAACTCGATTTAACATGAATAAATCCATGGAAGCTCGAATAGGTTTGCGTTTGCAAAAAATAAAAAACAAGTGATTTGGGCATCACTTATTTCCCCCTTAGTATTCATCTGAATTTTTATTACATTATGCATCAATCATGACATCATGTGATATTTTTAAATAGGCAAATGATATATTCACTATCTAACACGATAAATCCATAAAAGGTATACATTAAATAGTTGTACGGTACAACTAGTTAATCACATTTTTAGATTACTACGCATCAAAAAAGTGGCGTCCAAATCGCTACTGAAGTTTTCAAAGAAGTGGGGTATATGATGGGCTAACCATCCCAGCATACGATTAGATAAAGGCTTTCGTCTTTATGGTCCAATAACACTCTTATTAAACTTTATTATAATAGGCCCAAAAATCATACCAAATGCGTCCCACTATACATTCCTATTATTTACTAAGGGGTGTTTGGCTTAGCTTATATTTTTTAGCTTTTGCGTTATCTAAGAAAATGGAGCTTTTGGCTTTTCAGCTTATTAACCCCTTAAATTTTTAAAAACTCTATCAGAAAAGCTCATCTAAACACCTTCAAAAGAGCTTTTTAGCTGTATTATAACTCAATAAGCTAAAAAGCCGGGCCAAACACCCCTTAATTACTCTATCTATCTCAATTTAATTGTCTACTAGATAATTGCATACACTTTAAGAAAAGTACAATGATTAAACTTGAATCCAATCAAATTTCATTATCACCCACTTAAACCATTTCTGATTAGTTAAAACTGAAAACGGACAATTCTTTTTTTGGCTGAGGTTCAAATGAGACTAAAAATTTGTGTGAGACTAAGGGAACCAATGATATCATGTCACATATACAAAGAGAATGTTCCATACTACAAAACCCATTTACCCCAAACATCAATTATCTCACAAACGACAAATCAAAAAATCATGAAACTTGCACCATAATTTTCAACGTTTTATCCTCTTCGATTTTCCGTCCCTCAAGGCATACTTCCGACGAATTTTTTTTCATCATTTTTTTAGTGGGTTTCATATGTTACTAACACATGTGTTAGAGTGTTGCGTTTAGGGTTTAGGGTTTGGGGTTTAGGGGTTAGGGGTTAGGGTTTAGGGTTTGGGTTTTCTCCCCGAAACCCCAAAACCCAAAACCCAAACTGTAACACCCCCAAATTCAACGATTTGCGGAAGCACGATTTGGGTGTTACTAATCAATAACAAGCACAAAGATATATAGTAAACGACTCTATATGCGTCGTTTTAACAAAATATCTAAATATTGAAATGTTTACAACATTTATAGCTTTACATAGCTCGAGTTTAAATAAAAGGAGATTTCAGTACATAAGTACTTGTACAAAATATACTAATGCAAGAAAATCTCAAACGTCTGTATGCTGACTCGAGCTAAAAGTCTTGAAGCCGAAACAACCTACTGCTTGGTACCTGCGATACATGCTAAATGGGTCAGCTAAAGCTGGTGAGCTCACAGGTTTGAAATCAAGTAACATAGTATGAACCGCAAGATTTAATAATGATTTGCATCCAGCAAATAAAATTGATAGTAATCATGTATACAGCCATGAGCACATAGTTGAGCTTAACTCGAGGGCCGGGTCCCCTATAGAGAATTCCGGGCGAGGTGCCTCCACGAATGCCTAATCAACATTCGTCTTCCCAAATATTAGTACGTCCGTTTACCCGGTTAGTGCTTGCTAACCCGAACGAGGAGGGTCAATCCTATATGGTACCATATACTAATATTCACGCTACAACGTATTAACAACTATGCTGACGGAGGACTTTAAAGGATTAGTTGTGAAAAACTCATGTAGTATATGAAATGTTTGTACTTGCGTTCACATGTTGAAATAAGCAATGTATCACACCCCTGAGTAAAACAGTAAAAAGAGGGGCTATGAGACTCACCTGAGTCTGGAAGCGTTTAAATAAACGTAAGTTGATTAGCCGAGTGATGAAGTCCAAAGACTTGTAACCTGAGGGTGTCCACGACACGCGATGGTTTTACACATGATTGGGTATCTCAAAAGATCACCCTTGTAGTTGTTACACAACTATATATATGTCCAAATTACTACGATTTGGTTGATTTGTTAAGTGTTTGAAAACGTGTACGGCCCGTTGGTGATTAATTGTAATAATAGTCCTGATGTTATCACATTGATTTCGAAGTGTTATACTTGAAAAGTATATTCCATTATGTTTGAAAAGTTGTATCATATAAGCGTTTTAAAGTCATACAAGTTTGACACTTGGTGAGAAATGTGCTTATGAAATCTAAGTACGGGGGTCCGGGGGCAGCGCCCCTGGCGGGGTCCAAGGGGCTGGCCCCTGGCTGGGGTCGAGATGCCAGGTCAGCTCGAAAAATTTTTATTTCTACTATATTGCTTTGGTGAAAAACGCATCTGGGATCTGAATTTGGGTAAAATCGAGTGATGAATTTCGAGTCTCGACACTTAGCGAAATGTTAGTTAACTTTCTGTTTTTTTGGGCGACACTAGGCTAGTGTCGCTATCGGCGACACTAGTTAGGCGACACTTAGTGAGTGTCGCTATGATTCTGATTTTTAATAAAGGGGCGACACTTATATTTTTGGCGTCACTAAGGGAGTGTCGCTAATCTAAATCCGGTTAAGTATTTCAGCGACACTTAAGTAGTGTCGCTATAGGGGCGACACTTAGGCATAGCGACACTTAGCTAGTGTCGCTAGCACTGTTTTTGGCACACTAGCGACACTTCAGACTGTTCGACGGATTTCGAGTAAAAATCGTGTTTTCGAGTTTCCGATTGGTCCAATATTTTTACCCAACCCTTTTATGGGCATAATAAGTTGTTACAAACCACTAACAAGCGAAAACACTTAAAAACGAGAGATTTCGGGATTTGTCGGAAACTTACAAAGTGTCGGATTGAAAATCCGAAAAGATAGGATGATAGATCGTGATGTCGTGGTCGTTGTTTTCCAAAGTGCCGAGGTGATCCGAGTGGGTTTAGTATGTTTATTTGGCGATTTTGTGAGGTTATGTCGTGGTCGTTCCCAAGTGAATTCCGGACCGCGCCGCGAATTCCATCTGACTTTGACGATGGGAATACGACTTTGTTTTAGTTGTTTGACCTCACGGTCCATGATTTCAGCAGGTTCCTCAACAAAATGAAGTTTGTTATCGACGTGGATCTCATCCAGTGGTATTATAAGTGTCTCATCGGACAAGCATTTCTTTAGGTTAGAAATGTGGAAGGTGGGGTGCACGCTGCTGAGTTCGGACGGCAGCTGCAATCGATATGCCACGGGGCCAATCCTTTCGAGGATCTCAAAAGGCCCGATGTACCTGGGATTTAACTTCCCGCGTTTGCCAAAACGGATAACGCCTTTTCAAGGCGATACTTTTAAGAGTACTCGATCCCCAATTTGGAACTCGAGTGGTTTGCGTCTCACGTCAGCATAACTTTTCTGACGATCACGTGCGGCTTTGAGTCTGTTTTGGATTTCCACAATTTTCTCAGTGGTGGCGTGTATGAGTTCAGGACCAGTGAGTTGACTGTCTCCCACTTCAGTCCAACAGATCGGTGATCGGCACTTACGACCGTACAGTGCCTCAAAAGGTGTAGCCTTAATGCTGGCGTGATAGCTGTTATTGTACGAGAATTCGCACAACGGTAGATGTCTTTCCCAGTTTGTACCGAAATCAACTACGCAGGCGCGTAGCATATCTTCCAGTGTCTGAATGGTTCGTTCACTTTGGCCATCGGTTTGAGGATGGTACGCGGTGCTCATATCGAGACGTGTACCCAATGCTTTTTGAAGTGACTGCCAAAAGTGAGAAGTGAAGCGGGCATCTCTATTGGAGATAATCGAGGTTGGAACACCGTGTTGAGAAATAATTTCTTTGATGTAGATTTATGCGAGGCGCTCCATTTTATCGTTTTCCTTGATTGCCAGAAAATGAGCAGATTTGGTGAGACGATCGACGATCACCCAAATGGTATCACAACCGCTCGACGACTTGGGTAGTTTGGTTATGAAATCCATGGCAATTTGTTCCCATTTCCATTCAGGGATTTCAGGTTGTTGGAGTAAACCAGAATGTTTTTGATGTTCGGTTTTGACTTTTGAGCAAGTAAGGCACTTGCTGACGTAAGTGGCGACTTCGGCTTTCATGTTCGGCCACCAATAAAAATTCTTGATGCCGTGGTACATCTTATCTGATCCCGGATGGATAGAATATTTAGACTTGTGAGCTTCATCCATCACCAAGTCTCGTAGGTTCCCGAAGCTAGGCAACCAGATTCGGTTTGAGAAATACCTAATCCCGGTAGATTTGGTTTCAAATTGTTTGTCAATACCCCGTAAGGCTTCGTCTTTGATGTTTTCAGGTTTCAGGGCTTCGATCTGGGCGGTATGAATCTTAATGGTAAGATCATTGTGAATGGTCATACTGAGGGCTCGAACTCGAAGTGGTTTTGCTCGTTCCTTTCGACTGAGGGCATCGGCTACAACATTAGCCTTCCCTGGATGGTATTTGATCTCGCAATCGTAATCGGTAAGCAACTCGACCCATCGACATTGCCTCATATTGAGATCTTTCTGATCGAATATATGTTGGAGACTTTTGTGATCGGTAAAGATTGTGCACTTAGTGCCGTAGAGATAATGTCTCCAGATCTTGAGAGCAAAAACGACAGCTCCAAGTTCGAGATCATGAGTGGTGTAGTTCTTTTCGTGAATTTTCAGCTGTCGTGAGGCATAGGCAATGACTTTGTCCCGTTGCATCAGCACGCAACCGAGACCTTGATGGGAAGCATCGCAGTATACCACGAAGTCATCGGTGCCTTCGGGTAAGGATAGAATGGGAGCACTGCAAAGCTTTTGTTTCAATAATTGAAAGGCCGACTCCTGTTTATCAGTCCAATTGAACTTCTTTTCTTTCTGAGTCAGTACCGTGAGTGGCTGAGCTATTTTGGAGAAATTTTCGATGAATAGCCGATAGTAACCAGCAAGACCCAAGAATTGACGTACTTCAGTTGCAGTGGTGGGTGCTTGCCAGTCTTTGATAGCCTCGACTTTTGATGGGTCAACGTGAATTCCCTGACTGTCGATCACGTGACCAAGGAATTGAACGGTTTTTATCCAGAACTCACACTTAGAGAATTTGGCATAAAGCTCCTCGTGTCTAAGTAGTTCTAGGATGGTTTTGAAGTGTTGCGCATGTTCTTGCTCGTTGCGCGAGTAAATGAGTATGTCATCGATAAAGACAATGACAAACTCGTCGATGTAAGGTTTGCACACCCGGTTCATGAGGTCCATGAATACAGCCGGTGCGTTGGTTAGACCGAAGGGCATCACTTGAAACTCGTAGTGCCCGTAACGAGTTCTGAAAGCAGTTTTTGGAATATCGGTGTCGCGAACCCGTAACTGATGATATCCTGATCGCAGGTCAATTTTTGAGTAGAAACTTGAACCCTGAAGTTGATCGAATAGATCATCAATACGAGGAAGTGGGTATCGGTTTTTGACGGTCAATTTGTTCAACTCTCGATAGTCGATGCACATTCGGAATGAACCGTCCTTCTTTTTAACAAATAAGACCGGAGCTCCCCAAGGTGAAGAACTCGGTCTAATGAATCCTCTATCCAGGAGTTCCTGTAACTGGGTGGACAACTCCTGAAGTTCGGATGAGGCTAAATGGTACGGTGCGCGGGCCACCGGTGCGGCACCCGGCACGAGATCGATTGAAAATTCAACCTGTCTAGGTGGAGGTATACCAGGTAGTTCTTCCGGAAAGACTTCGGGAAAGTCTCTAACAATTGGCACATCCTCAAGTCGTTTCTCCTCTGACTTCTTCTCTGTGATGTGTGCGAGTATTGCAGGGTAACCCTTTCTCAGAAATTTTCGGGTTTTTAAGCAAGAGATGATATTGAGTCTCGTCCCACCGGTCTCCCCCTATATGATCAAAGTTCTACCGACGGCGAGTGGGATACGGATGATCTTATCGTAACAAACAATTTCGGCTCGGTGTTTGGACAACCAGTCCATTCCAATGATGACGTCGAAACTTCCAATTTCAACGGGTACAAGATCGATTGAAAAGGTTTCGTCAGCTAGATTTAAAGTGCAATTAGGTATCACACTATTGGTTTCTATAAGTTTCCCATTTGCTAACTCTACAGTGTACTTAACATCTAAGGCAACAGGAGTGATGTCAAGTAGTGGGCAAAAGTCATCAGAGATAAAGCTTCTATTAGCACCAGTATCAAACAGAACAGAAGCAGTTAAGTTGTTGAGTAGGAACATACCTGAGACCACATTCGGGTCTTGGCGGGCGTCCCCGGAGTTGATGACGAAGGCTCTACTTCGGGTGTTGTTGTTGTTGCTGTTGCGGCTGTTGTTGTTGCTGTTGCGGTTGTTGTTGTTGTTGTTCTTCAGCTTTGGGCACGTGTCCCTGAAGTGACCGGGGTTCCCACACTCAAAGCAGTCTTTGGGTGTTCTGATGTTGTTAGGGTTGTTGTTGGTAGGGGAACGGCAATCCTGGGTGAGGTGACCATTCCTCTTGCAATTGCTGCAAAAGGGACCACAGGAACCTTCGTGGTGGCGGCTGCACTTGGAAGAATAGGGTTTGCTCCCAGTGTAACCCCGTTTGATGTCTGTGGTGGTGTTGTAGGCTTTGATGGTGTCGGATTTCTTGTTTTGTTGGTTTGGGTGGTTGTTGTGGTAGTCGGACCACTTTCTTTTGTTGTTGTGGGAGGATGAAGCGAGTGGTTCTGCGCCTTCGCTCATAGCCATGAGGTCTTGGGCTAATAGGATTGCACCGTCGATAGTGGTTTGATTTGAAGAGGCGACGTGCCCTCGAACAGGCTCAGGAAGACCAAGGATGTACTTCCTGATTTTATCAGGTTCTGTGCTTACCATGGCTGGGCGGAGAGCAGCGAGTTGCTGGAATCTGGTGGTATAACCATCGATATCACCACCCTGAACCTTTAGGTTCCAGAACTCTTCGTCCAGCTTTTGGAGTTTGTCGATCGAACAGTACTTGGCAGTGAGTTTTGCTTTCAAGTCCTCCCAAGAGAGTTGGTAGGCAGTGTCAGCACCCACTGATTGGGAATATGAATTCCACCAAGAGTGGGCATCATCTTCGAGAGAGCAGGTGGCGAAGTTTACTTTGTCGTTTTCCGCGCATTTGCTGACACGGAAAACAGTTTCCATCTTCTCGAACCATCTGATCAGTCCGATGGCTCCCTCAGTACCCTTGAAGTTTGAGGGTTTGCAGCTCTGAAAGTCCTTGTAAGAACAAGGTTTAGCAGCAGGGGTTTCAGCGGCATCGCTGTTTCTCGCGGAATTCTGTGGAGTATTCCGAGCCAAGGATTCAGTCACAGCCTGGGTTATGAGCGATGTAAGTTGAGCATCGGTGTAAGGTCTTGTCTTTGGCGGCATGATTCTTCAATAAAAGAAATGAAGATACATGAGATTTTGTAGGAATTTGTAATTGTTACAGATGTTCATGTATAAAAGCTGTAATACATAACCTCAATATGAAAAATGGCGATTAATATGAATTGAAACAGCAAGGAACATTTGATAGATAATATGACTTCAAAGGTTACACCTCATGGATGTATTACAAAAGGCGTCGGGAATTGTTACATCCGACCGAATCATAAAGTAGCGCTTAGATAGTTATTAGATTACAAGATAGATTACAAGACAAGGACTACACTAGTCTTAACGTAGATTAATCTGTTCCATCATTTCAATAAGACGGTCCACCGTATTTGCAAGTCTGTTGGCCTGTCGGGCATTGTCTTCAGCCAATGCTAGTCGCTGTACCAATCCACGTGCATATTCTTCTGTTTCCCGTGAGCGTTGTTCACATTCTTCTAGCCTGTGTTTCAAAAGGGCGGTTTCTACGCTTATTTCCACCACTTTGTTGAAAAGAATGTCTACATTGTTAACGGTGGTTTCGTGATCCTCGGAGACTTGTTCGATGCGTTCGAGGGATGTAAGTCTCCAGTTTTCGTTCGTTTCCTGCAATACGACATCCATGGTGCGAAGTCACTGCTCGTGTTGGTTCACCCTAGCGGCTAAGGCCGGCAAGGTGAAGTGAGTGGGGTACGGGCCAGCTCGAGGCAACCTGGCGTTCCTCCTAGCTACCCTTGGGTTCTGCGACCCGGATTGAGAGCGCGATGAATTAGGCAGTGTGTTTGCCATTTCTGAGACAAAGCGTTAGTAAGAGTGAGGCCTATAATCATATGTTACGTATATAATATAGCCTATTGAGTGTCTAGCATAAACAAGTTTAAGTCTCGGTTCTCTCGAGGTCAGAGTCTTCTAGTGTACCCTGTTTAGCCATAACTACCTTTAGATCTTACATCATCTTTGCTTAATTATACATAGTTGATCAGGCTATGTTAAATTAAACTCGTATGACGAAATCACTGAACCAGTTATACCTAATAAGGAATACTGCCTAATGGTCATAGTCTAGGCCCACTAAATGCAACCTAGTTCACTATAACCTTAGGCTCTGATACCAATCTGTAACACCCCCAAATTCAATGATTTGCGGAAGCACGATTTGGATGTTACTAATCAATAACAAGCACAAAGATATATAGTAAACGACTCTATATGCGTCGTTTTAACAAAATATATAAATATTGAAATGTTTACAACATTTATAGCTTTACATAGCTCGAGTTTAAATAAAAGGAGATTTCAGTACATAAGTACTTGTACAAAATATACTAATGCAAGAAAATCTCAAACGTCTGTATGCTGACTCGAGCTAAAAGTCTTGAAGCCGAAACAACCTACTGCTTGGTACCTGCGATACATGCTAAATGGGTCAGCTAAAGCTGGTGAGCTCACAGGTTTGAAATCAAGTAACATAGTATGAACCGCAAGATTTAATAATGATTTGCATCCAGCAAATAAAATTGATAGTAATCATGTATACAGCCATGAGCACATAGTTGAGCTTAACTCGAGGGCCGGGTCCCCTATAGAGAATTCCGGGCGAGGTGCCTCCACGAATGCCTAATCAACATTCGTCTTCCCAAATATTAGTACGTCCGTTTACCCGGTTAGTGCTTGCTAACCCGAACGAGGAGGGTCAATCCTATATGGTACCATATACTAATATTCACGCTACAACGTATTAACAACTATGCTGACGGAGGACTTTAAAGGATTAGTTGTGAAAAACTCATGTAGTATATGAAATGTTTGTACTTGCGTTCACATGTTGAAATAAGCAATGTATCACACCCCTGAGTAAAACAGTAAAAAGAGGGGCTATGAGACTCACCTGAGTCTGGAAGCGTTTAAATAAACGTAAGTTGATTAGCCGAGTGATGAAGTCCAAAGACTTGTAACCTGAGGGTGTCCACGACACGCGATGGTTATACACATGATTGGGTATCTCAAAAGATCACCCTTGTAGTTGTTACACAACTATATATATGTCCAAATTACTACGATTTGGTTGATTTGTTAAGTGTTTGAAAACGTGTACGGCCCGTTGGTGATTAATTGTAATAATAGTCCTGATGTTATCACATTTATTTCGAAGTGTTATACTTGAAAAGTATATTCCATTATGTTTGAAAAGTTGTATCATATAAGCGTTTTGAAGTCATACAAGTTTGACACTTGGTGAGAAATGTGCTTATGAAATCTAAGTACGGGGGTCCGGGGGCAGCGCCCCTGGCGGGGTCCAAGGGGCTGGCCCCTGGCTGGGGTCGAGATGCCAGGTCAGCTCGAAAAATTTTTATTTCTACTATATTGCTTTGGTGAAAAACGCATCTGGGATCTGAATTTGGGTAAAATCGAGTGATGAATTTCGAGTCTCGACACTTAGCGAAATGTTAGTTAACTTTCTGTTTTTTTTGGCGACACTAGGCTAGTGTCGCTATCGGCGACACTAGTTAGGCGACACTTAGTGAGTGTCGCTATGATTCTGATTTTTAATAAAGGGGCGACACTTATATTTTTGGCGTCACTAAGGGAGTGTCGCTAATCTAAATCCTGTTAAGTATTTCAGCGACACTTAAGTAGTGTCGCTATAGGGGCGACACTTAGGTATAGCGACACTTAGCTAGTGTCGCTAGCACTGTTTTTGGCACACTAGCGACACTTCAGACTGTTCGATATATTTCGAGTAAAAATCGTGTTTTCGAGTTTCCGATTGGTCCAATATTTTTACCCAACCCTTTTATGGGCATAATAAGTTGTTACAAACCACTAACAAGCGAAAACACTTAAAAACGAGAGATTTCGGGATTTGTCGGAAACTTACAAAGTGTCGGATTGAAAATCCGAAAAGATAGGATGATAGATCGTGATGTCGTGGTCGTTGTTTTCCAAAGTGCCGAGGTGATCCGAGTGGGTTTAGTATGTTTATTTGGCGATTTTGCGAGGTTATGGGGTGGTTCCAAATTTGAGAGAAAAAGGGAGAGGAGAGAGTAAGAGAGAGAGAGTGAGGTGGGAAATGAGAGGAGGAGAAAGGGAGTTGGGGGTTTAACCTCCAACTTTTCAGTCTCCGCAATCGCGGTCCGTGCGGTGTTCGTTTACTCCGTCGTTTAAACGTTAAATAATTATTTTACATATTAAATGGTAAGTATTAAAATACAAATTTATTACGCGATATTTTATTTAAATATTTTACTAATCAATTTATATTTGAGTTATAACATGTAAGTTAGTTTGTTTTGTTTGTACTATACGAATTGTAATTTGAACTTTATTAGAATAATATTTTTAACATAATAGTGTTACTTCATAAAATTGGTCACCAACGTCCGTATTTATGGAACCGAAATACATTCGATTTAAAATGCGTACGATTTAATCAAATCGTATTTTCATATATATTCAACAATATATATTTGATACATTAATTAGCCTAATACAAAACTAATTACATGTATTAACAGAGAATTTGACACTAATTGCTAGTCCTAATTTGGCGGGTGTTACACAAACCCTAAACCCTAACCCCTAAACCCCAAACCCTAAACCCTAAACCCTAAACGCTTTATAAAAATTTAAACCCTAAATCATACTAAACCCTAAACCCTAATAAACCCTAAACCCTACTAAAACATAAAACCTAAACCCTAAACCATGAACCCTACTAAATCCTAACCCTAAACTTTAACCCTAAACTCTAACAATAACCGTAAATAAAATGTACAATTAATCACTAACACATGTGTTACTAATTTATTAAAAAACCGATTTTTTTTTTATCGAAAGTATACCTTGAGGGATGGCAAATCGAAGAGGATAAAACGCTGAAAAATATGGTGCAAGTTTCATGATTTTTCGATTTGTCGTTTGTGAGATAATTGATGTTTGGGGTAAATGGGTTTTGTAGTATGGAACATTCTCTTTGTACATGTGGCATGATATTATTGGTTCCCTTAGTCTCACTCAAAAATCATGGACTCATTTGAACCTTACTCTAACTATCAAATATATTATTATCTTAAGCTTTTCTTTACTTCAGCCCTACAAAGAGTATATTAAGATGGTGTTTGAGAGTAATTTCAAAACAGATTCTGTGTTTTCAAAATGACGTTTGAATGAAAACGTCTCAATTTGTTTGTTTTCTCTTACGTAGATGTTATTTTTTAAACGCTTTTTTTGAGTATTTATGATTTGTGATGGTGTATCATGTATTTGAGCTCCCAACTTGATCTTACTCATGATTTTCAATTTTGGGTTTGCTCCACTGGCGAATCTAGGATGAAAATTAACATGGATCCAATTTTCTTTAGCTGAATAGATGACCAAATAATATGGGTTAAATAATGGGTCGGGTCGGGTCGGGTCGAGTCAAGTTGTTGGATATTGATCCTAACATTTTTATTAGTTTATATGCATAAAATTATTTAAGGTCATTTGAATTTTTAGAAAGCAATAGAAACAAATAATATCATGTTAACTTGGTAAGAGTGATCCCAATTATATATCAGAAATCTACTAAAAATTTGTAAAAAAGTCATAATAATTTTAATACATGATGCCTAGCTAGTTGATTGATCTGAGTGTTCAGTGTTCACACTTATTGAAGTAAACATATACGTAAGTATAATTCAACTTACAAAAGTCTTCACATTTCAACTCAACTAAAAAAAAGAGATTATTCTTCAAGGAGATTTACTACAAGTTTTTGAACAATCAAGCATATGTTTGATAAAATAAAATAAAAAATGTAATTTGGAGTGTTATCCTGACTCCCGTACCAAATTTCAATGGTACGCGTCTGCCCCGCTCGTAATGAGCATCAACGCCGAGTAAATCACATGTTCAAAAATCACATACACATGTCGAGGAACATATTCGAACCCCCAACTTATCGGTCATACATGTTGGGTTTTGGCATTATGGTGGCGGTAGCACTTGAGTAATTGCCAAATTGGTTATGTTTGATAAAATAATGAAAGTTTAAGGTATAATACAAACTTTTAGGCTTTCAATTTGGGCTTTTGTATTATCTAGTGATTAGTAATAATGTATTATGGGCTTTAGTGATTAGCGATTAAAATTTAACAAATAACATGTGTCCATCTATGTTAAAGAAATACTTTACTCATCTAACATGGGTCGATAATTATTTTTAACATGGGTCCATCATTAAATTAATACATGCTTTATAGATAAATTTATGATACATAGCATAGTCACCTGATATGCGGTTCGCTCCGGTACGAATTCACGGTACGGATTCGCAATTCGCTAGGTCCCTAAAATTCGGTTCGAAGGAGGGTAGGCTCATTTCGGTTCGCTTTGGTACGATCCGGTACGATGTACCCGAAGTTAGCATACAATAATAGGTTCGAATATTAAATACTTCAAATTTCAAAGTATATTCAATACTTCAAAAATCAAAACAGATTACAAGTCTTTAAACTTAGATGTTATAATACAATAATAGGTTCGAATATTAAATTCTCCAACTCAAGGGACTAATGTGTATTATGTTTAAACTTGTTTTGTAGGTATTTTGATAGTTTGTTGACAAAAGGCAAGTTGATCAAGATAAGGGACCAGAGTTGACAAAGCTTGAAAGACAATTACCTTATCTCTAACCACATCTTCACACATCATATATATTATTCTTATATCTAATAATTCACACACACACGTTCACTAATAATTATCCAGGCCTTCACCACCCACCGGAAATCACCTCCAGCCCGCAGCCGCCACCACCACCACCACCACCACCACCACCATCTCCCCTCCGGCCACCACTAATGCCTCCACTCCAAACTCTATACATATACGTAAGATTCGATGTACTACCAGCTATTGAATCGCGAATTTGATCTCTGAATTCGTTGAACCAAGACTGAACAGATTCGCCAAATACACTCCATATGGTTCGCCATTTTTAGCTTTGAATTCGCGAATCAACGACGAATGGACACACTTTCGAACACCAAATGGGTTCGAACAAATAACATGTGTCCATCTATGTTAAAGAAATACTTTACTCATCTAATATGGGTCGATAGTTATTTTTAACATGGGCCCATCATTAAATTAATACATGCTTTATAGAGAAATTTGTGATACAAAGTGGGTCCTTGGACCCATGTTAATTTCAAGTACATACGCCCCTAGTTTGCTCCTTCCTCCTATATAAGGTGGAAACCCCTGCTTAAACCATAACAATACACACATCATAATACATCTACAACATCAAGAGGAGCCTCCATACTCTCTCCACCAACATCTATAAATGGTGACCTATACTCACCACCCAAAACCCATCTTTTTATATGGTAAATCAATCGATTCTTAACACCCTTCACCTTGTTCTATACGGTCCTCTGGGTTGGCCACGTAAATCGAAGTGTAACGAATCAGTAAACTCCAACTCACACTCAAATGGCACCATCCATAGAACCGCAAACAATGATCTCGTGTTCTCGTCAACTTAAAAGTAAGCCAAATCTGTAAGTTTCTTTCCCATTACATTTTCTTTCTCGGTGACCATTAATAAATGGAAACCACATACCCAATGAAGATTTTGCACAACAACAAATAGATAATTCATTATTCATGAAGTTCTCTAATATCAAGAAAAATAATAAATTGCTTATTGATGGTAGATCTCGTATTTCACTGATTATGTTTTATCATTGTTGGGTACAAATCGATGATGAATTATTGTTATTCAAGCTTTGTCAGGAAGAAATGCTATTGTTTTATAATCAGAAAGTCGATTTTCAAATAGCAAATAAAAAAATGTACAAGTACCAATAGCACATGTACAACCTAAGAATCATGTGTTACTTTATGCCTTTCAACTCACCCCTATGATACGGGTCAAGTTGGCTTCTGACTACCCTTTAATATTTTTGCAATATCTTTTTCTAGAAACTGCAAATGATGATCCATTTGCTTCTTTGAAAATGTGACTTCCGGAGCTTTCCAACCATATATGATACATATTTTTGAACTTACCAATCGTTCGAGTTTTGCATCAATATGATTTTCTAAAAACATTCTTTGTCAATTCATTTATTCCTGTATCACCCTACATCTGGATTTTAATTAAAATAATATAAATGTTTAATCAAGTTTTACATCAGATAGAGATTGGTTGTGTGTATATTGAAATTGCTAATTGTATTACCAATAGCACCTAGCAAAAAAAAAGAAAAGAAAGTTCAACCAATTGAAAAATTCTGAAGGGACGAGTTAGGTATCGGAGCAAAAAAGAAACATTTTCCTTTTTCTTCTCGTAAATAACTTGTCATAGCTGCTATCCGATTCAAACTTGGATTTTATGGTATTGTTAACCTGCAAAATAAGGAAAAACAACGTAACACCTCTATTGTTCATTCAGACAATTATCGCTGCCCCTGCTCGCGACCCATGGCTCTTTCGGCTTCATGCCCCTGTCAGCAGACCTCCATGCCTTTGGCTTTTTCGGCTTCATGTCCATACCTCTTTTAGATGGCCTCCATGCCCCTGCTGGCGGACCTCTAAGCCCTTGGATCTTTCGGCTCCATGCCCATGCCTCTTTTTTGGGTTTTCTATTCCCTAACTAGATTATTATACACGCAGCGGAATAACAAAACTTTAAATAATCTAAGGCAATTAGAAAACTAAAACCCTAAGGGATCTTTAACTTTAACAACATAGTACAATGAATAAATTGGAAAAAAAGAATATAAGGAAAACACTAACCTTAAGAGAAAACCTATTTCTCGCGAGCAGACCAACGAGCAGAGCTTCGTTACTTGGAGGCAAGTACCCAAAGTAGAATACCTCTAATGATTCACACCCAAAAACCCAAGAGAAAGTCGAATTTTCAGAATACCTGAAAATTCATAGCTGACCTGATCCATAATAAAGGTATAGGATGCCCCTATTTATAGTTGTGGAAGAAACCCTATGGTTTGCTGAATTCGACTCCCAACCGGCCGTTGGACCTTCCAACCGGCGGTTGGAGCTGTCAGACTTGTACTCCAAGTCTGCGACTTGCACCGCGTATGAAACCCTAATCCCAACCGACGGTTGGACTATCCAACCGGCGGTTGGATCCAGTTTCTGGAATCTTTCGCCAATTTAATTACTTTTAATTTCTAATTAATTTAATCCATAAATTAATAAATCAATTAATTAAATATAACATTAATACCAATTAATGTTATCCCTTCATCTTTCTCTTGACTGTTCATGAGGGCAACACAAAAAGGACTTTACCATTAATCATAGTCTCACCAATTAGTTATGATATTGGACACTATTCCAACAGTCTCCCACTTGGACAAATCATCAACTACTATTGGTCTCAAGGCTATATCTCATTAACTATGTAAAGTGTGCATCCAAGCAACTGCCGAACTCTGAATCTCATCTTTAGAGCTAGTCCTTTAGATAAGTGATCAACCATTCCTTTGTTTCACGGTATCCTATGAACCGAGACATGGATTTTAATAAATCTTAAGATTCATATATGTTTTCTGATTACCGATTATATTGACTATATGAGACTACTGAGCTATCAACTTAGTCTCGGCCAGGCCTAGCACTTTTAAGTCAAACTTTAATCATCAGAAGGCCTATGATATCTCTTTTCCATTTTAGGCAAAAGGAATAAATAAATATCGACTACATAGCACTAGTCAACTCATCATATCATACCTAGCATACCCTTTATAACTGGCATTTACGCACAGCGTTTGAATAGACTAAAGTATAACAGTCTCGAAGAACTAGATATTCATGTATCTCCATTTTAAGAATAGAAGATATTATCATCTTAAAATCACTCATGATTTAATCCATGAAGTGATCTCTTTAAGTGCGGGTTTATCCTATACTTAAATCCCCATTAAGTACCCATGAGTGTTGCAGCAATCTCCATGACATCTCTAATCTCCATAGACATCTACTAACACTCCATGACAGTCTTAATTCACCACATACTTCCTATAGTGTGATCGACTGAGGAGGTTTGAGTAAGAACTTATTACTCTGGAAGTGGTGTCTAAACATGCAAAACTGAAACACAATGACAAACGATAGTAAATGGTAGAACTCCTTCACATTAAAAATCTCCATTTATTAATCACCAAGTCTATTACAGTTTCTATCATTGTTTATAACGTTTCAAATTCAGACTTATCAACTAAAACTTTACATTATCTCTTAAACCTATGCTCCTAGCATGTTCATCGTGCTTGGACTTTCCTAGAGGCTTTGTGAACGGATCAGCTGGATTATCCTCTGATCTTATGCTCTTCACAATTACATGTCCTTCTTCGACTTTCTTTCAAACAAAATGGTATTTCCTTTCAATGTGCTTTGACTTTCCGTGATCCTTGGGTTCTCTACTCAAGGCAACTGCACTTTCATTATCACAGAATATAGCAATAGGATCTTGTACTGTTGGAACAACTCCAAGATCTCCAATGAAATTCCTCATCCAGATAGCTTCCTTTGCCGCTTCACTAGCCGCAATGTACTCAGACTCGCATGTAGAGTCTGCTACTGTATCTTGCTTAGAACTTTTCCATGTCACTGCTCCACCATTCAGTAGGAATACCCAACCAGACTATGATCGACAATCATCTCTGTCTGTTTGGAAACTAGCGTCACTATAACCCGTTACTCTAAGTTCATCTTCTTCACCATAAACCAAGAACCTGTCTTTAGTATTTCTCAAATACTTAAGAATGTTCTTTATAGCTGTCCAATGACCTTCACCAGGATTCTGCTGATGTCGAATCACTAAGCTCAAAGCAAATGAGACATCAGGCCTTGTACACGTCATGGCATACATGATCGATCCTATAGCCGAAGCATATGGGATTCGACTCATTCTGTCCAATTCTTGTTCAGACTTTGGACATAGATCCTTACTGATCTTAATGCCATGATTCAAGGGTAAGTTCCCTTTCTTAGAATTTTCCATATTGAATCTTTTCAATACTTTATCTATATACGTATCCTGGCTGAGTCCTATGAGACATTTTGACCTATCTCTATAAATCTTTATACCAAGGATATATGCTGCATCTCCAAGATCTTTCATAGCGAAACACTTTCCCAACCATTCTTTTACACCTTGTAAAGTTGGGATATCATTTCCTATGAGCAGTATATCATCCACATATAACACTAAGAATACTACAATACTCCCACTGAACTTAACATATATACATGACTCATCTTCACTTCTAGAAAATCCAAACTCTGTGACCTTTTCATGGAAGCAGAGATTCCAGCTACGAGAGGCTTGTTTAAGTCCATAAATGGCCTTTTCTAGCTTGCACACTCTATTAGGATGCTTTGCATTTTCAAAACCTTCCGGTTGTGTCATGAACACATCCTCTGTCAGTATCCCGTTAAGGAAAGCGGTTTTAACGTCCATCTGCCAAATTTCATAGTCATGAAATGCAGCTATGGCTAGCATAATCCTAATTGACTTAATCTTAGCTACTGGTGAAAAGGTTTCCTCATAATCAATCCCATAGGTTTGAGTATAGCCCTTTGCTACCAATCTAGCTTTATAAGTGTGTACTTTCCCATCCATGTCTGTCTTCTTCTTGAAGATCCACTTACAACCCACCGTCTTAAGACCGGGTGTAGTGTCAACCAAATTCCAAACTTGATTGTCATACATAGACTGAATTTCGCTTTTCATAGCTTCCTTCCACTTAGCAGCTTCAGGGCCTGCCATTGCTTCCTTGTAGTTAGCAGGCTCATCTAATTCACCCAGTGTACTATCACTTATCTTATCCTCTTCTTCTATTTGGTAACCATAATAGAACTCAGGAGGATTGCTAACTCTACTAGATCTGCGAACGGGTAAGGAAATGTCTTTAGGTTCAACAGGTGTCTCCACATCTTGTTGAACGTCAGTGTTTATTATAGGTTCTTCATCGGTAGATTCTTGAATTTCTTCAAGATCAATTTTACTCCTACTGTCATCTTTAGATATCATTTCTCTCTCAAGGAACACTCCTCTTCGAGCTACAAAGACCACATTATCCTTTGGTCTGTAGAATAAATATCTAAATGACTCTTGTGGATAACCGACGAAAAGACACTTTTCAGATCTGGAGTCTAGTTTGTCATGAGTTTCCCGTCTAACGTAAACTTCACAACCCCAGATTTTGATGTGACCAAGAGAAGGTCTCTTTCCCTTCCACATCTCATAAGGTGTCTTTGAAACTTTCTTAGTGGGTATTTGATTTAAGATATGGGTGGCTATTTCTAATGCATAACCCTAGAAACTTATTGGAAATGTTGCTCGACTCATCATAGATCGAACCATGTCTAACAATGTTCTGTTTCTCCTCTCAGCAATACCATTAAGCTGCAGTGTTCTAGGAGGAGTCAATTGCGAAACTATTCCACAGTTTCTAAGATGATCGAGAAACTCTATACTAAGGTACTCTTCTCCCCTATCGGATCGGAGAACCTTTATCTTTCTGCCCAGTTGATTCTCTACTTCGCTTTGATATCTTTTGAACACCTCAAAAGTATCCGACTTATGTTTGATCAGATAAACATGTCCAAATCTGCTGAAGTCATCAGTAAATGTAACATAGTATCTATTTCCATCTTTTGTAGCACATCGGAATGGTCCACATACATCTGTATGTACCAAGTCCAATAATCCTTCACCTCTTTCACACGATCCAGTGAATGGTGATTTGGTCATCTTACCTAATAAACAAGATTCGCATACATCATCCGACTTGAGATCGAATGATTCCAACACTCCATCCTTTTGGAGTTGGGCGATGCGTTTCTTGTTTATGTGCCCAAGACGATAGTGCCACAACTTGGATTTATCAATTTCATTAGACGAATCAACATTTAAAATAACATTGCTAAAACATCCAACATTTTCATATATGCCTTTGTAAGGAGAAGCTTTAAAAATAAAACAATCATTTAAATGAACCAAAATATCTCCATTTCCATTATCAAAAGAAAAATGATAACCATCTTTATACAAAGCATAAAATGAAATAATGTTTCTAGTCATTTCTGACGAATAATAGTAATTATTTAAATCTATCCTAACTCCAGAATTCAGCATGAGCTCAAATCTTCCAATCTTTGTCACAGGTACAATTCCTTTGTTTCCCATAACCAAGTTGAGCTCTCCATGCTTCACACTTCTACTTTCTTTTACCCCCTGCAATACAGTGCAAATGTGATTACCACACCCTGTATCAAGAACCCATGAATTAGAAGTTGTAGTATTATGGAGTTAGATCATGAACATACATGAGTGAATACTCTTCTCGACCTTTCCATCTTCAAGGTCCTTCAGGTATTTTGGGCAGTTACGCTTCCAATGTCCCTTTGTGTTGCAGTAGAAGCACACTGCTTCCTTTTGGTCACTAACAGGTGCAATCTTAGAATCGGTCCCTTTCTTAGACCTGCGAACGGACTTTCCGTCAGCAGTCTTCCTTTTATAATTTGAATTTGACGTTTTCCTTTTCTTTGCACTTTGACCAACAGTCAACACAGGAGCTGCTGAGCCAGAGGACACATCATATTTCTTGATTCCTTGCTCAGCAGTTTGCAGTAAATTGTGGAGTTCCATTATTGGGCCTTCTCTCTCATTCATATTCATTTGATATGACATTACAAACTGATTGTAGACAGCGGGCAAACTGGATAGAATTATGGCGATGGAAAACTCTGTGTCAAATACCATGTTCAATGACTCCAACCTATCGATGTACCCTTTCATCTCTAAGACGAAAGCACAGATAGAAACTCCAGGTTTGGGCTTGCAAGCCATGAGGGATTTCACCACATCAAGGCGTTCTTTGCTTGCCTTAGCCTGAAACATTTCTTTCAGCTGTTGGTTCATTTCAAAAGCCCAAGTGTTTTCAAAAGTCTTTTGCAGTTCAGGGCTCAAGGAAGACGTCATGATACAAGACACTTTATTCGCATCATCATAATGTTTCCGGTGTGCCTCAATCTCCTCTTGGGTTGATTCTTCATCAATTATGGGAATCTGCTCATCGAGAACATACTCCTTGTTCTCGTACCTCAAGGTAAACCTTAGGTTTCGCATCCGGTCCATATAGTTTGGACCGGTTAGTCTTTCCCTCCCAAGAACTGAGAGTAGTGAGAAGTTCGAGTTATGTGCGGGATTGGGGACGGGAGGATTTGCACCATTTAAATTAGCCATCTATGAGATAAAGCAGTTTTAGTTAGTTTGAATATTCTTTAATTGATTACCCAATTTTCTAAATTAAGGCTAGGATCTATATTTTCAGTTTTATGAAAAGGGTCGCCGTAATCATATAACTAAAATACTTTTGTCTATTTAATTTTTATGAAACTCCTAGATCTTTGAGATTCATTGATTTCTATCAATGGCATGTTAATCTCGGTTATGCACATCTACTATTCATGACTGGTATGCCGAGGATCATGAACAAGATGGTGAATTAACTATGCAAACCCCGCGTGATCCTCGGCTCGAGTACGCTCGAGAATCGCGAGTCTCAATCACCTCTCATTATGTCCTCATATTAATGTGCCGGTAAACCACACACGCTCCATTAACAGTTCATACGAGAGATGTGCGAATTTCATGGGTTAGCATACTATTCATCATTTCCTATAGCTAAAACGGGATTTTGTTTTACTATTTTAAGTCTACTTTTAATCTTGACATCATCCTATCAAAAGTCCTCGGTAGCTCCATCGAACGCAAAAAGAAGCGGAGAAGCAGGTCAGCGCGAAGCTTATTAAAAACCTGACTTCTTTAGGGAAGCAGAGCGACCCGCCTTATACCTCTCTTATAGTTTGTTCCTCATGGGTGAGCCGATTTATCAATTGACTGATAATGTATTTAGACTTTAATTATACACATATATAAATCATATTATACATATAATCTCTCTTAAAGTTTAGGGTTCTATTTTAAACCTTTTAAAATTAGTGGTTTATTTTAAACAATTTAAAATTATCAGTATATAAACTATAAATGCATATTACGTATTTAGATAGTTCTCTTTCCAATTTATCTTTACCTACATACTATTGCGGATAATTGCATGCTACTATTTGTTAAGCTATGGCTCTGATACCACTATTGGGTTTTCTATTCCCTAACTAGATTATTATACACGCAGCGGAATAACAAAACTTTAAATAATCTAAGGCAATTAGGAAACTAAAACCCTAAGGGATCTTTAACTTTAACAACATTGTACAATGAATAAATTGGACAAAAAGAATATAAGGAAAACACTAACCTTAAGAGAAAACCTATTTCTCTCGAGCAGACCAACGAGCAGAGCTTCGTTACTTGGAGGCAAGTACCCAAAGTAGAATACCTCTAATGCTTCACACCCAAAAAACCAAGAGAAAGTCGAATTTTCGGAATACTTGAAAATTTCGTAGCTGACTTGATCCATAATGAAGGTATAGGATGCCCCTATTTATAGTTGTGGAAGAAACCATATGGTTTACTGAATTCGACTCCCAACCGGCGGTTGGACCTTCCAACCGGCGGTTGGAGCTGTCAGACTTGTACTCCAAGTCTGCGACTTGCACCGCGTATGAAACCCTAATCCCAATCGGCGGTTGGACTATCCAACCGGCGGTTGGATCCAGTTTCTGGAATCTTTTGCCAATTTAATTACTTTTAATTTCTAATTAATTTAATCCATAAATTAATAAATCAATTAATTAAATATAACATTAATACCAATTAATGTTATCCCTTCATCTTTCTCTTGACTGTTCATGAGGGAAACCCAAAAAGGACTTTACCATTAATCATAGTCTCACCAATTAGTTATGATATTGGACACTATTCCAACAGGGCCTCCATGTCCTTGTTACCTTCGGCGAGCCTCCGTGCCCCTACTGGCAGACCTTCATGCCCTTGGCTCTTTCAGCTCTGTGCCCATTCCTCTTTTGACATACCTCCATACCCCTCTCGGCGGACCTCCATGCCCATGCCTCTTTCGGCTCCATGCCCATGCCTCTTTCAGCTTCATGCCCATACCCCTTTTGGCATACCTCCAAGCCCATGCCTCTTTCAGTAGAAATCCATGTCGATGTCTCTTTCGACGGATCTCCATGACCTTTCATCTTTTAGCGGACCAACACCATACAAAATCATAGACAATTCTGATCGGAATTACAGATCACTCACTACCTTTGATTGTTGTTTTAATCGCATCCTTGCAAGTTTGTTGCACAAGAATAAAGATGACATCTCTACATATTAAGTTCAACACTACTAACAATGTTAGTAATATTGAACTAGGGGGACCATGGTATAGGGTTAGCCTTGATGGGTCTATCCCTGGTTAACGTCCGCCCGAGTTTCTTTAACACCTCTAATCATAAATTGACTGGTAGTTAAATGTTGGTCTTGATGGGTAGTCTGAGTTGGTTTGAAACTTCTGTTAAAATCTCTGTTTAATGTAGTTAATATAAATGATATCTATTAACCATCACACTCACCCCAATCGACCCAACTCACGGACCATTAGGCATTGAGCTTGTTGGGAATGTGAAGATCAATTGAATGAAAGAAAGAGTTGCTGACTAACACGAGATCTCCACGCGATGGCAAGTGATCACTACGCGACGACATAAAATCGTGATGTGACAGAAGTAGATCGTGACATGATGGTAGGAGTTTTAGTGAAGATCGCGATATGAAGTGTATTTCGGCCACGAAACACGTTTTCTTGTTCTGCAAGTTGATTTGTCCCTATTTAATGATACTCTATGTATTCGTAACCATTGGACTACAAAAATAATAGTAAAAACTCTCTGGTTTGGCCTCATGGACTAAATCGATCTCCAAGTTGGAGATTGGACATAACCACGTTAAATTCTCGTGTTCATATCGTTCGTTTATCTTGTTTGCACATAATTCATTATCCGTTTATTGTTTGTGGGTGTGACGCGATTACACGTGGCGTTGTTTGTGTTGGTTAATTATCAACAAAAGGTATTAGAGTGATCAACTAATAGTTGGTAGTTGTTTGGTTCCGCCTGCAATTTCTCAACAACTGGTATCAGAGCTTCATGGTTTGAAGATTTGGGAACAATAGCGGATGGGAGCATGATCAAATCTAGGTTTTGATGGTTAGGGTTAGAATTTAAGGGAGATAGAGATCTAGGATTATTGTGCGCAGGTAATCAGAGTAGATCTAGATCCGGAAGAAGAGAACCATATGGGAACACTTGGAATGACACAATATTGAATTTGTTTTGCAACAGGTTATCGAAATTGTTAGGCTCGGGCAACAACTAATTGACGAAATAAAACAAAGTAGCTGACAGGTGGAAAATCACAATGCGAAAGGTTAAAACAGCGACGCGATCTGGGTTTCAATCGCGACACGATAGTGGAAGATTGAGACGCGATCTGGTTTGGAAATTGTGGCGCGATTCTAGGGTTTTGCGACGATATTATGAGTCAGTAAGTTTTTTTGTGGATTGTGATGTGACGATACGGTTGGTGGCCGGTTGCATTTATGATGGTGATTGTTCGTAGCGGTAATAGGGTTATTAATCATTTTTGATTGGTGGTTTGTTGCGGAGAGAGTTTTGGGATCCGAGTTATAGATTCATCTTCATTATCCTTTGCGATCCCGTGCAAATTAATAAGTGAATGTTATCAGATTAGGCGTTTGATATTGCGAGTGTATGATGTGATTCTTGATACTTACTTGATACGAATGGATTTCAAGGATGTGAGGTTTGTTACGAGCTTAGGAGGATGGATTTCTCAGTTGGGTATTTGGGTAATAAATGGTACCACATCCGTTTTGGAAATTGACTATTGGAGTTATCGAGAGAGTTTGGTTATTGCTCGTGGGTTGAAATGGGAGACCATGTTTATTTGGTCAGGTATTCTATGGTTTGGAATGATTAGGCAGGTTGGAGCTCTTACACTTGTAGATGTTGGTTATAGAAGATGTCAGATAGAGCGCGTTCGAATGGGCTCGAGTATTAGTTGATGTTTTGTTTAACGATATAGCTGATCTTCTGTATGAACCAATTGAGAATTTTCAAGTAGGGTAGAGGTGGCTAATCTTGTAAGTCATAGTGAGCTTTCGAGATGCTGTTGAGAGTGTCAGGGACTCTAGGGAGTTTGGAGCAGAGGGAAGTGTCGAAGCTAGTGAGAGTTTGACAACTGGTGGGAGTATTGAGACGGTTGTGCAATTGATGGATCTCGAGTTTCTACGGGTTTAGTGTGTGGAAATCGGCCATACTAGAGCATTCAGACTTTCGTTATTACTCTCCAATGGCAAAGTAATTTGCAACTGACCGGGTGTTATGAACCACAGTCTTCTCAGAGAGCCACGATTGTTATTTTGATTTGTACAGTGAGAGCGGGCTTGAGTTGGAGAAGATATGTTCATAGAAATCATAGATATGTTTTTTGGGTTGGTGTACCAGCGGGAAAGAGAAAGCTGGCAAAGTAGGTTTTCAAGGTTGTGACTGCGTTCTCATGGATAAACCTTGATGATAATCTACATATTAGGTCTATCGGTGATTTTCTGATTGCTGGGAAGGAAAATCAGATGGACGAAATTCTGTACAAGTGGTGGTTGACATGTCGGTGGTAGGATCAGGCGTGGCTGTAATCGATGTGTTGAAGAGATGTGTGTCTCTTGAAAGAATCATGTGGTTGGAGTTTCGCACGCTTCAACAAATCTTCTTGGGCCTAGAAGATGATGGTGGTGGTTAGAGAGTGGTCCCAGTTTCATGATGATGTGAGTGTTCTGGCACGAGATCGCCACGCGACGGGATGTAGTCGCTACGCAACGACATGAGATCGCGACACTATGGGAGTAGATTGCGAAGCGACGGTGGAGTTTTAGTGAAGATTGCAATGCGATCCTACATGATTGCGACGCGAAGTGTATGTTGGCCAGGAAACGCGTTTTCTTGTTATGCAAGTTGAGTTTTCTCTGTTTAAAGATACCCTATCTATTTATAACTCTTGGATTACAAAAATAATAGTAAAAACTCTTTGATTTGGCCCCGTGGACTAAACCAATATCCAAGTTGGAGATTGGACATAACCACGTTAAATTCTTGTGTTCGTATTGTTCGTTTATCTTGTCTACTCATTATTCATTATCATTTAATTGTTTATGGGTGTGACGCGATTACACGTTGCGTTGTTTGTGTTGGTTAATTATCAACAACAAGTATTAGAGTGATCAACTTAGTTGTTGGTTGTATGGTTCCGCGTGCAATTTCCTAACAGAGCTTTCCAGCTCAGCTATTCTATTTTGTGATATTCATCATGGAGTTTAGCAATATCAAGCTTCACAATTATGCTTCTCATCATTGAGTTCTCTAGCTTAACTCTTAGCATTGAGCTATGTATCGATCTTTTCAACACCACTTTTCATATCAATATTTGCTCTTAATAACTGAGCTCTTTAGCTATGTTTTTCAAGTTGGCTCTTCGGATCCGCTCTTCATTAATGAGCCTTTCAATTAAACTATGTATCAAACTTTTCAGCTATGCTCTTTGTAACAACCGCCAAATTAGGACTAGTAATTAGTGCCTAATTCTCTTTAAATACATGTAATTAGTTCTGTGTTAGGCTAATTAATGTAACAAATTATATATTGGTGAATATATACGGTTACGCGATTTGATTTGATCGTACACAGTTTTAAAATCGAATGTAATTCGATTCAGAAAATACGGACGTTGGTGAAACATTTTAATATAAACATGAACCATTATTTAAAAACACTATGACAGTCGGAATCGCCTTTTAATAATACTCTTAAATTGTCTCATTTCGTACAATTAAAATTTCACGATTTAAAAACAAAATACGTAAATTTATTTAAAGATTTGACGAAATAATGCAATTAAATTATTTAACAAAGATTAGTATTTTTAAATGAATAATTACGCGAAAAATAAATATTTAACGCTTACACAACGGGGAAAACGAACACCACACGGAGCGCGCAGGCGTAGACAGAAAATGGGAGGTTAAACCTCCCATCTTCTTCCACTTTTCTCATTTCTCTCTTTTTCTCTTTCTTCCTCTCTTCTTTTTGCTCTCAACTAACAACCACCACCATCACCATTAAACCACCAATAACACCACGAAACGAGCTCGGATTATACATCTCCTTTGGAAGAAAACGTTCACCTCTCCACGATCTACATTCCTATCTTTTCGGATTTTTCATCCGACATTTTGTAAGTTTCCGACAAAACCCGAAACTCTCCGTTTTTACTCATTTTTACGTTTTTATGGTTTATATATGCTCAAAATGTCCAAAAATGGGTTGGGTAAAAGATTTGGACCCAACGGAAGTCGTCCGCCTGATTTTCCGGCCACCGGAACCAGATCAGTCGCTACGTCGCTTTTGGGTTGGCCCAATTGCGACGTCAGTTACAACGTCGCTAAACACCTCCAACGTCGCATATAGCGACGTCATCCTCAACGTCGCATTGACTTGCGAATGTCGCATATAGCGACGCAGACCTTAACGTCGCAAACCGAACAAACGTCGCATATAGCGACATAATACGTAACGTCGCATTAAATTACGAATGCTATACTTAGCGACGTCATTCCAAACGTCGCGGTCATCATGTGCGACGTCGCACCTGACATCGCACAAACCAGAACCTTGAAAACTTACATTTTTACTAAGTGTCGGAACCAAGATTTTACCACCTAATTTTACTCCAAATTCAAATTTCGGATACGTTTTCACTAAAGGAAAGTAGTAGGAATAAAAATTTTCCAAGCTGACTTGGCAGCTCGACCCTAACCAGGGGCTCTGCCCCTTGGACCCCGCTACCAGGGGCGCTGACCCCGGACCCCCGTCATTAGATGTTATAAATACTTTTCACACTAAGTGTCGAACACTTACAAATAACGAAACCTGATTCAACGATACATATAATGATAACACTTTGAATCATTATTACAAACCGTCACCAACGGGCCATACTTGTTTTCAAACTACAAACGGATTACTAAACAAACACTTGGACATAACGAGTTGTGTAGACAACTAGCCTAGATGATCTTGCGAGACATCTACTTACTTAACTTAATATGTTTAGGCATTTAAAGGTTACGGGTTCGGAGAACCTACATACTACCTACCAATTGCTACTGCTTATTACTCGACTCAGGTGAGTCTTACAGCACCACTTTTACTGTTTTACATTCGGGGTGAGATACATTGCTTACTTTTCTTGAACACAAGTACGAACTATACATTTTACTATACCAAACGGAATTGCATGAGTTATTTACTACTTACAGAAGTCTCTCCATCATATATCGTTAGTTATGGACTTAAGCGCGAACACTAGTTAATGGATCCATTAGGGAAATGACCCTCCCCGCCCGGGGTAGTAGCGCTACCACGAACCGTTCTGTATTAACGGGCGACTATTATTCATTACTTATGCTTGATCAGTTACGAGCATGTCACGGGAGCAAACTATTATTTACGGGTTAAGCTTCGATTATGAGCCTCATGGCAACGGTATAACTTATTTACTTTACATTTGCTGGATTTGCAAATACTTGATTTACGCCTGCGGGCACTACTGATGAAATCTTGTGTTCAAAACTGATATTAATTGCAAACCTGTGAGATTCACCAACATTCGTGTTGACCTTTTTAGCATGTTTTCTCAGGTACCCGGACGGAGTAGGATTACTCCAGGACTTTAGCTAAAGTCGCATGATTTCAACACAACTGCATCAACGGAGATTCTTAGCATTATCTTTTGTATATTTCGATTATGTAATAGAATCTCCCGCTATATGCGTGGACTCTAGGAAACTACATTTTTGTATACGAAAACACTAAGTTTTCAAACATTATATCTATGGAAGGTGACTGATTTACAAACGTTGCATATAGATGTCGTTTGCTTTATCTTTGTGCTGTGATATTTGATTAGTAGCACCCCAAATATATGCTTCCGCAAATCATTAAATTTGGGGGTGTTACAGATTGGTATCAGAGCCTAAGGTTATAGTGAAGTAGGTTGCATTTAGGGGGCCTAGACTATGACCATTAGGCAGTATTTCCTTACTAGGCATGATTGGTTCAGGAATTACAGCATACGACTTTAATTTAACATAGCCTGATCAACTATGTACAATTAAGGAAAGATGATGTGAGGTCTGAAATGGTTATGTTGAACAGGAATACGTTAGTTGACTCTGACCACGAGAGAACCGGACCATTACTTGATACGTGCTCGACACTAGGCTGGATATTATATACTTATATATATATATTAGCCTCGTCTTACTTACACTCTGCCACAGGAATGGCAAACACACCACCCAATTCGTCACGCTCTCATCCGCAAGGATCTCGAAACCCTCGAATAGCCAGGAGGACCACTAGGTCACCTCGAAGCAACCCCTATCCTGTTCATAACTCTCGGAACTCAGCACACCCTACGGTGCCAGTGTTAGCTACCCAACTCCGCCGTCAGGAGCAAAGGTTCGAGAATCTCGAACGGGAACAACACCGAATGACCTACCTGCTTCGCCAAGCTCTTGACCGCATATCACAACTCCAGCGAGAACAAGAAGATACCAGCCTCTCTGTAAGCATAATTCAGGATTCAATGACCGCCGAATTAGGTGCGGATGAACTCATAAGAAACCGACTAGAGGAATGTGAACAGCGTTCACAGGAGACTGAGGAGTACTCTCGAACACTGGTACAACGACTGGCCTTGGTTGAAGACAACGCCAGGCAAGCCAACAGACTTGCAGAAACCGTGAACCGCCTTGTCACGCTGATGGAGCGGATTAATCTACATCAAGATTAGATTAGCCTGTATCTTGTAACCCGTTAACTACTTTATTATGGCCTATGTAATTCGACCGGATGTAACAATTCCCGGCACTTTTATACTACTATTACTTTTTAATCTTTTGGAAAACCCGTACCTTGTATCCAACTTGTTTATCTAAATGGAATGTGATTATCACCTCGTACTGTTATCGTGTATCTTATCATATACACTTGTGATATATCATAAATTTCATGCAATTACCTTATTTATTTTCCTTGTTCTTTTCTTGTTCAGCATCATGCCTCCTCGCCGACAGGTCACCCTTAGTGAGGCCGAAATTGCGGGTCTGATTGCCCGTAGTGTGGCCCAAGCCTTAGCTACCCGAACATCAACTCCTAGTAGCGAAGATACAGCTAACAATGGACCACAACCCAAACCCTGCTCATATAAGGACTTCCAAAACTGCAAACCTTTGAGCTTCTATGGTACTGAAGGAGCGATCGGTCTGGGACGCTGGATCGAGAAAATCGAATCTGTATTTCTTATCTGCAACTGTGCGAAGGGAGACAGGGTAAAGTTCTCCGCCAGTACTTTCTCAGACACCGCTCTCACCTGGTGGAACACCTATGCCCAGACTGTGGGTATCTCTAATGCTTACAAACTCCCGTGGGAGGAGTTGAAGGAGATGTTAAGGGGCGAATTGTAACACCCTCCCCCTGAGCCCACTGGGCTCACGCGGTCCACAGCTGGGCCTGAGGAGCAATGTTAATATAAACCCACTGGGCCAGGTCTGCAGCCCAATGCACCCCAACCACATCACCTGTGGTATTCACCTCACAGGTAGGTTGTTGGATTCGAACCTGAATCCCTTTAATACTAAGTCTTACCACTTAGTATCACCAATTGAGCTGCAGCTCAATTGGTGATACTAAGTGGTAAGACTTAGTATTAAAGGGATTCAGGTTCGAATCCAACAACCTACCTGTGAGGTGAATACCACAGGTGATGTGGTTGGGGTGCATTGGGCTGCAGACCTGGCCCAGTGGGTTTATATTAACATTGCTCCTCAGGCCCAGCTGTGGACCGCGTGAGCCCAGTGGGCTCAGGGGGAGGGTGTTACATAAAAAGTGATACCAATTTATAACACCACAAGTTTCAAGTGACATTTTTTTTTTTTAACATATATCGGAAGCGATTAAATACAAATCATGCATTATAGATTGCGTATGACGTAATTCCCAAAACACAATCTATGCCTGCATGATAAGTTGATACAATAACTACATCAGTTACAACATTAAGTTAGGTGTTATTTAAATTCCAAAACATAAGTTTATAAACGACTACATGTCGTATAGTCAGAGTAGGCAGTCAAACATTCTTCAAACTAACTTCTTGCCCACCCACATCAAAAGTAATCTGCAAGAAGTGAGGAGAGGGATTAGCACGAAGCTAAGTGAATAGATCACAACTATCAATCTAAACCATCATAGCAATTGATCACCACAAAGCATCATAACAAATACATCAAAGAGGATCGGTGGTCCTTGAGGTACCCTCATGCCGCGGTGGTTCCCCAAGTAACACTTATAACCACTGAAGGCCAAACAGTGGTCTTACCGATAGTTTAGTACCATTACTACATACGACATGATTTCAATAAACAACACATGTACAAAGTCATCATGTCGTCCAAAGTAACAGTATCCAAACCCAATATCATATTGACCCCTGACAAGATAGCACATTCCATAATCATCATGGCAAAATGTACTGATTCAATATATATATAACTGTAAAACCACGTTTACCCGTTGTAACCGGATTGTTACAACTAATTCAGAAAGAGAGTCAATGATCCACTCACCCTTACTGACAATGTCACCACTCAGAGATCTAGTCTCACTGAGTCTTCGCTTTATCTGAAAATACGACCAACCCGAATTAGTCTCACATTCAAGTTCACTATGATATAATCATGTATATAGTGTCATATAAGAATATCTACTATACTATTACTACAAGGCGATTAACACGAATGCATAAGTCACAGATTAACAAATTTGACATTTTTACAACATGCAAACGCGATCCGGGTGAGAGTAGGCTGGATCGCGTTCCAATGCACAAAAAGTTCTGTTACCGTTTTTCACTATCAAACGCGATCCTGGCAAGGTGGCTGGATCGCGTTCCCAAGAACAAAATCCCAGTGACTCAGCTTTTCACTGACCAACGCGATCCGGCGAGGTGATCTGGATCGCGTTTCAAGGAACAAAATCATGTTGTAACCATTTAATACATAGCAACGCGATCCGGGTGACGAGGCTGGATCGCGTTCGACACAGTTTCAGCAACAAAACCCAGATCAACAAGAACACCATCACGAACCAAAAACCCTAATTCCACCAATCTAGATACAATACATGTTTTTTAACAATCAAAATACCTCAAATAACATCCTACAACATATTATAACAACAAATAATCATCATCAAGCTTCTAAATCTATTTAGGCATCAAGAATCTAACCTAATTCATTCAATCATATAAATATGCATAATTGAGGTATGAACTTACAATTTAAGATGATGATGAAAAGAAGGAGAAGATGATGATGTTCAGTGGTAACCACGAAATCCAAGCTCAAATCGATTGATCAAAGTTTTCTTCTTTAGATTTCTTAGTTCTTAGGTTATGTGTGTGATGTTGAAATGAATTGGGGAAACACAAATGAACCGATCCATTTGCTAAGGGTGGGTATAAGTTGGTTCCAAATTACACCCGATCTAAACCTATTGTCTGGAACCTAAAAAATCATTTACGTGAAAATATATTTTATTATACCTTCAACTATAATAATTTAAAACAAGTAATAATTCATTCATCACAATAAGTTATTTGACCAATGGACATATTTATTTCAATTTGGCAATAATACTAATTATTTCTAAATTTAATTAAATAATCAAATGGATTAAGTAAATTTACCAAAATCCTCCTAGGCCAGTAATGAGGATGTTACACGAATACTGCCCCAGGGATGAATTGAAACAACTAGAATTGGAATTCTGGAACCACAAAATGCAGGGTGATGACATCACCGGGTACACCAACCGTTTCCACCAACTGGCACTCCTGTGCCCATCCATGGTCGATCCCGAGTACAAGAGGATCGAGAAATATGTCGATGGACTTCCCGACAGACTACAAGACCTGGTGACATCATCCAAACCGGGTACTATCCAGAGCGCCATTCGTATGGCCCATGAACTGACGGCAAACTCTGTCCGCCGTGGCACAACATCAACCCCATCTGCAAACAACAAACGCAAATGGGAAGGAAACCCCAACTCATCAAACCAAATCACCAACAAAAAGCCTAAGTCCGTTAAGGCTTATTCATCGGGGACTACAGAAAAGAAAGGGTACATCGGGAACAAACCATACTGTTCCAAATGCAATCGTCATCATGACGGTTCCTGCCCTTGCACCAATTGCAAACGGTTCGGGCACCTAGCCAAGGATTGCCGAGCCATCATTCCTACCCCCAACACCAATGCACCAAGGACCTGCTTTGGGTGCGGAAATTCTGGGCATTTCAAGAACAACTGCCCCAAGCTGAAGAACAACAACAACAACAACAACAACAACAACCGCAACAACAACGTCCGAAGCAGAGCCTTCGTCATCACCTCAGGGGACGCCCCAAGACCCGAATGTGGTCTCGGGTATGTTCCTCCTCAACAACTTATCTACTTCCATTCTATTTGATACTGGTGCTGATAGGAGCTTATTTATGATGAGTTTTGCCCACTACTTGATATCACCCCCGCGGCCTTAGATGTTAAGTACACCGTAGCACTTGCAAATGGTAAACTCATAGAAACCGATAGTGTGATACCTAATTGCACTTTAAACCTAGCCGACAAAATCTTCTCAATCAATCTTATGCCTGTTGAACTAGGAAGTTTCGACGTCATCGTGGGTATGGACTGGTTGTCCAAGCATCGGGCCGAAATTGTTTGTCATGATAAGATCGTCCGCATCCCTCTCGCCGTCGGTAGAACCTTGATCATACAGGGGGAGACCGGTGGGTCGAGACTAAACATAATCTCCTATTTGAAAACCCAAAAACTTCTGAGGAATGGTTATCCAGTGATTCTCGCACACATCACAGAGAAAAAGTCGGATGAGAAGCGACTTGAAGATGTGTCAATCGTTAGAGACTTCCCCGAAGTCTTTCCAGAAGAACTACCTGGTCTACCACCACCTAGACAGGTTGAGTTCTCGATCGACCTCGTGCCGGGTGCCACACCTGTGGCCCGAGCACCGTACCGACTAGCCCCATCTGAACTTCAGGAGCTGTCCACTCAGTTACAAGAACTTCTGGATAGAGGATTCATCAGACCGAGTTCTTCACCCTGGGGAGCTCCGGTCTTGTTTGTCAAAAAGAAAGACGGTTCATTTCAAATGTGTATTGACTACCGAGAGTTGAACAAACTAACCGTCAAGAACCGATACCCACTCCCTCGAATCGATGATCTGTTCGATCAACTTCAAGGATCAAGATGTTATTCAAAGATTGATCTTCGATCGGGTTATCATCAATTGCGTGTTCGTGATGCCGACATCCCAAAAACCGCATTCAGAACCCGTTACGGGCATTACGAATTTCAAGTGATGCCATTCGGTCTAACCAACGCACCGGCTGTATTCATGGACCTTATGAATCGGGTGTGCAAACCTTATCTTGACAAGTTTGTCATTGTCTTCATCGATGACATCCTCATATACTCATGAAACGAACAAGAACACGCACAACACCTCAGAACCATCCTAGAACTACTTAGATACGAGAAGCTTTACGCCAAATTCTCTAAGTGTGAGTTCTGGATAAAAACCGTTCAATTCCTTGGACACGTGATTGATAGTCAGGGAATTCATGTAGACCCATCAAAAATTGAGGCCATCAAGAACTGGCAAGCGCCAACCACTCCCACCGAGGTACGCCAATTCTTGGGATTGGCGGGGTATTATCGCCGATTCATTGAAAACTTCTCAAAAATAGCACAACCACTCACGGTATTGACTTAGAAGGACAAAAAGTTCGATTGGACTGATAAACAAGAGTCAGCATTTCAGCTGTTGAAACTAAAGCTTTGCAGTGCACCCATTCTATCCTTACCCGAAGGCACCAATGATTTCGTGGTATACTGCGATGCTTCTCACCAAGGTCTCGGTTACGTGTTGATGCAACGAGACAAGGTCATTGCTTACGCCTCCCGACAACTAAAAGTCCACGAGAAAAACTATACGACCCATGACCTCGAGTTAGGGGCCGTGGTATTCGCCCTCAAAATCTGAAGACATTACCTTTATGGTACCCGAAGTACCGTGTTCACCGACCACAAAAGTCTTCAACACATCTTTGACCAAAAAGATCTTAACACGAGACAACGTAGGTGGGTTGAATTACTCACCGATTACGATTGTGAGATCAAATGTCATCCAGGCAAGGCAAACGTGGTTGCCGACGCTCTCAATCGTAAGGAACGTACAAAACCACTTCGAGTCCGAGCCCTCAGTATGACCATTCACAACGATTTGAATATTCAGATTCTCACCGCTCAACTCGAAGCTCTCAAACCCGATAATGTCAAAAATGAGGCCTTACGAGGCATGGATAAACAGTTCGAAATCAGACCTAATGGAGTTAGGTACTTCTCTAACCGAATCTGGTTGCCTAGTTTCGGGAACCTGCGGGACTTGGTGATGGATGAAGCTCACAAGTCCAAATATTCTATCCACCCGGGATCCGATAAAATGTATCACGGGATCAAAGGGTTTTATTGGTGGCCGAACATGAAAGCTGAAATCGCCACGTACGTCAGCAAGTGTCTTACTTGTTCAAAAGTCAAAGCCGAATACCAGAAACCTTCCGGCTTACTCCAACAACCCGACATTCCTGAATGGAAATGGGAACAGATTGCCATGGATTTCATAACCAAACTCCCTAAGTCGTCAAGCGGTTGCGATACTATTTGGGTGATCGTCGATCGTCTCACCAAATCAGCTCATTTCTTGGCAATCAGAGAAACCGATAAAATGGAACGCCTCACACAAACCTACATCAAAGAAATCGTTTGCCAACATGGTGTCCCTATCTCGATTATCTCTGACAGGGATGCTCATTTCACATCTCGCTTCTGGCAATCACTCCAAAAATCACTGGGTACCCGTCTCGATATGAGTACCGCGTACCACCCTCAGACCGATGGCCAGAGCGAATGAACTATTCAGACACGGGAAGATATGCTACGAGCCTGCGTAGTTGATTTCGGTACAACTTGGGAAAGACATCTACCATTGTGCGAGTTTTCGTACAATAACAGCTATCACGCCAGCATCAAAGCTGCACCTTTTGAGGCACTGTACGGTCGTAAGTGCCGATCACTGATCTGTTGGACTGAAGTGGGAGATAGTCAACTCACTGGTCCTGAACTCATACACGAAACCACCGAGAAAATTGTTGAAATCCAAAACCGACTCAAGGCCGCGCCAGACCGCCAGAAAAGTTACGCTGATGTTAGACTCAAACCACTCGAGTTCCAAGTTGGGGATCGAGTACTCTTGAAAGTATCGCCTTGGAAAGGCGTAATCCGATTTGGCAAACGCGGGAAATTAAATCCCAGGTACATTGGGCCTTTTGAGATCCTCGAACGGATTGGCCCCGTGGCATATCGATTGCAGCTGCCATCTGAACTCAGCAGCGTGCACCCTACCTTTCACATTTCTAACTTAAAGAAATGTATGTCTGACGAGACACTTATCATACCACTTGACGAGATTCGCATCGATGACAAACTTCATTTCGTTGAGGAACCCACTGAAATCAAGGACCGTGAGGTCAAACAACTGAAACAAAGTCGTATTCCCATCGTCAAAGTCAGGTGGAATTCGCGGCGTGGTCCGGAATTCACTTGGGAATGGGAAAACCAAATGCGACTCAAGTATCCTCACTTATTCACCGATTCTACCCCGAACACAACTTCGACTTAAATTTTGGGACGAAATTCTTTTAACAGGGGGAGAATGTAACAACCGCCAAATTAGGACTAGTAATTAGTGCCTAATTCTCTGTAAATACATGTAATTAGTTCTGTGTTAGGCTAATTAATGTAACAAATTATATATTGGTGAATATATACGGTTACGCGATTTGATTTGATCGTACACAGTTTTAAAATCGAATGTAATTCGATTCAGAAAATACGGACGTTGGTGAAACATTTTAATATAAACATGAACCATTATTTAAAAACACTATGACAGTCGGAATCGCCTTTTAATAATACTCTTAAATTGTCTCATTTCGTACAATTAAAATTTCGCGATTTAAAAACAAAATACGTAAATTTATTTAAAGATTTGACGAAATAATGCAATTAAATTATTTAACAAAGATTAGTATTTTTAAATGAATAATTACGCGAAAAATAAATATTTAACGCTTACACAACGGGGAAAACGAACACCACACGGAGCGCGCAGGCGTAGACAAAAAATGGGAGGTTAAACCTCCCATCTTCTTCCACTTTTCTCATTTCTCTCTTTTTCTCTTTCTTCCTCTCTTCTTTTTGCTCTCAACTAACAACCACCACCATCACCATTAAACCACCAATAACACCACGAAACGAGCTCGGATTATACATCTCCTTTGGAAGAAAACGTTCACCTCTCCACGATCTACATTCCTATCTTTTCGGATTTTTCATCCGACATTTTGTAAGTTTCCGACAAAACCCGAAACTCTCCGTTTTTACTCATTTTTACATTTTTACTCATTTTTACGTTTTTATGGTTTATATATGCTCAAAATGTCCAAAAATGGGTTGGGTAAAAGATTTGGACCCAACGGAAGTCGTCCGCCCGATTTTCCTGCCACCGGAACCTGATCAGTCGATAACGTCGCTTTTGGGTTGGCCCAATTGCGACGTCAGTTACAACGTCGCTAAACACCTCCAACATCGCATATAGCGACATCATCCTCAACGTCGCATTGACTTGCGAATGTCGCATATAGCGACGCAGACCTTAACGTCGCAAACCGAACTAACGTCGCATATAGCGACATAATACGTAACGTCGCATTAAATTGCGAATGCTATACTTAGCGACGTCATTCCAAACGTCGCGGTCATCATGTGCGACGTCGCACCTGACATCGCACAAACCAGAACCTTGAAAACTTACATTTTTACTAAGTGTCGGAACCAAGATTTTACCACCTAATTTTACTCCAAATTCAAATTTCGGATACGTTTTCACTAAAGGAAAGTAGTAGGAATAAAAATTTTCCAAGCTGACTTGGCAGCTCGACCCTAACCAGGGGCTTTGCCCCTTGGACCCCGCCAGGGGCTGCCGCCCCTTGGACCCCGCTACCAGGGGCGCTGCCCCCGGACCCCCGTCATTAGATGTTATAAATACTTTTCACACTAAGTGTCGAACACTTACAAATAACGAAACCTGATTCAACGATACATATAATGATAACACTTTGAATCATTATTACAAACCGTCACCAACGGGCCATACTTGTTTTCAAACTACAAACGGATTACTAAACAAACACTTGGACATAACGAGTTGTGTAGACAACTAGCCTAGATGATCTTGCGAGACATCTACTTACTTAACTTAATATGTTTAGGCATTTAAAGGTTACGGGTTCGGAGAACCTACATACTACCTACCAATTGCTACTGCTTATTACTCGACTCAGGTGAGTCTTACAGCCCCACTTTTACTGTTTTACATTCGGGGTGAGATACATTGCTTACTTTTCTTGAACACAAGTACGAACTATACATTTTACTATACCAAACGGAATTGCATGAGTTATTTACTACTTACAGAAGTCTCTCCATCATATATCGTTAGTTATGGACTTAAGCGCGAACACTAGTTAATGGATCCATTAGGTAAATGACCCTCCCCGCCCGGGGTAGTAGCGCTACCACGAACCGTTCTGTATAAACGGGCGACTATTATTCGTTACTTATGCTTGCTCAGTTACGAGCATGTCACGGGAGCAAACTATTATTTACGGGTTAAGCTTCGATTATGAGCCTCATGGCAATGGTATAACTTATTTACTTTACATTTGCTGGATTTGCAAATACTTGATTTACGCCTGCGGGCACTACTGATGAAATCTTGTGTTCAAAACTGATATTAATTGCAAACTTGTGAGATTCACCAACATTCGTGTTGACCTTTTTAGCATGTTTTCTCAGGTACCCGGACGGAGTAGGATTACTCCAGGACTTTAGCTAGAGTCGCATGATTCTAACACAACTGCATTAACGGAGATTCTTAGCATTATCTTTTGTATATTTCGATTATGTAATAGAATCTCCCGCTATACGCGTGGACTCTAGGAAACTACATTTTTGTATACGAAAACACTAAGTTTTCAAACATTATATCTATGGAAGGTAACTGATTTACAAACGTTGCATATAGATGTCGTTTGCTTTATCTTTGTGCTGTTATATTTGATTAGTAGCACCCCAAAAATATGCTTCCGCAAATCATTAAATTTGAGGGTGTTACACTCTTTATTACGGAGCTTCCCAGCCTTGCTTTCCGCACTGAGCTCTGCATTGAACTTTACAAACAAGGATGAGCAGTGAGCTTCTAAGCACTGCTTATCAAACAAGATTGAGCTATTTAGCTTTACTTATTGAACAAGCATGAGCTTTTATGCTCTGCTTTTCAAGATGAGCTCTTAAACTCGGCTTTTCAAGATGAGCTCTTAAACTCGGCTTTTCAATATGAGCTCTTATATATGCTCTGCTTTCAAGGATATGCTCTTAAGCTCTACTTTTCAAGTGAGCTAGTAAGCTATGCTTTTCAAGATGAGCTATTGTGCTCTACATACCAGGTTGAGCTCTGCATTCAAATTGAGCTTCCATAAACCTTCAATAAGGCTGTTTAGGCCTATATACGGTACTAACATAAAAAAAAAAATTATTTGTGAACAATCATTGTAAGCCTGGAAGGAAATGATCACCCCCTCTTCAAGGCAATTCTATGTTAATTGGATGTTTAAAGTTCAATAGAATAATGTTCACTTTCAAAATATGTCGCACCCCCAATTTTGGGTTGCGGAAGCGAATCGGGTCGGGGCGCGACTAATCAATAATCACAGCACAGAGATATAATGAACGACCACTATATGCGTCATTTTACAATTGTATTGATTAAGCAAAAGTTTACATCAACATTTATAATTACATTAGCTCGGTTTGAAATTGAGAGATTTACATACATAATTAATTTATACAAAATATAATAATGCAGCTAAATCTCTTAATGGTTGTATGCTAACACGAGCTAAAGTATCCTGATCGGGCAGTCCAACCTACTGCTGAGTACCTGTGATACATGCTAAAATGGTCTGCTAAAAGCTGGTGAGCTCACAGGTTTGTATGTCAAAACATATTGAATGAACAGCAAGATTTAAATGAATTTGAAGTGCAATTAAGCAAAATAAAAGTTATACAGCCATAAGCACATAGTCTGAGCTTAACTTGAGGGTCGGGTCCACATTTAAGGAATTCCGATCGAGGTTCCTCCTACGAGTGCCTAATCTACACTCGTCTACCCAAATGCTAATACGTCCGTTTGACCAGTTAGTGCTTGCTAACCCGGACGAGGATTGTCAATCCTATATGATATCATATACTAACATTCACGCTATAGATGTATTACCAAACTATGTTTGTGGAGGACTTTAAATTGATTAGTTGAAAACAACTCATGTAGTATTTGATTTTGATTGTACTTGCGTTCACATGTAAATAAATCGAGCAATGTATCACACCCCTGATGAAAACAGTAAAATAGGGGCTATGAGACTCACCTGAGTCTTGAAGCGTTTAACTTAATAAACTTGAGTTGATTTTCCGAGTAATGATGTCCGAAGACTTGTAACCTGAGGGCGTCCAATACGCGCGATGGTTATAAAAGTGTGTAGGTATCTATAAAGATCACCTTTGTAGTGGTTCGTCCAACTAGAATGTCCAAATGACTCCAATTTGGTTGATTGGTTTGAGTTTTGAAAACGTGTACGGCCCGTTGATGATTGTTTTGAATAATAATCTCAACATTATTATTTTGATTTCGAAGTGTTACACTTATAAAGTATATCCCGTGTGTTTAAGAAGTCGTATCGTATAAGTGTTTGAGGTTACACAAGTTTGACACTTAGTATAAAAATGAGTTGTAAACCTTCTGTTTTTGGCGACACTTGTGGCGACACTTAATAGTTTTTGGCCACACTCAAGGTAGTGTCGCATAAAATGAAAGTTCAGTGTTAGTGGCGTCACTTAGTGAAGTGTCGCAGATGGTGAAGGTCAGTGTCGGATAAAATTGAATAATAATCGGGCCGTCACTTAAGTAAGTGTCGGGAAATGTTACAATTTGATTATAGGCGACACTTAGACAAGTGTCACAAGTTTCTGGTTCTTTATTACGGCGACACTTAGGCAAGTGTCGCGGGAGTACTGTTGCAGAAATAGGTGTCACTATGATGAAGTGTCGCTGGGAATAAAGTTTAGTTGTTTGGCGACACTTATGAGGAGTGTCGCTAATAATGGGTTTTCGTGTTCTGTGCGACACTCAAAGGAGTGTCGCTACACTGTTTTTGGCCCGGTGCGACACTCACGTCTGATTAGACGTGGTTTGTGTCGAAAACGTGTTTGGCGACTTCCGTTTGGTCCGAATCTTTTACCCAACCCATATTTTGGTTCATAGGACTTATAAAAGTGATTACTTTGAGTCGAAAGTCGTTCTAGGTGTCGATTTCATAAAATGACCAAAACCGCAAACTTTCCGACAATGTTCCGAAAATAAGTTTTAAACACATTTTTGGACATTACGAAGCTAGATAAACAATGTACAACTAAAATAAATCGAAATCTAGAAGTGTTTCGAAAGTGTCGGGAATCTTACAAGTTAACTCGAGAAGAAACCCAAAAGATAGAAATGAAGCTCTTGTTGTCGTGGTCCTTTTTCTCCAAACGAGCAAAATGATTAGAGGTGTTTTGATGGTGTCAATTTGTGGTTGAAGGTGGTGGAGGTGTGGTGGAGGAGAAAGATGAGAGAGTGAGAGAGAATTGTTTGTGTTTGTGTTTTGTGAATGGAACAAAAATGAGGTGAGGGAGTGGTGACCCTCACCTTGGGCCGGTTTGGTGGGGTCCACGAGTGTGGGCTTCACCAATTTTTGTTCCTCTGCGTTTGCGCTCCGTGCGGTGTTCGTTTTCCCGATCGTTTAAACGTTAAATAATTATTTAATACGTTTAAATATACGTTTTAAAATACGAATTATTTACTCGACATTTTTGTTGAAATATTTCGTCAAATACTTTATAATTGAGTTATAAAATATAACCGAGTTTTATTTCGGTTTGTTTGTGCGTTTTATATTTTCAAATCGCGTAGACGTTATTTGTACGATACGAATTAAATACGAAATATTATCAGAATAATATTTGTGATATAATAGCGTTATTAAATAATGTTATATTATTTAATAAAATTGTTCACCAACGTCTGTATTAATTGAATCGAATTACATTCGATTTGAAATGTTTACGACTTAATCAAATCGTATAATTGTATATATTCCTCAATATATATATATATATACTGATACATTAATTAGCCTAACACAGAACTAATTACATGTATTATCAGTTGATTAGGCACTAATTACTAGTCCTAATTTGATGGGTGTCACAAAATACTTGTCATACATACATTTTATTCTTCTTCTTAAATACATGTATTACAAGTTAAACAAGCAGACAAGTGCAAATACAAGCACACAAGGCCACCCCTGCTAGTCACCACATGCCCAAATACCTCGACATAAGGCAAATATGCCTGCAAATGATAGGCAGGTATGGCGGCCCTGCCATAATGGGAGGTGAATTCTAGCCCTGCCCCTAGTAGAGATTATCCCCCGCAAATAAGCTGAAGATGTCAGAATCAGAAACCAATGGAAATGATGCTGGCCACCAACAGGCTATGCGCTCATCCACTCATACCAGAAATGCAATCTATAATTTGCCAAGTCATGACTAAATAGAGAATGTGAAAACAAAACAAACAAATAAATAGAATTATACTAGTTTTAAATCCATAAAAGCCCTGATCCTAGCCGAGCACTGACAAGGATCAGGCCCAAGTCAATCATGTGCAGCAGCACAACAATTCTTTCAACGTGGTTTTGATAAAATTACCACATTGAACTGGAGGAGTTATGATATACCGTATGTCAGGCCAAACAGTATACTATGTCAAATTTATTGTATACTATGTCAAATTTATTTGTTTACTAACCACATTGCACTTCTCACCGCGCACACAATGCCGCGCTTATTTTTCTAGCAAGTTTATTGTTGCAAGTTCATTGTAAGGGCTCTGACCATAATACTTAATGTTTCATGTCTTGAGAGACATCCATGTCAGGGTCGTACTTACATACTACTAGCAGACTCATTATCGCATGTGTTTTGGTCAGATTATCTTATTTTGAAGGTCTTTTGACAGGCCTCCATGCCAAAGTCTAAGCCTGAGCATACTATTATGCTCGCAGGTTCATTGTCCCTCTGGGTGAACTTCTATGTCAAGTATTTAGCAACAACATACTTATTAGTTTGACAAGACAATTATAAACTTGTTGTACTGAACTAGGGGACTTGACGGTGTACCATATATTTGGGCTCCCAACATGATTTGGCCCATGGGCTTTAAATGTCAGGTTTACTTCTTCTCCCTTTATAAGGGGGAAACCTTAACTTAAACCCAAACAACACACACCTTATAATGCATCTGTAACACCAAGAAGAGCCTCCATACTCTCTTCGCTAAATGGTAAGTTATGCTCACTAACCAAAACTCATCTTCTTATATGGTAAACCAATCGATTCTTACCTTTCACCTCTCAATCCAACCCATACTCAAATGTATAATTATGCTTGATCAATTAGCATATGTTGAACTTTTCCAAAAAAAAAAATTAGCATATGCGAAATTTCCATAATCTCTACGAAATGCAATTTTAAACACCCTCCTACTTTGACCAAAATAAAGTGATTTGTCTGAACTTATCGAAATATATTACATCCTAATAAAACTTAGGGATAATTTCATATATATCCCTCTAAACCCTCAAAATTACATATATATCCATCAAAAGTATATAATATCATTTATATCCTTTCAAAACTTTTAAACTCTCATATTTACCCACTCCATTAAATAAATAATCAAGTACCTATATTACCCCTCTTTGTAGATCTAAAACGTCAAGTAGGTTACTCCTAAAAGTAAAACGCAGATAAAAACAAAAAACTGAAAAAGTACTAACAACATACGTCCACTTTTTAGATAACCAACCAACAAATACTTCTTTTCTCAATTTTATGGATAAATAATCTTGAAGTATTGAATTGGATATCAAGTCATCAATTCAATCATATGCATGTATTACATTTTAATTTTGAAAGCTCTTATACTTTACTAACAGAAGATCTCCATCGTTTAATTATTGCAATTCTATTTGATGATTACTTGTGATGGGTTCCTTAAAGTTTATTTTCCTATTATCTTTTATTTGCACCACTGAAAAGAAGAAAATGATGATCTGAAATTTATTGATAATACGCCAAACGCAATCGAAACATTGGGTCGGTGCTTGTGAATTTGTTTGATGGGTTAAGGGTAGAAATGTCATATAAATAATGAATTAGTATTGATTTAGGAGTTTTGATGAATTTATTTATGTTTATTTAATAAAATGGGTAAATTTGAGAGTTTAAAGGTTTTGAAAGGACATACATGTTATTATGAACTTTGATTGGATATATATGTAATATTTAAAGTTTCGAAGGATATATATGTAATTTTCCCTAAAACTTAAAGTCAGCTATACTTTATTATTATTTATAACTAGATAAAAGACCCGCGGTAACGCGGGCGACTCTAAAATAAAGTTATAAAATTATTTGGTAAATTAAGAAAGTATTGAAAATGCAGCAATAAGTTTTAGGAAGAATACTTGTGTTTTGTTATACTGTTTTGTATGCGTAAGGTTCCAAGAAAGTTGTAGTAACAAATAAAATAACATAACATATACTCGTATTATTATTGGACATGTAATTATATATCAGATTCTATAAGTGAAACTTTGTTTAATTATACTTGTGTCACATCTCATAATACATTCAAATTATAAATTTACGGAAATCGAATGGCATCAAGTTCCTTACAGAGTTTAGATCTATACAAGTTCAGATCTATACAGACAAATAAAGAATTGGAAAGCTCGTTTCGAATATTAAGTTACTATCAAAATGAATTAAGGAATCATTAATATAATTCATTTAAAATAAATTACTTCGCATGTTCATAGATAGATTGGGCTTGACTTTATTAATCCATTCTTCATGATTAGTTTTAAACATGCAATCAGAAAGAATAATTTATGGTCTGCCAAAGATTTCATTGTTTTTTTCCCTAACATCAGGTAGAATAAGACCAACCGTCAAATAGTCTTAAAACACCAATTGTATTTGTCATTTACTGTACGTAACATCAGGGCAGCAACCTTTGGGCTTTGCAGCCACTCTTCCCATCTCACAGTACCAATCCTGATTCGCCTTGACAGCCGATCAAATGCTTGAACCTGAATTTCCGAGAGCACTGATCTGGTGCATTCCTTCTGCTGTTAAAAATCTCATTGTTCAAGTCCCAACACATGAAATATCCAGCAAACTAATTGCTCATTGCATTATTAAAAATTATATTTTGCACAATCAAATATATGATAGAGATCTAACTAATAATCATCAATCGAGTCTTCCATTTCTCTTGCAGAATCATAAAGCCGTTTCTTCTTGATTACGACACGGTTCACATCTAGCATCATAGGAACATTAAACTTTCATATAAGCATACTCCACCAATGACAATATGAACTACTGTAACCGGCACTAATTTAACCAGATATGATACATCTACATGTGAAGATAACTTTCCAGCAGCAAAATTAAGTAGTATTATAATTGGTCCCATGTGCCTAACCCATATTGACCCACATCAATGATTTGAAGTGGCATTTATAAGCTTTTTGCAGGGTACCATTTAATCCATTTTCTACAGTAAATTATGGGACCCTCGGCAACATTATTTAATTGAAATAGCTAAACACACAGAATTGAAACAAAAAAAAATTATTGAATAACAAAATTCTAATCACCAGTCAGCAAAAAAATCACATGTTTTGAATGTAAAGAGAACTAACAAAAATCTTGCTGAACAACCTACATATATATGAGAGAGGAAGATCTTTTCAACAACTAAAGTGATAAAATGTGAGCCATGAGACTTAGAATAATGTATCAGCAAAACTTAGAGCGTATAACCAGTGTTAGTACCTGCATATAAATAAAAATATGATGAAAAGGCTGCATAAATAATACCAAATTAGAATAAGTCAACTGAGTTTTTTTGCAAATGGCCTGCATTAGATTAAAGCTACCTACTAAAACCCATACACTACCAAGCAATGATATTGCCTTACTATATTGATTACAGACCGACACTAAGCAATGGTATTACCTTTTGATAATTCTCTTCTTTTCTTTGTGTTGTCTTGAAAATTGAGTTTTTGTAGGCCCCCAAATCCGCACACATTGCCTGTAAACAAAACAAAAGAAAGAAAAATATAATGCAAACATAAAAAACTTTTATGGAGTATTAATCAAACCCTTTGAGTACGGGTTTTAAGAGTATCCAAATTTTGGTTAGGTTGCACTTTCTCATCAGATCCTTTGAGTACAATTTCATCAATTAAACAATCGAAAAATCATACTCTTTACCAACATCTTAAATTACCTTGAGATATAAACTCAGAAAAGGAGCTTTAAATACCTTCCACTGTTAATGTATTTCCAATAAGGTATCATATTCACATAGTAAGCAAACTATCTTTATAAAGTCTAAATAAAATATATAACCAAAATCAAAACTACTTGAAAATATATCTTAACCTCAATACCTACACTAAGATACCCAAATCAATATAAATATAACAAAGAATAACAACCATGTGCACATTAAACAACCATAAAATCAACACTACAAAAACACCCCAAAAGATTGAGCGTGACCTGTTCAATGTAATCTCAAATCACAAAAAAGCTAGACTTGGATTTATATACTAAACTTTGGAACACTTATGAACCTACATTCCATTATACTCGATTATCTTATGTATATTAACCAACCTCATAATAATGTAGATGTCGCTTATACAGACACTCTTTGGTTACGGTACCTAAAGATAAAACTGCACAATGTGGTCAGGATACCTTAAAGATAAAAATGATTATGATCATACGATACATGGGAAATTTCTGAAAATATTTTGATATAATGATACCTGGAGTAATGTGTGTTTATGCTCCATCCATGTCTTCTTTGCCTTAATGTCACTGCAATTAACCATATGCAAGTTAGTCAGAGTAAGCTAAGACATAAAATTAGAAGTTTAAAATATTGTATACCGTACAAATTCAAGTTCACAACCTTGAAAAGAATTATATAACTAATACATGTAAAACTACCATAGTATGCAATATCAACCACTATTGACCCCTGTAAAAAGTCTTATTTTTAATAACACATAATCCATATAAAAGATCTAAGATCCACATCCACCATTGCAGGAAATCATGTGTATACAATCTTTAAAGTACCATAGTTGAAAAAACAGTAAAACATCATATAATTATAGAGGAGATTCATTCTTACTAACCTTATCATTGGACTTTACATTTACTGGACCATTTTCACTTGGTAACCATTTGTCAAATACGTGCACAGAAAGAAATACCCATTTTAAAACGAACGCCATCTGCACATGTCACACAATCATTCCATTTCGCCTTAAACAAAAACATGTGTGAATTGAGGTAGGTTCTATGGTTAATTTCAAATTGGTTTGTAGCATGTGGTCTAACGAACCTAAAAACATGTTATATTGATCATAAAAACATAGCACAACTTTTACTTCAATATCCCTATTATATTGATCATAAAAACGTGTATGCAACAGTAATAGCCAAATAGAATGCTTTAGACATCAATATTCACAAAATTTCACACCAAATGCTCACATTAGGATTTAACACCATTTATGTCCAAAATCAGAATGTTCAACCATATTGGTAGCATGTGATCTTACGAACCTATAACAAAAACTGCATATTTAAAAACATCAAGTTCCAAGTCTTCTTGTTTACACCAAATAAATATTAGTCAAGAACAACAACTCAATAAAATTGTATCTTTATTTATTTATTTTTTTTTTTTTTTTTGGCATTTCATCAAACAGTTTGTGAGCTCTTCATCAGAAAAAACAACTTGTAGAGATTGAAGCATAAATAAACAATATATGATATAGAAAGATAGAAAGATGAATATTAAAATAGAACCATATATACACGAACACATAAATCCAGGTTTCAATGAATTAAAAAGACTGAGATCAAAATATATGAATTACCTTAAAGCAATTGATGAGACGGAGATGGAGGAAATTTTTTTGGTTTAGGCCTATTTTTTTTAGCTAATTACCGTGTTATTTATTAATTAATTCATATTTATTAATTATTTCTTCTTAATTAATTTAATATTTAAAGGATTATTATTTGATTAAAATATAAAAGGGTGTTAAATGTAATAATCATTAAATTGACCTTAATCGTTGGATCAAGATGAAAAAAGCAATTAAAGGTTGGGATTGCCCCAAGCTATTTTGCTTTAATTATATTTTATTTATTTTATAGATAGATAGATTGATAATAATAATAATAATAATAATAATAATAATAATAATAATAATAAACAAATTAGATATATAACTTCACTTAAAACCTTTTAGAATTGAACAAGGGTGTAAACGTCGATCAACTTATTATAAAATAGCTTAATCGTATTTGACTAAGTTAATTATAGATGATTTGAAAATGATTTATGTTTGCCATGAATCAAACCAGTTACACTTTGATGTGATATTTACTTGACAACTACCGATTGCTATGTATTTCATTTGGGTAGTATATATCTTAAGTTATTACATGGGGGTCATCAATAATGTGGTTAGTGTACTATACGACAAAAATTTAATTTCATTCGCTACAACAAAGATATCATTATCCACACTTTTTTAAATTGTGTATAATTATGTTAAATTGTTCACACTTATAATTGTGGAGAAATTTGTTACATCAATAAATGTGGAAATCACAACAATCTTCACATATTTAAGTGTGAGAAAAAGACGTTTACACTTAAAAGTGTGGAGAAATTACAACTTTTCAACACTAAAAATGTGGAAAAAAATTTGTAACACCCAATTTATCGACACTTTCTCTTGTGTGGGAAAATCATGTGTTACAAATATTTTCTCACAATTTTAAGTGTTAAAAAGTTGTAATTTCTTCACACTTGCAAGTGTGAGCTTTTATTTTTTACATATATATAAGTGTAGAATATCTTATCTTTTTCAAAAAGTTTTACACACTTTCTAAAAGCGTGGAGAAAAAAGTGTGGTAAAATGACATTTTTTTTTGTAGTGATTATTGAATTTTTGATTTTTCCAATTGAATTACTAATTTCTTTAAGTTTTTGATCATATTCACGTCACCAGTTTACCCACCTCACTTGTCCGTGTCATAATGTAATTAATGTCACGTCAATAAGCAAATTAGTTGATGTAATTTATGAAAATGTTCAATTTTATTACCGAACTTTCTGTTAGTTCAACCTATCACTTTGTTTTACCATTGTACATTTTTACCTAGGCATTAGCTTCCATTTATACATTTTTTCCCATTTATCTTCCAACATTTTTACAATGATACATTTTTTCCATTACCATCAATTTGGTAATTAAGATCCACCCATCTAAAGAAATTGCAATTGATTACTGGATCGTACGTAATAAACAAATGATTATAAAAATCTTGAGATTTACCGAACCGATTTAACCACATTATTTTATATAATCAATTCACAAACCAAACAAGCACTTTATCATGATATTATAAAGGGCATTAATGTAACTTTGCCATAACCCTCATGATAAATTAACATGTCATGAGATTTATATGGGTAAAAGGGCATTTTAACTAAATTTTTTAAATCCTATCTGATTTAACTAGAGCACTCACCACATATGTATTAGACTATAAATAAATTAAATAAAAGTTTATTTATGGTCTCTATTTCTTTTGTAGTAAAAAAATAAAAAAAAATCATAGAAAGCTTCCACACTTGGTCAACTTTTGATAGAGAATTGAAAATTGTGGTAACCATGTAAGTGTTATCTTTTTTTACTTAATCAAATAACCATAAAACATTACATATTTTATGAGTTATATACATCGATTACACACTTCATACAGAATAGAAAGAATTTACGGAGTATATATCTAACTTTATATGTGATCATAATATACAACTGTATATAAATCCCTTCGCAAACGCCAAGGGTAATTAAACCTCGTTTCCTTTCAATTGTAAATATTACGATGAAATTCGAGCATCAAGAAAATGTCTGCCTAGTTAAAAGTGCGGCATCAAGCTAATGCACCACAAATACAAGCAATTCAGGATTTTCCAACTATGAAATTTCATTTGTTTCTGCTCGATATTGAATTACCAAATCGATGGTATCAAAAAAAGATGTATCAACTCCATTTGAATATAAGAAATGCTCTGGAGAAGATAAGGACACGTTTGGTTGGCAGATTCCATTGGAATCTGATGGAATTGGAATCAGATTCCATTCCATTCCATTCTGCTGTTTGGTTGACAAAACAAGAAGGAATATTCCTTTGTCTGTTTGGTTGACACATGGAATGGAATTTGATTTCATCAGATTCCATGAAATGAAGGAATTCAATTCCTTGGAAGTTTGGAAGTAATCTCATTCCATCGACTAAGGAATTCGGTCCATATACGTTATATGATTTTATACTACGTTATATAACTCCGTGGACTATTTATGTTACGTTATATTATTATTATATTTTATATTAAATATTTTTAAGTAGTATATTTTATATTTTAAATATTATATTTAATATTTGTAGTTTATATTTTTATATTTTATGATTATATTTTTATATTTTATATTATATTATATATATATATATATATATATATATATATATATATATATATATATATATATATATACATACATACATATATGTATATATATATATATACATACATATATGTATATATATATATATACATACATATATGTATACATATATGTATACATATATATATACATATATATATACATATGTGTATATATATATATGTACATATATATGTGTATATATATATGTACATATATATGTATATATATATGTATGTATACATATATGTATACATATGTATGTATACATATATGTATACATATATATATATATGTATACATATATATATATGTATACATATATATATATATGTATATATATATATATATAATTTATATTATATTATATTATAAAATTATAGAAGTTAAATTCCATTCTGTGTCAACCAAACGCGCATGACGTAATCTAATTCTTTCATAATCACAATCGTTTGAATCAAATTCCTATTCCATTAAATTCCAATTCCTTTTACAGATTCCATTCCTTCCTAAATCATTTTTTGAACCAAACGGGGCCTAAGTCATCTGATGAAATTAAAAAAAATAGGGGTTATTGTATGTGAATGCATCTAACTTATGTTCGATGTCTATTGTGTGTACCATACTTACGTTCGTTCCCTTTTATGCATCAAACTTTCAAAAATGGTGTTTTAATGTATTTTGCCGATGTGTCGCTTGTTTAAGGTGCCACGTGGCATCCGAAGTGTTTGACACATCATCAAAATGTCACCAAAATACACAAAAAACACTTTTTGAAAGTTTGATGCATTAAAATAGCTAAATTAAGTTGGGTACACACAATAGATATCGGGTATAAGTTGACACTAACCCCAAAAATATATGATATTAATCTACAACAAAGTGATGATTGAACAAAAAGAAACTTCATTAACGAAATTGAACCTTTTTGTAAACTGCAGTAATAAATTAGTGTATTGACATGACATTTATTAAATTATGTGGCATGACATGGATGAGTGAGATGGACAAATAGGGGACGTGGATACGATTATAAACTTAAGTAACAATTTAATACTATTTAAATGTACACTAATTCAATTGAATAAAATGAAAGTTCGGTAAGAAAATTGAACTTTTTTGTAAAGCAAAGTAATAGTTTGTGTACTGAACCTCTAAGTTATTTGAACTATTTGGGGGCTAAGCACGGTTCAACCATTTTCTGGGATATGAGTAATTAACACTCGATTTGCATGAAAGCTGAGGTTCTAGTTTCAAACTAGGATAGTTCCTAGTAAGGCTTTTGTGTTTATCAATGCATTCTATGCAGATTATGTGGATCAAAAAGAAGACGCAGGAAAAAGTCAAATATAGTCGATGACGGTTGTTTTCAAGTTGGCCAACTGTTCTATCCTGCAATGACCCGAATTCTAAAAGGCTTAAACTTTACAGCTTCATATCGACTTCGATGGAGCCCATTGTACTACTAAAACGGGTCGGCTTCCTGTGGCTTTGGGAGATAGGTGCAGATGTGGCTCAACCTCATGGGAATTAAAATAACCATGCATGGTGTATTAATTTTATAAAGTATCATACCCATATGACCATCACCAATTCACAAACATATATTTATATGTGCAGAAAATGAGAGGAAGAAATTATTGAAATATTTAATTCTAAAAGCCTGCTTTTTCCTTGCTTTAGATGTAAGGCTGCTTTGTTTTTGTTTCACATGTGGTATTATACCTAATTCATATTTAACTACTGATAGGCAGTAATAAGGACAAGAATTGCACAATAATTAGGTTGCTTTAATTCTGAATGTTTAGTCTCCAAGGCATATAATTAGAATAATTATTTTGCTTATATATCTGTATTAAAGTTTTTGTACTTGTTTACAAGGGCCGGCGGAGCTAAGAAATTCAAATGGTGGGGTAAAAAGAATTTATTTTTGTTTCTTTTATTATTTTTTGGGGGAGAAATTTTTACAATGTCATTAATACATTTAAAATTTTTTTTACGTGATTTGAAATTTCTTATGGGGGCGGCTGACTCCGCCCCTGCTTGTTTAATCATCCCTAGGGAGCCTTCATCCCACATCGTATCCAGATTTATCATGTGCAGCTTCTAGAAGATGGCATTGTGGTTCGATTGATCGAGTTCATCGTTACGTTCTACTTGTATATTGAGTTCATCATTACATTCTACTTGTATATCACCAAAAGAAAACAATTAAGTTCCTGTTTAGACAAAAGTCAAAGATGAAAATCACCCCAGAACTAATCAAGTACATGCTAATTATCATGTATATGATAAACCAATGGGTCAAGTGCACCAGAATGTATCGAACTAAGGTTTGAGAACATGACACCTTATCTTTAATTAATTGATTAACAACATGGCACATAAGATATCATTAGTATACACATTATTTGTTCACGTGGTTGTTTGTGTTCATTCTATATATACTCAATATTTGTTTGCTAATTGAATATCAGGAATATTTTTAGCAGAGTGCCTTTATTTTTACTTCAGCTTTACAAGAAACGTTCATGTTAAAATAAAGTCTCATGTGTTATGCATCTAGAACTTTTTATGGACTGCATATAACTCCTAATTACAGATCAAAAGTGATAACTTGTGAAGTTTCTTCGTCGATGTGTTCCCACTGTTCCATATCTGTCTCACCAAGCTGTTTAACTTCACTCAATAAAGTCTTCGCTCCAGATTAATTAAGGGCAAGCTATGAACAAAAGTCATGGTCGTTACATTACAATAATATGTTAACCAACTGCATAAGTTGTTTGTTATCGTGTAGTCAATAAAGACTTTTTTGACGACTCTTTTGTCTAGATTTGGTACACAGGATCATTGGTTGTAGAGACTATTTGAATGAACGTTCCGCTTTGTATGCAAACCTGCACAAGATGAGCACTTTGTTGCTTCTCATACTTCTAAATATACTCTTTTTTCTAAATTTACAAACCTCCCTTTCGACAGACACCTTGAAACCAAAAGAAAACTTTGTTGATGGCTTCACATTAATTTCCTCCAACCAAAGATTTGAATTTGGTTTCTTTAGTCCTAGTAATGGTTCTTCCAGCAATCTATATCTGGGAATTTGGTATCACAATCTGCCACTCACCGTTGTTTGGGTGGCTAACAGAAACAACCCCATTCGTGATTTGTTTGGACAAGTAGCTTTGACTGAAAATGGTGTTTTAACACTTTATAATCGCTCAATGGGTGCTGTATGGTGGACTAACACCATACCCATCGAAATTGGGTTCACACCTGTTCTGCAGTTACTAGACTCAGGTAATCTTGTAATAAGAGATGATGGAAGAAACAGAACCGTTTTCTGGGAGAGTTTCAATTATCCGACAGATACACTTTTACCAGATTCAAAACTTGGATGGAAATTAGATGTTGGATTAAACAGATTGATTAGATCTTGGAAGAGCAGTGAAGATGCTTTGGAGGGTGACTGTACGTTTAGTTTGGATCCACCCGAAGCACCACAGGTGGTTGTACGAAGTGGTTCAAAGAAATTATTCAGATGGGGCCCGTTTGATGGGAACATGTTTAGTGGTATCAATATTTTGACAGCAAATCCAATGTTCCAAACTACGTTTGTTTACAATGAAAAAGAGCTTTATTACAAATATGAAATGTTGGATGAGTCCATTATGTCTAGATTAGTGCTTTCACCGTTGGGGTTAGTTGAGTATCTTACGTGGAGGGTTAACAGCAGTAAAGAATGGAACATGTTAGCAACGCTGAATAGTGATCCATGTGATAACTATGCTAAATGTGGGATTTATGGGATTTGTTATTCATTAAGTAGTTGCAAGTGTTTGAGTGGTTTTACGCCTGCTTCACCATGGGATTGGGGTTTATTTACTTATGCAGGTGGATGTAAAAGGAGACACGAACTCAACTGCAGTCATCGAGATGGATTTGTGAAATACAGTGGGTTGAAGTTTCCTGATAATCCAACTGTTTGGGGAAATTATACTGAACATGAATGTGAAGCGAGATGCTTGAAAAATTGTAGTTGTATGGCGTATGCTAATGCGTATCCTTATGGAAATGGGAGTCGATGCGTGGTTTGGATTGGTGATTTGGTTGATTTGAAGAACTTTCCAAATGGCGGGGATCAAATCTATATACGAATGGCCCATGCCGAATTGAGTAAGTTATTTTAACCTTCTCATTGTGTTGCATAATGTTATTAGATCTTACACAGTTTTATTTTGGTACACACACACACACGTAAAAGTACAGACTTAAAAATGTAGAGAAATCGAATAAATCTCTTTGGTTTTGATTCAGGTGAAATGTTTAAAAATGCATCTAACCTCAGTTTGAAATCTATTGATGTATCTTTCTTATAATGTTTCTCTTGTGTGTATCCAACTTTGAAATATTTTTGTAAGGTACCACTTGGCATCCATGATCCATACAAGTTGTCAGATCTGCAAAGTACTACCCGATACATACAATAGTTATAATTGACGGTTCAGTATATGCAATATATACATTCTAAGTTGGATACATACAATTGATCGACTTCAAACTTTAGTTGAATACATTACAAACACGTATATATCCCTTTCATTAACTGTATATTTTTATAAGGGATAAGTCCCCCGAAATGCTACCAACTTTGGCCCAAAAGCTATTGTGTGTAACCAACTAACACATGGGTGTAAGAATGCAACCAACTTTCAAAAAGGGTGTTTTAATGTAATTTGCTGACGTGTCGATGAGTTGTCAAACTCTCCGGAAGCAACGTGGCACATCCAGACGCCACGTGTCACCTTCAACGAGCGACACATCAACAAATTACATTAAAACACCCATTTCTGAAAGTTGGTTGCATTCTTACACCTGCACGTTAGTTGGTTACACACAATAGTTTTTGGGCCAAAGTTGGTAGCATTTCGGGGGACTATTCCCTTTTTATAACTGTGAACTTATTTACACATTTGTAAGCTTGATGAAGATTTATACTTTTACATTCTACATTGATGTTGAGGACATGACACATATGAAAGCTGTTAGATTTTTGACTATATACCATTTGATCTTCCATTCAGACTCTTCCATCAGATTTACTTATATATATGCTTTCTCAGGCTCCATTGCTGGTGCTAAGAGGAAACGCATAAGAATCAAGATAGTGAGTGTAGTAACAGTGTTGGGAATACTATTTCTAACTGCTGGTATCATATGGTACATGGGTTGGATAATAAAGCATAGAAGAAAAGATCAGATAGGTCGGAACTCTAAAGGTATAATTCTATTCCAATTTAGTTGTTAAAATCTACAGCCGCTCATGTTGCAACACATACTTCTATGAGATACTTTTGTTTTCACCATAGGTGGTGTCTGCTTCATGAGTTGTGTAGATATTTGCATAAATATCCACTTTTCGAACAATTTCCTCCATGCCATTATTATACAGTACCTCACCCGCTTATTATTTCACTTTGTTACAGGTCAACAAAGTGGGAGTTTTCAATACGTCGAAGATAATCAAGACTCGGGTTTTCAGTTACCTCTTTATGATCTTGAGACCATTTTTATTGCCTGTAACGACTTTTCTGAGAGAAACAAGATTGGACAAGGTGGATTCGGTTCGGTGTACAAGGTAACTCTTCATGTAGTGTCTGTAAATTTTTGAACAAATGGTTCCATGTATTCACATCACAAGTTTTTTGTATCAGTCACTGAAATCTTGAATGAAATAATCTTACAATGGGTGGCAAAATGGGTAGTTAAAGCACCAAGACAGTTTATTATTATTATTATTATTATTATTATTATTATTATTATTATTATTATTATTATTATTATTATTATTATTATTATTATTATTATTATTATTTTCGAATTATTATTTAACTATTCTAGGAATGACAAAACAATTTAGGTGGGGGTAAAGACTTGGTTATGAAACTGGAGTCTTTTAGCATCATTTAGCTGAATATTGAGATCGGTTTGCAACCAACAATTTATGTGGTCAACAATTTGACTCGATAAAATATTATCCAAATTGAACCATACCTCAAATTTCATGTAAAGAGTTGTCATATACATCATGTGTTGCTGCAGAAAATTTCTGAAAGTGGCTGCTTACTATATTACTCGCTTTGTTATACCACAGGGTGAATTATCAAATGGACAAGAAATAGCAGTTAAGCGGCTTGCAGAGAAGTCACTACAAGGCGTCGAAGAATTAAAGAATGAGATTATTTTGATTGCAAAGTTACAACATCGTAACCTTGTCAAGCTTTTGGGTTGCTGCATTGAAGGGGACGAAACAATGCTAGTTTACGAGTATTTACCAAATAAAAGCTTAAATAACTTCATTTATGGTATGCTATATATATTCCCTCTGACTTTCATATTGGTATAACTGTATGAGTTCAATTGTTACTTTAGATATGTTTAAGTGCACGATTTGAACGTAAGTTGCACAATTTTGATCCTAAAGAATTAATTTGCATACACAGATAAACCCAGGCGAAAACAACTGACATGGAGAAAGCGCTACCACATCATTAAGGGTATTGCACGAGGTTTACTTTATCTGCATCAAGACTCAAGGTTGAGAATCATTCACAGAGATCTTAAAACTAGTAACATCTTACTGGATAGCGAGTTGAACCCAAAAATATCAGACTTTGGTATCGCTCGTATATTTGGAACAGATCAAATACAAGATATGACCAAGAGAATCATTGGGACATAGTAAGTTACCTTACTTTCATATGATCAATATCAATTAGCAAAATTAAATTAATTCTGTACTAATTTGACCCGATTGCTGCATATTTTAAAGTTGAGTAACTATTACTTTTAATGCAGCGGTTATATGTCTCCAGAGTATGCAATGAATGGTCATTACTCGGTGAAATCAGATGTTTACAGCTTCGGTGTTATTGTTTTGGAAATTATAAGCAGCCTGAAAAATTGGGCATTTCGTCATCCGGATCATGATCTAAACCTTTTAGGACATGTAAGTTTCATACACAACTACTCTATTTGCACACACTATTCAACGATCAGTTGCTACTAAAGAGCTTGTTTTTAATTTAACTATATATCAAAACAATAAATGCTAAACTACAATACAATTTATATCTACTATACATTGACATTTTTTGGCTATCTGGTTCTTATGTGGTGTAATCCAAAAAATTCAGTCTATAAATTATCTTACTGTTATCCAAAAGGGTTAAGTGTCTGAAAGTACATCAAACCGTACCTTAATTCTTTTTCATGTTTTCAACTTTAAAATTTTATATTGTATGTATCCGAAAACTTATTTATTCGGAGAGTAATATTATAAGTTACCACATCATCAATCACGCCATCAAAATCGGTGTCACATCAATAGCTTACAAACCATCAAAGTTAGGACACATACAATAATAATAATTGAGATTTTGTTACACATACATTAGAACTTTTAAAGTTAGATGCATACAAAAATTTCGATTAAATTTGATACATCTTCAAACGATCAACCCCCTACATTTATAAGAATCTTGCACAGGATGCCTTTTTCTATTGTGCTTACTACTAAGTGTTTGATGAAATGTTTGACTCAGGCATGGATGCTTTGGAACAAAAGACAGCCATTAGAGATACTAGACCCAACTTTACAAGAGCCATCTTCCAGTGAACAAGTTATAAGATGTATTCATGTTGCTCTTTTGTGTGTGCAACAATACCCCGAAGATCGGCCAAAAATGTCTACGGTGTACGCCATGTTATGCTATAAACATATGGAATTACCCGAACCTAAGGAACCAGGTTTTTGCAGGGAAAGTAATCCGAAAAAGTTTGATACATCAGTTACTGATCCAATTACAGTTAATGAAGTTACTATGACGACGATGGGTGGACGTTAAAGTTGGCGTGTATGTATGCATGTGTGTTTATCGATCTTAGTGTGCATTCTAACTTAATTATACCTAGATTTGACGTTGAGTAATTCATAAACTTCAAATTTATGATCTCATGTTTATAAGGATTTTTACGATCTTGTATATCATTTTCAAACGTTATCAATAAAATGACTTTAATCTCCCTATATGCATTTACATAAGTGCTTTACGAAATGCCATAAAAATGTTTGATGAAACGTCTCAACGAGAGATATTTGGTAGATCATACCTTTTTTATTTAGTCATTTTGTGTGTACGCCTTCATTCTACTCGTTGGAGTTAATCTCGAACCGGGGCTGCAAGTGTGAAAGATTGTTGAGCGCAGAGCCTTTAAGAGATAGGGGGTGCGGGAGCATACGCATTCTTGATTATCCAGATGTTTACGCTGGATGGAATGCCCTTAGCAGTCCGGGGTGAACAAGAACTGGGGATCGGATGCTATCGGCTATCTAACTCTCGGGAAATCGGGGGTTTTGTCGGGGAATTGGTGTCGTGGCCATAAACCCTAATCATAAATGCACTCAAGCTAAAATATGCTTAAATCAATTTTGTGATTCTATGTGTATAGTTTCATTTTGTTCTTGGACTCCGTGTTTTCTCATCTCTTCTCTCTTATCTATTAAAAGAGAGGGCTTATTACTTAATCATCTATTTAATTACCCTTCAAAAGATAATCCCTACCTTTCATTGGTTTAAAACACTTAATTACAGCCTTTGATCTTCATTAACAAAATGATTAATTAATCTTAATCCTTTTTTGCCTAATTTATTCCAATAGTATCCTCATGCTTCACAACCTTTGTTTCCCCGTGTTTCAAAAAATACGACCAATACCTTACCCATATCAACCACAGAAATCAATACCCAGAGCAACCAATCGATTGGTTTGTAAGCACTGATCAGAAGTTCCCAATACCCAATTTAATTTAGCGAACGAAGAATTCAACGATTGGTGAAGATTAGGACGAACGATCGGTTCACACTTCTGCCATCTTCTCTATAATCAAGTAAAAATTCGTTAAATTAATGCTGTTTCATGGGTATTGAAGGTGCGTTCTATCCTTTTCTGATTCTCCATTATTTTCAATTTGTCTAAAAATTACCAACTGATTGATCTATTTCGATTTAAATACTTACATATTATAATGGCTAAATTGTTGTATTTGGTTATGGTTCTGATTTTTGGAATATGAGTTTCACTTATAGATTGTATCATGTACGCAAAATTTCATGTGCACACCAAGTGTTTGATTAATTGCTTGAATGAAAGTTTTATATGCTTTGTTTAAATAGTAATCATCTACAACATTTTTTTTAGTGTTGACTTGTCGGAATTTATGATGTTTGTACTGTATATGATAGTAGTATTTGGAGGTTTCAATAATCTGTATGTGTTTCTGCAGTTATTTGGCTCAGGGGAAGTCGATACTGCAACCGCATCAAGTACTTAATGATCCCCGGAATTTGATCAGTTACGATGCCATGTATAGTGATGCCATGATATCGGAACATTTGAAACACATCGTAGTCTGATTATGTGGAAATCCATGAATTCTCTAACATCAGTAGCATATCATAGTCTGATAAAGGTTGCAATTATGTGTTAAAGCTGGAGGTTTCATAAAAGATAGTTAATCTGCCCGTATGTCCATTTTGCCAAACAAATTGGTTGTGTCATTTTCTGCTACTGCTTTTGTCATACTATCATAGACTATGATTTTTAGTGATGGATTATTGAAAGTGTATTTTCAAGTGACTTGATCGTCACCTAATGGAATTAACATACTACACCCATTAGTATGACTGAATTATCATATTAGTCCATCCTTTTTTGAGTCTCCATTTGCTTGATTGATATTAATCAAAAACAGTTCTGGATGAGTCTCCATTTGCTTAATGAAAATGAGTCTCCATTTGCGTAATGTATTTGATGTTCATTATCACCATGTATGGCCATTTTTGTTTGATTATATTTGATCTGATAATTAGGGTTTGTATTATGGTGTTGTAATTTTATGCTCAGTAGTTGTGGGTTGTATGTTCCTTTTAAAGATTATCTTTTTTTGGATTCATATTGGTTGTGAGCACTGTCCTTATATTTGAGTCGATTTTTAGGTGTTGGGTTTTTACCTGTTAGGTTGTTTATCGTTTACAGAGGACTTGAATGACAAGTACTTAATCGGTAGAGGATCCCATGGAAGTGTGTACAAGGCATCGTTGGATGGGGAAGTTTATGCGGTTCGAGAGATTGAGACATTAGGGAAGGTTAGACACAGGAAGCTTGTGAAATTGGAAGAGTTCTGGATGGAGAAGGACTACGGGTTCACCAAATGGGCAATACCTGACTGCAATTGAAAAACCGGATCAGGTATTGCTTTGGAGTGGCCTTTTGAGACTTTCGTTTTAAAGAGATCTGATAACACGTAAAAAGTCAAGTTTTTAAGTGTTATTATCTCACCTTTTTAGCCCGATTATGGATGAAAACATTTGAAATATATATTTATTACTAAATTTCATAATGAAGGCTAAAATATAGATGATGCTTCAAGAATCAACCAAAAAGGCCTAAAAACGAATAAAATAGAGCACAAACGATCATAAACGTTCTGGTTCACGCTTTCAAGCACTTTTTAAGTTCTACTTAGAATTATGACCTCTAACTTATGTCATTTTCTTCGTTAGGAAATTACGATCGCGTGGATATAAAGAACGCTGAAAACGGACATACGGTGAAGAAGTTACGCCCAAACGAAGAATCCAAGCAACCGGAGACCGAGATACGGGAGAACACAAGCCGTATACGGGAGAACACAGCCGTATACGGCCCTGCACCAGCCGTATATGGCCTGGCAAGGGAGTATACGGCCTTGTCCAACCGTATACGGCCTGTGTCCAGCCGTATACGGCCTCGTTCTCCCGTATCTGATCCGTGTTCGCTCGTATCGTGCCATTTCCACCCGAAATACGGGAGGTCCCCCCGTATCGTCCTCCTCCCCCGTACAAGATGAGATTTTGATACGGTTGAGCGATACGGTTGAGCATTTGAGGGTTAGAATACGGCTGGACGATACGGCTGAGCGACTAGTATAAATATGGGATTAAACCACCTCATTTCTCATCAATTTTTCTTCATCCATTCATTCTTTCTCTCACTACTCTCTCTCTAGATTTAGGTTTATAGTTTCTCTCTCTAGGTTCTCTCTCTAGTCTCTCTCTCTAGTTTCTCTCTCTAGAAACTATTGGGAAGATTAGGGGGAGAATCCGTCGCCTTAGGAGTAGCTATGTAATTTAATTCGTAGAAGCTAGCATTTGTAATACTTGGGATATTATTCGGTGAAATACAAGTGTTATTCTGCTCGCAATTATTTATCGGTAATATCTATCATTTCTCATATTAATTTGTCATAATGTTCTTGTTTGATGTTTGTGATTTATTAATGTTTGAAATGCTTATTGCCATGCTTTGTGAGTAGTTTCTTGTATGTTTGCCATGATTTAAATAGTAGTGATAATGTTACTTCAAATATATGATATTGGGATAACATCATTATGAAACAACGGAGGTAACGTTATACGGCTTTCATTTGTATAGCGCCGGAAACATAACTAATGTGTGGAGTACGGAACGTGGAAGCTATGAAAGTCGTGGGCACAATCCGTTGTGGAATAATGGTCCCGATAATTATATAAATGGAATTGTTAAGCTCTGTATCTGTCTAAACTTATCATGCATCTAGACTTAGTTTACGGATCACCCTTTCCAGTCCTTCACGTGACTATCACCTTAGCTGTAGGCCTAAGTTTTTTTAGATTGTTATCTATGTTATCGTACGGAATCCATGTTTGTTACTGTAATCCGGCTGAAGTACTGGGTATAGCGATGGAAACACCACTGGTGGAGTACAACCGTGGAAGCCTGAGGAAAAGCCGTCGGTACCGACATTGTGCCCTACCTAGAAACCCTAGAATATGGTCTAGGCATCATAAAGCTGTGGAAATGCTAAGTACACCGTAGGACTACCTCTGGTTACAACAAACTGTGGAAATACAGTAACAAAAGTACACCGTATTTATAGTCAGAGTTGGTGAACAGGTGGAAAAGCAGTCATACATGGTGAAATCAACTCTAGTTACAAACGCCGTGGAAATGCGTCAAGCACTGTACACTGTAACTGTACCTAGAGGAGGTTAACCGTGGGACAGCTGGAGTACACGGTATACTGATCTCGGATTATAAGATATTGTGGAAAATGGTTACAGTACTGTACACCGTAAAGTACCTAGGGTTAGTAAAGCTGTGGAAAAATGCACTGTACCCCGCTAAGCGTGCCTAGGGATGAATGACTGATCGCAAAGGAGAGTTCTAGATCATGACAGAAGTAATTGTGCTAATAAAACCTAAGGCATGAGTCTGGAGATGAAAGTCAAGCCCAGCAATGGTTCAGGATTCTTAAAACCCCTAGACTCTACAAAACTGATAGTTTAGAATACAAAGTTAATAATCAGTATGCAATTAGATAATAACATTTAGACTTAGGTGTTAAGAACGGTCAGAATAACCTGAGGGCGGTCTGTTACCTTATTCCTGCACCCTTCATGGGTCACTTGTCATAACCAGGCAGTGTGGTGGGTCGAATAGCCTGTTCTGATCAGAATCACGATAGCCTAGGTACTCAGTGACATACTAATTTAGAATCTATCTAAAGAAGTAGGGTCCTAGTGTTCACACCTATAGTTTGCTTGTCTGTTATCTAAATGTGTCCCATAATGAACATCATCACAGTAATGCACTATCCTAAATCATGGTAAACCACGTCTCCGTCATCCTTAAGTGTTGCATATCTGCTAGCTTCCCTTTTTATTTTATGTTTTATTAGTTTAATAAATTAGAAAACCAAAATACAAACCTATCCAACTATCCAAAACCCAGCTTAATTACTAAGTTATCCGAGTGAGCTCTGCTTCAATTCTACCGTCGTGAGGAACGACCCTGGATCATCCTTGCCACATACTAGTATCAGGTACTCATACCTAGTATCAGTACGTTGTTCGGAAGGTTTAGGTCCCGGCAATTATAAATTTAAAACTACCCCTGATGCCGCTTCGAGCGTGAGGCCCGCAACGACAGGGAGCGATTCCTGGACCGACCGTTCGGGGCGCATCAAGATCAAATAATGAATCAAAAATTAATCAGATGTATTCTTGGTATAATATATGATACTTTGAATTGAGAATATCTGAAGTCGTTGCTGATTTATTGGTTTTCATATACAGAGGACTTGAATGACAAGTACTTAATTGGTAGAGGATCCCATGGAAGTGTGTACAAGGCATCGTTGGATGGGGGAGTTTATGTGGTTCGAGAGATTGAGACATTAGGGAAGGTTAGACACAGGAAGCTTGTGAAATTGGAAGAATTCTGGATGGAGAAGGACTACGGGTTCACCAAATGGGCAATACCTGACTGCAATTGAAAAACCGGATCAGGTATTGCTTTGGAGTGGCCTTTTGAGACTTTCATTTTAAAGAGATCAAATAATGAATCAAAAATTAATCAGATGTATTCTTGGTATAATATATGATACTTTGAATTGAGAATAGCTGAAGTCGTTGCTGATTTATTGGTTTTCGTATGCATGTAGAATTCAATCAAGATGCTCATCAGGTTGTTTATCATGTTCTTTTTGCTGTGAAGTATATTGGCATATGGCAAAAGGTATGTTGTTTCATATTTTTTTTTATAAAAACTATCTAAAAGTTCAAAGATGGTGTTTGCCTATCGTTAAAGTACGTTATGATGCCAAAGAAAGTGACTGATAACATGTATAACTTACTGATATGAATCTATGTGGGAATTTTAAAAATGTTTGAATCTTTATTAGATTTGGTACATGAATGGAAGCATCAACAAAATCTTTGATGAGAGTAATGGACATAGATAGGCTTACCTTGCATCACTTATAGCAGCCCGGTAGGTGAAGACACATAATTGCACATTGTAAGTCTCTTTAGTTAAATATGCTTATAAAAGTTGTAATTTCTACACATTGTTAGTCTCTTTAGTTAAATATGCTTATAAAAGTTGTAATTTTCACTAAAACGAATGGCCAACTGACCCGAGAAAAATTGTAGTCTTATTTGCTGACATGCAAGTTCGGGTTCTTTGTGGAAGCAACGATATTAGTAAATTCAAAGGTACATACATACATTACTTACTTCCCTCTCGATTTTAGTTATAGAAACTTATTGTTTGTTTATAGAACTGCTTTATCTGATATGAGTTTTTCCCATGTCAACAAGAAACCGAAATTCGGGAACCCAAATATGTCAGCATCAGCATCCTTCACTGATGGAGAACACATCTTTTCAGGTGTTGATTAATTAGTATTACATCCTGAGTAAAATGTATACGGCATCAAGTACATGTTACTTAATTTAAAAATGGAAATGTATTGTTTCTTAATCTTACTGTGGTTTACAATTAGTATAGGTGGTTAAATGGACGGGTTGGTTAATGAGTCAAAATGGACCATTATTGGTTTGGGTTGATCTGGTGTGCATTTGGTCGGGTTTACTTGTCAATACTTTTTTCTTCTAAATTTATTTGCCGTTAATACAAGAATAGCTGGGAGGATTTAGTAGCTTCAAGGTTGTATGAATAGAAAAAAGATTTATAAAATCTTTCAACATAAAACATTTGGTTCGACCCATTCTACAGTATAACAAATGGGTCAAAGAAGTAGTTGTTGTTTGTGCAAACAAATATAATGCTTGGATCAATTATTCAAGTTCCAATCATTGTTGTTAGTTTAATTCAAATTTTTCAGTATAATGACAGTTCTTTGACATGCTTTGCAGTATTAGGACTGTGGATCTGGCATATCCAATATAAGAAACTTTCTATTAGCTTTCTTACATCATGGTAATTTTAGGCGCCAATCCAAATTATTCATTGAAGACGTTGAAAAGGGTAAGTTCATAGGCTTATAAATCATGTGCGTACTGGTATATTAAAATTAGCCATAGTTGTAGACATCCCATATATACGGATCAAAGTATTGATGTTAAACTGTAGTTTGACCCATTCAGATTTGCAGAATTTTTTTTATCTTAAATGGAGATATTTTATTAATTCTGTTTAACTTATATATATGAATTTCAAGAACTTTTTAATTTTATGTGTGATAGGAGAGGCAAAAATTTCTGGTCAGACGATTAAAGTTTGTATGAGAACTCAAGATCCAAACAAGCGATGACCAAAATTCTTTGGTTACAACTGTTGGTGCTTATGAATGTACCAACATAGATGCATAAAGATACACATAAAATGTCTTTATGAATGTTTAACATTGGTTTATCATTAAATTTGCTTTGTTTACGGTTCTCAGATGAAATGCAGGGTGCTTCATGAACTGGAATGGCCAACACACTAGGCACTGTTTTAAACCAAAGGAAATCTACGTAACTCAGAAAAAAAGAGACATCTTATTAGTGATAATCATAAGCTACAAGTAAGTTTAATTTAACTGCTATTATGTTGCAATTATGCGAATCATTTGAACTATTATATTAAATTATATAAAGAGAATAGAATTTAAAATAAAACATTTATGGGTCAGCAAACCTGTTTTGACATGTACATGAATAAGTTCCGGTTTCAGATCTGAGCCCATTTTCACCCGTTACTCGGTTATTTTCTTATAATAAAAGCTTTGTATTGTCAAAACATGTGTGTTTTTTAATCATATTAATGCATTATATAATTACAATTAATGGACAAACGAATGTCTGCTGGTCAATCGTACCTGTTTTGACCCGTACCAGAAACAACCCCGTTTCCAGGCCTGTTACAACCTCAATTTCCAGTGCATTTTGCCACCTCTAAGCTCAAGTATGGTTTTTCTCGCTTCACTTATTATTGTTACAATTTTCTTTGCATATCAGAAGCTAATGGATCATTAGCTGGTCCATTAGGGGATCAGGCACTTCTTGCTCCATCATATAAGGCTTGCTGGAGGAAGTAGTCTGTTATTGATTCAATTTTCATCTATTGTTGACGATTGCAGGTGCAAAAACTACTTAGTCTGTTGACAGTGAGCTATCTATTGTTTTTTCTTATAATTCTATGATTATTTATAGTAGAATTTCCATTAATCAGGTTGATCGAAAATGATTATCAAAATAAGATTAGATGATTGGTTATAAACTTATTATATATTGAGTATCATAACAAAAAAAAAAATTCACATGATGTACTAACATAGTAGTTTCATATTTTACACTACAAAATGGATCAAAGCATTTTGCGTACTATATATTTTAATGAACGATATGCAGGTGACATATTTTATGCCAAAACTCCACAACATATTATAGGTTATGATATCTCATAAGTAATTGCCTCAAGAATTTTTGCATCATTATCAGTTAAAGAGGTGTTCATAACAGGTGTTCAGGTGTTCAAACTTTTTTGTTGAACATTGTATTAACAGGTGTTCATCATACTTCGGAGCTGACGTGCTATAGACTAAGGAGTAGACCTCCCAAAAATAAATCTATTACAGATGGCTTGCTTCCACTTAATCTGAACCAAGCACTCAATAATGCATAAGACAATACGCAGAATTCTGAATCAACCAACCAAGGGAGTACCTGAGGTTTTGCTTTTTTTTTCCACATGAATTGGTAAAAATTTCAGCTACATATATGTACTAACTTTTCAAAACCACAACTAATACACCATGTATTAGTGTAGATGTACTACACAGCAAGCAAAAATCAGTCATTGGTCGTCCGAGGGGTAGACCACCCAACTATAATTTTACCCAAGATGAGTTGATGCCACTTAATCTGAATGATGCACTAGCTAATGATTCAAGTAGTAGCCAGGAATTGAATCCGAGATTTCATGGGATTTCTTCTGGTATTGCTCTATTTATGGACCCTAAATCTACATTTTCTTTAAAATGCAAGTGTTTTTACGGTTAACCTTTGTTTTTCATAATATATTGAGATCGGTGATCATGTATACGTGTGTACCGCATGTAAAGCTAAGTACACAGTTATGGATGAGTCTCCATTTGCGTAATGAAAGTGAGTCTCCATTTGCGTAATGTTTTTGATGTTCAATATTAATATTTTTATATTTTCTTTGTTGATCTTTAGGTTTTAAAACCACTATGACAAGTATTTTAGTCATTGATACAGGTTTGTATGTTATAGTATTGTTAAGGAATTGCAACAAGAAATCCCAAGTAAAAGGTTCTATCATCAATTCATTGTACATCAGAACCTTGCACCAGTTTTTCGTTATACATATCCTATAGAATTCTTGTAATATTATCAAAATTTGATTATAGACTTGATCTTATTTTCCCTGTTTTTAGTACTTGCACTATAACTAATGCGTTCATGTGTTGTTCATATCTACAATCCTAAGTTTTTGGTATTAAAAAGATAGATGCATGACAATACTTTAACATAGGCTGCAACTAGCTGGCATGGTTATGCAAATACTTGACGGGCCAATTTTGGCTGCTTTTGATATGTTGGATATTATATGCTTTTCATACTCCGGTGTATACTAAATTATTATGCTCTAAAATCCAGAGATATGATATAGTGAATGGTGTTGATGGAGTAAAGGAGAAAGCTGCGAATGATGAGGCATATGACAGGGTAACATACTTCCTACATGATCTTACATGGCTTTCTAAATCTGAGCTTAGAATTCCACTTTATTATGTATTTAAGAACCTACTTTATTAATCCTAACAATTTACAGAAAGGAGCGAGTTTCGGCTAACGACATTGGATGAGGAGGCTGATCCTTGCTACTAAACTGTACTTTCTTTTATATAACTGTCATCTTTTTTGTTTTTGTTTATAGACTATACCCGAATTCAAATTAAAGAGCACTATAAACAGATTCCAATTCACAATTATTATCTTAACATCCATTTATCTTAACTCCATTTTATGCCCTACTTTGCAGAACAAGCGTTGAATGGTATGCTTGAAACAAAAGCCTTTAAAAAGAAGTTGAAGAAGGGATCGAAGAATGCTAAATCTATCACAAAGACAAAAAAAAACTGCAAAAGTTTCTTTGAATGTATTAGACCCTCCACAAGTGTCCAAAGATGAGGATGATATCGATGAAGAGGAGGTAAGATCGTGCTCATTTTGGCCGTTTTAGAGGTAGTTATGTCGACCCATTTACTTATGACTGAGTCAATATGTATTATACTTTATTTTAATAGGTTAAAAGAGGGAAATCGCTTTGACAGATTTCCAAAGTGTATTTTTAGACCATGAAAGCTCCTAAACCATTTTATTCATAAAATCAATTTGGAATATACCTTTTTCTCTTAACCTTATTTGACACACTATTTAATTGGCTATAAAGATTAGAGCAAAAAGAAGTTTTGGGTCATCCTGATTCCAGACCCCATTTGTTATCAACACAGATGAATAATGACCTGTGTTGGAACATTTCCAACATGCCTATTGTTGATTGATGCATTTAAGCTAAAATATATCCATTGTGCACCTGTTATCTAAAAGTTAAATCGCTTGGACCAGAGGCACTATATAACCAATGTGTCACTAGGTGCCATTTACGGATATCTCATAGAGTAAGAGATTCATTTCCAGCTGCCACTAACAATGACCAAATAATGCATGTAGAAAACAGTGGGTCAAGACACTTAACAATAGTCATTTATTTCATGGCTAAGTTAGGAATGCTACTTATGTTTGAAGCATCCAGATATTGGCTGGTATACACTATCCCCATTTAATGTCTTATTTTCGCATATCAAATGTCTTACCATTTTGATTACTAATAATGATCAATGTGTTTGTAGAACAATGACTTTATGCTTGTGTGGCTCTATGCTTGGTGGTTGCATCAGTTAGTTTCAATACTCTACTACACATTGGCATAATGTTTTTGCATCTTATAATACTTTCACTTATACAAATAGCATACTTTTCCCCTACATTGCAATATAATTGATCAAAATGTAAATCTAATGTACAACTTATTGTTGGCCCCAATCCTCCGGATCTTCGATGTTAACCTTGTTCAAATCATACTAACATAGAGAGAATTTGATATGAAATACAAAGTTATATTGATTCCCCATAATCTGTCTGATACATAACTTCTATCTATATATACATAATGAAAAGGTACAAATAAATGGTTGTGACTCTTCACCGTGCCCCTTACGAACCATTGCATCCTTTCGGTTTATTCGGTTATTCCCCTTCATTCCTACGGTCGTACCCTTTTCACAAATAGTCACACCTTTTCACTTATTTACATAATAATCCCTAAACTTTCTAATTTACAATTTCTAACCAAACTATTATAAGTTTAGTTTAATATCCAATACTCCCCCTTAAACTAAACTTGTCCAAGGTGAGTCTTCGACTTGCTTGACTTGTCTTCACACAATTACATTTGATCTTGAATAAATCTTTGATGACCTCACACCATCTTCATTCTTCAATTTAACTTGTTCCTCACGAACTTTGCTTTTCACGAACTTGTTTTTCACGAATTTGTTTTTGTAGTTTCTCACTATCTTCATGCTTATGATCGTATGATCATTTTCTTTTTCTTTGAAACACTAAGGTTTCATTCTTGAATCCACTAAGGTTTCTTTCTTGAATCCACTAAGGTCTTTGATGCGCGCCGAGACGTCAGGTTTTCAGGAATCGCTTCCATGTCGTTGCGGACCTCACGCTCAACGCGGCATCGTGTGGTAGTTTTAAATTTGTAATAGTCGGGGGGAGCCAAAACCTTCCGAACTACTTACTATTATTGGGTACGAGTACCTGATACTAGTATGTGGTAAGGATGATCCAGGGTCGTTCCTCACGACGGTAGAATTGAAGCAGAGCTCGTTCAAATAACTTAGTAATTAAGCTGGGTTTTGAATAGTTGGGTAGGTTTGTATTTGGTTTTCTAATTTATTAAACTAATAAAACATAAAATAAAAGGGAAGCTAGCATATATGTAACACTTAAGGATGACGGAGAAGTGGTTCACCATGATTTAGGATAGTGCATTATAGTGATGGGACATATTTAGGTAACAGACAAGTAAACTATAGGTGTAAACACTAGGACCCTACTTGTTTCGGTCAGACCTAAATAAGTATGTCACTGAGTACCTAATGCTATCGTGATTCTGATCAGAACAGACTATTCGACCCCCCACACTAGTCTTTGTGGAGACAGTGACCCTTGAAGGGTGCAGGAATAAGGTAACAGGCTGCCCATTGGGTTATTCTGACCTTTCTTAACACCTAAGTCTAAATGTTATTATCTAAACGTGTACTGATTATTATCTTTGTATTCTAAACTATCAGTTTTGTAGAGTCTAGGGGTTTTAAGAATCCTGAACCACTGCTGGGCTTGACTTTCATCTCTAGACTCATTCCTTAGGTTTTATTAGCTCAAATACTTCTGTCATGATCTAGAACTCTCCTTTGCGATCAGTCATTCATCCCTAGACACACTTAACGGGGTACAGTGCACTTTTCCACAGCGGTTGCTAACCCTGAGTACTATTAAGGTGTACAGTACTGTTACCATTTTCCACAATGCCGTATAATCGGAGATCGGTCTACCGTGTACTCCAACAGTCCCACGGTTCAACCAATTCTAGATACTATTACAGTGTACAATGCTTACAGCATTTCCACGGCTTTATAACCAGAATTGATCTCACCGCGTATAACTATTTTTCCACATGTTAACCAATTCTAACTATAGACACGGTGTACTTTAGTTACTGTATTTCCACAGCGTGTTCGTAACCAGAGGTAGGCCTACGGTGTACTTGGCATTTCCACAGCTTTATGGTGCCTAGACCATATTCTAGGGTTTCTAGGTAGTCCACAATGACGGTACCAACGGCTTTTCCTTAGGCTTTCACGGCTGGACTCCACCAGTGGTGTTTCCATTGCTATACCCAGTAATTTAGCCGAATTACAGTAACGGACATGGCTTCGTACGATAATACAGATAACAAACCACCAAAACTTAGGCCTACAGCTAAGGTGATAGTCACGTGAAGGACTGGAAAGGGTGATCCATAACTAAGTCTAGATGCATGATAAGTTTAGACAGATACAGAGTTTAACAATTCCATTTATATAATAATCGGGAATATTATTCCACAACGGATTGTGCCCACGACTTCCATAGCTTCCACGTTCCGTACTCCACACATAGTGATGTTTCCGGCGCTATACAAATGAAAGCCGTATAACGTTACCTCTGTTGTTTCATAACGGTGTTATAACTCTATTCAAATCATGGCAAACATACAAGAAACTACTCACAAAGCATGGTAATAAACACTTCAAACATTAATAAATCACAAACATCAAACAAGAACATTATGACAAATTAATACAAGAAAGGATGGATATTACCGATAAATAATTGTGAGCAGAATAACACTTGTATTTCTCCGAATAATATCCCAAGTATTACAAATGCTAGCTTCTACAAATTACATTACATAGCTACTCCTAAAGCGACGGATTCTCTCTCTAATCTTCCCAATAGTTTCTAGAGAGAGAAACTAGAGAGAGAGACTAGAGAGAGAACCTAACTACCTACGATTTCTCCTCTAACTCCTAAGAGTAGTGCTAGAGAGAGAAATTTACTAATTATTCTAGTGAGAAAAAGAAGTGAGAATGAATTGAAATTGTGAGATTGGATGATGAAAATGAGGAGGTGGTGGTGAGTATTTATAGATTTGGCTCAACCGTATTCCTCAACCGTATTCCCACCTCCAAAATCTCAACCGTATTCCTCAGCCGTATCAAAATCACACCTTGGATGACCAAAACACACGATACGGTTGAGATTGGCCGTATACGGGAGAGATTGGCCGTATCGGGGGAGGGACAAGGCCGGATACGGGAGGATTTGGCCGTATACGGCTGGACCTTGGCCGTATACGGTTGGGACAGGCCGTATACGGCTTGGTCTTGGCCGTATACGGTTGGGCTTGGCCGTATCGTGGTCCGTCGGTTGTCTTGAATCTTCGTTTGGGCGTAACTTCTTCATCCGATGTCCGTTTTGAGCGTTCTTTATATCCACGCGATCGTAATCTCCTAAGGAACACAATGACATAAGTTAGAGATCGTAATTCCAAGTGGAGCTCAGAAAGTGCTAAAACACGTGAACCGGAATGCTTAAGATCGTTTGTGCTCTATTTTATTCGTTTTTAGGCCTTTTTAGTTGATTCTTGAAGCATCGTCTATATTTTAGCCTTCATTATGAAATTTAGTATAAAAATGTATATTTCAAATGTTTTCATCCATAATTGGGCTAAAAAGGTGAAATAATGGCACACTAAAACTTGACTTTTTGCGTGTCATCAAATATCCCACACTTAGACTTTGCTTGTCCTCAAGCAAAATTCAAATTTCTCACTTGCTTTCTCAATGAAAATATTTGAAAGTGTCAATGCATTTTTGGGTGAATCAAAATGTTTAAGAGCAAACAATCCATACATAAGCAATATATCCTGGAAGCCAAGAAGAAATAAGGTATTCGGTTCAAAAGCATGAAATAATTCTCTAGGGCAAGCTATTTGGGATATACATGACTAGGCGATCTCACCAGGTGGTCACTCAATTCACTCATAAGTGTTTCGGGTTACCTATCATTCTAATCAAACGAAATCGCTCATAAGCCAGTCATGCGGCATCCTTCGTCATAGGCTTGCTCGAGAATCACATCTCCACCACTTAGGTGAGGACGGTGCTAATCATCCCAGAACATTCAGATGGGTTGTAATGTTTGATGAAGGTTAAAGGGAATGGATAAGTGGGAAATTGGTTTTAAATAAGAGGGGTCTTGCTTATCTTAGGCCTTTTTAAACTTAAGAAAAATTTTATTTAGATAAACTTTTTAATGAAAATGGAAACGGATAACGATAAGGGGAGGAGATAGCTATTTTGACTTCTATCTCTTAGAAAACACAAGGAAGATTTTTAATATCTTTAGAGATCAGAGTTTTTCTGGAGAATCGAAGCACTTAGCTTTATTACATATTTTTCGTTTCTTTTCTTTTTTTTCTTTCTTTTCTTTTTTTATATATATTTTTGGGCTTAGAACTTCTTTGCCAAGGAACTTCTAAGGCATTTTTATTTTAGTGCCCTTTTTGAGATCCTTTCTTACTTTCATTTCTCAGACATATTGACAACTTCGAATTTACTTGGTGCCAATTTTTCGCACCACAAGATTCTAGATCTTTGAGTATTGATCATGAAACGCACGCGAGAAGTTATGAGTAAACACGAATTTGTGGATTTTTGAGTGAAAGCAAAAAGAATATCTAAATAACGTTTTTCAAAAAAATTTAAAAATTTCCAAGATAAGGTTTTGGTGGGTGTGGAAGTGAAATGGGTTTAAAGTTTGGGTTCAAAGAAACGAAAAGGCTAAGGTTCAACAGGGTTTTCTAGGTGGATCATCAACACTAAGAATGAGTGTTGGAAGGGTTTTGGGCTTGAAGAGGTATGTAAGAAGGGTTAAATCCTAAGGAATGTCAAGGTCCTCTGATTGCACCTATACCGCGTACGGTACTCTACCAATGTGGTCTCGACATGTATAACAGGAGCAAGTTCTAATTTCGGATGCAAGCATCGGCACACACTCATCAAACGAATAGTGAAGCATTAAAAATGAATGCTTTTCATGGGCTCAAGATACCTCACTGCAAGTATGGGTTGTATGTGCCTAGCCATGCCATGCCCCTTTTAGATCATTATTTAAGCTTAAGAAATTTCTAACTTATTTAATCTTAATTTCCAAAATACATTACTCATATCTGAAAATGATTCCCCTCAAGACATTTTAATTCAAAAATTTTGAAAAATTTTAAGCAAAAGTGAGGTTTTTTTTTTTTTTTTTTTTTTTTAAATTGAGGAACATTTTTCGAGTTTGCTTTTGGACATAAGAATCTGACTTAAGGTATTCTATACCGCTATCCCACACTTAGAGGAACATTGTCCCTAATGTTCTCTTGAGTGGAGATTTTACTGAAAGTAAAATCCCACACTTAGAGTTTGAACATCGAAAAATGTTTCTCAAGTGTTTGTTTTGGGCTGGAATCCCACACTTAGTGATAAGCTTAGGATATGGTATAGATTATTAAACGGTAAAAGTAAAACACATTCAATCATAACAAAACAGAGATAAGAACGAGAGAACTCCCCTATACGGCTGTGAGCTGAGGATCTGAAGGTAGACTGTGTCGGCACCAGTGTTGGGTCAGACTCCATCTTCGTAAAGTGCGCTCAAGCTCATGCAGGATACTCTTCATTCACACCATCCACCAAATTCTCTCATAACTCAGAATAAAAGGATAGATTGTAGAAAATGAAGGGATAACATCATTAGGAAGCAGGCCGGATCAACCAAGATGCACCAAATGTTTGATAGAGATAATGGTCAAGGATTCCAATCATCGTGAGCCATTGATGTAACTTAACAGCTTACAATGATTTGGAAGTGCTGAATCCATTGACCTTAAACTCCTATCACCCGAGATCTTCTCTGACGAACTGATGGGACAATTGTAATATTGTTCTTGTTGGATGAGATCTCCAGCTTCCATTTCAATCCCGTCTTCAATACCTTAATGTCCATTCCTTGATCAGCTTATAGTCCTAAGGTTTAGCAGTGAACTCATATAAGCTGGAAGGACTGCTAGCATTGTGATCCTTCATGGTCCCTACTGGTGGAAATGATAGGTATGATGGGTGGATGGGTAGGTGGATGTGGTTGTGGTGGTAATGGTGGTTTCAGGTTCCATGAAATGCTCTACTAGCAACCAAGGATGTGGTAATGTATGGTTGGATTTATGGAATATGTGGGAACATATGGTGAATGTCGAGGTTATCTGCTCGATGAACAATTCAGAAAGGGCTAGAATGTGATCATCTTTTGTATCCTAAAGGTATATTAGCTTCCTTACTAAGCAATGCTCCAAAGTTTCCAAATGAACGATAGTGCTCCCCTTGTCATTTCTCCATTATACTCAAAGATTCTCCATCCATAGGCGCTAATCCCTGTCTGTTAGACATTTGTACAAACAAGAGAGCAGACAAATATAATCTAATAGACATGTGATTATTCCCTAGGTCATAGACTCACTGGTTTTGAAAGATTTTAAAAGTGAAGGTTTTTGAAGAAAACAAACCAGTGTATGACTTCGAGTCTAATCACATATAAAAAGTGTTAGCCGCCTACAATTTTATTTCAGCATAAGCAACTGATATGGAAATACAAGTAGATTTAGTTAATCAGGTAGCCAAGTATAAAGATTTCCAAAGCACATATTTTTAAATGAGATCGAGCATAATACACACATAGACATACAAATCATGTTATATGGCATTGTAAGATCTCATGTATGTTCACGGAAATATATGTAAGTACCTCAAATGCTCAAAATATGTGAGTGGTGTGTATGACTAGGGCACCTAGATAACCAAGTTGCTAGCAGGGTTTCATGTTTGCAAATGAAAGGATGCAGAGAATTTGAGATCTAAGATAATGGTGGAATAGATATAGCAATGAAGTCCAAACAAGTGGGAGAGGGAAAGTTTCAGGTTTTTAGCAAAAGATTGACTAGAAAGTTCAAAAACCGTGACTTCATTTTTAGTTCCAAGTCATTTTTGAAAATCATTCCCTTTTTTGTTCACATAAACTTAAGAAAACTTTTAAACATGCTTTTTAGGGTTTCATTTTCTACTTATTCAGGTTAGCATACTACTTTATCCTAGATTAACTATTAAAACTACGTTAGACACGGGTTGCCTCCCGAGAAGCGCTTGTTTTTGTTCGAGTCTCGAGCCTGACTCTAGCTTTATATGTCGGGAGATCCTAGCGGCTTCCTTGCATCCATCAGTAGACACAAGTGGAAGTATTGGTGCATACCTATATAGTTAAAGCAGGTTATTCCTAGGGTATGTCCAATAAGATGAGAAGGTGCGTCGAAGTGAGTTATTTGTTTTACTTGAGGCATAATAAATCTCTCAACTTCTTGTACTTTCTTAGGTTGGATGGTTTGGATGGGTCGGTCAAAGAGGTCCTCATCACTCCATGACGTATACGTCATTATGTAGTGGAGAGATGGTTTGTAGAACAACCTTGACGCAGAACCCACATTACTTCCTACGGTCTCTTGGTTGATGATAATGTTGTACTCTGGGCATGGAGGTGGGACAGAGTCCATTGACGTCTCCAATCTTGTAGCAACATTCTCATCAACTACTTGGGTGACTAGTTTAGCTAAGGCAGTTGCGGGTTCAACTAGATCAAGGGGTGATTCATCCTGCGAGATATGTGGGATATCATCAACCACAACTAGTTGTGGGATAGTATCAACCATGTCAGTTTGAGTTGGGATGAGATCACTTCTCAGAGTCGGTGCACGTTCCTCTTGTCCTTTTGAAGCTGAGTCTTCTGTGTAAATCTCCCCTTCCGGGCTCTCCATTTCTATCTCCTCGTCTACCTCGTCGTACTCGTCACCCTGGCCAGTAGTTTCGAGTTGCAGTGGTTCGGAGAGCTCCTCTAGAATGAACTCTTCGTTGGTCTCAGATGTTGATAGGTTAGGAATAGGTGGAAGTGAGGATTTAGAAGATTGTGTAGGTTTAGGAGTTGAAGGTAGTTTGCAACCAGACTCATGAAAGTCTGTGTCAAGCGAAGAAGATGTGGTATGTGTGTTCCTCTTATCTTTCTGTAGCCTAAAGCTGGGTCTAACCTGATTCCTATCTTCCTTACTACTTACTTGTTGTTCAGTTAAGTTATGAGTGGTGCGATTAAGCAATTCCTTTTGTTCTTTTAATAGTTGTTCAAATGAGTTGTAAGGGGGTGAGAAAGCAGCATTACTGCTGAGAAATGTCAAAGACGTATCTCTCAAGTCAGAACTCTCGTGCGGTTGATGTTCAGATACAGGGTAAGATGAGTGTGGGTAGACTTCGAATGGCTGAGGGTAGTAAGGTTGGTATTGTTGTTGGAAAACATAAGGGTCATTTTGATATTCTAATTGAGGATCTAGGTACCCTACGTTATCCAAATCATTCCTACTATATCCTTGACATTCGTTATCTAAATGGGAATCACTCATACATCTATCTTGAACAAGACTATCAAATTGATCTATTAATTGTTGTACATTTGCCATTTCCCAAGTTTTTAGAGAACACAAGAAGAAGGTTTAAGAATTTAAGTTGTAGTATGGAGGGAAGTTATTCTAAGCTACGCTAAGTTAACTAAGCTACACTAATCTACGGGCAGAAAGTAACTTATGACAGGGACGGTGAATCCAAGTCAAAAGGATCGCTTAAAAACTACTTTATCTAAACAAGCTCCAAATCGTACTACCGTCCCCGGCAGCGGCGCCAAAAACTTGATGCGCGCCGAGACGTCAGGTTTTCAGGAATCGCTTCCATGTCGTTGCGGACCTCACGCTCAACGCGGCATCGTGTGGTAGTTTTAAATTTGTAATAGTCGGGGGGAGCCAAAACCTTCCGAACTACTTACTATTATTGGGTACGAGTACCTGATACTAGTATGTGGTAAGGATGATCCAGGGTCGTTCCTCACGACGGTAGAATTGAAGCAGAGCTCGTTCAAATAACTTAGTAATTAAGCTGGGTTTTGAATAGTTGGGTAGGTTTGTATTTGGTTTTCTAATTTATTAAACTAATAAAACATAAAATAAAAGGGAAGCTAGCATATATGTAACACTTAAGGATGACGGAGAAGTGGTTCACCATGATTTAGGATAGTGCATTATAGTGATGGGACATATTTAGGTAACAGACAAGTAAACTATAGGTGTAAACACTAGGACCCTACTTGTTTCGGTCAGACCTAAATAAGTATGTCACTGAGTACCTAATGCTATCGTGATTCTGATCAGAACAGACTATTCGACCCCCCACACTAGTCTTTGTGGAGACAGTGACCCTTGAAGGGTGCAGGAATAAGGTAACAGGCTGCCCATTGGGTTATTCTGACCTTTCTTAACACCTAAGTCTAAATGTTATTATCTAAACGTGTACTGATTATTATCTTTGTATTCTAAACTATCAGTTTTGTAGAGTCTAGGGGTTTTAAGAATCCTGAACCACTGCTGGGCTTGACTTTCATCTCTAGACTCATTCCTTAGGTTTTATTAGCTCAAATACTTCTGTCATGATCTAGAACTCTCCTTTGCGATCAGTCATTCATCCCTAGACACACTTAACGGGGTACAGTGCACTTTTCCACAGCGGTTGCTAACCCTGAGTACTATTACGGTGTACAGTACTGTTACCATTTTCCACAATGCCGTATAATCGGAGATCGGTCTACCGTGTACTCCAACAGTCCCACGGTTCAACCAATTCTAGATACTATTACAGTGTACAATGCTTACAGCATTTCTGTGACACCCGGTCAAAAAGAGCCAAAATTAGCGGCCAATTTAAACTTTAATTACTCGTACTCGGTACGTGTTAAAACAAAAGTGTCCGGATATTATATATGTATATATAATACAATGAATACGTAATAATCATATTCAAACAAATCTGAAAGAACGCGTTAATACGAAATTATTTAATAACATTATTTATTAACTTATATTATATTGATAATATAAAATAAAAGTATACGTTTATTTAAAACGTTACATTAATCAAACAAATGTGTAATTTGTAACCGACAACCAAATGAAACCAACCCATATGTCAACAACTCAAATGTTATTATTTTGGACAAAGATTTTCATTCAAATAGTTTAGTTTTAAATCGTTTTCGATAACTAGTATATAGAATGTTTAACGTTTAAACGAACGACAAAACGAACGGGTTAACAACTAAAATACTTACACATAATTGGGAGACAAGTTAAAAACTTGCCATGCCTACTTTTGACCATGAAATGGCCGGTCACCCCACATGTACCACAAACACATCACCTTAATATGTGGATCTTGGTTTCTTGTTGTTGACTTAAAGCACCAAACACACACCCTCATGTCTCCTACCTCATTTCAATTCTTTTCCTCTATCTCTTGCTACTTTCTCTCGGCTCTCTTTCTATATTACAGCTTCACCATCATCAACCCTCATAATCTAGCTTAAATACTTGAAGAAAATTTAAGAAGAAGCAAGGAAAAGGAAGGAAACGCAAAACCGAGTCATTTTCTTCATCCTCTATTTAGATCACAATTTTCTTGGGTATAAATCCTAACTCTTTCATTGTTTTACTTGGATTAAGTATAATTACATGTTTATAAGTTCACTCAACTCAATAATGTCCAAAATAATGATCAAAACTCGTTTTATACACTTATATAATTTCTGTTTTCGGTTTCTGAAAACAGTCCCACCAATTAAATCATATAAAATCGTGTACTTTGAATTAGACAACGAACCACATACCGAAATTTTCGTATGAAAGAGAACTACAACTTTCATGTTTTACACTTTCTCAAGAAATACACCCATTTTTACAGAAAATGCGATTTGTACGACTGTTACTGTTTTTGGCCGGATTTTAGACCCGACACCTTCTCGATTTTATTTAACTAACTTAGAGACTTCCATGGTTCTTGGTAAAATTAAGTAAAGTACTAGAGACCTAGTAGAATATGCGGTAATTTTTGCGGAACCCAAATCGGAACAGAAACGAGCCAAAATAAATGGCGAAGCAAACCGACTAAACCAAAAACTGAAATTGTGGACTGTTTTTGTACACTTTAAATAACGGCACTTTTGAGTAAACTATAAAACGTAACGATAATTTTTCCGAACTCTATAAACATATTTAAGGTGTTCCTAAAATTTTCGGGTCAAACCGAGAAGGTTTGACCAAAGTCAACAAAACCGACACTCGTAACGTTTTTGTCAAAAACGAGTTTTAAAAATGCTATAGTTTTAACACGGATGGAAACGATATTTTTGCAATTGCAAATAAATGAAAACTTAAAATATATATATATATATACATATATATAATGACAATTAGTACGGACAAATATTTATAAATGTACTCTCGGATAAATATATCCACAACGAAACAACGAACTTATATACGTATAACTCGTACGTTTTATATATGTACTTTTTCAAAGTATACAATGAAACGAGTATAAAAATAGTATCTTTTTGAAAATTATTATTACAAAATCATCACCAACGAAGTATGCATTTTTACAAACTTAGAACGGAAATACAAATTTAACAATTGGACATAATTTAATTAGATAAACATTAATATGGATGATATATTAGATATCCATTTACTCATTAAAATCTTGCGTGTTTAGGACGCTAGGAGATTCGGGGATATTCATTCCATATCGGATATTAATTGCTCGGTGACTCAGGTGAGTCTCACAGCCCCAATTTTTACTGTTTTTACATATTGGGGTGAGATACAATGCTTACTTGTTTTCGTGATCATATGTTATTTGATTAGTTAATATGATTATTAACTCAGGGAATTAAATGATTATTTAGTTCAGTTAACTATATTAGTTACATTGTTTGGCTACCATTCTTTGGTCCTGATTAGCATTGTTAAACTTCACACTGTTCGGAAACCTGCGTTGGTTTGTTCCATGTTGCGAAACCTGCGTTGGTTTCATCATTGTTTAATTGCACATTGTTCGAAGACCTGCGATGGTTTGTTCAATGTTACGAAACCTGCGTTGGTTTCATCATTGTCTAATTTCATATTGTTCAAAAACCTGCGTTGGTTTGTTCAATGTTCCAAAACCTGCGTTGGTTTTATCTTAGTTGATTTCGTTATTGTTTAGGGAACCTGCGTTGGTTTAAAATCATTGTTTGAGTAAATTGCTTAAATTACTACTCATTTATAACTTTTTATTATCGTCGGATAATCATATTGATCACATCAATGTTTATTTAAACCTGTGAGATTCACCAGCTTTATAGCTGACCTTTTAGTGTTGTATTCTCAGGTGCTCATCAATATTAGGAATGGCCTACAGGATAAGCTACCTATTACGAGTCGCATGCATCCATTTAGACATGAAGATTTCCTTACATTATATTTTGTATAATGGTTATGTATTAAAATCTTCTGAAATCATTTTGCGAACTCACTACTATGTTTCAAACTTATGACTTAAACTTTGTACTACTTTTGAAAACTTATGTAATGTAATATATTTTCTACAACGTCTCATTTAAAGTCGTTTGTTGTAATCTTGGTGTTTGATATTTGATTAGTGGCACCCAAAACTCGCTTCCGCAAAGCTTAATTTTGGGGGTGTCACAGATTGGTATCAGAGCCAGGTTATAGTGAACTAGGTTGCATTTAGTGGGCCTAGACTATGACCGTTAGGCAGTATTCCTCATTAGATATAACTGGTTCAGGGATTTCGTCATACAAGTTTAATTTAACATAGCCTGATCAACTATGTACAATTAAATGAAGATGATGTAAGATCTGAAAGGAGTTATGTTGCACAGGAATGCAATAGTTGACTCTGACCACGAGAGAACCGTGACTTGTACTTGTTCTGTGATAGACACAACTAGGTGGACGATATGTATATATGGTTTATACAATTAGGCTATTATATAGTATGGATAATAATATGCCTCAGATACTTGTTAACATAATCAATGATTAGATACATGGTAGAATTTGCATATGGTAAGTTGATCGAGTCAGGAAAATAGTACCGGGATTTGCCTAAGCTTAGAGGGTCATCTCTTCGAAATAGATTTACCCTAGGTAGAGATTAAGGACTTCGACACCTTATTCTACACCAACTGGTCATCAGAGAATCATTCTTCGTTCACCTATCAGTTTTAACTTTCGAATCCAATATTTCTCTAAATACAAATTCTTTCCTACCCCTTATCACATTCCGCATAACTGCTGATACATGTTCGGATGTAATATCCCTTTTCACTTTTGTAAACCTTAATCCTCGTAATCATTTGAACTCGCATGTTAAATGATTACAATCTTCTTTATTATACGCAGTTGATTGTCATTTGTGTTGTAATATATTATTGTTATACATGCAACTACGATAATCATATTCTTATACGAAACTCTAACATGTCCCTTATCTTCATTGAAGGAACATGCCTCCACGTCGCCAATTCACTCAAGCTCAGGTCGATCGACTGGTTGCTGACGCAGTAAGTGCTGAGCGACAACGATCCAGCGGCGCTGAAACACCATCAAATGCCCCTGTAGTGAAACCCTGCACCTACAAGGACTTCCTTAACTGCAATCCTTTGAGCTTCAAAGGCATAGAAGGTGCCATTGGGTTGTTGCGATGGATGGAGAAGACAGAGGCAGTCTTTCGCATCTGCAGTTGCCCTGAGAATTGTAAGGTCAAGTTCTCCACCTACACTTTCATGGATGATGCTCTGACGTGGTGGAACACTTATGCTGACTCCATAGGCCAAGACATTGCTCTGGAAACTCCCTGGGATGAGCTGAAGAAAATGCTCAAGGATGAGTATTGTCCTAGGGATGAAATTCAGCAGCTTGAGGCAGAATTCTGGAATCTCTCCACTCAAGGGAACGACATTGCCAGCTACACTTCTCGATTTAATCAGTTGGCGCACCTGTGTCCATCTATGGTGGATACAGAATCCAAGCGAATTGAGCGCTATGTCTGGGGACTTCCTCCACAAATTCAAGGAATGGTTACTTCATCCAACTCTCCTACATTTCATGGTACTGTGCGTATGGCACATAAGCTGATGACACAGATCGTTCGCCAAGGAACGTCTGTTGTCAAGAGTACTGTAAACCACCCTAGTGATAACAAGAGAAAACTTGAGGGAAATCCTGATAATCAAAGCCCGGCTACCAAAAAGCCTGCAACCATCAAGGCCAACACCTCTGGGTCTGAAAACAAGAAAGAGTACGCTGGAACCAAGCCCTTCTGCTCAAAGTGCAAACGCCATCATGATGGGCCTTGTGGCGACCACTGTGATAAGTGCAAGCGTTTTGGGCATCTTGCTAAAGATTGCCGTGTGAAAGCCTGTTTTGAATGTGGAACTGTAGGTCACTACAGAAATGACTGTCCAAAGCTGAAGGACAAGAACATTGGCCCTGCTCGAGGAAGAGCCTACGTACTCAGAACTAGGGAAGACGACCAGAACCCTAGACTCATTGACTTGCTCAACACTGGTATGGTCACTCATTAATGACCTAATTGCTTTACACTGTTTACATGGATAGATATTACTTGTTGCTTGATATCTTTTATGTTTTCCCTAAATCCTAAGTGCACAATAGAATTAGGGAAAAAGGGATAACTTAGGTTCTATAGTTTCTTTAAGAGACGAGGTTTAGCTTACATAAGTATTGGGATAACAAATCCTACATTGTTTATACCGGAAAACATACCGGTTGATATTTTGTGTAAACATTGGGTCACATCCCATATAGAGCTAATGTAGGTTGAATCAATTAGTTTCTATAGGAGACTGATAGAATCTAGATTAAGCGGAGAATTGTAAATACAAATCATAGTGATACTTGTTAAGACGGACCGACCGTGTCACATGGGTAACGGTCGGGTAAAGAATCGGACTTCTCCATTATTCATTTGAGATCAGTAGGCTTAAGCCTAACAAGGGGAGAAGGATAAATAAGATGTCTTAGGATTAGACATATCACATAGTCGGCCTTAGAAACACACGGATCTAGGTTTCACTTGAATTTCGGGACGAAATTCTCCTAACAAGGGGAGAATGTGACACCCGGTCAAAAAGAGCCAAAATTAGCGGCCAATTTAAACTTTAATTACTCGTACTCGGTACGTGTTAAAACAAAAGTGTCCGGATATTATATATGTATATATAATACAATGAATACGTAATAATCATATTCAAACAAATCTGAAAGAACGCGTTAATACGAAATTATTTAATAACATTATTTATTAACTTATATTATATTGATAATATAAAATAAAAGTATACGTTTATTTAAAACGTTACATTAATCAAACAAATGTGTAATTTGTAACCGACAACCAAATGAAACCAACCCATATGTCAACAACTCAAATGTTATTATTTTGGACAAAGATTTTCATTCAAATAGTTTAGTTTTAAATCGTTTTCGATAACTAGTATATAGAATGTTTAACGTTTAAACGAACGACAAAACGAACGGGTTAACAACTAAAATACTTACACATAATTGGGAGACAAGTTAAAAACTTGCCATGCCTACTTTTGACCATGAAATGGCCGGTCACCCCACATGTACCACAAACACATCACCTTAATATGTGGATCTTGGTTTCTTGTTGTTGACTTAAAGCACCAAACACACACCCTCATGTCTCCTACCTCATTTCAATTCTTTTCCTCTATCTCTTGCTACTTTCTCTCGGCTCTCTTTCTATATTACAGCTTCACCATCATCAACCCTCATAATCTAGCTTAAATACTTGAAGAAAATTTAAGAAGAAGCAAGGAAAAGGAAGGAAACGCAAAACCGAGTCATTTTCTTCATCCTCTATTTAGATCACAATTTTCTTGGGTATAAATCCTAACTCTTTCATTGTTTTACTTGGATTAAGTATAATTACATGTTTATAAGTTCACTCAACTCAATAATGTCCAAAATAATGATCAAAACTCGTTTTATACACTTATATAATTTCTGTTTTCGGTTTCTGAAAACAGTCCCACCAATTAAATCATATAAAATCGTGTACTTTGAATTAGACAACGAACCACATACCGAAATTTTCGTATGAAAGAGAACTACAACTTTCATGTTTTACACTTTCTCAAGAAATACACCCATTTTTACAGAAAATGCGATTTGTACGACTGTTACTGTTTTTGGCCGGATTTTAGACCCGACACCTTCTCGATTTTATTTAACTAACTTAGAGACTTCCATGGTTCTTGGTAAAATTAAGTAAAGTACTAGAGACCTAGTAGAATATGCGGTAATTTTTGCGGAACCCAAATCGGAACAGAAACGAGCCAAAATAAATGGCGAAGCAAACCGACTAAACCAAAAACTGAAATTGTGGACTGTTTTTGTACACTTTAAATAACGGCACTTTTGAGTAAACTATAAAACGTAACGATAATTTTTCCGAACTCTATAAACATATTTAAGGTGTTCCTAAAATTTTCGGGTCAAACCGAGAAGGTTTGACCAAAGTCAACAAAACCGACACTCGTAACGTTTTTGTCAAAAACGAGTTTTAAAAATGCTATAGTTTTAACACGGATGGAAACGATATTTTTGCAATTGCAAATAAATGAAAACTTAAAATATATATATATATATACATATATATAATGACAATTAGTACGGACAAATATTTATAAATGTACTCTCGGATAAATATATCCACAACGAAACAACGAACTTATATACGTATAACTCGTACGTTTTATATATGTACTTTTTCAAAGTATACAATGAAACGAGTATAAAAATAGTATCTTTTTGAAAATTATTATTACAAAATCATCACCAACGAAGTATGCATTTTTACAAACTTAGAACGGAAATACAAATTTAACAATTGGACATAATTTAATTAGATAAACATTAATATGGATGATATATTAGATATCCATTTACTCATTAAAATCTTGCGTGTTTAGGACGCTAGGAGATTCGGGGATATTCATTCCATATCGGATATTAATTGCTCGGTGACTCAGGTGAGTCTCACAGCCCCAATTTTTACTGTTTTTACATATTGGGGTGAGATACAATGCTTACTTGTTTTCGTGATCATATGTTATTTGATTAGTTAATATGATTATTAACTCAGGGAATTAAATGATTATTTAGTTCAGTTAACTATATTAGTTACATTGTTTGGCTACCATTCTTTGGTCCTGATTAGCATTGTTAAACTTCACACTGTTCGGAAACCTGCGTTGGTTTGTTCCATGTTGCGAAACCTGCGTTGGTTTCATCATTGTTTAATTGCACATTGTTCGAAGACCTGCGATGGTTTGTTCAATGTTACGAAACCTGCGTTGGTTTCATCATTGTCTAATTTCATATTGTTCAAAAACCTGCGTTGGTTTGTTCAATGTTCCAAAACCTGCGTTGGTTTTATCTTAGTTGATTTCGTTATTGTTTAGGGAACCTGCGTTGGTTTAAAATCATTGTTTGAGTAAATTGCTTAAATTACTACTCATTTATAACTTTTTATTATCGTCGGATAATCATATTGATCACATCAATGTTTATTTAAACCTGTGAGATTCACCAGCTTTATAGCTGACCTTTTAGTGTTGTATTCTCAGGTGCTCATCAATATTAGGAATGGCCTACAGGATAAGCTACCTATCACGAGTCGCATGCATCCATTTAGACATGAAGATTTCCTTACATTATATTTTGTATAATGGTTATGTATTAAAATCTTCTGAAATCATTTTGCGAACTCACTACTATGTTTCAAACTTATGACTTAAACTTTGTACTACTTTTGAAAACTTATGTAATGTAATATATTTTCTACAACGTCTCATTTAAAGTCGTTTGTTGTAATCTTGGTGTTTGATATTTGATTAGTGGCACCCAAAACTCGCTTCCGCAAAGCTTAATTTTGGGGGTGTCACAATTTCCACGGCTTTATAACCAGAATTGATCTCACCGCGTATAACTATTTTTCCACATGTTAACCAATTCTAACTATAGACACGGTGTACTTTAGTTACTGTATTTCCACAGCGTGTTCGTAACCAGAGGTAGGCCTACGGTGTACTTGGCATTTCCACAGCTTTATGGTGCCTAGACCATATTCTAGGGTTTCTAGGTAGTCCACAATGACGGTACCAACGGCTTTTCCTTAGGCTTTCACGGCTGGACTCCACCAGTGGTGTTTCCATTGCTATACCCAGTAATTTAGCCGAATTACAGTAACGGACATGGCTTCGTACGATAATACAGATAACAAACCACCAAAACTTAGGCCTACAGCTAAGGTGATAGTCACGTGAAGGACTGGAAAGGGTGATCCATAACTAAGTCTAGATGCATGATAAGTTTAGACAGATACAGAGTTTAACAATTCCATTTATATAATAATCGGGAATATTATTCCACAACGGATTGTGCCCACGACTTCCATAGCTTCCACGTTCCGTACTCCACACATAGTGATGTTTCCGGCGCTATACAAATGAAAGCCGTATAACGTTACCTCTGTTGTTTCATAACGGTGTTATAACTCTATTCAAATCATGGCAAACATACAAGAAACTACTCACAAAGCATGGTAATAAACACTTCAAACATTAATAAATCACAAACATCAAACAAGAACATTATGACAAATTAATACAAGAAAGGATGGATATTACCGATAAATAATTGTGAGCAGAATAACACTTGTATTTCTCCGAATAATATCCCAAGTATTACAAATGCTAGCTTCTACGAATTACATTACATAGCTACTCCTAAAGCGACGGATTCTCTCTCTAATCTTCCCAATAGTTTCTAGAGAGAGAAACTAGAGAGAGAGACTAGAGAGAGAACCTAACTACCTACGATTTCTCCTCTAACTCCTAAGAGTAGTGCTAGAGAGAGAAATTTACTAATTATTCTAGTGAGAAAAAGAAGTGAGAATGAATTGAAATTGTGAGATTGGATGATGAAAATGAGGAGGTGGTGGTGAGTATTTATAGATTTGGCTCAACCGTATTCCTCAACCGTATTCCCACCTCCAAAATCTCAACCGTATTCCTCAACCGTATCAAAATCACACCTTGGATGACCAAAACACACGATACGGTTGAGATTGGCCGTATACGGGAGAGATTGGCCGTATCGGGGGAGGGACAAGGCCGGATACGGGAGGATTTGGCCGTATACGGCTGGACCTTGGCCGTATACGGTTGGGACAGGCCGTATACGGCTTGGTCTTGGCCGTATACGGTTGGGCTTGGCCGTATCGTGGTCCGTCGGTTGTCTTGAATCTTCGTTTGGGCGTAACTTCTTCATCCGATGTCCGTTTTGAGCGTTCTTTATATCCACGCGATCGTAATCTCCTAAGGAACACAATGACATAAGTTAGAGATCGTAATTCCAAGTGGAGCTCAGAAAGTGCTAAAACACGTGAACCGGAATGCTTAAGATCGTTTGTGCTCTATTTTATTCGTTTTTAGGCCTTTTTAGTTGATTCTTGAAGCATCGTCTATATTTTAGCCTTCATTATGAAATTTAGTATAAAAATGTATATTTCAAATGTTTTCATCCATAATTGGGCTAAAAAGGTGAAATAATGGCACACTAAAACTTGACTTTTTGCGTGTCATCATTCTTGTTTGCCACGAAGGTGTCATTTACCACGAAGGTATCTTTGCCACTAAGGTCTTATTTGCCACTAAGGCTTATTTTGCCACTAAGGTCTTATTTTGCCACGAAGGTCTTGATTTGCCACTAAGGTCTTATTTGCCACTAAGGTCTTATTTGAATAATCTAAGGTTGCAATCCCTAAATTATTCTGCCAATATAATAAGCAGTATAATTACTAAGTTATTATATTTCTACTATTCTTTGGAAAATTCTATTTTCCTAACTTTTATTTTCTATATATATTAAAAAATATATATGTGAGGGGTTGGTTTGTAAAATATGGAACCTGATGGGTTTTTTTTGTTTAACCCGTAGCCTTTTCCTTTTTTGTTGGTTCCCTGCGTTCCCTCTATCTCTATCTTGAAGATCTGCTATGTCTTCTTCTCTTCTCTTTATAGTTAACCGCCGATCTTGGCCGGTGTAACCGTTTCTGTTCTCTCTTAATCTTCAATTCCGGTGGTGGTTCCTTTTGAACCGATGGAATCCTTCTTGATTTCTTCTATATGTGAAATCTAGGGTTTCTCTGTCAATCGGTTTATGCTTGGAATTTTTTGCTCTTCTGAATTGCGAAATTTAGGGTTTCACTGATTTGGGATTTCTCGTATCGGTTTGCTTTCTGGGCCTACTTTCTGGACAATATTGAATCGCTGTGATGATTCAATCGAGGGGTTTCCTTTTGCGGTTTTTCAAAACAGGTGTGCTCTTTCCTTTATTGATTGCACCGTTTTGTTGTTGCCCCTGTTGATGCCTGATGTGTTGTCCCTTTAAGTGCTTTCTGTTGAATCCTTGAATTATGATGTAACCGCTCCCTTTGATGAATAAAAAATCTGTGATTTCTGGGAATTTTTCGGTTATGTATATGTATATCTTGGAACCTTTGATGCCTGTGAATTAATCAACGGATAGTTGGTTAATTTCCTTGGTGACGAAATGGATCCACAGAATGATTTCTTTGAACACTTGATTGTTGATGAATTTCTGAATTGGTGTTCAAAGGTTTCGGTTTTTTCTGGGTTGATTCGAACAGAGAAGTTGTAATCTTGGTATGTGATGAATTTGGTTAACAAACCACGCTCTGATACCAATTGTTGGCCCCAATCCTCCGGATCTTCGATGTTAACCTTGTTCAAATCATACTAACATAGAGAGAATTTGATATGAAATACAAAGTTATATTGATTCCATATAATCTGTCTGATACATAACTTCTATCTATATATACATAATGAAAAGGTACAAATAAATGGTTGTGACTCTTCACCGTGCCCCTTACGAACCATTGCATCCTTTCGGTTTATTCGGTTATTCCCCTTCATTCCTACGGTTGTACCCTTTTCACAAATAGTCACACCTTTTCACTTATTTACATAATAATCCCTAAACTTTCTAATTTACAATTTCTAACCAAACTATTATAAGTTTAGTTTAATATCCAATACTTATGGAACTAACTGGCTTCATTTACGGGATTGTGTATTCAGGCTCAATACTGTCACACCCCGCCAAACGGTAATTACAGTTACGTAGAGTGATTTGCGGAAGCTTAGTGACGTGGCGGGGGTGCGAGCAGTAATAACAACCAACAGTTACATACATACTCAGAGCATATGATTATCGCAGAACGAATATAGATTAAGATGCCAGTAGTTAAAGTTTTACAAAAGGTTACCACTTGAAAAGTGGTATCAGTAATAGTAGTAGTTGAAATCAGTATTTCATAAAATACATAATATCAAAAGTAGATTTCATAGGTATGACTGCAATAATTGCAGTTATACAGAGGAAATCCAAGTGTCCCAAAAGTAGTGGCATCCTAACAAGTCCAGGGTAGTCCGTCCTGATAATGCATGCAGATCTTACTTAAGTTGCTAATTCCCTGAAAAACATAGAGTAAAACGTCAACAAAATTGTTGAGTGAATTCACAAGTTTGTTTGTTATGTAGTAAACACAAGTTAATCATTTAAGAATAACATTTCCAAATAGTGTTGTTTGTCAAGTAGGAAACACAAGTTATTAACAAATAACATTTCCCCAAATCAGTTGTAGTGGTAGTAGGAAACACAAGTTATTAACAAATAACATTTCCCAAATCAGTTATCAGTAGGAAACACAAGTTATTAACAAATAACATTTCCCAAATCAGTTATCAGTAGGAAACACAAGTTAACCTAAATAAAGATTAACATTTCCAAATCAGTGTACGTAGGAAATCCTTTCCTAATCATTAGTTTAGTGGGAATATTTAGACGGTGATCCCTCGAAAGGTGAGCTAAACCTGTCGAGTAAGGTAACCCGATCTAACCCTATAACCAAACCACAACCCTAATCTGTTGTTGTTTGCCATGCTGGACAATTAAGTATACGCTCCCAAATCCGTAGGAGGGTCGTCACGGCGATAGTACTATCCGTATACTCAGTGGCTAGAGTCACCTAGCTAATGGTTATAGTCTGTAGCCATAAGGTCTTTTATGCACTACATCGTTCAGCCTAGATCCGTACCAAGATTCGTTGCCTAAATTCCCAAAATAGTTATGAAAAACATTTCATAAAACATAGTTCAAATAGTTTTGTGAAATACCCTTTCACAAATAGTTCAAGTATGAAGTACCCCTTCATAAAACACAGTTCAAATAGTTGTGTGAAATACCCTTTCACAAACAGTTCAAGTATGAAGTACCCCTTCATAAAACACAGTTCAAACAAATACATACAGTATTTAAAGCAGTTGTCGCATGTGATTATACATACGATTTCTATGTTTTCCACCCCGAGTTTTAAAACATTAAAACACTTAAAAAGGGGTTTGTGAACTCACTGTAGGTGCTCGGATGTGAATGCTAGCGAGATAAGATAGCGTAGCCCAAACGTAGTCAACCTATACACAATAATGTATTAACTATAAGTACTTTATTTACTTACGTTAATAATTTGTTTGTTTAAAGAAATTATCAATTTCTTAAGTTTGTGTATGTCGTTGATGATTGTTGTTTGAAAATAAATAATATTTTCCCAAGTTATGTTTGTTTGTCGAATCGTCCAAAATGTGTAAGCATATATACATATATACTTATATAGTTGCATATATATATTCTCGCATATATATATTATTGTTCGTACGCATTAAATAAGTCCAATGTCCGTAATCATAGTTTGTCTCGTTTTATAGTGTCATTTAACAATTTATCATGTCTCGTATATGTCTTGTACAATTGTAGTCGTTAACTGAATTGCTTTGTGTTTTAAGTTAAAAGTTAAGTTGTTGACCAGACACGGGAATCCGCCGGATTTAAAAGAATCCGCCGGATTTAAGTCAAAAATCTGAATACGCCGGATTCGAGTGAATCCGCCGTATTCAATCAAGTTCGGGGGAATCCGCCGGATTAAATCGAATACGCCGGATTCGTGTGTGTTCATCAGATAGTTCGTGTGAAGCTTTGGAATACGCCGGATTCATTTGAATCCGCCGTATTCACCCGTGTCTTTTACTCGTTCATCGTTTTAGCCGAAGGTTTGTGTGCGGGTCAAAGGTGGGAATACGCCGTATTCGAAGGAATACGCCGTATTCGACTGGTTTAGTAATGGAAATCCGCCGTATTCCCGTGAATACGCCGGATTCATCTGAGCTTCGGCTGGGAATCCGCCGGATTCGCTTGAATCCGCCGGATTCAAAGGTTTCGCAGGTTCTGTTTGTTACAGAGCGTATATATGCTCGATCTTTCAGCTTCAAATCATTTGTACATCAAACCCAAACGTTTATACTATCAATATATAGCATTTTAACAACTTATTACATCATTATAACATGTTTTCATTTGTTGATTCTTGGTTTATAGTTTTGGTTTTTAAAAACCCATTTCAAGAATCAATCATCAATCATTCATATTTGTTGTTTATATACATATATTGTGATGTTTAAACATGTTATATAACGATTTTAAGCAAGAAAATCAAGTTAGAGAGTTTTCTTACCAAATGCAAATGATGAGGATGATGATGAAGTGAACGATGATGGTGATGATGATGATAAAGCTTTCTGATCTTGTTGTTTTACTGCCTTTTGCTGCTCCTGATCTTGTTTAAACTTTAGAGAGAAAAGAAATTATGGTGAATTATGTGTGTGTGTGTATTCTGCCGATTGATCACAGAAGAATGGGAGGGAGTATGTTTAAACATCAATCTGTCTCCCTCAATTATTTGAGTTTGGTGGCAGGGTATTGTACTACAATTTCGAGTACGGGTATAATTATAGCAATATAAAATATAACATTTTATATTTTTGTATTGTAGATGCTCTCCTGGTTCGTAATATGTTTTCAGAATAATGAGGTTATCATTATTTTTGATAGTTGTACATTTTTGTACAATTTTACTGCGCGCAGTTAATTGAGCGCAAATTTTTCAGTAAATTTAGGATTTTATATTTTGAAGTAATGTTCTAACTTCTTCCAAACGAATGAGAAAATTTGTATTTTTATGATTCGACGTCGTATGCGCGTTTTAGAATTGTTTCTGTTCGTGTTATAATACGTTTTATGTTAAACGTATATTTGAACCACTTTATCTATACGTTATAGATATATAAACACTCGTAATTAATAATCGAATTATTAATTATATATTTTGTCACCGACTTTCATTATTTATTTTGTCGCATTCATTCGGACGCATATTCGGTAACTTTTCAGCTAAAAATCGCGTAATTTTATAAATTACAATTTATGTAATACTTCATGTATTATTGTTTTGGGCTCGCTAGACTCACATCACATCAAAAGTTTATGTTAACACAATCGTAGGGAATTAGCGTAAGAAATGCATGTAATTAAGTATAATTATATACCTAATTTGGAGGAGTGTCACATTCTCCCCCCGTTAGTGAAATCTCGTCCCGAGATTTAAGTCGAGCCGTGAGTCTCGGTCACGCTCTCAAATAGGTTAGGGTATTTCTTTCGCATTTCATCCTCTCGTTCCCAGGTAAACTCTGGGCCATGTTTCGAGTTCCAACGAACTTTAACCAGTTTGATTCGTTTGTGTCGAAGTTTCTGAGTTTTAGAATCCATAACTTCAACAGGTTCCTCCACAAAGTTAAGTTTTGAGTCAATGAAGACTTCGTCAGGAGGAAGGATAAGTGTTTCGTCAGAAAGACACTTTTTGAGGTTGCTAACGTGGAAAGTATCGTGTATGCTACTAAGCTCTTGTGGTAGTTTGAGCTTATAAGCGACAGGACCAACCCTAGCAAGGATTTCAAACGGTCCGATGTATCGTGGGTTCAGCTTTCCTCGTTTACCAAATCGTGCTACTCCTTTCCAGGGAGATACTTTGAGTAGGACCTTGTCTCCTACTTGAAACTCAAGAGGTTTACGGCGGTTATCAGCGTAACTCTTTTGTCGATCTCGTGCCGCTTTCAGTCGGCTCAATATTTGAGTTATTTTGTCAGTGGTTTCCTGGACAAGTTCGGGTCCAGATAGTTGTCTGTCGTCCAACTCTGCCCAACAGAGTGGTGATCGGCACTTGCGTCCATATAACGCCTCAAATGGTGCCATCTGTATACTCGTGTGATAACTATTGTTGTAAGAGAATTCAGCTAGAGGTAGGTGGGTATCCCAGTTACCTCCAAAGTCTATCACACATGCTCGTAACAAGTCTTCGAGCGTCTGTATCGTTCGCTCACTTTGGCCGTCAGTCTGAGGGTGGTAAGCAGTACTCATATCGAGTCGAGTACCCAATGCCTGTTGTAATGTTTGCCAAAAGCGAGAAGTGAATCGTGCATCTCTATCAGAGATAATGGATAGTGGCACACCATGCCGAGAAACAATCTCTTTAATATAGATCTTAGCTAGTTTCTCCATTCCATCCGTTTCCTTGATAGCGAGGAAGTGGGCTGATTTCGTCAATCGATCGACAATCACCCATATGGCATTTGCTCCAGACGCCGTTCTAGGTAACTTCGTAATGAAGTCCATTGTTATTTGCTCCCATTTCCACTTGGGCAGTTCAGGTTGTTGCAAAAGTCCAGACGGCTTTTGGTATTCCACCTTTACCTTCGAGCAAGTTAAGCATTTGCTAACGTAGGTGGCAATGTCACGTTTCATTCCAGGCCACCAGTAGAAGCCTTTCAAGTCATGGTACATCTTGTCTGCACCAGGATGTATTGAGTAATTGGACTTATGTGCCTCGTCCAAAATCAGCTTGCGTAACTCATCTACGCATGGTACCCAAATTCGATTCATGAAGTATAACACTCCGTTGTCCTTTTTCTCGAGTTGTTTTTCCATCCCTTTCAAGGATTCATCCTTAAGGCGTTCGGATGTGAAAGCAGTTTCTTGTGCATCGCGAATTTGAGTAATGAGGTTCGAGTGGATTGTCAATCCCAAAGCTCGAACTCTTCGAGGTTTGATTCGTTCCTTACGACTCAGGGAATCTGCTACTACGTTAGCTTTACCCGGGTGATACTTTATTTCACAGTCGTAATCGTTAAGTAATTCGACCCAACGTCGTTGTCTCATGTTAAGTTCTTTCTGATCGAATATATGTTGTAGGCTTTTATGATCGGTGAAGATCGTACACTTTGTACCGTATAGGTAGTGTCTCCAGATCTTTAGTGCAAAAACAACGGCTCCCAATTCCAAATCATGAGTCGTATAGTTTTTCTCATGCACTTTTAGTTGTCGTGATGCATAAGCAATGACCTTTTCATTTTGCATCAGTACGCAACCTAATCCCTGATGCGAAGCATCACAGTAAACAACAAAGTTGTCTACTCCTTCAGGTAGGGATAGTATGGGTGCGCTGCTTAGTTTCTGTTTCAATATTTGGAATGCCTTCTCTTGTTTCTCATTCCACTCAAATTTCTTGTCTTTTTGAGTTAATGTGGTAAGTGGCTGAGCTATCTTTGAAAAGTTTGCGATGAATCGCCTGTAATAGCCAGCTAGACCAAGAAATTGTCGTACTTCCGTTGGGGTTTTCGGTGCTTCCCAGTTGTTGATTGCCTCAATTTTGGATGGGTCTACATGAATTCCCTTGTCATTTATCACATGACCAAGGAATTGAACCTCTCGTATCCAAAATTCGCACTTAGAGAACTTTGCATAAAGCTTCTCTTTTTGTAGTAGTTCGAGAACAAGCTTCAGATGTTGCTCGTGATCCTCTTTCGATCGTGAGTATACCAAGATGTCGTCAATAAACACAATGACGAATTTATCCAAATAGGGTTTGCATACTCTGTTCATCAAATCCATGAATACTGCTGGTGCGTTGGTCAGCCCAAAAGGCATGACTAGGAACTCGTAATGACCATATCGAGTCCTAAACGCAGTTTTTGGTACATCCTCTTCTCGTACCTTGAGTTGGTGGTAACCAGATCGTAGGTCAATCTTTGAATAATAACTCGACCCTTGCAATTGATCAAACAGATCGTCAATGCGTGGTAACGGGTATCTGTTCTTGATAGTTACCTTGTTTAGTTCTCGATAATCGATGCACATCCGCATAGATCCATCCTTTTTCTTGACAAATAGGACCGGAGCTCCCCAAGGTGAAAAGCTCGGACGGATGAATCCCAAATCTAGAAGTTCCTGCAGTTGTGTGGATAGTTCTTGCATTTCCGAGGGAGCTAGACGATAAGGTGCACGTGCGATAGGTGCGGCTCCTGGCACCAGGTCAATATGAAACTCCACTTGTCGTGGGGGTGGCAATCCCGGCAACTCATCAGGGAACACTCCTGGATAGTCGCGTACAATGGGCACATCGTCTATACGTCGCTCCTCAGTTTTCTTTTCTACAATGTGTGCCAAAAATGCTTGGTACCCCTTTCGGAGATACTTACTGGCCTTCAAGCATGAAATCATTTTTGTAGCACTTTTTCGTTTCTCACCTTGAACCACAAGTGTTTCTCCTGTCGGTAACGGTAAGCGAACCATCTTATCATGACATATGATCTCAGCGCGGTTCTTAGATAACCAATCCATACCGACTACAACGTCAAAACTTCCCAACTTAACCGGTAGTAAGTCTATTTCGAAGAGATGACCTTCTAACTCCAAGGTACATCCCGGTACTATTTCTCCTGATTCGATCAACTCACCATCGGCTAATTCTATGGTATACTTGTTGTCTAACTTACGGGATTCAAGTTCTAATAGTGGTCTAAACTCAATAGACACAAAACTTAAATCAGCACCCGAATCAATTAACACAGAGGCATAATGATTGTTGACAGGAAACGTACCAGTGACGGTGTTAGGGTCCTGGCGTGCCTCTTGTGCTCCAATCACAAATGCCCTTCCTTGAGCTGGTTGATTGTTGATATTGTTGGCTCGGTTATTGTTGTTACCGCGATTGTTGTTGTTGTTGCGGTTTTGGTTGTTGTTGTTGAGCTTAGGGCATCGGTTGCGGTAGTGCCCCTGCTCACCACATTCAAAACATCCCTGGTTTTGACGTTCAGTGTTTGCCCGTGGGGGAGGGTTAGTTTTGCATTCTCGGGTTCTATGTCCCCATGCCCTACAGTTTCCACAATACCCACACCCTCCTTCGTGGTGTCGGTTGCACTTATCACATTTGGGTTTGTTACCCAAATATGGTTTCGATTCGGTGGTAGTGGCAACATATGCTTTCGCATTTCCAGAAGATTTCTTGTTCTGCTGACCCTGACGGTCAGCACCACTACCGTTCCACTTTCGCTTTGCACCACCAGAACTACTAACATCAGTACTGTTCGGTTCACTTTTTCCCGACACAGCTTTCTTAGTCAGATTTCCCATCCTGACTGCCTCATCGGTCAAACTTTGTGCTAGAGTAACAGCACTCCTGAAAGTGTCCGGTTTAGATGACGTCACCAGACTGCGGATTTGTGGTACTAGACCGAATATGTAGCGCTCAATACGCTTATACTCGGGTGTCACCATATGTGGCACTAGACGTGCAAGCTCCTGAAACTTAGTGGTGTACCCAGCAATATCGGCACCAATCATGGTGATGTTCCACAACTCTGTTTCTATTTTCTGCATCTCACTGCGAGGGCAGAATTCTTCCAACATCAAATTCTTAAATGTTTCCCATGACATTGAATAAGCAGCTGGTCGAACAAGTGATTGAATCTGACTGTTCCACCATGTGAGCGCTTTGTCAGCCAAAGTGCAAGTAGCATACTTCACCATACAGTCAGGTGCACAGTCACTAATGTCCAATACTGATTCAGTTTTCTCTATCCAATGAATCATACCAATTGCACCCTCGGTGCCCCGAAAAGAAATCGGCTTACAAGCCTGAAATGTTTTGTATGAACACCCTTTGCGAGCATTCACGGTTGTCTCAGTATTAACAGGGGTAGATCCACTGTTGTTAGCTCCAGGTTCACGACTACGGCTTGCCTCATATTCAGCAATACCTTCAGCTATTCTTCGTGCGATCATTTGTTCAGTGGTTTCGGTGGGTGGTGGTGGTGGAGGCGTAGTCGTCTTTTGACTTGTTCTAGTGACTCGTCGTTTGGGAGGCATGATTCAGCTCTGCGATGAATAAAATGCAGAGTGTTAATGTTGAGATATTGAATGTGAATAGATCAAAGATTCACATTTGATAGAAATGAATGACATGAAAAGATGAATGAATAGAATTTTACAACACGTGCCATACAACTTTGAAACACCCACATGTACCTAGCATAATATAATTACGTTGGCCAGGCGTCATTATATAATGTCCAATACATATTTCTTTTCATTGTCGTTTAACACTGTAAATTTCAGAGGTTCTCAAGAATAATCGATCATCAAGCTGTAAAATGTTTCAGGGTTTACAAGAGTTGGTCACAAAGTGTCGATAAAGTATAGGTTTAATCACAAGTCGACAGTTGTAAGAGGAAATAACATGGTTGATAATAAGCATAATGAATACGAGACGTAAACCAAGCATACATTATATATTAGAGATCAAAACGCTGTTACATGAGTTTAGTACAAAATGAGATGGGATTTCTAATATATCCATCGATGGTTAGCGTTATACAAAAGATGATGGGTTTCCTATACATATACCCATTCTACTAACAAAGTTCCATCCAACATACAGCTAGTCCATAATTAATACATACATATATTTCCCCAAAAGTAATAGTCTAATATGGTGTAGGCACAACCGCCATACACAGGCCTAACGGAACCATGGTAAATACATCCTAACCGCAACCATCACTGCTGCAGCCATCACACAAACACTAGCTACAATCTCTGACACCCTAGCACGCCTCTCTAAAGCTGCAACGCGTGCACGGGTGGATGCTAGACTCTGCCAGTCTGTCAGACGGTGAGTCTCCACAAAATCCATCCTCTGATGGAGCATAGCCATATCCATGTCAGTGCGGGAGGCATCACTCAGTAGCTCCATCAAATCTCTGCTCCTGTTAGATGATATCCTAAACATGGTGTGGATCACAGCCACAAGGGTAGGCACAGTGAGCTCCAGAGGCTCACCAGTGAGATATGCAGATGGTGGTGAGTGGGAGGACTCTCCAATCTCAAAGGTCGAGGGAATACCCTCTAGTGATCTCCACTCTCTCAATACTCGAGGCATCCAGTCCAGATGAGAAGGTCGGAGCCTCTTCAGTGGCGGCTCGACAACTGGAACCTCAGACTCAGTCACTGGCGCCTTATCGCGCGGCGCGAGTGGTCCCCTGGGAAAATCCCGAACACAGATCCTAGCTGTCATCCGAGGTACAGGCACACGAGAGGTACTCGCAACAGGTGGTGTAGGGGTAGGAGTGACCACAGGTGCGGTCGGAGGTGGTACTAAGTAAGCATCACTAGTGTCATCAGACATAGCTCTCACATGAACTGATGACTCATCCCCTACTGTAATCGCGGGACCCTCAAAAGTAGCCTCGGTCGGCTCTTCATCCGAAGCGTAAACATGGTAATGTGATTGACTAGACGTACTGTGACAAAAGAAATTGAGTGTGGCGTGTCAGTCGTATGTTAGTTGTATGCAAAGTATGTATGCATGAATGCACAAATGTTCTAGCCAAGGCTATAGTCTAGGTCTCTAAGGTTTTCAGTCACCTAAAGACTTCTAGTTCGCTATAACCAATGGCTCTGATACCAAGTCTGTCACACCCCGCCAAACGGTAATTACAGTTACGTAGAGTGATTTGCGGAAGCTTAGTGACGTGGCGGGGGTGCGAGCAGTAATAACAACCAACAGTTACATACATACTCAGAGCATATGATTATCGCAGAACGAATATAGATTAAGATGCCAGTAGTTAAAGTTTTACAAAAGGTTACCACTTGAAAAGTGGTATCAGTAATAGTAGTAGTTGAAATCAGTATTTCATAAAATACATAATATCAAAAGTAGATTTCATAGGTATGACTGCAATAATTGCAGTTATACAGAGGAAATCCAAGTGTCCCAAAAGTAGTGGCATCCTAACAAGTCCAGGGTAGTCCGTCCTGATAATGCATGCAGATCTTACTTACGTTGCTAATTCCCTGAAAAACATAGAGTAAAACGTCAACAAAATTGTTGAGTGAATTCACAAGTTTGTTTGTTATGTAGTAAACACAAGTTAATCATTTAAGAATAACATTTCCAAATAGTGTTGTTTGTCAAGTAGGAAACACAAGTTATTAACAAATAACATTTCCCCAAATCAGTTGTAGTGGTAGTAGGAAACACAAGTTATTAACAAATAACATTTCCCAAATCAGTTATCAGTAGGAAACACAAGTTATTAACAAATAACATTTCCCAAATCAGTTATCAGTAGGAAACACAAGTTAACCTAAATAAAGATTAACATTTCCAAATCAGTGTACGTAGGAAATCCTTTCCTAATCATTAGTTTAGTGGGAATATTTAGACGGTGATCCCTCGAAAGGTGAGCTAAACCTGTCGAGTAAGGTAACCCGATCTAACCCTATAACCAAACCACAACCCTAATCTGTTGTTGTTTGCCATGCTGGACAATTAAGTATACGCTCCCAAATCCGTAGGAGGGTCGTCACGGCGATAGTACTATCCGTATACTCAGTGGCTAGAGTCACCTAGCTAATGGTTATAGTCTGTAGCCATAAGGTCTTTTATGCACTACATCGTTCAGCCTAGATCCGTACCAAGATTCGTTGCCTAAATTCCCAAAATAGTTATGAAAAACATTTCATAAAACATAGTTCAAATAGTTTTGTGAAATACCCTTTCACAAATAGTTCAAGTATGAAGTACCCCTTCATAAAACACAGTTCAAATAGTTGTGTGAAATACCCTTTCACAAACAGTTCAAGTATGAAGTACCCCTTCATAAAACACAGTTCAAACAAATACATACAGTATTTAAAGCAGTTGTCGCATGTGATTATACATACGATTTCTATGTTTTCCACCCCGAGTTTTAAAACATTAAAACACTTAAAAAGGGGTTTGTGAACTCACTGTAGGTGCTCGGATGTGAATGCTAGCGAGATAAGATAGCGTAGCCCAAACGTAGTCAACCTATACACAATAATGTATTAACTATAAGTACTTTATTTACTTACGTTAATAATTTGTTTGTTTAAAGAAATTATCAATTTCTTAAGTTTGTGTATGTCGTTGATGATTGTTGTTTGAAAATAAATAATATTTTCCCAAGTTATGTTTGTTTGTCGAATCGTCCAAAATGTGTAAGCATATATACATATATACTTATATAGTTGCATATATATATTCTCGCATATATATATTATTGTTCGTACGCATTAAATAAGTCCAATGTCCGTAATCATAGTTTGTCTCGTTTTATAGTGTCATTTAACAATTTATCATGTCTCGTATATGTCTTGTACAATTGTAGTCGTTAACGGAATTGCTTTGTGTTTTAAGTTAAAAGTCAAGTTGTTGACCAGACACGGGAATCTGCCGGATTTAAAAGAATCCGCCGGATTTAAGTCAAAAATCGGAATACGCCGGATTCGAGTGAATCCGCCGTATTCAATCAAGTTCGGGGGAATCCGCCGGATTAAATCGAATACGCCGGATTCGTGTGTGTTCATCAGATAGTTCGTGTGAAGCTTTGGAATACGCCGGATTCATTTGAATCCGCCGTATTCACCCGTGTCTTTTACTCGTTCATCGTTTTAGCCGAAGGTTTGTGTGCGGGTCAAAGGTGGGAATACGCCGTATTCGAAGGAATACGCCGTATTCGACTGGTTTAGTAATGGAAATCCGCCGTATTCCCGTGAATACGCCGGATTCATCTGAGCTTCGGCTGGGAATCCGCCGGATTCGCTTGAATCCGCCGGATTCAAAGGTTTCGCAGGTTCTGTTTGTTACAGAGCATATATATGCTCGATCTTTCAGCTTCAAATCATTTGTACATCAAACCCAAACGTTTATACTATCAATATATAGCATTTTAACAACTTATTACATCATTATAACATGTTTTCATTTGTTGATTCTTGGTTTATAGTTTTGGTTTTTAAAAACCCATTTCAAGAATCAATCATCAATCATTCATATTTGTTGTTTATATACATATATTGTGATGTTTAAACATGTTATATAACGATTTTAAGCAAGAAAATCAAGTTAGAGAGTTTTCTTACCAAATGCAAATGATGAGGATGATGATGAAGTGAACGATGATGGTGATGATGATGATAAAGCTTTCTGATCTTGTTGTTTTACTGCCTTTTGCTGCTCCTGATCTTGTTTAAACTTTAGAGAGAAAAGAAATTATGGTGAATTATGTGTGTGTGTGTATTCTGCCGATTGATCACAGAAGAATGGGAGGGAGTATGTTTAAACATCAATCTGTCTCCCTCAATTATTTGAGTTTGGTGGCAGGGTATTGTACTACAATTTCGAGTACGGGTATAATTATAGCAATATAAAATATAACATTTTATATTTTTGTATTGTAGATGCTCTCCTGGTTCGTAATATGTTTTCAGAATAATGAGGTTATCATTATTTTTGATAGTTGTACATTTTTGTACATTTTACTGCGCGCAGTTAATTGAGCGCAAATTTTTCAGTAAATTTAGGATTTCATATTTTGAAGTAATGTTCTAACTTCTTCCAAACGAACGAGAAAATTTGTATTTTTATGATTCGACGTCGTATGCGCGTTTTAGAATTGTTTCTGTTCGTGTTATAATACGTTTTATGTTAAACGTATATTTGAACCACTTTATCTATACGTTATAGATATATAAACACTCGTAATTAATAATCGAATTATTAATTATATATTTTGTCACCGACTTTCGTTATTTATTTTGTCGCATTCATTCGGACGCGTATTCGGTAACTTTTCAGCTAAAAATCGCGTAATTTTATAAATTACAATTTATGTAATACTTCATGTATTATTGTTTTGGGCTCGCTAGACTCACATCACATCAAAAGTTTATGTTAACACAATCGTAGGGAATTAGCGTAAGAAATGCATGTAATTAAGTATAATTATATACCTAATTTGGAGGAGTGTCACAAATACCTTCAACTACATCATCATATATTTATTGCATACAATCATCAAAGTGATTGTAAAAGCTCCTCGAAAGGTATCCATGTTTTTTCAGTTAGATTTGAAGGTTAGTGCTGTGTCATGCCTGTGTTTTTAATTGTGGGCTGAATTCTTATACAGTATTCTTTGCTTACATTGTAAAATATTCAATGAACCGAAGTTGTGCAGGCTGAATGTCTTCGAGAGAAGGCATTGAAAGAACACATGCTATTTTGTGTACCCGAAAATCTGCAATGGCATGACTTGCAATATCCGACTACTTTCCAGGCTTCAAGCTTTGAGTACCCTGTGGGTAGCTAGGCCACAAACTCAACATGATATATGAAGAATTCATCCTTTTATGCTTTATATTATGTATGTTTTTCAGATTGAAAGTTTACTCTTTGCTTAAAGTGTTATGCAATATTATGTTATGTTGGTTAAAATAGATTGATTAGCCCGCAAATTTTGCGGGTTATAATCTAGTTTTATTTGTTTGAAGATAGAAAAACCACCATCATTTTTCGTTGAACCACGAAGTTTATCAATAGGTCAGATCTCTAAATGATCCAATAATGTCTAAGATCCAAATAATGGAAACGAATCCACAACTTTAGTTAATGGATCGTGATTCAGCCCAAGATCCAACCATTCATTTGGAACCGGGCCGGCCCATAGAGTCCCTTATCTTCTAATCGCTATAATAGTTAAGTTTCAATTAGCTAAGGTTGTTATATGTTGACTAGTGATCTATTATAAAGTTGTGGACATGTATATATACAAATCTTAGTAAATTTTTGTTTATATGTTTATTAAAAGTGTGGTGATATTGGTGATGCAGATCAAGTATTTGCTAAAAAGTTTAGAAGAGATGTACAAACTTCTTGCATACGTTGATAACTGGCAATGCTTACCGGCTCATACACCCGCCCCGAGGATAATATGTTGAAGGTATGTTGAGCATACGCTGCAGATTGATCCAACGGCGCCCGCTAAAAAGAGTTGTTACCCCCAATTTTAAAAACATGATCAATTTCTTGCAAAGTCCTCTCATTTGGAATCAAGTAGGCACTGCACATAAAGATTACCTCAAAGTTGAAGCAGATGGGGATTGAACTTAACTCTTCTTTAGAGTATTAAGATTTATGAAATATATATATATATATATATATATATATATATATATATATATATATATATATATATATATATATATATATCTTGACATGCTATGGTCGTCGTTCAATTTAACCATGTTCATTAAAAAAAAAGTCTATATTAGTCTTTATATGTGTGGGTCAAAGTCAAACAGTCAACGGCAGCTAACAACATCACTTCACCACTCTTCGAGGCGGTTTCAACTAGGGTTGTTCACAGTTCGGATAAAATCGGATTATCCAATTGGATAACTCGGATCGGACCATATGGTTTGGATAATTTGATTTTTGGATCGGCTCGGATCAAAACCAAACTTATTATTTTGGATCACGGATTAGTTTTGGTTTGTAAATTACAAACCGGATTATCCAAAAAAACCAAATAACAAATAAATATGTAATTTTCAAACATTATACATATAGATGGATATACAAAATAGTTTACTAAATTATTAATATTCTATAAATATATACAAATATAATAGGTAGTTTATAGTTTGCAAAATTGTTTACTTATATATGTAGGTAATTTATAGTTTCGTTTTACATTTTACTTTTATCTTACACACATGCATATGTACTGGGAGGTGCAAATGAGAACCATCTATTTTTTATAATTTTATTATAATATCTAACATATTTTTAGTAGATATTAAATTATTTATGTATGTGTTTGGATATCCAAATAATAATTCGGATGGATTGGTTCGGTTTTCGAATTTGTTTGGACGGATTGGATTCATATTTTCGAAACCATAATCCATTTGAATTTATGTATACGGATCGGTTTTGAACCAATCCATCCATTTGAACACCCTTAGTTTCAACCAAGGCCATGATTTAACAAAAAGCATCCAAATCACAGCTTAAAATTCAAACAAATCCAAATCTTAACACTAACAGTAACAACAAAAATAAAATATAAAAAACAATCATTTAAAGTTTTATAATTTTTATTGATGATTTGTCATTTGTCCTTTACACAAACCATATTTGTACTTTTAATAAGATATTATTCCGTCACTATTATTATCATCATCAGAATAAATTTATTATTAAACAAACATGGGATGAGCAGCTAACACCTAAGAGCACAAGGAGCGCTCGATTGAGTTTCAGTGTTTTCGTCAGTGTTATCGAAAACACTGAACGAGAACACTGAAACAGAAAAGTGAGTAGTGGTTAACATTGAGTTTCAGTGTTTTCGTCAGTGTTCTCGTAATTATTTTATTATTATTATTTTTTTGTTTAAACAAATTTAATACAATAAAATAATACAAAACAAAAATAAATAACATTGAATTAAAAAGTACTTTCATACAATAATTAAAATTCCTACAAATACATAATTAAAAGACAATAAATTTAAAAGACAATAATTCCTAAAAATATATAATCCGGAGACAATTATTTTAAAGAGATAACAATAAACTACAGAGTATTCTCCCAAATATGTTCCACAAGATCGGCTCGGAGGTTGTTGTGGACGTCTCTATCGCGTAGTTCCTTATTGTTTTGCCTTTGTGTGTCACATCTCTCGATCCAAGTCGTTTGCATATTGCGAACAGGAACATAATACTCTTCGTTTTCGGCAATATTAAACCCTTGGTCTTCTTGGATCATATTATGCAACAATATGCATGTATACATTATTCGCTTAATATGGTTGACCTTATAAGCTCGTGCCGGTTGTTGTAGTATATGCCATCGTCCTTGAAGCACACCAAAGGCCCTTTCAACATCCTTTCGTGCACCCGCTTGTTTTCTGGTAAACTTGACTCTCTTGGGATCTACTTCACTTGAATACCCTTTAACAAACGTTGCCCAACCTGGATATATCCCATCAGCAAGATAGTACCCATTTTTGTACTCAACCCCATTTACCATAAAAGCTTGTTCTGGAGCAGTGCCGTTGAGCATATCATCAAACAAAGGAGAAGAATTAAGAACATTTAGGTCGTTGTTAGCCCCTGCAACACCAAAGTATGCATGCCAAATCCACATGTCATACGAGGTGACGACTTCAAGCATGATAGTAGGATAGCCGTGGTCACCTCGTGTATATTGCCCTTTCCATGCGTTAGGGCACATGGACCATGCCCAATGCATACAATCAATACTACCAAGCATGCCCGGAAAACCATGCTTGCTACCATGTCTCTCGTACAACCGTTGAATGTCATCGGCCGTTGGTTTTCGCATGTAAACATTTGCATATATATCAATCATGCACTTTGTAAAATTAATCAAACATTCGCGAGAAGTTCTTTCCGCCATTTGTAAGTATCCGTCAAAGGCATCCGGTGACGTACCGTATGCCAATTGACGTAAGGCGGAAGTGACTTTTTGGATGGTGGTAAATCCCATTTTACCGCGGCCATCTACTTTTTGACGAAAATAATCAACATAATCCGGAATTTGAGTAGTATAGTAATTAGATATACCTTCTACTATTCGAAAATAATAGACGTTTGCTCATACGAAAACGACGCTTGAAATACTCGGCCGGGTACTTTGCGTTGTCAATAAAGTAATCGTTCATTAAAGCATCGTTTGCCGTAAACCGATCACGAGGAATGTAACGACGCTTTAAACCACTTTGGTTGGACGATTCGCGCTCTTCACGGGGGACTACAACTTGGTTATGATATTGATGAAGAATTGTTAAAATTTCAACATCCTCGTCGGTAGAAGGTGAATCGTAAAATTCCGAATCACTCATTTTGTATTTTGTATGAGAAAATGAAAGAAAATGGATGAAAGGTGTGAAAAAAATGTATAGAATGGAGTAGTATTTATAGAAGAGAAAGAGAAAGGAAAAAGAAAAAAAAAACTTTTTTTTTTAAAAACTAGCCGTTCAAACGGTCAAATTTTTTTTTTTTTAAAATCTATCCGTTGGAAGAAAAAAAAAACTTTGAAAACCGGCGTTTCAAACAAAACCTTGGACGAAAACGCCGACCGAGAACGTCGGGTCGGAGTGCCGAACGCCGAGTCCTCGGCGTTTTCGATCGAAAACGGCGACAAATATGAAGGTGCTCCGAGTGCTCTAAGTTTGAATGGTTTATATTTAATTATTTATAGGCTTAACTTTTTATGTGCAATCATTTATATTGACATTACAGCGTGTATCGAATTATTTGAGCTTTTATCGTGTGTAATAAACTTTGTTGTTTTTTGCTAATGTATGTATATTTGGTGCTTTAACATGCATGTCAGCTCTAGCTATATAAGGTGATATGTGTCATCATTACAAGTTCACACGTCACCAAAATATGTGTAGTAAGACAACTGAAAGTTCATTACACATACTGTAAATCGAGTACTTTATTACATACTATCAATGTTAGAGTATAAAACAAAATACACTTAGATATAATTGTATTTTGGGCCACTTTCATATATATATATATATATATATATATATATATATATATATATATATATATATATATATATATATATGTATAGTGGGAGGATCCAGGGGGAAGCACTTTTTTTGGGGGAAGTAGGGAAGTGTAATATTCATCACGGAGCATTTTAACTTCGTCAATACATTTGTCGAAAAGTAAAAAGTGAAAATTAATTAATGTTGATCAAAATGGATGCTATGAATGTTAAGCTTCCATGATAAATTCTTTTTGTAAGCTATAACATTAATTGATAAATTTTAAATCCCAAATCGTTAATGTTCGTCGTGGTGAATGTTAACTTAACATTCATCACGATGAATGTTAAAAGAAAATTAATGTTATTTTTTAACATTCTTCGTCATGAATGTTAAGTTAACATTCACCACGATGAATATTAACGTTTTATTGAATAAATATTCATAAAATAATATTATGACTTAAAATTGACTTTCATCTGTTAATATATTCTTTATAGCATCGATCTTGATTACTATATACGAGTAAATTTAATTTTATCTTTGATATTTGTATTGGCAAAGTTAAGATGCTCCGTGATGAATATTACACTTCCCTACTTCCCCCCAAAAATTGCTTCCTCTTGATCATTCCCCTATATATATATATATATATATATATATATATATATGCTCTCTTGTCCTATAATAAGTGTCCACAACCAAATTATACAAATTTTAACAAAAAAACATAACCATTGTATAACAAGAAGATTATAGTATTAACATTACTTTTTGCACAATCGTTTATTAATCCATTTTGTAAAAAAAATAGACTATTAGTAAATTGGTAAAGTTAATATATTACTTTTGAAAGTAAATACATATTACACAACAAAATAAAATTAAAATGTGAACACTTAGTCCGTGACGGATGAAATATATATAAAAATACTAGAATAATATCCGCGCAATGTGGCGGATAATACTCTTCTTCAATGATCTAATGAATCATAATTAACTTAAGTTTGTTTGAGGTGCGCAAAAATTTAGCAATATAATATTTGAAAATTCAAGGCAATAACATGAGAAAGAAAAATGATTGGTAGACCTAATTATACAAGTCTAAATTCAGACCTACAAATGTGATTGGTAGATGTGAAAAATTGATCGGGTGAGATTAAGAGAGAGAAAATAATCAACCAATGAGATAATTAGGTCTATTTTAGGTCCAATGTATTTAAGCATGTATAGTACTACTCTATCAAAAGGATAAGATTGTCATTTTTATTGTCCTCATATTAGTTAGTTATCAAGTTGTACTTAAAGTTTGAAACTTTGAAAGTCGTTGTGAAGTCAAAGAAAAACAGGGACAGAAGAAGCACGTTTAGGAATAGGAAATTTGGACTCATGATTAGTTGGTAAATATGTTTTTCTTTTATTGAATTATTGAATGAGCCAAAATGTGTTTTGTTGGGACGTTCTTATTGCAGCAAAACGTACACACGAATTTTTGAAATAGTTAAACTCTATTGGTTGATTCATTTTGATAGTCGCCATTCGCCAAATAAGACTTATATATATTCCAAGCTTGAAAAGTCCTATAAATCATAGTTCACTTTACAAATAACGTAGGAAAGACACACAAATAACTAATTGTACTGCTCGGATGGCGGTTACATAGACATAGCCTGTATCAAGTAACATAAATATTCTTGATTACACTTTATGTTTACCACACAATTCGTCTTAATTCTTAAACTAATTGAACTCACTACAAGTCGTTGATTTGTAATAAAATGTCTTAAAATCTGTCAATTCAATTAACTTTGTTGAACAAACAATCAGTCTAAATGCATAAATAATAATCGAATTGTGACACCCATCACTTTATTTACTATAAATCTCATTATTTAATAGCGTACAAGGTGGGGCGGAGTCCCAATTAATATAATTGGACTCGTGGGATAGGACAAATTACATTAATTAAAGACAATCGCATTTATTACAACTTATCTTAACTTAAATGTACAACTTTACATCATCAATAGTTCCTACTACTACTTAGACCACTTACTATGGTAAACTCCAACTGACGCATCAGTTGGAGCCACATCAGCGCCACGTCAGCTTTTTTCAAAACTAACACAAACTAACATCCACTGCCTATAGTGAACATCAGTTAACATCACTTCTCTTTTTTTGGGACCCACACACTAATTTCTTTATTTTATTTAATATACGAACATATTTATTAAAATTAAAAACATTACATTAAATAAAAATAAAACATTACAAATCCTAAAAAAAAAAATACATTTATTGAAAATAAAAAAGACAACTAGTAGTCTACTCCGAATCCTCCGAACCCACTTCGTCTTCATTTTCGTTGTCGTCTTCGTCCGAATCGTTGACTTGCACCGAACCCGAATCCGCTTCGCGACTGAAAACCTTCTAATAATCATTCTCATAATTATCGACCATGCTTTTTCGCACCTCCTCGAGCATCCTTTTTTCCTTGCCTTTAAGCCCCTTGGGTATTTTTTTGTATAACATTTTCCACGATTTTAAAATAGTTTTTTTGACTGAATTTTTGTCGATCGTGGCCAATGTTTCTTTTTGTGCTTCCGCGGCTTCTATGGTGGTGGAGTTTGTTGGAATGTTGGTGGAGGTTGTTGGAATGGTGGTGGAGGTTGTTGGAATGGTTGATAATTACCATAGTGTTGGTAATTGTGGTAACCTTTAAAATAGCTTGAGGTTATTTGCGTATTGTGTAAACCCGGGTGGTTGACTTGGTGAAGAGTTGCTCGATTGAGCGGAAGACGTGGCCGTTGGTGAAGTTGGATTATGACTCGGATTCGGTATGGGATTGTTTATTAAATTGTTCCACATATCTTCACCGGTTGATTGATTGCGTCTCATTTTTGTGAAGTAGAATTTGATGTAATTTGTGTATGAATGTTGTATTTGGAGGGGTGTAAATTTGCGAAGTGAATGGGTTAAAAATTATGAAGTAAAGGTGTGTGTATATATAGTGTTAAATTGAGTGAAAAGTTGGATATATATATTTTTTTGCTTCTGTCTTCGTACCCCCCAATGGATCATTCATTTAATTTTTTTTATGCCGTTACAACTAACCGACGCGGGCCCCAGCTTTTTTGGTTTTCCTTCGGTTTGGCGATGATATTTACCGACGGGGCGGAACCGATGGCCCGTGCCTAGGGCGTCGGTTCTGTCACTTGTACCGACGCACGATACCGACGTTGCATAGTGAGGGGTCTTATAAACATTCTCTTTCTCGCTAGTTAATCCTTCTTTAGTAACCTGAATAGTAAAATGTAAGACTAAGCGACAACGCCCCGCAAGTTTTATACACAAGGGTGGGGATATTTTATGCAAGTAGGTGATAGGAGTTTATTGAATAATAGACATTTTAAAAGATACAGTAGATCATGAACTGAAATATGGAGTTAAATGAGTACAAAGATAAATCCAAGTAAGTCTTAATGCCTGAAATTTTATTTAAAAAGGATTCATTTGAAACTTTCCTTTAAAAATTTCCTTGATCATTACGAGTGTGTTTGTATAGAGCATCCCTTAATAATTACTCGTCGCCCTAATTTAATAGGGACAGACTCATTAATCGTCGGCCTAATTTAATAGGTACAGACTCATTAGGCATCTTTGAACATCGGCATTCTAATTTAATAGAACTCATCATTCATAACATTGTAACTTTAACTATGCATGCTCAAACGTTCGGACTATCAATGAATAGTAAGATGCATAATAAATGTTATAGCTCAAGATTATTATGAATTACTGGAACACAATGAATATACATAGCATAACTTTAGCTCATGGCAATAATAAAGTGAAACATGATTGATCCAGCATAATGAAATGAACATAAGGCTCAAAGTAGAAGCATATAGAAACTTACCAAGATCTGAAACGATAAGTATTGAACTATTAACGAACTTGATTCCATCTCTATTTTGTAAACATGGTAAATAGCGATTCACTAGGTATGAGAATTATACCGTAGCTTAATTCAAGGAATGATTGAATGTATAGATGGTAGGAACGAATTGTTTGGGATCTGTTGTATTATTTCCATATTGTACAATGTCTATATAATTAGAATGAAAGCCACAAGAGATGTGTGGAAAATTATTCCCTATTTCTTCTTGGTATCAGAGCCTGATCCTATAAGCTCCAGTTCCACCATCAAGCCCTCCTCTAAAATCACCGATTCATTGATCTCCCTCTGGAGCATCTCTATCATGTCTAACTTCATCAAATCTTCTACCATTGCCACCGCTATCACTTGCAAACTGACCCGCACCAATTTCTTGCTATGGAAGGCGCAAGTCGTTCCTATCTTATGAGGTGTCCAGCTTTTCGGATATGTCGACGGCACCACACCAATCCCTGCTGCCAAAGTGACAGTGGGAACTGGCACTGAAGCAAGGCAACAACCTAACCCTGAACATGATACATGGGTTGTCCAAGATCAAGCTATCATCGGTGGTCTCCTGTCCTCTATGACGGAGGAAGTTCTTTCTCAACTCACCCGCTGCACCGACACATCAAACCAGTTGTGGACATCTCTCCACACAATGTTCTCCGCTCAGCATCGCGGGAACTCTATTCAGATCCGCACACAACTCGCAAACACGAAGAAAGGTGACATGAGTGCATCAGAGTACTACCAAAAGATGACGAGTTTTGCTGATACTATGGCTAATATTGGCCATCCCATGACCGATGAAGAGGTGATTGGCTATATATTGGCTGGTCTAGGACCTGGTCACGGAGACCTTTTCACCGCCATCACTATACTAAGCAATCAACACGCGGTAACCCTACCGGAGTTTTACTCTTATCTGATTGCTCATGAAACCCAAATCAACTCCATAAGCAGCACGGTGGAGTTCTCCTCATCTGCCAACAGTGTCACACGCCAGGACTCAAATACCTCTCATCGCAACACCTCCAACAACAACCAGCGAAATAACTATCGCAACAATGGCAGCCGCAGTCGTGGTCACGGTCGTGGAAGGAACAACAGCGGCCCACGCTGCCAAGTGTGTGGTATCCCAGGCCACACTGCATTAAGTTGTCGAAACCGGTTCAATCACGCGTACCAGGCAGAGGAGTATCGAAGTGGTAATAGTGCCACCACAAGAGGTTATAACACCGAATTGAATTGGTATCTTGATACTGGTGCAACGGATCACCTAACAAGTGATCTTGATCGACTGTCCTTCCAGGAGCGCTACCATGGCAAGGATCAGGTGCAAGTAGCCAATGGAGCAGGTTTGCATATTTCTCATATTGGTCATTCTACAATTCCCGGTTTGGATAGATCTCTTATCCTTAAAAATGTCTTGCATGTTCCTAAAATTAATAAGCATCTCCTTTTTGCTTATAAACTTGTTAATGATAACAATGTCTTTATTGAACTTCATCCAAATGTTTTTTTTTTTGTTAAGGACAAGGCAACGAAGAAAACACTTCTACTCGGTAAAAGGAAAAGAGGTCTCTATCCGGTGCCTATCAATCGATCCTCCTCTACCACTCCTCATCATGCTTCATCCAGTGTTAAAGTGTCTTCATCACAATGGCATCGACGTCTTGGCCATCCTATTTCAACAATTGTTAGGTCTATTTTGAAATCAAATAAATTAGTTGTTCTTTTGATAACGAGTTATATGTTTGTGATGCATGTCAACGTGCAAAGAGTCATCAACTTCCTTATAATAATTCTGTTCATGTTACCACATCTCCACTTGAGCTTGTTCATACCGATGTTTGGGGACCTGCTCAAGTGTCTAGTGGAGGTTTTAAAAAATGATGTTAGTTTTTTGGATGATTATAGTCGCTATACTTGGATTTACCTTATCAAAAATAAATCTGATGTTGAACATATCTTTTATGATTTCCAAAAACATGTTGAACGTTTTCTGAATGCTAAAATTAGAGCTGTACAATCTGATTGGGGAGGAGATTACCACCGGCTCCATAAATATTTCCAGCGAACAGGTATTTCCCATTGGGTGTCATGTCCCCATACATCGCAACAAAATGGAATGGCTGAACGAAAACACCGTCACATTGTTGAAACAGGCTTGGCCCTCCTGGCACATTCCTCTCTTCCTCTTCGTTTTTGGGATGAAGCTTTTCTAACGGCCTGTTATCTCATAAATCGCATGCCTAGTCGTACACTAAATAATTCTACACCCATCACACGCCTACTCAACATAACCCCAAATTATTCTTTCCTTCGTACCTTTGGATGTGCATGCTGGCCAAGTCTTCGCAAATACAACTCTAATAAACTTGACTTCAGGTCTAAACTATGTGTCTTCCTAGGATATAGTTCAATGCACAAAGGGTACAGGTGTTTAGATAGAAGTACTGGTCGGATATACATATCACGGGATGTGATCTTTGATGAATCCCGATTCCCTTTTGCAACTCCATCATGTTCTGTTACTCCATCTACTATATCTACACCTGTTTCATTTCCAGAATCTGAACCGGCAATTATGAATGATCATATGAGAAATTATGACTTATCACTTTTGTTGTCTAACTCTTCTAATGCAGCTGCAGCACCATTAAGATCCGTTCCAATGCCTATGATCAATATCCAAGGCACACATGAACCTGCATCAGTACCTCTTGTGCAGGAGCCAGTCTCAATAGGTGTTGTGTCCCCGGTGCAAACCTCAACAGCTGAAGCACAAACAGAACCTGTTGTTGCAAGCGACACCATTACAATAATAGAACATGCTGCCCCGGTAGCTCCTGCTCCGCCCAGTATCACTACTCGTGCTCATGCTGGGAAATTCTTTCCCCGAAATTTCACAGATGGAACAGTTCAGTATAATTCAAACAAATGTGCTTTCTTTGCCGAACCTACCTCACATCATATGGCCCTCTCCGAGCCAGCATGGCGCAGTGCCATGGAGGCTGAGTTTGATGCACTCCAGAAGAATAACACATGGGTCCTCGTTCCACGACCGACTGGTGTTAATATAGTCGGTTCTAAGTGGGTCTTCAAACTAAAACAACACCCGGATGGATCCATCGATAAGCACAAGGCACGCCTGGTTGCTCGCGGTTTTACTCAGCAATATGGAGTAGATTATAAAGACACTTTCAGTCCAGTTGTGAAGCCTGCAACAGTTCGATTAGTTTCGTCCCTAGTAGTGTCCCGAGGATGGTCTCTTCGACAAATTGATGTAAACAATGCCTTCCTTCATGGTTTCTTGGATGAGGCAGTTTATATGCAACAACCTCCAGGATTTGAGGACCCTCAACGACCTAATCATGTGTGCAAACTCCAGAAGGCCCTCTATGGCCTAAAACAATCACCTCGTGCTTGGTTTTCTCGACTTACTGACAGATTGCATCAGCTTGGTTTTCAGTCTTCCAAGGCCGACACCTCTCTTTTCTTCTTCCATCATGGGGACATTACTATCTACATGCTCGTGTATGTGGATGATATTGTGATTGCCGGCTCCTCTCAAAAAGCTATTGATCAGTTGGTCTCGACCTTGTCTTCCTCTTTCCCGATCAAAGATCTCAGGCGCCTGACTTATTTCTTAGGGATTGAAGTCGTCTACAATTCAGGGGGAATCACCTTAAAGCAACACAAGTATGCATCTGATCTTCTTCGTCGTGCTAATATGGAGAATTGTAAGAGCGTCTCAACCCCCATGTCTGTTATGGACAAACTTGCTCGTGATCATGGAACAGCGCTTAATAATGATGATATTTTCAAATATAGAAGCATGGTTGGAGCTTTGCAGTATCTTACTTTAACACGTCCGCATATTTATTTTGCTGTTAACAAAGTATGCCAATAACTTTCAAAACCCACTGATGTACATTGGGAGGCGGTCAAACGCATCTTAAGATATGTAAAAGGCACCATAACTACAGGGCTAAGGGCTTTACATTCGAAAATCAAGCTCTACACTTTTAAGTGTGTTTACAGATGCAGATTGGGCAGGTTGCATAGATGATCGAAGGTCTACCGGAGGATTTGCAGTGTTCTTAGGCCCCAATCTGATTTCTCGGAGTTCACGCAAGCAGCCCACAGTGTCCCGGTCTAGCACAGAAGCTGAATACAAAGCCTTGGCTAATGGTACAGCTGAAACAATGTGGGTGCAGTCTTTACTTAAGGAATTGGGTGTGTATCAGCCGCGACCACCAGTACTATGGTGTGATAATTTGGGAGCTACCTACTTAACAGTAAATCCGGTATTTCATGCACGAACAAAACCCATAGAAGTAGATTTTCACTTCGTTAGAGAAAAGGTGGCAATGGGTGCACTTGACGTTCGTTTTATATCTTCTAATGACCAGGTAGCTGATGGGTTTACCAAGCCAGCAACTCGCAGCATGCTAGATCGTCTACGATACAATCTAAACCTTGTCACAGTTAAGATTGAGGGGGAATGTAAACATGGTAAATAGCGATTCACTAGGTATGAGAATTATACCGTAGCTTAATTCAAGGAATGATTGAATGTATAGATGGTAGGAACGAATTGTTTGGGATCTGTTGTATTATTTCCATATTGTACAATGTCTATATAATTAGAATGAAAGCCACAAGAGATGTGTGGAAAATTATTCCCTATTTCTTCTAATTCTTAACTTTGTTTATATTTGATTATAGAGAGGATGTTATATTTCATATGCTTTTCATTCATAGTTTCCTGTTATTTATTCAAAAGGTTTTGACATCGGTCATGAGTCCATACTATTATCTGTTTGTTTTATAATTAAAATTTTTAAAACCAATGTCTTCCTATTATCGAGTTATTGTGGCCCACTAGAAAGTCACTCTCCTTTTGTTTGTATCTAGTTTATCGTTGACACCTTATCCTCTTCACATGCATACTACAACTTTATTATTTGTCTTTATTATTATTTAATATGTATTTTATATGATCGTATTGCATAATGTTATTAAGTAACGTGTGTGACACTCCTCAAAAACTGGTGAAAGATTAAAGTGAATCAAGATGCCACGTGGTAATTTTAGAGACATATCAACGTGATATGATAATTTTTACACCTGATCAACGTAATAATCGTCACGTGATATTGTGTGGACCTATGGGAGTCACGTGCTATCAAGAGTGATTCTAAACGTGTGTGGTGAGAAAAGAAAACTAGTGAACATGCATATATTTCTGTACAATCATCTCATGCATTTTTACACTAATTCCCTAAATTGAAAACCAAACTTCTTTTAAACTGAGGTAAGTCTAGCACAAGCCCACAAACGCATATTTTAAATGCACACTATTTTAAATGCATGATTTGCATTACATTTACGTAATTATTTAGAATTACGCAAAACTATCGGACAATTCCGACAACTACGAACGTTGGTGACAAAACTTTTATAAATAACTCGCAACTATTTTAGTAGTTATTTATTTATTATTATTATGCTAGGGTATCGCATAACGGTACGGAAAAATTGAAATAAAACGAACGCGGGTTCAACTAAACGCAACAATTCGATAATGCGATTTAAAACAAAATGAACTATCGTTAATAAACGAATACTATGAAATTTGGTAATTTTAAATTTCTAACATAATAAACTACCCTAATTTGTCCTTAATTCACCTAATTACTCGTAATTAATCAACGTACACTTACCACTAACGACCAAAATATCTTAGGATTAGAGCTTAATGAGGGGACAAGAAGACACAAGACTATGCCTCCCTTCCCCTCTCCCTTTCTTGGCTGATTTTCAACCCATCCCCCATCCCCTCACTTTTTTCATTCACACTCGATCAAGATTCACTTCACTATTCTCTCTCAAATCATCATCATGTTCATCGTCTTCAATCATCTTCATCTTCTTCATCAAGAACAAGGTAAGAAATCACATCTTAAATTCATGAACTTCATATATTATTATGCTAGATGTTCACTAACTTAAGATCTTAACTCAAAAACATACTAAAATCATGATTTATAAAGTTTTAAAACACTATATAAACTTTATAACTTAAAACAGAAACTGGACAATTTCTGGAGACGAAAATCACGACTTAATAACTTGAGATTTACACGACCAAAACAAGTGATTCTTGAGCCAAAAGTTACTTTAAGATGTTAGATTTCAAACTCAAGTGGTCTCATGGATTTTGGACAAGTTTTGATACCCCAAAACGATTTCATGAGAACAAGTGTCAAATCTGTTTTCTGGAGACAAATCTGGACCTCACTTTGAGTGGTTATACACGTCCAAAAATCATGAATATTTTTCCTAAAGATCACATTTTTTGTTAGCTTTAAAAGTTGTATTTTCTCGTTTCGTGAAGATGAGTATAACTTGGTCAACGAATGACTTTTCTGACGACTGTCCGGAAAATATAGCTGTTGTACATGTTTGTATACATATATTATTTTGAACACCTTATACTTGGCCAAAAATTATGAAGCTTACTTTTTACTGAAACTAAGACATGTATGAACGCGTGGTAATTACTTTTTACTGAAACTAAGACATGTATGAACACGTGGTAAAAATTTCATGACAAAACACTAAGGTTTGACTAGTCAAAACGACGTTACACGGAAGGACAAAATTTGGACATAATCTATTAACGATGAGGACTATAAATCTAAAGGAATTTTAAGTATTTAATTATCGAAACTCTAATGAAAACAATATGTGACAACTTATAAATATTTAATGCGTACATTGATAACGAAATAGTCATATTCTCAAGAAATATTAAGTATGAAGTATGAGACGAAACGACTATACTAATATTTTTGAGAAATATTAAGTACAAAGTATGAGACGAAACAACTAGACTAATATTTTGAGAAATATTAAGTACAAAGTATGAAACAAAACGAGTATACTAATATCTTTGAAAAATATTACTACAAAAACATCATTAACGGGTCGTACACTTTTTGAAAACGATAAAATATATGATTTCAAATAGTTGAATGAACAACTAACATAGATGGTGTAACACCCTGAATTTCAGGAATTTATTTTAGTATGCAGATATATTTTTATTACGAAGTATTATTATATAAATGATGCAATATAATAGAAAACGTAAAATGGTTTCTCAGTTTCAGACTACGTAGTTAAAAAGGGAATGGAGTAAAATAGATAAATACGTATGTTGTTTCCTGTTTATTCCATTTGTTTCTAAAAAGCTCCAGAGTGAAAAACGTGAAGAACAAAAACCGACCAACTAGTTTTCATTCTCAAATCATCAATTAAACCCTAGAATCAAGCTAGAAATCTTCAATTCGTCATCTCTTTTCTATTCCTAATCATTGTAAGTTGATTTCTCCTAAGATATTTAACCTAGTTTGGTGTTTTGATGGGTTTTCATGGGGTTTAGTTTAATTAGTGAAATTAATACGAAATTAGGGTTAAGAATTGTTAGAATTATTGTATATTAGTGTTGTTGAGCTAGTTAATGATTAAATTACAACTTAAAAGTGATGAATTTGTTATAAGTGTTCTTGAATAATCATGGGGTTTTGCTAAATACTTATGAATTGGTGTTAGTTAGCTAAAAGAATGGATTATAGGGTAACATAGCGTATGAAATTGATAATAGAACATGATTTAATTAAAGTTGTTAATAAGTTGATTAGGTTAATCAAAGTGGGGAAGGGTTTAAGAGTGGTTAATGGTTTAGAGTTTTAATTACTTGAATTTAAATATGTTGTTATGTGATATGTGTATATGTGCTAAGAAGTTGGAAGTATTACCTTTGGTTATATCTTGTGAATCATCAATCAAAGACAAAGGTGAGTAGTATAAGGATTAATCAAGTAAATGGTTGTATGTGTTTCCGGATTACTCCCAAGTAAGAGGATCGTACAACCATGTGGAAGAAAATTGGGATTTATTTGTTTTAATTGTTAATTGTGAATTATTATGCCTTGAATGATTGTATGCGTTTCTGGATTGCTTCCGAGCAAGAGAGTGGAAGTTGTTTATAGGTTACTTGTATTTAATTGATTATGATTGTTGTTATACAAATTATGGTTGTACATATTACCGGATAGCTTCCGAGCTAGAGGTAGGCACAATCATACGATAGTGATATGAAGTTTATGATTCAGAGTTGCTAGTTTTTCTAGCATAATGTTTATGTAGCTTTGTTATGAATTATTTGATTAAGTTGCTTATATGCTCATTAAGTAAAAGTGCTTATTGTTTGAGTGTTTTATGTTTTAGGTGGAAGTGGGCAATTGAAAAGGGAAGGCAATCAAGGATGACTAGTGTGAATTACATGATGTTGTGTATGGCAAGTTTCTTTCTCTTGAAGCATCGTTTAGATATGACTTGTATAACATCGCCCTTTTGAACATGTTTTCTTTAAGTTTAGTCATGGTGAGCCATGACATATGAAGTTTTGAAACAATTGACTTTGAAAGTCAACAACACTTGTAAATAATGTAAATTATGGTCCTAAAATTTTAATGTTAGTGGTTGAATCTAACTAGTGTTATTGAAAGAGTTTAAATGGTTGAATGTAGTCAATATGTATTTACATTGGATATGGAGTGTTGACATGTAGTCAAACACGCCATTAGTCAATTATGGGTTGTGATTGGCTAGTGAATGGGTCAAAGTAGCCCTTGTGGGCCAGCGGGTCAAAAAGGGTCAAATTGGGTAGTTAAGTATACCAACGGTCTAAAATGGGTTAAAGAAAGGTTAAGGATGTAGTGGGGAGTCTTATAACTTTGTTTTGATATGTATGAAGTGTGGTTAAGAGCTCAAAGTCTCAACCTTCATGGGTTGAGACTTGGTTCACTCACTAAAGTGGTCATTTTAGAACCAAAATGAGTCAAACGTCTAAATCACGTGTTATTGTGAAATTTGAAAAAGTCCAAAAAGGGAAGTCTTCATTTTAATTATATAAGTGTGCCTGCAAATTTTCAGATTCTAAGTCTTTAACGTTTAAAACTTATGCTTAATTGAAATTCGAATTTTGGCATTAAAAATGCAGGACTGCAGGAATTAGGTACTACCCGGCGGGTAGGACTAGTACCCGGCAGGTACTAATGTGTTTTTGGTAACAGAAGTTGGATTAAAATGGTGTACCCGACGGGTACAAGTAGTACCCGGCGGCTAGTGTTCTTACCCGGCGGCTAGTGTTCTTACCCGGCGGGTAAGAGGGTTACCCGGCGGGTACCTCATGATTTAGTGATTTTTGGACTCAGCTTATATGAATAAGTAGTACATGTTTTATGTTGGTATAATTTACTGAGTCACATTAATGGGACCTAATAGATTGTGTTATTTTGTAAAAAAAAAAAAAAAAAAAAAAATTTCCAAGAGTTTCGCGGCGTTTCAGATGGGCAGTTAGCCGTCTACTTATACAAATGACCTTATGCATTTAGGGCTCTAGGAGGCTACTTTGGGTAAACACACTCGCATTTAAACACTAGCATTCACGCAACTCACGAGGTGAGTTCACAGCCCCTATTTTACTGTTTTACTGCTTTTAAATTGGAATGAAAAAAATATGAACTGATTTTCATACGATACTTGAAAACTTGTCAACTTATGAATAATTTTCATACGACACTTGAAAACTTGGCAACGAATCCTTGTGCAAACCTATGTTTACAGTTGTAGTGCATAGAAGTCCTCTTAATTGCAAACTATAACCATTAACTAGATGACGCTAGCCACTGAATATACGGATAGTACTATCGGGATGACTTCCCTCCCACATCTGTTAGTCATGCTAAGCATCGACATTATGTCACTACGAGGAGCGTATATTTAACCGGTCCAAGGCAAAAACGATACACAACAGGCCGTGGTTTGGTTATAGGACTAGGTGTCCGCACTTTAACTCGTAAGGCCTAGCTAGCCTTCGGGGGATCACTATCAACATTTTGATCACTTTGATCACCAATGGATTAGTATTGCGAAGGCGTACTTGCAAGGACTAAGTCCACAAACTATTTCAACAACGATTTGATTATTTTGATCACTACTGCAAGGAGTACTTGCAGCAACTGGTTTACCAACTGTTTTAACGATGATTTGTTCACTTTGAACAACGACACACCTTTGTGCATGCACCTCCATACAAGTGCTGCGTACAAGTTCCGGCCAGGATGATTGGGAAAGATCAAACCAATTTGAACAGTCATGATTTGACAGCTATTTGAATACCAACACGGTTATGATTTAACTGCTAGTTGAACAACAACACTATAACACCCCTCGTTTCATTATAAACAATTAATATAATAATGGCGACTCGGAAGCGTATATTTAAAACATACTGTCAATGTACTCAAAATGTCAATAAACTTTTTCAAACTAAATACATGACATTTCAACAAACTCGGTGTTATATAATTCAAAACATCTCTTTAGTTATCAAAATAACATCAGAGTAAAAGCCTGTCAAGCATTCCATCAATTTCAGACACTTCCTGTCCCGCCCAATATGTCCCATCACTTACAACCTGCAGGAAGAACTGTGGTGGGGTTAGCATAACGCTAAGTGAATGAAACTATAAGCAACAGTCCAACTTAGCAAAACAATATGTTTACATCAAATAACAATAAACAGTCAATCATCATATCACACAACTTCCAATCAAGTATTATCAATCGTCATGAGGACCGGTGGCTCCTGAGATACCCTAATACCGGTTTGGTACTCAAGGAACTCTTATCAATCATCTGTATTGGCCTATACAGAATTACCGATAACCAGTTGTTAATCACACACGACCTAGATCTCTAAACCGACATTTCAAGTTTCCGAGATCTCCTGTCGTCTACAATAACAACAAGCCCAACCATCAAATCAAGTTGACCTCTGAATCTTACTTACTAGCACAAATCAGCTAAGTATACAAACATGCCAAACTATCATGGAAACATGTTTCAACATATGCATCATATCAAAGTAATACTATAAATTACTTGTTGTAAATCAAATCATTACAACTAAATCACACTGAGGTTACAGATCCACTCACCGACACCTCAGCCGCAAGCTCAGAAATCTAATATTACTGAGCCTCTCCACATCTGAGAATACAATCAATTAACAATGAGTTAGTATTTGTCTCAACTGATAACACTTAAGTAATTAATATCGTTACACAATCATAACATAATTACATGTATCAGATGATCCCTATGATCACAGCAAACAAAAGTTCAATTCGGAACAAAATCAAAAAGTCCCAAAATAAGGTCCAAAAACAGTAAAATGCCATTTTCGACCCATAAACGACCCCGAATGGCCAAAAACTGACTAGGCTATAGTATATAGCTTTGATCATTGGGTCGTTTCCGAGTGGACATACGAATTTCAGCTCAATCCGTGTTAATGAAATTTTGTTACAAAAAAGAGGTCTCTAAAGTGCTATTAAACACTTGTGCACTTTTGAATCGGGTTCTTAGCATTTGAATCCGCCGGATTCCTTTGAATCCGACCGGATTCCCTAATTTATCTGAATCCGCCGGATTCCACCTTCGTTCCAGCCCTGTTCATCCTGCTCAAAACCCTAACCCGAGCCAAATCACCAAAAACCTCAAATTCGGTTTCTAAACAGATTTTCGCTATAAATAACTTCACAACATCAATATGCAACAGTTGTAACAAAGTTCTAACATCAAATTTCATATCAAATTTCATAATTCATCTAATTCACTAAATATCAAATTTCAAGAATGAAGCTTACAATTTTGAAGAAAGAACATGATTATGATGATGAACAAATCAGAATCACAGCTTCAGATTCTTAATTCATGTTTGATTTTGATTTTTGATTAAGATTTCATAGGGTTTTCAAAGGAATTGGATAAAAGGAAATAAACTTTCCTAATAAGGAAAGTTAAATAAATAGAAACATAAGTCGGTTCCTCAACCGACCTTCTATTATACGGGTATAATTTAATACCCCATCTCAATCTATTGTCTGGAACCCGAAACCATTTGCGAGTCCAAACATTTTATTGCACCGTCAGCTATATTAATTTACAACAATTAATAATTCACTTATCACATTAGAATATTCGAAACCTATTCCAATTATTTCAACTAATTCCGACAATATTATTTCCAAACTCATTTAAATACTAAATTTAAATCATGAAATAATACAAAACAACTAGGTCCATTTCGAGGATGTTACAACTCTCCCCCCCTTAAAGAGATTTCGTCCCCGAAATCTAACCTCACTCAATCAGTCTAACTAATGTGATATAATCACATACCTCTTAGCATACATTAATCCTCAATAGCAACTTACAACTATACTTAGAATATTTGAATTCTTTCCACATGCACATATTCAAATGTACATGCTTCTGTCTATTCCTACGCACACATACAGTGCATCTAATCAATATCATCAATTAGATATATCTTATAGACAAACACTTACTTCAACAAGTGAAACCTGCAATCACTTAATCAACAAGTAAAACTTAACATCACTTAATAGTTCTATGCAACCGGAAATTAACAACATGCTAAAATCTTTAACCTATTCTCACTGTTCATCACTATTAACAATAAAACAGCAACAACAGTATCACAACAACAGTGTTTATTAAACCACAATGTACCTAGCAACACTGAAATATAATTCAGCTTCTGACTAACAATCAGTCTAATATACATATAACAATCTCAAATCTCTACTATTAAAGATTTAAAATTCAAATCTAGGTCAACTTTTCATTCAAAAGTTTCATACTTACTTTCTGGAACAACCTATCATGTTCACCTATCAATACTACCATATGAAATTCTTTACTTAAAAGTAACTCCAGGTTCATATTACCTTACTAAGCAAAGCAGAGGTCAAACTCAGTAGGTAAGACTACAATCAACAAGTATTTTGCTCAGTCAACAAAAGTACCACAATCAAATATTACCTACATTCAACCAACCTCTACATTGAGTTATTTCCATTTGCAATTCCTTTCATTACAACCTATCAATTGTCAACAACAACAATTGTCCCATCAATAATCACAACACTAATGATTATACATTTCAGTACACCTATCAATACTTACTATTTATTTTCAAAATCTAATTAACCATCAAGTTAGAATTCATATATTACTTAAACTTGTGAGATATCAAGAATCTATTCTTAGCAACCAATTATTTCAATTCACATTCTTAAATCTTAAACTACTAATCACAAGCAATTAGAAATTATACAACTTTAACCACATAATCACTTAGTACTACATCCCATCAATATAGCAACTAAATCAGTCTTAATCAATATTATGATACTACAATTCAAGTATCACAATATCACAATGTGCTACTTCTCAACACATTTCCAACAATTTCTACATCAAGTTAATCCCAATTAACTAGCCTCCACATAACTTATGGCACAATTCAAGTAACTTTCTAAAATGGACACGTACACCTCAATTCCATTTCATTCTATACACTAGGCCATTCAGACTATCAAAGTTTTTATTAAGCTTTCTCAGTACAACTAGTCCTCACATATCCATACCACAGGACATGGAACAATTACCAAATTTATGTTTCACTTATATACATACTACATTGTATATAACTTAAACAATTCAACTTAAACTTGCAAGAAAAGCTTGGTGAATACAATCATCACCTATCAATTTCAAGGTTTCTCTTACTTCCTAAGACATTCACTATATCCACATACCTTATTTCTCAAAATATGAACAACTTTTCAATCCATATTCCTCAATTTATCAAATAAGAATCAACTAGACCTTTAATATAATTCAACTTCCAGATATCTTTTCATATCATTTCTTATTTGGATCTAATCCCAATTTATCACTTTATCACTTACTTTATTTGTATACAATCAACAAATAACTAAAGAATCCATTCAATTCTTTCAATACTTAAGTAATTCATTATGAGGTACCAGTCAACCTACACCTTCATTAATAATAACTTTCACTTATTTCACTTCTCATACTCTTACCCAATCATGGCTGTCATCACAAGCCTCATACACTGGTAATATTTTCTTATCACAATTCTAATCAATGTGATTTAACTTACTCTTAACATATCTTAGTAAATTATAACTGTCATATCAAACAATGACTTCATATCTGTATAATCTCTTAACAAGTATTCAGCTCGAATATCGAATATTACCTAACCGAATACTCAATTATACTTAACACTATTTCAATTACTTAATACTAGCTTTAAGTAATTAATCAAGTTTCACAAGCTTAAACAATTCATCTATCTCCTTTGGATCTTAAATGACCCACTTCAACATGTTTTGACTAATCAAGGAATTCAATCATATTCCACAAAATCATAACATTACAATCTATGTTAGACTATTTCAACACACACAGTTGACTGCATGTCAACTTTGATTTCAATCAACAAATCAATAAAATCCTCTAACTGCTTTTCTCAAGTTTGACCTATCCTCAAACCAATCACAAGCAATTAATTTTTATACACAATTCTCTATTCATGGTTTGACTTTCAAAGTTAACATACTATCAAGTTAACTCCCAACAAACCATTTCATCTTATATGTTCACTTTCAAACATATATTTAAATAATTATTACTTTCAATAATCGTATCAATCCTTTACAAGGACAGAATCAACTTACATAAATCTTGGCTCCATACAAGCCATTTCATATTGTATGTTTACTTTCAAATATATACTTCCAATTATTACATTCAATAATACTAGAAATTCCTCAAGCAAGACAATATCAACCTATCTCAACTTTGGCTTCGTACAAGCCAAATACAAAATAGTGACTCATTTAAACACTATCAAATTCACCTATGGTCAATTTAACACAATCAGTTACAATTACATTTTCAACAAAATCAAATTAATCAATTAGGTTTATTATTAAAACCTCTATCAATGACAATTATTATTTACACTAGCACCTTTACAGTCTAACTGCCACAGTCCTATCAACTGTTTGTTTTCTTATCAAAACAAGTACTAAACCACTTAGCATACTTTCATGCTCAATTTTCAAAATCACATTACATTTCTTTTATACCAAGTAGCCTCAACAAGTTCATGTGACACAACATAATATAACAACGGTGATCAGGCGTTGCAAGATTATGTTCTTCACAATCCATTCTCAGGCCACTCTACATTATAATTATCAATGTAATTTATTCTTCATTAAACACATATCACACAATGTTCTAATTTTTTCAACAACTGAATTACTCAGTATATCTACTTATCTGAAACCTCAAGCATATGATAACCTATCATCATAGTTTCAATACTTAACACTAATCAATGTCCCTATTTACTTCAAAATTCAGGACACTTCTTACTTAATTATCATCATTTTGACATATGCTATCATATCAAGCATCACTGTCACAACAAGCCTACTTAATCATGTTACTATAAAACATTTCCTCTAATAATTCACAATTGATCAGAAAGATCTATCACTTCCCAGATCAATTTCACCTTATCATACTCTACATTTCTCATAAACCTATTCATCTTGGTTTAGATCAACTGTTTAACTACAATCAAAACATATCATATAGCCACATAAACACATATTTTCCCAAATAACAGTCATCCTCAAATCAAATGATACAACATTCCTTAACCAGGATTTAAACTACATCCTGTAATCAATCTACTAATATAATACTATCAATTATTTTGTCTTACAATAAAGACATTCTTAGGTTCTAACATCAATCCAGTTGAACCTTAATCAACTCTTTTCTATTTACTTAATCATATTTCCGCATTCTCAATTCGATCAGAAATACTAACAACAATGAGCAACAACGAGCATCTCATTTAACACTTCTCTCCTCATGTCAACCTATAGCAATCATTAGTTGACTCAAAACTGGGGAATCATATCAGTCTGACTCAATTAACTTCACAACAAAGCTTACTCAACATAACAGAGTAAACAATACAAGTTAATTTAAATTAACACAGGCTTATCGAAGATTACCTGACAATCTTAAGCCCACGATTGTTGAGGAAACATGAAATATACAAATCAGATACTCATGTTCCTCCGTCTCTGTAATCAAACAACAGCTTCACAACTTGTTATGGGTTAGTACATATTCAACTAACTACTTTCTCATGCATCAACTAATCAACTAAACCCACACCTTATGGAATGTTTGACTCAACTCAATCAAGTTTAGGATTGAACAATCTATCAGGTTCAATTCACCCAAACTATTGCTCTGATACCAGCTTATAACACCCCTCGTTTCATTATAAACAATTAATATAATAATGGCGACTCGGAAGCGTATATTTAAAACATACTGTCAATGTACTCAAAATGTCAATAAACTTTTTCAAACTAAATACATGACATTTCAACAAACTCGGTGTTATATAATTCAAAACATCTCTTTAGTTATCAAAATAACATCAGAGTAAAAGCCTGTCAAGCATTCCATCAATTTCAGACACTTCCTGTCCCGCCCAATATGTCCCATCACTTACAACCTGCAGGAAGAACTGTGGTGGGGTTAGCATAACGCTAAGTGAATGAAACTATAAGCAACAGTCCAACTTAGCAAAACAATATGTTTACATCAAATAACAATAAACAGTCAATCATCATATCACACAACTTCCAATCAAGTATTATCAATCGTCATGAGGACCGGTGGCTCCTGAGATACCCTAATACCGGTTTGGTACTCAAGGAACTCTTATCAATCATCTGTATTGGCCTATACAGAATTACCGATAACCAGTTGTTAATCACACACGACCTAGATCTCTAAACCAACATTTCAAGTTTCCGAGATCTCCTGTCGTCTACAATAACAACAAGCCCAACCATCAAATCAAGTTGACCTCTGAATCTTACTTACTAGCACAAATCAGCTAAGTATACAAACATGCCAAACTATCATGGAAACATGTTTCAACATATGCATCATATCAAAGTAATACTATAAATTACTTGTTGTAAATCAAATCATTACAACTAAATCACACTGAGGTTACAGATCCACTCACCGACACCTCAGCCGCAAGCTCAGAAATCTAATATTACTGAGCCTCTCCACATCTGAGAATACAATCAATTAACAATGAGTTAGTATTTGTCTCAACTGATAACACTTAAGTAATTAATATCGTTACACAATCATAACATAATTACATGTATCAGATGATCCCTATGATCACAGCAAACAAAAGTTCAATTCGGAACAAAATCAAAAAGTCCCAAAATAAGGTCCAAAAACAGTAAAATGCCATTTTCGACCCCTAAACGACCCCGAATGGCCAAAAACTGACTAGGCTATAGTATATATCTTTGATCATTGGGTCGTTTCCGAGTGGACATACGAATTTCAGCTCAATCCGTGTTAATGAAATTTTGTTACAAAAAAGAGGTCTCTAAAGTGCTATTAAACACTTGTGCACTTTTGAATCGGGTTCTTAGCATTTGAATCCGCCGGATTCCTTTGAATCCGACCGGATTCCCTAATTTATCTGAATCCGCCGGATTCAATTGAATCCGCCGGATTCCACCTTCGTTCCAGCCCTGTTCATCCTGCTCAAAACCCTAACCCGAGCCAAATCACCAAAAACCTCAAATTCGGTTTCTAAACAGATTTTCGCTATAAATAACTTCACAACATCAATATGCAACAGTTGTAACAAAGTTCTAACATCAAATTTCATATCAAATTTCATAATTCATCTAATTCACTAAATATCAAATTTCAAGAATGAAGCTTACAATTTTGAAGAAAGAACATGATTATGATGATGAACAAATCAGAATCACAGCTTCAGATTCTTAATTCATGTTTGATTTTGATTTTTGATTAAGATTTCATAGGGTTTTCAAAGGAATTGGATAAAAGGAAATAAACTTTCCTAATAAGGAAAGTTAAATAAATAGAAACATAAGTCGGTTCCTCAACCGACCTTCTATTATACGGGTATAATTTAATACCCCATCTCAATCTATTGTCTGGAACCCGAAACCATTTGCGAGTCCAAACATTTTATTGCACCGTCAGCTATATTAATTTACAACAATTAATAATTCACTTATCACATTAGAATATTCGACTCCTATTCCAATTATTTCAACTAATTCCGACAATATTATTTCCAAACTCATTTAAATACTAAATTTAAATCATGAAATAATACAAAACAACTAGGTCCATTTCGAGGATGTTACAAACACGGTCATGATTTGATTGCTATTTGAACACCAACATGGTCATGATTTGACTGCTTTTTGAACACAACTCGGTCATTGTTATGACTGCTTTTTGATCAACGATTTGATTTCAAACTGATTTATATTGCAAGAGGTACTTGCAACGACTGCTTTACACACTGATTTAACCCAAAAACCTGTAAATTCACTCAACAATTTTGTTGACGTTTTAAGTATGTTTTTTCAGAGAATTAGCAACGAAGTAAGAACTGCATGCATATTGGGACCATGCCTACCCACGAAGATTAGGATGCCACTACCTTTTGTTAATTTGATAACACAACTAATTGTTGACTTGATAAGTCGCAACTTTTGTAAACAATTTATGGCATCTTAGTACGATTGTTCTGTAATAATCATATGATCTGTGTTTTATCGATCCAACCGGCTCACGCCCCGTACACGTGCTTCCGCTGACCACTCTTTGACTTTTGGCGGGGTGTGATAACGTGTGCAACATTCATTCTCTATTATATACATAACTAGGCTTTTAGCCCGTGCGATGCATGTTCATTTAAAAGTACAATTATATAGATAATTTGTAAATAGCCAAAACATATTAATATTGTTAACTTAAAGGTGTTGTAAATCAGGATTATTAATCAGTATGTTTTTCCTTTCAATTATTGAAAAAATAACATATTGACCCTTATTAATGGTAATTACGAACTATAATGTCAAAGAAAAAAAGGTTGAAAGTTGCTATATAATGGGGATAAAAGGATTGGTATAATTCTCATCAAGTATTATATAACACAAACAAAAATAGTTAATGTCAAAGTTGAAAAAGAATACTTAAAAAAGTTAGAACTCTTACAATTATTTTGGGACTGAGGTAGTAAATTATTAGCATGAAATAACGGATTCAAAGAGGTATTAGAACATGTAATGTTATGCAACACTTTGAAATAAAGATATTATTATTAAACTATGAATTTGGTTACTATTCAAATAAAATGTAAGTATTTTAGAAATCGAATTAATAACAAAATGGTTTATCAACTTTACATTTTTAAGGAGATGTCTTCATTAATAACATGATTTGATTAATCAAACAAAAATTGACATGCCAAAAATATGTGGTATAAATAAGAACGAATTAAAAAATTTGGGAAAATACTTTTATGACACATAGGATTTGTAAGAAAATGAAAGACAAACAAACGTGTTGCATAACTTACAAAAACTTTATTTTTAAGCCCGTGCGAAGCATGTCAAATGTTAATATTGTTGTTCTGCGGTTGTAAATTTATTACTAATAATTTAAAAAATATTATTATTATTATTATTATTATTATTATTATTATTATTATTATTATTATTATTATTATTATTATTATTATTATTATTATTATTATTATTGTTCTTGTTATTATTATTATTATAGACTAAAACATATATAAAATAATGAATTTCAAAGTTTTATACATATAAATATATCACAGAAATGCTAAAATCACAAATGTTGCAAAATTTATTTATAAACTATCCCAACAATCAAATGGATTAATTCAAGGTGATTATTAATATTCCGAGTCAATACTTTGATTATATTGATTTATTATTATTATTATTATTATTATTATTATTATTATTATTATTATTATTATTATTATTATTAAAATCACATTAACTAAGTAATTAAATAGATATCACGTATACTATCAACATTATTTTTTAATATAAATTAATACATTATTATTTTATATATATCTAATATTAAATAGAAATTAATAATAAATTAATTTTTAATATATGGAAAGTCCATGTATCATGCTTAAAAAATTGAGATTTATTCAAAACTTTATAAATTAATGACATGTCATTATTTACTAAAATAACATTCTCTAATATGCAATTAAAAATCTTTGTTTTATATATATAGATAGATTGTAAATATATTGTGTAAGTATTTATGTATATTCACCTCTGAGTAAATAGTTATCATTTAATTAATACAATATCTTTATTTAACATTTTTGTGTATGTAAAGATGTACATGTACATTTTAATTCATGTAAAAAGAATAAAACATTTTCTATATAATTCATATGAACATATTTACCATCTGCTACATCAAATGTACATCTACTACTCTATTATACTCGTATATATATTTTAGTTGTACAAAAATAAATCTCTTTCCCATTGTTTCTTTTGTGACTATATTTAAAATCACGGGGTGTTACACGAATGATTAACGTTTACACGAATGAAAATAGAGTTTATAAAAATCAATTAACAAAAATCATTCACTAGAGAGATAACCTAGGGTTTAGCCACTCATCTTGGTCTTCAATATTCAGAGGTAGATGATTGAACCTTGAGACATGGGATGAATGATCGGAGATGGAATGATATATTAGGGTTTCGATTTCGATTAGAATAGATATGATAATGGATCAATTGGAATCGAATGTGTTAGAGTTTGGGAGACTTATCAATAATGAAAAACATGCCTTAGCTTCTATCAAAAGTTCCTTTTATACCTCCCTTTTATTTCCCTAAACATTGAGTCAAAACCAAAAGTCAAAAGCATAAACTTGATCCGGTCATAAATTTACCGTCAACGGACGTAAAAATATGCTTCAAAAGCATTCCATCCGTAAATTTATGGCTGAATTACGGCTATCATATGGCCGAGTTTTCTTAACCACCGAAATTACGGCCAACTTTTTCTTTTGTCTTCAAACCGGACTGTAAACTTACGCCAACAACTATACATTTAAGGCTGCAACATTTTTCAGCTGTAATCCTCTTCTTTCTTCCTTTTTCTCACAGACTTAAATAAAATCATAAAATCATCAAAGTACTACCATTCACAACTAAATATGAACATTTATACACTAATTAACCGTGAAAATGGTGAATCAAGTATTCAACTATCAATGCCGCCATAAGATCCATAAGATATTTTGAACAACCACATCAAAGCACATCTTCAAGGAGGTGTTCGACATCGGAAGAGAGTCCGCCCAAAATATCACTGAATTGATGCATATATGCTTCTAAATTAAAGACCATTATATACACAACTAAGTTGTTAATTTGTACCCTAATATCATGATTTTAATACGATATATTTCAAAATCTATGAATTGGGTATGGGCAAATATATGGTCAACGGGTGACAACAATATGCATGCCTCAAGAGGTGTCTTCAATCAAGACCCTTACACAAGCACCTACATCCAAAATTACGTCTATAAAAAAAACTATGACACTATAAATTAATACAATAACAAATCTAATCTAATCTAATAAAAAAAAGTTTAAGTTTGGTTTGTAGTAATTATTATAGACATTCTTTTAAACTATATAATAATAATATCTTTGGTATTAATTATTAGGGCGTAAAGGCGTAAACGATGAAATTTTATCATTGCCACTAGTCGAACTTGTTAGTTGTTAATTGTTAGTGGTCATGAAGAATCATGTATGATGTGGAAATATAATAATTGACTCTTGTTTGTTCCTCATGTTTTTGATTGCTACTACGTATAACGTTAAAACCGTCCAGATTGATGTTAACTAGAATTATCATGCCCGTGCGTTGCAACGGGTTTGAGAATATAATTATTATACATTATATATAAAGCTATAGTTTGATATAGTCCGGTTAACATTAAAAAAACTAAGAACTCGAAATTTTATGATATAGTACGATTAAAAAGAATTTTAAGATAATTTGTAATATAAATTATAACAACATAATTAACATTAACAATTATCATACTGAATTTAACATAGGAACAACAATAATCACTTCATAGTTGCTCTACATTGTCACACCCCCAAATTTATGATGCGGAAGCGATTCGGGTCGGGGCGCGACTAATTTCATATCACAGCACAAAGATATAATGAACGACCACTACATGCGTCGTTTTAAACTTGTATTGATTAAACAAATGTTTACATCAAAATATTAAGTACATTAGCTCGGTTTGAAATCGAAAGATTTACATACATAATTAATTTATACAAAATATAATAATGCAGCTAAATCTCTGAATGTTTGTATGCTGACACGAGCTAAAGTATCCTGATCGGGCAGTCCAACCTACTGCTGAGTACATGTGATACATGCTAAAATGGTTCAGCGAAACCCTGGTGAGCTCACAGGTTTGTATGTCAACACATATTTGTATGAACCGCAATAATTTAATTGAATTTAAAATGCAATTAAGCAAAATAAAAGTTATACAATCATGAGCACATAGTCTGAGCTTAACTTGAGGGTCGGGTCCAATTAAGGAATTCCGATCGAGGTGCCTCCTATGAATGCCTAATCCACATTCGTCTACCCAAATGCTAATACGTCCGTTTGACCAGTTAGTGCTTGCTAACCCGGACGAGGATTGTCAATCATATATGATATCATATACTAACATTCACGCTACAGATGTATTACCAAACTATGTAGTGGAGGGCTTTAATTGATTAGTGAAAACAACTCATGTAGTATTTGATTTTTGAATTGTACTTGCGTTCATCTTGTAAATAAAACGAGCAATGTAATTACACCCCTGATGAAAACAGTAAAATAGGGGCCATGAGACTCACCTGAGTCTTGAGCATTTATTTAAAAAAACTTGAATTGATTAGCCGTGAATTGATATCCGAAGACTTGTAACCTGAGGGTGTCCACGACACGCGATGGTTATTAATGTGAGTAGGTATCTATAAAGACTACCTTTGTAGTTGTTCGTCCAACTATAATGTCCAAATGACTACGATTTGGTTGATTGGTTTGAGTTTTGAAAACGTGTACGGCCCATTGGTGATTGTTTGTGATAATAATCTCGACATTATTATTATGATTTTTGAAATATTATACTTTAAAGTTGTAAGGCTCGGTCCTTACGCAACCAAAACATATCTTTTTAATATTATAAAACAAGTGGAAGCGCGTCCCCAAAATATACTATCCGTTAATTACATCAAAATCGCCAATTGAACACGTCAAAGGCCTTTTTCTAAAGTTATAATGTTGCCAAGTTTAACGACGACCAAAATATGACAACATTAGTTAAGTATTTACAGCCATATTAGTTACAACCCATATTAACACAAAACGGGCCTTATATAAAATGTTTCCAAAAGACATCTACAAAAGATCAGAGTTGCGCCAAGCTTTAGTCAAACTTCCAGTCAACATCTACAACCCGAACATCTACATCAACAACAAGCTAACCTAATCTGCAAAAAGAATCAACAACGAGGGATTAGCTCACGCTAAGTGAATGGAACCGTAACCGACGGTTCAACCCACTCATAACAAGTCTTACAACTAAGCAACAACCACAAGTAAAACACATAAGCACATAACGTCAAGAGGACCGGCGGTTCCTGGTATCCACCCAACCCAGAAACCACGACTACTGGGCGCTACGCCATTCCCAGTAATCAACCGATAGCTTGAGTACTACCTTCACTGACTAGGCTTGTTCTCAACTATGTGTCTCAAAGAAACCTCGACAACTACACAGTAGTACCCAAACCCAACCAACAACAGTTGACCTCTGAAAACAACCATATTGCATTCACAATGCAAAAGCACACAACAACAAGCAACAGTTCACAACTGTTATCACTTAAACAACAATTCAACAATGATCACATCACAACTCATATATTCAGCAATATAAACAAACAGACAAGACTGGTACCAGTACGACTAATAACAACAACCTACTGAAATAAACTATCCTGGTTACCCGTTGTAACCGAACCCGTTACAACTGGGTGAAACCGAGGACTACAATTCCACTCACCGATATTCAAGATCTTCAACTCAGTGGTCTTATATTACTGAGTTGCCGCCCGCTTATCTGAATAAACAAATAATAACCAAGTCAGTATCTCGCCTCATCAATGTATATCTTATACCAATACAAATTCATATATTTCAAAACATATATTTCTAAGCATAAAGTGCCACTAAAGCAATATCATATACAATACCCAATCGACTTTAAACTCTTTCATTAAGCCCCGAAACCCCTTAAAATCGTTCACATTATTATGTATTTCTTTTAATAAAAAGTGCCACTAAATTACCGTTTAAGTGCCACAAAAGGAATGTCAACCATAAGTGCCACTAAAAACACCATCTTCTAAACACTTATACATTTTCAAAATTTACAAAATCCTTCAAAATAATTCATGCAAACGCGATCCGGAAAACATTGGTGGGATCGCGTTCCCCTTTGAAAATAATTTTGTCACCGTTTTACACTACGAAACATGATCCGGGAAAGGTGGCAGGATCGCGTTCGCAAGAACAAAATCCGTTTGAAATGAGATTACACAATGGAACGCGATCCGGGTTCATAGCTGGGATCGCGTTCGCAAGCTTAAAAACGACCTGCACTTCAGCTTCAAACCAACTCCGAAACCAAAACTCCATTTTACCAAAATCAGATTACAAACACGAAATTACACAAGTAAAGACCACAAACATCATCCATAAACATATAACAACTACAACAAACATCTTCTAACAACAATCTAACTCATGCATCATCATCAAATCAACAAAATCACCAAACCCTAACTAACATTCAAGCTTAAAGAACACCAACAATTTCTACCCACAAATCATCATATAATCAACTCATATCAACAAATAATCATCAAGTAATCAATAATTTATACTCTTCAAACTTCAATTAATACAAAACCTAAATGTTCATCATTTGCCTAATTGCTATGAAATGAGCTCAAGCACCATAGAATACTTACAATCAAATGAACAAGATGATAATGCAACTGATTTCCTTAGCAAGATTCAATCACTAATCTATGTTCTTGATTTAATTGAAAAGTAAAGAGATGTGAGGTTTTTTGAGAGAGTTTAAGAAGATATGAAGAAATAAGTTAGGTGGAAATGATCCAGCTACAACACCGACCCATCTCTTTTATTAGTGTATAAATTATACCCCTTTCTAGCCTATTGTCTGGAACCCGAAAATACCCGTAAATAAAAATACTTTTATTTTACCGTCAGGTTCAACTATTTAAAACAAGTACAATTTTATTTGTCACAATAAAACCTGAGACTCTTTTACTTGTTTATTTTCAAATAAAACAATTGAAACTTAATAAAATACAATTTATTTTCAGGCCCAGAAACAGGATGTTACAAATCTTCCCCCTTAAAGGATTTCATCCCCGAAATCCAATCCCACACATAAATAGACCAAACGCTACAATTACACCTAAGCATACAATACTAGAAACTATATTACATCAAAGTCAATATAGAATCTACCTTGGTTATTCACTTCAAGCAATTCCCCCACTGTCATTTGATCTCCCACTGTCATATGAAAAGCTCGTGGAGGCGCCATCTTTCTCTTTTGTCCAATTGATGATGCAGAACCCGAACCAGAACCCGAACTTCCAGCTAAACCCGAACCTTGTCTAACATATTCCGGACATTGACCTGCCCGATGACCCTCTTTCTTGCAGTTCCAACACACAGACTGAGGAAAAGTACAATCTCTACTACCATGCCCCAATGCTCCACACTTTATGCACCTTAATGTTTGAGGAGTACATGGACCCGAATGCCTCAACCTACAATTGGCACACCAAGGGTTTGGATCACTACCCACCGAGCCCTCACTAAACTCAATCCTTCGGTTCTGACTCTTATTTCCAGTAGTACCACTCTTAGATTGTTGCACGGACTTATTCTTACCCAACTTTTCCCATGCTTGATTGTCACTATGCACCGACCTAGCTAACTAAAAAGCCTCGGTCAAACTACGAGCCAACCTCACTGATGTCCGGTACTGTGGTGGTAAAGTCTTAACAAAATGGGTAATCCTAGTCCTCTCGTCCGGTACCCATTGCTGAACAAATCTTAACTTATCGGTGAATTGATTGATAAGCTCATCCATTGTCATTTTCTCAGAAAACTCCAAATCCAAAAACTCCTGCCTAAGTCTAATCATATCAAACTCCGAACAGAACTGCTTACAGATCTCCCTATGAAACTCGGCCCAAGTGATTCTAGATCTTTGCTCCGGTGTCATTTGTGCAGTCGCAGAATCCCACCAGTTCATCGCTTGGCCTTTCAATAACTGAACCGCATACTTAACTCTTAACTCATCTTCACACTGACACACATCAAATTTCCTTTCGGTGTCCCTTAACCAATTCAGTGTCACCATTGGATCATTACCTCCCTCAAAGTCTTTGGGTCCACACGCTTTAAAAGTCTTAAATGAACACAACTTATTCTGCTGATGTGGAAGAGGAGACTGATACGCTTGCTGAGCTACCCTAGATTGTAACTCCAAATACAACTGTTCAATCTTTTTGAGTCTTATCACATCATCTTCCAATTGCAACACATAATCCTCTTGACTAGTTTCATCATGATGAACATTTGAAGTACCACCCTGATTAACATTATTAATTTCTGGAGGTGGAAGCTCAGTTCTAGTAGCATTATTGGGAGTCGTATTCTCATCATCTGCCATTCCTGTACTCACAACCAAAACACAACTTGCAACTTGTTAATCGTTAGTATCACCAATCCCCCAACCAAAAGCTAATCCCACTAACCGAGAAGTTTGACTAACACCAAATAGATTTGGGATTGAACATTCGCAAATGCCCAATTCACCCAAACCTATGCTCTGATACCAACTTGTAAGGCCCGGTCCTTACGCAACCAAAACATATCTTTTTAATATTATAAAACAAGTGGAAGCGCGTCCCCAAAATATACTATCCGTTAATTACATCAAAATCGCCAATTGAACACGTCAAAGGCCTTTTTCTAAAGTTATAATGTTGCCAAGTTTAACGACGACAAAAATATGACAACATTAGTTAAGTATTTACAGCCATATTAGTTACAACCCATATTAACACAAAACGGGCCTTATATAAAATGTTTCCAAAAGACATCTACAAAAGATCAGAGTTGCGCCAAGCTTTAGTCAAACTTCCAGTCAACATCTACAACCCGAACATCTACATCAACAACAAGCTAACCTAATCTGCAAAAAGAATCAACAACGAGGGATTAGCTCACGCTAAGTGAATGGAACCGTAACCGACGGTTCAACCCACTCATAAAAAGTCTTACAACTAAGCAACAACCACAAGTAAAACACATAAGCACATAACGTCAAGAGGACCGGCGGTTCCTGGTATCCACCCAACCCAGAAACCACGACTACTGGGCGCTACGCCATTCCCAGTAATCAACCGATAGCTTGAGTACTACCTTCACTGACTAGGCTTGTTCAAGACTATGTGTCTCAAAGAAACCTCGACAACTACACAGTAGTACCCAAACCCAACCAACAACAGTTGACCTCTGAAAACAACCATATTGCATTCACAATGCAAAAGCACACAACAACAAGCAACAGTTCACAACTGTTATCACTTTAACAACAATTCAACAATGATCACATCACAACTCATATATTCAGCAATATAAACAAACAGACAAGACTGGTACCAGTACGACTAATAACAACAACCTACTGAAATAAACTATCCTGGTTACCCGTTGTAACCGAACCCGTTACAACTGGGTGAAACCGAGGACTACAATTCCACTCACCGATAGTTATCTTCAACTCAGTGGTCTTATATTACTGAGTTGCCGCCCGCTTATCTGAATAAACAAATAATAACCAAGTCAGTATCTCGCCTCATCAATGTATATCTTATACCAATACAAATTCATATATTTCAAAACATATATTTCTAAGCATAAAGTGCCACTAAAGCAATATCATATACAATACCCAATCGACTTTAAACTCTTTCATTAAGCCCCGAAACCCCTTAAAATCGTTCACATTATTATGTATTTCTTTTAATAAAAAGTGCCACTAAATTACCGTTTAAGTGCCACAAAAGGAATGTCAACCATAAGTGCCACTAAAAACACCATCTTCTAAACACTTATGCATTTTCAAAATTTACAAAATCCTTCAAAATAATTCATGCAAACGCGATCCGGAAAACATTGGTGGGATCGCGTTCCCCTTTGAAAATAATTCTGTCACCGTTTTACACTACGAAACGCGATCCGGGAAAGGTGGCAGGATCGCGTTCGCAAGAAAAAAATCCGTTTGAAATGAGATTACACAATGGAACGCGATCCGGGTTCATAGCTGGGATCGCGTTCGCAAGCTTAAAAACGACCTGCACTTCAGCTTCAAACCAACTCCGAAACCAAAACTCCATTTTACCAAAATCAGATTACAAACACGAAATTACACAAGTAAAGACCACAAACATCATCCATAAACATATAACAACTACAACAAACATCTTCTAACAACAATCTAACTCATGCATCATCATCAAATCAACAAAATCACCAAACCCTAACTAACATTCAAGCTTAAAGAACACCAACAATTTCTACCCACAAATCATCATATAATCAACTCATATCAACAAATAATCATCAAGTAATCAATAATTTATACTCTTCAAACTTCAATTAATACAAAACCTAAATGTTCATCATTTGCCTAATTGCTATGAAATGAGCTCAAGCACCATAGAATACTTACAATCAAATGAACAAGATGATAATGCAACTGATTTCCTTAGCAAGATTCAATCACTAATCTATGTTCTTGATTTAATTGAAAAGTAAAGAGATGTGAGGTTTTTTGAGAGAGTTTAAGAAGATATGAAGAAATAAGTTAGGTGGAAATGATCCAGCTACAACACCGACCCATCTCTTTTATTAGTGTATAAATTATACCCCTTTCTAGCCTATTATCTGGAACCCGAAAATACCCGTATATAAAAATACTTTTATTTTACCGTCAGGTTCAACTATTTAAAACAAGTACAATTTTATTTGTCACAATAAAACCTGAGACTCTTTTACTTGTTTATTTTCAAATAAAACAATTGAAACTTAATAAAATACAATTTATTTTCAGGCCCAGAAACAGGATGTTACAAAAGTGCGTCCCAAAGTGTTTTTGAAGTCGTATCGTATTAGTATTTGAGGCTTTGTAAGTTTGACACTTAGTATGAAAATAATTTGAAACCTTCTGTTTTTAGCGTCACTTTTGACGACACTTAGGGTTTAGGCGATACTCAGGAAGTGTCGCATAAAATAGTGAATTCTGATTTAGAGGCGTCACTTGTGGAAGTGACGCATAGAGAGCGACACTTAGAGAAGTGTCGGATGTAAGTGTCGGTGTCAGGGTCAGGAGTCACTAAGGTTAGTGTCGTATGAAATCAATTTTCAATTATTGGCGTCACTTAAGCAAGTGACACTATAAGTGTCGGTTGGCATCAGGTCTCAATTATAGGCGATACTTAGACAACTGCCGCTTGGAGTGTCGGGCATTGAATTTGTGACACTTAGGTAAGTGTCGGGAAAAAGGGGTTTTATGCGGCACTAGGGTAAGTGACGCAAAATTAGGGCTTTTTAGCGACACTCAGTGCGTCACTTAAGTGACGCATTAAGTGACGCTACGCTGCACGAGTATATGCGACACTTACGTCTGATGGCCGGATTTTGAGACGAAAACGAGTTTTCCGGCCACCGTTTGGTCCAAATCTTTTACCCAGCCCATATTTGATCATTTTAAACTTATACAAACCATAAATAAGTAAAAATAATGGAATCGAAGAGTTTTCGGGATTTGTCGAAAATCTTACAAGTTAACGCCGGAGAAATCCGAAAAGATAGAAACGTAGATCGTGACTCCGTGAATCTTTTTCTTCAAAGAACCGAGGTGATTCGAGGTTGTTTTGTGGTGTTATTTTGTGATTTAAGTGATGGTGGTGGTGGTGAAAGTTGGAGAGAAAAGAGGAAGAAGAAAGAGAGAGTGAGATGGAGAATGAGAAAAAGAGTGGGGAGGGTGGGGGTGTATGGGGCCGGTTTTGGTGGGGTCCACGGGGTGGACTTCACCAATTTTTGTTCCCCTGCGTTTGCGTTCCGTGCGGTGTTCGTTTCCCCGATTGTTTAAACGTTAAATAATTATTTTATACGTTTTTAAAATACGAATAATTATTCAATATTTTTGTTGAAGTATTTTTCCAAATACTTTATACTTGAGTTATAAAAATTTATAACTTAGCTTTGTTTCGATTAGTTTGCGCGTTTGAATATTTTAATCGCGTTACCATTAATTGTACGATACGAAATGAATACAAAATATTATCAAAATAATATTTTGAATATAGTTGTATTATTAAATAATATTATGTTATTTAATAAAATTGTTCACCAACGTCCGTATTAAATTGAACCGAATTGCATTCGATTTAAATTGCGTACGATTTAATCAAATCGCATAATTGTATATATTCAACAATATATATATCGATACATTAATTAGCCTAACACATAACTAATTACATGTATTAACGGTTGATTATGTACTAATTACAAGTCCTAATTTTGACGGGTGTCACATACATTATCACAAAATAGTAGAAGTGGCTTTCTCCGGTTGGTACCACGTGTTGTAGCTAATATATTTCTTTAAAACTTGTATCTAACACGAAATTCTTGACCATATAAGCAATTTCTAAAAAAATGTTTCTATCAAAATAGTGTATCTTAACGATTTTTTATTTTATTTTCTTTTTAATTATATTTTATTAAGTTACAATTTATATGACAAAAGTAAAATATTTTATAATTGTACATATCTATAATGATATCTTTTTTAGTTTATATTGATATGAAGGTGAGTTTTTATATAATGTATCTTTCTTTATCTCAACTCATTTAGTATATTTATGTGATCCAAGTTATCAAACTAATATTTATTTCTTATAGATAATTGAATTCGTATTTTATAAATATATTATTCATGATATAACTATATTGGTTAAATTAAATTAAATAGGTAATTGTGCATTTGTGATGATATGGCTACATATTAAAAACCATTTATATATATATATATATATATATATATAGGTGGAGGTTCATATGAGAACCAACTAAAAGTTGAGAACCTTGAGAACCACTACATTACATGCTTGTTCACATGTGATTTAACTTCATTCACATGTGAACATTGATTTAGGTTAGATTTGTAAAGAAAAAAATTAAAAAAAATCCTAAATTATAGCGAAAAACACAAAAAAACAAATGTATGTTCACATTTGATGATAATGTGAACAAATCATGTAAAAAGTGTTTTAAGACGTGATTTTCGAATTTTTTTCTTTACCAATCTAACCTAAATCAATGTTCACATGTGAATGAAGTTAATCACATGTGAACAAGCATGTAATCTAGTGGTTCTCAAGTTCTCAACTTTTAGTTGGTTCTCATTTGAACCTAATATATATATATATATATATATATATATATATATATATATATATATATATATAGTCATATTACATACTCCCTCCGTCTCAAATCTATTGTCTCCTTGTTGACTTTGGAGTCTTTCTCTTCCAACTTTAACCTTCAATATATTTGTTTGTGTTATATAATATTTGATGCAAAATATATGAATTGATTGGATTTTGAATGTATTTTCATTGGTATAATTTGCATCAAGTATTATATAACACAAACAAAAATATTGAAGGTCAAAGTTAGAAGAGAAAGACTCCAAAGTCAACAAAAGGGACAATAAATTTGGGACGGAGGGAGTATTATATATGACAATTTTACTGATTACTATAGTTTATGGAAAAAGTTTATTTGAAACTCACAAAATGAAATGCAAATAAAATAATCTAATTTACCAGTAAATACTAAGGAGTAAGTAGAACGTGTGTCAAATGAAGCCATCAAACTTAACCTCCAACTTATTTAATTATATTACGTATGACAACTTTAGAGATTACTATATTTTGAAGAATAAAGTTTATTTAAAACTCAAAAATTGTAAGGCAAATAACAGAATTTAATTTATCAATATATAGTAAGGAGTAACGGAGTCACTAAGAATGGAACATGGGCCAAATCTAGCCATAAAACTCAATCTCCAACTTAGTAACCACTCATCCATCTCTAGTTTTTTGTTTTATCTTTCATTTAAAAAATAACTTATCATTAATACTAAATTTCTTTAAATCACAAAAGGACAAACTACTTACTATTCATAAGTAGCTTGTAATTGATATTAGATGATAATGTCGATGAATAAGAATAATATTATATAGGTTTGACCATAAAAAAAAATGTAATTTGAAGGGTACCCATGACCCGTATTATATTTCAGTGGTATGCGTCTGCCGGTCTGCCCCCACGATCCCACCTGTAAGGAGCATCAACGCCAGACAAATAACATATCCACAAATCACCCACATGTGCTGAAACACGGATTGAAACCCCTAACATGTCTGTCAAGTATGTTGGGGATATGAGCATTTGTGGTGACAATACCACCTCAGCTATACCGAATTGATTATTTGACTATTATTGAATGAGACAAAATGTGTTTTGTTGGGATGTGCTTGTTGCAGCAAAACGTACACACGAATTATTGAAATAGTTAAACTCTATTGGTTGATTCATTTTGATAGTCGCCAAATAAGACCTTCATATATTCCAAGCTTCAAAAGTCCTATAAATCATAGTTCACTTTACAAATAACATACAAAAGACACACAAATAGCTAATTGTACTGCTCGGATGGCGGTCACATAGACATGGGAGTTGATAAATACAATAAAGAAATTGTTGTATACAATAAACTGTACAATATTTGAAGCTTACGGTACAAGTATATAATAGTATAATGTTAATTTGTGAATCAGTTTACATGTTGTATCTATCAGCTCCCCATAGACATAGCTTGTATCAACTAACATAAATATTTTTGGTACACTTTATGTTTACCACACGATTCGTCTTAATTCTTAAATTAAGTGAACTCGCTACAAGTCGTTGATTTGTAATAAAATGTCTTACAGTCAGTCAATTCAATTAACTTTGTTGAACTGACAATTAGTCCATATGCATAAATATAAATAATAATCGAATGATTAACGTTTACACGAATGAAAATAGAGTTAATAAAAATTAATTAACAAAAATCATTCACCGGAGAGATAACCTAGGGTTTAGCCGCTCAACTTGGTCTTCAAAGGTATTGAGTCAAAACCAAAAGTCAAAAGCAGAAACTTGATCCGATCGTAAAATTACGGTCAACGATCGTAAAAATATGCTTCAATAGCATTCCATCCGTAAATATATGGCTGACTTACGGCTACCATACGACCGAGTTTTCTTAACCACCAAAATTACGGTCAACTTTTTCTTTGTCTTCTAACTGGACTGTAAACTTACGGCCAACAACTATACATTTAAGGCGAGTAATGCTAAAGAGACCTACTTAAACAGACCTAAAAGTAGGCCTAATGTTTTGATTTGTTGAATTTTTTCTCTCTCTTAATCTCATCTAATCAATTTTTCAAACCAACCAATCACATCTTTTGGTTAATTTTTAGTCCTACACTTTTAGGCCTACAAATCATTTTCCTTTAATGGTGCAAAGTTTTTCAGCTGTAATCCTCTTCTTTCTTCATTTTTTCTCCCGGACCTAATAAAATCATAAAATCATCGAAGTACTACCATTCACAATTATATATGAACATTTATGCACTAATTAACCGTGAAAATGGTACATCAAGTATTCAACGATCAAAGCCGCCATTCGATTCATAAGATATTTTGAACGACCACATCAAAGCACATCTTCAAGGATTCGGTATCCGGTTGAGAGATGTTTCCCCACCAAGTTGAGATTGAAGACCATACATTAATTTTTGGCCACCCTACAATTCAAGAAAAGATATGTCATCGTCTCTAGATCATCGTCACAAATGTGGCATGTAGTGGAGTGGAGATCAATGCCCCTTTTGTCTAGGTTGATACGGGTCGGTAAAGAAACATTTGTAAAACGCCAAGAGTTGATGCTGATTTTAATGGGTGTCACATTATTCCAACGAATTTTAATTTATTCCCGAATGATTGCAGGTAGTTACTGTTATTGCCTTCCACATTGAGTCGACAGTTAACGATTTCGTAGAAAGGAGCAAAAAAAAAGCCAATTATCATTATTTTCATGTAAGTCAAATTCACTAACAACTTCCATTAGTTTTTTAAATAGGTCAAGTTCTGAACCATCGCGAATGGGCCTTCTACTAGCAACCTTGTACCCTTTTATGGTTTTCATGACGAAAAGTCTAGGATAAGAATTTTTTAAGCTAGTCACCACCCACCCACCCACTCAATTATAATTTTACATATGTTTTGCTTATCTTAATTTATATTGAATTTAATATGTGTCATCATCGATCTTTTTATTTAGTTGATTTGATTAGGGTTGTGTGTTGATGTACGATTTTTCTATGATTGATTTAATTAATAATGGTCAAACATTAATAAAAACTTTAAAAACGTTTATGCTATTGCTTATTCAACTAAGCGCCTGTTTACATAGATATTAATGGGTGGTATTGAACCATCAGCTTATTCGGTCAAAACTTCAGGCGACTTGATTTTTAATCTTGTCTGACCGAAGGACTTTTGGGGCCAGTCCAAAAACCACACTACTATCCATATAGCACCTCCCATTTACAAAACTACCATCACCTTCTCTACTGCATCTCTTTCATCTTGTTTCTAAAACAATGTCTATGCATCTTGTGATTTGATTTTACCTCTACTTACTCCGGCGACAACCTTCGCAACTCTGGCGACCACCGCCACGTCTCCGGCAACCACCACCGCGGTTCTGGGAACTACCTCATGATGCTCCACCATCATGATTTGTCCCGCAAAACACATAATTGAAATTGGAGTATTATTATTAAGTGATGGCATTGAATTAAAAGTTATTAAGTGATGACCATTTGCAAGAAAATCTAAAGTTATTGAACTGAAAACGTTACAAAAAAAGTACATGGACTGTTGGGTCAGAATGTCCACTGATGCAGAATTGGAAATTAATCTAAGTATGGTTAATATTGCTGGTATTCTTTGTTAATACTGCTAGCTTTGGTTTCCACTGTTGGTTGAAGTTTACGCTGCTGCAATCGTTACAACTGGTGGACTACTTTAAGTTTCCACCGTCAAGTCATCTGAAGTTAATACATCTAGTCTAGTTTACATGGTTTCCACTGTTGGCACAGATAGCAGTGGAAACAATGCCTAGTGGATCTGTCAGGCTTGCACGTGCAGTGAACAGTAATTACAGACCATGCTTAGCAGAAATACAGATACAGAATTAGATTAGTTTCCAAACTTTAATGATGATAACTTGTAAAAGAAAACTCTAATAATATAATAGAGTTTTCTTATTTTCAAAGGTATGGCATGCAATATTAGTGGGTGTACTTGTTTGACTATATGTATGGCTCATCATCTTCATTGTAAAGAAGCGTAGCTTCAAGGTTTCTCTTTGTAACCCTGATACAAGTGTAGTGTATCCGTATTATTATCATCAATAATAATATTGAAGCTTTGGTTATCAAATTATTTCTTGTTGTTCACTTTGTTCATATGATTAAACCTTCCTTATTAACAAGTGTTATTCCGCAAACTTCTTGTTAATACTTCAAAGCTTTTAGTTAGTTAAATCTTGATATTGTTCAAGTCTGGGATTCACAAGTGGTATCAGAGCTGTTGTTAGCTTTGAATACAGGAAGAGTTTGAAAAAGTTAAGCTTTAAGGTTTAGGCTACATTTAAGGTTGATATCAGAAGGTGATTTAAGGATGTCTGCAGAAACTTCAGATGGGATTCTAGCAACAAAGGGTCCAATACTCAAACCTGATGAGTATGAGATGTAGAGAAACAGAGTCCGGCAATACATGTTGCTTACAGATTATCAAATGTGGGATATCGTTGAAAATGGTCCAAAATACAAAACTGATGCAAATGGTGTTAGACTACCAAGAGCAGCACCAACCACTGATATTGAAAGAAAGAATAGAGCAACAGAGATGAAAACTCTCAGTACTCTCTTGATAGCCATTCCAAATGAATATCAAAGTAATTTTGATCAGTGTGCAGATGCTAAGGTTCTGATGGAAGCATTGGACAAAAGATTTGGTGGAAATGCAAGCACCAAGAAGAACAAAAGATCATTGCTCAAGTAACAGTTTGAAAATTTTGGAGCCACAAAGTTTGAAATTTTAACCCAAGTTTTCGACAGATTCTCAAAGTTAGTTGGTGATTTGGAAAATCATAAGGTCAACATAGATAAGGATGATCTTAACAGAAAATTCTTAAGATCATTGGGTGATGAATGGACAATGTATACAGTTGGGTTAAGGCAGAAGAGTGATTTAGATGATAAGGAGTTAAGTGACTTGTATAATGATCTTAGATCATTTGAATCAGAAGTTGAAAGCAAAAAGCAAGCGGATGGTTACTCTCAAAATGCGCAAAATGCAGCATTTATATCCACTGGTAAAAGACAAGCTGAGTCAAAATCTTATGGGGGAACACCAGTTGGATATGGGTCTAGATATGGTTCACTACCACAGGACAGATGTTATGATCAAGTCATGGAAGCTTTCTTTGCAGCTCATGTGAACTCATCACTTATTCATGAAGAATTAGAACAAGTCAATCCTGATGATCTTGAAGACATGGATCTCAAATGCAGATGGCTATGATTTCCATGAGGGTAAAGAGATATTTACAAAGGACAGGAAAGAGTAACTTTGCTTTAAGGAGAGAAGACAACGCTGGGTTTGATAAAAGTAAGGTGGAATGTTACAATTGTCACAAAATGGGTCATTTTGCTAGAGAATGCAGATCTCCAAAGCAAGAAGGAAATGATCAAAGATCAGGTCAGAGAACTGGTGGATACAATGGAAGTCAAAGAAGAAAAATTCAAATTCAAGATACTTCCACAAATGCTCTAGTGTCTTTGGATGGACTTGGAGTAGATTGGAGTGACCAAGATCAAGTTGAAGAAGTGCAAAATCTTGCACTAATGGCTCAAACAGAAGCTGAAGATTCAGATGAGGTTCCATATGAGGTACAAGTTAAATTATGTTCTAATGTATGCAAGAAAACTGTCAAACATTATAGAGATCATAATGCTAAAATCTGTAATGAGCTAAAAGAATGGGACATAAAAAATAGACACTATGTTGCTTCATTTGAAGATCTGGAAAATAGAATTAAAGCATATCAACAAAATGAGACTCAATTTGTTTATGATGTTGAGTATGCCAAATATGAAAGAGATGTTTTAAAAGATAAAGTTGAAGATCTTCAAAAGCTGTTAGCTCAGGTCACTAGTGAAAAAGAAAGCATGAAATTGACAGTATGGGATCTTGAAAATGCATCAAAGAGTGTTCAAAACATAATTGACTCACAGATTCATAATAAAATTAAAACTGGGTTAGGATACAGTTTAAATAATGTACCCCCACCTTATAACCAAAACTACTTTCCTCCTAAAACTGATTTAGACATGAATAAGCTTAAGGAGTGTATGGTAGCAGAAGTTAAAAAGGTAGATCCAGTTAAGGTTTTAGAAGAAAATGTGGATGTTGAAAATATAGAGATAACAGATTGGAACTCTGATGATGATAATGAGTCAAAACCTGAGTGTAGTAAGTCTGAAACATCATGTGAAAAGGAAATGAAATCTCTCATTGGATTAGTTTCTGATCTGAAGAAAGAAAAAATTGTTGAAGTTAAGAAAATGTTTCAGGAAAGGGCAAAGCTTAACTTGGAAAAGATGAACAACACAGATAACAAACTCAAAACAGGTCTAGGTTTTGTTAACAATAAGGGCAAGTCAATAAGTGACTCTGTTAACAAACCTGTGTCTAAAAATCTTGATTCCGTAAATTGTTCAAAATGTATGTGCAAAACAAGCAGCACACTATCTTTGTCAAAACCAAAAAGCATATTCCAGAGGAAATCAAAGAAACTGGAATCAAATGGTCTCACAAAAGTTGGGATCAAATTTTCAAAGGATTGATGAGAAGGCTTGTTTCATATGCAGACGAACCAATCATTTTCAACATGATTGTTTTCATAATCCAAGATTTCAAAGGATTGTGAAACCTTCATGGACATCTGTTGATAGAATTAATCATTAAAATTTTAAATCAAAAATTAATTCTATTAACACTGTTTAGAAAAGCAAGGCTTCAATAGTTAACACTGGTGCTTCAAAACAAAAAGCGGTGTTAACTAGACGCAGAGCCAACAGTGGAAATCAGAAGACATTTACAGCAACAAAACTTAACACCGCCAAGCATATTAAGACCGCTAGCAATTTTAATACTGCTAAACAGGTTGCCACTGCTTACACAATTAAGACTTCTCGTCCAGTTAAAACCTGGGGTTCAGTTAAAACTGTTAAAGCAGTTAGCACTGCTAGAGGTATTAACACTGCTACCAATCTTAAGACTGCCAGGCCTCTGAATACTGGTTCAACTTCAAAATCTTTTAAACCAGTATCTGCTGTTATGTCTAACATAAGTTGGACTTGAAAATTAAAAAATAATGACAAATCAAAATTTTCCAAGAACAACAGTGCATCACAATCAATGACCTTCAAAAGGGTTGACTCTGTGAATGCACAAGGGATACCCAAAACCAAATTGGTTTAGGTTCCCAAGAGAAACTAATTTCTGTTTAACTATATGTGCAGAGCAAGTCAAGGAATACATGGTACATTGATAGTGGATGCTCTAGGCATATGACAGGTGATAAAAGCAAGTTGCAGAACTTCAAGAAATTTGATGGAGGTCCTGTAGCTTTTGGAAGTAGTCCTAATGGTGGAAGGATTACAGGAAAACGAAATGTCAACAGTGATAAGATAAGCTTTACTGATGTGTATTTTGTTGAACAATTGAAGTATAATTTGCTAAGTGTGAGCCAAATTACTGAGAAAAGGAATCCAGTTCACTTCACAGACACAGAATGTTTTATTCTTTCTGATAAATTTAAGCTTGATCCAAACATGATCTTAATGAAAATTCCAAGAAAGAATAACATGTACTACTGTGACTTAGCAAATTTCATACCTCAAAGGGAGTTAAATTGTCTTATTTCAAAAGCAACTGTTGATGAATCTGATCTTTGGCATAGAAGGATGTGTCACATGAATTTCAAAACTATTAACAAACTTGTTAAAAGCAAACTTGTTAGAGGTTTACCTGAGAAAACATATTCATGGAATGATCACTGTGTTGCCTGCCAAAAAGGCAAGCAACATAAATCCTCTTATAAGCCCAAAATCATGAACTCAAATTGCATCCCTTTACATTTACTGCACATGGATTTGTTTGGACCAACGAATGTGAGTAGTATAGGGAAGAAATCATAATGTCTTGTGATCATTGATGATTATAGCAGATTTTGGTGGGTATTCTTTCTTAGGTCAAAAGATGAAACTGGTGAGCAACTTAGATCTTTCATCACTAAGATAGAAAACCAAATGAATCAGAAAGTTAAAATCATTAGAAGTGACAATGGTACAGAATTTAAATATCAATTGATGGATAAATTCTGTGATTCAAAAGGTATTGAACGACAGTTTAGTGCTCCTAGAACTCCACAACAAAATGGGGTTGCTGAAAGATAGAATAGGACACTAATTGAGGCTGCTAGAACAATGTTAGCAGATGCCAAATTACCAATGACCTTCTGGGCTGAAGCAATTAGCACTGCTTGCTATGTTCAGAACAGTACATTAGTTATTAAGCCTTGCTATGTTCAGAACAGAACATTAGTTATTAAGCCTCACAACAAGACACCATATGAGCTAATCTTCAATAGAAAACCTTTAGTTAGCTTTTTGAAACCATTTGGTTGTCCTGTTACCATCTTAAATACTAAGGATCACTTAGGCAAATTTCAAACCAAAGTTGATGAATGATGTTTTGTTGGATACTCTATTCCCAGTAAAGCCTATAGAGTATTCAATCACAGAACTAGAATTGTGGAGGAAACTATGAATTTGACTTTCAATGAACACACTCCAAATGTTGTAGGAACAGGACCAGCACACTTGTTTGATTCAGATGCTCTAACCAAATCATTTAGACACCTGTATGAGACATCAAATGCAGGTACTAAAGCTGTGCAGGTTGAAGCAGATAAGAAAAAGGGAAAATCACCTGAATATGTTCTTTTTTCCATCTGGACCCCTGATCCTCCAGAAGTTTTTGAATCTCCACAACAACAGAGGTCAGAGCAGATCACAACAATTGATGATGATGAGAACACATCATCAGATCTTGATCTACAACAAAGAGAAGAGGAAGCAGATCAAAGGAATGCTGAGAATGTATCAGATAATGTTGATGAAGATCAAAGTCCTCCATGTCATAATGTGTCTGATCCCACTGATTTGGATCAGAATATGACAAATCTTGAAACCAATATTCCTGAATCATCTTCATCACATTATCAAGCTCACAAAAGCTATCTTCCTTTGGATAATGTGATTGGTCCCATTGATGCACCCATGCAGACCAGAAGGCAATCAAAAGATAATGAAGAAGACATCAACACTTCATTGTATGCATGTTTCTTATCTCAGATAGAGCCTAAGAAATCAATTGAAGCTTTTAAGGACTCTAGTTGGGTTGAAGCAATGCAGGAAGAACTGCTTCAATTTAAGATCCAGGAGGTGTGGACTCTAATTGATCTTCCAAAAGGAAAAAGGCCCATTGGCACTAAGTGGGTTTTCAGAAACAAGAAGGATGAAAGAGGGATTGTTATATAATAACAAGGCAAGATTGGTTGCTCAAGGTTATTCTCAAGAAGAAGGTATTGATTATGATGAAGTTTTTGCTCCTGTGGCAAGAATTGAAGCAATCAGATTGTTCTTAGCCTATGCATCTTTCAAGAATTTCAAAGTGTATCAAATGGATGTAAAAAGTGCATTTCTTTATGGCAAAATTGAGGAAGAAATGTATGTGTGTCAATCTCCAGGATTTGAGGATCCTATGCATCCTGATAAGGTATACAGATTGGATAAGGCATTGTATGGTTTGCATCAAGCTCCAAGAGCTTGGTATGATACTTTATATGTGTATCTTTTGGAAAATGGATTTAAGAGAGGTTCCATTGATAAAACTTTGTTCACAAAAAGAATCAAGAGTGATATCCTACTTGTTCAAATATATGTTGATGACATCATTTTTGGTTCTACAAAAGATTGTTTGTGCAAAGAATTTGAATCTCTAATGCATCAGAATTTTAAGATGAGCTCAATGGGTGAGCTAACGTTCTTTTTGGGATTGCAAGTGAATCAACAATCTGATGGTATCTTCATTCATCAAGGGAAATATGTGAATGACTAATTACCCCCTTGTTTAGATGAATTCTTTTGCATTTTATGTGAATTCGATACTTAATTCGTTCATATTTGCATATAGGAGTTAATTGGAGCTTGAATTGAAAAAGAAGCAGAAATTAAGCTATTATTGAAGAAAAGTATGAAAATTAGAAGCTAAGAAGTGTTCAAAAATCGAGTGGCTGAAAAAGTGTAATTTTAAATCCATACGGCGGATGAATTATTCCATCCGGCGTATGGAATGCTGGGCTGGACTGGATCAGACGCGGGAATCAGAATTGGGCTTTTTCAATCCATATGGCGGATGGATTATTCCATCCGGCGTATGGATCATTTCGGCAGAAACCCTAAATAGCCTCATTTATTTCATTTTTAAGGTAATCATCTACCATTTCTCTCCAGCCAATTTTATCCCATTTATTCTCCATTTCCAGAGCATTTTTGAAGATATAAGCAAGAGGAATCGAAGCTTGATCAATTGTTCATTCATAATTTCGGTTTTTCGGTTCGAATACGTTTCTTTCTTTCATTTGATTATGATTATGGTTTCGTTTTCGATTCTGATTTTCTGTAACCACATGAGTGGCTAAGTTTTTATTACATTTGTTTAGATGATAATACTCAGATGATGATTTGATTATTGAATTGCGGATTTATATTGGATTTTATGAATGTTTATATGTTTACTTGATGATCCATGTTTAATTATTGATTATTGGTGATTACCTAACGTGATGATCTATTGATTTACGATTGATTTTATATTGATAGATTATTATTGATGATTGTTGATTTTAATTGAGAATTATCACTAGATATATTGAGTTTGATAGGTTAGGATCAATAATGGTTAATAATCAATAATGAATGTGATAACTATTCATTAGTTATAAACTTTGTTGATTCAAGTTGCAAAAGTAAATCATATAAATGGTGTAAGTTCAACCTATAACACAGTTTGGTGGGTAACGTTAAATTGAACTGTTAACGTGTTGAAAACAACTTTATATCTTTCTTAATTGCGTTTAATCAATTAATCTTGTAAGGATAATTGGTAATATTTGTTATATCACAATAAAATTCATATTTTAGCAATTCAATAAAGTGATAATCGGATTCTGAGGAAAGTAATCTAAACAAATGTATTTCTTTTATCATTTGAATTAAATAATTTTATTTGAGTACTTGTTATTTAATTATTTTCTTTTAATTTTCATTTAATAATTCGCTTTTCATAATTGTCAGTCAATTGTTCGAACGGAACTCAAACGTTCCCCTCTTATTATCTGTTTTAATTATTTGTATAAATTTTCATTTTATTTGAATTAACATCCGTTCCCTGTGTTCGATCTGGAGTTATCATACTATAATATTATACGATCAGGTATTCTTGCCTGAGCTGTGTTTTAGCAAGTAAGGTAATTTTCATTTTATAACTAAAGCCCCGTTTACACGACATCAAGTTTTTGGCGCCGCTGCTGAGGAGCGGTTTGTTTTGATTCAATAATTTGGAGTTTGTTTAGTTGTTTACTTGTCTATTTACTTTATTTATTTAGTAGTTATTAGCTTCGTTTCAACTTTTGTCTGTTAGGTTACTATTGTGAATATTAATTTGAGTTGTTCTGTTCAGGGTTGTCAGAGTTTCTTGTTCTACTGACTTTATAATTTATTTGCAGGAAGTTTATGACCCGAACAACGGAGCCCGACCCTACCTATCCTTTAGAAGAACCAGAACGCATATTTCATCAAAGAAGACGCGCTGCTTCCGCACCTCCTAACTCGCCGTTAGTTAACACCTTTCTTGTCGACGATTTCGAGGTTTTTACCAATAACCTCTTCACCCCGCGAACCCGCAACTACCGTTCGTATTTAGAAAGCGACTTCGGGGAGCATTTACAATTCCTTTTTAGCGATCAATCAGAACCAGATAACATAATGGCAGAAGATATCGCCAACATGACTTTAGAGCAGTACTCTAGCAGAATGCGCACCGATCTTGGGCGAGGAGTAGTGAGGCCCGCTATTGCGCGAGAAGTGGAGTTCGAAATCAAGGGACAATTCCTCAAGGAGCTTAGAGAGACTCCTTTTAGAGGAGAAGATTCGGAAGATGCTAACGAGCACGTTGAGAAAGTCTTGGAGATTGCCGATATGTTCAATGTTCCCAACGTCACATGCGATCAAGTCATGCTCCGAGGGTTCCCGATAACACTTAAGGGAGCCGCAAAACGATGGATTTCAAATGAACCTGCCGGATCCATCACCACTTGGGAAGATCTTCGCACGAAATTTCTCAAGATGTATTGCCCACCGTCCAAGACGTCAAAGATGATCGATGACATTCGGAATTTCAAGCAAGACATCGATGAGTCGCTTCATCAAGCTCGGGAAAGGTATAAGGACTTGATGCATAAGTTTCCATAACACGAACTAAATGAGCAACAAATCGTTATGGTATTCTACAAAGGAGTGGATCGTGCTACAAGACTGCAACTTGATGCTCAAGGATCTATTCCAAAGAAGATTCCTAGGGAAGCCTTGGAGGCCATTCGTGATCAAGCCAAGCATTCTCAACTTTGGGATGATGGCACCTCTAGGAGAAAAAGGTCAGTAGGCAACGATGATGGTCTCGCCGCCATTACTGCTAAGCTTGACAGTATGGGAAGAGACATAAAGAAGGTAACTGAGACTGTTCATGCAATCCAAGTAGGGTGCGATAACTGTGGAGGAACGCATTTGGTAAAGGATTGTCCTGAGATGGAGTCTGGAGAAGCCAAGGAGGAAGTTAAATTCGGAGAAGCTCAAGGAAATTACCGCCAAGGTGGTGGAACCTTTTTCCGAAGACCATATCAAGATGGAGGCCGCCAATTTCGTCAAACTCAGCCTGGTCTTTTTACTAAGGATCAACCGGCTGCATCAGTTCCTGAAAAGCAAACCAATTTGGAAGAGATGATGGGGAAATTTCTACTCACTAATGAGAAATTCATTGCTAGTTCTGGACAACGGATGGACACTACGGAAGCATTAGTGAGAAATCAAGGAGCTGCCATTAAGCAGATTGAAGGAAACATTTCCAACATTGCTAAAGTTATCCAAGAGAGATTTCCTAGGACTCTTCCCGGATTTACTGAAACCAATCCACGTGATCAGGCAAAGGCTGTAATTACTAGAAGTGAAAAGGTTCATGAAGATCCGATAGTCAAGAAGAAACCTGTATCTCACCCCCTGCCTGAGAAAGAGAAGGAAGTAGAAGTTGTTAAAAGTCTAAAGGAGGATTCTGTAGCCGATCAAATTGCTAGAGACAAGCAATACACGAAGGATCATGTTCCACCTCCTCCTTACCCAGCAGCCTTAAGGAGAGGAAAGGATGAAGCTCAGTACCATCAGTTCTTAGAAAACTTGAAGCAGCTTCATATCAATATTCCGTTTGTGGAAGCAATTGCTCAAATGCCAAAGTATGCAAAATACTTGAAGGAATTGCTGACCAACAAGAGTAAACTAAAGGAGGCAACCACGGTAACAATGAACGAGAGATGCTCAGCGGTGATGCAAAATAAACATCACCAAAGATGAAAGACCTAGGGAGTATTACTCTTCCTTGTCTTATTGGAAGTTTAGACATCACTCATGCGCTGGCTGACTTGGGGGCAAGCATATCGATAATGCCGTATACTATGTATGCTAGACTCAAGTTAGGAGAACCAAAGCCAATCAGAATGTGCATTGAGTTAGCGGATCGGTCAACTCAATATCCTAAAGGGATGATTGAGAATGTTTTGATTAAGGTGGATAAGTTTGTTTTCCCTTGCGATTTTGTGATTCTTGACATGGTAGAAGATTTAAGGGTACCTATCATTTTGGGAAGACCTTTTCTAGCCACTACAAGGGCATTGATTGACGTTTTTGATCGAAGGATCACTCTGAGGGTAGGAGAGGAAGAAGTAGTATTTGATGTTAATAAGTCAATGCAATATCCTGCTGCAGTTGATGATACTTGTTACTTTGTTAGTGCTATAGAAATGTCCGATGATGAGGAATTTCTACAAAGTCTCATGGAGGATGAAGATCTTAATCCCATGATTCTTGAAGGATGGACGGGAAGTCTAGAAGCAATTCGTGATATCGAAGAATTCGATAAGTTGCTTGAGGAGATATAAACCACGTGTAATGAGGAGTTAGAGAGTGAAGGAAATAAGTTGATGGAGAGCGAAGAGTCAGTCTTGACTAATGGCATTTTAATTAAGAAAGAGACTCACATTACTATGCATGGGATTCCTTGCTCAAGAGAAGAGGTTTTGGCAGTAAAATCTTCATTTGAAGAACCACCGAAGTTAGAGTTGAAGGATTTACCAACTCATTTGGAATATGCGTATTTGCAAGGGAAGTCGGATCTCCCAGTCATCATTTCATCTCAGCTGTCAGCTAACGAGAAAGAAAGTTTATTGAAGGTTCTTAAGGAGCACAAGCATGCTATCGCTTGGACGATTAGTGATATCAAGCGAATAAGCCCCTCTTACTGCACGCACAAGATCCTCATGGAATCTGATTTCAAACCAGTGGTGCAACCGTTGAGGTGTTTAAATCCTAAAGTGACTGATGTGGTAAGGAAGGAGATCATTAAGTTGCTTGACTCTGGGTTGACATACCCAATTTCTGATAGTCCATGGGTTAGCCCCATTCATGTTGTGCCCAAGAAGGGAGGTATGACAGTAGTTGCTAATGAGAAGAATGAGTTAATCCCCACAAGAACTGTCACCGGATGGAGAGTCTGTATCGACTATAGGAAATTGAATGACGCCATGCGCAAGGATCATTTTCCTTTGCCATTCATTGATCAAATGCTCGAGCGTCTGGCTAGAAAGGAACACTACTGTTTTCTAGACGGATTTTCCGGGTACTTCCAAATTCCGATAGATGCACATGATCAAGACAAGATTACGTTCACATGCCCATTTGGAACTTTTGCTTATCGAAGAATGCCCTTCGGTTTGTGCAATGCACCTGCAACATTTCAACGATGCATAATGGCGATTTTTGATGACATGGTGGAGGATAGCATGGAGATATTCATGGATGATTTCTCCGTTTTCGGAAATTCTTTTGATGAATGTTTAGCAAATCTGAAAAAGATGTTGCAGAGGTGTGAAAGTTCGAATCTTGTTCTTAATTGGGAGAAATGCCATTTTATGGTCCGAGAAGGGATTGTATTAGGACATAAGATTTCGAGCGTAGGAATCGAAGTGGACAAGGCTAAAGTTAAGGCAATAGAGAAGTTGCCTCCTCCTACGAATGTCAAGGGCGTAAGGAGTTTCTTGGGGCAGGCGGGATTTTACCGACGTTTTATTAAGGATTTCTCCAAGATAGCTCGTCCGATGAACAAACTGTTGGAGAAGGAGGCAAAGTTTGAGTTTTCCAAGGAATGTCTTGATGCATTCAATCTTTTGAGAGAGAAGTTAGTATCTGCACCCATCATGATTAGTCCAAATTGGGATATTCCCTTTGAACTAATGTGCGATGCTAGTGATTATGCTGTAGGAGCGGTTTTAGGTCAGAGGGTTGACAAGAAGTTTCAACCTATTTATTACGCGAGCAAGACTTTGACAAATGCACAAGAGAATTACACTACGACTGAGAAGGAATTGCTCGCTGTTGTTTTTGCGTTTGATAAATTTCGTTCTTACTTGAGTTTGTCGAAGACGGTAGTGTTTACCGATCATTCAGCGTTGAGATATTTGTTTAGCAAGCAAGATACGAAGCCAAGGTTGTTGCAATGGATTTTGTTGCTGCAAGAGTTTGATATCGAGATTCGAGACAAGAAGGGAGCTGAAAATCTGGCTGCCGATCATTTATCACGGTTAGAAAACTCAGAGCTGGATAAGTTAGATGAATCGGAAATTCAGGATAAATTTCCCGATGAAAGTTTGATGAAGGCATTCATGAGTGAACTTCCATGGTTTGCTGATTATGCCAACTTTTTAGTTACAAGGACTCTTCCTACTGAGATGAAGTATAACGAAAGAAAGAGATTTTTCTCGGCTTTGCGACATTACTTTTGGGAAAATCCGTTTTTGTTTAGGGAATGTGCTGATGGTATTGTGAGAAGATGCGTTAGTGGAGAAGAATGCAATGAAATTTTAACTCATTGTCACAATGGTCCTACGGGAGGACATCATGGGCCATCATATACGGCCAGGAAGGTATTTGAAGCAGGATTCTGTTGGCTAACTATTTACAAGGATGCGTAGGAGTTTGTAAATGAATGCGATGCTTGCCAGCGAACGGGAAGAATCTCTAAAAGAGATGAGATGCCACAAAATCCTATCATGGTCAGTGAAATTTTCGATGTCTGAGGGATAGATTTTATGGGACCAGTTCCACCAAGCAACGGAAATAAGTACATCATAGTGGTTGTGGATTATGTTTCGAAGTGGGCTGAAGCAAAGGCATTACCTACTAATGACGCAAGAGTGGTGATAAAGTTTCTTAAAAAGTTGTTTTCGAGATTTGGAACACCTAAGGCGTTGATTAGTGATCGTGGAACGCATTTTGCAAATGAACAATTGGAGAAGGTTTTGAAGAAGTATGGAGTCAATCATAAGTTTTCTACTGCTTATCATCCACAGACTAGTGGACAAGTTGAAGTGACCAATCGAGGTTTGAAGCGGATTTTAGAACGTTCAATTGATGGAAATCCGAAAGATTGGTCAAATAAGCTGGATGATGCTTTATGGGTTGCAAGGACTGCGTTTAAAACGTCTATTGGAACTACGCCTTACCGACTTATCTATGGGAAAGCTTGCCATTTGCCATTTGAGTTGGAACACAAAGCGTACTGGGCATTAAAGAATTGCAATCTTGATGATCATGCGGCGGGAAAAGAAAGATTGGCTCAGTTACAGGAACTAGAGGAGTTGAGGATAAATGCTTATGATAATGCTCGACTGTATAAGGAGCGTACCAAGAAATGGCATGATTCGCACCTAAAATCGAGTAATTCATTTAAGGAAGGTGACAAGGTGCTTTTATACAGTTCTCGGTTGCATTTGTTTCCTGGTAAGTTGAAAACACGCTGGACAGGTCCTTTTGTAGTAGAGAAAGTTTATCCTTTTGGTGCTGTGGATTTGCAAGGTCATTCTGGAAAAACTTTCAAGGTTAATGGAAGTCGGTTGAAGAAGTATTATGGTGATGTAAGGGACTCCAAGCGTGATTTGGAGATGAATTTAAGTTAAATTATGGAGCACAAGGTCGAGCTTACCGACGTGATAAACAAAAGCGCTTTCGGGAGACAACCCGTTGTTTTTATTAATTATTTATTTTGTTTTGTTTTTAGTGTGTTAATAAAGCTCTTGGAAGAGGTTGCTGGTGGTTGGAAGGCTTCAGTTTAGCTTGTATATTGAAGATAGCTCAGGGAAGTTTCTGTTCACTTCTTTTCTATTCCCTATGTTATTGTTTATTTTGCAATGAGGACATTGCATACTTTTAAGTGGGGGATGGAGGAAAAGAAGTCTGTTTGTCCTTAAGTTATGAATGGTAAATATTGGCAAATTTTAAAGCTAAAGGGCATTCGACGTGTTAGTCATTTTTCAGCCCAAAATTTTCTTTTAATATTATTTTCTGCGTTAAAGTTTAGCGAATCTTGTAACATATTTTGGGAATTCAATGGATGAAATGAATTTAATTTTTAAATATTAGATAGTTCATTATGTGATGTATCGATAGGCAATCTATTTGTAAGTTATTGAGCTGCTAAGAAATTTAATGCAATAAAGTAGGAATTATCCCAAGAGGATCTTTTAGCAAGGTATGACCTTAGTCTTAATTCTTATTCGATAGCGTGTTATAATCCATAATTTTGGGATCCTAATTATCATCATTTGGGAATATACTGGGTGTTGACTCCTCTGTTGTACGAAAGTACAGACCTAGTTTCCGTCAGTATATTTGATGTAAAAAAAAAAAAAAAAAAAAGAGTACAAAGGACTCATGAATTGAAAAACCAAAGCCAAGATATGTCGCTCTGTTGTACTGAGGTACAGACCTGTCACCAATGTCTTGGTTTGAAAAATGATTGATTTATTGGGTTGTTCATTATTTGGAGAATTGTGACACGTTATTTGCATGAGAGTATTTTGCTATTGAGAATCAGGTATAAGGCCTGCTAGAATAATAATAAGTTGAGCTCAATTTCTGAACTTTAGATTGTTTAAGTGGACAACAATATTGGTAATCTGGGTGAATTATCTTTTATGCCCAATAATAATGTATTAGAAGTTGTTTTCCTTAGAAAGTTTCTTGATTGCTAAGCATTAAGGTAGAATAAATTTTAAGGTAAGAATTTGGTTTGCCGAATGCTGTGTAGTATGTAAGTCCTTTTGCACTTTTGTTTACCGTTCATATAGGAAGTTTTAAAGTTTTAAATAGATGCTCTACTTGAGGACAAGTAGGATTTAAGTGGGGGATGTTTGATGAACGACAAAATGTACTATATTATAGTACTAATTACCCCTTGTTTAGATGAATTCTTTTGCATTTTATGTGAATTCGATACTTAATTTGTTCATATTTGCATATAGGAGTTTATTGGAGCTTGAATTGAAAAAGAAGTAGAAATTGAGCTATTATTGAAGAAAAGTATGAAAATTAGAAGCTAAGAAGTGTTCAAAAATCGAGTGGCTGAAAAAGTGTAATTTTAAATCCATACGGCGGATGGATTATTCCATCCGGCGTATGGAATGCTGGGCTGGACTGGATCAGACGCGGGCATCAGAATTGGGCTTTTTCAATCCATACGGCGGATGGATTATTCCATCCGGCGTATGGATCATTTCGGCAGAAACCCTAAATAGCCTTATTTGTTTAATTTTTAGGGTAATCATCTACCATTTCTCTCGAGCCGATTTTATCCCATTTATTCTCCATTTCCAGAGCATTTTTGAAGATATAAGCAAGAGGAATCGAAGCTTGATCAATTGTTCATTAATAATTTCGATTTTTCGGTTCGAATACGTTTCTTTCTTTCATTTGATTATTGTGACACCCGGTCAAAAAGGGCCAAAATTAGGGGCCAATTTAAACTTTAATTATTCGTACTATGTACGATTCAAAAACAAAGTATTCGGATAATATATATATAACTATATATATAACATGGAATGATTATTTAATAATCACAACGCGAACAAATCTGAAAACACTAAGGAAACATAAAAATAAAAGTTGTCCCAAAACATCTCCAAATAGAATATTATTAACAGAAATAATATTACGGTACTCGGAAAATTTGCAAAACTCTTTTTGGATAATTAAAACTATCCGTAAGTTCAAAGTGAAACAACGATATAATTTAGTATCACACTAAAAGTATTTTTGTGAAATACTTCAAATAAAAACTTATACGATTTCAATTTTAGAAATTTATCGTTCGAAAACATTTTTACTAAATAACGATCGGATACCAAAACACGGGTCAAAGTACCACGGAGCGGGGCGAAACTGGATCAACCACCTCCAATAATTGGAGATGGCCGATCATTTCCTTCCCATTTCTTTCATCACTCTCGGTCTCATCTCTCTCTCTCGGTTCATTGCAACAACAACAACAAATCAACACCAACAACAATAACAATCATCATCATCATAATCTGGATCATCATCATCGTCTTCATCGTTCATCACCATCAAACTTCATTTTCGGTTCCAATTTCAATTAGTAAGAATCATCAACTCTTTTTCGTTAATTTCATGTTTTTAATACGTTACATATCATGTATTAGCTTTGTATTAAGTTGGTTATATGCGAAAATGGTTTTAAAATGGGTTTGGGTGTGTTTTGGAACGTACAGAGTCGAACCAGTTACGTGAATCCGGCGGATTCGGGTGAATCCGGCGGATTCCTGCCCAGAAAACATGAACACGGCGTATTCAATGGAATACGGTCGGATTCCCGTGGTTTGTCATGAATACGGTCGGATTCTTGGGAATCCGGCGTATTCCCTCTATTTTTCTGGAATACGGCGTATTCCCTCTATTTTCCTGGAATACGGCGTATTCAAGGGAATACGGCGTATTCCCCACAAATGCCACCAATCCGGCGGATTCAAGGGAATCCGGCGGATTCCCCCTTTTTATTTCAGGATCCAACGAATCAATAAAATAGCCCTGCGAATTCTAGCTAAAACAGAACATGTAAATTTTCGAAAACGTCGACGATTTAACAAGTTAAAACAGGGTAGCTTCTCGATGAAAATTTTATTATAACGGATTGAGCTCAAATTCGCTCGGTCATTCAAAAACAACCCAATGATCAAAGATAAGTACCTTAGCCTTGTCAGTTTTAAGCCATTCGGGGTCGTCTAGGGGTCGAAAATGGCATAGTTCTGTTTTCAGACTCATACCAAATTTTGTAAACTCAAACATAAACATTTAAACAATGCATTAGATAATCCTTTTACTCATTAGAATCTCGCGTGTTTAGGACTCTAAGGGATTTCAGAGGTTGTCTATTCCACGTAGGATATACTCATTGCTCGGATAGGCTCAGGTGAGTCTCACAGCCCCATTTTTACTGTTTCAAATATTGGGGTGAGATACAATGCTTACATGTTTTCGTGATCATATGTTATTTGATTAGTTAATTTGAGAATTAACTCAAGGAATTAAATGATTATTTAGTTCAGATAACTATATTAGTTACATTGTTTGACTACCATTATTTGGTCTTGATTATCATTGTTAAATCATTATTTCGAAACCTGCGTTGGTTTCATCATGGTTAAATTTATTATTGTTCAAAAACCTGCGTTGGTTTGTTCAATATTACGAAACCTGCGTTGGTTTCATCATGGATAAATTTCATATTGTTCGAAAACCTGCGTTGGTTTGTTCAATATTACGAAACCTGCGTTGGTTTCATCATTGTTAAATTTAATGTTGTTCTAAAACCTGCGTTGGTTTGTTCAATGTTACGAAACCTGCGTTGGTTTCACCATTGTTTAAAAATCATTATTTCGAAACCTGCGTTGGTTTCATCATTGTTTTGAAAACTAAACTGTTTAATCATTGTTTAGGAAACCTGCGTTGGTTTCATCATTGTTTTGAAAACTTAATTGTTTAATCATTGTTTAGAAAACCTGCGTTGGTTTCATTATGGCTTGGGGAACCTGCGTTGGTTCAAATCATTATTTAGTAACCTTAATAGGTTAAATCATTGTTTTAGAAAACTTAAGTGTTTTAAATCATTGTCGGTGACCTTAGTTGGTTAAAAATCATTGTTTGATTTATTATTTTAAATCCTTGTTCAGACGAAACATTTTATTATCGTCAAATTATCATGTTGATCACATCAATGTTCATGTTAAACCTGTGAGATTCACCAGCTTTATAGCTGACCCTTTTAGCGTTGTATTCTCAGGTTATCAGCAGTAGTAGGATGGCCCTCAGGATAAGCTATCTACTCACGAGTCGCATGCATCCATATTGACATGAAGATTTTCCTGCATTATATTTTGTATAATGGTTATGTATTAAAATCTTCAAAACTACTTTTGCGAACTCGCTATTATGTTGTAAACTTTAACTCAAAACTTGTATTACTTTTGTAATATTTATAAACGTCTCATGTAGAGTCGTTTGCTTATACTTTGGTGCTTTGTATATTGATTAGTCACACCCAAAATCGTCGCTTCCGCAAATCATGAAATTGGGGGTGTGACAATTATGATTATGGTTTCGTTTTCGTTTCTGATTTTCTGTAACCACATGAGTGGCTAAGTTTTTATTACATTTGTTTAGATGATAATACTCAGATGATGATTTGATTATTGAATTGCGGATTTATATTGGATTTTATGAATGTTTATATGTTTACTTGATGATCCATGTTTAATTATTGATTATTGGTGATTACCTAACGTGATGATCTATTGATTTACGATTGATTTCTTTATTGATAGATTATTATTGATGATTGTTGATTTTAATTGAGAATTATCACTAGATATATTGAGTTTGATAAGTTAGGATCAATAATGGTTAATAATCAATAATGAATGTGATAACTATTCATTAGTTATAAACTTTGTTGACTCAAGTTGCAAAAGTAAATCATATAAATGGTGTAGGTTCAACCTATAACACTGTTTGGTGGATAACGTTAAATTGAACTGTTAACGTGTTGAAAACAACTTTATATCTTTCTTAATTGCGTTTAATCAATTAATCTTGTAAGGATAATTGGTAATATTTGTTATATCACAATAAAATTCATATTTTAGCAATTCAATAAAGTGATAATCGGATTCTGAGGAAAGTAATCTAAACAAATGTATTTCTTTTATCATTTGAATTAAATAATTTTATTTGAGTACTTGTTATTTAATTATTTTCTTTTAATTTTCATTTAATAATTCGCTTTTCATAATTGTCAGTCAATTGTTCGAACGGAACTCAAACGTTCCCCTCTTATTATCTGTTTTAATTATTTGTATAAATTTCCATTTTATTTGAATTAACATCCGTTCACTTTGTTCGATCCGGACTTATCATACTATACTATTATATGATCAGGTATTCTTGCCTGAGTTGTGTTTTAGCAAGTAAGGTAATTTCCATTTTAAAACTAAAGCCCCGTTTACACGACATCAGTGGGCAGATTTACATATTTGATTACAAGTATTGGAATGATCAACTTAACATAAATCTTTTTCATTAATATCATTTTGTATATATCTCATAAGTGTTTAATAAGGGTTAATACTGATATACTAATTATTTCTGATGATGTTAACACTGCCAGTATTTATTTTGACACCGCCAGTGCACAAGTTAACACTGCCAGTGCAAATATAACCACTGCCAGTATATATCAACACTGCCAGTTGTTATGTTAACGCTGCCAGTCTTAAGTTGTCATTACCGGTAATAACTAGTATTAGTCATATTTTGGAAGTTTTGTTTTGTGTGTATATACATGTTTCGTGCAGGTTGTAGGATTGGTTCTTGATGTGTGGTTGATCTTTGTTAAACTAAAATCCAAAAGTTTTGTCACCACATATTTATTATTATTTAAGAAAGATTCCAATGTGTTTAAGTACAACTTATTCACACCTTTTTAGGAGAATAGTAATATTCTCTTCAACCATGTCTTTCAATCTTTCTTATTTTCAAGATTCTTGTCATTGCTCTGTGTTCCATAAAAGTGTGTTTATCTGAAAATGTCATTTATTATTTCAAAGTTTTTCAAGAAACTTAAATCTCTTAAAGCAAAAATGAACTCAAATGTGGAACAAGTTGTGATTGTCATTGAAATTCCAACCTCCTACATGTTTGATAACTACTATTCTCCAAGAAATTATTTTTCTGCTGACACATCTGGAAATACAACTTCTGGAAATTCTGACAATGAGATTCAAGAAGAACCAAATCCGGAGTTGATCAGTTTGGATGAATATCATCAAATGGAAGCTATCCAAGAGCACGAGTATGATCATGTAGTTGAAACATTACAAGAGCAGATTCAGCAACTGGATAATTACAACTGGAAGTTAATGCATCAATGTAGGGAAACTGAGACTAGGAGACGTATTGCAAAAAGATCTCTTTCAAGGAAAATCAAGGACATAATGCTTCATTGGAAATACTTGGCAAAAAGAGCAAAAACCAAAGCCAAAATATGGTTCAAGTGCAAACTTAATCCATCAAATGAAGCCAGATACAATTATGTCCCTCTTTACACTTCCTATAGAGATCATCTGATGAATCTTCATTATGCACAAGACATGGAATTTCCTGATCTAGAAGATCCTGAGTTATTTTAACTTCTTAGTTGTCAAATTAAAAAAAAAAAAACAAAAAAAAAACACTGCTAGTTATAGTTACTACCGTTCGCTATACTAGTTATTCTGTTCCCACCGTCAGTCTAACTGTCTATTTCCACTGCCAGTGATATTGTCACAGTTAACACTGCTGGTGTCATTTCCACTGTTTTAAATTAGGGCTTGTAACTGCTGCTAGTTTATAACAGGAAAATAGGGCGAAAATCTTTCATTTTCAAATATAACTTTCTCTCGCTCTCAAAACTTGAAACCCTCGACAAAAATCATCAAATTCCCACACTCAATTTCAAGTTTAAATCGATCATGGCTTCGTCTTCTTCATCTGAAACTCTTGCAATCGCGGAAAAACACAATGTTCTCGCATTTTTGAAGAAAGCTCAAGGATCAGATGATTATAATGAGATGATTGATTTTCTGTTACGAAGCAACCTTAAAGAAGCTCTCACTGTAAACCCCATCATCTATATTTCTCATCTAAACGATTTCTGGAAATCGGCAAAAAGAACAGAGATCGAAGGAGTCACAACTATTGTGGAAAAGGTTGCTGAGAAAGTGATCAAAATTTTTGAGGCTTCAATTCGTGCTCATTTGCTACTGCAAGATGCAGATGGTATGGATTGTTATACTATTTCTGAAATTTTTGATAAATTAAAATTGTTAGGGTATGAGGGGGAGAAGGATGGTAAACTAACATTTTTCAAATCAATGTTTTGCCCCCATTGGAAATACTTAATTCATACCCTACAACAATGCATTTCTCAAAAGAGAACTTCTTTTGATCAGTTTAGCAGCAATATTGCAACTGCAATAATCTGCTTAGCTAATGGAGAGAAGTTCAACTTTTCAAAATTAATTTTTACTGTTATGTTGTATAACCTAGAGCATCCCAAAGATAAATTTTTGATGTATCCAAGGTTTTTGTAACATATTTTCAACAAAGAATTGAAAGATTTGCCAACTACTGGTGGCAAGCTTGTTATCTCTTCTCATTCTAAAAAGGTTTTTCCAAATATGAAGAGAAAAGGAACTATTAAAGGTACTGCCTTCTCTGAGAAGGTTACACCTTTAACTGCACATATGTTGAGTGTATCCTCTTCTGCAGAAGCTGGTCCATCAACCACTTCTGCACCTGCAGTTCAGGAGGAAGAAACACCCCCTTCTTCTCATCCCAAAACTGCAGAAAAATCATCAAAGAGAACAAGGGACCCTAAACCATCCAATCCTAAAGCCAAAAAGGCTAAGAAACAGGCATCTGAGGCTCCTTTTTCTCAGATGTCTCAGTCTGAATTAAACATAAATGAGGTGGTCAATGCAGAGGGTGATGAACATATGAAAAGGGCTGCGAATACGGTAACTACCTCAGAAGGAGTACAGGACAGTGGTAATGGAAATAGGACCCAATCCATGGCAACACAAGATACAGAGATACCAGTGGACTCCTCTAATGCAGAGGACCCAGTGGATATCATTGCATCTAGTGGTCCTAGTACCAAGAACAAAGGGGCCTCTGTTAGTCATGCTAGGCATGATGCAGCTGGTGGTTCCAGTGATCCATCAAAGGAGGATAACACTTCCAGAGATGGTGAGGACAGTTCTTTACTAAATGATTTGATGAATACTTGTACCATGCTGTGTGATCTGGTGAAAAAGCAGGGTGAGGAAATTGCTGATCAAAGAAAGCAAATGATGGAGTTGAGAGGATTAGTAGAAAAGCTGTTAAATGAAAGAAATATATGAAAAGAAAAAGCGAAGAAGAAGTCTGAGGGTTTGAAAGGATAGTTAGGGGTAGGAAAAGGAAAGTAGTTGAATCAAATTCTGATTCATCTAGTTCTTCTGAAAGCAATGACAAAAATAATGAAGAACAATGGTGCTTCACATGAGCTATGCCTATGTCTGCTGTATCAAAAGATCAAGCTAACAAACTTCTTGCAGAAGATGATCATAGAAAAGAGCTTGAAGCAGAAAATGAGAATCCTCCTCTATTTTTAACTATTAAGTCCAATGATGATAAGATTGATGATTATGAAGAGATGGGTGATGATGTTGAGACAGAAGAAAGAACAGTTCTTGGAACTGATTTGTTTGAAGATGTTCAACCAGAAGAAATAGAGGCTACTATAATGAATGTGGTAAAAGATGCATTAGATTTGGAGTTGCCTACTTCTGCTACTGATATTGAGAAACCAATTTCCACCGCTGGTGATAAGGATAGTACTGCTAGTGAAATTCTAGTAGTTTCCACTGCTGTCACTAGTACTGTTAGTGAAACTCCATTGGTTTCTTCTGCTGCAAAAAATACTACCACCTCTGAGCAGCCTAATCCAGTTAGCACTGGTAGAATAGATGAACAAGTTACTACTGCAAGTGATGAGCACACTGCTGCTGAAGCTTTAGTTGAAGTGGCTAAATCTGTTCAAACAAGATGTGTGGGTATAACACTGAGAGAGCCTGATGTTGACAAACGGTCAGAAGACGTCACAAGGATTTCAAAAGAAAAGGAAATGTCAGTATCAAAAGATAAAGGCAAGGGTATATTAGTGGAGCCGGTGAAGCCAGTGAAAAGGAAGCATCTTGAGGCTATAAGTGAAAATGTGGCTAGAGAACTTTAAGCCCAATTTAATGCTGAAAAAGGAGGTAAATATATTGAGGTGGATGTAGGAGATGATGTGAAGGTTCTAATGACCCAAGAGGAACAAGTCCACTTTGATCATCTATTAGCTGATGGAACTCATAAAGCTCAAATGGAAGAGTTCACTCCTGATCAGAGGCTAATGTAGTATCTGGATATGCTAGAACAAAGAAGAAAGCATATGTCAGAGAAGAAAATGGAGGAGAAAAGAAAGAAAGCTCCTAGTCTTAGGCAACTAAAGGATAGATATGCAAGAGTGGTGAGGAATCACACTGGGCAGACATTGAAATGTCTAATGGCTATGGACTTCTATGATCTTGAAAAGAAATACTTAAGGATTCAGAAATTGAATGAAGAATGGGCCAACAAAAGAGCAGAAAAGGAAGCAAAAGATGCTCATAATAAAGAGTTGACTGTAGAGGAAATAGAAAGAAATCAAAGGACTGCAGAGATCAACATGGCAAAGGCTGAGTTGGAAAAGAAAGAAAAAGAAGAATTAGACGCCTTGAAAAGAAACATTCCAAAGGAAACAATTCAGTTCAGAAGAAGAGGAAAGAAGATGGAGATGTCAAAGAATGTAAATGAATCTGAAGTTGAAACAGAAGTGCATACTGAGATGCATTCTACATCTAAGTCTGCACAGTCCACTGAGGAGGAGGTGGTTGATTGGGACAAGATCGGGGCAATGGTGGAAGTTGAAGAACCTAAAGTACCAATTGCTGTACATTTTCCTATCATTGATTGGTTCTTCATAACTGATGAAAAGATGAAGAAATAGCTCAAAATTGTGAGAGCTGGTAACTCAGAGGAAAAGTTTTTATCCTTCTATAGGTGTATTAAAAAGGTTTCCAGAGATGATCTGGATGATAGGTGGGGGATTGCCATGAGAAAATATCAGAATGCGAAGAAATACAGTGATGAACAGATTGTTTACAACTTTCTTTCAATCCTGTATGAAATGGATGCTGAAAATGATTTCTACAAGGATAAAACACGTGCAAAAGTATGGCTCTGCCACTCTCACAATGGAGTTCATGTGGTGCAGCTTCAGAGTAGTGTATGGGCATACTTCTTCATTGGCACAGAATATCCATGGAATTTAGGTCAATTAGACTCTATGCTCAGACTGAATATCAAATGTGATGATCTGGATACAGCTGCTTCTTTGGTTCATGAAGTTCAGAACTATTATAAGAAGGCTTTTGAAAAGTATGTTGTTGAAAGTGAAGAAATCAAAAAGAAAAGAGCTGAAGAAATCAAAAGGAGCTTCAAGAAGAATCTGAATGAGAAAACTTGATTCTGTTCATGGAAAGATCAAGTTTAGGGGGAGATTGTTGGGTCAGAATGTCCACTGATGCAGAATTGAAAATTAATCTAAGTATGGTTAATACTGCTGGTATTCTTTGTTAATACTGCTAGCTTTGGTTTCCACTGTTGGTTGAAGTTTACGTTGCTGCAATCGTTACAACTGGTGGACTACTTTAAGTTTCCACCGTCAAGTCATCTGAAGTTAATACCGCTAGTCTAGTTTACATGGTTTCCACTGTTGGCACAGATAGCAGTGGAAACAATGCCTAGTGGATCTGTCAGGTTTGCACGTGCAGTGAATAGTAATTACAGACCATGCTTAGCAGAAATACAGATACAGAGTTAGATTAGTTTCCAAACTTTAATGAGGATAACTTGTAAAAGAAAACTCTAATAATATAATAGAGTTTTCTTATTTTCAAAGGTTTGGCATGCAATATTAGTGGGTGTACTTGTTTGACTATATGTATAGCTCATCATCTTCAATGTAAAGAAGCGTAGCTTCAAGGTTTCTCTTTGTAACCCTGATACAAGTGTAGTGTATCCGTATTATTATCATCAATAATAATATTGAAGCTTTGGTTATCAAATTATTTCTTGTTGTTCACTTTGTTCATATGATTAAACATTCCTTATTAACAAGTGTTATTCCGCAAACTTCTTGTTAATACTTCAAAGCTTTTAGTTAGTTAAATCTTGATATTGTTCAAGTCTGGGATTCACATGGACTATTTTCATAAATCAATGTAAACTACAGGGACCATTTATGGAATTTACTCAAAAAATTATCAATAATTAATAAAATATATATATTTATTTGATTTGATATATATCCATTAACCCCCCATTCACCACCTCCATCCCTTCCTTTTCCCCACCATAGCCCTAATACCCACAACCACCTCCATCTACAACCACCTCCATCTGCATACCAAGTTCTAACTACACCCGCCACCATGAATTAGACCACCACCATCATCAATCAAACTCTACCACCGTCGCCCACCATAAATCACCGCCCACCATCAATCAAATCACCACCGCCACCCACCGTAAAATCAAACAATTACACACACACACCAGATGGCCACCATCAACAAATCTGTTACCAGCAACCATCAACCATCAACGAACTCGTCACCATTAAAAAATTGATTTATGTGTTTCACATTCTCGGTTTAAAAAATGATACCCACATAAACATACACAAAAATCGACAACAGTAATGTACAAACCTGTGTTTCAGACAAAGTTTTATGACGAATCTTGTTCCCCGTGAGAGTAACTTCACCACGATTCTTGGTTTGTATAACTCGTTTTTGACTATTAGGTTTAACTAATTTAGGTTTGGTTCAATGGGAGGTGGTTGTGATGGCATTGAATTAAAAGAATGTATGGGGCCAAAAAGATTAGTAATTTTAGGGTTTTACTGTATTTAAGTGGATGTATAATAGGTCAAGGTGGAGATGGAGGTATGGTTGTTGCCTGTTGAGATCGATGTAGATCAGAGACAAAGAATAAATGTGAAATGAATTAAATATATATAATTGTTAATATGTTATTATAAATTGAATTAACAATATGGGATATGAATAAAAAATTAAGTAAAGGGTAATTTAGTCATTTAGTTGAACGAGGGACCGATCATGCAACAACTTTTACGTTTTTGGACCGTCAATGCAAAAAACAAAGTATAGGGACTAGGTGTGTTACTGTGTGTAAACCACAAGAACGAACCACGCAATTAACTCTTGATAATTGCTTACACTTGACTTTTAATCCTCAAAAAACCTCCTTTACATCCATCTTTAATTTCTTCATCCTCAATCTGTGAATGTTATTTTATTTTTATTGCCTTTAATTTCTATTTCATCCTTATTATCTAGAAGTAAAGCAAAGTGTTAATTGTTAACTTGCAAAATTAGCGTCAATAGTAAAATTGCCGACCAAAATGAAAACTATAAACAAAATGGCACCACCAACTATCTTACGATTTACGAAATGCACAAATTTGATATTTGATACTAGCGTCAATTAAAATACTGAATTACATGAAAATATATATATATATATATATATATATATATATATATATATATATTTTGGAGTATTCGTTAGAAATAAAAAATAAAGCAAAAAAAAATTTATTACAAGAAGCTAATCAAATATTGTTCATGTAAGGTATGAATTCTTAAATTTTGTAGATTGATGGTTTATACAATCAAGTTTGTAATTAAATAGAAAATTAATAATTATTTAGTTCAGGGGTAAAATGGTCATTTTTATCATTCAAACATAAAAAGTAAAACTATTATTCATTCACCGATTATTGCATATAGTCATATCATATCCATACTGCCATCTCCACCCCATACAGTTATTAACCAGAAATAAAGTAAACATCCCCAAGAGTTTCAAATGCATAATGATCAATAATGATCACGTGGATTCCACCAGATTGGAGAAACTTAATTCGTACTTCGTATTTAATTTACATTTACAATCTAGCTTAATATAATTAGTTAACAAGGGTTTCAAACACTTATGGCGTTGAAATATAATTATTAACATAATTTTATTTATTTTCATTAGACACGTAACTATTGCATATTTATTATTATTAGCTATTAATATTAATATCTTAGCTAACAAGGGTTTCAGAAACTTTACAGCTATACGTGTACATGTGACGACGTAGAAACTACTTGATTCACTTCGTGATGCAAGGTACGTATAATAAATCAACCTATTTTCCTTTAGATCCCATATGCCAGTACTTACTACTTAGTATTTATTTATGTTATTTATTTGTATTTATTTAATTTCTTTTAGAAAGGCAAACCTGTGACACAACCCCACATATTATACGCATAACAACGAATATTTACACAATGCCTTCAAAGAGGCTTGAACCCACAACCACTAGATTAAATGACAACTCACATACCACTATACCAAACGCCATTTGGTGCCAGTATATACTATTAGGATTTAGGGATGGCATAACAATAGCCAGAATATCGGTATCATATTTTTCAACGCATCTCGGGGAATGATCGAATGAGTTTATATCGTCATCCACGTCTCCAACGGGGATAAGGGTTCCTCATCGAGAATTCGAGGAGTTCTCCTGCTAACAAATAAATTAAAATGTTTTTTAAGAAATCATAAGAAATCACAATTAATGGTGATCAATCATATACTGTAGGTAAAATATTTCGTACCCAAATATAATTTTATTTATACGTAGCAATTCTAATATAATTACTACAATTATGCATAAATAAATATATAACGGAACAATAATATAAAACAAATAAGCACAAGAAATAAGTAAAAGAAACTTATCTTAAGAAGATCAGTACGCCGCGAAAACTTATTTGAAGAAGACCGAAGCCTGTGTTGGACACAGTTCCCTTAACATAGACTCGTCGTCTACACGTCGTCTGTTTCCCAGGGTACAACGGCCGAAGCAGTTTGTACTGCCGGACTTGACTACACTGCCCGAGATTTCATTGGAGATTACTTGTATCTCCTTTAAAGAAAAGGTTGTGTTTTTTGGTGTATTCTTGAATGGAGGCTAAATGCCTCTATTTATAACTTGGTTATATCCTTTAAGATTTCTTCACCCACCGATGTGGGACAAACTCAATAACCCACCATAACATACATCAAACACCTTATTTTGAGAATCGATATCTCATTCATATCAACTCCGATTAAGACACATATTATATCATTCTGAACCTCTCATCTTGGAGTACGAAAATACATAAACTAGTATAAATATGTAACATATACATATATAATTATGTGTCTGAAATTAGTGAAATCAACATAATTTCACTAAATTTTCCAACAATCCCCCACATGAATGAATATCGATTGTAAATACACATAAAGTTCTGTTGGTACATCAATGTGTGTCTGTCAGTTGGTCTCAGTCTGTAATCGTGTCGAAATTGTAATTACGTTTTGAATTGTTTAAGTTCTAGTTTATTTACAGTTTCTGTCATCATGCGACACAAGCACTGTGTCGCAGAAGCATTCTATGCGACACAAGGATTGTGTCGCAGAATCATCTCATGCGACACAATGCTTATGTCGCATAAGCCTTCATGCGACACAAAGCTTGTGTCGCATACAGTTTGGTCCAGGCTATAAATAGAAACTCGCCAGTTTCTGTTTATCAAGCCAAAAACAAAAAACACACACATAACACCTCCAAACTCAGAGAGAAAAATACTAGTTTGTGTTATTTTGATTATTGTGTGTTTGTCAAAGTGTATGTATTGTTACCATCTCGTTATATACAAAGTTATACACTTGTGTTTTGGTCATTTACTTGTGAACTTCTAGCATATCTTGTGTGTTTAATTTCCGCTTTTATAGACAAGTTTAAGCTACTCGATTTGGTCCGTATACGGAACCTACAATTGGTATCAGAGCCGCATACTCTTGAGTTGCGGTTTCGAGTTAGTTTGGTGCTAGATTTCGGTCCAAAAATATTATTTTCATAATTTATGTTTTTAAGTGTTCTTGGTGTTCTTGGTTAAAAGTCTTTATTTTTGCTTATTGTGGTCTTTGATCTTCAAAGAATTGTGTTAGTCTTATTTTTGGAATTGGTTGGTAATAGTTGGTGATCATTTTGCTTGAAGATTTGGTGTTTGCAGTCTGCAGAAAAGTATGGGGTGTAGGTTATGATGTGTTTTGAAAATTGAAATCTTCTGTACTCAAAAAAACTGTCTGCACGTGCATTTTTGCGACACAAGGCTTGTGTCGTATCACTGTTCATACGACACAACAATACGACATTAAATTGTCTACGACATAACGTGCGACATAACCTTGCGACATAACACTTTTTGACCTTGACTGGTCTGCGACACAAGTTGCGACATAACATACGACATAACTGTTGTGTCGCATTTTTGTCTTCTGTCAGATTAAGTTCTGCGACACTACTTCTGTGTCGTATCTGTACTCTGCGACACAAATATTGTGTCGTATTGGTACTCTGCGACATAACACTGTGTCGCATAATTCCTGACTTAGACAAAAATCAGTTTGTTTTGTGTGTATTTTTCTAATTTGTTTTGCAGATTTTCATCATGTCTCTTCAAAGCGTTGATGCAGTTTTACAACATAATGCTACGATTGGTAGTGCAAATAAACCTCCTTATTTTGCACCGGGTTTACCATTTCGAGCATGGAAACAAAGGTTCATATCGTTTGTTTTATTCACCGATCCTGATATGGAGTTGGCCCTTCTTGAACGCTATGTTCCACCTGTTGCTCTTGGAGAACACATGGGTGTTCCTCCTCCCAAGCCTGTTCGTTCATACACTACCGAAGAACGTAAAGCATGGGAAATTGAACGGAAGACTCATTCTGCTATTACTATGTCGCTTCCAACAGACGTTTTGGATATGTTTCCACAAACTATTGCTTATGATCTTTGGACTGCAATTGAAAAGAGATTTTGTGGAAACACTGAGTACATCGAAAGCAAATTGGAATTAGTCAAAACTCAGTTTGATTATTTCTATATCCAGAAGAATGAAACTGTCAGAGACATGCTTTGCAGATTTACCCGCACAGTGAATGAATTGCAAGCTGGCGGATATAATCTCAAAAATTCTGAGATTAACAAAAAGGCTTTAGCTGCTCTGCCATCAAGTTGGGAAACACGAGTTTTGTTATTGGAAAGCGATCCAAAAACAAAGCAATTGTCTCTGGATGATCTTATTGGAAAACTTGAAGCTGGGGCATTGGATATTGAAAAGAAGGAAACAAGATCTACTGCTCGTGCATCAGAATCAAGTCATGGTGGAACAGCTTTCATCTCAGCTGAGACAAATTCTCAGAGATTCTCTTCTTACAGTAATCCTACTGTAGGAACATTTTCAGCCCTACCAGCTTATAATGCTTCTTCAAGCAGTACATGTTCATCACCATCTGTTCCTACTTCTGCAACCACTGATGAACATGCAGCCATGTTTACTGCTTTCTTGTCATCATATGAAGACTTTCTTTCTAAAAGAGTCAGTACATTGGAACTGACTGATGAAGACTTCAATCAGGTTGATCCCGATGAGTTAGAAAGGATCGACATTAGATGGAATATGGCTATGCTCACTCGTAGAGCCAAAAACTATCTAAGACGAACTGGAAAGAGATCTCTTGAAGATGCAGCTGACCGAACACCAACGGGATTCGATAAAAGCAAAATCAAGTGTTATAAGTGTCAGAATCTTGGACACTTTGCCCGTGAATGTGAGAAAGGAAGACAACCTGCTTCGGGTTTCACTAAACCATCTGTTGTTCCAAAACAGATTGAGCATACTACTGCTAAGGCTGCATTGTTGATTGAGGATGGAGATGCTTATGATTTTTCTGCTCATGAAACTCAAGAGCAATGTTTCATGGCTATCAACAATGAGGTACCATTTGCTAAATTTACCTGTGATTCATGTATTAGTTTAACTGGTAAAGTAAATGGGCTTATGGAACATAATGACAACTTGAAGTCAGATATCTTGAATTTGATGGAAGCAAACAAAGTTTTAAAAATTAATGAGAAACACTTTGAAAGTAATATTAATCAACTTATTGAAGATAAAAAGGAGCTGAAAGCTCTAATTTTCAGTAATCAAGATGAAATTGACAGTTACTTAAAATTGATTGCTCATTTGAAAAAGGAATTGGCTGACTCTCAAGCCAAAGCTGTTGATTTGCAACGAAAACTCAAGAATATCAACACTTCAGCCATGGTCTTTACTGATATCCTGCAGACGGGTAGAACTAGTTCTAAAGATAAGTCCGGTTATGGTTATCATAATCAACCGCCTCCGTCTTTAGATGTGAATTTGTGTAGACCGTCTAAGGATGAAATTAAAGATTTTGTGCCTACTGCTTTAGTAGATGCAAAGCCCATTGAAATATCAGTTAATGAACCTGTTGTTAAGAAAGTAGCTATGCATGTATGTGAACCTGTTAGTTTGACTCCGTTTAAGTTGCCTGAATTCTATAAAGCCAACATAGAAGTTAACCATGATAAGAAGAAACCTAAGACAATTAAGGCTGAACCTGTGAAGCCTTTTGAACCTGTTAGGTTTACCCCCTCAGGAACCGTCAAGTTTACCCCCTTTGGTAGTTTTTCGCCTGCTCCCTTAAAAAACATTGAAGAAGAGGTCGAAGTTGAGGATGTTCCCTGTAAGTTTGTGCCTCAATGTGAAAAGAAAAACATTAAGCCTGAACATCACATTCTCACTACTGAATCAGATGATGAAACTTTTCCAATGAATACTAAGGTTAAGGCTGAACATAAAAGGAAAGAGATACAGAATATTAATGTCAAATCACTTAAGAACTCTGTTAAACTTTCCGTTTCACATTCTGGGGCATCCACCTCAACGTGCTCACAAAAGTTACCTGTCTCACCTCAATTTTTAGGCAGTAACGACCGAACCTTTAGGGAAAGACGATCATGTTTCTACTGCAAGAAACAAGGTCACTTGATTAGTCAATGCCCGTTGCTTTTGAGAAAGAAGTTTTCAAAAGGTGTTCCCAGAAATTCTGTTTACAAAAATTCATCTGTTAAATCTTTTTCAAAGAAGGGTTCACTCTCTCATACTTCTATCCCAAAAGTTAATGCTGCTAGGCCTAGTAAACCTCCGGTTAAACAGCCTGACAATGTTAACAAGCAACCCACTATTGTTCCTGTGAAAATTTGGAGACCAAAAAAGTCGTTAAATGACTCATCATCAAGTAATACTGCATCAGGAATTGCACCTGATTTATTGAAAAACAAAGTTTTAACTGATGTAGTTATTATTGATGAGGTCTCTGGAGTACCCAAGTCTGTAAAGGCCTGGGTCTCCATTTCTAACTAACTTTCTCTCTATGTTGTGCTGTAGCAGTCAGATCATATACAAAGAAGTAAATGGTATGTGGATAGTGGCTGCTCACGGCACATGACTGGTGACATGTCCCTTCTGTCTGATGTGAAACCATATCGAGGAGGACATGTTGCTTTTGCGGGAGATACTGGTGGTAATATCACGGGTCAGGGTACTCTTTCTAATGGGCAAGTGAGTTTTGATAAAGTGAACTATGTCGAGGAACTGCAACACAATCTGATCAGTGTTTCTCAAGTCTGCGACAAGAAGTTCACTACCGCATTTACAGATGTTGAATGTTTAATTTTGAAACCGGGATTTGTTATTCCCGAGGAATGGGTGTTACTGAGAGCACCCCGTGTACGCAACTCGTACATTTTGGATATGCAAACTGTGATTACCAAGGAGCATACTTGTTTGCTATCAAAAGCATCCTCTAAAGATTCACTGCTTTGGCACAGACGAATGGGACATATTCATTTTCGCAGAATGAATTATCTTGTTAATAATGATCTTGTGTTAGGTGTGCCTAAAAAGTCATTCGTAACAGATGATGAATGCGTTTCCTGTCTCAAAGGGAAACAACACAAGAAGTTCCATAAGTCTAAGCAGGTGAACTCTATTGAATCTCCATTGGAGCTGCTTCACATGGATCTGTTCGGTCCTGTGAATAAGAAAAGTATTGGAGGAAAATCATACTGTCTGGTTGTCACCGATGATTACTCAAGGTTTTCTTGGGTATATTTCTTGGCTGGAAAGGATGAAACAGCTGATACTTTAACTTACTTATTCGACAGACTGGAAAATCTGTGTAATCTGAAAATCAAGAAACTACGCAGTGATAATGGAACAGAATTCAAGAACAGAACTTTGGAAATGTATTGTCTTCGAAAAGGAATCTTTCATCAGTTTAGTGCTGCTCGTACTCCTCAGCAAAATGGAGTAGCTGAAAGAAAGAATAGGACAATCATTGAGGCAGCAAGAACTATGTTGTCTGATGCGCATCTGCCAACCATTTTTTGGGCAGAAGCTGTTAACACTGCCTGCTATGTGTTAAATAGGGTTTCGATTGTTAAAAGGCGAAAGAAAACATGTTACGAATTGCTGAATAATCGCAAACCAAATTTGAAGTTTCTTGAACCTTTCGGGTGTCCTTGCTCAATTTTAATTACTAAGGACTCGGTAGGCAAATTTGATGAAAAAGCAGTCGATGGGTTATTTTTGGGATATTCTGTGAACTCTCCAAATAAAAGAGTTTTCAACAAGTCTACTGGGAGAATAGAAGAACATTTTGAAGTAAGGTTTATGAAATATACTGATTCTCCAAAAGGCAAGGGACCTGATTCCTTGTTTGAGTATGATAAGTTGGTGGACTCTTTCAATCTTCCCAAATTTAGTGAAGAAGAACAGGTGGCGTCTCTACTTCATGGATTGGATCTTACCTCTGACGACTCAATCTCCTATTCTAGAGTAGTACCTCCTGAGAATGTTGTCAATGATGACAATCCCTCCGATGTTGATCAAGTGGCTTCTGAATCTAATCCTCAAACTGAAACCGATATTGTCACACCAATTGACAATGAGGATACTGCCACTAATAGCTCAGTTGAAATTCAAAATCCTGGAGGTGATCTGTCAAATTTGGATTCAATCATTGTGCCTGATCCGATTCCTCAGCTCAGAATTCATTCTACTCACCCCACTGAAAACATCATTGGTGATCTTCAACAAGGTGTCTTAACTAGGCAGCAATCTGCTGCTAATGAAGTCCGTGAAGAATCTTCATCTGCCAATTTTGCCTGTGTTGAAGAAGAATTGGAAGAATGCTTCTTGTCTCAGCATGAGCCAAAGAAAATTGCTGAAGCTTTGAAAGATCCATACTGGGTTGAGGCTATGCAGGAAGAATTGAATCAATTCAAAAAGCTTGATGTCTGGGAGTTGGTTCCTTTACCAATGGATGTCGATCCAATTGGAACTCGCTGGGTTTATCGTGTGAAGAAAGATGACAGAGGCATAGTTATTCGGAATAAGGCTCGGCTGGTTGTTCAAGGTTTTACTCAGATTGAGGGTTTGGACTATGATGATGTGTTTGCTCCAGTTGCAAGATTGGAGTCCATTCGCATTTTTCTGGCCTATGCGACATTTAAAGGTTTTCGGGTTTATCAACTCGATGTCAAGAGCGCATTTCTGTATGGAGAGGTTTTGAAGGATGTGTATGTCTTGCAACCTCCTGGTTTTGAAGATCCAAACCATCCTGATTATGTGTGCAAGTTAGGCAAGGCATTATATGGTCTTCATCAAGCTCCTAGAGCTTGGTATGCGAGGTTGGCAAATCATCTCACGAGAAATGGCTTCTCACGAGGCCAAATTGATAGCACTCTCTTCATAAAAAGGGTTGGAAAAGATTTGTTACTTGTGCAGGTTTACGTGGACGACATCATATTTGGTTCAACAAATGATTCTTTGTGCAGAGACTTCGAGAAGATTATGAAGTCCGAGTTTGAGATGAGTGCCATGGGAGAACTTAAGTTCTTTCTAGGTGTACAGGTTGAGCAGTCTGACAAGGGTTTCTACATTCATCAGTCCAAATATGTCAATGACATGTTGACTCGGTATGAACTCCATGACTGTAAGCCATATGGTACTCCCATTGAAACTGATCACAAACTCGGACCCGCTGAACACGAAGAAGATTGCAAGGAGCGGGACTATCGTTCTATGATAGGATCATTGATGTATCTCACTGCATCCAGACCAGATATTGTGTTTGCTGTGTCTATCTGTTCCAGATATCAATCAAAGCCCAAAGTTTCTCACATGAAGGCTGTGAAGCGAATTTTTGGTTACCTCAAATATAGACCATCACTTGGTCTATGGTACTCAAATGAGAAAAATTTCGCTCTCACTGCCTATTCTGATTCTGATTATGGCGGCTGCAATTCGGATAAAAAGTCAACTACAGGAGGATGCCAATACCTCGGTTCTCGACTGGTGTCTTGGCAGTGTAAGAAGCAAACCACAGTTTCCACCTCAACAGCGGAAGCTGAATACATTGCTGCGGCAAGCTGTTGTTCACAGATTTTGTGGATTCAACATCAATTGCGTGACTATGGGTTACTTCTTACTTTGACTCCTATTCATATTGATAATACTGCTGCTATATCTATTATTCGCAATCCCGTTCAACACTCTAAGACCAAGCACATAGAGATTAGGTTTCACTTCATACGAGATTGCTATGAGAAACATTTAATTGACCTCATTCACATAGATACCCTTAAGCAAAAGGCCGACTTATTCACTAAAGCTTTTTCGCGTGCTCGCTTCAACGAACTTGTGGATATGATAGGGATGATTTCCCTTGATCTCAAGAAATGATTTGTGACTTATTTTCTGTACAGTTTATTTGCTTTTCTTGATTAAAAAAAAAAAAAAAAAAAAAAAAAAAAAAAAAAAAAAAAAAAGGGGCAACCGCCACTCTTTATACTCGTTAGTATCAAGGAAATGCAATGGTTGCTACATTTTTAAAATAGACGTTGAGTTGAGTCTGTAAACAACTTGGGATATGATAGTACATCGAGTGACATGCACAAAATGGAATTTTAAGTTTTATCTTTGATGTGTCAGTAGGTTTATCTGACACACTTAAAACTGTTTTTATGAAAATTGTCTTCATCATGCGATGTACCGGTAGGCATGATACACACCTGTCTCTGGGTTATTAAGAAATCATTTAAATATGTGTCTATTATCTTGTGGTAAACTCCGTATGATGTACGACTCAATGTCTTAATTCCTTAACGTAGCTTAACATATTTCTATCTTTGGAACTTTTATCTGAAATCATTTGGGAGTTTATGCTGGTTGTTGCCTCTGTTGTACGAAAGTACAGAACTGGTAACAGTTACTATAAACTTGGGGTTAAGCAATTACAGGTCAATGCACTTGAAAAATCTTAATGATACTGAACAAGGTCGCTGTTTGGGAAACTCCAAATCCAGTTTGACTGCGATCGGTTTTGCTTAATCCTAAATCATACTACCCAAGGTCGCTGTTTGGGAAACTCCAACTTCAGTTTGACTGCGATTGGTTGTGATTATACTTGAATCATGTTAGGTTGCTTTGCTGTACTTCTGTACTGACCTGTCAACTCTAGCCTGATTCTTAAAAATGATCTTTCTTTATTCTTTCTAAATATGGAAACTATGTTATTGTCTAGAGTATAGGGGTATATCAATGGTGGGTGCCACAGAGACTTATACATTCTAACAATAAAAGGTTAACTCCACAAACTCGGTTGTAACATGCTTAAGTGGATAAACAATATCGATAATCGTCTTGAAATAATTTTTATAAAACGTGTTTTAAATGTGCCACGTAAATTTAAAGTGGACAAATATACTGATAATCGAAATAACTCTTTCTATTCCTAATAATTGCATGTTATTTCGGTATGATCCCTAACCAGTATCTCAACTCCGTCACCAAAACGATTTTATAAATTACTCGCTTTTAGTTGTATTTGTTTCTTTTATTTTATGTTTATATTTAGTTTTATCTCTTTAATATTCTTTAAATTGTATTTTTTTCCTTTTTAATTTTTTTAGTCACAAATCATCTTCTATGCGAAAATTCTAAAATCAAAATCCGAATCGGCACAAAAATCGTTTTTTTTTTTAATCTTGAAAATTTCTGATTTGTGTTCCGTGCGACACAACCACTGTGTCGTACTCCTGTTATACGACACAAAATCTATGTCGTATAAGTCAGTTTTGTTTGTGTCGTATACTATGTCGTATGCGGGTCAGGGATAACTATTCACAACATACGACATAATCATTTACGTTTTCAAATCTTTCACGACACAAACTATACGACATAAAGGCGATTTTGCGACACAATCATTTTTCGATCGGGTTCGTGATTTTGAAGGCTTTTCTTCGCGTTTTGTTGCTCGATTCTTGGTCATCATCTGTTAGCGCATCCTTAGGTATAATTCTTTCGTGTTTTTATCGCGTATTATGTCCTGAATTCGATCGACCCGTATTACGTTTTTAGGGTTTCGGTTTTTTCGTTAAATTATTTAGGGTTTAGGGGTTATTAGGGTTAGATAAATACATATTATTGATCCTCTGTTGTGTACGAACCCTAGGGTATGTCTGGATTTTGAAAACCCCAAAATGTTTCATCGATCGAATCTGGGTTTGCTTTGCTGTTCATCTTTGCGACATAACATACGACATAGTCGTTATGTCGCATAGATACTTGGTTTTTATGTCGTATTGATACCCGGTTCTTATGTCGTATCTTTTCACGACACAAACGTTATGTCGTACCCACTTGATACGACACACCATACGACACAGCGACTATGTCGCATTCGAGATTAATTTCTCATTTATTGCTAAATGCAGGGGAAATGCTGTCCGCGTGACACGTGTCATACGACACAATGCTTATGTCGTATTATTCTTATACGACACAGTCCTTATGTCGTATGAACCTCATGCGACACAACTGTTGTGTCGCAGAACCTTTTTAAAAATAAAACGCGAATTATTTTTTGGGTACTAACGCTAACGCATTTCGAGTTTTGGCTGTATTACTGTTATTTTTGTAGAAATGGCTGAACAACCTGCTCAAGCTGCTCCAGCTGCTCCAGCACTCCCAGAGATCGATATCTCTAAATACTTCTGGGAGCCTCGTCACAACATTGTGGCGTTCATGAATACAACGGTCGAGACTTCCCGCCCGTATCGCCCAATGATCGCATTTCTTCAACGCTCGCGTATTTACAAAGCTATCACTGCAGATACTCGGATCCTGACAAATCACATTACCGAGTTTTGGGATAATGCAGTGGTAAACTATGATGAAGCTGATACTAGGATCATTTCTACTGTCCGCGGCCGCCAAGTCATCTTTTCTGAGCAGCTTATTCGAGATTTCTTCGAATTCGGTGATAATTCTGACATGATCACCCAGTTTTCTTCAGCTGCTATTGCTCAGGGCATGCGATCGATTGGTTATCAGGACATTCCAGTTGATCAGTACAAGAAAACCTATATGACAAAGGTTTGGAGGTATCTGGCTCACATCGTCATTGTGTGCTTATCCAGTCGCAAGGCAGGTCTCGAAGGGATGAAATTTGCGACTGCCTCTGCTATTCTTGCCCTCATATACAACAAGCCCTTCAACTTCTCAGGATATATCTTCAGGGGTTTTGTGAACAACGCTTTGGATAATAAAGACAAATGGGCGTTGTATCCCCGATTCACTCAGCTGTTACTCAACCATTTGCACTCGGATCTTCCAGTGATCAACTCTTTTACCTACGCGCAAACGCCGATGAATACCAGAATTTATACTGCTTGTACAAAGTTTGCGAAGTCAGGCGAAGCACCGGAACGTGAGGTTGCGTTGTTCGGTCACATTGTGGATCCTGATTATGTACCTCCTCCAGGCGAACAATTTAATGATCCACCTGCTCAGCAACCTCAAATCCCGAGGCCCCCAGTACAACAGCCTCCGGTTCAGCAGCCACCCGTTCAACAGCCTCCCGTTCAACAACCTCCAGCTCAACAACCGCCAGTTCAGCCTGTTGTAGCTGATCCAGAGTTGGTAGATCTTGATCTTGAGATCGATAATTATCAGCCTTCTTCTCCACCCCCTGAATCTTCCACCAGAGGAAAAAGGCCTCGAGATGTTTCTGACATTGCTGATTTGAATCCTCTGGTCAGACGTTCCCGCACTTCCACTTCCACATCTTCTGAGCCCCCAAGGACTGAAACTCCAATCACTCCTCATCCAGCTGTCATTCAGGAGCTCCTGTCAAAGATTGAAAAGATGCAGCAGACTATGGAAGCTCAAGCATCTGTTTCTGAAGCTCAGGATGCTAGGATCTCTCGCTTGGAGAAAGAGAATGAAGAATTGAAGACAAAGGTTCTGCAGCTGGAAACCCAAGCTATTGCTTCGGGGGAGACAGCCCAACCGGCCTTAGAATCAATTCCTAGGGTTTCCGCCGAAGGCGAAGAAAATGTAAATCCTGAAAATGTAAATGCTTCTGATATTAATGAAACAACTCTTATTCTTGAGTATATTATTGAGCAACCAGGGCAACCAAAACCGTTAGCTGTAGATTACACGTATTGTAATCTGACTTACTTTCAATCTGCGGTTGACGATGACGATCGTGCGCCTGAAGAACATTTTGACTTCAACTCAGCTGATAATGACGATGATGTTGATGTTGAACGAGAAGAGCTTAATCCTGATGAAGAATATTCTGATTGTCCAGCCTATCCTCAAGAGGGTGTTGTATTATCTGATTCTTCAGACGATGAGTCAGGGCCAGCATTCAATTACGTTCCAGGATCTACTTCTCAACCTGGTCCTGCTCAAGAATCTTCTGTACCCTCCAGTTCTTCACAAGCACAACCTGTCCCTGTTCGAGAAACGACAAATTACAATGACATTTTCCCTCTTGACACATCTGAATGTGTATCTTTTGACAAAGAAATGCCCATTAGAGAAAGGGACAACTGGTTTCCAAAAGGAAAAAATCCAGAACCTGCTCCAGTTACATGCAAGAAATATCAGGTTGGCGGTAATTATACAGGCCTGATAAAAAGCTGGAAGGTGAGCAAAGGAAGGTTGATGATTAAAAGGCTTGACGGTATCCAGTACTTTCGTCGATCACTGAGGATATTGAGTACATTGCCAAAGCATGACATCGTTCGTCTTACTCAGCTTCAGTTGATAAATCCTCACGATGATGGAGTTGCAGATGTTATTCAAAAGGTCATGCGTGAGGAAATTAAACGAAAGAAATACCATTATGTCAAACCAGTACTGGGTACAAGGTACACGTTCAAGAAGAAGCTCGATCCAAAGACCAAGCAGCCAATTGTAAAAGTTCACTATCCGCCTGCTAAATGTCTGACTGAAATAGCTCTGGAAACAGTTCCATTCAATCTACTGAAACGTTTTCATTACTGGGAACTGGATGCTCACACTGGCGAAGCCGTCTTAGTTTTTGTACCAGATTCAGAGCCTCAGACAGGATCTTTGTGGGGTCTACGAAAAGCTAACTTCAGAATATTTGACCCAATGAGCTTGATTAATCTGTCAAGAGATGACATGAAGAAGCTATTCGACAATCGGATTCGCTACAATCCAGGAAACGAGTTCAACTCCGTTTTAGCGAAACGATTTCAGAAAATTGTTGATATATGCTTCACCTACGGCATACACGCTGGTGGAAACTTTCCACCTGGTTGGGTTTGAAGACTGAAGAAAATTGAAGATTTTTCGAAGACCAAGCTGAAGACACGGGGGAGTTTGTTGGTACATCAATGTGTGTCTGTCAGTTGGTCTCAGTCTGTAATCGTGTCGAAATTGTAATTACGTTTTGAATTGTTTAAGTTCTAGTTTATTTACAGTTTCTGTCATCATGCGACACAAGCACTGTGTCGCAGAAGCATTCTATGCGACACAAGGATTGTGTCGCAGAATCATCTCATGCGACACAATGCTTATGTCGCATAAGCCTTCATGCGACACAAAGCTTGTGTCGCATACAGTTTGGTCCAGGCTATAAATAGAAACTCGCCAGTTTCTGTTTATCAAGCCAAAAACAAAAAACACACACATAACACCTCCAAACTCAGAGAGAAAAATACTAGTTTGTGTTATTTTGATTATTGTGTGTTTGTCAAAGTGTATGTATTGTTACCATCTCGTTATATACAAAGTTATACACTTGTGTTTTGGTCATTTACTTGTGAACTTCTAGCATATCTTGTGTGTTTAATTTCCGCTTTTATAGACAAGTTTAAGCTACTCGATTTGGTCCGTATACGGAACCTACAAGTTCCAATGAAATCTCAACGATTGAATCTTGCATAGGATAGGTAGGTGTTACCCTTTGAACCTTCCCTTATGAAATGCACTTAGTCTCCTAGCTTACAGTAGAACGCGATGTCTTTGAACTGGTATGCCATTTGTGTAGACGACAATACATTTCACACATGATTCTCCCTAACAAGGTCAAGTCCTCATAGTCGTGTTCATTATGGTCCTGAACACTAGCCTGGTTCTGTGAGAGTTCTTAGGAATTGCGCCCCCCACATTTCCCTTCGAAGCGACCCCACTTCTCTCTCCCATAGGTGAGTTTTATAACTTAAACCCTTATAGTTATACAAAAATCATTAAAAGCCAAAACCTTAGCCTCATATCATTGTCACTGTTATTTAATGGAATGGACTAGGAAGTTGAATAACTCCCTCACATGTTTTTGGAGGTTTAAGAACTCCCCCATAGTGACCTCCCTTAGTTCATACAATTAGGTTGTCCTATTGAACCTAGATCTTGGGATCTCCAGTCAACTAGGTTACGTTTTCTTTCATATAAACTATTCTTTCAAGGGCTTTAGTCTCATTCCACAACTTGATCTCTTCTCAACCCTATGGTTGTCGGATCCGAAATATTATCATAGATAACCTACAAAGAGACCAGTTGTTCTAGTGGTATTATGTTGTCCATGACAACCTTAATTAGTCGTTACAATTCTCATTTGATTGTAAAATCTAATAAATCCGTTATCTCAACATATCTCCACTACACTTTGTACAACAGGTAAGCAAATTGAGTACTCATTTATATTTACTTTTCTGTTAAAGTAATATTATCTTACCTTATATTTCCATGACTCTTTGTGTACTCCACTCGGTCATCATAGAAATTTTTGACTCTTCCTTCATGACCCTCGTATATTCCATCGGTCAATATAAAAACATTCATCTTACATTATGACCTTTGTATACTTTATCTAATCAATTCTAATGATCATTGTATGCAACATTGATTAATTAGAATTCGGGTCTTCCCATATCAAAATGCAAGACACCTCCATATTTTTATATTATTCTGGGGAATTTATCTTGATTTCCCCCACATGTCTTGCATATTGTCATCTTTCTCATATATTCACAAACGATGCAAATTAATTGCCGTTAGAAAGTTAACTAAACTCTATATAAATATAGTTTAAACTTTCTCATATTCAGAGCAATTCTTAGTTATACTCTAGGTTTGACCTAGAAACATAGAATTTAAGCATCTTAATAAAGATGCACCACTCGAATAAGCTCTCCTAAATCTGAGCTCCATTTAGGCAATTTAAATACCGAAATAATATAACAAAAGATATACATCTTTATGTCCATAGTTCTCCTAAGATTTATTCTAACTGAATTCCATATTAAGTATGGAAACAATCTTGCATCATTATCTCATCAATTTGATTTTGTAACACCCCCAAATTTACTGTTTAGCGGAAGCACGAATTGGGTGTTACTAATCAATATACAAAGCACACAAGGTATAATGAACGACCACTATATGCGTCGTTTTACATTGTATTGATAAAACCAAAAGTTTACATCAAAATATTGTTTAACATTAGCTCGGTTTGAAGTTGAGAGATTTAAGTACATAATTAATCTATACAAAATATAATAATGCAGCTAAATCTCTGATTGTATGAATGCTGACTCGAGCTAATGATTCCTGCTTGGGCATTCCAACCTACTGCTGTGTACCTGTGATACATGCTAAAATGGGTCAGCGAAACGCTGGTGAGCTCACAGGTTTGTATGTCAACACATAATTGTATGAACCGCAAGATTTATTGTAACACCCCCGAAATTCACTGTTTTGCGGAAGCATAGTTTGGGGTGTTACTAATTAAATATCACAGCACAAAGATAAAGCAAACGACATCTATATGCAACGTTTTGTAAATTAGTTACATTCCATAGATATAATGTTTGAAAACTTAGTGTTTTCGTATACAAAATGTAGTTTCCCCTAGAGTCCACGCGTATAGCGGGAGATTCTATTACATAACCGTAATATACAAAAGATAATGCTAAGAATCTCCGTTAATGCAGTTGTGTTGAAATCATGCGACTCTAGCTAAAATCCTGGAGTAATCCTACTCCATCCAGGTACCTGAGAAAACATGCTAAAAAGTGTCAACCAAAAGGTTGGTGAATCTCACAGGTTTGTAAGTAATATCAGCTTTGAACACGAGGTTTCCATCAGTAATGCCCGCAGGCGTAAAATCAGCAATTTCAGTCCAGAAATCGTAAACCAGTATTTGCAATCCCGCAAATGTAAGTAAGTAAGTTTATACCGTTGCCATGAGGCTCATAATCGAAGCTTAACCCGTAAGTAATAAGTTTGCTCCCGTGACATGCTCGTAAATGAGCAAGCATCAGTAACGAATAAGTAGTCACCCGTTTATACGTGTAAATCAGTACGTGGCAGCGCTACTGCCCCGGGTGGGGAGGGTCATTTCCCTAATGGATCCATTAACTAGTGTTCGCGCTTAAGTCCATAACTAACGATATATGATGGAGAGACTTCTGTAAATAGTAACAACTCATGCAATTCCGTTTGGTATAGTAAACAGTTTAGTACTTGTGTTCAAAAAAAAGTAGTAGCATGTATCTCCCCCAATAAGATAAAACAGTAAAAGTGGGGCCGTAAGACTCACCTGAGTCTTTGCAAGTACGTTTATATCAATAAACGAGTAAGTAATATCAACCGTAGGTTCTCCGAACCCGTAACCTTCAAATGCCTAAACATATAAAGTTAAGTAAGTAGATGTCTCGCAAGACCATCTAGGCTAGTTGTTTACACAACTCATTATGTCCAAGTGTTTGTTTAGTAATCCGTTTGTAGTTTGAAAACAAATATGGCCCGTTGGTGACGGTTTGTAATAATGATTCAAAGTGTTATCATTATATGTATCGTTGAATCAGGTTTCGTTATTTGTAAGTGTTCAACACTTAGTGTGAAAAGTATTTATAACATTTAATGACGGGGGTCCGGGGGCAGCGCCCCTGGTAGCGGGGTCCAAGGGGCGGCAGCCCCTGGCGGGGTCCAAGGGGCAGAGCCCCTGGCTGGGGTCGAGCTGCCAGGTCAGCTTGGAAAATTTTTATTTCTACTATATTACTTTGACGAAAAACGCATCTGGATCTGAATTTGGGTAAAATCAGGTGTTAAAATCTTGGTTCCGACACTTAGTAAAAATCTGTGTTTTTCTAGTTTCTGGTTTGTGCGACGTAGCATGCGACGTAGCATGCGACGTTGCAAGCGACGTAGGGTGCGACGTGGGCTTGTACGTCGCATGATGCGACCTTCGCAAATCAATGCGACGTAAGGGGCTGCGTCGCTAGTGCGACGTTGAGATTTTTGTGCGACGTAGGTCGCGACGTCGCTAAGTGCGACGTTGGCCACTTAATGCGACGTTGGTAACGACGTCGCTATGTGCGACATTGTGAGGTGAATGCGACGTTTTGAGCTACGTCGCAGATAGCCCAGCGTCTCTGCGACGTAGCGGTCTGATCGGAAATTGGTGGCCGGAAAATCGGTCGAAAAACTTCCGTTAGGTCCAAATCTTTTACCCAACCCATTTTTGGACATTTTAAGCATATATAAACCATAAAAACGTAAAAATGAGCAAAAACGGAGAGTTTCGGGTTTTGTCGGAAACTTACTAAATGTCGGATAGAAAATCCGAAAAGATGGAAAGGTAGATCGTGATGCCGTGGTTCTTTTATTCCAAAGGAGTGGTATGATTCGGCGTCGTTTCGTGATGTTATTTTGTGATTTTGTAAGGTGGTGGTGGTTTTGTTAGTTGAGAGAAAAGAAAGGAAGAAAGAGAAAGAAAATGAGAAAATGAAAAGAAAAGAAAAGGAGGTGGGAGGTTAAGCCTCCCATTTTCAGTCCGCGCCTCCGCGCTCCGTGCGGTGTTCGTTTCCTCCGTCGTTTAAACGTTATATCAAGCAGTTATATTTTTAAAAGGTGACGGGAATATTTTAATGAAATACCTTGAAATTAATTATAAAAACATTTGTCGAAGTATTAAAATTCTTAACTCGCGTTTAATACGTATTCGTTAAATTATTTAAAATGTCGTCGCGATATTATAAATAATGTTTGTTCGCTGTGTATTTTATATAATAAAATACGTTATCATTATTTAGGTAAGTTTCTGTCACCAACGTCCAAGTAACTGTGTCGGACTCCGTCCGGTTAATTCGTACGATTAATCCAAATCGCGTAAGTACACTCATATATATATAAATCACCTTATATATATACAAATAGAGTCTGCAATTAGTCCTATTACATACTAATTACAACTAGTTACAATTAATTAGGCATAATTAATTATCCTAATTTAGCAGGTGTTACATTCTCCCCTTGTTAAAGAAATTTCGTCCCGAAATTAGCTTGAGTGCACGGACGGTGCGTTGTCTGGGAAGAGATGTGGGTATTTCTGTCGCATTTGGTCTTCCCGTTCCCAGGTGAACTCAGGGCCGCGCCTAGAATTCCACCTGACTTTTACTATGGGAATACGACTCTGTTTCAATTGCTTGACCTCTCGGTCCATGATTTCCATAGGTTTCTCGACAAAATGAAGTTTATCATCGATTTGAATTTCGTCGAGCGGTATAATCAGCGTCTCGTCAGACAGACATTTCTTCAAGTTAGAAATGTGGAATGTGTTGTGCACGCTGCTAAGTTCAGCAGGAAGTTGCAGGCGATATGCCACTGGACCAATCCTTTCAAGGATCACGAATGGTCCGATGTATCTAGGGTTTAGTTTGCTTCGCTTTCCGAATCGAATGACACCCTTCCACGGTGCCACTTTGAGAAGTACTTTGTCCCCTACCTGGAACTCAAGGTGTTTGCGTCTCACGTCAGCATAACTTTTCTGACGATCACGTGCGGCTTTCAGCCGGTTTTGAATACCGATGATTTTCTCAGTAGTTTCATGAATGATTTCTGGACCCGTGAGTTGGGGATCTCCTAACTCAGTCCAACAGATAGGTGATCGACACTTACGCCCGTAAAGTGCCTCGAAGGGTGCAGCCTTTATGCTGGTATGGTAACTGTTGTTGTACGAGAACTCGCACAACGGTAAGTGATTTTCCCAAGAAGTACCGAAGTCAACTACGCAGGCTCGTAGCATATCCTCCAGTGTTTGAATAGTTCGCTCGCTTTGGCCATCGGTTTGCGGGTGATAAGCAGTACTCATATCCAGACGAGTACCAAGAGATTTCTGTAGTGATTGCCAAAAGTTAGAAGTAAAACGGCTGTCCCTATCTGAGATGATCGAGATAGGTACCCCGTGTCGCGAGATGATTTCTTTGACGTAGATGCGAGTCAGACGCTCCATCTTGTCGGTTTCCTTGATGGCCAGAAAATGAGCAGATTTCGTGAGACGGTCCACGATCACCCAAATGGTATCGCAACCACTCGAAGTTTTTGGTAGTTTGGTAATGAAGTCCATGGAAATCTGTTCCCATTTCCATTGAGGAATTTCAGGTTGTTGGAGCAACCCCGAGGGTCTTTGGTGTTCGGCCTTGACTTTGAAATAGGTTAGGCATTTACTGACGTACAAGGCGATGTCAGCTTTCATGTTAGGCCACCAATACAACCCTTTGACGTCGTGATACATCTTGTCAGAACCAGGATGTATAGAGTATCGAGATTTGTGAGCTTCAGCCATCACCAAATCTCGCAAGTTTCCGAATTTGGGTAACCACACCCGGTTAGAGAAGTATCGAGTTCCATCGGGTTTGATTTCGAATTGTTTATCCAAGCCTCGCAAGGCTTCATTTTTCAAGTTTTCATCGTTGAGTGCTTCAAGTTGAGCGGTAAGGATTTGAGCAGGAAGCTCGTTACGAATTGTCATAGAAAGTGCTCGGACTCGAAGGGGTTTCACTCGTTCTTTTCGGCTTAAGGCATCGGCCACTACGTTAGCCTTGCCCGGATGGTATTTGATCTCGCAGTCGTAGTCACTAAGTAACTCAACCCAGCGACGTTGTCTCATGTTTAGATCTTTCTGATCGAATATGTGTTGGAGACTTTTGTGATCGGTAAAGATAGTGCTTTTCGTACCGTAGAGATAATGTCTCCAGATTTTCAATGCGAAGACCACAGCACCTAACTCGAGGTCGTGGGTCGTATAGTTTTTCTCGTGGATTTTTAGTTGTCGTGAGGCATAGGCAATGACTTTTTCCCGTTGCATTAGCACACAACCAAGTCCTTGGTGTGAGGCGTCGCAGTAAACTACGAAATCGTCGGTGCCCTCGGGTAAGGACAAGATTGGTGCACTGCAAAGTTTGTTTTTCAATAGCTGGAAGGCTGACTCTTGTTTATCAGTCCAATCGAACTTCTTATCTTTCTGAGTCAGCGTGGTTAGGGGAACAACTATTCTTGAAAAGTTTTCAATGAATCGACGGTAATAACCAGCAAGCCCTAAGAATTGTCTCACTTCGGTTGGAGTGTCGGTGACTCCCAGCCCTTGATTGCTTCAATCTTGGCGGGATCAACATGAATTCCTTGGCTGTCAATCACGTGCCCTAGGAATTGAACAGTTCGAATCCAGAACTCACATTTAGAGAATTTGGCATATAACTCTTCGTGTTTAAGAAGTCCTAGAATGGTTTTCAGATGTTGAGCATGTTCCTGCTCGTTGCGAGAGTAAATCAGAATATCGTCGATGAACACAATGACGAATTTGTCAAGATATGGTTTGCACACCCGATTCATAAGGTCCATGAATACTGCCGGTGCGTTGGTTAAACCGAATGGCATCACTTGGAATTCGTAATGCCCATAACGAGTTCGGAAGGCTGTCTTTGGGATATCATTGTCACGGACTCGGAGTTGATGATAACCCGACCGTAGATCAATCTTTGAGTAAACACTCGATCCCTGGAGTTGGTCAAATAGGTCATCGATTCTAGGAAGTGGGTACCGATTCTTTATGGTTAGCTTATTCAGCTCTCGGTAGTCAATACACATGCGGAAAGATCCATCTTTCTTTTTCACGAATAAGACCGGAGCTCCCCAAGGCGAGGAACTTGGTCGAATGAATCCTCTGTCCAGGAGTTCCTGTAGTTGGTTAGACAACTCCTGCATTTCGGATGGTGCTAAACGGTAAGGGGCTCGTGCCACGGGTGCAGCTCCGGGCACAAGTTCGATTTGAAATTCAACTTGTCTAGGTGGCGGCAGTCCGGGCAAGTCTTCAGGAAAGACTTCCGGGAAATCCCGCACGATCGGAACATCCTCAAGTCGCTTCTCCTCCGACTTCTTCTCCGTTACATGTGCGAGGATGGCTTGATACCCTTTTCGTAGATATTTTCTAGTTTTCAGACAGGAGACAATATTCAGAGTCCGTCTGCCGGTCTCCCCTTGTAGGACTAAGGTTCCACCGGAGACAAGAGGTATGCGAACGAGTTTGTCATGACAGATGATTTCAGCTCGGTGATTGGATAACCAATCCATACCGACAATAATATCGAAGCTGCCGATCTCGACAGGGATTAAATCAATGGGAAACGTTTCGTTCGTGAGGTTAAGTGTACAGTTGTGTATGATACTATCAGTCTCAATCAGTTTGCCATTAGCTAATTCAACAATGTATTTAGTATCTAAGGTAGTGGGAGTTATATCAAGTAAAGGGCTAAATTTCTCAGAAATGAAGCTTCTATCGGCACCGGTATCAAATAACACAGAAGCAGTAAGGTCGTTGAGAAGGAACGTACCCGTCACGATGTTCGGGTCTTGTCTGGCTTCCCCAGCCTTGATAACGAATGCTCTACCGCGAGCAGGGTTATTGTTGTTTTTCAGCTTTGGGCAATCTTTCTTGAAATGCCCTGTATTTCCGCACCCAAAGCAGGCCTTTGGTGCATTAGTGTTGGGGGTGGGAATGTTGGTTCGGCAATCCTTGGCTAGATGCCCGAACCGCTTGCAGTTGGAGCAAGGGCAAGAACCGTCATGGTGGCGGTTGCATTTGGGACAGTAGGGTCTGCTCCCGCTGTACCCTTTCTTCTCCGAAGTTCCAGATGAATAAGCCTTAATGTACTCAGGCTTTTTGTTGGAGGTTTGGTTGGATGAGTTGGGGTTTCCTTCCCACTTGCGTTTGTTGTTTGCAGATGGGGTTGAAGTTGTGCCACGGCGGACAGAATTTGCCGTTAGTTCATGGGCCATACGGATGGCGCTCTGAATAGTACCCGGTTTGGAAGAAGTTACCAGGTCTTGGAGTCTCTCAGGAAGACCATCAACAAATTTCTCGATCCTCTTGTACTCAGGATCGACCATGGTTGGGCACAGAAGTGCCAGTTGGTGGAAACGGTTGGTGTATCCGGTGATGTCATCACCCTGCATCTTGTGGTTCCAGAATTCCACTTCTAGTTGTTTCAATTCATCCCTGGGGCAATACTCGCCCCTCAACATCTTCTTCAACTCCTCCCACGGGAGTTGGTAAGCAGTAGCAACACTCACAGTCTGGGCATAAGTGTTCCACCAGGTGAGTGCGGTGTCAGTAAAAGTACTAACGGAGAACTTAACCTTATCTCCCTCCGCACAGTTGCAGATAAGAAATACAGACTCAACTTTCTCGATCCAGCGTACTAGACCGATAGCTCCCTCAGTACCTGCAAAGTTTAGAGGTTTGCAGTTCTGAAAGTCTTTGTATGAACAGGGTTTAGCAGTAGTGGTTTCAGCGGCATCGCTGTTCCTCGAGGAATTTGGTGGAGTATTCCGAGCCAAGGCTTCAGTAACAGCCTGGGTTATAAGGGAGGTAATCTGGGCATCGGTGTATGGTCTTGTCTTTGGCGGCATGATTCTTCAATAAAAGAAATGAAAATACATGAGATTTTGTAGGAACTTGTAATTGTCACAGATGTACATGTATAAAAGCAGTAATACATAACATCATATGGAAAATGACAATTTATATGAGTTGAAATAACAAGGAATATTTGATGGATAATGCGAGTTCAAAGGTTACATCCTACAGAGGTATTACAAAAGGTGTCGGGAATTGTTACATCCGACTAGTTTATAGAGTAGTGCTAGATAGTCAAAAGATTACGAGATAGATTACAAGACAAAGACTACACTAGTCTTCTTGTAGATTAATTTGCTCCATCAGCGTGACAAGGCGGTCCACGGTTTCTGCTAGTCGGTTGGTTTGCCTGGCGTTGTCTTCCACCAAGGCCAGTCGTTGTGCTAGTGTTCGAGAGTGATCCTCGGTCTCCTGTGAACGCTGTTCACATTCCTCTAATCGGTTTCTTAAGAGTTCATCCGCACCTAATTCGGCGGTCATTGAATCCTGAATTATGCTTACAGAGAGGTTGGTATTCTCTTGTTCTCGCTGGAGTTGGGATATGTGATCAAGTGCTTGGCGAAGCAGGTAGGTCATTCGGTGTTGTTCCCGTTCGAGACTTTCGAGCCTTTGCTCTTGACGGCGGAATTGGGTAGCCAACACTGGCAACGTGAGATGTGCCGATTCATGAAAGTTATGAACATGAAAGGGGCTGTTTCGAGGCGACCTTGTGTTCCTCCTGGCTACTCGTGGGTTCCGTGACCCGTGTGAGTGAGAGTGTGACGGATTAGTTGGTGTGTTTGCCATTCCTGTGGCAGAGTGTAAGTAAGACGAGGCTAATATATATAAGTATATAATATCCAGCCTAGTGTCTAACACGCATCAAGTAATGGTCCGGTTCTCTCGTGGTCAGAGTCAACTAACGCATCCCCGTTTAACATAACCATTTCAGACCTCACATCATCTTTCCTTAATTGTACATAGTTGATCAGGCTATGTTAAATTAAAGTCGTATGATGTGATTCCTGAACCAATTATGCCTAATAAGGAAATACTGCCTAATGGTCATAGTCTAGGCCTACTAAATGCAACCTAGTTCACTATAACCTTAGGCTCTGATACCAATCTGTAACACCCCCGAAATTCACTGTTTTGCGGAAGCATAGTTTGGGGTGTTACTAATTAAATATCACAGCACAAAGATAAAGCAAACGACATCTATATGCAACGTTTTGTAAATTAGTTACATTCCATAGATATAATGTTTGAAAACTTAGTGTTTTCGTATACAAAATGTAGTTTCCCCTAGAGTCCACGCGTATAGCGGGAGATTCTATTACATAACCGTAATATACAAAAGATAATGCTAAGAATCTCCGTTAATGCAGTTGTGTTGAAATCATGCGACTCTAGCTAAAATCCTGGAGTAATCCTACTCCATCCGGGTACCTGAGAAAACATGCTAAAAAGTGTCAACCAAAAGGTTGGTGAATCTCACAGGTTTGTAAGTAATATCAGCTTTGAACACGAGGTTTCCATCAGTAATGCCCGCAGGCGTAAAATCAGCAATTTCAGTCCAGAAATCGTAAACCAGTATTTGCAATCCCGCAAATGTAAGTAAGTAAGTTTATACCGTTGCCATGAGGCTCATAATCGAAGCTTAACCCGTAAGTAATAAGTTTGCTCCCGTGACATGCTCGTAAATGAGCAAGCATCAGTAACGAATAAGTAGTCACCCGTTTATACGTGTAAATCAGTACGTGGCAGCGCTACTGCCCCGGGTGGGGAGGGTCATTTCCCTAATGGATCCATTAACTAGTGTTCGCGCTTAAGTCCATAACTAACGATATATGATGGAGAGACTTCTGTAAATAGTAACAACTCATGCAATTCCGTTTGGTATAGTAAACAGTTTAGTACTTGTGTTCAAGAAAAAGTAGTAGCATGTATCTCCCCCAATAAGATAAAACAGTAAAAGTGGGGCCGTAAGACTCACCTGAGTCTTTGCAAGTACGTTTATATCAATAAACGAGTAAGTAATATCAACCGTAGGTTCTCCGAACCCGTAACCTTCAAATGCCTAAACATATAAAGTTAAGTAAGTAGATGTCTCGCAAGACCATCTAGGCTAGTTGTTTACACAACTCATTATGTCCAAGTGTTTGTTTAGTAATCCGTTTGTAGTTTGAAAACAAATATGGCCCGTTGGTGACGGTTTGTAATAATGATTCAAAGTGTTATCATTATATGTATCGTTGAATCAGGTTTCGTTATTTGTAAGTGTTCAACACTTAGTGTGAAAAGTATTTATAACATTTAATGACGGGGGTCCGGGGGCAGCGCCCCTGGTAGCGGGGTCCAAGGGGCGGCAGCCCCTGGCGGGGTCCAAGGGGCAGAGCCCCTGGCTGGGGTCGAGCTGCCAGGTCAGCTTGGAAAATTTTTATTTCTACTATATTACTTTGACGAAAAACGCATCTGGATCTGAATTTGGGTAAAATCAGGTGTTAAAATCTTGGTTCCGACACTTAGTAAAAATCTGTGTTTTTCTAGTTTCTGGTTTGTGCGACGTAGCATGCGACGTAGCATGCGACGTTGCAAGCGACGTAGGGTGCGACGTGGGCTTGTACGTCGCATGATGCGACCTTCGCAAATCAATGCGACGTAAGGGGCTGCGTCGCTAGTGCGACGTTGAGATTTTTGTGCGACGTAGGTCGCGACGTCGCTAAGTGCGACGTTGGCCACTTAATGCGACGTTGGTAACGACGTCGCTATGTGCGACGTTGTGAGGTGAATGCGACGTTTTGAGCTACGTCGCAGATAGCCCAGCGTCTCTGCGACGTAGCGGTCTGATCGGAAATTGGTGGCCGGAAAATCGGTCGAAAAACTTCCGTTAGGTCCAAATCTTTTACCCAACCCATTTTTGGACATTTTAAGCATATATAAACCATAAAAACGTAAAAATGAGCAAAAACGGAGAGTTTCGGGTTTTGTCGGAAACTTACTAAATGTCGGATAGAAAATCCGAAAAGATGGAAAGGTAGATCGTGATGCCGTGGTTCTTTTATTCCAAAGGAGTGGTATGATTCGGCGTCGTTTCGTGATGTTATTTTGTGATTTTGTAAGGTGGTGGTGGTTTTGTTAGTTGAGAGAAAAGAAAGGAAGAAAGAGAAAGAAAATGAGAAAATGAAAAGAAAAGAAAAGTAGGTGGGAGGTTAAGCCTCCCATTTTCAGTCCGCGCCTCCGCGCTCCGTGCGGTGTTCGTTTCCTCCGTCGTTTAAACGTTATATCAAGCAGTTATATTTTTAAAAGGTGACGGGAATATTTTAATGAAATACCTTGAAATTAATTATAAAAACATTTGTCGAAGTATTAAAATTCTTAACTCGCGTTTAATACGTATTCGTTAAATTATTTAAAATGTCGTCGCGATATTATAAATAATGTTTGTTCGCTGTGTATTTTATATAATAAAATACGTTCTCATTATTTAGGTAAGTTTCTGTCACCAACGTCCAAGTAACTGTGTCGGACTCCGTCCGGTTAATTCGTACGATTAATCCAAATCGCGTAAGTACACTCATATATATATAAATCACCTTATATATATACAAATAGAGTCTGCAATTAGTCCTATTACATACTAATTACAACTAGTTACAATTAATTAGGCATAATTAATTATCCTAATTTAGCAGGTGTTACATTTATAATTGAATTTAAAATGCAATTAAGCAAAATAAAAGTTATACAGCCATGAGCACATAGTCTGAGCTTAACTTGAGTGTCAGGTCCAATTAGGGAAACCCAACTGAGGTGCCTCCTACGAGTGCCTAGTCTACACTCGTCTTCCCAAATGCTAATACGTCCGTTTGACCAGTTAGTGCGTGCTAACCCGGACGAGGATTGTCAATCCTATATGATATCATATACTAACATTCACGCTACTACGTATTACCAGACTATGCTATGGAGGGCTTTAAATTGATTAGTTGAAGTAACTCATGTAGTATTTGATTTTGATTTGTACTTGCGTTCAACTTGTAAAACAAAACTGGCAATAATATCACACCCCTGATTGAAAAGCAGTAAAATAGGGGCCATGAGACTCACCTGAGTCTTGAAGTGTTTAAACAACTAAGCTTGATTTGACTTGAAGAGTATTGATGTCCGAAGACTTGTAACCTGAGTTGTTCACGACACGCGATGGTTATTAATTGTATAGGTATCTCGAAAGACTACCTTTGTAATTGTTCGTTCAACTATGATGTCCAAATTACCCTGATTTGGTTGGTTTGATTGTCCAAATTATTATGATTTGGTTGATTAACTTGTCCAGATTACTACGACCTGGTTGATTGAATTGTATGTTTGAAAACGTGTATGGCCCGTTGGTGACGGTTTGTGAGGATAATAATAATAGTCTTTGAATTCATTTCATTGTACTTCATAAAGTAGAAAATTGGGTACGGGGGTCCGGGGGCAGCGCCCCTGGTTAGCGGGGTTCCAGGGGTGGCAACCCCTGGCGGGGTCCAAGGGGCTGGCCCCTGGTTGGGGTCGAGGTGCCAAGTCAGCTCGAAAAATTTTTATTTCTACTATATTGCTTTGGTGAAAAACGCATCTGGGATTTGAATTTGGGTAAAATCAAGTGGTAAATTTTTAGTCTCGACACTTAGTAAAATCTGAGTTTTCAAGGTTCTGGTTTGTGCGACATTAGGTGTGATGTCGCAGGTCATGACTGCGACATTGATTATGGCGTCGCTAAGTGCGAAATTCGCAATTTAATGCGACATTAGGTGTTATGTCGCTATGTGCGACTTTGTAGGTTCCTGCGACGTTAGAGTCGATGTCGCTATGTGCGACGTTAGCAACTTAATGCGACGTTGAGGCTGATGTCGCATCATGCGACATTGTGAGGGGTTTTGCGACGTTGTAGCTGACGTCGCATAAAGTCTGGTCCAAAAGCGACATTATGGTCTGATGGCCGGAATTTGTGTCGAAAGCGTGTTTTTCGGCCACCGTTCGGTCTAAATCTTTTACCCAACCCATCTTTGGACATTTTAAGCTTATATAACCCATAAACATGTAAAAATAAGTAAAATCGAGGCGTTTTGTCTTTTGTCGGAAAACTTACAAAGTGGCGAAATGAAAATTCGAAAAGATGAAGTTGTAGATCGTTGCGTCGTGGTTCCTTTTCTCCAAAAGGGTATGATGATCCGACGAATTTTGGTGGTGCTTTTTAGTGATTTAGATGGTGGTGGTTTGGGTGTTATTTGAGAGAAAAAGAGAGAGAAAGAAGATGGTGAGAAGATGATGAAAATGAAAAGATGATGGTGATGGTGTGCGTTAAGGGGGCCGGCCCACTTGGGCCCCACCCAAGTGGTTAGCTCCCATTTTCCGTCTCCGTGTATACGCGCTCCGTGCGGTGTTCGTTTTCCCGTTCGTTTAAACATTTAAATAATTTTATTTACGTTTAATTATAAGTTTTAGAATACAAATATTTAGTCAATAATTTACTAGAAGTATTTTATCAAATACTTAATAATTGAGTTATAAAGTAAAATATAACTTTAACTTGTTTGATTTGTTCGCGCGTTTGATATTTTAATCGCGCAAATGTTGTTTGTTCGATACGAATTTGTTTTGAAACATTATCAAAATAATATTTTTGGATATAATAGTGTTATTAAATAATATTATATTATTTGATAAAATTGTTCACCAACGTCCGTATTAATTGAACCGAATTACATTCGATCTGAAACTTGTACGATTTGATCAAATCGCATACTTGTATATATTCAACGATATATATATTACTTGATACACAAATTAGCCTAACACAGAACTAATTACATGTATTAAAACTTGATTAGGCACTAACTACTAGTCCCAATTTGACGGGTGTCACAGATTTCACAATATACCAAATCTTTCTGTTACCGAATGAAGATTTAATTTTGTCTATACATAAATTCCATACAATGAAATGTTCGTTGTTAATTGATCTCTGTAGAAGATCATAATTAACAAGTCCAAGTCTAGCATGCCATAGACTTCAAGACCTAAGCATAAGAACAGAAGATGCATCATTCTGATTCTTATAAGCTTTCTTAATACAAGGAATCTCACATGTCCCTTGTTAATACTCATTCTTATTTTTAGACAAAAATCCACAAATGAGATTTAAATACCATCATAAATAATGACATTTAGGAGTGTCTCATATACGATATCTCGTATCAATCATTCAGTTTTATTTCCTTCATAATCATAATGTGTATGCCTTTGATCTATGAAGTTTCACTAATGCCCCTAAAGAGCTTTACCTTGGACTTATCCAATCCATACCACAAAATTTGATTTATATCATACTTGTGATAACTATAATTACTTCCAACACCATAACCCTGTGATGTTTTTTTTTTTCAAGAGATACATACACTTCTCTCTTTAGAATCTTGACTCTGTATTGTCAAGTCATTTTGGATGTAATTCTGCCACTTATTCAACCACATTTATGTATCAACAACAACGAGGTCGACAAAAATCAATAAATGAATCTTGCTAGATTCAATATCTCAGTGCCATACATTAAATTCATACTTGAATTTTCACATATTATGACATATCCGCAAGTCATGTAGTTATCACTAACATGTCTTCCAATTTCATAAATTTGAGACCACATTCTAATCCGATGTGTTCAAATTTATCCCTTTTCAATGAATTAACTAATTTACGTTTCAATTATTATCATGACGAATATAATAATCCTCATATCGTTATATACGAAAATCACCTTTTGTAAAATCCCGTTAAATTATAATTATAATATTGATTACATAAATCAACTATTTAAAAATCTTTCATGAAATGTACTATTTTTGTCGCACCCCCAAATTCGGGTTGCGGGAGCGAATCGGGTCGGGGGCGCGACTAATCAATAATCAAAACACACAAGGTATAATGAATGACTCTATATGCGTCGTTTTAACAAAATACATTAATTCGATAAAAGTTTACATCAGTTGTACCAAATACATTAGCTCGTTTTCTGAATATGAGAGATTTGCTAGCATAAATACTTATACAAAATATAATAATGCAATAATATCTCTGATGTTTGCATGCTGACTTGAGCTATGCTAAATCCTGTGTGCAAGCCTACAGCTGCTGGGTACCTGAGAATACATGCTAAAAGGATCAGCTAAAAAGCTGGTGAGCTCACAAGTTTGTATTGATGAAACAACAATGTATGAACCACAAGATTTAGTATAATGATTTGAAATCAATCAAATAAATATGTATATTACTGCCATGAGCTCATAGTTTGAGCTTAACTGAGGTGTCAGGATCACAATCAAGTGCCTGATCGAGTTTGCCTTCTGCATATGCCTAATCATACACACGTGTGAACAAATGATAATGCGTCCGTTCGATCGCAGTCGTGGTAGCGCGACTACCCCGGACGAGGATTGTCAATCCCATATGGTACCATACACTAACACTCGCGCTAAATCCATACTAACAAACTATGATGCGGAGGGCTTCATGATTAGTAAGAACAACTCATGCAATCAATATATCAAATTTTGTACTTGTGTTCACATGTAAATAAAACTGAGCATGTATTCCCACCCCTGGGTTTAAAACAGTAAAATGAGGGGCTATGAGACTCACCTGAGTCTGATGATATACAGTGAAGCAAATGTGATGTTGTAAAATGAGGTGTCCGAAGACTGTAACCTGCCGGGCGTTCAAAATGCGCAAGGTTATAAGTATGTGTATACGTCTCAAGAGACCGTCCATGCTAGTTGTTCATTCAACTAGTAATGTCCAAATGATTTGGTTGTTGATTGATTAGTTTGAGTTTTGAAAATATGTACGGCCCGTTGGTGTCGGTTGGTAATAATAATCTTTAAAGTATTATTATTATGTGTTGATCCATTGTATACTATTAAAGTATATGATCGGTAAGTTGTATTTTATATAAGTATTGGAGTAACGTGTGTTCGACACTTAGTGTGAAAACTAGTTTTCAAGTTTCTGATTTAGGCGACACTTAGAGCGTCACTTAGTAGTTTTTGGCGACACTGGGAGAGTGTCGCATATATAGTGAATTTCAGTATTGTATGCATCACTAAGTGAAGTGTCGCATAAGATGGCGTCACTAGGTTGTGTCACTAAGGTTAAGTGCCGCAGGTGTACTGTTTCTAAAATAGGCGTCACTTCGATTAAGTGTCGCTGATGTGCGACATGGCGTCACTTCGGTGAAGTGACGCTAGTATGCGTCAGTCCCTGATATGCGTCACTTGGGGTAGTGTCGTATGAAATGATTTTGTGCAAGTTAGCGTCACTTCGTGAAGTGTCGCATAATACTGGGACTTGATGCGTCACTTAGGTCTGACCCATCCAAACCTTTGCGAAAACGTGGTCAAACGACCTCGGTTTGACCCGAAAATTTTACACAAGTCTTAAAATAGTTCCAAGGGTTCAACAAATTTATTGGTTCATGTCGGGGTTCACCCGAAGTGTCGGTTTTATAAAATTACCAAAACAGCCCTTACACTTTTGTTTTCCAGATTTTAACCCAAATAGATCTCTCGTTTTCTCTAACTTTTAGGCAGAAACAAGTTCTACCAAAAATCACAGATGAACTCCTATGTGTCTAGTATATTTCTGCATTTTATGATAATTTTATAAGTCCATTTACTATTTTAAACAAAAATGAGAATGGAAGGTGGTCGGATTTGGTCTAGAAACAACTTCAGTCCATAAATCGGTTGATACACAAAATTTCGTGGGTTTTCAAGTCATGCCATAGGATAACCTTTTGTAGAATACTTCCATACGAAGATTTCGATATAAGATACATCTTCTAATTCGGTCTAGAACTCGAGATATACCCGATTTGGTGAGACGAAATTTCTGGTCAGATTTTAGTGTTTCATGTTCTTGTTTATAAAAACGTTTTTGAGTTACTTTTTGGACATTATCAAGTTGTTTGAGCTACTAAACATGTAGATCTAAGTATAAAATGAAGATCTAAAGAGAGAAGTGATGTGGATCATACCAAAATCGTGAGTTAGAGAGAGAGAGTAGAGTGAGATGAGCTAGATCTTCTTGTTGTTCCTTCTTCTTCCTTGTGTTTTCTTCAAGAAAAGGTGGTGTATGATGGTGGATTTAGGTGGTGATGATGACTGATCAATGGAGGAAGAGGAGAGAGTTTGAGTGTGTGTTTTAGTGAGAGAGTGTAGTGAGAGAGTGAGATGGAAACAATGAGAGCAAAATGAGGAATAGTGGTGACTTATGGCCAAACCACAAACAAGATCCCCAAAACATGGAGCCATGTTTGGGGTGACTGAAATTCGGCCCATGGGGGCCCCAACAAGTTGGTGGTGTCCCCAATTTTTGTTCCTCGCGTTTACGTTCCGTGCGGTGTTCGTTTCCCCGGTCGTTTAAACGTTCGATTAACCGTAAAACGTATTATATATAGGTTTTCGTTAACTTTTTAAAATTCGATGTTTTTAGATGATAACTTTATTCAAATGGCATGTTCTAATGTCCAAAATAATATTCGGGCTTTCGTTTGAGTGTCGGTGGCGAATTGTACGTTTATTTAAACCACGTAACGTTTTTAAACGTTATAATTGATTTCATGAAATCGCGTAAATTTTAATTGAAGTATTTTATCATAATACTTAGAAATGAGTTATAAAAATATCATTTTTATAAATTTTTTTCGTCGGGCGCATTTCACGCGTTTTCGTCGCATTCGGTTACGTTTTAAGCAAAACGTGTATGTTTGTTATATTATAACCATAATATAAGGTAATAAGTAATGTTATTAAATAATTCCATATTATTTAATAAAAGTTTCACCAACGTCCGTATAAATTTGTATCGGAATTCGGCCGATAATAAATGACACGATTAAATCTGATCGTGTAAATGCGTATATATAATAATACACGTAATGATACACACAATTAGCCTAACTTGGCACTAATTATATGTATTATAAAATGATTAGGACCTATTAACTAGTCCTAATTTGAAGGGTGTTACAAGTTTTATACCCATAAAACCTTTTAGCTAATCCGCTAATTTACAACCATACATTATGTAATAATGTAATTCAACTAGAACATTTTTATTCCAAGTTTTAATCAATCACAATAATTTAACGGACTCGTAAAATTGCCACAATAAAATTTAAGAGAAATTAAAACATTATTAACGTTCTCATCATTTTCAATAGTAGATATGTCAATTGCATCAATCATGATTATCATCATCCCTTTCGAGTGATAATCGACAATACTCCTACAAGTGTTCCAACCGCAAGGAACAAAAGGAGGCTTTTCTCGTTCTCAAGTACGAGCTTATCATTAAGATTTATAGTACATTAATCCATAGTCAACTTGCTAATGGATGTTACCCTTTTAGAGATGTTGAGAACATGCATGAGAATGGTTTAAATTGTAGATAACCTCAGTTTTACAATTTCAATTTCCTTTACCAATGTCCGATTACATTAATAAGTGGCACCCATCTCTCGAGTGTCTCATAAGTTTTAAATAAGTTTCCCCAAACATGAGGCATCCCCAATATCAAAGACCATCTCGAGCACTCAATTATATAGCGTAATTATACATCCACGATGTATAAATGAACTACATCCGTGATATAGTTCCCGTAATGGCCATTTGTGGTCTATAGCCCTAATTGGTGCTCTCGTCATCCACCAGCTCATATCCATGACTCATTACAAAACTTAGAACAATCAACAAACTCATTCCTAAAGTTTTATTAAATAGTTAATAAAACTATTTCTATCTTGAGTAGTAAGCCGTTTAACAAATGTTAACTATTTTCACAAAAGGTATTGAACCTTACCATTTGAATATAATAAATATTCAACCAATGTGTTTGAATTATATTCTCAAACAACACATGTTCATAGGAGTTGTACATTCCTATTTCTTTCAGAATTTGTACAACCCCTCCCTCAAAGTGTCATCACTTTCCTAAAGGGCTTGATAAAACTACACACAAGAGTAGTTGCTCCCAAACATCATTCTCAAGCATCGATAATCCTGCAAGGCTTATATAAACGTGAGATGGTTCCCATTGTAGCTTCATCGCATTGCGATGTAAACTTTGGTACTCCTAAGTTCTCGACAACTCCAAAATTATAATCACGTTTCATAATCGCTCATAGAAACAATGATAAGCACTACTTCTTCTAGAGTAGTAAGCTACTAACATATTTTAAACCTCATTGAAGCCATTAACAAACTACTGCTTTTTCTTGAGTAGTATCTTGTTTGTTATATACATTAACCATTTCTTTTGAAATTGAACAAGGATTTAAATCAATATATTACCGTTATAATTAAAAGTTAATATAAACGGTCTTAAATCTTAATAAACTCACGTAACAAAATAGTTCAAGCATATAATAATTTTGTTATCAACCTTGTTCACAATTCGGTATACTCAAACCACTTTCTATTAAAGCATACTTACTAAATGGTTTTATGATATTAAACAACACTCTTTTTGAATATGTTTCAAACTTATATAAATTGAATATAAGATTTCAAATTATCTAAAGTTTTTACTACTCGTCATAACACACCGTATTCCATTTGACTACTAGCTCATCCAAAAGACAATAGTAGATCATATCATAATGAGATCTTGGTTTTAAGGTGTAAAATTATAAGAGCACACGGTATAGTCCGAGCTGGCATCAGCGTTTTCCGACGAGAACGTTTCGTTGGACGGCGTTCTGCCGCACCGGGACGGCGTTCTCGTCGCCGTTCCCGATGACGTTCAAGCCACACCGTCCCTCTACGGACGTCGATTCCTCCAGTGTTCTTTCTTCTTTTTCTTCTTTTTCGTTTTTTCTTTTACTTGTTTCTATGTTTGCTTTTTTTTTACCAAATAAATTAGTTGGTGTGGAGAAGAAATGATGAAGAAGATAGGGTGTAGGTGGCACGATGATACATACATACATATATATATATATATATATACATATATATATATATATATATATACATAGTAATAGTAAATAATATAATAATAATTAATAATAATAATAAAAGGTGTCATTGGGTGGTAGGTGGCAGGAAAATTCTCTAGAACAAATATATAAAAAAAAGTTATATTATTAGTTTTAATTAATTTATTTGTTTTTTATATATTAATTTATACAATTATCTTTATTAAAAAAATCGAATAAAACCAATAATAAAAAACTTCAGAACACTGTCAAGAACACCGTGAATTCAGTTTTACCACACCACAGAATCCTCACTTTCAACATTCTCCAGAACACTGTCCAGAACACCGTTCCCCACACCCTGTGCTCTAATAACACAAATTGACATTTAGTGCAAAACAAAATAACCATCATACCAATATTTACAAAAGAGTGTAGCCAACTAGACCATTCAGAATCTGATTATGCTCGACTCAATCGTTTCAAACTCACGTCCCTTAATACCCTTTCAAAAGATGTTGTATTTCAATTAAGAATAAACTTTTTATTTAGTTTTAATAGATACAATTTATTAAAATCACATTTAAAAACGTCACTGTGACACCCGACGATTTAGGTTAACTCTAAACCTACTTAGAGACCCTAATTATATGTGTTTAGTTTAGTATTAGGCTAAATACTTGTAATTACTAGTAACTATTTGTATATTTATGTGAATATACACTCCTGTAATTGTTTTATACTACGCTTACGTAATTAGTTGTAATTACGCGAAACGATCAGACGAAATCCGGCACAATACACGACGTTGGTGAAAATATTTCTATAAATAACTTGAATATATTTTTAGAAGTTATTTATCATATATTATTATTTTGTTTAAATAATATTTGAAAAACCTAGACGTTTTGTTTAAAACGTATCAAACCCGGTGAAAACGCGCAAACTGAACCCGACAACCAAATGAAACCCTAAATAATATTTCTATAACTTAAAATAAAGTATTTTAACAATAATTCAATGAAAATAATCCCAAACATATCGTGAATTAAAACGACGGAAGAAAACCTTACGCGATTTAACGGTTTAACGAAATAACGAATAAACGAACACCGTACGCAACACAGACTGGATTTAAATTTAAAAAAAAATCAGCCATCAAGTGGGGGCCCACAAGGGGACCAGCCACCCCTCTACCCCAATACCATCTCATGTAATTTTTCATCATGAGAATCTCTTACACATCCATACATACTACATGCAAATTCACCTCACCATTTCATTTCCACTCTCTTTCACAAATAATGCTCTAGCCTCTCTCTAAAAACCCTCACTCTCTCTCTAAAATCTGGAGAATCACCACCACAACACCACCCCTCAACCACCATTGACCACCACACAACAACCATTGGCCACCACAAACCACCATACAACCACCACTTCAAAAGTTCATCATTTTTCAAGGAAACTTCAAGACAAGCATCTCCATCTTCTTCTCATCATCATAACACCATTGTGAGAATCATTCTTCCATCCCTTAATACTCTTATTAACATGATTAAATGTTCACTCAACAAGATATGTTAAGAACTTTGCTTAAAAATCATTCTTCATAACATTAAACTCAACAAAATGTTACCTTAACTTTCTGTCTAGAAAACTTTATCCACTTACATGAATTTTATAAAAATCATTTCTCCATGAAATTAGACTTTTATATAGTAAAAAATCAAGTTTAGGAAATAAGCTTTCCAACCCCATAAACCTCATATTTTTCTGAGTTCATTTACTATTTTTAATATGTTTTGTGAGATCACATAGACAATCTGTCTCTGCAAGTCAGAAACTTTTATCTCAGTGTTTTGGCCATATCTAGAGCTACACACTGACAAATGACTTGAAACCAACGTCAAAAGTTTAAAAATTTCGTTGGCTACAACTTTTATGTTGGCCACTTTTACTGGATCCGTAAGGTTTTTTCCCAGAAATTAGATCTTCTTGCATGTCACCAAAACTGAGTATAGTAGAGAGAAATAATGATTAAAAATAGTAAAACATTTTAGTTAAATCAATAAAAATTACTGGAGCTAGGTAACACATAGGGGAGCACCTGGAAATTTTGTTGTATTTGATTTTGGAGGTTTGATATTTTTAAAAATTAGAACAATTGGCTGGAAATTCTGAAAAACTAAGTTTGGGACTGATTTTGTTATAACATAAAAACCGACACTTTCGGGCTTGCTAAAAATAGAAGGAATGACTTTTTGGGATTTTTAAACATATCTAAGGGTTTTGGGAAAGTTTCGGGTCAAACCGAGTAGGTTTGACCAAGTCAACAAAAACGGGGTTCGATTTCTAAAAACCGACAAACTTATTATTTTTGGAAAGTGGTAACAAAAATGGGTTTGGGTGACTTAGTTAGTAACTTGGACCTACAACTAAACTTAGAAAGTTTTCCGAATTAGAAACCGGCACTTAGAACACTTGGATTGGGAAGTGACTCATAAAATTTGTAAGTGACTCAAAAATATTGGTAAATGACTTATGAAATTGGTAAGTGACTCATAAAATTGATAAGTGACTCATAAAATTGGTAAGTGACTTATAAAATTGATAAGTGACTCATAAATGGGGAAGTATTGCTAAGGTTTGACCAACTTTGACCAACTTTGACCAACTTTGACCTTTTTGACCAACTTTGACCAGGTTTGACTTACAATTTGAGGTTTTTACGAACTAAATAATTTGTTAGCAACACACGATATATACTAATGAATAATTTACAACGAAACAAACTTAATAATAATGTCTAAACGAATTATTATTACAAACTTTTACCAACGGGTCGTAAATGTTATCGATAAACAAACACATTGAACATACTAGTTGAGTGAACTAGCTTTAGGTGGACATAAACCCTCCACCTACACTATTGACTTAAGTGGACATTAACCCCCACTTATACAATAGCTATAGATGGTCTTTTAAGGCATCTACTCACACAACCATATACGTTTAGGTCATTAGAAGGTTGCACATTGGAACACTTTGCTTGCTAATTGATATTTACTTGCTACTTGCTAATCTAAGGTGAGTCTCACAGCCCCACTTTTACCGTTTTTACATTTCGGGGTGAGATACAATGCTTAAATGTTTTCATGATCACAAGTATTCGGTTATTAATTTGGTTATCATATTCGGTTATTACATGAGTTGTTTTATAATCCATTAAAAGTCCTCATCACACACGGTTAGTTAACTGTGAAGGCGCGAGTACTAAAGAATAGATCTATTATGGGAGTGACTTTCCCGTCCGGGTTGCTAGCTACAACCACGTCAAACGGGCACTTTAGTATTTGTCATAAAGGTGTTTCGGATTAGACACCTCCGGGAGGCACAAATTGGGTTAGGCTTCGAACCGTGGACTCATGTCATGGCAAATCGGAAACATTAATTTGTTCATTTATCACTCGGTTAAACATTATCGGATAAATCTTGTGCATCATAACATGTTTTACTAAAAACCTGTGAGATTCACCAACCTTTTGGTTGACCCTTTTAGTGTTGTATTCTCAGGTGCTCAGCAACAGTAGGGTTGCCCACAGGATGCGCTAGCTAGTTTGAGTCGCATGCATTACACATATTGGAGATTTTCTTACATTAACTTTTTGTAATACGGTTGTGTATTAGAATCTTCAGAAATACATTTTGCGAACTCGCCAATGATGTAAACATTTTATTTTATGGAATGTAATATTTTTAAAAACGTCTCATGTAGAGGTCGTTTGCTTTAATCTTTGTGTTGTGATATGTAATTTGGTCGGCGCCCCCATGACACCTCATACTTTCGCTGCCACGTGTTTTGGGGGTGCGACAGATTGGTATCAGAGCCAAAGGTTATAGCGAACTAGGATTGCATTAGTGACCTAGACTATAACCGTTAGGTTAGTATTCCTCGTTTGGTATGACTAGTTCAGCAATTGCATCATTTAAATTTAATTTAACATAGCCTAATCAACTATGTACAATTATAGGAGATTCGACGCAAGACCTGAAATGGTTACAGTGAACGAGATTACAGTAGCAGACGTAGACCGAGGATAGAACGGGACCAACCTTTATATGTGCTTAAGTACTAGGCTTTTATGTGTATATATATGTATATATATGTATAACCTTACATACACTAAACTTATTTGCCACCCTTCACGGCAACCACTCCCACAACTACGTCACCCAACTCTGAAAACGAGGCTCGAGCCTTACTCACTACTGTGGAGATTTCCATGGTACCCGCTCGTCCAACCGAATCGGGCAACGATATAATCAAATAGGACTCACTTGAGGAGAATCCACCTGAGGATTCGCCACCCAAACAAGTGACACCTACCTCACCCTCTCCCTTCCGCTCTCATCCAAATCATTCTGCAACACTTATGGAATTAGAACCTCGCGAAAATTCGTCACCTAGGTGCGTTACATTTACTCCGTTTACTTCGCACACTCCCTCCCACTTTTATCGTAAACCTATGAAACGCGTGTGTTACACCCGACTAGAAGGACCGACAGACCACCTCGAATTAGACCTTATCCTATCTATGCTACTACTACTGATACTCCAACCGCTAGGAACCGTCTTCGTGCAGATGTCCGACAATGAAATTGGTTAACCACAACTCTCGAGATGCGGGGAATCTTCCGACATGCATACATCTCCATACGCATAGGAACCCGCTCATCATACCGTTTTGGGTACTAGCTGCTAGGCTACGCCGCCACGAGAATAGAATAGACGCTATGAATTTTTCACATACGTAAAACTTTCAACCGATTTTTGATAAAACAGAATTTCCAGCACTTTTGCATTGACCGGAGCTTTCAACGTATTTTTATCAACTCAAGCCCTTAACGGATTTACATCGGACAGTTACCCAGAATTTTTTTTTCCATCTACTAAATTTCAACGGATATTGGTCAGACAGAATTTTCAACGTTTCGTCAATGACAAGAGTTTCCAACGTATTTTGATTGACCTTAAGTTTTCAACAGATATTACGATGACATATTTAACAAATGAAAATCGTACCTTGTATTCAATTATGCTATCTAATGAATTTTGGTTATCACTTTGCGCTGTTGTATATTACCTCATTATATATACATGTTTGATACATCATAACCTTATGCAAATATCTTACCTATCCCTTTCCTTTGATTGTTCAGCATCATGCCTCCCAGACGACACACGTACACCGATACTGAAATCGCTCAGCTTATCGCCCAGAGTGTAGCTCAGGTCTTGGCTGCCCAGCCAAACGCGGGCGGCGGGGGAGCAGCTGCTAATGCCCCTACTACAAAACCATGTACCTACAAAGACTTCTTGAACTGTAAACCCCTATACTTTAAAGGTTCTGAAGGAGCCATTGGTCTTATACGCTGGATTGAAAAGACATAATCTATTTTCCGAATCTGTAACTGCAATGAGGAAGACAAGGTCAAATTTTCCATCTGCAACCTTTCTGAAGGTGCACTCACCTGGTGGAACTCTTACGCCCAGACTCAGGGAATTGATGTCGCCTATCAACTCCCCTGGGAAGACCTCAAGAGAATGCTCAGAGAAGAGTACTGTCCACGTGAGCAACTGCAACAACTTGAAGAGGAATTCTGGAAACTTACTGTTCAGGGAAATGACATCACTAGTTACACCACCCGATTCCACTAACTAGCAGTCCTATGCCTCTATGGTGGACCCCGAATACAAACGTATCGAAAGATACATTTGGGGACTACCTGACTCAATCCAAGGAAATGTGACCTCATCAAAACCCGGGACCATCCAAAGCGCTGTCCGCATGGCACATGAACTCATGGCCCAGATTGTCCGCCGAGAGACAACCACTGAGAAAGCCATCGGGGACAACAAAAGGAAATGGTCCGGTAACAACAACAACCAGCAACAGCAAAACAAAAGGGCCGAGACTGTTAAGGCCTACACATCGGGATCCGGGAATAAGAAAGAATACACTGGAACCAAACCCTTCTGTTCAAATTGTAACCGCCACCATGACGGGCCTTGTGGCACTCCATGCGACCAGTGCAAGCGTTATGGTCATCTTACCAGAGATTGTCGGATGAAAGCTTGCTACGAGTGTGGCAACACGGGATACTTCCAAAGTGACTGTCCCAAACTGAAGAGGAACAACAATACTCGAGGTAGAATTATCCATACAACTTCCTTTGATAAATTTTATCTCCTGTTAACACTTTCCCATTTCCTTAAGGTGTGAGTACACGATAGAATTAGTAAACGACCAATTACTCGAGTCCGACATTGTAATACCTAATCACATTTTAATCTAACGAACAAACTCTTTACCATTTATCTCACATCTGTTGGGAACGGGAACATCGATATCACCGTCAGTATGTATCGTCTGCCCACGAACCACGCCAAGATCGTCTGTTCTGACTGTCCGTCTTCCTATGGTCTCAAATTGGACCATTAATCGTGCGTTAAAACTTGAGATAGATGTAATTCGATTCGCATACTAGAAATTTTTATATCTGCCGCTAGAGAATAACTATATATATATATATATATATATATATATATATATATATATATATATATATATATATTTCTTCTTTCTCACAAAAACATTATTTAATAGAACGCTTATCTAGTAGGAAATGACAAACAAAATCGGATGTCATATCACTTGACACATTTCACGATCGACCTTAGTAACACACGGACCTCGACTTCGGATAAATTTCGGGATGAAATTCTCCTAACAGGGGGAGAATGTGACACCCGACGATTTAGGTTAACTCTAAACCTACTTGGAGACCCTAATTATGTGTGTTTAGTTTAGTATTAGGCTAAATATTTGTAATTAGTAGTATTTGTATATTTATGTGAATATACACTCCTGTAATCGTTTTATACTACGCTTATGTAATTAGTTGTAATTACGCGAAACGATCGGACGGAATCCGGCACAATACACGATGTTGGTGAAAATATTTCTATAAATAACTTGAATATATTTTTAGAAGTTATTTATCATATATTATTATTTTGTTTAAATAATACTTGAAAAACCTAGATGTTTTGTTTAAAACGTAACAACCCGGTGAAAACGCGTAAACTGAACCCGACAACCAAATGAAACCCTAAATAACTATAACTTAAAATAAAGTATTTTAACAATAATTCGATGAAAATAATCCCAAACATATCGTGAATTAAAACGACGGAAGAAAACGTTACGCGATTTAACGGTTTAACGAAATAACGAATAAACGAACACCGTACGCAACACAGACTGGATTTAAATTTAAAGAAAAAAATCAGCCATCAAGTGAGGGCCCACAAGGGGACCAGCCACCACTCTACCCCAATACCATCTCATGCAATTTTTCATCATGAGAATCTCTTACACATCCATACATGCTACATGCAAATTCACCTCACCATTTCATTTCCACTCTCTTTCACAAATAATGCTCTAGCCTCTCTCTAAAAACCCTCACTCTCTCTCTAAAATCAGGAGAATCACCACCACAACACCACCCTTCAACCACCATTGGCCACCACAAACCACCATACAACCACCACTTCAAAAGTTCATCATTTTTCAAGGAAACTTCAAGACAAGCATCTCCATCTTCTTCTCATCATCATAACACCATTGTGAGAATCATTCTTCCATCCCTTAATACTCTTATTAACATGATTAAATGTTCACTCAACAAGATATGTTAAGAACTTTGCTTAAAAATCATTCTTCATAACATTAAACTCAACAAAATGTTACCTTAACTTTCTGTCTAGAAAACTTTATCCACTTACATGAATTTTATAAAAATCATTTCTCCATGAAATTAGACTTTTATATAGTAAAAAATCAAGTTTAGGAAATAAGCTTTCCAACCCCATAAACCTCATATTTTTCTGAGTTCATTTACTATTTTTAATATGTTTTGTGAGATCACATAGACAATCTGTCTCTGCAAGTCAGAAACTTTTATCTCAGTGTTTTGGCCATATCTAGAGCTACACACTGACAAATGACTTGAAACCAACGTCAAAAGTTTAAAAATTTCGTTGGCTACAACTTTTATGTTGGCCACTTTTACTGGATCCGTAAGGTTTTTTCCCAGAAATTAGATCTTCTTGCATGTCACCAAAACTGAGTATAGTAGAGAGAAATAATGATTAAAAATAGTAAAACATTTTAGTTAAATCAATAAAAATTACTGGAGCTAGGTAACACATAGGGGAGCACCTGGAAATTTTGTTGTATTTGATTTTGGAGGTTTGATATTTTTAAAAATTAGAACAATTGGCTGGAAATTCTGAAAAACTAAGTTTGGGACTGATTTTGTTATAACATAAAAACCGACACTTTCGGGCTTGCTAAAAATAGAAGGAATGACTTTTTGGGATTTTTAAACATATCTAAGGGTTTTGGGAAAGTTTCGGGTCAAACCGAGTAGGTTTGACCAAGTCAACAAAAACGGGGTTCGATTTCTAAAAACCGACAAACTTACTATTTTTGAAAAGTGGTAACAAAAATGGGTTTGGGTGACTTAGTTAGTAACTTGGACCTATAACTAAACTTAGAAAGTTTTCCGAATTAGAAACCGGCACTTAGAACACTTGGATTGGGAAGTGACCCATAAAATTGGTAATTGACTCAAAAAAATTGGTAAGTGACTTATGAAATTGGTAAGTGACTCATAAAATTGGTAAGTGACTTACAAAGTTGATAAGTGACTCATAAATTGGGAAGTATTGCTAAGGTTTGACCAACTTTGATCAACTTTGACCAGTTTGACCAACTTTGACCAGTTTTGACTTACAATTTGAGGTTTTTACGAACTAAATAATTGGTTAGCAACACACGATATATACTAATGAATAATGTACAACAAAACAAACTTAATAATAATGTCTAAACGAATTATTATTACAAACTTTTACCAACGGGTCGTACATGTTATCGATAAACAAACACATTGAACATACTAGTTGAGTGAACTAGCTTTAGGTGGACATAAACCCTCCACCTACACTATTGACTTAAGTGGACATTAACCCCCACTTATACAATAGCTATAGATGGTCTTTTAAGGCATCTACTCACACAACCTTATACGTTTAGGTCATTAGAAGGTTGCACATCGGAACACTTTGCTTGCTAATTGATATTTACTTGCTACTTGCTAATCTAAGGTGAGTCTCACAGCCCCATGATATCGCGTAAAAAGTCATGTTTTTACTACCGATATCTCTCTCATTCTGGAACGGTTCGTGGCATTTTCACTCAAATATGGCACAAATCAGTAACATTATGCCAAGATGGTCAAAACAAGGTTGCACGATAAAAATCAAGCAAAACGGATGAAAAACGAAGATTCCACACACGTTTGAAGATTCAAGGCATCAAAACGAGATTTCAAGACTAAAATGCCCTCCACCAACATCCATTCTGTCCAATATGTTCGTTTTCAAAATACGAATCCAACAGAAGAAGAATCAACTAAAACGGATAAAGAATGAAGATTCTACGCCCACTGGAAGATCCAAATGATTCGTACGCAATATCTGGAGCTAGGGACCTCATCTCAGGGCCTATCCTATGTCAAAATCTTCTTTTTTGAATTACGAATCCAACAAAAAAAGAATCGACGCAAATGGACGCATAACGAAGAAAACATGCACGAATCGAGAAACGAAGCAAAAGACGGCGAAACGGGACGGGGGTGGGCCAGCCGCCGCCGGCCACCCACCAGCCGCCACCGGCCACCCCGTTCCCGTCCTGGTTTCCGTTTTTGGCAACTTTTGGTACCTGGTGCGCCTACTTTTCGTGTTGTACAGTACTCGGTGCGCCTACTTTTCGTGTTGTACGGTACCCAGTGCACCCTTTTGGCTACCTTTTTTCTAACATGCACCTAAAGTTCACCTATAAATAGGAGGCTTAAGGCTCCATTTCAAAAGGTCCCATATGCACTAGTCATATAACTTCCTTACTTTCTCATTCTACTTTCTTACTTTAAATTTAGCATTAGATTAGTTTATTACTTTGTTTAGAGTAGAAAGAAAGCTAGGAACGTGTTGTAATCTTTGGTGTACGCTTGGAGTTACGCTCATTAATTCAAGTCTATTCCTTCTCGCATATCAATCTCGGTTATTTCTATCCTTATCTATCTTAACTAAATATGTTTTCTTTAATTATGTTAGAGATCGTTTATGCCATGATTAGCGAGTAGATTACTATTGTATTTGTTGTGATGTAGTTAGTATATATAATTGTGGGATGACTTTAAATACGTCGTGAAATAATACGATGGCCCCGATTCGACTGATTACTCGGTATAGTATTGGAAATGCTTTTGAGCATAGTACAAATATATGGAAGCCAGTAACGACCGAAGGTAGTTGTATTATGGATCGACGTTATAAAATTGGAAACTTTGTGAATGGACTTATCTTGTGATTTTAAACCTAAAACTTTCATTCGCCTTTTGATTAACAAACGTGATTGTAACCTTGTAAAGAGGAGTCGCGAACCTCAATACTCGGTCAATAGTTATCTGTGTAAAAACTATGCTTTTAATTGTAACGTCATGCAAGCATTATAAAATGCAATGTGATTACGTGGACTTGCCATGAGTATTGTACACTTCCGATCACAATATACTTATCATGTAAACATCGCGAAGCAATTAAACTCACAACGGAAACATCGGTAAACGATTAAATACGATGTGAGCTACCACAGTATTTTACGACATGGTCTGGGTTTGACTTTCTGTAAAAAGCCGTCAGCATTTTAATTAGTTGTTTTAGTTTAGATTAGATTAGATTAGGTAGGCTATAGGCTAAATGATCATTTACGAAAACCTAGGGATTTGTTAATTGTATTAAGAAAGGCAAGTTTAAAATCCAACTTAAACCAATACTTTTTCCTAAAACTATGAAACCTAAAGTACGGTATGCAAGAAACCTAAATGCTTTCCCTCGTTTATCACGCTTAAGTTTCATTGGTAGAAATTGATTAAATAAGTCCGGACACAAGTTCTAAGTTAGTTGTTTAATGGATTCATAATCATTGTGGTATTAAGAATGGCTAGACATGTTATGGACTTGCTACTCTATTCCTTCGCCCACGAGCGAATACGTTCAATAATATGGGCCACTGACTCCCTCACAGGAGAGTGTGGAGGGTTGAGCATTGTCTGTCTGGTCAGAATCATGATACCTTAGTTCCTCGTGACATATTAGTTGATAACCGACTAATAAGGAATCTATTGGTTATACTATAAGTTAATGAATCTCATAAGCAACCCAATTTAGTTAATCGTTTTCCCGTAGGAGTCATCACCCCATGATTATTAGCTAATGAACTCACAACAAATACTACTTTGCATTATCTGACATCTTATTACATTTTATTTGCTTTATTTAGTTTACCTAATTAACTGAACCAAAACCCCCAACGCACTCTTTTAAAACATTTACTAGAAAAGAAAGATTGATTTGATCACCTCCGTTTCAATTCAGTTTCTCTTTAAGAACGACTCTAGGTCCAACTTACCGCCTACTAACCTTTTGGTTCAGTACTAGTAAGTCACACTTAGACCCCAGCAATTATAAATTTAAAACAACCCGTTGACTTCGAAGCTCAACAAGTTTTTGGCGCCGCTGCCGGGGAGACTAACTGTCCGATACAGAGGCCCAACCAATCCCAAATCTAGTAAACTATTAGGATAAAACCTTCTAAAAAAACACAAAAACATTTCCTTTATTGTCTATTGTCTTTATTGTCTTTTCTTTTAGTATATGACCTGTTCCCCTAGATCTGCACCACTGTTTAACTTTCCCGATCCAGAACTTATAATACGCACTATTCGACGAGAAAAGAAGCAATCTGCACTTAAGCAAGCAATGGCCGAACGCATCACTCTCGCTGATAACAGTAAACCCTCTATCGAAGGAAGAGGAGGACCAATTCTCTACCCTGAAACCCCTGGTCAATCTTTCGAGCTTAAACACCACATCATCCAACTAATCCAAAACCACTGTCAATTCCATGGATTGCCCAGTGATGACCCAAACTCTCACCTCGACAAGTTCATCTCTCTCTCAAATTCCTACAAGCAAAACGGAATTGGCCAAGACACAATCCGTTTATACCTTTTCCCTTATTCGCTCACCCATCATGCGCAAACATGGTTTGAAGGTTAAGAGACCGGCTCTATCCCTTCATGGACTGCGATGGCGACAAAGTTTCTGACCAAGTACTTTCCGCCTTCTAAACAAACCAAACTCCGAAATGACATCATGAACTTTCGACAAGCTTTCGATGAGTCATTATATACCGCATGGGAACGATTCAAAGGAGCCTTGAAGAAATGCCCTAATCACCGACTCGATAAGTCTGCACAATTGTGCACCTTCTACAATGGTTTAGATCTTAACCACCGAACTACCCTCGATGCTGCTGCACAAGGAAGCTTCATGGCAAAAACCGACAAAGAAGGATGGAACCTTATAGAAAACATGACTATGCATCACCACGATTGGAATTCTGGAGATCATTCAACATCTTCCACACCTATCGCTGCTGCAAACCCGATTCCAGTCGAAGCAATTAAAGCACTAACAGAGAAAATGGACTCGCTCGTCAAACAGTTTGGAGAACTTAAGAAACAACAGCACCAAGTACACCAAGTGCAAGTTTGTCAATACTGCACCAACCCGCAACCATCCGGAGAATACCAAGTTGAATATGAAGAAGCAGATGGCACTGTCTACTATGCTCAGTTTCCAGCTCGACCACCCGGTTTCAGCCAAAACAACAACCAACCTAGAGGACCTCCCTTTCCGCCAAGAAACAACCAACAACCATACCAACCCCGATACCCACCTAGATATCCACCCTACCAACAACAATCACAACTTTCTTATAATCAACCCCTTGCACTTCCTGCACCCACTTCCGACACAAACCAAACCACTGAACAAACCACCAAGACAAATGCCCCAGCTACAAGTTCAGATGACGCATTCACCCAATTCATGCACGGTCAACACCTGCTCAACCAAAAAACGTCCGCTAGACAAGATCAAGCCGACCTCTTCATGAGAAATCAATTGGCTGTGCTAAAGAATTTGGAAGCTCAAATTGGACAATTGGCACAACGTCTTGAGAATAGACCCCGAGGAAGTTTGCCTAGCAACACGATTCAAAATCCGCATGTTGAGGAAGCAAAGCAACTTACAACACCAAAGGAAGCAGCTACTACTCCACCTGCTGCTGTTCCAGTAAAGGAAGAAACAAAGGTCAAGATACCAGCTGTGGAAACAATGAACAAAAAGGTTAGAATCCCTTACCCCGCTAGACTTAAAGTTCAACCTAAGAAACTGTCATCCTTTAAGTTAGATGGAAAATTCCTTGATACCATGTCTAGAGTTCCTGGTCGTAATAAGTATATTAGAAAATTGCTATCCACTAAAGATAAATTGCCTGAAGTGAACAACATTCCCCTTAGTTCCGAAATTTCAGCCCTACTTAAAAATAGCCTTCCCGAAAAATTAGGAGATACTGGTAGATTTACACTTCCTTGTTCTATCTACAATTCCGAAAATATGAGCGCTTTAGCCGACTTAGGAGCCAGCATTAACCTTATGCCCTACTCCCTGTTTAAGAGGCTAGAACTTGAAAACTTGAAACCCACTAAGATGACAGTCCAGCTAGTCGACCAATCTGTTAGATACCCCAAGGGAATAGCTGAGAATGTCCTTGTTCAAGTTGACAAATTTTTCTTTCCAACGGATTTCATGGTAATGGATATCCACGAGGACATAAACATCCCAATTATCCTTGGAAGACGATTCATGAACACAGCTAAAGCAGTAATTGATGTGTATAACCACACGATTGTTTTACGATCGCATGGTGAAAGCATCACTTACAAGATCGACCAACCGGAATGCACCCCAGAAGAGGAAGAATGTTGTGCTATATCCACAGGAAAAGTCTGTTCCGATGATGAATCAGAACCAGAGGAGGAACCGCAATTCACCCGATCATCAGTTCTCATTTCTGACACTGAATACGACCCAGAAGAGGAAGAATACGAGGAAGCAGATGAAGAAATTGAATCTGACCCTGAGGAGGAAGAAGAAGAGGAAGAGGAAGAAATGGAAGAAGATGAAGATCACACTGATTCGCCACAAATGGCCGAAGTTAAAAGGATACAAAACTGCGATGATTGCTCTTCATCTGAAGAATCAATTGATTACGGAGTCATCCGTCAAGAGCTCAGATCCTCTCATCTTAAAAGAATGGGAAACATCCTAAATTCCTATCTCGATCCATCAAAACCCTTCACCAGAACCCGACTCCGAAACATAGAAACTTTTGAAGAAGGACTCCGATCATCACCACACCCAGACCAGTATGCCAAACTACTACAGAGAATTTCAGCATACAAGGCACGTCAACCAGGAAGCTTTGCCGAAGAGAACATTCATGACATAACAACCGAAGTCCGAACCATCGAAATCGATAATTCTCGACCCTTCAACAACGCACCCTCAGACGAAGAACTCCACCAACTTCCCGATTCATGTAGCAAGGACTCCGACTGCAACAGTGAATGTGATGACGACTATGTCAACATCACTCTTGATGAACGCTCTATTCCACAACCTCCTCTTGCTCCACCAAATTCCCCAGCCGTCACAACTGAGAGACTAGAAATTCCTCTGATAGATACTCATCAAGACATGATCGAGATGATTGACGAATACGACGATATCCGAATCATCGTAGAAGCCATCAAAGAGTCAACCAATGACTACAACACCGCCCAGAGACACATAATAAGGGCAATCATACGAGACTACGAATCATACCTCGCCAATTATGGAGAACCAGAGCCTAGCACTCTTCGGAGAAATATTCGAGCATTCTCTGACCTGCTTCAAGAACAACTTACCAGAGAAGCTCGACAGCGAGAAAGACCCAACTACCCAATGGGAGAAATCGAATTCTACGGAAACCAAAGGCGAATATACCAAAAAGTATATTGTGCCTTAGCTGGATTAGCTTTTCCGTACTCATCAAGTCAAAAAGCTATTCTTGCATCAATGAGAACCAATCTGGAAAGAGCCACCGGGAACCCAAGAAGTTATGCCGACATCAGAATGGTGGGAGATCTTAGAACTCTTCTAGATCTCATCGAAACTGGAGAGCACCTCACAGCATCAGAGAACTGCAGGATCGTCATTCAATCCACCATTGGGCACCACGTTGAACTAATAATTGATGAGCTGAACGAGCCAGCCTATGAAGAGGAAACTCGTGAGGTATCGAGATTCATCCCGCACATGTCGCAAATCAATTTAGCCACTTATGTGACTACCCGACTGCGTGGAATGTACCAAGAAGAAGACGTAGAACTCGACGTCTATCGAAATGGATATCGCGAGATATTCAGCAAGTTAATTTGCATCTTCACCGACTCAGATTTTCCCTTCAACCACGAGCAACATCAACTAATCAGACAAGTGTGCCAAGCAACCAGAACCTTCGGAGGAGACCCTTGGGCTAATGATTTTGAAGAAGTGAAAACCGAATTCATGGCTTTAATCGCCTCGATAGGAAGAAACCACCCACAGCGTGAGATCGTTCGAACTTACACCTGCACTCGAATTGACCCTAACGGACCAGTCCCAAGGGCAGTTTGATACATCTGCTATGGAATGGCAATTCTCGACCGACTCGCCACCGATCACTTCAAAAGCTTCAGAATGCTATCCACCAACCCACCAACTCTCATTGCTGACATGATAGAGCAATTCCTACAATACTATCCACCACGATACTCTCTACCAAGAAACCACAGTGACCATGCCACCACTACGGATGCATCAAGCATCATCTGAAGAAGAAAAGGACTAAGTCGAGCTCTCGACTTTAAAAGAGCGCTTCTCGGGAGGCAACCCGTGTTTGTTTTTACATTTCTGCAATTTTACTTTCCAAGAAGTGATGAAATCTCCGACTATCTTTCACACTCGGATCATACAAAGAATGCTCCAGCTTGTAAGGGAGCATCAACAACCGAAGAATAGTATATCCGACGTGTTCACACTCACGAGACCAATCACAAGAAGACTTGATCAAGAATGCACCAAAGAAGACAAAGACCGGCAGATGCAACCAAAGGAATACTGCAACTACCGGGGAGTACTTCTATGCCATCTCTTTCATTCGTTTTAAATATGCCATATCCATTATGCTTATCACCAAGTGTGGGATTCAAACCCAACACACACAATGAAAGAATGAGTCTTAGATGTTTAAAACCCTAAGTGTGGGATTTTACCCCATTCAGAGCTTAGTATAACATCAAGGACGATGTTCCTTTAAGTGTGGGATAGCAGTAGTTGCACTACTGTTAAATGGACATTGGTATATGATTGATTCTAAAATCGTTGCTCTTTATAAGACCTTGTTTTCCCATAAAAGTAAACAAAATTTTTCAAAATTAAGTTAAAAATATGTTGAAAATGAAAAATTTTAAGGAATGATTTACTTTGGGGAAGAAGAAAAAAATAAAATACAAATTCTTTTGAAAAACAGGTTTAAAAATCCCATAAAGAGCATCGCATGACTAAGCACACAACAACCCAACTTTCGATTCGTGAGGTATCTTGAGCCATATGAAAAGCATTCACTTTTAATGCTTCACTTTTTCGATTCTTGAGTGTGCCGATGTATGCATTTAGAATCAGAACTTGCTCCTGTAATGCATTTTGAAACCAAACTAGTGAGTAAAAAGGAGATCGAATCACATCATTCTTGAACCCTTCTATACACCCCAAAATAAACACGTCATCCCGTACCTACTCAAAAAGCATCCCTCAAACTTCATAAAGAGTTTCAAAGATGAAAAGAAGAAAAGCCACAAGGATACGAAGTCAAAATTACCCAAGAAAACTCGAAGAAAAGAAATTCAAATGGAGAAGAAAGACTTCTCCCGAAAGAAAAAGGCGTCAATCCTCCCGAAAATTCAAAAAAAAAAAAAAAATTTCAGCTTTCCGCTTCATCAAAAAGAAAACCTATGAAAAACCCAACAAAACCCCCTCTCACATCACCAAAACCCTACATCACTCCCCTAGAATGATTGTCGCTAGATCGACTTCACACTCACCCAAAAGGTAACGATTTGATTCTCGATCAAGCCTATGACGATAAACGATGCATGACTGGCGTTCTGAGTGATTGATAAATGCTAGAATAGGAAACCCTAAACACTTTGAGTGATTGGAGTGACCACCTTGAGAGGATCGCCTAGTCATGTATCAAAGATCAAAGATCAAAAGCATGCTCCTAAAGATTACAACCTAGCTTTCAAAAAAATCAAATATCTTTATTTTTCCAAAACCCCCTTTAGTAAAGAATTATGTCTTAAAACTTTTCATTATCTGCTTATCTTTAACCATGTTGAAAATGAGTTTGCTTGAGGACAAGCAAAGTTCTAAGTGTGGGATACTTGATATCGCGTAAAAAGTCATGTTTTTACTACCGATATCTCTCTCATTCCGGAACGATTCTTGGCATTTTCACTCAAATATGGCACAAATCAGTAACATTATGCCAAGATGGTCAAAACAAGGTTGCACGATAAAAATCAAGCAAAACGGATGAAAAACGAAGATTCCACACACGTTTGAAGATTCAAGGCATCAAAACGAGATTTCAAGACTAAAATGCCCTCCACCAACATCCATTCTGTCCAATATGTTCGTTTTCAAAATACGAATCCAACAGAAGAAGAATCAACTAAAACGGATAAAGAATGAAGATTCTGCACCCACTGGAAGATCCAAATGATTCGTACGCAATATCTGGAGCTAGGGACCTCATCTCAGGGCCTATCCTATGTCAAAATCTTCGTTTTTGAATTACGAATCCAACAAAAAAAGAATCGATGCAAATGGACGCATAACGAAGAAAACATGCACTAATCGAGAAACGAAGCAAAAGACGGCGAAACGGGACGGGGGTGGGCCAGCCGCCGCCGGCCACCCACCAGCCGCCACCGGCCACCACAGGGCGCCGCCGGCCACCCTGTTCCCGTCCTGGTTTCCGTTTTTGGCAACTTTTGGTACCTGGTGCGCCTACTTTTCGTGTTGTACAGTACTCGGTGCGCCTACTTTTCGTGTTGTACGGTACCCAGTGCACCCTTTTGGCTACCTTTTTCTAACATGCACCTCTTGGTGCTAATGTGAGCCAAAGTTCACCTATAAATAGGAGGCTTAAGGCTCCATTTCAAAAGGTCCCATATGCACTAGTCATATCACTTCCTTACTTTCTCATTCTACTTTCTTACTTTAAATTTAGCATTAGATTAGTTTATTACTTTGTTTAGAGTAGAAAGAAAGCTAGGAACGTGTTGTAATCTTTGGTGTACGCTTGGAGTTACGCTCATTAATTCAAGTCTATTCCTTCTCGCATATCAATCTCGGTTATTTCTATCCTTATCTATCTTAACTAAATATGTTTTCTTTAATTATGTTAGAGATCGTTTATGCCATGATTAGCGAGTAGATTACTATTGTATTTGTTGTGATGTAGTTAGTATATATAATTGTGGGATGACTTTAAATACGTCGTGAAATAATACGATAGCCCCGATTCGACTGATTACTCGGTATAGTATTGGAAATGCTTTTGAGCATAGTACAAATATATGGAAGCCAGTAACGACCGAAGGTAGTTGTATTATGGATCGACGTTATAAAATTGGAAACTTTGTGAACGGACTTATCTTGTGATTTTAAACCTAAAACTTTCATTTGCCTTTTGATTAACAAACGTGATTGTAACCTTGTAAAGAGGACTCGCGAACCTCAATACTCGGTCAATAGTTATCTGTGTAAAAACTATGCTTTTAATTGTAACGTCATGCAAGCATTATAAAATGCAATGTGATTACGTGGACTTGCCATGAGTATTGTACACTTCCGATCACAATGTACTTATCATGTAAACATCGCGAATCAATTAAACTCACAACGGAAACATCGGTAAACGATTAAATACGATGTGAGCTACCACAGTATTTTCCGACATGGTCTGGGTTTGACTTTCTGTAAAAAGCCGTCAGCATTTTAATTAGTTGTTTTAGTTTAGATTAGATTAGATTAGGTAGGCTATAGGCTAAATGATCATTTACGAAAATCTAGGGATTTGTTAATTGTATTAAGAAAGGCAAGTTTGAAATCCAACTTAAACCAATACTTTTTCCTAAAACTATGAAACCTAAAGTACGGTATGCAAGAAACCTAAATGATTTCCCTCGTTTATCACGCTTAAGTTTCATTGGTAGAAATTGATTAAATAAGTCCGAACACAAGTTCTAAGTTAGTTGTTTAATGTATTCATAATCATTGTGGTATTAAGAACGGCTAGACATGTTATGGACTTGCTACTCTATTCCTTCGCCCACGAGCGAATACGTTCAATAATATGGGCCACTGACTCCCTCACAGGAGAGTGTGGAGGGTTGAGCATTGTCTGTCTGGTCAGAATCATGATACCTTAGTTCCTCGTGACATATTAGTTGATAACCGACTAATAAGGAATCTATTGGTTATACTATAAGTTAATGAATCTCATAAGCAACCCAATTTAGTTAATCGTTTTCCCGTAGGAGTCATCACCCCATGATTATTAGCTAACGAACTCACAACAAATACTACTTTGCATTATCTGACATCTTATTACATTTTATTTGCTTTATTTAGTTTACCTAATTAACTGAACCAAAACCCCCAACGCACTCTTTTAAAACATTTACTAGAAAAGAAAGATTGATTGGATCACCTCCGTTTCAATTCAGTTTCTCTTTAAGAACGACTCTAGGTCCAACTTACCGCCTACTAACCTTTTGGTTCAGTACTAGTAAGTCACACTTAGACCCCAGCAATTATAAATTTAAAACAACCCGTTGACTTCGAAGCTCAACACCCCACTTTTACCGTTTTTACAATTCGGGGTGAGATACAATGCTTAAATGTTTTCATGATCACAAGTATTCGGTTATTTAATTTGGTTATTAATTTGGTTATCATATTCGGTTATTACATGAGTTGTTTTATAATCCATTAAAAGTCCTCATCACACACGGTTAGTTAACTGTGAAGGCGCGAGTACTAAAGAATAGATCTATTATGGGAGTGACGTCCCCATCCGGGTTGCTAGCTACAACCACGTCAAACGGGCACTTTAGTATTTGTCATAAAGATGTTTCGGATTAGACACCTCCGGGAGGCACAAATCGGGTTAGGCTTCGAACCGTGGACTCATGTCATGGCAAATCGGAAACATTAATTTGTTCATTTATCACTCGGTTAAACATTATCGGATAAATCTTGTGCATCATAACATGTTTTACTAAAAACCTGTGAGATTCACCAACCTTTTGGTTGCCCCTTTTAGTGTTGTATTCTCAGGTGCTCAGCAATAGTAGGGTTGCCCACAGGATGCGCTAGCTAGTTTGAGTCGCGTGCATTACACATATTGGAGATTTTCTTACATTAACTTTTTGTAATACGGCTGTGTATTTGAATCTTCAGAAATACATTTTGCGAACTCGCCAATGATGTAAACATTTTATTTTATGGAATGTAATATTTTTAAAAACGTCTCATGTAGAGGTCGTTTGCTTTAATCTTTGTGTTGTGATATGTAATTTGGTCAGCACCCCCATGACACCTCATACTTTCGCTGCCACGTGTTTTGGGGGTGCGACAGTCACACAAGTTGTAATTAATATATATAAACTAGCATGTTTCATATATAAAGCTACTTAACATCATTTCAAGAAATCAAGATCGCAAAATATGAAATCTAGCATGTTTCATATATATTAACCCATAATATCATAAAAAAACATGAACTTTTGTTTTATCAAAGTCGTAGTACAAATCAATTTCGTATTTTGATCCATACAAAGTTATGAATCAATTTTGTGTGAAGCCAAACATTACACAAATAAGCATTTTCTTGAAATCATAATCATATAAGACGGTTTATCAATACGAAAACTAAATCATATGTGCATAAATAAACTCTACACACATCATTATTTTTTTTAGAAAAATCACCACCAAAACCAATATACATCGACGATTTCCAAATCATACTACACGTATATAACTTCCTTTAGTTTTGTAAATATTGTGTTTCCAAATAAGGTGCTTAATTAAAAGCTTTAAAAAATATTTCACATTCAAAGAACCATGTAGGCAGAGACATACAGTCACATCAAGTTTTTTCTAAATAAAAAACAAATACAAAAAAATAAAGGTTTCAGTTCGACGGTTTGCTTCGAAGATGTTCTAAATCCGTTCATTAACATATTAGAACATACTATATTAAATTCACATTTTAATTGTTTGGTATAACTCGTTTGTTCAAATGACTTTATTCGGGAAACGATTAAATTAATCTGTTTTAAGATTGTAGGTAAAATATTTCGTACCAAAATATAATTTTATTTATACGTAGCAATTCTAATATAATTACTACAATTAAGCATAAATAAATATATAACGAAACAATAATATAAAACAAATAAGCACAAGAAATAAGTAAAAGAAACTTATCTTAAGAAGATCGGCACGTCCCGAAAACTTATTTGAAGAAGACCGAAGCCTTTGTTGGACACAGTTCCCTTAAAACAGATTCGTCGTCTACACGTCGTCTGTTTCCCAGGGTACAACGGCCGAAGTAGTTTGTACTGCCGGACTTGACTACACTGCCCGAGATTTTATTAGAGATTACTTGTATCTCCTTTAAAGAAAAGGTTGTGTTTTGGTGTATTCTTGAATGTAGGCTAAATGCCTCTATTTATAACTTGGTTATTCCCTTTTAAGATTTCTTAACCCACCGATGTGGGACAAACTCAATAACCCACCATAATATACATCAAACACCTTATTTTGAGAATCGATATCTCATTCATATCAACTCCGATTAAGACACATATTATATCGTTCTGAACCTCTCATCTTGGAGTACGCAAATACATAAACTAGTATAAATATGTACCACATATACATATATAATTATGTGTCTGAAATTAGTGAAATCAACATAATTTCACTAAATTTTCCAACATATACTTCAAAAATGAACTTTTGTGGTTCATGGTTAGACCAAGTATGACGTCAACTAGTAACTATAATAATCAATGGAACGGCTATTGTTTACTACTCATATTAAAGTTCATCATTTAATACTTCCTGGTTTTTTTGGAAACGGCAAATAACACCTGCGGGCTAGTAATGGAGTATCATCGTGCCACCACTACCAGCCCATATATTGCCTCACCTAGGAAAAAACCACCACAGGACTCGAACCCGAGACCTATGGGTAAAACCCCGTGCATCACAACCAGCTGAGCTGGTGATCATTTGCTAATACTTCCTGGTTAGTAGTAATATAACATGCTTTATTGACTAATTATTATTCATTTATTTGTCATAAAGGAAAGTCGAATAAATGGTCTAAAGATGCTATTATTCGACAAATGCTTTAGACTACTCCCATTGGTATAATCACTTTGTAATCTGTTGGGAAGTGATTGGAGTGGTGGTGCCATTGGTTGCATCACTTTTTGTAACATCCACTCCTCGGGTCTAGTTGTATTTTAATATTTATGACTTTTAATATTTAACTAGTTTATAACCCGCGATTTCGCGGGCTATCACATGAGTTTACTACTAAACTCATGTTATTATTTTTGTATGTAACAATTTATGTGTTTTAGTTTATCAAGTTTAATGAAGTTCGAGTAATAAAAACGCGTTTTTTTTTTATCTAATAAGCATATTCCTACATTTTGTGGATAAACTAATCGGTAGTTGTTACATATTTCTCTATTCATCCGGAAAAAAAATTTTTATTTTATATTGAAATATAATTGTTTATTTATATTGTAATAAATGATTGTTCATATTAAACATTCAAATGTACAGTAAAAATGAAAATTATAAAAGTGGTGCTGATAGGGGTATAATATAAAACTGATGAGAATGAGAATATGATAGTTAATATATATTTTTGATGTTGTCTTGTGTGTATCATCAAGTACTCGTTTACTCATACGAATTGAACCATTTTTTTAGTACATATATATATTACAAAATACAAATCATGTTCATGTAGAGACAAGTGACCGACAACATAATAACTTGAAACCGTTTAAAACTAAAATCCATTAGGTTACTTCCGTAGCTTTTCAAACATTTAAATATATTCATTGAATACCAACATATTAACATATGCTATAGAAAGAGTTAAAATATATATAATAGAGCTAGCAACATGGTTTGCTCACAAACTCGTTTGAAGTTATAGCAGAGATCTTTAATTTAATCATTTGGGTACATTATCTTGAGACGGATGGGGTACCTATCTGTATAAGCATGACATGGAAACAAACACTTAAACACCGGATAAATCGATGGCAATTTCGCAGTGAATATTTTAGAAGAAAAGAGTTGACTTACAATCCCACAATAGTGATCAATGCACCGTTCCACCATTCAGTAAACTTAAGATATGAAAAATTTATTCCCAAGTCAATAAACCAAAGGCATAATCATCATTCAATTACAAAAGAAACGCAAGTAAAAAATGGATACAACATATAAGCTTATCACAAGTTAAGATTAAGTATATATTTAGTTGCACGTAAGTATTCGTAGATGTATAGCTGGTAAAGAACCCTATAAATTTTTGACTTTACAAACGAAAGTCCTTTTCTCACGTATCATCATTTAAATTCCTGCTTACGACCACAACCCAAAGTCACTTACTACCTAATAATGCAACAGCATGACCATATCATTCCAGTTAAACCATAATGTCCAGTGTGCACAACATAATGAGCTGAAGTATGAAGACATAATGGAGAGAGATAGGAGGATACCACAATACCTCAAAGTTCCATCCTGAAACCAATCAGCATTGTCTAACTGACGATATAGAGACATTCATAGAATTGCATTTCTTTCCAGATTATTTCTTTCCCATTGGTATAATCACTTTGTAATCTGTTGGGAAGTGATTGGAGTGGTGGTGCCATTGGTTGCATCACTTTTTGTAACATCCACTCCTCGGGTCTAGTTGTATTTTAATATTTATGACTTTTAATATTTAATTTGTGTGTCAAAAAATAGTTCTGTGTTATTATTTGAAAATAATTGGTTAAAGAGTCACATAATTTATTGTGACTAGTAAATTGTTAACTGTTTTAATTTAATTCAATTGACGGTAAAATAAAATAATATTCTCCCGCAAATGGTTTTTAAGTTCCAGACAATGATAAGTACGGGGGACAAAACTAGTACACATATTATTCAATATATGTGTAAATACGTATGAAACTTCACAGACCTTCCTGTAAATTCGATTACGTATTAGAAAAAGCTAAGGAACCAAAATTAAACCCTAATTCAATGTGAATCATCATCAATCTTCAATCCTTTTGTGAAAGCAAAACCTTCTTCCTCCTGTTAACCTTTGACGAGCCAGAACCAACCACAGGGACGAGTTTCTTATTGCAAAACATGGTTAAAGGTTAAATTAAGCTTGTAGAACTTCGAATTAAGCTTCCAAAACATGAAGTAATCATCCTTTGATCTTCTTAAACACTTTGTAAGTCTTAATTCTTTGATCTTCATAACCCTAGAAAATGGGTTTTGTGTATTTGATTGAATTAACATGATTAAAGTGAAATTGAAGCTTGTAATGATGAAGTAGTAATTAGTTGATGTTTAATATATGATTATAAGCTAAACCCTAGCATAAAGTTGATTAATTTCATATATGTTCATAAAGAAAGTTTGGGTTTAGTTGATTATTCATGAATAAAAGATTGTGGTTATATTAGCGATGAACGCCAAAATGTGCTATTTTATAGTACTAATTACCCCTTAGTTTGATTAATTTCTTATGCATTTTATTTGAATTCGATACTCATTTCGTTCATATTTGCATTTAGGAATTTTCAGGAGCTTGAATCGGAAAAGAAGCTGAAAACGCGCGAGAATTGAAGAAAAGAAGTTAAAAATGAGAAAAGTGAAGAAGTTGGTCGAAAGCTCAAAAAGCTGGTAAAGAGCATCCATACGGCGTATGGATCAGTTGAGCCGGGCCGCCAGAAGACGCGGGTTAAACCCATGGGCTTTTCAATCCATACGGCGTATGAAATTCCATACGGCGTATGGATTGATTCGGCAGAAACCCTAAAAACTTCATTTTGCTCTCATTTTGCAACACCACTTCACCACTTTTTCTCAGTCGATTCTCTCAACAAAAACCCTAATATCTGGAGCATTTTGAAGGAAAAATATCAAGGATAATCGAAGGTTTTCATTCGTTCACTCGTTATTTCGATATTTCGGTTCGAATACGTTTCTTTCTTTCATTTGATTATGAATATTGAGATGTTTATGATTCTGATTTTCTATGATAATATGAGTGGCTAAGTTTTTCATACAATTGCTTAGATGATAATACTTGGATGATGATTTGATTGTTGAATTGCTAGTTAATATTGAATTTCATGAATGTTTATATGTTTATTCGAAGATCCATGTTTAATTGTTGAATCTTGATGATAACCTAGCGTGATGATCCATTGATTTATGATTGAGTTCTCTATTGATTGGTCATTATTGATGATTGTTGGTTTTAATTGATGATTATCACTAAATAGATTGAGTTTGATAGGCTAGGATCAATTATTGTTAAGAATTGGCAATGAATGTGATAACTAGTAATAGTTATAGACTTTGTTGATTCAAGTTATAAGGATAAATCATACAAACGGTGTAGTTATAATTTATAATGCAATTTGGCGGATAACGTTAAATTGAACTGTTAGCGGGTTGAAAACAACTTTATATCTTTCTGAATTGTGTTTAATCAATTAATCCTGCAAAGATGGTTGATACATTTGTCATGTCACAATGAAGTTCTTACATTAGCAATTCAATAAAGTGATAATCAGATTCTGAGGAAACTAGTCTAAGCAATTGTACTTCTTTTACCATTTGAATTTAATCTTTTATTTTAATTAAGTTATTTTATTATTTCTTTATTTTATAATTAAGTTTTATTTAATAAATCATTTCTTTTATAATTGTTTATCCATTGTTCGATCGGAACTAAAACGTCCCCACTTTTTACTGCTTTAATTAATTGTAGCAATTTCCAATTTGTTGATATTGACATCCGTTCCCTGTGTTCGACTCGGACTTACTGAGCTATACTATATATGATCAGGTATTCTTGCCTGTGTTGTGTGTAGTAAGTTAGGTATTTTCCATTTTAAACTAAAACCCCGTTTACACGACATCAAGTTTTTGGCGCCGCTGCCGGGGAGCGGTTTGTTTCAATTAAATAAATTGGAAGTTGTCTTTTGTTTATAATTTTTAGTTAATTTATTATTTATTTGTTACTTGATTAGTTGGTTTCTTTTTCACTATTAGTTATAAGTTAGGGTAGTCAGGTAGCCTGTTCTGCTGATTTTCCAGGTACGATACGGGAGTTTATGACCCGCTCAACTATTCCAAACCCAACTGACCCTTTTGAAGAACCCGAACGTATATTCCATCAAAGAAGACGCGCCGCTTCAGCACCACCGAACTCATCGTTAACCAATAATCTTTTTACCCCACGAACCAGGAACTATCGTTCATATTTAGAAGGCGATTTTGGAGAGTGCTTACGATTTCTTTTTAACGATCAACCAGATAAAACAATGGCAGAAGATATCGCCAACATAACGCTCGAAGAGTATTCGAGTCGGATGCGTAATGACCGTGGCACTGGAGTAGTAAGGCCAGCGATTGCACAAGATGTGGAGTTTGAAATCAAGGGACAGTTCCTCAAGGAGCTTAAGGAGAATCCTTTCCGAGGAGAAGAAAGAGAGGATGCTAATGATCATGTGGAGAAAATCGTGGAGATAGCCGATATGTTCAACGTTCCTAACATTACACGCGATCAAGTTATGCTCAGGGTATTCCCAATCACACTCAAGGGAGCTACTAAGAGATGGATTCAAAACGAGCCAGCTGGGTCCATAACCACATGGGAAGACCTTCGCACGAAGTTTCTGAAGATGTATTGTCCTCCTTCCAAAACTTCAAAGATGATTGACGAGATCAGAAATTTCAAGCAGGAAATGGATGAATCACTACACCAAGCTTGGGATAGATATAAGGACTTGATGCATAAGTGTCCGCAGCACGACCTGAACGATCAGCAAGTTGTGAGTATTTTCTATAAAGGAGTGGATCGTGCCACAAGACAGCAACTGGATTCCCAAGGGCCTATTCCCAAGAAAGTCCCTCGTGATGCTTTGACTGCCATTCACGACCAAGCGAAACGCTCTCAGTTATGGGATGATGGCACTTCTAGACGAAAGAGGTCTGTGAATGATGACGATGGATTTGCAGCCATCACCGTTAAGCTAGACAACATGGTCAGAGATATCAAGAAGGTTACTAAGACTGTCCATGCTATCCAAGTGGGATGCGACAACTGTGGAGGAAGCCATTTAGTGAAGGATTGCCCCGAGATGCGAACGGGAGAACAGATTGAAGAAGTCAAGTATGGAGAAGCTCAAGCACCATATCGTCAGGGCGGTGGAAACTTCTTCAGAAGACCATACCATGATGGAGGGCGACCGTTTCGCCAAACTCAACCTGGATTTTTCACCAAGGAGCAGCCAGGTGCATCATCTTCAGACAAGCAAGCTAATTTAGAAGAAATGATGGGAAAGTTTCTCACTTCCAATGAGAAATTCATTACGAGCTCTGGACAACGGATGGATGCTACAGACGCTGCATTGAGAAACCAAGGAGCTGCGATTAAGCAGATTGAAGGGAATGTTTCCAACATAGCCAAAGTTCTTCAAGAAATATTCCCTGGGACCCTCCTTGGATACACTGAGACCAATCCACGGAATCAGGCGAAAGCAGTGATCACTCGGAGTGGAAGGGGTTTTGAAGACCCCATTCCAAAGAAGAAACCTATTTCTCAACCCCTACCGCAAAAAGAGAAGGAAGTAGAAGTTGTGGAAAGTCCCAAGGTGGACACTGAGGCTGAACAAATTGCAAGAGATAAGCAATATGCTAAGGATCATGCACCGCCGCCACCTTATCCAGCAGCTTTGAGAAGAGGGAAAGATGATGCTCAATACCATCAGTTCCTAGAGAATCTGAAGCAACTGCACATTAACATCCCATTCGTGGAAGCCATTGCTCAAATGCCAAAGTATGCAAAGTATCTGAAGGAACTTTTAACTAATAAAAGCAAACTGATGGAGGCAACCACGGTGACAATGAACGAGAGATGTTCAGCAGTTATGCAAAATAAACTTCCACCGAAAGTGAAAGACCCTGGGAGTATTACCCTTCCTTGTCTGATTGGAAGTTTAGACCTTACTCATGCATTGGCTGACTTGGGGGCAAGCATATCGATAATGCCTTATACTATGTATGCCAGACTTAAGTTAGGGGAACCAAAGCCAAATAGAATGTGCATTGAGTTAGCAGATCGTTCAGTTCAATATCCTAGGGGCATGGTAGAGAATGTGCTAGTTAAGGTGGATAGGTTTGTTTTTCCGTGTGATTTCATCATTCTGGACATGGTTGAAGATAAAAAGGTACCTATCATTTTGGGAAGACCTTTTCTAGCCACTGCAAGGGCATTGATTGATGTTCATGATAGAAAAATCACTCTGAGGTTAGGAGATGATGAAGTAGTGTTTGATGTCAATAAATCAATGCGATATCCTGCTGCAGTTGATGATACTTGCTACTTTGTGAGTGCCAGAGAAATGACTGATGATGAGGAGTTCCTTCAAAGTCTCATGGAAGATGAAGATTTAGATCCCATGATTCTGGAAGGACGGACGGGAAGCATAGAAGTAATTAGAGATATTGAAGAATTCGATAAAATGCTTGAGGAGTTAGAGTTCGAGAGTGATGAGGAAGTAGAAGGTGATCAGCCGACTGAGAATGAAGAATCGGTTGAGACTAATGGTATTTTAGTCAAGAAAGAGACTCGCATCACTATGCATGGGATTCCCTGTTCACGAGAAGAGGTGTTGCCATGTAAATCTTCTTTTGAAGAACCACCAAGGTTAGAATTGAAAGATTTACCGACCCATTTGGAATATGCATACCTACAAGGAGAGTCGGATTTGCCAGTTATCATTTCATCCAAGCTATCAGCAAACGAGAAAGAAAGTCTGCTAAAAGTTCTGAAGGAACATAAGCATGCTATAGCATGGACGATCGGTGACATCAAGGGAATTAGCCCATCATATTGTATGCACAAGATCCTTATGGAATCTGATTTCAAACCAGTTGTGCAACCATTAAGACGATTAAATCCTAAGGTTACGGATGTTGTGAGGAAGGAAATCATTAAATTGCTTGACTCTGGATTGATATACCCAATTTCTGATAGTCCATGGGTCAGCCCCATTCATGTTGTGCCAAAAAAAGGAGGTATGACAGTGGTTGCGAATGAGAGGAATGAGTTAATTCCCATAAGAACTGTTACTGGATGGAGGGTCTGTATCGATTACAGAAAGCTGAATGATGCGACACGCAAGGATCACTTTCCTTTGCCATTCATTGATCAGATGCTCGAACGTCTAGCTGGAAAAGAGTATTATTGCTTTCTAGACGGATTTTCCGAGTACTTCCAAATCCCAATTGATGCAAATGATCAAGATAAGACTACTTTCACCTGCCCATTCGGAACTTTCGCTTATCGGAGAATGCCTTTTGGTCTATGTAACGCACCCGCTACATTTCAACGGTGCATGATGGCAATATTCCATGATATGGTAGAAGACAGCATGGAAATATTCATGGATGACTTCTCTGTGTTTGGAGATTCTTTTGATAAGTGTCTGATGAATCTAAAGAGGATGTTGCAAAGGTGTGAGAGTTCCATACTCATTTTAAATTGGGAAAAGTGTCATTTCATGGTACGAGAAGGAGTTGTGTTGGGGCATAAAATTTCAAGAGCGGGTATTGAAGTTGATCAAGCGAAGATTGAGGCCATAGCAAAGCTACCTCATCCAACAAATGTTAAAGGAATACGAAGTTTCTTAGGACATGCTGGGTTCTATAGAAGATTCATCAACGATTTTTCAAAGATAGCACGTCCTATGAACAAGTTGTTGGAAAAGGAAGCTAAGTTCGAGTTTTCAAAGGAATGCCAAGATGCGTTCAAGATTTTAAAGGAGAAATTGGTATCCGCACCAATTATGATAAGTTCGAATTGGGATCTTCCATTTGAATTGATGTGTGACGCCAGTGATTATGCTGTGGGAGCAGTTTTAGGTCAGAGGGTTGATAAGAAGTTTCAACCCATTTATTACGCAAGCAAGACTTTGACAAGTGCACAGGAGAATTACACTACGATTGAAAAGGAATTACTTGCTGTTGTTTTTGCGTTTGATAAGTTTCGCTCTTACCTGGTCCTGTCGAAAACTGTTGTTTTTACCGATCACTCTGCATTAAGATACTTGTTTGGAAAACAAGATGCAAAACCAAGGTTGTTGCGATGGATTTTGTTATTGCAGGAGTTTGACATTGAGATTCGTGATAAGAAGGGAGCGGAAAATCTGGCTGCAGATCATCTGTCAAGACTGGAAAATCCAGAATTAGATAAGTTGGATGAAACGGAAATTCGAGATAAGTTTCCTGATGAAAGCCTGTTGAAAGCAATTCTGAATGAATTTCCATGGTTCGCTGATATTGCAAACTTTCTAGTTACAAAGACTCTTCCATCCGGGTTGGACTTTAACCAAAGAAAAAGGTTTTTCTCATCTTTACGTTATTACTTTTGGGAAGACCCATATCTGTTCAGACAGTGTGCTGATGGAATTGTCCGACGATGTGTAGCTGGAGAGGAATGTGATATTATCTTAGAGCACTGTCATGATGGTCCGGCTGGAGGACATCATGGTCCAAATTACACTGCAAGGAAGGTGTTTGAGGCAGGTTTTTATTGGCCAACAGTTTATAAGGATGCATTCAAGTATGTGAAGGAATGCGATGCCTGCCAACGTATTGGGAGAATTTCAAAGAAAGATGAAATGTTGCAAAATCCAATTATGGTAAGCGAGATTTTTGATGTCTGGGGGATAGACTTTATGGGCCCGTTTCCACCTAGCAATGGAAACAAATACATCATTGTGGCTGTGGATTATGTTTCTAAGTGGGCCGAAGCAAAGGCATTACCCACGAATGATGCTCGCGTTGTGGTAAATTTTCTTAAACAATTATTTTCGCGCTTTGGAGCACCAAAAGCTTTAATTAGTGATCGAGAGACACATTTCACAAATCTGCAATTGGAAAAGGTGCTGCGAAAGTACGGAGTTAGACATAAGTTTTCAACTGCTTATCATCCACAGACGAGTGGTCAAGTGGAAGTGACTAATAGGGGGTTGAAGCGTATTTTAGAACGTTCAGTTGAAGGAAACCCTAAGAATTGGTCATACAAGTTGGATGATGCATTATGGGCGGCATGAACAGCATTTAAGTCGTCAGTTGGAACAACGCCTTATCGCCTTGTTTATGGAAAAGCTTGTCATTTGCCTTTTGAGTTAGAACATAAAGCATATTGGGCTTTACAGAAGTGCAATCTTGATGAAAAGTTAGCTGGAAAGGAAAGAATGGCACAGCTAAATGAGTTGGATGAATTAAGAATAAATGCTTATGACAACTCGAGACTGTTCAAGGAGCGAACTAAGAAATGGCATGATGCTCGTCTTAAGTCGAACCATACATTCGAGAAAGGTGATCAAGTTCTGTTGTATAGTTCTAGATTACATTTGTTTCCAGGAAAGTTAAAGACACGCTGGACTGGCCCCTTTGTTGTTGATAAGGTTTATCCGTTTGGAGCTGTTGATTTGCAAGGATATTCTGGAAAAACTTTCAAAGTCAATGGAAGTAGAGTGAAGAAGTACTATGGTGATATAAGGGACTCCAAGCGTGATTTGGAGATGGATTTGAATTAAGAGGTGCAGCAAGATGTCGAGCTTACCGACGTGATAAACAAAAGCGCTTTCGGGAGACAACTCGTTATTTTGTTATTTTGTTTTATTGTTTTTGCTTGCAGGTTTGAACTTTGTGGGTGTGTTCTCTAGAAACCCTCACGAGACTACAACTCGTCCACTCGGGATACCGAGGGGTTTAAAGGCTTATTGCATGTGCTAAATGCAATCGTGTTGCCTACGGAAGTGTGCTGTTGTATTTTATTTCTGAATGAAGTCCTTCAAGCATATTGCCTTCAAATCAGGGGAGTTTTCTGTTTCACTTCTTTTCTATCCCTTTTATTTTAGTTTTGCAATGAGGACATTGCATGTTTCTAAGTGGGGGATGGGGGAAAAGAAGTCTAATTGTCCTTAAGTTATGAATGGTAGCTATTGAAAAATATTGAAGTTAAGAGGCATTCTACGTGTTAGTCATTTTTCAACTCAAATTTTTGTTTTAAAATTATTTTCTATGTAAAGTTTAGCAATCTTGTAACACATTTTGGGAATGCAAAGAATGAAATAAATTTAATTTTTAAATATTAGATAGTTCATCTTATGATGTATCGATAGGCAATCTATATGAAGGTTATTGAGCTAGTAAGAAATGTAATGAATTAAGTAGGGATTTATCCTATGAGGATCTTTTAGCAAGGTATGACCTTAGTCTTAATTCTCATATGATAGCGTGTTATAATCCATTATTCTGGGATCCTAATAATCATCATTTGGGAATATACTGGGTGTTGTCTCCTCTGTTGTACGAAAGTACAGACCTGGTTTCCGTCAGTATATTTGAAAATTAAAAGAAAATAATGAAGAGTACAAAAGACTCATGAATTGGAAAACCAAAGCCAAGTTATGTCGCTCTGTTGTACTGAGGTACAGACCTGTCACCAATGTCTTGGTTTGAAAAATGATTGATTTATTTGGATGTTCATTATTTGGAGAATTGTGACACGTTATTTTTATGAGAGTATTTTGCTATAGAAAATCAGGGGTAAGACCTGCTAGAATAATAATAAGTTGAGCTCAATTTCTGAAATTTAGATTGTTTAAGTGGACCACAATATCGGTAATCTAAGTGATCTATCTTTTATGTGTAATAACATGTAGAGTTTCTTGATTGCTGAGTTTTAAGGTAGAATCGATTTTAAGATAAAAATTTGGTTTGTCGAATGCTGTGTAGTTTGTAAGTCCTTTTATGCACTGTTTGCCGTTCATATTTGAAGTTTGAATTTTTGAGTCACTAATCTACTTGAGGACAAGTAGGATTCAAGTGGGGGATGTTTGATGAACGCCAAAATGTGCTATTTTATAGTACTAATTACCCCTTAGTTTGATTAATTTCTTATGCATTTTATTTGAATTCGATACTCATTTCGTTCATATTTGCATTTAGGAATTTTCAGGAGCTTGAATCGGAAAAGAAGCTGAAAACGCGCGAGAATTGAAGAAAAGAAGTTAAAAATGAGAAAAGTGAAGAAGTTGGTCGAAAGCTCAAAAAGCTGGTAAAGAGCATCCATACGGCGTATGGAAATCCATACGGCGTATGGATCAGTTGAGCCGGGCCGCCAGAAGACGCGGGTTAAACCCATGGGCTTTTCAATCCATACGGCGTATGGAATTCCATACGGCGTATGGATTGATTCGGCAGAAACCCTAAAAACTTCATTTTGCTCTCATTTTGCAACACCACTTCACCACTTTTTCTCAGTCGATTCTCTCAACAAAAACCCTAATATCTGGAGCATTTTGAAGGGAAAATATCAAGGATAATCGAAGGTTTTCATTCGTTCACTCGTTATTTCGATATTTTGGTTCGAATACGTTTCTTTCTTTCATTTGATTATGAATATTGAGATGTTTATGATTCCGATTTTCTGTGATAATATGAGTGGCTAAGTTTTTCATACAATTGCTTAGATGATAATACTCGGATGATGATTTGATTGTTGAATTGCTAGTTAATATTGAATTTCATGAATGTTTATATGTTTATTCGAAGATCCATGTTTAATTGTTGAATCATGATGATAACCTAGCGTGATGATCCATTGATTTATGATTGAGTTCTCTATTGATTGGTCATTATTGATGATTGTTGGTTTTAATTGATGATTATCACTAAATAGATTGAGTTTGATAGGCTAGGATCAATTATTGTTAAGAATTGGCAATGAATGTGATAACTAGTAATAGTTATAGACTTTGTTGATTCAAGTTATAAGGATAAATCATACAAACGGTGTAGTTATAATTTATAATGCAATTTGGTGGATAACGTTAAATTGAACTGTTAGCGGGTTGAAAACAACTTTATATCTTTCTGAATTGTGTTTAATCAATTAATCCTGCAAAGATGGTTGATACATTTGTCATGTCACAATAAATTTCATACATTAGCAATTCAATAAAGTGATAATCGGATTCTGAGGAAACTAGTCTAAGCAATTGTACTTCTTTTACCATTTGAATTTAATCTTTTATTTTAATTAAGTTATTTTATTATTTCTTTATTTTATAATTAAGTTTTATTTAATAAATCATTTCTTTTATAATTGTTTATCCTTTGTTCGATCGGAACTAAAACGTCCCCACTTTTTACTGCTTTAATTAATTGTAGCAATTTCCAATTTGTTGATATTGACATCCGTTCCCTGTGTTCGACTCGGACTTACTGAGCTATACTATATATGATCAGGTATTCTTGCCTGTGTTGTGTGTAGTAAGTTAGGTATTTTCCATTTTAAACTAAAACCCCGTTTACACGACATCAATTAGGATTGTTGATTAATGTTTAATTCATGATTATAATCTAAGCCTAACATTTGATTGAAGAAATTGATTATGTGTTCTTGAGGCTAATGATGAATTTGATGATTATAATGGATTATATGATAAAATTTGCATTGTTTATTGCTAAGAACACTAAATTGATGATTAAAGAGAATTGTGTGAACTTAATTGTTAAGTATTCATTAGACCTAATATTGGAAGTTTGATGAATTGTTGATGGTAGATGTTAATGACCTTAGTAATGGTTTAACCATGTTAACTAGTAATAATTGAAGTAGAGTAATGTGATAAGATGGTCATAATGATCATAATGATGTTAAGGTGATTATTCATAATCTTGAAATGATACATTTTAAGTGAATAATGATTTGAGTAATCCCATTGAAATTAGGCTCATGAATCATGGGTAGTTACTTAACTAAGTTGTTTAATGTAACTACATTAGTATGATGTTATATTCATATTAAGACAAGTGACTAACTTGTGTTATTCTAATGTAATTCCAGATAAACAGAAGACTCAGTGACATTAGACTACTGAGTGGACAACTGAGGTATTCGGTGAGTGAATCTATAACCTCAGTGTGATTTAGTTGCAACAGGTTTGGTTACAACGAGTAACGTATTATTACTGTTATTGTTTTCCATTATGATTATGGCTAGTAGTAATAATACTGTTGATAGACTGTTTAGTCTTATATGTTGACCTGATTGAATATGTGATCACTTGTTATTTGGCCTTCGGGCATTATGGTATTGAGGTCAACGCGATAGTTGGGTTTGGCTACTATTGTAAGACGACAGGAATTTCCTTGTACTTATCGTTAATAGGAAATTAGGTCGTATGAGATTAGTACCAAACTATCGGTCTCGTCCTTTATGGCCATAAGGATATGTACGATAAGTGTTCTTGGAGAATCCCCGGGTATTGTGGTATCTCCAGAACCACCGATCCTCATTGACATGTTATTGTATTGAGATGTTATCTCATTGAAATAGAATTGTATGTTCTTAGCCGAAGGTTTCCCTAAGAACTCTATATACTCTGTGATATTATGTATTTACGATGCTTTGATGTAAGCAGAGTTATTATGCTAAGTTGGACTGTGTTTATTGATTCCCTCACTTAGCGTTATGCTAACCCCACTACAGTCCTTCCTGCATGTTATAATTGATGGGACATATTGGGGTGGGCAGGAAGTTCTTGGAAATGATGGAATGTTTGACAAACGGAGAATACTCTGATATATTTTGATTTGATAAGAAAATGGTGAATTTATATAACACCTCATTATGGTATTATTATGGTTGTAATAGATTGATAAATGTGGTGTTTTAAGTTTTGAAAACAACTTATGTACTTTTATATGTTTTAAATTTCCGCTTCCGAGTCAAGAATCATTATTATAATGGTTTACTAAATGAGGGGTGTTATAAGTTTGTATCAGAGCATAGGTTTGGGTGAATTGGACATTGGTTATGTTCAATCCCAAATCTATAAGATGTGTCAAGTCAAACATTCCAGAGTGTGGGATTAGTTGTTGTATGGGAAATTAGTTAGTTGGATATGTACTAACCCATAACAAGTTCCAAGATTGTTGTTTTGGTTGCAGAGACGGAGGAACGTGAGGAACCGAATGGTATTCTCAATGATTCCTCAATATTCGTAGGCTTAAGTGTATCAGGTACTTTTCGATAAGCCTGTTGAATTTAAATAAGCTTGAATTGTTTACTTTGATATGATATGATTAATAGTGAAGTAAATTGAGTCAGACTGATATGATTCCCCAGTTATGAGTCATTGGTGATTATTACTTGTTAATGTGATGCTAGGAATATTAGTTGAGATGTTTAGCATCATGAGTAGTTCATAATGAACTAGAAATGGATTTTGTAGACACCTTGTTGAATAAAGTGTAACAGTTATATTAATTGGATTTAAGTGTGTCTACAATGTGAAAATAAAGTATAAATCATTGTGTAATTATGATTTGATAAATGCAAGGTGTAGTTATGAATCCTTGCTACGGAATTAGTTGCTACATGATAAATTGAATCAATGTGACCCTTATAGTGAAATTGATGAGATATTGGTATATCGCAATCAATAGTTTTGGAGCCATGTTGTTACTTGAATTAGAAAGTGTCCATTGATTGGAATGTGTGCCTTTGACTAGGAAAAGTCAAAGTTGAAATGGGTAGAGTTAAATTGTGTAATGACTATATTATAAAGTGATAAATGTGGCTAGATGTTTGTGTGTAGTATTGATCATGATTTTGGTTGAATTATGATCTATATGTCAAAAGTGGTATGTTGAGTTAAATATGTTGTCTCGACATGTTATCCATGACTTGGAGTTGATAAAGATCGGAATTGGTATTAATGTAGTTAATACAGTTGAATTTGGTAAAGGTACCCAATTAGACCTTCAAACGGGTCAAAGAGTCGATACATGGTAGAATGAATGTATGGGGGTGACGAGTATGCATACACGTCACAAATGTATATATAAAAATGTTGGTAAAAAGTTGAATTAAAAAACCATGTGAATTAGAATTTGACATGTCAACCAAATTGGTTTAAAATGGGTTCAATGGAAAAAATTGAGATTTTATAGCTATAATGATATTTTAATAGAAACATTAACTTTATTTGACTTAGAATAGTCAATGAAGTGTAAATTGAATGTTGGAATAGTGGTTGTATGGGTTAAAACCCAAACGGGTCACTAAAGTGCCCAAATGGGTCACTTGATGGTTAAACGGTTAAAATGAGTGGTGGTTTAGTTATGACCAATGTAAAAGTGGCTTTAGACTCCAAATGTGATAGTAGGTATATGGTAAAAGTGTTCAGGTCTAAATCCTAGTGGTTTGGATTATGGTATGTCCACTAAAATGGTCGAAAATAAGTCTTATGTCCGTTTTCTCGTAAAATGTGTAAATTGAAAAAGTGTAAAAATGAAAAGTTGCATTTTGATTATATGAAGGTGCCTACAAAATTTCAAGGCCTAACTCTTTACGGTTTAGAAGATATGCGCGTTTGAATTTCATACTTTTGCAAAAGGTTGTGCAGATCTGCTGTACTGGGTCCAATCCGGCGGATTCAGGTTGGATCCAGCGGATTCAGGTTGAATCCGGCGGATTGGGTGGACTGGATTGGTTTGAGAGGTTTTGAAAATGAAATTTTTGTCAAAATTTGGGTGAATCCGGCGGATTAATAATGAATCCGGCGGATTCGTTTGGGATTCAGGAGGTTAATTTTAAAATGGTCATAAAAGATGAACCGTAACTCCGTTTTTGACGTTCTTTATATCGACGGAAACGTGAGAGAGTCTAATTTTCAATGGTAGTGTCTTTTTGATGAAATTTGCAATGATTCAAATAATTAAATTATGTGCAAATGTGTTGGTACAAGGAAATTTTGAAGTTGTTGAGTTAAGACAAACAAGTGGTAATTAGTGTGAGTCTAACTAATTATTAATGAACGAAATGAGTGTGATTGGAACCTAAATAAGAGATTATGTGAATCATATTATGTGGCTAAATTGAAATATGATAAAGCTTTTAAATCATATAGAGTATTAAAAAAAATCGATTGAATTGAGCATTTTAAGAGATAAGAGAATAAATATATGTGTTTATATTATGTGATAGTTGAACATGAAATGCTCAATTATAATTTAACTAAAGGTGCATAGATTGATAAATATGTGTTAAATATTACACATAGTATTGACAAAATGTTTAGTACTAAATGTACTATAAGTATTAAATTGTCATACCAGTAATTGACATTGAATCAGGTAATAAAGAGATTGGTTGATGTAATTGTGTTAGACATTACATCTGGGCTAATGAAATAGTGGAAAGAATTATATCTACCTGATTATGTGATTAGATGCACACTCAAAGTGATAGATGAAATTGGTAGCAAGTTAATAAGTAGTCATATAACTGCTACAAAGTGTTATTATATGTGTGATAATTATTGATATCACATTGTGAGAAATGTGAGAGTAAAAAATTAATCACTTTGGAGATTGATGGTATGAAGTAACCTGAAAATGAAGTGTACCTGACATAATATGACGATGTCTGGCCAACGTATTTGTATTATGCCATTTTACATGGAATTGTTGAGGTTGCCAAGTACCAGAGAACTTAAAGTGATTTTAAAATAACAGGTAAGATATATAGACCTGTAGTGGAGAAATAGTCAATGATTGACTGGAATAAAAAAGTAATAAACCACTAATCTATTGTTTTACTGTGGTACCTATGGTACAAGAAATGTGTATGTGGTTAATTGCAACTAGTATAACTTAAAATAAGAACTAAGCATAGTAGAGGTCAGTTAATTGCAAATAACATTGTGTTGATATTGTTGAATAAGTGACCAAGGACAGCACCTTATGTTGTTGAAAGATTTATGCTATTGCAGCATGGTATCAACTGGTGCTGATTTAGCATCCAACTGGATATGGTAGGATGCTAATTGATTATGTGATAATAGTTTTACCTATTGGATTTGACCTCTACATATTGCTTATTCTTATGTGTTTAAGGTTATATGACTTCGAATTTCTTTCAGATAAAGAGTTTCATATAACCTAGTGGTTGTGTATAAATACAAGTTGTAAATCAGTAAAGAACTAGTTGCGAAAGTAAAGATTCTAGCAATGTGTTAGCTAAAGAAATACGTAGTTATCAGCTAAATTGCTAGTTGTGAATTGAATATAACTTTTATTGTTAATGTGTATATTGTGGTATTCATTACCACTAGTGTTATTGACATAACAATAGAATGTTCATGTGACTATGTGTTTCACTTATGTTAAGTGATTGTGTGTTCTAAATTGTATACATGGCAAGTTATGAATAGTCATGTAAGTGATTAGTTAACTGTTTAGAGACAGGATATATGTATAATACATGTGCAGGGAAAAGATAGAAACATGTACATTCGGTTATGTGCATGTGGAAAGAATTGAATATATGTATATATATTTATAAGTTGCTCAAGGGAGTAACGTCTGATACGTGTATATTGTGATAAAATAGTTGATTATGCTACACTTTATGCTGGATATTGCATTGGTGATAGCTATTGGAACAGAGTATAATGTATGTACAATTTGTGTTTGCAGGGATAAAGATATGCATAATGATAATAAACGATTTAAAATGTTACACACATTTTATGTACATATAGTAAATGAGCGAATATGTGATTCTATTAAATAGATTGGATAAGTGTGATCAGATTTCGAGGACGAAATCTCTTTAAGGGGGAGAGATTTGTAACATCCACTCCTCGGGTCTAGTTGTATTTTAATATTTCTGACTTTTAATATTTAATTTGTGTGTCAGAAAATAGTTCTGTGTTATTATTTGAAAATAATTGGTTAAAGAGTCACATAATTTATTGTGACTAGTAAATTGTTAACTGTTTTAATTTAATTCAGTTGACGGTAAAATAAAATAATATTTCCCCGTAAATGGTTTTTAAGTTCCAGACAATGATAAGTACGGGGGATAAACTAGTACACATATTATTCAATATATGTGTAAATACGTATGAAACTTCACAGACCTTCCTGTAAATTCGATTACGTATGAGAAAAAGCTAAGGAACCAAAATTAAACCCTAATTCAATGTGAATCATCATCAATCTTCAATCCTTTTGTGAAAGCAAAACCTTCTTCCTCCTGTTAACCTTTGACGAGCCAGAACCAACCACAGGGACGAGTTTCTTATTGCAAAACATGGTTAAAGGTTAAATTAAGCTTGTAGAACTTCGATTTAAGCTTCCAAAACATGAAGTAATCATCCTTTGATCTTCTTAAACACTTTGTAAGTCTTAATTCTTTGATCTTCATAACCCTAGAAAATGGGTTTTGTGTATTTGATTGAATTAACAAGATTAAAGTGAAATTGAAGCTTGTAATGATGAAGTAGTAATTAGTTGATGTTTAATATATGATTATAAGCTAAACCCTAGCATAAAGTTGATTAATTTCATATATGTTCATAAAGAAAGTTTGGGTTTAGTTGATTACTCATGAATAAAAGATTGTGGTTATATTAGGATTGTTGATTAATGTTTAATTCATGATTATAATCTAAGCCTAACATTTGATTGAAGAAATTGATTATGTGTTCTTGAGGCTAATGATGAATTTGATGATTATAATGGATTATATGATAAAATTAGCATTGTTTATTGCTAAAAACACTAAATTGATGATTAAAGAGAATTGTGTGAACTTAATTGTTAAGTATTCATTAGACCTAATATTGGAAGTTTGATGAATTATTGATGGTAGAGTTTAATGACCTTAGTAATGGTTTAACCATGTTAACTAGTAATAATTGAAGTAGAGTAATGTGATAAGATGGTCATAATGATCATAATGATGTTAAGGTGATTATTCATAATCTTGAAATGATACATTTTAAGTGAATAATGATTTGAGTAATCCCATTGAAATTAGGCTCATGAATCATGTGGTAGTTACTTAACTAAGTTGTTTAATGTAACTACATTAGTATGATGTTATATTCATATTAAGACAAGTGACTAACTTGTGTTATTTTGATGTAATTCCAGATAAACAGAAGACTCAGTGACATTAGACTACTGAGTGGACAACTGAGGTATTCGGTGAGTGAATCTATAACCTCAGTGTGATTTAGTTGCAACAGGTTTGGTTACAACGAGTAACGTATTATTACTGTTATTGTTTTCCATTATGATTATGGCTAGTAGTAATAATACTGTTGATAGACTGTTTAGTCTTATATGTTGACCTGATTGAATATGTGATCACTTGTTATTTGGCCTTCGAGCATTATGGTATTGAGGTCAACACGATAGTTGGGTTTGGCTACTATTGTAAGACGACAGGAATTTCCTTGTACTTATCGTTAATAGGAAATTAGGTCGTATGAGATTAGTACCAAACTATCGGTCTCGTCCTTTATGGCCATAAGGATATGTACGATAAGTGTTCTTGGAGAATCCCCGGGTATTATGGTATCTCCAGAACCACCGATCCTCATTGACATGTTATTGTATTGAGATGTTATCTCATTGAAATAGAATTGTATGTTCTTAGCCGAATGTTTCCCTAAGAACTCTATATACTCTGTGATATTATGTATTTACGATGCTTTGATGTAAGCAGAGTTGTTATGCTAAGTTGGACTGTGTTTATTGATTCCCTCACTTAGCATTATGCTAACCCCACTACAGTCCTTCCTGCAGGTTATAATTGATGGGGTATATTGGGCTGTGCAGGAAGTTCTTGGAAATGATGGAATGTTTGACAAACGGAGAATACTCTGATATATTTTGATTTGATAAGAAAATGGTGAATTTATATAACACCTCATTATGGTATTATTATGGTTGTAATAGATTGATAAATGTGGTGTTTTAAGATTTGAAAACAACTTATGTACTTTTATATGTTTTAAATTTCCACTTCCGAGTCAAGAATCATTATTATAATGGTTTACTAAATGAGGGGTGTTATACTTTTTAATCATTTCCTAATCAGTTGGAAGTGTAATCGGAAAACCGATTTGTAATCGGTTGAAAATTGTGGAGCCCGTGTACTTTTTTTTTATTTAATGTATAGATATGGTGGTATATTGGTAAATGTGGGGCCATAAAAATGAAGTGATCAGTCATTGATGACAGTGGATAATCAGTTGTGAATCAGTTAGTGGAAAGCTGACGTGGCGCTGAGGTAGCAGAAGTGATTTGAAAAAGGATGAGAGTGGTCTTATACATTTATTTGACCATCCAATATCAAAGTCAACTTTTAATTAATTTCTCTTATAATTTAAGAGTAGGATGGAAATATTAAGAGTAATTATATAGGAGTAATGTCAAGTTTAATTTTAGTATGACAAACATCGTGTGTCCTACAACAGAGGATGTAGTCAAAACTTTTAGGGCAAAATGCATTGTCGTTGTCATGATCCGGTGTATATTTATTATTAGGTGAATCTAAGTCATAGACTAACCCTAATAAATATTAAATATCTATTGTATTTGAGATAAAGACAGATAATAATGTAAATATTTCTACCATCAAATTTAATAAATTCGCCACAATTATGCATTAAATACATGTACTGTATACATAAATAATGCACAATTATAATGAATTTATCGAATTCAATTGTAAAAAATATGAAAAGTAACGAGCATAGTTAAGACTCAAGTGGTCAACGGAAGAGAAGTAGACAACCATATACAATCCTCCACCAGTCGACCTGCCAAAGGTGACCGGCCACCTCATCCAAAAATCAATTCCAAAGAATTAAAGCAAATATTAACAATTCCAATAATCAGATATCAGTTTGGTTTTTAGTGATTATTACAGTACTATTTAATTATTTATAATAGATATAATATTCTACCGGTCCCGCTACAATTATTCACGTTATTATTTTGGGTTGTCTGAAATAGATAGGCCTATAAACGAACCGAATGAACACGAACATATAAGCAAACGGATTTTGTTGTTCAGGTACGTTCACTAAGAAAATTTATTTGTTCACGAACGTTTATGAACGCAAACGAACAAATACATAATATAATACATTTGTTCATTAATACATTAACCAAACCCTAAGAAACACCAACACAAGCGAACATATATATATATATAGCTTGAAACATAACCATGCATATTTGACATTACAAAACGATCACAATATGATGCATATTAACAGAGTTTTTTAAGACATCCAAGTGTTTAATACTATTATATTTAGAAAGAAAATATTTAAATGTTTAAGATAATTATATTTAGAATTTATACGAGATTAAATAAGATATACAAATATCTATTAACTTTTTGTTAACAAACGAACATGTTAGCGAACGTTCACGAACATGTTAACGAACGTTCACGAACGTAAATGAACGAACGAGACATATGTTCATGTTCGTTCATATAATTAAACGAACATAAGATTTTGCTCATGTTCGTTCATATAACAAAACGAATGAACAGATATCTTAATGGATAGATATCTTAATTGATTGATGAAAAGTATAATTAGTGAAGAATCTTATATATTTTTAAATAGTCAAAGTGGATACTTTGAATAAGACGAAGGGTCCAGATTCATAGAATCATAGATAAGCTTTCGGCTAAGAGAAAGTATGATGATATTGTGAAATATGACATATTGTCTATGGTTATACTTGTTTTTATTGGTCATAAAGGAATCTCTATGTTTCTTGTTTGTTTCTTAATGAAAATAATGTGTTTCTTCCACAATCATTGAATGAGCCAAAATGTGTTCTGTTTTTAGAGCGTGCTTATTACAGCAGAACCATATAAATTAAATTACTTAAATTAATTGGTTCATTTTTTGGATTTTAATCCACCAAATACGACTTTTCAAAGCTTCACATGTAGCCCTGTATGTAAATTATATTTCACTTCAAAAGGTACCTATAAAAGACACACAAAAACCATATTAAGTTCTTGATAAATATATAGCAAGTACCATAGTTGATATACGGATTGGATCGATGGCGCATGTGTGTCGTCGAGTGCTGGTATCTACACTCGTAACGATCATCCTTTTCAACGAGTTATGTCTTGCTGAAAAACGTACGTGTTTTAGATTACTTTCTAGTACCTAGCTATAGTTTTATTTTACTTGGTATGTAAAAGTTATTGAAACTAATGTCATTGTCTCATTGACGATTTTACTACAGCTCCGAAGTATTCGTTCATGCATGAAGCAACGAAGGCTCCCAAGATTTCGTTTTATGATTACATTGTCATTGGTGGCGGCACAGCTGGGATCCCATTAGCCACCACGCTATCAGCAAAGTCCTCGGTTCTACTACTTGAACGTGGTGGCTCACCTTACGGAAATCCCAATATCACGAGTCTGTTAAATTTTGGTTCCTACTTCTTGGATGATTCACCAAGTTCTCCCTCTCAACGATTTATTGTAGAGGGTATTGTAAATGCACGTGCTCGAGTCTTGGGTGGAGGTACTAGTATTAACGCTGGCTTCTACTCTCGTGGTGAACCAAATTTTAATGTGGAAGCTAGATTGGTGGACGAAGATTTGGTCCAAAAGTCTTATGAATGGGCCGAAAAAGTAATCGTTTTCAAGCCGGTTATCCAAAAGTGGCAGTCTGTGTTTCGAACTGCATTATCAGAAGCAGGCGTCACACCAGACAATGGCTTTAGTTACGATCATATCATTGGGACGAAAATTGGTGGTCTCATTTTTGATCAAAATGGCACACGACATACCGCTGCAGATTTGTTACAGAACGCGAACCCCAAGGGGCTATCTGTTCTTTTACATGCAACTGTTCACAAAATCTTATTTAAGACTAAAGGTGTGTGCAATTTTGTTACATATGCCAAAATGTTATATATTTATTTTTTCTATAGATTAATTGTGATTCTGTAACAGGCAAATCAAGGCCATTGGCTTACGGAGTAATTTTTAGAGATTCGTTAGGGAATAAGCATATGGCATACTTGAAAAGGGGAAAGATGAACGAAATCATATTATCTGCAGGTGCTCTTGGTAGCCCACAACTTTTGATGTTAAGCGGTATAGGTCCGAAAGAACAACTTGATGCCCAAAAGATAAAAATCGTACATCAGCAACCTTTCGTTGGTAAAGGCATGGCAGATAACCCTATGAATTTGATCTTTGTCCCATCGCCCATTACAGTTGAGCCTACCCCGCTCCAAGTTGTTGGAATTACCCGATTTGGGAGCTACATTGAAGAAGCTGCTGGAGTTAATTTTATCTTTGCACCCCCATCAGCCTATCAGGGATTTTCCCCACAGGTAAGTTCACAATTACTTGCACTTTAGTATTCTTGGGTTAAATGTGAACGTTGTTTAACGGCTCATAAGTGTTCAAATTTATAGCTTTTATTTGTGATGATAACTTTGGTTATGTTATTTGTGAGTTTTCGCGTAGAATTTACCTCGAATCCTTCGAAGTGATTTCTTTCTAAGAGAATCTACAATAGGAAAAACTACCGGAGACTATTTCAAGACACATTTTCAACTACAAAAGCTCTTCAAATATGCTATATTTGGATAAAAAAAAACAGAGTTTTTCCAAAAGCAAAATATTTTGAAAACAAATTATCAAAATATATTTGTTTCCACAAAAATTATTGACAAATTTCAACCTTTTGTTTTCTTCATAAAAGCTATTCAATCTAATGTGGATGATAAGTCTTCTCCTATGGGTGATGCTCTAATAAACAATGTAGTTTTTGTGGACCTCTGAGACCTATAAGTGGCAAAATGAATGGGTCGGGTCGGGTCGGGTCACGAGTTTAGATGGGTTTGGGTTTAAATGGGTCCGTATCTAGATTGGTCATTTAGGGGATGGGTCTAAACGGGTCCGGGTCAAATGGGTCTCGGGTTGGCTCGACCCATCGGGTTTCCACCAAACTTTTTTTTATTTGAGTGAAAAATGAAAAAATGAAATGAGGTGGAAAATTTTTTTTACCCACGAGACCCATCTAGACCCGTTGGTTAATTGTTATACAATTGGAGGTTATATTAAATACCCATTTAGACCCATCTAATAAAATTAGCGGGAGACCCAACAAACCCACCACCTCATAAATATGAACCAAGTTGACCCACAAATATCCACATCTATTGAGACCTTATGCTAAAATAAATAAATATAATGACCTTATACATGGGGCATTGATTAGTTTAATGCCTTAAGGTAGATGTTATCAAAATGACTTCATAAATTGGATCATCCATTTTGTTGGCAGAATGGAGCATTTATATTTGAGAAAGTTAATGGACCCAAGTCTAAGGGTGAGCTAAAGATTACAAACCTTAATCCAGATGACAACCCATCAGTAACATTCAACTACTTCAAGGAACCCAAAGATTTAATGAAATGCGTTAACGGAATCAAAACCATCCTAAAAGCAGTCGAATCAAAAGCATACTCGAGCTACAAGTATGCCAATATGACGGTCAAAGATATTCTTGATCTAAACATGAAACTACCGATTAACTTGAATCCACATGGTAATACAAGTTCGTCGTTGGAGCAATATTGCAAGGACACTGTAAGGAGTCTATGGCATTATCATGGCGGTTGTCGTGTTGGTGAAGTAATTGACGATGAATATAAGGTCAAAGGTGTGGATGGTCTTCGGGTTATTGATGGATCAACTATACTAAACTCTCCAGGAACTAATCCTCAAGCAAGCGTGTTAATGCTCGGAAGGTACTTCTTTTATTAATTGAAACATGTCACTAGCATGTTAGCTTCCCATATGTTTTAATAAGTTGTTAAGTAATGCCGATTTTTATTTGATGCAGGTACATGGGAGTTACCATTTTAGAACAAAGACTCGCAGCGGGCAAGTCGACGAATAAAGATTGATGATTACCAGACATTCTTAATTATTTGACATGATATTTAGTTCACTTATTGTTGTTGCAGAACAATTGTATCTCTGTACAAATGTTATGTCAAGAATAAATTTTTCCAACAATTTAGTCTATTTTCTCATTTTACATGCCATAAACTCATAATACGAAGATTGATTCAATGTTAAGCTCGATGTTAACTTTCAGCACGAGTTTCGGATACGATTTTTGCAAGAGTGGTTCAATTCAATGTAAAAATTGGAGTGAAAAGTGGTTCACAAAATGTTTTTGGACTAATGAAATCAAAGGAAAGAAAGAAAGTATTTAATGCAGCGTTAACCGCTCAACTCTAATCTTTAACTTTGGGGTTAACTTTAGCAGGGGAGTCGTCGTCCGGCGTTAAGAACCATTGGTCCATTAACGTCGAGAAAATGGCCTCCACTCCCCTTTTTCTAATCCATTTCAAAATAAATAAAATGTGACTTCTTTTGCGGTGAGATTAAAATAATAGTAAAATAGAGCTATGTTGCAATTTCGTAAACCACCCAACGTGATTTAACATTTGGTAAATCTTTACGCTAAACTTAAAAGTTTGGGGATTTATAATAAAGTTTATGGAGTAAAATGCAAGTCTGATGTCACGTGTGGTGGGCTAGAAGGAATCTGCTATGAAAATATAGTGGGCTTGGGCTTGGGCTTTTGGTATTAGACGGCGACAATGCAATCAAAATAAAAGGATTGCAACGAAAGTATCGGATGATAATGTACAAGATGGCTCTATATTTTGTAAAACACACATTTACCTCTCAATACCAAGGTTTTGACAGAAACAACCCTTCTGAAAAAGCGTAATTGTGTCACAAACTTCTTCTTTTTTTCCGGCATTGACGGATTATTTAGAAGGGTTAAATACATGAAAATGCAGTTTATTATGTTCTGACATTCGTAGTGTATACTTAACTATTTAGGTGTATATTGTGTGTATTGTGTAATAAACTTGTTATTTATTGTTATTGTATGTATTTTGGTGACGTGTCAACTTGTAAGGATGCCACGTGGTACATTATTACATAGATAACACGCGATAAAAATAACAAAAAATACATACAATACCAACAAATAACAAGTTTTAAAACACACAATATATGCCCGAGTAGTAAGGTAATAACATAGCTTAGTAAAATGCATTTTACCACACTTAACCCTATTTGAAATTTACTAGCCTTGTACCCGCGCAATGCGGCGGTACGTTTTTATAAAAAGAAAAGTTGATGTCGTATTAGCATTATTGTACGTTCTTTACCTTTAAAAATTGAAATAAGTGTAGACTAAACTGCTTTTTTGATAGTTCTAATGTGTATATTTAATTTCTTATGAATATTTAAATCGAAATTAAATTAATCTATTCTAATTAAATACAAAAACTCATTAACAGAAAATTGGCTATTGAAAAAGAAAATGAAGATACAAAGTAGGTAGAAAAATAAATTATCAATAGAAGTCAACATAATTAAAATTAAAATGATGTTAACAAATAATAAAAAGTTGCCATAAATCTTTACCCATTGCCATAATAAGAGAGGGTATAATTGTAATTTTGGATATCTCTTTAAGGTCAATAGTGAAAACCCATTATAAGGGTTGTAGATAACTGTGTTTTTGGGAAAAAAAATAGTTACTTTTTGTTGTCCGTTAATAAGCACACTAGTCGAAAATCAATTTGCCACGAGGCTTTTTTAGTTGGGTAATGATATTTTTCACCATTCTATTTGATAAATCCACTATAATAGGGCATTACTGGTTTGTACAGTACAAAGTCTTAATGCATTATTTTGGTGGATTTATCAAATAGAATGGTGGAAAATAACACCACCCTTTCCGATAGTGAGAAGTATCAGCACTTCATATAGATAAATAGACACTACTATATACAGTATATTTTTAACGAGGTTAAAAAACATTTTATATAAATTATGGGGACTAATGAATGGATCTTGATTAAGAAGTCTATATAATTTTTATTTGAGTAAATTCCATAAATGGTTCATGTGGTTTACATTGATTTACAAAAACAGTTTATGTATTATTTTTTCAACGTTTTCGGTCCAATAACTTTGGATTTGCTCGCAAATGGTCCCTTAACTTTGGATTTTTGCTCGTAAATGGTCCCTCCGTCTAACTTTGGATTTGCTCGCAAATGATCCCTAAAGGGACCATTTGCGAGCAAATCCAAAGTTATTGGACCGAAAACGTTGAAAAAAGATTACAGGGACTGTTTTAGTAAATCAATGTAAACCATATGGACCATTTATAGAATTTACTCTTTTTATTAATATATTTTGTTTTTGGTTGAAAAGGTTAAATTGTGTATAAATAACCCAAATAATCAACAAAAGTATAGAAGGGTGAAAGATACATTGTGAGCTTTTGATAACGTCCCATTCATGTGAAAACACGAATCAACCTAATTGACACGTCTGAGACAAATAACTTCGAAAAAAAAAATCAATATGGACTTCTATTTTGCTAGTATTGATGTTGACAAGCACCTAAGTTTGATATTTATGAATAGGGACTTTTTGTTTGCTACATGCAAAGAATATATATTTTACCTTCGCATGATGAATTGAAGGATCAAATAATAACACTACAAAAATAAGGACGGTAAGAACGCTTCAGATTTACATTCCCTTTTACTCGATAAAATCTCACATTCTCACTAGAATAGAGTATGACATGAATCAATTGATTTTTAGAATACTCCATCTGTTTTCTTGCTTGCGAAAATTCTCTGTTTTTGGGTTTGGAAGATGTCGAATTCTAAGGATATATGGGAAACTTATGATATGTCGGGAATCTATGTCCTTTTTTTAGAAAATGGAAATTACATGTATATTATTTGTGACATTTAACAAAATACTCTTCAATTTCACATAATCTTAACACTATTTCCTTTCGATTTCATGACTTTTCTGTGGGTTATTCATTTTCGTTCTGCTCTTGGAGCCTTTTTTACACCATAAATAATAAATACTTTTTACTATATTTTATAAAAGGAAAATGAGTACTAAAAAAGAATGTCTATAATCTATAATTAATCTATGTTAGTTTATAAATTCAAATATAGAACGTTTAATTATAGCCCTAAAACGTTGTCCTATATTAAAAGTGGGTTTTGTTATTTGCAAGTCGTCGTGTTTTGATTAAGATACATATAGATCGATGAAGAAGGTGAAGCAGGTGAGGGCATTTTTGTCGTCTTGATGTGATTAGTAGTTGAAATGTTAGAATCAGCGAAGTGATTCTTTTATGCAAAATGTGTGGATTTTTGGACTACTGGCAATGTGAAAGGCAAAGTGTAATTAGAGTGTAATTATGTATACACCTCTCATATATTACTTTAATATTTCCTTTTATTAGCTTTTGAGGTATAAAATGGATTTATACGCCCTCCCTTTTTTTTTCTTTCATATAAACACTTACTATACACAAAAACCTAGAATAATGTCTGCCATTCGAGAACTCTTTTAGATTAGTATAACAATATTTTCAGTCGTATCTTATTTTTTATTTTTAAGAAAGACAAGTATCCTACAACTATCACCACACGAATATACACACAACTCCTCACGAATATTTACATTTTGTTCTGCCCTCGGGACTTGAACCCTCAACCTCAAAGTTGGAGGGTCACCTCGATACCGCTAGACTAATGACCATTTGTTCCAAATTTCATACATTATTCTTGAACATATTTATCTATTCTATACCTATATCTATACTATTATATATAATGTATCTTAGATTTCTATTTAGAATTTCTAAAAATAAAATTTAAGACTGAACATCTGAATCTTCTTATTTTCAAAATTTCATTATATTATAACTATTTTAGTAAATAACAATTAATTCACTTTCTCTATCATTAAGCATAATTTATCCAACACTTTAAATGGATATATTTCAACTTCATAACTTATCAATTTAAAAAAGAAGAAGAAAAACAACATATATAACATTACCACGCGTCACTGCTATTAATAGATTTTTTTAAGAGGCAAATATCAAAAACAACATTATATTTAATCTGTATTTTTTATATTTGAGCGAGCAAATTTTAATACTACAGTAATTAATAAAAAAAAATTACATTATATAAATTTAGTAAGATTGATGGTTTTTAACTTTTGTGCTTAGTGACTCGACCAACGGGAGATGCCTTGCGTCTTTTGTTTGTTTCTGCTTGGATTTTGTACACTTTTTAATTTTAGCTTATTTCTAACATCACCTTTAGTAGTTAACTAAAAAAAATTAAAAACGATCCATCAATATAGTCCCCATCTCTTCCAAGGGTATACGTCCATTAAAAACAAAACAAACATATATATAATAATAATCACACAATATATATTTTGACGTGCTCAATCAATTAGTGATTATATTGTATATACATCGATTATATAGAATACTACACATTGTTGGCCACAATCAATTACGGAGTAGTAATATATGGTAGTCTACTTTAGCTAGTGAACTCACATTTATTAAGTCACATATGTTTTCAATTATATACATCTTATCTTAAATATAATATAAGAATTGACATAGAGCATCCGATTTTAAAATTAAGGGTTAATGGTGCAGATCGGTAACGAACTTTCCATTTTTTGTCGAGTTAGGGTATGAACCCAATTTATTATACAGGTCGGTAACGAACTTTCAAATTATGTTTCGAGTTTGGTAACGAACTTTTTTTCCATCTAACTCGAAAAGTTCGTTACCTAACTCGAAACATAATTTGAAAGTTTGTTACCTAACTCGAAACATAATTCGAAAGTTCGTGTCCAATATATGTTTCAAGTTAGGTAACAAACTTTCGAATTATGTTTCGAATTAGGTAACAAACTTTCAAATTATGTTTCGAGTTAGGTAACGAACTTTTCAAAAAAAAGTACGTTACCTAGCTCGAAACATAATTTGAAAGTTCGTTACCGACCTGTATAATAAATTGGGTTCATATCCTAACTCGACAAAAATGAAAAAGTCCGTTGCCGATCTGCGCCATTTACCCTAAAATTAAAGTCTAATTAACCAATCAGAATTCAATAATTAATATTTTATTAATTTTAAATATTTTAATTTATTTTTAATTTAATTAATTTAAGAAACCAACTATTAGGACCTTACAACAAATTTTATAGTTAACTTATTTATTTTTAACTTCTAAATTCAACAAACCAAAAAGCCTTCAGAATAACTGTGTAATAATAAAGGTTAAACTGTTTTCTGAATGAACAACAAATTTGACATGAAGAGAGGGGAGTATAATAATTTTTAATCATTGCCCGCCAGAGTCAAGGTTATTACAGTATGAAAAAATGTATGTATATGATATAGTTTTAACATTTTATTTTAGTTTTTAATTTTAATTAATAATATGGAGCTTGGAACTAAATTATGCATTAATGTATCTATATATTAAACAATTTAATCAGTAAATTATATATCGATTTCAAATAATAGATTGGTTGTTTACTTGACAAAAGGAATCCGATAGAAAAAAAAAGTTGATAAAAGGGAAAAAAATCATGTCTTTAATAATTATTACTCCATCTGTCCCAAAATAAGTGTCCACATTTCTAATTTAGTTTGCCTTAAAATAAGTGTCCACTTAAAAAAATATTATATTAACTTTATCATTTTACCCCCAATATTTTTTTTCTCAAAACTAATACTTGAGAGTCTGTGAAAACAAGGGTAAGAGTATCATCTTCACTATCAGACAAACGTAATTTATTAAACTCCGTGAAAACTGATTGTGGACACTTATTTTGGGACGGTGGGAGTAGTATATAAAAATATTCTAATAATTAAGAGTTATCAATTACTAAAATATATAATAAAATTTAAAATTTAAACTCATCTCAACACTATATATATATATATATATATATATATATATAAACTTATTCGAATCATGCATTCTAAAAAATTCGTTGATAATTATGTTGTAAGTTCCTATTTATAGATATTGAGAATTTTGAGGGATGTTATTTTTAAATTTATGTGAAATTAAAGGACTCAATTAATCAATTGAAAACTTTATTTAGTTGATAACATAATAAAGATGTTTCCTATATGGGTGGTGATTCGTACACCATCTTTTTTTATTCATACACCACCAAACATACTTTATGATGTTGTACTGTACAATATTATAGAGTAAAAATGTGATGCATTGATAAAAATTGATAATGTACAAATCACCACTCTCTATTATATTTTCGATTTGATAGTTTGTAATCAGGGTTGGCCGGCCCGGAGATTCTGTGGCCCTGGAAAAATAATAATTATCAAGTACACTCTAAACACAAAAATATTGAATACATGTAAAATGTAAAAAATGCTATATATACTCCGTATATATATACTTAGATTAGATTCACTGGTTTATCACGTTAAGTATTTGCTATCGTAGTTTATTATTTGTTATCGTAGATTATATATATATAATTATTAAATTATTAAATATGTAATTATGTTTCTAAAGTTAAATAGACATATGATGTTTCAATATGAATTTCATATGCTAATGACAAAATTAAAGTCATGTCTTAATATTTTAGCAACACGACTTCGCAACTCATTTCGCTAAGGTATTTTTTGAATAAAAAATTGGAGAGGAGTGTCAAGAATTGTTTTTCATGTACTTATTATATATTTGTGATTTTTCCTAATTTTATTAAAGAGTAATGTAAATATTTTGATATTATTGTAATTATTAGCTAATGTAATTATTAGCTTATATTGTAATTGAAGTAGTCTTTCTAAGATTCCGGCTACTAATTCAAACCATGAAGTAGTGTTTACTAAATGGGTCTAAAAGTAAAGATATTTTTTTTCGAGATGCAACAACATTCCATGCTTCGACTTGCAAACATGACTTCTACATCTCGTTTGAATTGGAAGAATTGGGTGATAAATCATCGATATATTGATCTCGACTAGATTGATTTTTTTTTTGGGTGACATTGTCTCTACATGTTTTACGGGCTCTTTCTTAGAGCCGGCCATTATGTATTTTCTTCTCTTATGTTAATAAAGCTTTGTCCATTCCAAAAAAAGTGATTACTAAATGGTTTACATCTTTCTTTCTTTCTTTTTCTTTCTTTTTCTTTTTTTTTTTTCAAACGGTTCACATTTATTACATCGTAAATGAATACATCATAACAACACTACATCTTACTACTATAAATTTCATTGCATCTTAATTCTCTTTCCCTTTTAACCGACTCCAAATAATTTCATACTATAATATAGTTTCCAGTATATAATACTCCTACTGATCGATCAACAGTTAGCATTTGTTGCGTAATAATAAATATTCTGTTTCGCACGATTTGTTTAATGCATTCAAAAATGTTTGAAAGTATGCTTTCTTTGTCAACTAAATTTAATATTAGAATAATAATATCTTTTCTATTGGTACGTCGTAGTTTACTAGCGTCTTCCTCTACGATACCAAAAGCAAATCATTTTGGACTATATATATGTAGCTTGTTTTTGGTATCTTCATAAACCTACGTAAACATATGCAACGATAACAAATCTTCATTAAGAGTTATATACATTTTGATATATCATAATCTTCTGTATAACACGGTACGGTTGCGAGTAGATCACGGAAAATGTTAATGGTTACACTTATTTGTGTTATTTTTCTACACGGATTCTGTATCGCGGAGATACGTACGTATACTATCTTGTTGATCAATATCGTTTTATAACGTTTTGAATTCTTTCATAGTTTCATTTCTAGTATTATTTATTATTTATATAACAAATGATCATATATTGTTCATGAGTTGTTTGCATAAAACACCGAGTTGGTAAGATTGCGATTCTCTCAGTTACCTTTTTTTTTTTTTTTTGAAATTTACACTCAAAGTTTCAGACTTTAATAAATATAGGTTTGAAAGTTGTATGGAGTAATAGATATGCATTTTAAACGAGAAAAAGTGGGTTACTGCCTTACTGGGTTTCAAAGAGAAAATTATGTCAAAGAAAAGGTTGCAAATATGGAAAATAATAGTGTCTCATAATATTTTTTACTATTCATTTCGATCGTTTTGGATTAGAAATTGTTTTTGTTTTTCTTTCTTAATTAAAGTTCTTTTATTCATGAAATCCTTCAAGTTTCATCCAAAACTCGTTTTCTATTTACTACTAAAAGACACTGACTTTGATCTTGTACGTTATATTTTCTTTGCACAGCTCCAAACTATTCATTTTTGAAGGAAGCAACTGAAGCACCAAAGATTTCGTATTACGACTACATCGTCGTAGGTGGAGGCGCAGCAGGAATCCCATTAGCCACCACACTCTCCGAAAACTACTCAGTTTTATTGCTCGAACGTGGTGGTTCACCCTATGATAACCCCGACGTCACTGAATCCGCCAATTTTGGCAACTACTTTCTTGACCCATCACCAGCTTCACCAGCGGAACTATTTATGTCGGATGATGGAGTTGGAAATGCACGTCCACGTGTCTTGGGTGGCGGTAGTTCTATTAATGCGGGCTTGTATACTAGAGATGATAACAAGTTCTTCGATGAGGCAAAGTTAACTGATGAGAAATTGGTGAATGCTTCTTATGAATTTATTGAGAAGTGTATGGTTTTTGAGCCGGTTATTGGGCCGTGGCAATCAGCATGGATAGGTGCATTGTTGGAAGCTGGAGTGACACCGTATACTGGATTTACATACGATTATGTTCCTGGGACTAAAGTGGGCGGTACAACGTTTGATAAAAACGGGCAACGACATACAACAGCTGACATGTTACAGTATGCGGATCCACAAAGAATGTCTGTTTATGTACATGCAACTGTGGGCAAAGTCTTGTTGACAACCAAAGGCATGTAATATTGGGTTTGAAATGCATTAAGTTATTACTTCTCAAACAACTTAAATAATTTGGCATAACTTATTATTTCTCCTTTTACAGGAAGAACAAAGCCAATGGCTAATGGAGTAGTGTTTGTAGATGAATTAGGTAATAAGCATAGGGCATTCTTGAAAGGAGATCAAAACGACGAAATCATACTAAGTGCAGGTCCTATGGGAAGCCCACAACTTCTGCTGTTAAGCGGCATAGGTCCCAAAGATCAACTTGATGCCCTACAAATTAAAGTGGTGTTGGATCAGCCCTTAGTTGGCCAAGGCATGGCAGATAACCCGCTGAACGTGTTATTTATCCCTTCCCCCATCCCAGTAGAGCAATCTACAGTTCAAGTTGTTGGCGATTTTATAGGCAGTCAAATGGAGCCAATTGGCAACATTAACTTGGTTCTTGGAAGCCCATCAGACTATCAAGGATTCTCTTCTGAGGTATTTTAACACTGACCATGTTAATTGAATATTTGCTGGTTATTTGTTAAGGTTGGTCGATCTGTCATTAACAAAACATGAAAAAATGATACTTATTAACAAATGACGACTCTGTATATGTTTGCAGATGGGTGGATATATTATATTAAAAATAGATGGCCCTCTTTCTACCGGTGAGCTAAAGCTTCGAAGTGCTAATCCAACCGATAGTCCATCTGTAAAATTCAACTACTACAAAGAACCCGAAGACTTGGAAAATTGTGTGAACGGCATTAATACCGTCCTAGCAGCAATCGATTCAAAAGCATTCTCTAAGTTTAAATATGATAATATGACTTCTCAAGATATACTTGATCTTACTGTTAAACTACCAATGTATTTGCCAATACATGCTAATACAACTACATCCATGGAACAATTCTGCAAAGACACTGTAAGGACAGTATGGCAAATGCATGGTGGATGTCAAATAGGAAAAGTAGTTGATAATGACTATAAGGTTAATGGTGTTGACGCTCTTCGAGTCGTTGATGGATCGACTCTACTTAACGCTCCGGCTAATGTAATAATGCTTGGAAGGTATGTAAATTCCAAGCAGAACATACATTTCCATTTTGTTTTGTTTTTTATATTCGATTTTAGTCATTTTATAATTTACGATTTCATCTTGTTAGGTACATGGGAGTTACTATTCAAGCCAACAGACTTGCGAGTGAGAGATCAGAGTCAGGATTTTGGTCCTCATTTTAGTATTCTCAAGGCTTTTGATGGTTATTATGAATAAGAAAGTGTTTGTACCAAGATGAATATTTATAAGTAGTGTAAGGTTACTTAATTGAGTGCAGTTTAATTAGGATTTAGAATGGGATCAACTTTATCATACTACAATAATGCCTCAATTTTCCACATGGCCTAAAGCTCAAAACTAAAGGAAAGTGAAGGATTAATTCGTGTTGTGTATCTTGTGTATGTTTAAGGAAACGCAATTGGTAACACAACCTCGTTCTTTAGCACATACGTTCCTTGCCTTTAACCTTTAAATATCCTCTTTATAGCAATTTCTCGTCCATCAGAAAGAACCTCACGTACAGATATCGTAGTAAGTGTAGAACATACAATAAGCATTATAACGTTCAATGTTAAACAGATTCTAATTTATAAAGGATTGTAAGATGTCATATCATACCTTATATAGACCACCAGTTCCACCTTCACCGGCCAAAATTATTATGTACAGAGAACCTGTCTGTCTGCGGCGGTCTCAATTGTGCCAACAAACTCATACTGTATTGAGTGCTCACTTATATTTCACTGTCATCTATATTACAACCACGCAAAATTAAGACGGCAATTTATGAAAGTATTTTATCTAAGTTATTTGAAAATGATAAGTACTTTGATAAATTCTGGATACCAGTTTCATCAGGAAATTCATCAAAAAGGTTACATGACGCCGTTTTTTCATCACCAACAAATGGTACATATACAAAACACCAACTTTAGCTAACGGCTGCAAAAAATTTTTCCTTCTATACATAATCTATTGAATCGAAGGCATCAACCACGATCAGAATCCGACAAATCTGGTGTACACTACCCATAGACCTTTTGCGTCTTATTATAACTTAACTCATTAAACGGATAATTTTGTTTTTTGATTAACTGAAGCTTTGGTAGCCAATTGTCCCATCATATCCCTAGCAACTTCCCAAATCAGAGTTTGCTTTGATACCATGTAAGAACTATTAACCTTGTTGCACTCAGGGACGAACATCGCTGAATCCATGATGCATTCCATTGTAGTCGTCATTCCACAAAACTGTTGATTTAGTATTTGGGCATGTCTTGTAGACATCTTCACAGGCGTCAAACAAATAATTAGGACAATCATTTGGAAGAACCAAGATAGTTTTAACATGTTCAATCATACTAGTTTTCAAGGGGTTGTTTGGCTTAGCTTATGGAAGAGAGTTTAATTTTTCTACAGCTTTGTTTCCTTAATTAGAAAACTAAAAAAATTTCAGAAAATGCTTTCAAATATATGGGATAATTAAGTTTTCATTTTTCAGGATATATAGGAAGCTTCTCCAAAAAAGTTCAACTTGATGGATAAGTAGTTTTTTTTTTTTTTAGTTTGAGAAAACTAGATAAGTTTTTTATAACTAAAGTTTTTTTAGCTTATGAGCTTTAAAAACCCCTTTTATTAAATATCAACTTCTTACTTCTTTACTTTACAAATACATTGGGCTTTTTAGCATGTATAAGCTAAAAAAAACTTCCCTATAAATCTTCCAATTTGATTACAAGTAGTGGTGTTCAAAAAAACCGGGTTTTATACCCTACTCGAAGTCAAACCCGAAAACCCGACCCGGTCAAACCCGGTTTGAACCCTACCCGGTTCGGGTTTTTGAGTACCCGGTGGGTAGGGACCCGGGTAGGGTTTTTTGCTTTCAAAACCGGGTTGAACCCGGGTTCAAACCTGGTCGTGTTGTAAACCCGGTTGAAAACCCGGAAATCAGTCGAAAACCTGGGTCGGGTTGGTCAACGAACCGGTTTCTTTCTCGTTGACCAATACCCGGTTCGGGTAACCGGGTCGGGTCGGGTATGCCCGAAACCCTACTTTATTCACGCCTAATTACAAGGTTATTTTGTTTTGGTCTTTTAACAAATGAACTCAATCTAGAATTTTGTAAGCGGATGGGAAAAAAGTGAGGGGGAAGTTGGGCTAGTTATTTGGGCCAATAACCTATCACGCGGATCACTTTCAAAAGGCCTGAGATTTCGGATAGGACAATCTATCTACTACTAAAAAAACCAACTACACACAAAATTATACATATTTATATGCTGTGTATTAGTTAAATTTAAGTTTCTTCAAAAAAAAAAAAAAAAAAAAAAAGTGTACATACTTATATGACCTAATGGGCCCAGCCCATAGGATCCATTAGTCAAATCAATTAAAGAGAAAATTGCATTGGTCGTCCCTGTGGTTTACACAAAATAGCACTGGTAGTCCCTCGCAGTTTTTTTTGCACTGGTCGTCCCTGTGGTTGCTAGTTGTTGCACTGGTAGTCCCTGTGGTTACTCTCCATTAGTTTTCTCCGTTAAAAGGACCAGCTGTGTAATTTTTTTTTCCTTATAGCTAACGATGGTTAGTTTTCTCGTTAAAAGGATTAGCAGTGTAAATTTTTTTTTCAAATTTCAAGTTTATCTAAATTTAATATTATTTTTAATTGTATTTAGTTAATATAATTTTAGAATAATTTAATCAATCTAATTTAATTATTTTAATCAACCTTTTTCAGTGCTAATTATTTTATTTTTTACAATTAAAATGATCACTTTAAATATTTCTTTATACAAAAATTTTTTTAAGTGTCTCTATCTATATAAACCCATTAAAAAATATAATATTTTAAAATTATAATAGTTTATACTCTTAATTTTGTATATATCATCTTCGATTTCATGAATCCGCATAAACAATTCTACATGCCTACATATATATTGTTAACAGTTTTGTATACTATGAACATATTCAAATTGCACATTATCAACATGTAACATTTTTAGATCGGGACAAAAAAAAAACTAGAATAAAGAAATATTTAAGTTGACCATTTTAATTGTAAAAAGTAAAATAATTATCACTAAAAAGGTTAATTAAAATAGTTAAACTAAATTGATCAGATTATTTTAAAAATAAATTAACTAAATACAATTGAAAATAATATTAAATTTAAATAAACTTGAAATTTGAAAAAAAAAAAATTACACGGCTAGTCCTTTTAAAGAGAAAACTAACGGTCGTTATCGATAAGGAAAAAAATTACATAGCTGGTCCTTTTAACGGAGAAAACTAACGGAGAGTAACCACATGGACTACCAGTGCAACAACTAGCAACCACAGGGATGACCAGTGCAAAAAAAAACTACGAGGGACTACTAGTGCTATTTTGTGTAAACCACAGGGACTACCAATGCAATTTTCTCAATCAATTAAGATTAGATTATTAGAGTAAGAGAATTCTTTTTTTTAGATCTGTTATTTCTAACAAAAGGATGTCCAGTTGTGCAGTAACGTGTTGTTTGGCGCACTATTGTGCCCTTAATCGATTATGTTTCTCAATCGATTTTTAAAAAAATATTGACTGAAAAAATAGAATTTGAAAAAAACTCATTACTACTTTCAACGTACCGTTGTTATCACATATGATAGTATATAATATCACATGTGATAACAACTAAATGTAACAGGAGATAATAACGATCATATGTTATAACGATTATCACATGTGATAACAAGGGATATGACATGTGATAACAACGGATATCTCATGTGATAGCAATGACTGTCCACATGTGATACTGTCATACTACATAGTATCACATGTGATAGTATATTGTACAATTTGTAAACCTACCAAAAAATTAAAAAAATAAAAAATTGTCAAAAATATACAATATAAGATGTCTAGTCGAAGAGAAAAAACGTTCATTTTAATTTATAACGCAACTTTTATAAATTTTTCATTATACGGTTTTGAGATATTTTATTTTTAAAAGTGAGGAGGAAACTAAAATTTGATAAAACTAAACGGCCGAGATTTGATTATTACGTTCCCTATCAATAATTACTAAAGTCTCAAACTCTAAGAAAATTCTTACTATAGGGTATTATGATATATGATGGAGAGACTTCTGTAAGTAGTAAATAACTCATGCAATTCCGTTTGGTATAGTAAGCAGTTTAGTACTTGTGTTCAAGAAAAATCAGTAGCATGTATCTGTAACACCCCCAAATTTAATGATTTGCGGAAGCATACTTGGGTGTTACTAATCAATATACAAAGCACAAGATATACAGTAAACGACCTCTAAATGAGACGTTGTAAAACGATTTCATAGAAATAAATGTTTGAAAACTTAATGTTTTCGTATACAAAAAGTAGTTCCCTAGAGTCCACGCGTAAGACGGGAGATTCTATTACATAATCAACATGTGCAAAAGATAATGCTAAGAATCTCCGTTAATGCAATTGTGTTGAAATCATGCGACTCTAGCTAAGGTCCTAGAGTAATCCTACTCCGTCCGGGTACCTGAGAAAACATGCTAAAAAGGTCAACACGAATGTTGGTGAATCTCACAGGTTTGTAAGTAATATCGGTTTTGAACACCAGATTTCATCAGTAGTGCCCGCAGGCGTAAATCAAGTATTTGCAAATCCTGCAAATGTATAGTAAGTAAGTTATACCATTACCATGAGGCTCATAATCGAAGCTTAACCCGTAAGTATTAACTTGCTCCCGTGACATGCTCGTAACTGAGCAAGCATAAGTAACGAATAATAGTCGCCCGTTTATACATAACGGTTCGTGGTAGCGCTACTACCCCGGGCGGGGAGGGTCATTTCCCTAATGGATCCATTAACTAGTGTTCGCGCTTAAGTCCATAACTAACAATATCTGATGGAGAGACTTCTGTAAGTAGTAAATAACTCATGCAATTCTGTTTGGTATAGTAAGCAGTTTAGTACTTGTGTTCAAGAAAAATCAGTAGCATGTATCTGTAACACCGCCAAATTTAATGATTTGCGGAAGCATACTTGGATGTTACTAATCAATATACAAAGCACAAGATATACAGTAAACGACCTCTAAATGAGACGTTGTAAAACGATTTCATAGAAATAAATGTTTGAAAACTTAATGTTTTCGTATACAAAAAGTAGTTCCCTAGAGTCCACGCGTAAGACGGGAGATTCTATTACATAATCAACATGTGCAAAAGATAATGCTAAGAATCTCCGTTAATGCAATTGTGTTGAAATCATGCGACTCTAGCTAAGGTCCTGGAGTAATCCTACTCCGTCCGGGTACCTGAGAAAACATGCTAAAAAGGTCAACACGAATGTTGGTGAATCTCACAGGTTTGTAAGTAATATCGGTTTTGAACACAAGATTTCATCAGTAGTGCCCGCAGGCGTAAATCAAGTATTTGCAAATCCTGCAAATGTATAGTAAGTAAGTTATACCATTGCCATGAGGCTCATAATCGAAGCTTAACCCGTAAGTATTAACTTGCTCCCGTGACATGCTCGTAACTGAGCAAGCATAAGTAACGAATAATAGTCGCCCGTTTATACATAACGGTTCGTGGTAGCGCTACTACCCCGGGCGGGGAGGGTCATTTCCCTAATGGATCCATTAACTAGTGTTCGCGCTTAAGTCCATAACTAACGATATATGATGGAGAGACTTCTGTAAGTAGTAAATAACTCATGCAATTCCGTTTGGTATAGTAAGCAGTTTAGTACTTGTGTTTAAGAAAAATCAGTAGCATGTATCTCCCCCAATAAGAAAAACAGTAAAAGTGGTGCCGTAAGACTCACCTGAGTCGAGTAGTAAGCAGTAGCAAACAGCAAGTAGTTTGTAGGTTCTCCGAACCCGTAACCTTTAAATGCCTAAACATATAAAGTTAAGTAAGTAGATGTCCCGCAAGACCATCTAGGCTAGTTGTCTACACAACTCGTTATGTCCAATGTTGGTTCGTTATCGTTTGTGTTTTAGAACGTGTACGGCCCGTTGGTGACGATTTTTGATGATGATAATAGTTTCTGAGTTTATTTCATGGTATTTAACAAAGTGGGGGAATTGGGTACGGGGGTCCGGGGGCAGCGCCCCTGGTTAGCGGGGTTCCAGGGGTGGCAACCCCTGGCGGGGTCCAAGGGGCTGGTCCCTGGTTGGGGTCGAGATGCCAAGTCAGCTCGAAAAATTTTTATTTCTACTAAATTGCTTTGGTGAAAAACGCATCTGGACCTGAATTTGGGTGAAATCAAGTGTTAAGATTTAGGTCTCGATACTTAGTAAAAATGGTTTGAAACTCTCTGTTTTTAGCGTCACTTATGGCGACACTTAAGGTTTAGGCGACACTTAGGAAGTGTCGCATAAAATTGCGAAATATGAGTGTAGGGCGTCACTTAGGGAAGTGACGCATAAGGTGGCGACACTTAGGCAGTGACGGTAACAAGTGTCGGTTTAAGGTTCTAGGCGTCACTAGAGTAGTGTCGGGCAAGAGTGTCGTTCAAAATTAGACTTCGATCATAGACGTCACTTAGGCAAGTGACGCTAGTAATGACGGATATTGAAAATACGTCACTTAGGTAGTGACGGAAAAAGAGGGCTTTTAGCGACACTTAAGCAAAATTAGGGTTTTTAGCGACACTCAGTGCGTCACTTAAGTGACGCACGAAGTGACGCTATACTGCAGTCATCGTTGCGACACTTAAGTCTGATGACGGGTTTTTGAGCCAAAAACGAGTTTTCCGGTTTCCTTTTGGTCCAATTCTTTTACCCAACCCATATATAGACATTTTGAACATAAACAAACCACTTTCATGTAAAAATAAACGAAATCGAAGAGTTTCGGGTTTTTGTCGGAAACTTAAGCGGTGTCGGAATGAAATTCTGAAAAGATGAAGTTGTAGATCGTTGCGTGGTGGTTCTTTTTTTCCAAAGGGCTTCGAGATTCGGCGGCGTTTGATGGTGTTAATTGGCGATTTAAGGTGGTTGTGGTTTGAGGGTTTTTGAGAGAAAATGGAGAAAGAAAAGGTAGAGAGAGAGAGTGGGAAAAGGAAATGGGTGGGGATTTGATCCCATCACCCCTTTTTGGCCGGTTTTGGGTGGGGTCCACGGGTGTGGGCTTCACCCATTTTTCGCTCCCTGCACTCGCGCTCCGTGCGGTGTCCGTTTTCTCGATCGTTTTACGTTAATTTATTTAATTTACGCGTTTAGATGTACTTTTTAAATTGCGAATAATTACCCAATATTTTGTTGAAGTATTTTAATATTTGCGTTATAAAATATAACTTTTAACTTATTTTGTTTTGCGCGTTTACTATTTTAATCGCGTAGGCGTTATTTGTACGATACGAAACGTAATTTGAAAGTATTATTAAAATACTATTTCGAATACCATAGTGTGTTTAAATAATGTTTCATGTTCAAATTTAAAATGTTTCACCAACGTCCAAGTATAATGAATCGGGTCCAGTTAATTCGTACGATTTATCCAATCGCGTAAGTACACGTATATATATAAATCACCTTATATATACAAATAGAGTCTGTAATTAGTCCCATTACATACTAATTACAACTAGTTACAAGAAATCAGACATAATTAATTATCTTAATTAGGCAGGTGTTACATTATGCCCGTGCGATGCACGGGTCTTACATCTTACCAATTTGTTGGAGCTATAATCATTATGTTAAGAAGCATCTAAGATAAACGTAGTTTTTCACTTATTTGTTTATATCGAGTTTAGATACATAAAAATGATAGTTGTCGGTTTTTTAAAAATATAATAATGAACTATCATCGCAATCTTATATGAAATTATGAATTATAGATGATACAGTTTAGTCGCACACTTTTAACGGAACCAAAATCCTAAGAAAACATATAGACACATATCACTTATCAAGTCTTGCCAAAACTGGGCAATTATAATGGTGGATCATGAAAACTGACATGATGGAATAGATGGATCGTTTAAAAACATGCAAGGTCCAAGCCTCCATAATTTGTATTTAAGTGTAGTACCTAACATTTGAGGTTTGCTTATAAATTATGCCAATTTTTATTGATTTTTGTGTATCATGAGCTTAAGTAAATCTCAAATAAGACATATTTAGTCAAACAATAATCCAAAGATAAAGTAAATAAAATAACAAAATATTTTTACTCATTCAATTATATATATAACAAAAGGTGACAATTTTAGACTCATTGGTTAATTATGGGTCAATTTGGTTAATATTTAGGAGGGGACGAGTTTGTTGGGTCTCTTCCCCATTTTTTGGATGGGTCTAAATGGGTTTTTCAATACAACCTCCAATTGTGTAACAATTAACCAACGGGTCTAGCGGATAATTTTTTTTTTTTTACACCTCATTTCATTTTTAACATTTTTCACTCAAACAAAAAAAAAAATTTTGGTAAAAACCCGATGACCAGACCCGACCCGACCCGAGACCCATTTGACCCGGACCCATTTAAACCCATCCTTCTAAATGACCTATCTAGACCCGGACCCATTTAGACCCGAACCCATCTAGACTCGTGACCCAACCCGACCCGACCCATTCATTATGCCACTTATGATAACAACCATGGTTATGATTACTAAACTATTAATTACTACTACTCAGATAAATTCTTTCATAATTAATATCCGGAATTCAAAAATTCACGAATGCAAAACAGATCACAAATACTAAATGAATTTTGTTATATTACAATGGATACACATGGAACTATATTCTTCCAAATAACATAAAGTAATTCAATTAATATACAAAAAGGAAACACCCTAAGAGCACAGGGTGTGGTAAACAATGTTCTGGGCAATGTTCTTGAGAATGTTGAAAGTGAGGATTTCGTGGTGTGGGAATAAGTTGGGAACGCCGGCCCGGTTCTGCGTTCGTATACGAACGGCGAAGGCAAAAACACGCGAGAACGCCGGCGAGAACGCCGGCCCGGTCTGGCAGAACGCCGGCGCACGGCGTTCTCGCCCCTGAACGGCGGCAAAAACGGACGCACACCGAGTGCTCTAAGAGCACATGGTGTGGTAAACAGTGTTCTAGACAGTGTTCTGGAGAATGTTGAAAGTGAGGATTCTGTGGTGTGGTGAAACTGAATTGACAGTGTTCTGGAGTTTTTTATTATTTGTTTTATTTATTTTTTAATAAAGATAATTGTATAAATTAATATATAAAAAACAAATAAATTAAATAAACAACATTTTTTTTAATTATCTAGCCCATTAATAATTTTTTTTTTAATTATCTAGCCCATTAATAAAATTTTAGCCCAAGCCCAATACTCTAAATAATTAACACTGTAGCTTCATCTTCTTCCTTGTACACCGAAGTTCAATACGTAGCAGTAGCAGCACCATTTTTTTTAATTATGCAGCCACACACCTTCAACTCCATTTTATATGTAAAAAAAACAAACAAAAAAAGGAAAACGAAAAAACAAAAGAAGAACGTAGCCTTCTTCGCCGTCTGAAATGGGACGCCGGAGCTAAAAACTTACGGGAACGCCGGCACGGTGCGGCAGAACGTCGTGGCACGGCGTTCTCGTCTCTGAACGTTGATGCCACATAGGACGATACCGTGTACTCTAAGTGCACAATGTTTGTAGCATTCCATAATATTTAAAGAACTATTACCTTTAAATTCATCATTGGATTTCATCACCGTCTCTTAATCACTTCACCTCTAACAATAGCCAACTACAAATAAAATAGAAAAAATTGGTTGATAGAATTAAAAATAGATCTTGATAAAAATATCCACATATGAAACAAATTAACATAAATGAATGTGCATAAAAGTAAGTAATTTATTCAATAAAAGTCTAAGCAATGACATACATATAAGAAAACTATATAGAACAAGCAATTGAAGATTAATTTAAATGATAATGACCATTTTAAATTTTTAATATTGTTTTTCGTAGAAAATGGAGTTACTTAAAATATTGTTTGTAGAGTTCATTTCGGATGATCACATTAATTAAAATACATAGTATTGAATTCAATGCATGAAGATTCATTCAAGTGAAGTTATTGTTGTTATTATTAATCATCATGATATATGGAAATTAAAAGTCTCCTTTCTTACAATTTGATAACGTAATTCATCAATGATTTTATTTCTTGATTGTTCGTGGATGAATGGATGACCAGATGGAGTCAGCCCTTTCTGCTTGTCATAAGGGCCAAGCCCCTCAGATCCCCGACCTAATTATCCGCACGTTGATTGTATTTAATCATATCTACGCCTTCGATTGATTGTATATATATAGTATTACAAAACACAACGCACGGAAAAAAAAAAAAAGAAGAACTTGCATGGACTATTAGATCTGTTGAAAAGTCAAAATGTAGATGCTCAATCTCAAAAGTCAAAATTTAAGACCAACAGGAACCATTAACTATTCGTTGATTGACAATTCCTAAACGTAAGACTCTTGTTTAATTTACGCAAATAACCCGCTAGCAAGTATATATTCGAATTATCAGAATCTGTACTACGTAACGAGATTTATTATCAATTTCAATACTACGTAAGATTTTGATAATAACTTAAGGGATTACGGTGGAATTGACCTGATCAATGTAGATTCTAAGATATGTCACAATCGTAGTAGTTTGATATTTGATATGATAATTTATTCCAACTAACGAAATAGCGTACATTGACCGATGGTTTAGAAAAGTTAAACTATGAGGCAGCAAACATGTATGATAAATTGTGTGGCCAAAAAAATCGACATATTACTTGTATCATTTGGCTATCATATGACATTTTATGTAAACGAAGCGTCCAATAATCGTGGAGATCGATCAATATATTTGGATTCTATCTTGCTTTTGAATTCTTTGCGAACAACTTACTTACTGTAAGTGTCAATCACATGTGAACGGAAGAAATTAAGCAAAGCTTATGTTTGTAATAAGGATCGTTGCTCCTAGATTTTGGTGCGCGTATGGTAAATTTAGAACAACGGGTGTTCTTGCAAGTTAACTTAATCACATTTTCGCTCGTTATATATATATATATAATAAGAAGTCAATACCTACCACATTTTGACACGAAGAATAAGAAAATAGACTATTACTATTTAAAAGCATCTGTTCAAGAAAGGCAATGACCTTTCTCCAAAGTCTTATGATCATCCACGTGGCACTAACATTTGTATTGATCGTTAATATGATTTTCCATCTTTTATTAAGAAAGATAACAAAAGAAGCTAAACAGGGGTTACAACTATGATAAACTCAACCATTTTAACGAAGACATAATCATGGTTCTTGATCGATTGATAGGTAGTATGATAAAACAGTGAAAAATAAAAAGTTATACCAATGATCCACCGTGAGTCTTTTGTTTCATATTTAACCATGGTTAATATCCATAAGTCATAGAACAATGCATAACTAAGCACTACAATAATAAGGGGACTAACACAAATAATATGATTTAACATCCTTTCATATTTTAGTAACTCATACTCTCATCTCATGCGAATAATCTCATGTAGGCCTTGTTTGTCAAAACAACATTATGTTCAAATCAACTATTAATTAATATTGATGTAAAAACAAAAAGAACATGATACAACAAACTTAATATGAGCGCAAACATCAAGGAATTGATTTCAAACTCGGTAAAGGAAAAAGTTTACAAATCATACTCGAATTCAACTCTGATTGTTTGTAGACTTGTAGCCTATTGAGAAAATTAACAAATTATTAGAAAAAAACTAAGTGTAATTAATCATATGGTCGTCATTCAGATTAAGAATAGTTCAACTTCTGAATAATTTATCAAATAAAAAAAGTTGAAAAAACATTCATTATCAATGTAGGAATATAAATTTATATCAAAAATATTTTTGAAAAAAACTTTTTAATGAAATAACAAAGTAGATTAATCAAAAGAAAAGTGTCAAATAATTATGTTATGTGACTAAAATATTTGTTGGATACTAAATCTTTATTAGTTGGAATATAGAATAGTTTTCTTAATTATTACGTTGACAAAGCGCTGAGAATCAACCAAGTGATGCCACACAGGATATAGTTACATAAGAGGCTGCCACGTAAGATTTGGTCTCCAACTTTAGTTATAAGATCGAGTAGAAGTAGAAGTAGAAGAGTAGAAGAAGTAGGAGTAGATTTCAATGATGGTATATGAGAAAATAATTAATTTCATATATTTTTTTATTGACGTTCATCGCGAAAATAATTGTATCATGTACTAACTCCTCAAGTTGCTAACTTCCTTAGTTTGAACACATAATGTTTTTTATACGCGTATAGCTTGATAATGTTAGATTCATCCCGTCGCAACGCGAAGGCATACAATTGTGCAGGTTCGAGCCTAGCTGCTGGCATTTTTTTTTTCTATTTTGTTTATGTGTAACATTTATGAAATATATATATTTAAACTACAAAATAGTAAAAGCTTTGCTTGGCTATTGCATAAATATTTATTTATTTCCTCCCAATTTAATTACAATTTTTAATACGTACATAGTTTACTTAAAGTGAAGTTTCGATCAATAAGATTTCATACTTTTCACTTAGCTATTTTCTGATTGATTAAAAATAAAAGTAAACAGTAATTTTGAGACATCTCAAAAAGAAAAGATGGACAATAAAATTGAGACGGATGAGATATGATCTTTTATTTAAAGTGACCTACATTCAAGTTCATGTTTCAGCTCTTTTAAAAAAAAAAAACACACACACACACACACACACACACACACATATATATATATATATATATATATATATATATATATAAAAATTCAACAAAGAATCACTTTTTCCTCCTTTATGATTCTTTTTAGTGTAGTTTAAAATTACTCTGCCTTTTTATAATTTATATAATAATGAATCACTATTGTTTAGTGTATAAAAATAAATGTATAACGGTAAATGTTGAGCTTAAAAAAGCTGAGTGATGTTAGTTTCGTGCCAGTTTCGAAATGTGCTGACATGACGCTAATTTGACACAATTTGATGCGCCAATTTGCCTCACTATGTAAATAGAATTTTATCCATTGGCACCAAGTCATCAATTGGCATCGGTTTTTTTAAACGTCGGTTTACCGTGCGAAAAAATATTTATTTTTTTTTCATTTAGTGTATATAAATAAATGTATATTAATATATATATATATATATATATATATATATATATATATATATATATATATATATTCTATTCTCCCTTAATATCAATCAAGTGACACTTATGAATAGTAATTTTTTGTTTTATATGGATTACGTTATTTTATATATATTTAACATGTAAAAAATATCAAGATGTGGAGTTGTAGTTTGGTGGTCTCCACCCACTAATTTTGACATCCGTGTTGCAAGAGGTTCAGGTTCGATTCCTGGGCTTTTGTGGTTGTTGTCTTTTCTGATTTACATGTCAATATATATAATTAATTGTGCAATATCGAGGTATATGTAGTGGGTGGATGAAATGGTTAACCAATTTGTCTCATGAATTACGGGATGCAGGTTCGAGTCCATGCAACAATTTTTTTATTCTCATTCTTAAAATAATTGGTGCACACATATTATATATACATATACATATATTTATACAATTTGAGCTTTATATATTTAATGGATACATTTATTTATAATACTTAATTAGTGTTCTTAAATTTTTTACTCTTTATTTGTAAAATGATGATTATTTAATGTTTATCTATTTTTTGATTTTATGTTAATATAACTTCATTTACTTTACATTTTTAAGAACATTTAAACCCCTACACATTATTTGTAACATATATATTGCATGTAACATCCTCGATTTGGGCCTAGTAGAAATACGGTATTTTCCTATTTTAATTGATTATTTAATTGTTGGAAATAATTTATATTGTTTATATAATTGAAAATTAATAGGTTAATTGCTCAAATGACTTATTGTGATAAATAAATTATTACTTGTTTTAAGTTAATTTAGTTGACGGTATAATAAAACTTATTTCTCGCAAATGGTTTTTAGGTTCCAGACAATAGATGTAGAACGGGTATAATATTACACTATACTTGAGTTGGGTTAAATGAATTAGTCGACCCTTATTTCCTCATTTCCTGACTTTGGTCTAAAACCACCAAGAACACACACCTTCAATTAGAAATCAACGTGAAATCATCAAACAAATCACAAATTGATGTTGTGATTCTGTGCTATAATCTGACTTCCATCATCTTCTTCCTTCTAGCATCTCAATTGTAAGTATGCCTAACCCATTTTCATGTTTGTGCTTGAATTGGTGAAATTAGGTTAGACTAATGATGAAATGGAGTGAATTCATGCTTGAATGTGGTTGTGTGATGATTCTTAACTGATTACATGCTCATCTAAGAATGGATCAAAAGTGTATTCATGTTTCAATTGAATGAATTGGGTTTGGTTAGAAATTAGGTTAGATCTCATGTGCATGTCTAGGATTTGAAGCTTGATGATGTTAATTGTTGTTGTTATATGTTTATAGATGATACTTGAGGTAAATTACTGAATAAAATCCGTCTATTATGACTAAATTATGTGAAAATGTGTTTTTGGTTCGAGCTCAAAGTTGTTGCAGGTCTGATACTATATTTCAAAACTGAGGAACGCGATCCAGCTTCATGGCCAGGATCGCGTTGCTATGTGTTATTTCATTACAGCATGATTTGTTCTTTGAAACGCGATCCTAAAACACCTTGCCCGGATCGCGTTAGCTAGTGTTATTTTGGGTTGGTCACGTTTTGTTCTTGGGAACGCGATCCCAACACCTTGTCCGGATCGCGTTTGCAAGTGTAAATTGTTAACAGAATGTTTTGTACTATCGAACGCGATCCAGCTCACTCCTTCCAGGATCGCGTTTGCTAGTTATAATCTGACGAATTTGACAACTTGTAACTTGTGCACTTATGATATTTAACTAACATTGAAAGCGTAGTATATGCAATTATTTGACATTATATAAATGATTAAATTGTAACGAACTTGATATGAGAATCTAATTCGGGTTTTGATTGTGTTTTCAGATAAACCGAAGACTCAATAAAATAAGACCATTGAGTGGAGACGGTGATCGTCAAGGGTGAGTGGATCTTGGACTCTCAGTCTAAGTTAGTTGTAACAACATGGTTACAATGGGTAAATTGGTTCATTGCAATGATTGCTTTAATATAAGTTTGCCATGACGATTATCTTTTGAACGGTTTATTGGTGTCCTATATGCTATGATAGTTTGGATTATTTGATTTGGTGAGGGTCAACTAATGTGTTGGGTTTGTCTACTATTACTTGGACAACGTAATTGAATTGTACATGTGTTGGGCACTGAAATTGCGTTGTATGTAGTATTAGTAACCAAACTATCGGTTTAACCACCATTTGGCCTTCAGTTGGTTATAAGTATTACTTGGGGTATCACCGCGGTATGAAGGTACCTCAAGGACCACCGATCCTTCTATGTTACTTGTGAAATGCTTGATGTAGTCACTTGTTATGCTAAGTTAGATTGTGAGTTCTGGATCTATTCACTTAGCTTTGTGCTAATCCCACCTTCCAACTTCTTGCAGGTTTAGCTTTTGATTGTGGGTACTAGAAGTTGGTTGAAGGAATGTTTGGCACTGCTCTCTGATTGTGTTTGATACGTTTTGGGTCAAAAACAATTATGTCATGGATTTTTATATAACGCCTAAATTGTGTTAATACTTTTGGTGATGACTTGGTATTAAATATTGTATGTATTTGGGTTGCACTTTTTGAAATGTAATATACGCAATCTTTGTCGTATTGCTTTTATCTACGCTTCCGTATTATTATTAAAAAAATGCCTTGTTATTTTGGAGGGTGTTATAAGTTGGTATCAGAGCATAGGTTTGGGTGAATTGGACAATTGTAATTGTCCAATCCCAAATCTATTGTATCAGTCAAACATTCCAGGGTGCGGGATTTAGCTATGATAGAATAATTGCTTAGTATGTAGGTACTAACAATTAACGAGTTGTGAGATGTGGTTGTGCAGGATATGGCAGACAATGAGAACCCGACCGTTACTATCATCAATGTTCCAGTGTCTGATGTCTCTCCATCTGAAGACCAAAATGTTAGTTAAGGACAAACCGGTACCTCATTCTCAGCCGAAGATATGACCCAAGAGGATTATCCGTTGCACTTAGAGGGGGAAAATGTTAGACTTAAGGCTATTGAGCAACAGTTTTTAGAGCAACAAGCCCGTCTATCTCAGCAGTTTCCTCATACTTCACCACCAGTTTATAGTACTGTACCACCCACTTTAGTGACATCTCAGACTCCTACATCATTATCGTATTACCACCAGCAGTCTTATGGAAATATCTTTCAGACATCGGCCCCATTTGCATCTTCTGGGCCATCGGGATTTCAATTTCCGGTATTTTCTGTGCCATTTCACCATAAAGTTTGTTCTTTCAAGACATTTAAAGCTAGTGGACCATCAGATTATTATGGTAGTTCAAATCCCTCAGTGACTGTGGATTGGTTGAGGGATGTTGAAAGAAAATTTGAGGTATGTAGATGTGAAGAGGAAGTTAAGGTTCCATATGCGGTTCAGCTTCTCAAGGGTCCGGCGATGGGTTGGTGGGATTCCATTACCTCCCATTTGTCTCCTCAACAAAGGGCTTCCATTAGGTGGACTGATTTTTATAATGAGGTTTGCAAAAAGTATTGTTCGGGATATGATATGACCCGTATTAGACGTGAATTTTTGGATATGCAATTGACGGATAAAATGACAATGGATGACCTTATTGCCCAATTCTCTGAAAAATTGAGGTTTGTGCACCAATGGGTGCCGGATGAAAGGACCAAAATCGATCACTTTGTTGGTATGTTTCCCCATGCTTATCGGATGACTGTTAGACTTGCGGGTACTCTTAACCAAGCTTTTGAGTTAGCCCGTTCTGTGGATGGTGATGTTAGGGCTCAAGGATTAGATGTGAAGGACAAGTCTCCAATGAAAACCAAGAGTGAGTCTTCGGATAGTCCAGGGAAGAAAAAGTGGCATGGTTCTTCCCGTGGTAAAGGGCAAGGTTCGAGTGGTGGTGCTATAGGGGATAAATCGAACTGGTGCACTAATTGTAAATCAAAGCACACGGGTCCTTGTACTCCTCAAATGGCTAGGTGCATTAAGTGTGGACAGTTTGGCCATGATATCAAAGATTGTACTTTCCCTAAGCCGGTGTGTTGGAACTGTCGCAAGGAAGGTCACCGTTCGGGTTTGTGTCCGGAGACGGAGAGACAGAGAACGGGTACGGTCGGAGGTTCTTCATCTTCTGGCTAGAAAAGAAAGAATCCACCTTTGGCAATGGGCAGGGCTTTCCAAATGACAGCCGATGAAGTTGTCAGGACAGAGGACGTCATCACTGGTACTTTTCTTGTAAATTCTGTACCGGCATGTGTCTTATTTGATTCTGGAGCTAATTGTTCATTCATATCCATGACCTTTTGTGATAAATTGAAATTGACTCCCTTTGTTATTACAAATCCTATTGAGGTTGAAGTAGCAAATGGTAAAATGGTTCCAGTTACCACATCAGTGACTGGGGCTAGTATTTTGATTGAAGGCCATAAATTTCCTGTCTATTTTCTTTTGATGCCCATTCCGGGATTTAATGTGGTTTTGGGTATGGACTGGTTGAGTCAAAATAAGGCCAACATTGATTGCCATAGAAAGCTAATAAGACTTCCTACCTCGGATGAGTCGTATGTCATGGCTCGGGGTGTGCGGGTAAATGGTAGTTCTCCTTTAATTTCGATGATGAAAGCTAGAAAATCTCTAGCTAAGGGGTGTGAATCATATTTGGCCTATGTTGTTAACGCTAAGCTAGAAAAGAAAAAGGTCACCGACGTCCGAGTGGTTTCGGAGTACTGGGATGTTTTTCCCGACGAATTGCCCGGCTTACCTCCTATTAGAGATGTAGAGTATAAAATTGAATTGATCCCTGGTTCTTCTCCCGTAGCTAGGGCTCCTTATAGACTAGCTCCTTCCGAAATTCGTGAAATGATTAGTCAAATTCAAGAGTTGCTAGATAAGGGTTTTGTCAGACCTAGTTCCTCTCCTTGGGGTGCGCCTGTGTTGTTTGTGAAAAAGAAGGATGACACCCTTCGGATGTGTATTGACTATAGGGAGTTGAATAAGAGAACCATAAAGAATAAGTACCCTTTGCCCCGAATTGATGAACTGTTTGACCAATTACAAGGGTCTTCGTACTTCTCTAAAATTGATTTGAGATCGGGTTATCACCAAGTGCGGGTTTGTGAGGAAAATATTCCTAAGACGGCTTTTCGCACTAGATATGGGCATTATGAATTTCTTGTTATGCCTTTTGGGTTGACTAACGCTCCGGCAATCTTCATGGACTTGATGAATAGAGTTTGTCGGCCTTTTCTCGATAAGTTTGTTATAGTGTTCATTGATGATATCTTAGTATATTCTAAGTCCGAGACTGATCATGAGATGCATTTACGTTTGGTTCTTGATACTTTAAGAAAGGAGAAATTGTTTGCTAAATTTTCCAAATGCAAGTTTTGGTTGCGTGAGGTGCAGTTTTTGGGTCACATCATTTGTGAGGATGGAGTTAAAGTAGATCCATCTAAAATTGAAGCAGTCATGAATTGGCAAGCACCTAAATCTCCTTCTGAAATTAAGAGTTTCCTTGGATTAGCTGGGTATTACCGGAAGTTCATTAAAGATTTTTCTAAGCTCGCGGGTCCTTTGACTAAGTTAACTCGTAAAGATGTGAAATTTCTATGGGGTGATCAACAAGAATCGACTTTTCAGAATTTGAAACAGTTGTTGTGTCAAGCTCCGGTTTTAGCATTGCCTGACGGGTCCGATGATTTTATTGTGTATTGTGACGCATCTTCTGCAGGTTTGGGTTGTGTTTTGATGCAACGCGACCGTGTTATTGCTTATGCTTCACGACAATTGAAACCTCATGAGACAAATTATCCTACCCATGACCTTGAACTTGCGGCTGTGGTTTTCGCCTTGAAAATTTGGAGGCATTACCTATATGGTACGAAATGTGTTATTTGTACGGATCACAAAAGTCTTTAATATATGTTTTCTCAGAAAGAGCTCAACATGCGTCAAAGGCGATGGTTGGAATTGATTAAGGATTATGATTGCGAGATTCGTTACCACCCGGGTAAGGCCAATGTTGTGGCGGATGCTTTAAGTCGGAAAGAAAAATCAGAAAAGGTGCGTTTCATGCGGTTAGAGGTTTCATCAGATTTGATTGATCAGTTAAAAGCTGCACAAATGGAGGCATTGATGGATAATAACTTGAAATCCGAGGCTATGCTTAAAAGAAAGGATTTATTGGTTGATGACTCACGTGGATTAAAGACCTTTCTATCTCGAGTCTGGGTTCCCTTGCTTGGTGGTCTTCGAGATGTAATCTTGTTAGAGGCACACAAATCTAAACTGTTGATTCATCCCGGGAGTACCAAAATGTATCACGATTTAAAACCTTTGTATTGGTGGCCTACTTTGAAATTGGATATAGCTCGATTCGTGGAATCTTGTCATATTTGATCACAAGTAAAAGCGGAACATCAAAAACCATATGGAGTTTTGAAACAACTTGAGATTCCTGAGTGGAAATGGGAGCATGTAACCATGGATTTTGTGACTAAATTACCTCGAACGGTTAAGGGTAACGACATGATTTGGGTGATTGTGGATAGATTAACCAAAAGTGCTCATTTCCTTGCTACTTGCGAGTCGGCATCGTTGAGTAAGTTGGCCCAGTTGTACATCAATGAGATTGTGGTTAGACATGGTATTCCGTTATCGATTGTTTCCGATAGAGATTCTCGGTTCGTATCAGGTTTTTGGCAGAGTTTGCAGCGTGAATTGGGTACCAGAATTAATTTGAGTACGGCTTATCACCCTGATGACACGCAAAAAGTCAAGTTTTAACGTGCCATTATCTCACATTTTTAGCCCAATTATGGATGAAAACACTTGAAATATACATTTTTAGACTAAATTTCATAATGACGGCTAAAATATAGACGATACTTTAAGAATCAACTAAAAAGGCCTACAAATGAATAAAATAGAGCATAAACGATCTTAAGCATTCCGGTTCACGTATTCTAGCACTTTTTGAGCTCCGCTTGGAATTATGACCACTAACCTATGTCATTTTGTTCCTTAGGAGATTACGATCGCGTGGATATAAAGAACGCTCAAAACGGACATCGGATATAGAAGTTACGCCCAATCGAAGATTCAAGACAACCGACGGACCACGATACGGGAGGCACCAAGCCGTATATGGGCAATCCCAGCCGTATACGGCCTAGACCCAACTGTATACGGCCTGGCTAGGGCGTATATGGCCTGATGCCAGCCGTATACGGCCATTCCCTCCAGTATCCAGCCTTGTCCATCCCCCGATACAGCCAATCTCTCCCGTATACGGCCAAACTCAACCGTATCGTGTGTTTTGGTCATCCAAGGTGTGATTTTGATACGGTTGAGGAATACGGTTGAGATTTTGAAGATGGAAATACGGCTGAGGAATACGGTTGAGCTTCTAGTATAAATATGGGATGATTTCACCACATTCTACATTCTCTACATTCTTACATTCTTAGATTCATATTCTCTTATAGGTTAGATTTATATTTTATTTTTCGTAGTTAGCGGCTAGTTAGTCACGGCTTTGACCGGACGAATAGGGGGGTAATATTGTAATATTGCTTGGAGGATACTCGAAGTTCTGCTTGTATTTCTTCACGTTATATTCAGCTACGCTGTTACTCTGGTTAATTCTATCCTTTATCTATTTTATTATGATGATTGTTATCACTGTTATCATGCTAGATTTAGGATCATTTGCCATGATTAGCGAGTAGTTTTACTGCGTATTTGCTATGACGTAATTAGTCGTATTAATTGGGATGATGTCATTATGAAAACAACGGAGGTAACGTTATACGGCTTTCATTTGTATAGCGCCGGAAACATCAAGAATGTGTGTAGTACGGAACGTGGAAGCTATGAAAGTCGTGGGCACAATCCGTTGTCGATTAATGATTAATTAATTGTTGATCCACTTTCTATCTATGATATTAAACCTCAATCAAACTTAACGCCTTTCAACCAGTAAACGTGGCTACGGCCTTAATGATAGGTAGTCGCGAACCCTATCCAAAGGTGTTTAGTTATCTGTGTCTAAAACATGGTCTGATTTGTGAAGAATGTAAACATTGTTTTCTAAATGGAACACCAAGTACATCGTCATCATGGAAATAATGCTTTCACTCATGAACACAAACTACATGGTGATTATGGAAAAACGTTTTCTAACTTGAACGCAAAGTACACCGGTATTGTGGAGTTATCGCTTTACTCTCAGAACGTATAATTTACATTGTACCTGTGGAAACACTGTCTTCTCTCGAACGCAAATATTACGCTATTTACAAATTAGGGATTTATTGGGATTTTAAAATAAGGGCTGGTTTATATCATAGATGGAGAATTTCTGTGCTTAAATACAAACTTAGTTAAACAAGTCTAGGGTTTAAGGCAAAGTAGGTACCGTAATTCGGCTAAGAACTTGGTATTTCCACGGGAAGAGTCGTAGTTCCCTATTGTGTACAAACGTTATACTTAGACTTTACAAACCCATCGATAGAAAGTGATCAACATATATAAAACATGATCTTGAACTTAAATGTTTCGTTTAATCTAAAGTATTCCTGTGGGGTTAAGAAAGGTCAGACATCGAGATTGGTTTGTCGTCATATTCATGCACCCAGGATTTATATCCATATAAGGGTCGCTCTTCCGTTATCGGTTGGCGTTGTATGGCCGGATAAACTACTCTTATCAGAATCACGATAGCTTAGTTTCTCTGTGACATACTGATTTATCAGTAGGGGGCCAGTGCTTACTCCTCAATACTCGGAATAAATGAAATACAAATCTTTTGAAATCATTTTACAAATCAAACATCATCCCAGTTAAGAAAACTAATGAAGTCATAGCAAACACCTCCCTAGATTATCTGCTAACTACATAAATTTTATCTGCTTTATTTTAATTTCCTGCCTAAGTATAAAAACCAAAACAAAACCACCAAAAATCATTTAAAACCATTACTAGTTTGATAAATCGTCTCCAACGTAAACGTTTCACAATACAACTGGTTTATAGAACGACCCTAGGTCATACTTACTACTGTATCCATAGTTTTAAGTATACTTAGGCCCCACACTTACAAATTTTAAAAACACCCCTGATTGGCTGCTCAGCGGAAGGTCCCGCAACGACAGGAAGTGATTCCTTGAGACCGACCGTCGGGCGCCCATCAAGTTTTTGGCGCCGCTGCCGGGGAATCAGTTGTAAGATCCGTAGACGTTATAGACGAATTTTTCTTTCTAGTAAATATCCGTAGTTTAGTTTATTTTTACTTTCTTAGTTTAATTGTTCCATTCGAAAATTCCTTCCCACAACACACAACGATATTCGACCAGATCATCTGGATCTGAACCTATCATCTTCGTTTCCGATCCTGAGTCGATTATCCGAACCGCTCGTAAAGGAAAGCGCACTCGACAACCGATGGCTGCTCGCGTCACTCTCGCCGATAGCACCAAACCATCAATCGAAGGACGAGGAGGACCTATCAACTATCCAGTTATCGAAGGCGCATCTTTCGAACTGAGACACCATATCATTCAGCTGATCAAGGAATTCTGCCAGTTCCATGGTCTGCCCAATGAAGACCCCAACGCCCACATAAACCAATTTATTCAAACCACCAACTCTTACAAGCAGAATGGGGTTGAGCAGGACATAGTCCGCCTATACCTATTCCCCTATTCGCTTACTCACCATGCCTTAACCTGGTTTGAGGGATTAGAGACCGGCTCTATCTCTTCTTGGACGGAGATGGGTAATAAGTTCTTAACTAAGTACTTTCCTCCGGCCAAACAAACCAAATGCAAGAATGACATCATGAACTTCCACCAAGCTCATGATGAATCTATCTATACGGCATGGGAGAGATTTAAGAGTCTCCTAAACAAATACCCTAACCACCTAATTGAGAAAACCAGCCAGCTGTGCACGTTTTACAACGGTCTTGTTCTAAACCACCGCATCACCCTCGACGCTGCCGCTCAAGGAAGTATTATGCTACTCTCCGCAGATGAGGCTTGGAATCTGATCGAGAATATGACGATGCACCATCACGATTGGAACTCTGGTGAGCGTTCCTCATCATCAGCACCGCTTGCCGCATCCAACCCGTACCAGGCTGAAGCTATCAAGTCCCTAACGGAGAAGATCGAGACTTTGACGAAACAGATCGGCGAATTGAAGAAACCATCCCAGCATGTCCACCAAGTTCAGGAATGCCAGAACTGTGCCAACCTCCCAACTGCTGCTTATCAGGTTGAGTACGAGGATCCCGCTGACGGAACGGTTTACTACGCTCAATTTCCAGCTCGCCCTCAAAATCAGTCGCGTTTCAATCAAACCTCTCCCCCTAGGACTAGAGGCACTCAATACCCACCTAGAAACCAACCACCATTTCAACCCAACTACCAACCTAGATACCCACAACAAAACCAACTCACCTATAACCAACCACTATCATTGACTGCACCAGACGCAGCTCAATCGACTGAACCCACTAAAACCCTTGTGCCCATTACTAGTACAGATGACACCCTAAACAAGTTCATCCAAGGCCAACACCAAATCAACCAAAAGACTAGTGCTAGGCAAGACCAAACTGACCTATACCTTAGGAACCAATTGGTTGTTCTCAAAAATCTTGAGGCCCAAATTGGACAACTAGCCCAACGTCTTGACTCTAGGCCTCGGGGTAATCTTCCTAGTAACACAGTACAAAATCCCCACGTAGAAGAGGCTAAACAGATGAGTACTACAGACAAAAAGGAGGCACCGGGCCAACCTTCCACTACTTCTCATGTCCCACCGACAGTCGAGACCACGTCTGTCCCTACACCACCAAGGGAAGTACGAATTCCGTTTCCTAACCGACTTAGGAAAGCCTACAAAGCCAACACCTTCCGACTCGATGGAAAGTTCATGTACACGGTGTCCAGAACCCCTTCCAGTTCAAAATACATCCTTAAACTCCTGTCTACCAAGGACAAGGTACCCGAAGTACCCAATGTCCCACTGAACGCGGAATGTTCAGCAATCATTAAGAATGACCTGCCGGAGAAATTAGGAGATACATGACGATTCACCCTTCCTTGTTCGATCTATCACTCAGGCATGATACACTCTCTAGCCGACCTAGGAGCCAGTATCAACCTTATGCCTTATTCACTTTATAGAAGATTAGAAATTAGGACCCCTTAAGCCTACCAAAATGAGTGTCCAGCTAGCTGACCAATCCATTAGATACCCTAAGGGAATAGCTGAGAATATCATGGTTAGGGTAGATAAGTTCCTATATCCCACAGACTTTGTAGTGATGGACATTCAGGAGGATGTTCATATCCCTATCATCTTAGGAAGGCCATTCTTGAACACCGCGCGTACTATCATCGATGTTTATTCACAGACTCTCAGTCTTAGATCTCATGGAGAGACTGTTACCTTCAAGATTGATCAGACTGAGCAGGCTTTGGCCGAGCATGCGGAGATATGTATGATTTCTACAGGAAGAGTTACTTCGGATGATGATTCCGAACCAGATACACAGATGTCTGTCGAGCATACTATGATTGCTTCCGACACTGAGGAGGAAGAAATGGAAGAAGAGGAAGAGACTGAAGAAGAAATAGAAGAAGAAGAAGAGGATGAGACAGAAGAAGATCAAACCACACCGACTTACCTTCCTGAGTCATACCTTCCGACGGCAGAAATAATGTAGATAGACTACACTCGAAGTTTTATTCCGCTGCCAGATAGTGATTCAGAGGAAGAAGAACCAATGGAGGATCATTCTAGTAAACTCATCACATCATACCTCAATCCACTCACCTTCCCTAGACTTCGAACTCAACTTGAGCTAGGAAGTACTTCTGGTTCCAGTCATGATTCCGACTCTCAGGATGAAAGGGAAATCGAGATGATCTCTTCTCAGCCGATATCTCAGATCACCGACGAGTCTCAGTCACCACCTACCGTTATGGAGTTCCCTGATTCGCTAGAGGTTGATCCCACAACGACAGAAAGTGACGAGGACGATGTCGTATTCATTGATGTTCCGATAGATATCCGCTCTATTCACCTTCGTCTACCTTCCACCATTCCAGACTCTTCTCTCGAAACAATCCAAGTACCGATCATCGCTAATCACGAAGAAATGATCAGTACTATTGAGCAATACGAAGATGACTTTCGTACCTTGATGGCGATTATCAGAGATTCTACTATTGAGTACACGCCACAACAGAGAGACTTGATAGAAGGGATCGAAGCAGAATATGATGTTTATCGTGCCACCAACTCCCGAAGTCCTCAGCATCTACAGAACAGCATTCATGCCTTCGCTGAAAATCTTGCTGCTCAACTTCTGCAAGAACCTCAGATTTCTGATGAGCCATCTACTGACAATCGGTTGTTCTTTGAAAACCAAGAAATCATCTATGGCAAGGTATATGAAGCACTGATCAGGTCTGCATTTCCATATTCGCCCAGACAGATGGAGTTTCTACACTCTTACAGATACAATATGGACTATGCCACTGGGAACCCTGATGACGAAGTCGACAAACAGATGATGAGTGATCTTCAGGGATTGATGAACTCTATGGCTAATAACAATCATATCGACGATTCTTCACCACACAGGTTTTACATCGACTGCACTTTAGAGTTCCACGCTCACAAGATTATCGAAAGGCTGGAGCGTGTATGCCAGGAGGAAAGGACCCATGACATCCCTTCATCCATACCTGACGATTCATTGGTTAACACCGCAAACTTCATCACAGAGCAGCTTAGAGATATCTTTGGTAATGTCTTCACAGGAGAGCCCAGACAGTTATTTCATGATGGATTGCGTGAGGTTTACAATAGAATGATTAACATCTTTCGTAAACCCAACCTCACGTATTCCAGTCATCAAAAACAGCTCATCCAAGGCATCCTCGAGTCCATTGAAGAAGTAGGAAGGAGCACCACCGTGAGCACTCATGAAGACATTCATCTACGCTTCTTTGGATTCATGGATTCATTAAGGCAGGAACGACCAGAGCGTGAGAGACTCGAGTACAATGGGACCTACTTCATAGATTCCGATGGACCCATCTCCAAAGCAGTTTATGATATCACCTGGGACCTCTTATACTTGCAGAGGGTGACTGAGGAACACTTCGATAGCTTCCCTCTCTTTGTTTCAAGAATCCCGAATATCACCCAAGTCATCACTCGGTATTTCCTCAAGTTCTATCCCCAAAATTCCAGGGCACCACCGAACATCTCTAGCCCTGGAGGTTCCTCTTCCGGCTGATCCAGGAGGAACAAAAGTCAAGCCCTCGACTTTAAATAGAAGCGCTTCTCGGGAGGCAACCCGTGGAATAAATATCCTTTAGTAGTAGTAGTATTTTAATTTCCAAGAAGTGAAATATCTCTGACTATCTTTCACACTTGGATATACAAAAGCTTTCAAAACACCACTTCATTTTCAAACTAACAAACTTTTACCACATCACTAATTCCAGAATTCAAGAAACATTTTCAAAATGATAAGTCATGTGTTTCGAGCATTTGAGGTACTTGTGTGCTACTTTCACACATTATGCTCGAACTCGTTTAAAAACACATGTCTTACAAATGATTTGTAGTAGAAAACATTTTTTCACATTCTGGAATAGTGACACTCTTTCGGTAAAAGCTATAAAAAAAATGATGAGAAGTTGGTCAAAAAGTATATCCAACGTGTTCATACTTACGAGATATGTTCACATGAGAGAACGGTGGAGAGAATGAAGAACTGAGCCATATTGTACCAAGAGCTCTTTCCACAGCCGAATGCACTTCATGGAACTGCCGCAAGAAGGATATCTGGCAAGTACTCTTCTTCAAGGCGACATATCTTCAGACTCTCAGCCCCCTTCAACCGCTTTGTTAGGGGAGTTCTCTCGTTCTTATCCTTGTTTTGATATAGATTATTTTGCTTTATTTTTCAAGTAATCTATGCCATATCCTTAACTTATCACTAAGTGTGGGATTCCAGCCCAAAATAAACACTTGAGAAACATTTTCCGATATGTTTAAACTCTAAGTGTGGGATTTTATTTACAATAAAATCTCAACTCAAGAGAACATTAGGGACAATGTTCCTCTAAGTGTGGGATAGCGGTATAGAATACCTTAGGTCTGATTCTTATTTCCAAAAGCAAACTCGGAAAATGTTCCTCAATTTTAAAACCTCACTTTTGCTTGAAATTTTTCAAAAATTTTGAATTTAAATGTCTTGAGGGGATGCATTTTCATATATGAGTAGTGTATTTTGGAAGTTAAGATTAAATAAGTTAGGAATTTCTTGAGCTTGAAATAATAAAAGGGCAGCGCATGGCTAGGCACATATAACCCAATCTTGTAGTGAGGTATCTTGAGCCCATGAAAAGCATTCATTTTTAATGCTTCACTATTCGTTTGATGAGTGTGTGCCAATGCTTGCATCTGGAATTAGAACTTGCTCCTGTTATGCATGTCGAGACCATTTTGGTAGAGTACCGTACGCGGTATAGGTGCAATCAGATGACCTTGACATTCCTTAGGATTTAAACCCCTTTTCACATATCTCTTCAAGCCCAAAACCCTTCCAACACTCATTTTTAGTGTTAATGATCCGCCTAGAAAACCATGTTGAGCCTTAGCCTTTTCGTTTCTTAAAACCCAAACTTTCAACCCATTAACTTTCACACCCACCAAAACCTTATCTTAGAAATTTTTAAAATTTTTGAAAAATGATATTTAGGTATTCTTTTTGCTTTCACTCCAAATCCACAAATTCATGTTTACTCATAACTTCTCGTGTGCGTTTCCATATAAATACTCAAAAATCGAGAGTCTTATGGTGTGTAAAATTGGCACCAAGTAAATTCGAAATTGTCAAAAGTGTGAAAAATGAAAGTCTGAAAAGGTCTCAAAAGGGCAATAAAATAAAAAGTGAAAAATGCCTTAGAAATTCCTTGACAAAGAAATTCTAAAGCCCAAAAATACATAGAAAAAGAAAAGAAATGAAAAATATGTAATAAAGCTAAGTGCTTCGATTCTTCCGAAAAAAAAAACTCCGAGTCTTAAAAAAAAAAAAATTATAAATCCTCCGTGTGTTTTTTAGAGATCAAAGTCAAAAAAGCTATCTCATTCCCTTCTCGCTATCCGTTTCCGTTTTCATTAAAAAGTTTATCTAAATAAAGTTTTTCATAAGTTTAGAAAGGCCTAAGATAAGTAAAACCCTTTTATTTAAAACCAATTTCCCGCTTATCCATTCCCTTTAACCCTCACCAAACATTACAACCCATCTGAATGTCCTGGGATGATTAGCACCGTCCTCACCTAAGTGGTGGAGATGTGATTCTCGAGCAAGCCTATGACGAAGGATGCCGCATGACTGGCTATTGAGCGATTTCGTTTGATTAGAATGATAGGTAACCCGAAACACTTATGAGTGAATTGAGTGACCACCTGGTGAGATCGCCTAGTCATGTATATCCCAAATAGCTTGCCCTAGAAAATTATTTCATGCTTCTGGAACGAATACCTTATTTCTTCTTGGCTTCCAGGATATATTACTTGTATATGGAATTGTTTGCTCTTAAACATTTTGATTCACCCAAAATGCATTGACACTTTCAAAATATTTTCATTGGGAAAGCAAGTGAGAAATTTAAGTTTTGCTTGAGGACAAGCAAAGTCTAAGTGTGGGATATTTGATGACACGCAAAAAGTCAAGTTTTAACGTGCCATTATCTCACCTTTTTAGCCCAATTATGGATGAAAACACTTGAAATATACATTTTTATACTAAATTTCATAATGACGGCTAAAATATAGACGATACTTCAAGAATCAACTAAAAAGGCCTACAAACGAATAAAATAGAGCATAAACGATCTTAAGCATTCCGGTTCACGTATTCTAGCACTTTTTGAGCTCTGCTTGGAATTATGACCACTAACCTATGTCATTTTGTTCCTTAGGAGATTAAGATCGCGTGGATATAAAGAACGCTCAAAACGGACATTGGATGAAGAAGTTACGCCCAATCGAAGATTCAAGACAACCGACGGACCACGATACGGGAGGCACCAAGCCGTATACGGGCAATCCCATCCGTATACGGCCTAGACCCAACCGTATACAGCCTGGCTAGGGCGTATACGGCCTGATGCCAGCCGTATACGGCCATTCCCTCCCGTATCCAGCCTTGTCCATCCCCCGATACGGCCAATCTCTCCCGTATACGGCCAAACTCAACCGTATCGTATGTTTTGGTCATCCAAGGTGTGATTTTGATACGGTTGAGGAATACGGTTGAGATTTTGAAGATGGAAATACGGCTGAGGAATACGGTTGAGCTTCTAGTATAAATATGGGATGATTTCCCCACATTCTACATTCTCTACATTCTTACATTCTTAGATTCATATTCTCTTATAGGTTAGATTTATATTTTATTTTTCGTAGTTAGCGGCTAGTTAGTCACGGCTTTGACCGGACGAATAGGGGGTAATATTGTAATATTGCTTGGAGGATACTCGAAGTTCTGCTTGTATTTCTTCACGTTATATTCAGCTACGCTGTTACTCTGGTTAATTCTATCATTTATCTATTTTATTATGATGATTGTTATCACTGTTATCATGCTAGATTTAGGATCATTTGCCATGATTAGCGAGTAGTTTTACTGTGTGTTTGCTATGACGTAATTAGTCGTATTAATTGGGATGATGTCATTATGAAAACAACGGAGGTAACGTTATACGGCTTTCATTTGTATAGCGCCGGAAACATCACGAATGTGTGTAGTACGGAACGTGGAAGCTATGAAAGTCGTGGGCGCAATCCGTTGTCGATTAATGATTAATTAATTGTTGATCTACTTTCTATCTATGATATTAAACCTCAATCAAACTTAACGCCTTTCAACCAGTAAACGTGGCTACGGCCTTAATGATAGGACGTCGCGAACCCTATCCAAAGGTGTTTAGTTATCTGTGTCTAAAACATGGTCTGATTTGTGAAGAATGTAAACATTGTTTTCTAAATGGAACACCAAGTACATCGTCATCATGGAAATAATGCTTTCACTCATGAACACAAACTACATGGTGATTATGGAAAAACGTTTTCTAACTTGAACGCAAAGTACACCGGTATTGTGGAGTTATCGCTTTCCTCTCAGAACGTATAATTTACATTGTACCTGTGGAAACACTGTCTTCTCTCGAACGCAAATATTACGCTATTTACAAATTAGGGATTTATTGGGATTTTAAAATAAGGGCTGGTTTATATCATAGATGGAGAATTTATGTGCTTAAATACAAACTTAGTTAAACAAGTCTAGGGTTTAAGGCAAAGTAGGTACCGTAATTCGGCTAAGAACTTGGTATTTCCACGGGAAGAGTCGTAGTTCCCTATTGTGTACAAACGTTATACTTAGACTTTACAAACCCATCGATAGAAAGTGATCAACATATATAAAACATGATCTTGAACTTAAATGTTTCGTTTAATCTAAAGTATTCCTGTGGGGTTAAGAAAGGTCAGACATCGAGATTGGTTTGTCGTCATATTCATGCACCCAGGATTTATATCCATATAAGGGTCGCTCTTCCGTTATCGGTTGGCGTTGTATGGCCGGATAAACTACTCTGATCAGAATCACGATAGCTTAGTTTCTCAGTGACATACTGATTTATCAGTAGGGGGCTAGTGCTTACTCCTCAATACTCGGAATAAATGAAATACAAATCTTTTGAAATCATTTTACAAATCAAACATCATCCCAGTTAAGAAAACTAATGAAGTCATAGCAAACACCTCCCCTAGATTATCTGCTAACTACATAAATTTTATCTGCTTTATTTTAATTTCCTGCCTAAGTATAAAAACCAAAACAAAACCACCAAAAATCATTTAAAACCATTACTAGTTTGATAAATCGTCTCCAACGTAAACGTTTCACAATACAACTGGTTTATAGAACGACCCTAGGTCATACTTACTACTGTACCCATAGTTTTAAGTATACTTAGGCCCCGCACTTACAAATTTTAAAAACACCCCTGATTGGCTGCTCAGCGGAAGGTCCCGCAACGACAGGAAGTGATTCCTTGAGACCGACCGTCGGGCGCCCATCACACCCTTAGACGGATGGTCAGTCGGAGCGCACCTTTCAAACCTTGGAAGATATGTTGCGTGCGTGTGTATTAGAATATGGTGGGTCTTGGGATTCTCACTTACCGTTGGTCAAATTTGCTTATAATAATTCATATCACTCTAGTATAGGTATGCCACCTTATGAGTTGTTATATGGTCGTAAGTGTAGAACGCCCACATGTTGGTTAGAGGCAGGTGAGAAACAGTTTTCGGGCCCCGACTTTGTTCAAATTACCGCCGATAAGGTAGCCATAGCCCGTGATAGATTGAAAGCGGCTCGTGATAGGCAAAAGCAATATGCCGATCCACATCGTAGACCCGTTTCTTTTGTAGAAGGTGAGTTGGTTTACTTGAAGGTTTCACATTGGAAGGGTGTTATCCGGTTTGGAAAACGTGGTAAACTAGCTCCTAGATACATAGGGCCATTTAAAATTCGACAAATAGTCAATGACCAAACTGTTTCCTTAGATCTTCCTCCGGAATTGGCGGGTATTCATGATACCTTTAATGTGTGCTACTTAAGAAATTGCAATGTGGAGGACCAATCCCAAGTTCTTCCATTGCAAGACCTACATGTGGACTTGAGCCAGAGACTTGTAGAAGAGCCCGTGGAACTTTTAGATCGTAAAGTGAGTAAACTTCGAAAGAAGGATATCCCAATGGTGTTGGTTAAGTGGAATCATAGTTTGGGTCCAAATCTTACGTAGGAAACCGAGTCTAGCGTGAGGATGCGTTATCCCAATCTTTTTGGGCGTGACGAGATTTCGGGGACGAAATCTCCTTAAGGAGGGAAGATATGTAACATCCTCGATTTGGGCCTAGTAGAAATACGGTATTTTCCTATTTTAATTGATTATTTAATTGTTGGAAATAATTTATATTGTTTGTATAATTGAAAAATAATAGGTTAATTACTCAAATGACTTATTGTGATAAATAAATTATTACTTGTTTTAAATTAATTTAGTTGACGGTATAATAAAACTTATTTCTCGCAAATGGTTTTTAGGTTCCAGACAATAGATGTAGAACGGGTATAATATTACACTGTACTTGAGTTGGGTTAAATGAATTAGTCGACCCTTATTTCCTCATTTCCTGACTTTGTTCTAAAACCACCAAGAACACACACCTTCAATTAGAAATCAAAGTGAAATCATCAAACAAATCACAAACTGATGCTGTGATTCTGTGCTATAATCTGGCTTCCATCATCTTCTTCCTTCTAGCATCTCAATTGTAAGTATGCCTAACCCATTTTCATGTTTGTGCTTGAATTGGTGAAATTAGGTTAGACTAATGATGAAATGGAGTGAATTCATGCTTGAATGTGGTTGTGTGATTATTCTTAACTGATTACATGCTCATCTAAGAATGGATCAAAAGTGTTTTCATGTTTCAATTGAATGAATTGGGTTTGGTTAGAAATTAGGTTAGATCTCATGTGCATGTCTAGGATTTGAAGCTTGATGATGTTAATTGTTGTTGTTATATGTTTATAGATGATACTTGAGGTAAATTACTGAATAAAATTCGTGTATTATGACTAAATTGTGTGAAAATGTGTTTTTGGTTCGAGCTCAAAGTTGTTGCAAGTCTGATACTCTGTTTTAAAACTGAGGAACGCGATCCAGCTTCATGGCCAGGATCGCGTTGCTATGTGTTATTTCATTACAACATGATTTGTTCTTTGAAACGCGATCCTAAAACACCTTGCCCGGATCGCGTTAGCTAGTGTTATTTTGGGTCAGTCACGTTTTATTCTTGGGAACGCGATCCCAACACCTTGTCCGGATCGCGTTTGCAAGTGTAAATTGTTAACAGAATGTTTTGTACTATCGAACGCGATCCAGCTCACTCCTTCCAGGATCGCGTTTGCTAGTTATAATCTGACGAATTTGACAACTTGTAACTTGTGCACTTATGATATTTAAGTAACATTGAAAGCGTAGTATATGCAATTATTTGACATTATATACATGATTAAATTGTAACGAACTTGATACAAGAATCTAATTCGAGTTTTGATTGTGTTCTCAGATAAACCGAAGACTCAATAAAATAAGACCATTGAGTGGAGACGGTGATCGTCAAGGGTGAGTGGATCTTGGACTCTCAGTCTAAGTTAGTTGTAACAACATGGTTACAATGGGTAAATTGGTTCATTGCAATGATTGCTTTAATATAAGTTTGCCATGACGATTATCTTTTGAACGGTTTATTGGTGTCCTATATGCTATGATAGTTTGGATTATTTGATTTGGTGAGGGTCAACTAATGTGTTGGGTTTGTCTACTATTACTTGGACAACGTAATTGAATTGTACATGTGTTGGGCACTAAAATTGCGTTGTATGTAGTATTAGTAACCAAACTATCGGTTTAACCACTGTTTGGCCTTCAGTTGGTTATAAGTGTTACTTGGGGTATCACCGCTGTATGAAGGTACCTCAAGGACCACCGATCCTTCTATGTTACTTGTGAAATGCTTGCTGTAGTCACTTGTTATGCTAAGTTAGATTGTGAGTTCTGGATCTATTCACTTAGCTTTGTGCTAATCTCACCTTCCAACTTCTTGCAGGTTTAGCTTTTGATTGTGGGTACTAGAAGTTGGTTGAAGGAATGTTTGGCACTGCTCTCTGATTGTGTTTGATACGTTTTGGGTCAAAAACAATTATGTCATGGATTTTTATATAACGCCTAAATTGTGTTAATACTTTTGGTGATGACTTGGTATTAAATATTGTATGTATTTGGGTTGCACTTTTTGAAATGTAATATACGCAATCTTTGTCGTATTGCTTTTATCTACGTTTCCGTATTATTATTAAAAAAAAAAAAAAAAAAGCCTTGTTATTTTGGAGGGTGTTATATTGCACTACTATTGTCATATGCTTTCTAATAATAATTGTCAATACAATTATATCAAGTATGATATATTTAGTAATTTTTTCCCAACGCGAAGCGCGAGCATTAATACTTAGCTAATATCAATTAAGTGACTGTTATGGATAGCAGATTTGCTTAACTCATGTAATACGCCATATAATTCAATTAGTGCAAATTCATTAATTAGCCCTAATAGCCTAATGGTTATTTAGCTTCTTTTCATTACCTACACAGCTCCTCTGTTCGATTCTTCTTAGGCACTGAACTATGAACAATACATCTCCCATTCTATATCTTCCACGTGTTCTGTTGTTTGTTTTATTAGGCGTTCTTTAAAATATATATATATATAGCAGGTCTATCTGGTCCCGCTCTTGGCTCAAGAAGTCGTCAAACACTTCTTGGGGTTTGTACGGGGCTTGGTCGGCCAACGCAGGATTACGTTTTAGGACTCCTTCAAAAAGACGGAAACAGCCATTCTTGAGTTCTCGGATCTGGAGATCACGATTTTCAAACATCAGTAACCTGTTATACTCGTCCTTAGAGGGAGCCTGACCCAGCGCGACTTTTATGTCAGACCAATACTTCCCCTTTGCCTTATCTAGTAGATAAGGGCTATTGTCCCTCTCGAGTCGTGCAATGCGATTTCGCATTGACGACTCCAAGCTCGTATTCCACTGAGAATTCTCCCGGGGGAGTACTGCTTCATCGCGTCCTTGATGGGACGGTCCCGCTCCATCGCGCGCAGAAGAGGATGCTTCATTATCATATGCCAAATGGGAAAAAAGCTCTTGCATTTCCCTTAGCGGCCTATGAAGAAAGGGAAATTCCTCGAACAAGGAGGGTGAAACTCTAGTATTGTTCTGAGTTTCAGCTCCTTGCTGCTGGAGTGGTGCCGAAGAGGAAGCTATAGCCCCGCCCATATCAGTTTCTTCAATCCAAGATGAGCCTGTACGCCCAGGGCTGGGACTAGAGGGTAGAGGCGAGGAAGCCCTTTCCTCATCTGGTAAAAACTGGTTTCTATAGGTGGAGGCTTCCGTTGTGACGAGCACTCGAAAAGCACAGCCAGCCACGAAGGTCAGAGCCGAATATATATATATATATATATATATATATATATATATATATATATATATATATATATATATATATATATATATATATATATATTACATTTAACATCAAAATACATATGTATCTTTGCATCTCAATGGTTGTGCTGTTTCAATACTCACGGTGGCTCATGTTCGATTCCCACATGTGATGTTTATTTGTATTTTTTTTCCTTTCATATTCTCTACCTATTATTTATTATTATTGTTATTAATAATATTATTAGACAAACCTTTATTATTTATTACTACGTATATATCTCTGTTTTATATTTGTTATTATTATTATATTTTGTCTATATTGTTATTGGTATTTTATTTGTAAACAGACATATAAGATTGGATCTAACAAATTTATATTTGTTTATTATTACCGGCGACTGATATAAGTGAAAAAATGTTAAAACTTGCTTCAGTACGTAAGGAAACATACCAACGAAATCAAATCTGAAAATTAAAAAATGAACTTTGATCCCGTCGCAACGCGCGAGCAAACAAAACACTTGTTAGAGTCAATTGTGGCGGTTTGTTTAATGCATTCAAGATAGGGGTGTACGTGGTCCAAAAACCGCACCGAACCGGACCAGAACTGAACTGGACTGCGAACCACTAAATGAAAATTCAAGAACCATAAACCGCACCATGTAATTTGGTTTTGGTCCGGTCTGGTACTGGTTCAGTTCTTGCGGTTTTGGTTTAAAATCGCAAACCAAATAATATACGCACATGCATGTTATAAAGAAGAAAATGTGTAAAAGCATGTAGTTTTCGAATTAATTATAAGACTCAGGAAATCAGAAAAAAAAACTTAAAATTGTCTAATAATGAAAAAATAAAAATTTGCTGCACCTTAAACATAAGATGGATGCATCTATATTTTTTTCAAATAAAATATGCATGTATGTAGAACACAAAAGAATATTGTATATTAAGTTTCTAAAAAAATATTAAATGGATTAAGCGTTAACAATCGATCAAAAATCATGATTGGGGAAGTGTGCAAAAGTAACAAAATTATTACTTGTGTGTGGATGACGAATGAGAGAAAGAAAATGTAAGTTGAATTTTTTGAGTGTATAGAAAATAAAAGATTAAAAAAAAAAAACATATGTACTGATAATTAATATTACCATTTTAATATATCTAATAATATAACTAATTTTTTATCGATATCCAAGGATACAAATATCAAGAATATATTTCTCTTTTCCTACATAACCGGTTCTGGAGGTCCGAACCGTTTTTACAGGTTCTGGAACCAAACCGCACCGCGAACCATTAAGGCTAAAAGATAGAACCGAGAACCGGACCGTTGTACTTCGGGTTGGTTCGATTCTGTTCCGGTCCCGGTTCGGTTTACCGGTTCTGACGGTTCCGAACCATCTATGTACACCCCTAATTCTAGATGTTTGAAAAGTATACTTTTTTTTTGTCAACTTAATTATTAGTATATATTATATTTATATATTAATAATAATATAATAATTATTATTAATTATTGTATAATTATAAATAATAATAATAATAATAATAATAATAAAATAACAAAAATGTGTTTGTTTTTCTTTGGTCATCGTAGCTTAATAACGATTAGGACTATAAATATGTAGATTGTTTTTTGTCTTTCCACAAACCTACATAAACATACGCAACAATAACAAATTTTTCATAAAGAGTTTTATACATATTGATCTATCATATTCTTCTGTATAACACGATGGCGAGTAGATCACGGAAAATGTTAATGGTTACACTTATTTGTGTTATTTGTCTACATGGCTTTTGTATCGCGGAAATTCGTACGTATATCTTGATCAATATATATCGTTTTATACGACCTTTTTGTATACTTTCATAGTTTCATTTCTTAGACTTACAAATATGTGAAGCTTACTATGATCTTGTTATATCTTCATTCAACAGCTCCAAACTATTCATTCTTGAAAGAAGCAACTGAAGCACCAAAAATCTCGTTCTACGACTACATCGTCGTCGGGGGAGGCGCAGCAGGAATCCCATTAGCCACCACACTCTCAGAAAAATACTCAGTTTTATTGCTCGAACGTGGTGGTTCGCCCTATGGCAACCCCGACATCACCAACTCTGCCAATTTTGGAAACTACTTTTTTGACCCATCACAAGATTCACCAGCAGAACTATTTATGTCGGATGATGGAGTTGGAAATGCACGTCCACGTGTTTTGGGTGGCGGTACTTCTATTAACGCGGGGTTTTACACTCGAGATGATAAAAAATTCTACGAAGAGGCAAAGTTAACAGATGAGAAACTGGTGAATGCTTCTTACGAATTTATTGAAAAATGTATGGTTTTTGAGCCGGTTGTTGGGGACTGGCAATCGGCTTGGAGAGGTGCATTCTTAGAAGCTGGAGTGACACCGTATAATGGATTTACGTACAATTATGTCTTTGGGACTAAAGTGGGAGGTACGACGTTTGATAAAAATGGGCAACGACATTCGACAGCTGACATGTTACAGTATGCTGATCCGCTAAAATTGTCCGTTTATTTACATGCAACTGTGGGCAAAGTCTTATTTACAACCCAAGGTATATACATTTAATACTACGATAATTTTTATGCACGCAACACATATCTTCACATGATCGTCTCATAAATACACATGAACGACGTCAATACAAGTATAAAACTCGCAACATTTGATTAATAATTAATCGGCTTCATCCATATCCGCATTCTTATTGACTTTTGATGTGATGGTTCACCCTTCAATAGGAGACATATCACACATCTATAGAGTTGACCAAGACTAAGTCAAATTCGCATGTTTATAATTGATAACCAAAAACTTTGAACGACCCGGCCAGATGCAATATTTTAAAATTTCTCATGGTTTTTTTTCTTCTTTTAATTTGGTACAGGGAGAACAAAGCCAATGGCTTACGCAGTGATGTTTGAAGATGCATCAGGTAACAGCCATAGGGCATACTTGAAAGGAGGTCAAAACGACGAAATCATTTTAAGTGCAGGTCCGATGGGAAGCCCACAACTTTTAATGTTAAGTGGCATAGGTCCAAAAGAGCAACTTGAAGCCCTAGATATCAAAGTGGTGTTAGACCAGCCCTTAGTTGGCCAACAAATGGCCGATAACCCGTTAAATGTGTTATTTATCCCTTCTCCCATCCCTGTTGAGCAATCTGTAGTTCAAGTTGTCGCCGATCTGGATGGTAGTCAAATCGAGCAACTTGGTAACATTAACCTGGTTCTTGCAAGCCCATCTGACTATCAAGGATTCTCCTGTGAGGTATATATACGCTTGCCGTGCTAAATAAATTAACATATATTAGAAATTACAATGGCTATTCACTTATTTGTTAACGTGTAACAACTGTCATTAACAGAACGCTAAAAATAACGCTACTGATTAACAAATAACTCTATCTTTGCAGATGGGCGGGTTTGTCATTATGAAAATAGATGGCCCTCTTTCTACTGGTGAGCTAAAGCTTCGAAGTGCTAATCCGAAGGATTGTCCCTCAGTAAAATTCAACTATTATAAAGAACCCGAAGACTTGAAAAAATGTGTTGATGGGATGAATACGGTACTAACTGCAATCGATTCAAAAGCATTCTCTAAGTTTAAATATGATAATATGACCTCTCAAGATATTCTAGAACTTACTGTTAAACTACCAATGAACTTGCCAATACATGCTAATACAACTACATCCATGGAACAATTTTGCAAAGACACTGTAAGAACTATATGGCATTTTCATGGCGGATGTCAAATAGGAAAAGTCGTCGATGATGATTATAAGGTTAAGGGTGTTAACGCTCTTCGAGTCATTGATGGATCGACGGTACTTAATGCTCCTGCTAATGTAATAATGCTTGGAAGGTATGTAAACTTGTCATGTTATTTGCATTGGTTTTTTTCATAAGTAGTCATTTTCCGACTCACAATTTCATCTTATTTTTCGACTTAGGTACATGGGAGTTACGATTCAAACCAACAGACTTGCGAGTGAGAAATCGGAGTCAGGATTTTGGTTCTCATCTTAGTATTTTCAAAAAGCTTTTGATGCTGATTTACATAATGTAATCACTATGAGTACTATAATATCTTTTAGTTGAATAACTAAATGTTTGTGTACATAGGATGAAAATCTATTAAAAAATTAATAATTACTTTCTTTGAATTTTAATCGACGTTTCACAAATGTTGAGTTTGACTCGTCCTTCCGAATAACCTAACAAATGTGGAGTGACGGGTCTACTTAGTAATTTTGATCACTTGTAATATAAAGATAAAAATATTAACCGAAAAACGAATATAAAATAATGGGAAATTTGCAATTTTTTTCCCTGTGATTTTGCGTTTTGGTTGGTTTTGTCCTTAAACAAATTTCTCCACAATTTTTATCCTTGTGGTCTTTATTTTTCGCAATTTTTATCCTTTCGGCTAACTTTTGTTAACTTTCTCCGTTAAGTCCAGTAAATTGACGAGAATAACCATATATTTCTTATTTTTATTTTCAAAAAGCTTATTTATTTCATTCCATTTAAAATAAATAAACAAATCAGACAACTATATTTCATCTTCTTCATCAAATTCCAAACTCCAAAGAATCAAATTCCCACGTGACCAAATCAAAAACTTTGAGAGAAGTGAATCAATTCATATACCAAATCGTCATAAACATGAACAGTAAAAAAGAATTCGAAATTCATAAACTCAAATAGCTATTCGGAATCGGGTTTTATGTGACACCCGACAAATTAGGGCTAGCTATTGGTTCCTAATCATCTTTTAATACATGTAGTTAGTTATGTTTTAAGCTAATTGTATGTATCCTTATATATATATATATATATATAGGGAGTGGATCAATGGGGAAGCAAGATCTAAAGGGAAGAGGGAAGCAAATCTGGACCCTTGGATCAGCTCATTTAAAAAAAAGGGCAGAGGGGCATTATTGTAATTCGAACCAAAAGTGAGGATAATAGGCAAAAATTGATCTGTAAAAAAAAAACACGCTCTTTTTTTTTCCTTTCAAAAACTAGGGCAAAAAACAGTAGCGGATGAATTCAGTTCATTGAAATCAACCAAACAAAAGGGATTCAATACAAAATTATGCAACAAAAGCGTAAGATTCGATTGTAATTGCTCAAGAATTTGTCATCGGAAAACTTGAAGATACGGTAAGCACAATTCGGTAGTGAATTTCATAGCGTCGATTTCAAAGGAGAAATTAGGGTTGCGAACACTTTCACGATTCAAATCTGAACTTAGGGTTTCTAACTATTAAATTGAAGACCACAAAAAAAGTTACTGATTTCGAATTCGAAAGCAAAGGATTTGAAAATTGATTCGAAATTGAGGATTATATCAAATCAGGAGAAACACTTGATATTGAAGTATCTTATTAAGTCAATGCCTATATATTGATTCGTTGATTCAACAATATTCAGGTAAATTAGAATTTGCAATTTTGGATTTTGAAATTTTCGTTAAGTTTTATTAATATTTGTCAATATGTGTGTCATCTTTAATGTATGAAGTTTGGTATCAATAGATGAATCTGATTATTGATTTTAGTATTATTTTTGCAACAATTTTATTATTTTTTTCAAGATTTGATGTTGCTGAGATGATGATGAAGCTGAATAATTGCTACAAAATGATGAATATTGTTGTTGTATGATGAATCTTAGGTTTTTAATCTGTGATTTTGAAACTAGTAGAGTAGTAGATGAATATTTTCTAGGAATTTTAGATTGCATAAGAAACTATTGTTGCTGAGATATTGTTGATAGTAAATTTAGGATTGTTAGATTGTATAGAACACTATTGTTGCTGGGATGTCAATAATATGTTGCTTGGTGAATGTTAAGTCAATAATCTTATAATTAAGAAATAGCTAACAATTGTATAAGAAACTTTAGTGATTGAAGATTCATCGAAAAAGTTTGTGCAAAATTAAGAAATGGCGGAAGATTCCTTAAAAAAAGAGATAAAAAGTAGCTCAAAATGATAAAGCAATATTAAACTCAGAAGAAGAAGAAGAAGAAATTGGTAAGTAAATAAACTATGTATATATTATAAACTGTTTTGAAAAATTTGTTAACATTTCATTTAAAAATTTCAGTAAATTAGCAAAGCTACATTTGAAAATTACTAAATATGTTTTCATTGGAATGAACTCGTTTACGTATTTAAAATAATATTGATGCATATTAATGTATTAAATGTTATATCAGTGTAGTGTATGAGTATAACTCGAGATAAATATTATTTGATTTTTATTTAGTGGAAGTATATTATTCACTTCGATGAATTTTAATTGAATTATATTGAGTGGATGAATATTATTCACTCTGATGAATGTTAACAGATTTCTATGCTGTGAAAGTATATTATTCACTACCATGAATTTTAATTCAATTATATTCGGTGGATGAATATTATTCACTGAGATTAATATTAATTGAATTATATTTAGTAGAACTATATTATTCACTACGATGAGTTTTATATGGGTCTTCATGTAGTTGCCTTGCCGGAATATGGCCGGAAACTGCTGCTGTGTCGGAGCTATGCACTAAAAAGCACCAGAACAACTGCTGTAAGTTTGAGTTTTATTATTTTTTTCATGTCTATTTAATAGCATCAATTTTTTGCATTTTGAAAAATGTTTCGTCAAATGTTTTCAATCTGAGAATGTGTTGGCATCGCTAGTTGGTGATAAATTTCAAAGCTAATTCTAAAATGATTATGCAAATTAGCTCCTCTTATAATAGTAAAGAGAGATGTTTTAAATTCGAGAAAGGGTTTATTGCACCATCGAATCAGTCCTCAGTGTAGATAATTCTATATTAGCAATTAAGTTTTAGTTTCAATTCAATTTCGATTATCCATCACGAATCAGTTTGATTAGTATCTTTGTGGTATAGTTAATATCTCATTATTGGATTGGCTAATGTTTTGCTAGATTGAGTACCATCATCAATGATTTCTTTTGTGTCTAATCGATTGATATATTTTCATCAATAAATTATGATATTTGAAGTTTTCTGGACGCATACAAGATGTTTGCTTTTGATTTTGTGTTTGTGATAGGGAAGAGAACACTTTTGAATAATCTATTTCACACGAACTTCAGAGAAATGGATGCCTATATGGGAAGGCATGTATCAATTGTTCTTGTGGCTTAGTATTTTATTGTTAACTTGGTTTTATAATTCTTATTTTTTTAAATTTATCAGGTCTGAAACCACTAAAAGTATTTGGATGGTAAGATGTGCTGGTATTGAACCATGCACTATAGTAATGGATCTTGACTTCTTGAGGGGACTGATGGAAGAGAACGAGGCGAGGTTAGTACTTGTATTTCATTTTTACATTTGATAAGTAGAGTTTATATGGTTGCATCATTGGTTTCTTAGTTATGTTTTTGTTGTATCTTCAGGATGATACTGCATTTGAGAAGCAGAGTGCACTCTTTGCGCTTGCTGTCTCATATATAGTGCTTATAAACATGTAAGCAATTTGATTGCCTGTTATAAGTATGCAAATATGTTGTATTTTTAATTTATCTTTATTTTAATTTATTTCCTTTGGGAAAATTGTGTTATGCAGGTAGTGTCATGATATTGGGGGTGAGCAGGCTGCAAACGGATTCCCTTTAAATACTAAATCGTTAAGGGTGCTTTTAAATGATTATTACTGTTTTTAATGTTTTTTGGTTGTATTTGGTATGATATCAACTACAATTGATGCTATTTGTTATGTATTTTCTTTATTTTCAGAATTTGATCATTCGTTTCAACCGGTTAAAATGGAGAATGGAATACAAGTGGTTACAGCTCATGGTGAATAGTTAATGGCATTGGGCAGATGTTCTATGATATCGCGTAAAAAGTCACGTTTTTACTACCGATATCTCTCTCATTTTGGAACGATTCTTGGCAAATTAACTCAAATATAACACAAATCAGTAACATTATGCCAAGAAGGTCAAAACGAGGTCGCACGATAAAAATCAAGTAAAACGGATGTGAAACGAAGATTCCACACACGTTTGAAGATTCAAGGCATAAAAACGAGATTTCAAGACCAAAGTGCCCTTCACCAACATCCATTATTTCCAAGATGTTCGTTTTCAAAATTCGGATCCAACAGAAGAAGAATCAACTGAAACGGGTAAAAAATGAAGATTTCGCGCCCGCCGGAAGATCCAAATGATCCATACGCAATATCTGGAGCTAGGGACCTCATTTTAAGGCATATCCTATGTCAAAATCTTCGTTTTTGAATTACGAATCCAACAAAAAAAGAATCAACTCAAACGGACGTATAACGAAGGAAACACGCACGAATCGAGAAACGAAGCAACAAACCGCGCAACGGGGAGGGGTGGGGCCCACCGCCGCCGGCCACCTCACCACCGCCGCCGGAAGGTGGCCCGCCGCCGGCGGCCACCACTCACCTGCCCCGGTTTCCGTTTTTGGTAACTTTTGGTACCCGGTTCGCCTACTTTTCGCGTTGTACGGTACCCGGTTCGCTTACTTTTCGCGTTGTACAAGCCACTTTTGGAAAGTCTTCTAACATGAGCCTCAAGGACAACTTGTGCTAATGTGAGCCAAAGCTCACCTATAAATAGGAGGCTTTTGGTTCATTTTAAAACACACCTACACCTTCACACATATCAATGCATTAGTTACTTTCTCACTTTCTCATTCTACTTTCTTTAAATTAGCATTAGGCTAGTTTAGCATCTTGTTTAGAGTAGAAAGAAAGCTAGGAACGTGTTGTAATCTTTGGTGTACGCTTGGAGTTACGATCATTAATTCAAGTCTATTCATTCTCGCATATTAATCTCGGTTATCTCTATCCTTATCTATCTTAATTAAACATGTTTGCTTTAATTATGTTTGCGATCGTTTTTACCATGATTAGCGAGTAGATTACTATTGTATTTGTTGTGATGTAGTTAGTATATATAATTGTGGGATGACTTTGAATACGTCGTGAAATAATATGATGGCCCCTATTCGACTGATTACTCTGTATAGTATTGGAAATGCTTCTGAGCATAGTACAAATATATGGAAGCCAGTAACGACCGAATGTAGTTGTATTATTGATCGACGTTATAAAATTGGAAACCTTGTGGACGGACTTATCTTGTGATTTTAAACTTAGAACTTATATTCGCCTTTCGATTAACAAACGTGATTGTAACCTTGTAAAGAGGAGTCGCGAACCTCAATACTCGGTCAATAGTTATCTGTGTAAAAACTATGTTTTTAATTGTAACGTCATGCAAGCATTATAAAATGCAATGTGATTACGTGGACTTGCCATGAGTATTGTACACTTCTGATCATATCGTACTTATCATGTAAACATCGCGAAGCAATTGAACTCACAACAGAAACGTTGGTAAACAATTTAATACGTTGTGAATTACCATAGTATTTTCCGACATGGTCTGGGTTTAACTTTCTGTAAAAAGCCATCAGCATTTTAATTAGTTGTTTTAGTTTAAATTAGATTAGATTAGGTAGGCTAAAGGCTAAATGTCCATTTACGAAAACCTAGGGATTTGTTAATTGTATTGAGAAAGGCAAGTTTAAAATCCAACTTAACCCGATACTTTTTATTAAAACCATGAAACCTAAAGTATGGTACGCAAGAAACCTAAATGCTTTCCCTCGTTTATCACGCTTGAGTTTCATTGGTAGAAATTGATTAAATAAGTCCGGACACAAATTCTAAGTTAGTTGTTTAATGGATTCATAATCATTGTGGTATTAAGAACGGCTAGACATGTTATGGACTTGCTACTCTATTCCTTCGCCCATGAGCGAATACGTTCAATAATATGGGTCACTGACTCCGTCACAGGAGAGTGTGGAGAGTTGAGCATTGTCTGTCTGGTCAGAATCACGACACCTTAGTTCCTCGTGACATATTAGTTGATAACCGACTAATAAGGAATCTATTGGTTATACCATAAATTAATGAATCTCATAAGCAATCCAATTTAGTTAATCATTTTCCCGTAAGAGTCATCATCCCATAAGTATTAACTAACGAACTCACAACAAATACTACTTTGCATATCTGATATCCTATTACATTTTATCCGCTTTATTTAGTTTATCTAGTTAACTGAACCAAAACCCCCAACGCACTCTTTTAAAACATTTACTAGAAAAGAAAGATTGATTGGATCACCTCAGTTTCAATTCAGTTTCTCTTTAAGAACGACTCTAGGTCCAACTTACCGCCTACTAACCTTTTGGTTCAGTATTAGTAAGTCACACTTAGACCCCAGCAATTATAAATTTAAAACCATCCGTTGTTTTCGATAGCAACAAGTTTTTGGCGCCGCTACCGGGGAGACTAACTGTCCGATCCAGAGGCCCAACCAATCCCAATTCTAGTAAACCCGTAGGATAAAACCTTCTAAAAAAAAAAACACAAAAACATTTCTTTTATTGTCTATTTTCCTTTATTGTCTTTCCTTTTAGTTTATGACCTGTTCCCCTAGATCTGCACCACTATTTAACTTTCCCGATCCAGAACTTATAATACGCACTATTCGACGAGAAAAGAAACAATCTGCACTTAAGCAAGCAATGGCTGAACGCATCACTCTCGCTGATAACAGTAAACCCTCTATCGAAGGAAGAGGAGGACCAATTCTTTACCCTGAAACCCCTGGTCAATCTTTCGAGCTTAAACACCACATCATCCAACTAATCCAAAACCACTGTCAATTCCACGGATTGCCCAGTGATGACCCAAACTCTCACCTCGACAAGTTCATCTCTCTCTCAAATTCCTACAAGCAAAACGGAATTGGCCAAGATACAATCCGTTTATACCTTTTCCCTTATTCACTCACCCATCACGCGCAAACATGGTTTGAAGGTTTAGAGACCGGCTCTATCCCTTCATGGACTGTGATGGCAACAAAGTTCCTAACCAAGTACTTTCCGCCCTCTAAACAAACCAAACTCCGAAATGACATCATGAACTTTCGACAAGCTTTCGATGAGTCATTATATACCGCATGGGAACGATTCAAAGGAGCCTTAAAGAAATGCCCTAATCACCGAGTCGATAAGTCTGCACAATTGTGCACTTTCTACAATGGTTTAGATCCTAACCACCGAACTACCCTCGATGCTGCTGCACAAGGAAGCTTCATGGCGAAGACCGATGAAGAAGGATGGAACCTGATAGAAAACATGACTATGCACCACCACGATTGGAATTCTGGAGATCATTCAACATCTTCCAAACCTATCGCTGCTGCAAACCCGATTCCAGTCGAAGCAATTAAGACACTAACAGAGAAAATGGACTCGCTCGTCAAACAGTTTGGAGAACTTAAGAAACAACAGCACCAAGTACACCAAGTGCAAGTCTGTCAACACTGCACCAACCCGCAACCATCTGGAGAATACCAAGTTGAATACGAAGAAGTGGATGGCACTGTCTACTATGCTCAGTTTCCAGCTCGACCTCCCGGTTTCAACCAAAACAACAACCAACCCAGAGGACCTCCCTTTCCGCCAGGAAACAACCAACAACCTTTTCAACCTCGATACCCACCTAGATATCCACCCTACCAACAACAATCACAACTTCCTTACAATCAACCCCTTGCACTCCCTGCACCCACTTCTGACACAAACCAAACCACTGAACAAACCACCAAGACGAATGCCCCAGCTTCAAGTTCAGACGAAGCCTTCACCCAATTCATGCAAGGTCAACACCTGCTCAACCAAAAGACGTTCGCTAGACAAGATCAAGCCGACCTCTTCATGAGAAATCAATTAGCTGTGTTAAAGAATTTGGAAGCTCAAATTGGACAATTGGCACAACGTCTTGAGAATAGACCCCGAGGAAGTTTGCCCAGCAACACGGTTCAAAATCCGCATATTGAGGAAGCAAAGCAACTTACAACACCAAAGGAAGCAGCCACTACTCCACCTGCTGCTGTTCCAGTAAAGGAAGAACCAAAGGCCAAGATACCAGCTGTGGAAACCACTCAAACCATGAACAAAGAGGTTAGAATCCCTTACCCCGCTAGACTTAAAGTTCAACCTAAGAAACTGTCATCCTTTAAGTTAGATGGAAAATTCCTTGATACCATGTCTAGAGTTCCTGGTCGTAATAAGTATATTAGAAAATTGCTATCCACCAAAGATAAATTGCCTGAAGTGAACAACATTCCCCTTAGTTCTGAAACCTCAACCCTACTTAAAAATAGCCTTCCCGGAAAATTAGGAGATACAGGTAGATTTACACTCCCTTGTTCTATCTACAATTCCGGAAATATGAGCGCTCTAGCCGACTTAGGAGCTAGCATTAACCTTATGCCCTACTCCCTGTTTAAGAGGCTAGAACTTGAAAACTTGAAACCCACCAAGATGACCGTCCAGCTAGCCGACCAATCTATTAGATACCCAAAGGGAATAACTGAAAATGTCCTTGTTCAAGTTGACAAATTTTTCTTTCCAACGGATTTCGTGGTAATGGACATCCATGAGGACATAAATATTCCAATCATCCTTGGAAGACCATTCATGAACACAGCTAGAGCAGTGATTGATGTGTATAACCACACGATTGTTTTACGATCGCATGGTGAAAGCATTACTTACAAGATCGACCAACCGGAATGCACCCCAGAAGAGGAAGAATGTTGTGCTATATCCACAGGAAAAATCTGTTCCGATGATGAATCAGAACCAGAGGAGGAACCGCAATTCACCCGATCATCAGTTCTCATTTCTGACACTGAATATGACCCAGAAGAGGAAGAATACGAGGAAGCAGATGAAGAAATTGAATCTGACCCCGAAGAGGAAGAAGAAGAAGAAGAAGAAGAGGAAGAGATGGAAGAAGATGAAGATCATACTGATTCGCCACAAATGGCCGAAGTTAAAAGGATACAAAACTGTGATGACTGCTCTTCATCAGAGGAATCAGTTGATTACGGAGGCATTCGTCAAGAACTCAGATCCTCTCATCTAAAAAGAATGGGAAACATCCTGAATTCTTATCTCGATCCATCAAAACCCTTTACCAGAACTCGACTCCGAGACATTGAAATCTTTGAAGAAGGACTCCGATCATCACCACACCCGGACCAGTATGCCAAACTACTACAGAGAATTTCGGCATATAAGGCACGTCAACCAGGAAGCTTTGCCGAAGAGAACATTCATGACATAACAACCGAAGTCCGAACCATCGAAATCGATAGTTCTCGACCCTTCAACAACGCGCCCCCAGACGAAGAACTCCACCAATTTCCCGATTCACGCGATAAGGACTCCGACTGCAACAGTGAATGTGATGATAACTACATCAACATCACTCTCGATGAACGCTCTATTCCACAATCTCCTCTTGCTCCCCCTAATTCCCCTGCTGTCGCAACTGAGAGACTAGAAATCCCTCTTATAGATACTCATCAAGACATGATCGAGATGATTGACGAATACGCTGATGTCCGAATCATCGTAGAAGCCATCAAAGAATCAACTAACGACTACAACACCACACAGAGACACATGATAAGGGCAATCATACGAGACTATGATTCATACCTCGCCAATTATGGAGAACCAGAGCCCAGCACTCTTCGGAGAAACATTCGAGCATTCTCTGACTTGCTTCAAGAACAACTTACCAGAGAAGCTCGACAGCGAGAAAGACCCAACTACCCAATGGGAGAAATCGAATTCTACGGAAACCAAAGGCGAATATACCAAAAAGTATATTGTGCCTTAGCAGGGTCAGCTTTTCCGTACTCATCAAGTCAAAAAGCTATTCTTGCATCAATGAGAATCAATCTGGAAAGAGCCACAGGGAACCCAAGAAGTTATGCCGACATCAGAATGGTGGGAGATCTAAGAACCCTTCTAGATCTCATTGAAACTGGAGAGCACCTCACGGCGTCAGAGAACTGCAGGATCGTCATTCAATCCACCATTGGGCACCACATTGAACTAATAATTGATGAGCTAAACGAGCCAGCCTATGAAGAAGAAACTCGTGAAGTACCGAGATTCATCCCACACATGTCGCAAATCAATTTAGCCACTTATGTGACTACCCGACTGCGCGAAATGTACCAAGAAGAAGATGTAGAACTCGACGTCTACCGAAATGGATATCGCGAGATATTCAGCAAGTTAATTTGCATCTTCACCGACTCGGATTTTCCCTTCAACCGCGAGCAACATCAACTAATCAGACAAGTGTGCCAAGTAACCAGATCCTTCGGAGGAGACCCTTGGGCTAATGATTTTGAAGAAGTGAAAACCGAATTCATGGCTTTAATCGCCTCGATAGGAAGGAAGCACCCACAGCGTGAAATCGTTCGAACTTACACCTGCACTCGCATTGACCCTAACGGGCTAGTTACAAGGGCAGTTCGATACATCTGCTATGGAATGGCAATTCTCGACCGACTCGCCACCGATCACTTCAAAAGCTTCAGAATGCTATCCACCAACCCACCAACTCTCATTGCTGACACGATAGAGCAATTCCTGCAGTACTATCCTCCACGATACTCTCTACCAAGGAACCACAGTGACCACGCCACCACTACTGATGCATCAAGCATCATCTGAGGAAGAAGAGAACTAAGTCGAGCTCTCGACTTTAAAAGAGCGCTTCTCGGGAGGCAACCCGTGTTTTATTTCCGCTATTTTACTTTCCAAAAAGTGATGACATCTCTGACTATCTTTCACACTCGGATCATACAAAGAATGCTCCAGCTTGCAAGAAAGCATCAACAACCGAAGAATAGTATATCCGACGTGTTCACACTCACGAGACCAATCACAAGAAGACTTGATCAAGAATGCACCAAAGAAGACAAAGACCGGCAGATGCAACCAAAAGAATACTGCAATCACCGGGGAGTATTTCTAAAACCGTTTCTTTCATTCGTTTTAAATATACAATATCCATTATGCTTATCACTAAGTGTGGGATTCAAACCCAGCACACACACTGAAAGAATAAATCTTAGATGTTTAAAACCCTAAGTATGGGATTTTACCCCATTTAGAGCTTAGTATAACATCGAGGATGATGTTCCTTTAAGTGTGGGATAGCAGTAGTTGCACTACTGTTAAATGGACATTGGTATATGCTTGATTCTGAATCGTTGCTCTTTATTAGACCTTGCTTCTCCATAGAAGTAAACAAAATTTTTCAAAACTAAGTTAAAAATATGTAGAAAATGAAAAATTTTAAAAGAATGATTTACTTTGGGGAAGAAAGAAAAATAAAATATAAGTTCTTTCGAAAACTAGTTTGACAATCCCATAAAGAGCATCGCATGGCTAAGCACACAACAAACCAACTTTCGATTCGTGAGGTATCTTGAGCCATATGAAAAGCATTCACTTTTAATGCTTCACTTTTTCGATTCTTGAGTGTGCCGATGTATGCGTTTAGAATCAGAACTTGCTCTTGTTATGCATTTCGAATCCAAACTTGTGAGTCAAAAAGGAGATCGAATCACATCATTCTTGAACCCATCCATACACCCAAAATAAATACGTTACCCCTTTACCTACTCAAAAACATCCCTCAAACTTCCTACAAAGTTCCAAAGATGAAAAAAGAGAAAAATCAAGGATATGACGTCAAAAGGAAAGAAAAAGTCCCAAGAAAGTTCAAAGAAAAGAAAGTTAAATGGAGAAAGAAGACTCCGACCAAAATAGAAAGAAGGCGTCAATCCTCCCGAAAATTCAAAATTTCCAACTTTCCGCTTCACCAAAAACAAAACCCAATAAACCCCTCTCACACCACCAACATTCCATCACTTCCCTTAGAATGATTGTGGCTAGATCGACTTCGCACTCACCAAAAAGGTAACGATTTGATGCTCGATCAAGCCTATGACGATAAACAATACATGACTGGCGTTCTGAGCGATTGATATAATAGAATAGGAAACCCTAAACACTTTGAGTGATTGGAGTGACCACCTTGAGAGGATCGCCTAGTCATGTATCAACGATCAATGATGAAAAGCATGCTCCTAAAGATTACAACCTTGCTTTCTAAAATACCAAATATCTTTATTTTTCCAAAACCCCTTAGTAAAAAGTTCCCATTTTAAAATAATTTCATTATCTGCTTATCTTTAACTATGTTGAACGTTAGTTTGCTTGAGGACAAGCAAAGTTCTAAGTGTGGGATACTTGATATCGCGTAAAAAGTCACGTTTTTACTACCGATATCTCTCTCATTTTGGAACGATTCTTGGAAAATTAACCCAAATATAACACAAATTAGTAAAATTATGCCAAGAAGGTCAAAACGAGGTCGCACGATAAAAATCAAGTAAAACGGATGTGAAACGAAGATTCCACACACGTTTGAAGATTCAAGGCATAAAAACGAGATTTCAAGACCAAAGTGCCCTTCACCAACATCCATTATTTCCAAGATGTTCGTTTTCAAAATTTGGATCCAACAGAAGAAGAATCAACTGAAACGGGTAAAAAATGAAGATTTCGCGCCCGCCGAAGATCCAAATGATCCATACGCAATATCTGGAGCTAGGAACCTCATTTTAAGGCATATCCTATGTCAACATCTTCGTTTTTGAATTACGAATCCAACAAAAAAAGAATCAACTCAAACGGACGTATAACGAAGGAAACACGCACGAATCGAGAAACGAAGCAACAAACCGTGCAACGGGGCGGGGTGGGGCCCACCGCCGCCGGCCACCTCACCACCGCCGCCGGCCACCACTCACCTACCCCGGTTTCCGTTTTTGGTAACTTTTGGTACCCGGTTCGCCTACTTTTCGCGTTGTACGGTACCCGGTTCGCTTACTTTTCGCGTTGTACAAGCCACTTTTGGAAAGTCTTCTAACATGAGCCTCAAGGACAACTTGTGCTAATGTGAGCCAAAGCTCACCTATAAATAGGAGGCTTTTGGTTCATTTTAAAACACACCTACACCTTCACACATATCAATGCATTAGTTACTTTCTCACTTTCTCATTCTACTTTCTTTAAATTAGCATTAGGCTAGTTTAGCATCTTGTTTAGAGTAGAAAGAAAGCTAGGAACGTGTTGTAATCTTTGGTGTACGCTTGGAGTTACGATCATTAATTCAAGTCTATTCCTTCTCGCATATTAATCTCGGTTATCTCTATCCTTATCTATCTTAATTAAACATGTTTGCTTTAATTATGTTTGCGATCGTTTTTACCATGATTAGCGAGTAGATTACTATTGTATTTGTTGTGATGTAGTTAGTATATATAATTGTGGGATGACTTTGAATACTTCGTGAAATAATATGACGGCCCCTATTCGACTGATTACTCGGTATAGTATTGGAAATGCTTCTGAGCATAGTACAAATATATGGAAGCCAGTAACGACCGAAGGTAGTTGTATTATTGATCGACGTTATAAAATTGGAAACCTTGTGGACGGACTTATCTTGTGATTTTAAACTTAAAACTTATATTCGCCTTTCGATTAACAAACGTGATTGTAACCTTGTAAAGAGGAGTCGCGAACCTCAATACTCGGTCAATAGTTATCTGTGTAAAAACTATGTTCTTAATTGTAACGTCATGCAAGCATTATAAAATGCAATGTGATTACGTGGACTTGCCATGAGTATTGTACACTTCTGATCATATCGTACTTATCATGTAAACATCGCGAAGCAATTGAACTCACAACAGAAACGTTGGTAAACAATTTAATACGTTGTGAATTACCATAGTATTTTCCGACATGGTCTGGGTTTAACTTTCTGTAAAAAGCCGTCAGCATTTTAATTAGTTGTTTTAGTTTAAATTAGATTAGATTAGGTAGGCTAAAGGCTAAATGTCCATTTACGAAAACCTAGGGATTTGTTAATTGTATTGAGAAAGGCAAGTTTAAAATCCAACTTAACCCGATACTTTTTATTAAAACCATGAAACCTAAAGTATGGTACGCAAGAAACCTAAATGCTTTCCCTCGTTTATCACGCTTGAGTTTCATTGGTAGAAATTGATTAAATAAGTCCGGACACAAATTCTAAGTTAGTTGTTTAATGGATTCATAATCATTGTGGTATTAAGAACGGCTAGACATGTTATGGACTTGCTACTCTATTCCTTCGCCCATGAGCGAATACGTTCAATAATATGGGTCACTGACTCCGTCACAGGAGAGTGTGGAGAGTTGAGCATTGTCTGTCTGGTCAGAATCACGACACCTTAGTTCCTCGTGACATATTAGTTGATAACCTACTAATAAGGAATCTATTGGTTATACCATAAATTAATGAATCTCATAAGCAATCCAATTTAGTTAATCATTTTCCCGTAAGAGTCATCATCCCATAAGTATTAACTAACGAACTCACAACAAATACTACTTTGCATATCTGATATCCTATTACATTTTATCCGCTTTATTTAGTTTATCTAGTTAACTGAACCAAAACCCCCAACGCACTCTTTTAAAACATTTACTAGAAAAGAAAGATTGATTGGATCACCTCAGTTTCAATTCAGTTTCTCTTTAAGAACGACTCTAGGTCCAACTTACCGCCTACTAACCTTTTGGTTCAGTATTAGTAAGTCACACTTAGACCCCAGCAATTATAAATTTAAAACCATCCGTTGTTTTCGATAGCAACATTCTACTTTTTTTTTACCAGCGGTAGTGTTATGCCTCTCAATTCCTGTTATGTTAGATCTTAACTTCTTTTATATATCTCTTTAAAAGTTACATGATGCTATTGACGTGAAGCTTTCTTTTTTTTTTTTTTTTTTTTTTTGTAGTTGAGCCATTTGAATATTTGGTACAAGCTAAAGCTAACATCTGCAAAGTAGCAGGTGAGTACATATCACTAAATGGAGAACATGATGCAGAAAGTTCAAAGTTTTGCTAGGACCATTTTATCCAGGTAATGAACGCATCTGATTAGCTGTGAAATTGCAACTACCTAGCAGGTTTGTATAAGTTTCATACTTTTCACTAAATGTGATACTAAAATGATCAAGACCGTGCAAGGCCTGAGTTTTTTAGCCATCATGATAAGCACTCCAAAAACAACGATGATGCTTCGTGCCTTAAACCCGGTTTTAGTATGTTATATACTGATTTCTCCAATGAGGTGATTTGATTGTAAACGGCCGAGACCTTACCTTTTCCACCTTTCAGTACATCATACTTTTGAATATAATTATTTGGGAGACATTATGCATCAAAGGTACACTTTGGCTGACTATTAAAACGTTTCCTTATAAGCTATTTCATCTATCCCATCAGAGGTAAGACACAATTTGAGTTGACCCGTTCATTAGTAAACAGGTCGAAATTGCCACTTCTAATAATTGGGTTTATGGTCTTTGTTTATGCATTTCTATTGCATTTTCGTACTTACTGACTGAAAGCTGATATTCTTATTTACGGTTACTCTAAGATTGCCTTATATTTCCTACTGGGTTTTCAGCCAATTGGCCTTCATGACAGTAATGGGGTATGTTGGCTCCCTCTCAGCTATAAATGAAAAATCTTTGAAGGATGGTGTTGCAATATCTTCTGATGCTCTAAATCATGCATCAATAATAGATGGTATTCGGTTGGCAGTAAGACAAGGGAGTGTGCAGGTTTTTATGTATAGGCATTGTGACATGACCCACCTTAATGTATTACTGTAGGTATCCTATTTCTTATGTATAACACTATAGGTCATTTACTTCTTCACAAAACATCTTACGGTTAATGTTTTTTATACGGCAGATCAAACTGCGCTATGCAGGAAAAAGTAATGGTTACAGATTGGTAAGATGGACATGCATATTGGTACAGTTACATGTTCTACTGTAAGATTGTATTCAATTCATATGTGTACTCTAATCAGTTCTCTCTTATAGTACTACTTACTTTTAAGAAAGGTATTCCTATTTGCGTTAACTTGCTTTCATGAGTTGTGTTTTTTCATAATGTTATTAACATAATAATTGAAAACCATCATCCGTGCTTCAGATGACATTTCTATGCTTGTGTGCATTGGTGGAATTTATATATCAATTTGGGCCTATTGATTAGTAACCTGCTCCAGTCAATTTGGTTAACGATAAGAGGTATTTTTGCTAATTCAAATACAAGTGTTTGTTGAATAAACTTTAGATAAAACAATACCTAGCTTAGAGATGAAATTAGCTGCAGCATGGTCCATCGTGGAGTCAATAGTGATCGGGTCACTTATATCGAAAGAAGATACAAGGAATTCATTCGGGAAGAGAAAGTATTATAATGGTTGTTGGAGTTAAAATTGCTTTTAGTATTCCTAAAAGAAGAAATTCAGTACGTGCTACTTGGATACCTCAAGGTTCGTTAAAGTCAGATCTAGAGGTGGAAAATACTTTCTGGTTGGCTAACAGGTTAAAACAAGTAAATGATTTGATCCGGTCAAAGCTGATTTGGTTCGCCCAAAAGGAAAAAACATTTTCTCCAAAACTGTGCTCAAGTATATCATTTTAATAACAATTTAATTATTTTATTCAACTGGTTTGGAGCAAGATTTTATGGATAAAAAGAACCAATTTAGAGACATTCTAATTCTTAAACCATTTGACCCGTTTCACTTTAAGCTGGTTTTTATTTGACCATTTGACATCTTAGAATTAAAAAGTAACCAAAAAATAGCGTTTATAAGTAAATGGGCTAACGTTTCAACTTATAACTCTAACTGCTGTATAGAATATATTGGATTTAAAAAGTAACCAAAAATAGCGTTTATGAATGTTAAGTTAACATTCACCACGATGAATATTAACGTTTTACTAAATATTTATTTATAAACTAATATTATGACTTAAAATTAGATTTAATCTGTGAATATATCCTTTATGTGGTAGGATCCAGAAGGAATCACTTTTTTGGGGGAAGAGAGAAGTGTAATATCCATTACGATACATTTTAATTTTCGCCAATACAAATGTCAAAATATAAAAAGTGAAAAATAATAATGTTGATCAGAATCGATGCTATGAATGATAAGCTTCCTTGATAAATTCTTTTTGTAGACTATAACATCAATTGATAAATTTTATATCCAAAATCGTTAATATTCGTCGTGGTGAATGTTAACTTAACATTCATCATGATAAATGTTAAAACTAAATTAATGTTATTTTTTAACATTCATCATGATGAATGTTAAGTAAACATTCACCACGATGAATGTTAACGTTTTAATAAATAAATATTCATAAACTAATATTATGACTTAAAATTAGATTTAATCTGTGAATATATTTTTTTTATGTGGGAGGATCCAGAAAGAAGCACTTTTTTGGGGGAAGAGGGAAGTGTAATATCCATTACGATACATTTTAATTTTCGCCAATACAAATGTCAAAAAATAAAAAGTGAAAAATAATAATGTTGATCAGAATCGATGCTATGAATGATAAGCTTCCTTGATAAATTCTTTTTGTAGACTATAACATCAATTGATGAATTTTATATCCAAAATCGTTAATATTCGTCGTGGTGAATGTTAACTTAACATTCATCACGATAAATGTTAAAACTAAATTAATGTTATTTTTTAACATTCATCGTAATGAATGTTAAGTTAACATTCACCACGATGAATATTAACGTTTTATTAAATATTTATTTATAAACTAATATTATGACTTAAAATTAGATTTAATCTGTGAATATATCCTTTATGTGGTAGGATCCAGAAGGAATCACTTTTTTGGGGGAAGAGAGAAGTGTAATATCCATTACGATACATTTTAATTTTCGCCAATACAAATGTCAAAATATAAAAAGTGAAAAATAATAATGTTGATCAGAATCGATGCTATGAATGATAAGCTTCCTTGATAAATTCTTTTTGTAGACTATAACATCAATTAATGAATTTTATATCCAAAATCGTTAATATTCGTCGTGGTGAATGTTAACTTAACATTCATCACGATAAATGTTAAAACTAAATTAATGTTATTTTTTAACATTCATCATGATGAATGTTAAGTAAACATTCACCACGATGAATGTTAACGTTTTATTATTCATAAACTAATATTATGACTTAAAATTAGATTTAATCTGTGAATATATTTTTTATGTGGGAGGATCCAGAAAGAAGCACTTTTTTGGGGGAAGAGGGAAGTGTAATATCCATTACGATACATTTTAATTTTCGCCAATACAAATGTCAAAAAATAAAAAGTGAAAAATAATAATGTTGATCAGAATCGATGCTATGAATGATAAGCTTTCTTGATAAATTCTTTTTGTAGATTATAACATCAATTGATGAATTTTATATCCAAAATCGTTAATATTCGTCGTGGTAAATGTTAACTTAACATTCATCGATAAATGTTAAAACTAAATTAATGTTATTTTTTAACATTCATCGTGATGAATGTTAAGTTAACATTCACGACGATGAATATTAACGTTTTATTAAATAAATATTCATAAACTAATATTATGACTTAAAATTAGATTTAATCTGTGAATATATTCTTTATGTGGGAGGATCCAGAAGGAAACACTTTTTGGGGGGAAGAGGGAAGTGTAATATCCATTACGATACATTTTAATTTTCGCCAATACAAATGTCAAAATATAAAAAGTGAAAAATTATAATGTTGATCAGAATCGATGTTATGAATGATAAGCTTCCTTGATAAATTCTTTTTGTAGACTATAACATCAGTTGATAAATTTTATATCCAAAAACGTTAATATTTGTCGTGGTGAATGTTAACTTAACATTCATCGATAAATGTTAAAACTAAATTAATGTTAGACAAATAATTAACATAACAAAAGCGGAAGACAGTTATTCAAATAAATCTTGAAACAAAGAGAAAATTAGGATTATTGAACCTTAATCTCCCTCTTTATTAAGGATCAACACAAGTACGGAAAAAAAAGCATTTCACTCAAACAGCTTATGGCATCAACACTACAATTAAATTTGCCTACATATCACACTATAAATCAAAACCTTTGGTTCAGGTTTTCTAGTGATTGTTCTATGGAAAATCTGTTGTCTGTTTGTCTATTCAGCGGTAGCCCAATCCTTCGGATGTTAAAGGAATAGCTGATCTCTAAGTAGCACTTGTTGTCATCATCGACAAACTGCAAAAGTAACATTTTAAATAATGGCCGTATTTTCTTAAGCCAAGGTCATTGAACGTGCTAAAGATTATTTGGATATCAAACAAACAATTACATCTATAAGATTATTTGGATATCATCAGTAGCTAAAGTATCAAACTCTTATGCATCATTTAAATCTTCTTACCAGATTATGACGAGCCGATCTTTCATGTAAGCTTCTAGCTTTTTCAACAGATTGGAGATGAAATGATAGTCTCTAAATCCTGTGAACTTTAGTTTTGGATCCAAAATACTATAACAACAAGAGTAGCCAAATATATCAAAAATTATTAGACCATCAGGTTATTGGATGTAAAGCTAAGATATCGAAAACATACCTCATTGCAAGCACGTCTTCCATTGTATTAAATTTTGAAGAGCACAAAAGCCTATCAAAATTTTCTCTGAATGCTAAGGACATACAAAAGGGGGAAAATAATCAATTTTAAACCTCGAAAATCATAGCCTTACAAGTACTATATAATAGTAACCGTATCAGTTAAACTTTACATTATTAAAGGAAGGATCAATTTAGGTTGTGTTTTATCTCAATTTCGGTTTAGATTAATTTTGTAATGAAACATTATTTGCAATCATCTTTTTTTCTAATCAACGAAAAGGATTTGTGGGTCGATTTATTCCAGCCCATCTTGGCAAATCTGCATAAGATATGTGTTTGATTGAAATGCAAACCTTGATATTAAGGACCAAAAAAATCCCAGTTCATGTGAACCGTTAACTTCAATATCATCAGTTTCATGTGAACCGTTAACTTCAATATCATCAGCATCATGTGGTTTCAGCATCATACATTTATGCTCTCCAGTCACAGAATCTGAAAACAAGTATAAATTTTGTCAAGATTTAGCCTTTAATTAACAAAATAGAACTAAAAAAGAGTCAACAAATTTAGATAGAAACTTGACTGGCTCTTCACATATGAAAAATGGAGCAAACTTATGTTTCTTCCAGAAACGAAATAACTCCAAAATAAGGCCAAAAGAAACAACCAAATAGTGGATTTTCTCGGGTAGTCTTTCACGAAAATGCATAAGCAGAGGTGGCAGATCTGACCTGGGTTGTATATATTCTTCAAGCAATAACATCTGCATTATTACAGAGAACATGTATTCAGAAAGTTAGGAAACGATATAAGTAAAAAAAAAGTGATCGAATATGCATGTTACAATAAATCTTGCGCTTATCTTAATTGAGTATAAAGTAAATATGTTTTTAACTCTACATGTACAACTACATTCACTCATTGATAAAGTATGTTTTAACCTCGTCATTGGTTTATGATTTACCTTACTCTATCAAGAGGTTTAGCTGCTAAAAGTAAAGATAGCAAGTGCCAGCCTGCGCCCCAATTCCTATCTAGTATCTACAATGAATATGGTATACAAGCAGCTCCTCAAATATATTCAAAAGGGCAAAGAAGCATATACAGGCAGTTTATCATGAATAAATATGTACTTACTTGCAGTCCAACATTTCCATGAGATGAATTACTATTAAAAGTTCTTGGTAGAAACTCGCGCAAGCAGGAAGGATCATTCCCCTGCATAAATATCAAGAACAGGTAGATCTTAGTTTCATCTTTAAATAGAGACAAATATAAGACAGTACATTGACATATATCTTGATTTACCATTGAGGAATGCTTTGAACTTTGTAAAGATAATCAGGTCAATAAGCTCCCGTAATACCATCTTTATCATGATGAATCCAAGACATCTGGATTATATAAGATTAGAATAATGATCTTCCATATCTGTAAGGAATAATTAGTAATGAATAATTTTCATGTTCCTTTTGTTTCTCTTTGGTGCATAACTCATGTCAAACGCAATCATCATTTGTTGTATGTCCGTGCTATTTGAATCATTCTCAAAAAAGTCAGCAGCATTCCCCAATATTCCTACCTGAAGAAGAAGGTTAAAGAGGTGTAAAGAAACAAGTAGGGCATATATTATAGATAAGCATGCATCAAAAGAAGCTTTGATGCTCCAGTATTCCCATCATCATGCAACCAAATGATATGGATTTGGTAATGGCAGTGATATATATTACTTGCTTTCATAGGTTAACTTAGGCTTAATAGCTAATATACTAAAAGGAAACACGCATTCATTATGCATAGTTATGTGAAACATTTAAACTGGCATGCCAATATACTCACTTTAATATGCCTATCAACTGGACTTATATGAACATTCTCCAGTCTAAGCTCTGTATGGGCAAGTCCATGACTATGCAAGTAATTTACCTGAGGTAAAAAATCAACAAAAATAATAAAGATCCTTTCAATGCCTTGTCCATAGGATAACTACATTTTTGATTATGCACACACATAAACAACATAACAGAAAAATCATACTCCGATCAGCAGATCCCTCATCACAATTCGAGTAACACGTAGCTGGCGGGAGACTACAAGGCCACCAACTGTATCATCGCCCACCCTTCTCACATTCAGATGACACTCCTTAAACAAAACCCAGTATGCAACTAGTTGTTAGTCCTCAATGAGAATATCAAAATCTAAACACAACACTCATGTCTAATATTAAAGGTAGCTAAGATTCATCATGGGTAATATTATCATCAAAATAACTTATCAGCAAAATAAGAAGCATTTAATTAAATTCTAATGGAAAGTTGGAACTTGAATACATCATAGAAGCTACAAAAATACGAATAAAAAGATACACAGACTAATTAAATATAAGTATTAAAAGTAAGTAACATTCATCGTGAGTAATATTACCATTATTTCAAATCAACATCATGAACACATAAGTTACAAAATAACACAAATTACCTTTGAAATAACTGACCGGTAGAATCAGGAACACTTGAATTCGCATTAAACATAACATTGGAACCAGAATTCATCATAATAGCTACAATCAAATACAATTACAAAATTTATAACCTAAAAACAAATGTATATGCTGGATAAACCCTAAAAACGAAGGATACAAATCAATAAAAGGAATCGAAATTGTATGTATAATGAAAATCGAAGGAAGCTAAATAAAAACGAATATAAGTGAAACCTATGAAAAATCACAATCAGGAACAACTGAAATTATAATTGAAAAGTAATTCAATCATACACACAACAATTAGGAATTGACTGAACTAGAATTGAGAATGTCATTGAGTTTAGGAGATTGAATCAATTAATCGTTAACTGAATGTTTATGGAAATTGATCGAAGAACGTACGCAAATTACTTCGTACGTGTATTTGGGTTATTAATAAAACAATATTTAATTAAATGAAAAATAGAATATAAAAGGACCGAACTGCCCTCGTCCCTGTAAATACACTAAGTCTGGACAGGAAATAAAACACAGTGCTGGAACTTTCAAAGACCAATAGATCGACGGTGGATAACTCACTTCCCTACTTCCCCAAGATCAAAGGCTTCCTTCTGGATCCTCCCACTATATATATATATATATATATAGGGTTTGGATCAAATAGAACAAACCTTAAGATAGAATTAATAGAATAAAAAAAAATATTTAACATTTTAAAGAAAATTAAATAGAGTCAAAGGGTGATTTAGGCATTTTGCTCAAACATTTAATACTCCTAATACAAATTCCTCCCACCTTTTCTATTGCACAAACCGTTCTCTGTGCATCTCCTCCAAACTAAAACCCTAATTTTATACCCCTCTCAACTACCGGCACCTCCTCCTCCTCTGTTCTTTCAAACCATCACCGGCCACTACAACCACATGGCATGGTTTCTTCCCTGCGATGTCATCCCTATCATTATCGCTCTCTCTCTTTTCCCATAACCGTCACCATGGGTTCTTCCGCTGTCATCATCATCGCTTGAAGAATAACCGTGGACCTAAGTCACAATCACCGTTTTCTGATTTTGATGAGAGCACGGCCATCGACACAACCACTATTTTCTGATTTCGATCGACAGCGGACATCGACATTACCGATGATCAACCGTCAAAGTCGGAGCACGTTTCGGAGCAGCAAAGGGTTTGGAGGATACAAAAAATAGTGTGCATCAGTTTTTGAAGTTGTGAATCAAGTTTTGATCCATTAATTGATTTAAATGTTTTTTTTCTCCCTTTTGATTGAAAAACTGATGATTAACTTTGTCTGAACGTTGATTAAAGGTGTGCATCAAGTTTTTCAATGTGTGAATCAAGTTTTGATCTTGTGAATCAAGTTAGTAACTTTGTGAATCAATGTAAATCAATGTTTAGTTTTGGAGATCTGTGAGTAAAATTGCATCAAATTTTTGAATCATTTTAATTATTAGTGTTAGTATACTTGTCTACTGATTCCATTAATTTTAAGTTATCATTTATTTAACTATATTTGGTTAATGTTTTATAACCGTGCATCAAGTTAGTCATCTCGTGCATCAACTCTTTCTAAATATAAATCAATTTAGTTTCTGTGAAATTAAGATATGTTGGTGAAATTAAAAATTATTTAAGATATTGAAAAATTAAATTTGGATCGTAAAAAGGGAAGACAAATTGAATTATGTTTATAGCATGTTTCAAATGTCTATTTTACCCTAGATTGACTATTAAATATGTTTTGACCATCTTTAAAGTCTAATCTAGTCAATGATTCATCTAATGGTTCAGAATTTATTCTATTTATTCTACTATAAAGATTATTCTACAATAACCAAACCCTATATATATATATATATATATATATATATATATATATATATATATATATAGGATCCGGTTCATTTGTGAACCACAAAAATTGCGAGAACCGTGAGAACTACTAGATTGCATGTTTGTTCACATGTGATTAACTTGATTCACATGTGAACATTGATTTAGGTTAGATTGGGGAAAAAAATTCGAAAATTATGTCTTAAAACACGTTTTACCTGATTTGTTCATATTATCGTTCATATGTGAACATAAATTTGATTTTTTGTGTTTTTCGCTATCATTTTATGGTTTTTTCGAATTTTTTTCTTCCAAATATAACATAAATCAATGTTCACATGTGAATCAAGTTAATCACATGTGAACAAACATGCAATCTAGTAGTTCTCACGGTTCTCGCAATTTTTTTGGTTCTCAAATGAACCGGACGCGAATTGTTTAAATCGTGCATTTCATTATTGGGTGGATCCCGATACATTAATACGGACGTTGGTGAATCAAATTATTAAGTAATATGAAATTATTTAATAATCACATTATTTATTAAATATTATGTTTATAATATTTAACACGTAACTCGTATCGTATCGAATAAATCATACGCGACAAAAACGCGCGAGACGTGCCCGACAATCGAAACAAACCTAGGTTATATTTTTATAACTCATTAAAAAGTATTTTGATATAATGCTTCATTATAATTATCGTATTTTATATCGATAACAAAAACGTTTGGATAATACGTCACGTGGTTAAACAATCGCTAAATGAACGCGTAAATTAAACCCGACACTTCAACTAAACATTCTTATAAATGTTTCAAGTATTATTGAGTGAATACTTCAACTAAAAATATCGAACTTTAATCGTTATATAAAACACGTACGTATAACGTTAAACGTCTAAATATACGTCGAAACGATCGGGTAAACGAACACGGGTTTAACACCAAAGTATGGAGACAAGATTTCAACAAATCTTGCCCCCATTTTTATTAAGAAAATCGGCCAAACAATGATCCACAAAAAGTGGATCTTGTTTTTGATCATTAAACCCCAATCAAACCCCATTTTTCCTCATTCATGTCCACCCCTCTCTCTCTCTAACTTCTCTCACTAAAACACACACATAATCTCTCCCTCTCATCTCTACTCCACGCCATCATCATCATCCACCATAATCCACCATCATCCACCATCAAATTGGAGAAGAAAAGCTAAGGAAACGAAGCAAGAAGCATAACCGAGCATACTCTCTCGTTTTCATCTCTAGACCATCTTCTTTCTTTGTAAGAACATACTTCCCCTCTTTAGATTTCTTTGCTTAATGTTTACATACATGTCTAGTAGCTCATTCGACAAGAAAATATCCAAATCAAGTGGTTAAAACTCGTTTTTCAAGTGTATATATGCTAACAGTTTTCTGTCACTAAAAATAGTCCCACGAAAACGACTATACCTCGAGTTCTAGGTTGAATAAACGTACGAATCTTATATCGAAATCTTCGTATGTTCGTTGTCTACAACTTTCATGTGGAACGTTTTCTCTAGAAATACACCGATTTGTACAGAAAATCCGATTTGTGCGCGACAATCCATTTTGGACCGAAACCGGTCACTTGGCATTCTCGATTTTATTTGACCAACTTAGAAACCTCTATAATTCTTGGAAAAATTTGATAAAATACTACACATGTGGAAGGTTACATGTGATTTTTGGTAAGAATTGATGTAGTATAAAAGTTGGTGAAATCGTGAGTATAATCGGGACACAAAACTGAAATATATAAACTCTAAGTGTTTTTATACACGTTTTAAATACCGACACCTCGGGTTAACCCCGACACGAACCAATAATTTTATTGAACTCTTGGAACCATTTTAAGACTTGTGTAAAAGTCTCGGGTCAAATCGAGCACGTTTGACCACCAAACCCAAATTTAAAATATGATCAGCCTCTAGTGTCGCTAAGGGGCCAAACCCGACAGCGACACTAGCCCAATGTCGCCAAATCCGATTTGGTGTCGCCATAGCGACACTAAACTCTGTGTCGCTAAAATTAATTATGTCGCATATAGCGACACTGACCTTTGTGTCGTCACTTTATCGAATGTCGCCAATAGCGACACTAATTCTTGTGTCGCTACTCTATTAGCGACACTTACACTTGTGTCGCCAAAAATCAATTTAATGTTGCAGATAGCGACACTGACCCTGGTGTCGCCATAATCATCTAGTGTCGCTAAACTAGCGACACTCAAACCTAGTGTCACCAATAACAGAAGGTCTATAACTTCATTTTCGCTAAGTGTTGAACACTTACACACATTCAAACATCCTACGATATTATTCGTACAAGTAATAGATATACTTTGATAAGTATACAATACAATGAAACATATAATAATAATACTTTGAATTATTATTACAAACCGTCATCAACGGGCCGTACATGTTTTCAAAACTCAAACCTAATCAATCAAACTAAATCATTTGGACATTAATAGTTGAATGAACAACTAGCATAGATGGTCTGTTGAGACATCTACATATATTTATAACCTTGCGCGTTTCGAACGCCCGGCAGGTTACAGTCTGCGGATATCACATCATTGCTTGTAGTAACATATACACATCAGACTCAGGTGAGTCTCATAGCCCCTCATTTTACTGTTTTAAACCCAGGGATGGGAATACATGCTCTACTTTGATTTACATGTGAACACGAGTACTAAAACTCGCTATATTCTACATGAGCTGTTTTCTAATCATTTTTAAGTCCTCTACGATCATAGTTTGGTAATACTTTTGTAGCGTGAATGTTAGTGTATGGTACCATATATGATTGACAATCCTCGTCCGGGTTAGCAAGCACTAACTGGTCAAACGGACGCATTAGCATTTGTTCATACGAGTGTAGATTAGGCACTCGCAGGGAGGCACCCTCGATCGGGCACTTGATTGTGATCCCGACACCTCAGTTAAGCTCAGACTATGACCTCATGGCAGACATATACATTTATTTGATTGATTTCAAATCATTACATAAATCTTTTGTTCATACATTATGTTTATTCATACTAACATGTGAGCTCACCAGCTTTTAGGTGACCTTTTAGCATGTATTCTCATGTGCTCAGCAGTAGTAGGTCTGCTCAGGACATTATGTAGCTCGAGTCGCATACAGACATCAGGAGATTCCCCTGCATTTCTACATTTTGTAAAATTAGATATGCCTTAGAATCTCTCACATTTGGCTTACGAGCTTTTGTAACTATTACAACTTTGTAAAACTTTTACATTATATTAATGTAATTTGTAAACGACGCATATCGGGTCGTTCATTATATATCTTTGTGCTTGATCACCTGATTAGTCGCGCCCCGACCCGATTCTCTTGCGCATCATAATTTTGGGGTGCGACATTTTAGTTGTAGATTATGTCGCCAAATGTAGAAGTCGACAAGATATGCGAATAACCAGAGAACAAGAACACCACCACCAATCATCGGATTTGTGCATCACTGCATATCGAACACTACCACCAATCGAACATCATCGTTTTCTGTCGCCGGCCATACGAGGGTTCTTCTCACTTGATTGTTCGTCGAGCTTTCCGTCGAGCGGTTTCAGATCCAAAATCGTTTTTCCGGCCAGAAAACACGTCGTAGTTTGAGATATGGGCCAGAAGAAGAAGAACGGCGGTGTACGTCGATGCTAGACCCAGTGGTAGAAAAGACGCCATAGAAGCAAATCTGACATGAGTTTGCGAGATCCGATGAAACCTCAAACGCAAACATCGATAAAAGACGATGGCGTCATACACCAATGCTTGATCCGATGGTGACGGTAGGTGGTTTCACGGATTCGGTGGCGGTGGTGTTTGGTGGGCAAGGATGTGGTTGTGATGATGATGAACGTACATAGTGGTGGTGGGGAATTAGTCATTTAGGGTTTTTTTTTTTTTTTTTTTGTCTTTAGGTAGTGTTTGGGGGGCTTAATTTCAAAGCTTATTATCTTATATGCTTATTCTAAGACAATAAGCTCAAATTTTAGTATTTGGGAGGGCGTATATACTAGGCTTATTTGCTTATTTAGAAGGGGATTTCAAAGGCTCAAAATAAGCTCCACATTTGTAGCTTATTTGCTTATAAGCTATAAGCAATAAGCTTTCTAAATAAGCTCCCCCAAACACCTCTTAGTATTTGAAGACCAGACATAGCAACCACCTGGTTGGTGGCCAGGGCTTTTAAATTTTGGGAAATGAAATAAAGGAAAAACAAATAGGAAATGCTTTTTGGTCGTTTTATGTGACTTAACAACAAAAATTAACTGAAGTTAGTGAAAAGGACAAAAGTTGTGAAAAATAAAGACCATAGGGACAAAAATTGCGGAAAAAATTGTTTAAGGATAAAATCGACCAAAACGCAAGACCACATAGACAAAAATTGCAAATTTCCCTAAAATAAAGTACTCGTATTGCAAGTTGTACGTCCACTAGTTACACGACTTGTGAAAGAGATTGTTAACTGTTTAACTGCTATATGATCGATCAATTAACAACTGTTTCATTTTTTCACGACTTGTATAAAATTAATCATATTGACAAAATCGACCTATACTTTTCTAAAATTGAACTTTAAAACCTATTGTTTTGTCAAATGTGCATTCTCAACCAATTGTAAAAAACTGAACTTATAAACCTATTGTTTTGTCAAAGTTCGTTCTCAACCACTTGTATATATTCTCTTGAGTTTTGAATAACGTTGATAATCGGCAACATCAATCGATACACACCCCTCTATAATTATGTGCAAGGAAATATTCGTGTTGATTAGAGACTTGCTAACAGAGAGTGTCCGTTCATAACCAGAAACTTATCTATATTCTTGCAAAGTCATCACCTCGGGAATCAACTTAACTACGCGCACGATAAGTGGCTGCAGATTTATAAACATATTTCTCTATGGAAGTAATCCGAAATTATATAATCTAATCTCCGATAGTGACACATCAAATGTGACGTTAGAATTAGTGCTAAAAAAGTTATACTTTATTTAAAATCTGTAATTGTTATACCAAAGTAGAAATAGAACATGTGCTTGTCCCTTCTCTCCAGTAGTTACAATGTCCAATCCAACTTTCTCACCGGATAAGCATTAAGTGGTTCACATGACCGATCACAACTTTTTCTCAATTTTCCCACTGTCAAACATCCCAAACAGTACAATTTCCATTACATGATGTACAACTCACTACTTGATGAAAGCTCTATATCTGGTAAGTATTGCTCTACAAAAATCATTTACTTGTAGATTATCAACAATGATAGCTACCCTTCAATCTGGCCTTCTCCTCATCAATCTATCAAAACAGCTACTTCTATATTGATCTCCAAATTGATACTTTGAATGATAAAAAATGGCTTATTATAGTGATGGGTATAATTGGCCTCAAGAAAACACCACTTATGATCCTGTTGCTTACCAAGATTCAGCTACTTTTACTAGGTATGAGCCTTGTTATGATCTTGAGACTTATAATGCATACACACTTTCTGAGTTTGATCAGCCCAAATTCATAAATCATTACCATCATTCTAATGATTATGTTTGTGATTATAATTATGATTATGATTACGGTTATGGTTATGGTGATGGTGATAATTCGCATTCATTTGCTAATCATGAGCTTAATTACCTTGCACATAACTACATGGAGCCTAAGTTAATTGCATATGAACGGGGTCAGTGTGATACGGGCTATGTGTCATACCACACGCACTATTCAATATCTAACTCGGAAATAGAGACCGGGTTTAATGACCCCGAGTTTGAGGAGTATGATCCGACACCTTATGGAGGTGGCTACGATATTGTTTCTACATATGGAAAGCCACTTCCACCATCAGATAAAACATGCTACCCTCGTTCTAACCCAAAGCCCGTTGAGCCCAAACCGGGGCTGAACCTTGAAACGCAGCCGGAGACCAAATCCAAGCCTGATCCTAACCCTGAGCCTATGCCCATTCCTACTACTATTCCTATGGTTGAGCCAAAGTCTAAACCAGACCCTGAACCTGAACCAGTGCGTGTTCCAGCTATTATGCCTAGGCCCGTTTCTACTCTAGTTCCTTCAATTGAGCCCGAACCCGATCCGGAACCTGAGTTTGGGCGATCTCTGGTTCCTGTGCCCGACCCATTAGGAGAAAGGGAAATGGAGGAAAACAGTTATCCTAACTATGGATATGATTATCCTTGGCCCGAATACGATCATAGGAGTGGAATTGGAATGGGCTATGATTGTCAGTATGGAAATCAAGTGGTTCAAATACCTGCATATGAATACAATCCAGAAGTTGTGGACTTCTGTGAAAGTATTTTTGGTAGTTGGCCTTGTTTAGCTAAGATCAGGAAGCAACAAATGGGCATCAGCAATAATCCGGGAAATTGTACTTGTTCTGAATCTCGAAACCCTAATCGATGGGAAGATTGTGCTAATTACTTTTTTGGAAGCCCGATCATATCATATAATCAATAAGATATAGCACTTACGGTCTTGGTTACTTATACTTAATTATGGTAATGGTATGTGTATGTTATATATCTTCTTCTTATATAATAAAAATAAATTAATTTATTTTATTAAAAAGATGTTGCATTAGATGATACTAGCTTGTTACCCGCACAATATGGCAGTGATATTTTGAACGTGTTAAATGTTTTTTTACTGGAGCATAACTAAATTTTGAAAGAAATTCGAAAATACTTGAGTGATAATCTAAAATCAAGCTATCAACCTTATTCTAGTAATAACACATGTGAAAATAAATAATTATGCAATTGAAACTTTCCTATTGCAAGTAAATTTTAGTCACGAGTGTAAGAAGTGTATATGAGTAATTCTAATTTCTATCTAAGAATTAAGACTCAACAATATCAAAATGCTTTATTAATACTAGTATTAGATATTAGCTTTGCAAATACTTTTAGTTTGATGTGAACATCACTAAGGGTCACCGTGATAAGGTATTTTGATGTTCTTGCTCGGGTTTAAATCTACGGGGTGGTCATGGAAGTGTTCGAAACCTCCGTATGTTAACATTCTCTGTTTTCTCTGTACCGGAACTTCTGTATGAAAAAATAGATCTAATTTACCATTGTGGATCTAGAAGAAAAAAAATGAATATTCGAATTACAAGTGATGAGACACTAAAGGCCTGTTTACTTGCACATAAATGGGATGAAATATCGTGAACGGAATTCGCTTATTGAGAAGAACATGATGGGATAATATGCACGGAAGTTTCGTTATGATCACATCAGAGTGTTTTTTGTTGCAAGACTTTCAAATCTCTACTTTTAATTTGACTTTATTAAATATGTCATGTTATTCAATGAAATAATTTTATTTATAGTTATATAAGATAAAAATGCTTATTAATACTGTTATATATAAAAACTCGTATTATGCTATATCAAATGTCTTATTTTTTAAGTTTATAATACCTCGGAAATTTCAATTCTAATTATTTTTTACTATTTGTTTACCATGATTGAAATAAACATTTATTTCTATCAGGGGTACAATGGTCATTCGTATAATTCAGATCGTTCATTCACTAGAAAAGTAAAGAACAATTATTAGTCGATATCTAATTCTATATTGCCATCTATACCCATATAACTATTTATGGGACTTGATGGAAAAAAAAAAGTAAACTGCCCCTAATAACACGTGCCCTACGTTTATGGGACGGGCCCATTAGTTCATTTGAATGTGTAGAATTGAAATCTTGATTTAACTAATACACAAACATAAATATGGTTAATTTTGTGTGTAGCTGATTTTTTAGTATTTCATCCGTCTCATAGTAAGTGTTTACATTTTTATTTTTAAGTATTACTTTACATTGCAGTCACTTAAAAGAGATTTTAGTGGGTTATGGTGATATTTGATATTTTAGTTCGCGAATAGCCGAATAGTATAGTTGATAGGAGATTTTTAAAGGTGTGTCGATACTCGATAGTCAAAATAAAATGGACACTACTGTTATTTGTAGTTACCTACTTGATAATATATTGTCCAAATCTAACTCAGGCATTTTGAAACGATCCGTGTTATAACTTATTGGCCCAAAAAATTAGCCCAACTTCCCCCAAACCTTTTTCCGTCAGCTTACAAATTTCTAGTGTACGTTCATTTGTTCTAAGACCCAATTACATTACCTTGTAATAATCAAACTGGAACAAATCTATAAGGGAAATTAAAAAAAATACCATTTTTTTAGAGATATTTATCGTTTTGCCCTCCCTAAAAAAATTGACGATATACCACACGAAATCGCAAATTTGCGATTTGCGATCCAGCGTCTTGCGTTTGCGACCCGTTCACCGTGCGAGCCGTGGCCGGAATAAACATGCCATCGCAAATCGCAAACGGCAAGCTTGCGATTTGCGATTTGCCTATGCCCGAGGAGTTTGCCAATTCGCGAGTCGTGAACGAGCCGTGTACGTGAGCTTGCCGTGTACGTGAACGAGTCGCAAATCGCAAAGGGCAAGCTTGCGATTTGCGATTTACCTCCGGCACCCGATAAAAAAAAAAAAAAAAAAACTTTTTAAACCCAATTCGTTCCTCATTCTTACACAACCTTCCCCGCCGCACACCACCCCGACCACACCACCCCTACCACCGTTCCACCCAACCACCATCGCAAATCGCAAGATCCTTTTGCGATCTACGAATCCGTCACCTCACCCCTCCGCCGCACCCCAGCCCGCCGTCGTTTCCCCATCCTCCGCCACCACCACCCTCCACAGCGCACCACCACCACCACCGGACGTCCGTCACTACCACCCTCAGCCACACCACCACCACCGCCCTTCGTCCGTAGTATCACCGCCACCACCCTCAGCCACACCTTCGTATCACATCCAAACAACCGGGTTTGAAACCAAACCCGGCGACGCACCACCGTCACCACTCACCGCCTCCATTTACTCCGTGAAGATGTCCGATTCTCAGGTATGCCATTGCGTAGCTGTTTTGCTATTATGGTTTTTGTATGTACCGCGTTTGAATCGTTTTTTATGCTATAAAATGTGTGTGCACACCACGTGCTCGATGAAATGCCACAATGAAAAATAACATCATTTTTTGATAATTTGGTCCTCTAGGTTCTACCACGATAGGTTAATGTTGTAGTCGTTAATCTTATATGTATGTATATTTGTATAAGTATGTATGTATATTTATGTATTAATTTGTATTAATGTATGTATATGTATGTATATGTAGTCGTTAATCTTATATAGTCGTTAATGTTGAGGATGACTATATGCATATGGTTGAGGATTTTGGTGTTTGTGACGGGTACCCTTGGGGTAATATTATTTGGGCCAGAACTTTTGAGCAGTTAGATAAGGGTTTGGAGAGTCGGTTGACTCAAATTGGGATGCAGTACACGTTGAGTGGTTTTGGCTGGGCGTGTAAGGTAGCATTCCAATATTATTTATTATTGTTCGAATACTTTTTTAAATATATGTATAATGTATATGCATATGTATATGTATATATGCATATGTATATGTATATATGCATATGTATATATATATATATATGCATATGTGTATATATATATACACATTTACACACATATATATATATATATATATATACATTTATATATATATATATATATATATATATATATATATATATATATATATATGTATATATATATATGTAAATGTATATATATATATGTAAATGTATATATATATATATATATATATATATATATATATGTAAATGTATATATGTAAATGTATATATATACATTTACATATATATATATACATTTACATATATATATATATATATATATATATATATATATATATATATATATATATATATATATATATATTCATTTACATATATATATATATATACACATGTACATATACGTACATGTATATACATGTACACATACGTACATGTATATATATGTATATGTATATGTACATGTACATGTATATATATATATATATACATTTACATATATATATATACATGTACATATACGTACATGTATATACATGTACACATACGTACATGTATATATATGTATATGTATATGTACATGTACATGTATATACATGTATATATATATATATATATATATATATATATATATATATATGTCGATTAATACATATATATAACATGTTAATATATTAATATGCTGATATGTTTTTTGATTATTGTTTACAAGACGTGGATTTGGGAGGCTTTTTATCGTCAGATAGAGACAGTTGCTACAAGGCCAAAACGAGATAAAATACCACGTGGGATCTACTGGGAGCGCAAAAGGAAGGTTCTTGAATTTAAAGAATTCGGGCAATTGGTCTGCCACTTGATACACCAGTTTGTCTTAAATATAAAGTAGATCAGTATGTTATTGATATAAACGATGATGCTGATGATTTTGGAGATTTTTTGTGCCATGCAATTAACAATGCTCCGATAGAAATTTACATTGTCGATAATGTAAGGAATGTTTCGGGTATGGGTAGCAATCAACCTGCCAGTAGTAGTTCTGGCATTCAACGACAATTTCACCAACAATTTCAACAACAATTTCAACAACTACACACTAATGAATACAACCAACAACACCAATATCAGTCATTTCAACAACCCTTTCAACAATTTCCATTTCCTTTTCAACCACAATATCAATTTCATTATCATGCTGCTCCACAAAACATGACGATGCATAACTATCCTACACAACACACACAAGACACATCTTTTAAGGTAGATGAAGAAGCCCAACATGATTCTAAATATCAGGAGAATGTTCACTATGATCACACTAATTCAGAATACTATGTGGAGGAGCCGGAGGAGCCGGATCCACATCCTGATGATTTTGATCATTATGATGAAGAAAATGTCAATCCACCTAAGGATCATGACCATCCATTTTGTAATCACATTGTTACTGATGATGAGGATGATGAGGAGGATGAGGAGGATCCAAGAGATACATATGACACACCAATACCACAAAGAGCGGCACAAAAAGACATATTCTGGAATATGCCATCGCCTTTAGGAAACGGAGAAGAAGAAGTTCAACAACGACCGGTGACCATGTACGAGACATCTGAGGTGTTGCGCATGTTCTTGCTCGTTGCGCGAGTAAATGAGTATGTCATCGATAAAGACAATGACAAACTTATCGAGGTAAGGTTTGCACACCCGGTTCATGAGGTCCATGAATACAGCCGGTGCGTTGGTTAGACCAAAGGGCATCACTTGGAATTCGTAGTGCCCGTAACGAGTTCTGAAAGCAGTTTTTGGAATATCGGTGTCGCGAACTCGTAACTGATGATAACCTGATCGCAGATCGATTTTTGAGTAGAAACTTGAACCCTGAAGTTGGTCGAATAGATCATCAATGCGAGGAAGTGGATAACGGTTCTTGACGGTCAATTTATTCAACTCTCGATAGTCGATGCACATTCGGAATGAACCGTCCTTCTTTTTGACAAATAAGACCGGAGCTCCCCAAGGTGAAGAACTCGGTCTAATGAATCCTCGATCCAGCAGTTCCTGTAACTGAGAGGACAACTCCTGAAGTTCGGATGGGGCTAAACGGTACGGTGCGCGGGCCACCGGTGCGGCACCCGGCACAAGATCAATCGAGAACTCAACCTGTCTAGGCGGAGGTAGACCAGGTAATTCTTCTGGAAAGACTTCAGGGAAGTCTCTAACAATTGGCACATCCTCAAGTCGCTTCTCCTCCGACTTCTTCTCGGTGATGTGTGCAAGTATGGCAGGGTAACCCTTTCTCAGAAATTTTCGGGTTTTTAAGCAGGAGATAATATTGAGTCCCGTCCCACCGGTCTCCCCCTGTATGATCAAGGTTCCACCGACAGCGAGTGGGATACGGACGATCTTATCGTGACAAACGATTTCAGCTCGATGTTTGGACAACCAGTCCATTCCAATAATGACGTCGAAACTGCCGATTTCAATGGGTATAAGATCGATCGAAAAGGTTTCGTCAGCTAGGTTTAAAGTGCAATTAGGTATCACACTGGTGGTTTCTACAAGTTTTCCATTGGCTAACTCTACAGTGTACTTAACATCTAAGGCAACAGGAGTGATGTCAAGTAATGGGCAAAAATCATCGGAGATAAAGCTTCTATCAGCACCAGTATCAAATAGAACAGAAGCAGTTAAGTTGTTGAGGAGGAACATACCCGAGACCACATTCGGGTCCTGGCGGGCGTCCCCGGATTTGATGACGAAGGCTCTGCTTCGGGTGTTGTTGTTGTTGTTGTTGTTGCGGTTATTGTTGTTGTTGTTCTTCAGTTTTGGGCACGAATCCCTGAAATGCCCAGGTTTCCCACACTCAAAGCATACTTTGGGTGGTCTGGTGTTGTTGTTAGAATTGTTGTTGGCAGGAGAGCGGCAATCTTTGGTGAGGTGGCCGTACCTCTTGCAGTTGTTGCAAAAGGGACCACAGGAACCCTCATGGTGACGGCTGCACTTGGGACAATATGGTTTGCTCCCCGTGTAACCCCGGATGATGTCAGTGGTGGTGTTGTAAGCTTTGATGGTGTCGGGTTTCTTGTTTTGTTGGTTGGAGTGGTTGTTGTGGTAGTCAGACCACTTGCGTTTGTTGTTTTGGGAGGATGAAGTGGGTGGTTCAGAATCTTGGCTCATAGACATCAGGTCTTGGGCCAATGAGATTGCACCGTCAATGGTGGTTGGTTTGGAAGAGATGACGTGTCCCCGAACAAAATCAGGGAGACCAAGGGCGTACTTCCTGATTTTATCAGGTTCAGTGCTTACCATAGCTGGGCGGAGAGCAGCTAGTTGTTGAAACCTGGTGGTATAACCATCGATGTCACCACCCTGAACCTTTAAGTTCCAGAACTCCTCATCCAGCTTTTGGAGTTTGGCGATAGAGCAGTACTTGGCAGTGAGTTTGGCTTTCAAATCCTCCCAAGTGATTTGGTAGGCAATGTCAGCACCCACTGATTGGGTATATGAATTCCACCAAGAGTGGGCATCATCTTCAAGAGAGCAGGTGGCGAAGTTTACTTTGTCGTTCTCCGCGCATTTGCTGACACGGAAAACAGTTTCCATTTTCTCGAACCATCTAATCAGTCCGATGGCTCCTTCAGAACCCTTGAAACTCGAGGGTTTGCAGCTTTGGAAGTCCTTGTAAGAACAAGGTTTGGTGGCAGAGGTTCCAGCGGTATCGCTGTTTCTGGTGGAGTTTGGTGGGGTATTCCGAGCTAAGGCTTCAGTAACAGCCTGGGTTATAAGTGAGGTAATCTGTGCATCGGTGTAAGGTCTGGTCTTTGGCGGCATGATTCTTCAATAAAAGAAATGAAGATACATGAGATTTTGCAAGAAAGTTGTATTTATCTCAGATGTACATGTATAAAAGCAGTAATACATAACATCAACAGGAATAATGGCAATTAATATGAGTCGAAAACAGCAAGAATACTTGATAGATGATACGAGTTCAAAGGTTACATCCTACAGATGTATTACAAAAGATGTCGGGAATTGTTACATCCGACCGAATTATAGAATAGCGCGTAGATAGTTACTAGATTACAGGGTAGATTACAAGACAAAGACTACACTAGTCTTAACGTAGATTAATTTGTTCCATCATCGTGACAAGACGGTCCACAGTGTTTGCAAGCCTGCTAGCTTGTCGGGCGTTGTCTTCTGCTAGTGCAAGTCGTTGTGTTAGTCCACGCGCATATTCTTCTGCCTCAAGTGAGCGTTGCACACATTCATCCATCCTTTGTTGCAGAAGGGCATTTTCCACCCTTATTTCTATTATTTGATTACGAAGGATATCCATGTTGTTGTTAGTGGTTTCAAGATCGTCGGAGACTTGTTCTATGCGTTCGAGGGATGTAAGTCTCCAGTTTTCGTTTGTTTCCTGCAACACGACATCCATGGTGCGAAGTCGTTGCTCGTGTTGATTCACCCTAGCGGCTAGAGCCGGCAAGGTGGAGTGAGTGGAGTACGGGCCAGCTCGAGGCAACCTGGAGTTCCTCCTTGCTACCCTTGGGTTCTGCGACCCGGATTGAGAACGAGATGAATTTGATGGTGTGTTTGCCATTTCTGAGACAAAGCGTTAGTAAAATTGAGGCCTATATTCATATAGTTCCTATATAATATAGCCTATTGAGTGTCTAGCATAAACATGTTTAAGTCTCGGTTCTCTCGAGGTCAGAGTCTTCTATTGTACCCTGTTCAGCCATAACTACTTTCAGATCTTACATCATCTTTGCTTAATTGTACATAGTTGATCAGGCTATGTTAAATTAAACTCGTATGACGTAATCACTGAACCAGTTATACCTAATAAGGAATACCGCCTAATGGTCATAGTCTAGGCCCACTAAATGCAACCTAGTTCACTATAACCTTAGGCTCTGATACCAATCTGTAACACCCCCAAATTTGATGATTTGCGGAAGCTTGATTTGGGTGTTACTAATTAATAACAAAGCACAAAGGTAAATAGCAAACGACTCTATATGCGTCGTTTTAACAAAATATATTGATAACTGAAATGTTTACAACGTTTAAAGCTTTACATAGCTCGAGTTAAATAAAATGAGATTTCAGTACATAAGTACTTATACAAAATATACTAATGCAAGAAAATCTCAATCGTCTGTATGCTGACTCGAGCTAAATCCTGAAGCAGAAACATCCTACTGCTGGGTACCTGCGATATATGCTAAAAGGTCAGCTATAAAGCTGGTGAGCTCACAGGTTTGAAATCAAGTAATATCGTATGAACCGCAAGATTTAAAAATGAATTGCATCCAGCAATTTAATAATGAATTGCATCCAGCAATTAAATAATGAATTGCATCCAGCAATTTAATGATAATCATCGTGTATACAGCCATGAGCACATAGTTGAGCTTAACTCGAGGGCCGGTTCCCCTATAGAGAAATTCCGGGCGAGGTGCCTCCACGAATGCCTAATCAACATTCGTCTTCCCAAATATTAGTACGTCCGTTTACCCGGTTAGTGCTTGCTAACCCGAACGAGGAGGGTCAATCCTATATGGTACCATATACTAATATTCACGCTACAACGTATTAACAACTATGCTGACGGAGGACTTTAAAATGATTAGTTTCGAAAAACTCATGTAGTATATGAAAAGTTGGTACTTGCGTTCACATGTTAAAAGTTGAGCAGTATATCACACCCCTGAGTAAAACAGTAAAAAGAGGGGCTATGAGACTCACCTGAGTCTGAGTGCGTTTAAACAAACGTAAGTTGATTAGCCGAGTATGAAGTCCAAAGACTTGTAACCTGAGGGTGTCCACGACACGCGATGGTTATAATCATGATTTGGGTATCTCAACAGATCACCCTTGTAGTTGTTCGTCCAACTATAATGTCCAAATCTCCACTATTTGGTTGATAAGTTTAAGTATTTGAAAAGTGTACGGCCCGTTGGTGACGGATTTGTAATAATAATCTCAACTATTATTATTTTGATTTCGTGGCGTTTTACTTGAAAAATATGTTTTGATTGTGTTTTAGAAGCCGTTACGAAATCTAAGTACGGGGGTCCGGGGGCAGCGCCCCTGGTAGCGGGGTCCAAGGGGCAGAGCCCCTGGCTGGGGTCGAGCTGCCAGGTCAGCTTGGAAAATTTTTATTTCTACTATATTGTTTTGACGAAAAACGCATCTGGATCTGAATTTGGGTAAAATCGAGTGATAAATTTCGAGTCTCGACACTTAGTAAAAATCTGTGTTTTTGAGGTTCTGGTTTGTGCGACGTTGGGTGCGACGTCGCAGGTAGGACTGCGACGTTGAGCATGACGTCGCTAAGGGCGACGTTTCGCAATTTAATGCGACGTAGGGGCTTACGTCGCTAAATGCGACGTAGTGAGGTATTGGCGACGTTAAGGCTGACGTCGCTATATGCGACGTCGCAATTTAATGCGACGTTGTGACTGACGTCGCACCATGCGACGTCACGAGGGGTTTTGCGACGTAGAAGCTGACGTCGCATAAATTCTGGGCCAAATGCGACGTAGCGGTCTGTTGGCCGGAAAATGTGTCGAAAACGAGTTTTTCGGTTTCCGTTCGGTCCAAAACTTTTACCCAACCCTTATAGGGACATTATAAGTTGTTACAAACTACTAGAAAGTGAAAACACTTAAAAACGAGAGATTTCGGGATTTGTCGGAAACTTACAAATTGTCGGATGAGAAATCCGAAAAGATAGGATGATAGATCGTGTCGCGGTGGTCGTTTTCTTCCAAAGTGATAATGAGATCCAAGGTCGTTTGATGTTGCTATTTACGATTTTTAGTGAGTTTTGGTGATGAAAGTTTGAGAGAAAAAGATGAAGGAGAGAGAGAGGAAAGGAAATAAATGAAAGAAAAGAGGAGGTGGAGGTGGGGTTATCCCCATTTCCAGTTTTCCGCCCCGCGTTCCGTGTGGTGTTCGTTTGCTCCGTCGTTTAGACGTTAAATAATTATTTTACGTTTTAATTATAAGTTTTAGATTACGAATTTTTACGCGATAGTTTGTTTAATTATTTTACTAATCACTTTATTTTGAGTTATAAGTTGTAATTTATTTTATTTGGTTTGCCTGTTTTACGTTTTAAATTATGTAATTCCTGATTGTACGATACGAAATATTATAATAATAATATTTTTGACATAAACCGTTATTTAATAAAATTTTGTCACCAACGTCCATATAAAATAGAATCGAAATACATCCGATTTAAATTGCGTACGATTTAATCAAATCGCATTTTCGTATATATTCAACAATATATATAATTCGATACATTAATTAGCCTAACAAGGAACTAATTACATGTATTAACATATGATTAGGCACTAATTACTAGTCCTAATTTGGCGGGTGTTACATTCTCCCCCTGTTAGAAGAATTTCGTCCCGAAATTTAGCTCGAAGTTGTGTTTGATGTAGAATCAGTGAAGAGTTGAGGATATTTGAGTCGCATTTGGTCTTCCCGTTCCCAGGTGAATTCCGGACCACGCCGCGAATTCCATCTGACCTTGACGATGGGAATACGACTTTGTTTCAGTTGTTTGACCTCACGGTCCATAATCTCAGCGGGTTCCTCAACGAAATGAAGTTTATCGTCAACACGAATTTCATCTAGTGGAATAATAAGTGTCTCATCAGACAGACATTTCTTCAAGTTTGAGACATGAAAAGTAGGGTGCACGCTGCTAAGTTCGGATGGCAGCTGCAATCGATAAGCTACGGGGCCAATCCGTTCAAGGATCTCAAAAGGCCCGATGTATCTGGGATTCAACTTCCCGCGTTTGCCAAAACGGATGACGCCTTTCCAAGGCGATACTTTTAAGAGTACTCGGTCCCCAACTTGGAACTCGAGCGGTTTGCGTCTCACGTCAGCGTAACTTTTCTGACTATCACGTGCGGCTTTGAGTCTGTTTTGGATTTCCACAATTTTCTCAGTGGTGGCGTGAATGAGTTCAGGACCAGTGAGTTGACTATCCCCCACTTCAGTCCAACAAATCGGTGATCGGCACTTACGACCGTACAGTGCCTCAAATGGTGCAGCCTTAATGCTGGCGTGATAACTGTTATTGTACGAAAATTCGCACAACGGTAGATGTTTTTCCCAGTTTGTACCGAAATCAACTACGCAGGCTCGTAGCATGTCTTCCAGTGTTTGAATGGTTCGTTCACTTTGGCCATCGGTTTGAGGATGGTATGCGGTACTCATGTCTAGGCGAGTACCCAAAGCTTTTTGAAGTGATTGCCAAAAGTGAGAAGTGAAACGGGCATCTCTATCAGAGATGATCGAGATTGGAACACCGTGATGAGAAACGATTTCCTTGATGTAGATTTGTGTAAGGCGTTCCATTTTATCGCTTTCCTTGATTGCCAGGAAATGAGCTGATTTAGTGAGGCGGTCAACGATCACCCAAATGGTATCGCAACCGTTCGATGACTTGGGTAGTTTGGTTATGAAATCCATGGCAATTTGATCCCATTTCCATTCAGGGATTTCAGGTTGCTGGAGTAAACCAGGAGGTTTCTGATGTTCGGTTTTGACTTTCGAGCAAGTAAGACACTTGCTGACATAAGTGGCGATTTCGGCTTTCATGTTTGGCCACCAATAAAATTCCTTGATGCCGTGGTACATCTTATCGGATCCAGGATGAATAGAATATTTAGACTTGTGAGCCTCGTCCATCACCAAGTCTCGTAGGTTCCCAAAACTAGGCAACCATATTCGGTTTGAGAAATACCTAATCCCGTTAGGTTTGATATCAAATTGTTTGTCAATGCCCCGCAAGGCTTCATTTTTGATGTTTTCAGGTTTCAAGGCTTCGATCTGAGCGGTATGAATTTGAATGGTAAGATCGTTATGAATGGTCATACTGAGGGCTCGGACTCGAAGTGGTTTAGGTCGTTCCTTTCGACTGAGGGCATCAGCTACAACATTAGCCTTCCCTGGATGGTACTTGATCTCGCAATCGTAATCGGTGAGCAACTCGACCCATCGACGTTGCCTCATATTGAGATCCTTCTGATCGAAGATATGTTGGAGACTTTTGTGGTCGGTAAAGATAGTGCACTTAGTGCCGTAGAGATAATGTCTCCAGATTTTGAGAGCAAAAACGACAGCTCCAAGCTCGAGATCATGAGTGGTGTAGTTCTTTTCGTGAATTTTTAGCTGTCGTGAGGCATAAGCAATGACCTTGTCTCGTTGCATCAGCACGCAACCAAGACCTTGGTGAGAAGCATCGCAGTATACCACGAAGTCATCGGTGCCTTTGGGTAGTGAAAGAATTGGAGCACTGCAAAGCTTTTGTTTCAGAAGTTGGAACGCTGACTCTTGTTTCTCGGTCCAATCGAATCTTTTGTCCTTCTGTGTCAGTACCGTGAGTGGCTGAGCTATTTTAGAGAAATTTTCGATAAATCGCCGATAGTACCCAGCAAGACCCAAGAATTGTCGTACTTCAGTTGCAGAGGTGGGTGCTTGCCAGTCTTTGATAGCCTCGATCTTTGATGGGTCCACGTGAATTCCCTGACTGTCGATCACGTGACCAAGAAATTGAACGGTTTGAATCCAGAACTCACACTTAGAGAATTTAGCGTAAAGCTCCTCGTGTCTAAGTAGTTCAAGGATGGTTCTGAGGTGTTGCGCATGTTCTTGCTCGTTGCGCGAGTAAATGAGTATGTCATCGATAAAGACAATGACAAACTTATCGAGGTAAGGTTTGCACACCCGGTTCATGAGGTCCATGAATACAGCCGGTGCGTTGGTTAGACCAAAGGGCATCACTTGGAATTCGTAGTGCCCGTAACGAGTTCTGAAAGCAGTTTTTGGAATATCGGTGTCGCGAACTCGTAACTGATGATAACCTGATCGCAGATCGATTTTTGAGTAGAAACTTGAACCCTGAAGTTGGTCGAATAGATCATCAATGCGAGGAAGTGGATAACGGTTCTTGACGGTCAATTTATTCAACTCTCGATAGTCGATGCACATTCGGAATGAACCGTCCTTCTTTTTGACAAATAAGACCGGAGCTCCCCAAGGTGAAGAACTCGGTCTAATGAATCCTCGATCCAGCAGTTCCTGTAACTGAGAGGACAACTCCTGAAGTTCGGATGGGGCTAAACGGTACGGTGCGCGGGCCACCGGTGCGGCACCCGGCACAAGATCAATCGAGAACTCAACCTGTCTAGGCGGAGGTAGACCAGGTAATTCTTCTGGAAAGACTTCAGGGAAGTCTCTAACAATTGGCACATCCTCAAGTCGCTTCTCCTCCGACTTCTTCTCGGTGATGTGTGCAAGTATGGCAGGGTAACCCTTTCTCAGAAATTTTCGGGTTTTTAAGCAGGAGATAATATTGAGTCCCGTCCCACCGGTCTCCCCCTGTATGATCAAGGTTCCACCGACAGCGAGTGGGATACGGACGATCTTATCGTGACAAACGATTTCAGCTCGATGTTTGGACAACCAGTCCATTCCAATAATGACGTCGAAACTGCCGATTTCAATGGGTATAAGATCGATCGAAAAGGTTTCGTCAGCTAGGTTTAAAGTGCAATTAGGTATCACACTGGTGGTTTCTACAAGTTTTCCATTGGCTAACTCTACAGTGTACTTAACATCTAAGGCAACAGGAGTGATGTCAAGTAATGGGCAAAAATCATCGGAGATAAAGCTTCTATCAGCACCAGTATCAAATAGAACAGAAGCAGTTAAGTTGTTGAGGAGGAACATACCCGAGACCACATTCGGGTCCTGGCGGGCGTCCCCGGATTTGATGACGAAGGCTCTGCTTCGGGTGTTGTTGTTGTTGTTGTTGTTGCGGTTATTGTTGTTGTTGTTCTTCAGTTTTGGGCACGAATCCCTGAAATGCCCAGGTTTCCCACACTCAAAGCATACTTTGGGTGGTCTGGTGTTGTTGTTAGAATTGTTGTTGGCAGGAGAGCGGCAATCTTTGGTGAGGTGGCCGTACCTCTTGCAGTTGTTGCAAAAGGGACCACAGGAACCCTCATGGTGACGGCTGCACTTGGGACAATATGGTTTGCTCCCCGTGTAACCCCGGATGATGTCAGTGGTGGTGTTGTAAGCTTTGATGGTGTCGGGTTTCTTGTTTTGTTGGTTGGAGTGGTTGTTGTGGTAGTCAGACCACTTGCGTTTGTTGTTTTGGGAGGATGAAGTGGGTGGTTCAGAATCTTGGCTCATAGACATCAGGTCTTGGGCCAATGAGATTGCACCGTCAATGGTGGTTGGTTTGGAAGAGATGACGTGTCCCCGAACAAAATCAGGGAGACCAAGGGCGTACTTCCTGATTTTATCAGGTTCAGTGCTTACCATAGCTGGGCGGAGAGCAGCTAGTTGTTGAAACCTGGTGGTATAACCATCGATGTCACCACCCTGAACCTTTAAGTTCCAGAACTCCTCATCCAGCTTTTGGAGTTTGGCGATAGAGCAGTACTTGGCAGTGAGTTTGGCTTTCAAATCCTCCCAAGTGATTTGGTAGGCAATGTCAGCACCCACTGATTGGGTATATGAATTCCACCAAGAGTGGGCATCATCTTCAAGAGAGCAGGTGGCGAAGTTTACTTTGTCGTTCTCCGCGCATTTGCTGACACGGAAAACAGTTTCCATTTTCTCGAACCATCTAATCAGTCCGATGGCTCCTTCAGAACCCTTGAAACTCGAGGGTTTGCAGCTTTGGAAGTCCTTGTAAGAACAAGGTTTGGTGGCAGAGGTTCCAGCGGTATCGCTGTTTCTGGTGGAGTTTGGTGGGGTATTCCGAGCTAAGGCTTCAGTAACAGCCTGGGTTATAAGTGAGGTAATCTGTGCATCGGTGTAAGGTCTGGTCTTTGGCGGCATGATTCTTCAATAAAAGAAATGAAGATACATGAGATTTTGCAAGAAAGTTGTATTTATCTCAGATGTACATGTATAAAAGCAGTAATACATAACATCAACAGGAATAATGGCAATTAATATGAGTCGAAAACAGCAAGAATACTTGATAGATGATACGAGTTCAAAGGTTACATCCTACAGATGTATTACAAAAGATGTCGGGAATTGTTACATCCGACCGAATTATAGAATAGCGCGTAGATAGTTACTAGATTACAGGGTAGATTACAAGACAAAGACTACACTAGTCTTAACGTAGATTAATTTGTTCCATCATCGTGACAAGACGGTCCACAGTGTTTGCAAGCCTGCTAGCTTGTCGGGCGTTGTCTTCTGCTAGTGCAAGTCGTTGTGTTAGTCCACGCGCATATTCTTCTGCCTCAAGTGAGCGTTGCACACATTCATCCATCCTTTGTTGCAGAAGGGCATTTTCCACCCTTATTTCTATTATTTGATTACGAAGGATATCCATGTTGTTGTTAGTGGTTTCAAGATCGTCGGAGACTTGTTCTATGCGTTCGAGGGATGTAAGTCTCCAGTTTTCGTTTGTTTCCTGCAACACGACATCCATGGTGCGAAGTCGTTGCTCGTGTTGATTCACCCTAGCGGCTAGAGCCGGCAAGGTGGAGTGAGTGGAGTACGGGCCAGCTCGAGGCAACCTGGAGTTCCTCCTTGCTACCCTTGGGTTCTGCGACCCGGATTGAGAACGAGATGAATTTGATGGTGTGTTTGCCATTTCTGAGACAAAGCGTTAGTAAAATTGAGGCCTATATTCATATAGTTCCTATATAATATAGCCTATTGAGTGTCTAGCATAAACATGTTTAAGTCTCGGTTCTCTCGAGGTCAGAGTCTTCTATTGTACCCTGTTCAGCCATAACTACTTTCAGATCTTACATCATCTTTGCTTAATTGTACATAGTTGATCAGGCTATGTTAAATTAAACTCGTATGACGTAATCACTGAACCAGTTATACCTAATAAGGAATACCGCCTAATGGTCATAGTCTAGGCCCACTAAATGCAACCTAGTTCACTATAACCTTAGGCTCTGATACCAATCTGTAACACCCCCAAATTTGATGATTTGCGGAAGCTTGATTTGGGTGTTACTAATTAATAACAAAGCACAAAGGTAAATAGCAAACGACTCTATATGCGTCGTTTTAACAAAATATATTGATAACTGAAATGTTTACAACGTTTAAAGCTTTACATAGCTCGAGTTAAATAAAATGAGATTTCAGTACATAAGTACTTATACAAAATATACTAATGCAAGAAAATCTCAATCGTCTGTATGCTGACTCGAGCTAAATCCTGAAGCAGAAACATCCTACTGCTGGGTACCTGCGATATATGCTAAAAGGTCAGCTATAAAGCTGGTGAGCTCACAGGTTTGAAATCAAGTAATATCGTATGAACCGCAAGATTTAAAAATGAATTGCATCCAGCAATTTAATAATGAATTGCATCCAGCAATTAAATAATGAATTGCATCCAGCAATTTAATGATAATCATCGTGTATACAGCCATGAGCACATAGTTGAGCTTAACTCGAGGGCCGGTTCCCCTATAGAGAAATTCCGGGCGAGGTGCCTCCACGAATGCCTAATCAACATTCGTCTTCCCAAATATTAGTACGTCCGTTTACCCGGTTAGTGCTTGCTAACCCGAACGAGGAGGGTCAATCCTATATGGTACCATATACTAATATTCACGCTACAACGTATTAACAACTATGCTGACGGAGGACTTTAAAATGATTAGTTTCGAAAAACTCATGTAGTATATGAAAAGTTGGTACTTGCGTTCACATGTTAAAAGTTGAGCAGTATATCACACCCCTGAGTAAAACAGTAAAAAGAGGGGCTATGAGACTCACCTGAGTCTGAGTGCGTTTAAACAAACGTAAGTTGATTAGCCGAGTATGAAGTCCAAAGACTTGTAACCTGAGGGTGTCCACGACACGCGATGGTTATAATCATGATTTGGGTATCTCAACAGATCACCCTTGTAGTTGTTCGTCCAACTATAATGTCCAAATCTCCACTATTTGGTTGATAAGTTTAAGTATTTGAAAAGTGTACGGCCCGTTGGTGACGGATTTGTAATAATAATCTCAACTATTATTATTTTGATTTCGTGGCGTTTTACTTGAAAAATATGTTTTGATTGTGTTTTAGAAGCCGTTACGAAATCTAAGTACGGGGGTCCGGGGGCAGCGCCCCTGGTAGCGGGGTCCAAGGGGCAGAGCCCCTGGCTGGGGTCGAGCTGCCAGGTCAGCTTGGAAAATTTTTATTTCTACTATATTGTTTTGACGAAAAACGCATCTAGATCTGAATTTGGGTAAAATCGAGTGATAAATTTCGAGTCTCGACACTTAGTAAAAATCTGTGTTTTTGAGGTTCTGGTTTGTGCGACGTTGGGTGCGACGTCGCAGGTAGGACTGCGACGTTGAGCATGACGTCGCTAAGGGCGACGTTTCGCAATTTAATGCGACGTAGGGGCTTACGTCGCTAAATGCGACGTAGTGAGGTATTGGCGACGTTAAGGCTGACGTCGCTATATGCGACGTCGCAATTTAATGCGACGTTGTGACTGACGTCGCACCATGCGACGTCACGAGGGGTTTTGCGACGTAGAAGCTGACGTCGCATAAATTCTGGGCCAAATGCGACGTAGCGGTCTGTTGGCCGGAAAATGTGTCGAAAACGAGTTTTTCGGTTTCCGTTCGGTCCAAAACTTTTACCCAACCCTTATAGGGACATTATAAGTTGTTACAAACTACTAGAAAGTGAAAACACTTAAAAACGAGAGATTTCGGGATTTGTCGGAAACTTACAAATTGTCGGATGAGAAATCCGAAAAGATAGGATGATAGATCGTGTCGCGGTGGTCGTTTTCTTCCAAAGTGATAATGAGATCCAAGGTCGTTTGATGTTGCTATTTGCGATTTTTAGTGAGTTTTGGTGATGAAAGTTTGAGAGAAAAAGATGAAGGAGAGAGAGAGGAAAGGAAATAAATGAAAGAAAAGAGGAGGTGGAGGTGGGGTTATCCCCATTTCCAGTTTTCCGCCCCGCGTTCCGTGTGGTGTTCGTTTGCTCCGTCGTTTAGACGTTAAATAATTATTTTACGTTTTAATTATAAGTTTTAGATTACGAATTTTTACGCGATAGTTTGTTTAATTATTTTACTAATCACTTTATTTTGAGTTATAAGTTGTAATTTATTTTATTTGGTTTGCCTGTTTTATGTTTTAAATTATGTAATTCCTGATTGTACGATACGAAATATTATAATAATAATATTTTTGACATAAACCGTTATTTAATAAAATTTTGTCACCAACGTCCATATAAAATAGAATCGAAATACATCCGATTTAAATTGCGTACGATTTAATCAAATCGCATTTTCGTATATATTCAACAATATATATAATTCGATACATTAATTAGCCTAACAAGGAACTAATTACATGTATTAACATATGATTAGGCACTAATTACTAGTCCTAATTTGGCGGGTGTTACAATAGGTGCAGCTGTAAGTAATGATTGTTGGTTTACATCTTATGTTCGCATACGTACATTCATATATAATTTATGTGTTATTTAATCTGAACTTGCAGGTACGTTCTTTTGTCAACCATACACGCCCAATTATCATCGTCGATGCTGCCCATTTGAAGGGGGTTACTTGGGCACTAACTTGATTGCCGTGGCGATGGACGGTAATAATGGCATCTTGCCACTAGCCTATGGAATTGGGGCGGGAGAGACGTCCGACGTTTGGACGTGGTTCTTAGGAAACTTACGAGACGCCATTGAATCTGCAGGTGGGATTAGCAACCTGACATTCATCTCTGACAGGGCTCCAGCAATTGCATCCGGCATCTCTGCTGTGTTTCCAGAGGCATTTCATGCCTTGTGTTGTCGTCATCTGTTGATGAACTTGAAAAGCAAATCTTCAAAGGTCATGCACTTCGAATGACATTATTGGAAAATGTGTAAGGCGTACCGTAAGTCAGATTTCGATCGACATTATGATGCCATTTCTAGACATTTACCGGCGTCAACTAAGGTTCTTACGGACGTGGGAAAAGAAAGATGGTCACGGCATCATTCAACAAGGACACGATATGCTTACCTCACAACTAACAGTGCGGAGTCCATTAACGCCATGACCAAGCATGCAAGGAAACTGCCGGTCACAATGCTATTGGAGTTTTTCCGATCTTCAGTACAACAATGGTATTTCAAACATCGGAATACTGCCGCAGCTGTTACAACACCTGTCACACCATATACGGGGCACAAAATAGGTAAAAGGGTTAACAAATCGCTGCGCTGGAGGGTTAACCCATCGACAAATATAATATGTGAGGTGGTGGATGGGAAAAAGAATGGGACAGTCAACTTGGAAGCTAGAACATGCACTTGCATGCAATGGCAATTATCAGGTTTACCTTGCGGACACGTATCGGCAGTGACCCGTCACTTTCATATGGACAACGTGTCCGCCTTTGCAGAGAGGTATTTCACCACGGAAACATATCAAGCGGCCTACAGTGAGGCTATAAATCCACTGCCTCATCCTTCAGAGTGGGCCGATCCCGGTAATCTGCAGATTTGCTTACAGCCGATACTTGTGAAAAGGCAGTCTGGTCGCCCACCTAGGCGTGCACGCATTCCTTCTAAAGGAGAGGAGAAAGGGAAATACACAAAGCAATGTAGCCGTTGCAAGGAACATGGTCATAGTCGAGTTAATTGTATGGCTCCATACGATAGAACAGACGAGCCAAGCCAATCAAGAACCACAACAAGATCCAAGTCAAGGTCAAAATCAAGATCCAAATCAAGATCGAAAAAAGTGAGTTCTCAAAAATATTCATATAAAAAATAACATATTACATTGTATCATTAATGTCATCCTCAAATATTTACTTGCAGAAAACGTCCACAAAATCAACGAACAGCCATATCGAGGACGAAGCTGCAACCACGTCTCAACCGACTCAGAGCTATCCAAGTGTTCATTTGAGTCACCCTTAAATTATTTATAACAGAAAACCTATGCTATGTACTAGTTAACAATGTTATTTATGTTTTTATTATCGTGGTTAATTTGAGTGAATGAAATAGCTTGTTGTTCATTTTTACCTGTTTTAAAAATACTAAAACATCTTCATTACATAATGTTTAACGTTACATAACAATTAAATGGACACTAAATAAACAGCTTATATAAGGATTAACATAATTTGGCAAACATCCAATTGATTGAAACATAGATACGAATTACAAGATTTGACTACTCACTAATCGAATAACCGTCTTGCACTTGAAGAACCAGTATTAATTTTAGAAATTCGTACTGGCATTGTTTGATCACAATTTGAGAAATGTGTCAGATCGTTACGTGTAACATACACCTCAATTTCTTTATGTATTTTTGCGTAGTCAGTTATCTGCTTCAGTTGGCCGACATCATCAGTTATCAATTGTAAACCAGTATCTAGGTCTTTATCAGGCTTTTTATAGTAGCAGAACCACTTCTCTGGAGCCCAATAACCTAGCTCTTCCAAAGCGTAATCCAGAAATTTGGTGGAAAATTCATCGACATCTACGCAGTCGATAAATGTCAACAAACCTTGCGTGTACATTCTTTTCGCGCCCTGAAAGTGCCCACCGTGATAAAAAGCTATTGAAAACAATTCGGGAACTTCTGCATATAATTCTTCAGTAAATGATTCTTCATTAATGGAACGGAATTGCCAAAAGTGACCGGATTGAACCATTTTTAAAACTTTTATTTCGTATATTCTGAAAATTCGTGAAAATCTTGTCAATGTGTTCCTGCTATTTATAAATGGAAGAATATCACGAACATCAGAAAAAATCTTATCCTTTAATCTTATCCAGATATCTTATCCAAAAATCTTAAATCCCGAAAATCACGGAAAACCTTATCCAAATATCTTATCCAAAAATCTTAAATCCCGCAAATCACGGAAAATCTTATCCAAAATTCTTATCCAAAAAATGTTATATCCAAAAAATCACAAAAAAACTTTAATCCCAGTTATCCGGATTAAAATATATATATATATATATATATATATATATATATATATATATATATATATATATATAAATGATGTGTATATATATTAGAAAATAATGTGTATATATATATATATGATAACAAATAATTGTGATTATGATATATAAAAAATAGGGAATGCGTATATATATATAAAATATATATTTTCAAAAAGATGTGTATATATATAAAAAATAAAATACGTACATCAAAATGTAAAAAATAATGTAACATTGGGTTTTTTTTTTGGCGGAGGTAAATCGCAACTCGTTTACGTCATCGGTAACTCGTTCACGTCTTGTTCACGACTCGCAAACACATTGGCAAATCGTTCACGTCTTGCGATTTGCGCTGGCTTGGTAACTCGTTCACATCTAATTCATGACTCGCTAAAAGGCAAACATCTCCTCAAGCATTGGCAAATCGCAAATTTGCGATTTGCGATGGCACCACCACGCGTACACGGCTCGTTCACGACTCGGGAATTGGCAAACTCCTCGAGCATAGGCAAATCGCAAGCTTGCCCTTTGCGATTTGCGATGGCATGTTTATTCCGGCCACGGCTCGCACGGTGAACGGGTCGCAAACGCAAGACGCTGGCTCGCAAATCGCAAATTTGCGATTTGCGATTTCGTGTGGTATATCGTCAAATTTTTTTTCGGGAGGGCAAAACGATATATATCTCTAAAAAAAGTGGTATTTTTTTTAATTTCCCATTCTATAATATATATGTTCTTATGAAATTATGGGTATTGTTAATGACAACCCTTAAGACTGTCAATAACGTGCATAAGTTGGTTGTACTTCAGGTGATATTTTTGAGGGACAACTAAAATTCAGGAGGGTCAGAGAGTGTTTTATGGTATGGGCATAAGTATTAATGCGTGTTATGAGTTCTTATTGACAGCTCTTAGGGTTGTCGTTATCATTTTCGTGAAATTATTACGCATGAGACATTACTATGTTAGCATATATCTATGTATGTATTTGTGTAGTATACGTTTAGCATAGCATCGGCCCAAATGGCCCAATGTATTCTCGGCTCATGAAAGCCCACCTTGTGTTCTATATATTGTGTAGTAATACCAATATGTCATTTACGGGAAAATAACTTCAAACATGGTATCAGAGGGAAATTAAGTTTTTCCTTGGACCCATTCCATCCTAATCTCCAACAATATCTCATATTATTCTAAATTCCAAAAATCTCTCCACCCTCACACGTATCTCACCAAACCTTCCGAATTTTGTTAATTGACTTTCCAAGATTATTGGAACCCCCATTAAATCACCCACCATGACCGGAAGTTCTACACCGCCAAACACCACCGAACCCCTTCACAAAGCTTATAGCGTCACCAACATTAAGTCTCATATTCCGCTTATCCTGAATCTTGATCATCTCAATTATGATGCTTGGACGGATCTGTTCGAAACTCATTGTATCGGTTTCGATGTGATCGATCATATCGATGACACGTATGACAACCGCACTCCTCCCACCGATCCCGAATGGGTAAAACTAGACTCTATTGTACGAATGTGGATATATAGCACTATTGCTCCCGATGTGCTCGAAAACATTCATGAGAAGAAAACCACCGCTCGCGCAACATGGTTAAACCTTGAAAGCCTGTTTCGCACCAACAAAGACTCTACTGCTTTTCAACTCGAACATGATCTCCGCAACATTACTCTCGGTGACATGTCTATAAAAGACTACTGCACGAAAATAAAGTCTATGGCCGACCTCCTCAAGAATATTGGTGAACCTGTTTCGGATAAGAACCTTGTCGCGTACACACTCCTAGGTTTACCCCGAAAATGGAATGGCGTCACCCGTGCCATACGCCTTCGGGAAACACAACCAACGTGGATACAAACACGGGCTATTCTACTTAGTGAAGAATCAAAGCTTGAGGATACCCGTTCTTCCACGACTAATTCGTCATCACCTAATGTTTTAATCGCATCATCGGTCAATGAAAATCGTGGTAATGGGCGGCGGACTGATCGTCGTGGTGGTGGCCGAAGGAATGACCGCCGTCAATCACCATCTTCTGGTCAATACGGGTGGGTCTACATACCTCCACCACCGCGTTTGTCTAATGGTCGCTCACCTTCGTTCACACATTCACAGTCCGTGCAAAATCTCAACGGAAGACACTCTTGGGCTCAATCATCTACAAATGGCTTGTTGGGCCATTCTCCTTCAAATAATTTTGGCCCAACTAGATAGTCCACTCAAGGTTACAACCAAAATCATTCGGCTTACACTGGTAATGGACAACATGCTTCATTTTTAACTAGTGGACCATCTCAGCAGGCCCAGTCAGCCCAATTTCCACTTAATGGATCATCTCAGCAGACTTTTGGGCCTATATTTGGAGCCGGGCAACCCACAACACAATGGAATTGGGATGCTAACATTGATCAGCCCACCACTCTACCGTATTTATTTAATACCATGACTTTGCAGGAACCTACCAGTTCAGGTTGGATCATGGATACGGGAGCTACGGATCATGTTCACTCCGATGCAGGTATACTTAAGTCCATTTCTAATAATCATGATACTCATTCTATTTATGTTGGTGATGGATCCCCTATCCCTGTAATGACCACCGGGAACACCGAACTTCCAAACCCATATCGTCCACTTCATTTACATAATGTACTTATCACACCTAAAATTATTAAAAATCTGATCTCTGTTCGTAAATTTACAACTGATAATCAGTGCTCTATTGACTTTGACCCTTTTGGTTTTACTGTGAAGGATTATCGCACCCGTCAACCTCTAATCCGATGTGACAGCACTGGACCTCTTTACCCCATGACACAGTCCTCTCCTCAAGTCCTTACTGCATCCAGCTCATCACTTTGGCACCAACGTCTTGGTCATCCCGGTGACCAAGCGCTTCAGCATTTAATTTCTCGTCAATTTATTTTGTGTAATAAAGAGAAGTCACGTGTTTTGTGCCAACCATGTCAACTTGGCAAACACGTCCGACTCCCATTTAATACTTCTTCTTCTATTGTGTGTTCTCCATTTGATATTATACACTCGGATATTTGGACTTCACCTATTGCTAGTATAAGTGGTTTAAAATATTATGTTATTTTTCTTGATCATTTCACTCACTACTTGTGGGTTTATCCATTACGACATAAATCTGATGTTTTTCAAAAATTTCTACATTTTACGGCTTATGTTCAAAATCAATTTAAATATACAATAAAATCATTTCAATGTGACAACGGCGGTGAATTCGATAACCCGGCATTTCATGACTTCTTTGCCAAGCATGGCATCCGTTTTCGTTTTTCTTGTCCACACACGTCTCAACAAAATGGTAAGTCTGAAAGAATGCTTCGCACTATTAACAACACCATTCGCACACTCCTATTTCACGCCCGTCTCCCTCCTACATACTGGGCAGAAGCCCTTCATATGTCCACTCATCTCCTCAACATTCTACCATCCTCGGCTATACAAAATGACACACCTCACTTTCGACTCTTCAAACAACACCCAACCTACACTCACGTACGTGTTTTCCTCATCTAACCACCACTCACAAACTTGCACCACGCTCCACACCGTGTATCTTCCTTGGATATCCGTCAGACCATCGTGGTTTCCGCTGCCTTGACCTTTCCACTCGTAAGATAATCATCTCACGCCATGTTGTCTTTGATGAAACTGTCTTTCCCTTTGGCTCGGTCACTCCCACACAATCTCCATCCTATGACTTTCTTGACTCTCCTTCCACGTCCTTTCGTCCAGCCTTCCAGCCTGCCTCTCCAGTGCTGTCCTCGAACGTTGACCACACATCGCCGAGCGATCCCACTCCAATTATTTCACCTTCCTCACCCTCGGCCACAGACTCACCCGCTACCACCCCATCCAACTCCCCATCGCCGCCTCCCCCACACCCTATGATGACCCGTGGTAAACACGGCATTTCTAAACCCGTCACTCGCCTAAACTTACACACCACCACCACTTCTACTACTACTACTACTACTACCCCTTCATCGGTGCCCCGGTCAAATTTATAGGCTCTTGAGGATCCTCACTGGCATAAAGCCATGGATGAGGAATATCATGCTCTTATTTCTAATGGCACTTGGGTACTTGTTCCACGTCCTCCCGGGGCTAATGTGGTTCGATCTATGTGGTTATTTAAGCAGAAGTTTCATGCTGATGGTTCCCTGGCCCGATACAAAGCCAGGTTGGTTGCTAATGGTAAGAGTCAGCAGATTGGCATTGACTGTGACGAGACATTCAGCCCGGTTGTTAAACCGGCCACTATTCGCACCGTCTTGAGTCTGGCTGTCTCACGTCATTGGCCCATTCACCAGCTTGACGTGAAAAACGCCTTTCTCCATGGTGACTTACAGGAGACAGTTTATATGCATCAGCCTCCTGGATATCGTGATCCTAGCTTCCCTGACTATGTCTGTCGCTTGCAGCGCTCTTTATATGGCCTAAAACAGGCCCCTCGTGCTTGGTACCAGCGGTTTGCTGATTTTGTTCAGAGACATGGTTTTCATCGTAGTCGATCTGACTCATCTTTGTTTATATACCGTCAGGGGTCCTGCACGGCTTACTTACTTCTATATGTGGATGACATCATTCTCACAGCATCGTCCACATCACTTTTAGAGACCATTATTGGACAGCTTAGCCATGAATTCTCTATGACTGATTTGGGTGTTCTTAACTATTTTCTTGGCATTTCAGCTACTCGTAGCTCTACAGGCATATTTCTATCTCAGCAAAAGTACGCTACAGAGATTTTAAAGCGTGCTAATATGATGCTGTGTAATCCTTGTCGCACCCCATCCGACACTCAGTCAAAGCTGAGTGACACTGGTCCTCCGGTTACTGATTCCACATTATACAGGAGTCTTGCAGGTGCTCTTCAGTATCTCACATTTACTCGCCCTGATATATCATATGCTGTTCAGCAGATCTGCTTATTCATGCATGATCCTCGCGAGCCACATTTCCTTGCTTTAAAGCGTATTTTGCGCTACATTCGTGGCACTCTTGATCATGGCCTTCAGATACATGTCTCGTCCACCGATGGCCTTGTTGCATATTCTGATGCTGATTGGGGAGGCTGCCCTGCTACACGCAGATCCACATCCGGCTACTGTGTTTTTCTAGGTGATAACCTTCTATCTTGGTCTTCAAAGCGTCAGCAGGTTATCTCTCGGTCTAGTGCAGAGGCCGAATACAGGGGTGTCGCCAATGCTGTTGCTGAAACGTGTTGGCTGCGAAATCTTCTTCGAGAACTACACACACCGCCTTCCAAGGCCACCATTGTATATTGTGATAATATTAGTTCAGTGTACATGACTTCCAATCCAGTACAACACCAACGGACGAAACACATCGAGCTTGACATTCATTTTGTTCGTGACCAGGTTGCTTTGGGGAACATTCGTGTTCTACATGTCCCCTCTCGCTTACAGTATGCTGATATCTTCACCAAAGGACTTCCGACATCTTTATTCACTGACTTTCGATCCAGTTTGAACGTTCGGATTTCTCCTCCCGATAAAACTGCGGGGGGATGTTAGCATATATCTATGTATGTATTTGTGTAGTATACGTTTAGCATAGCATCGGCCCAAATGGCCCAATGTATTCTCGGCTCATGAAAGCCCACCTTCTGTTCTATATATTGTGTAGTAATACCAATATGTCATTTACGGGAAAATAACTTCAAACATACTATACTTTTATCTTTCCTTGCATGTTTCAAACTTGATCCCAACCAGAATCAGATCAACATATATCATTAATCTATAAAACATTTCGCGTCTCTCTCATAAAACTTAAGGGTTGAAAATGAAAAGTTAGTACTAAGTGTATTTTTATAACATTAATTAAGATTATACGGAGTATATTGTTAAATGAATATATTATATTGAAGTACTAAAGAAAGTTTTGTTTGAAGAACTTGGTAGTTACAAATTATTCAACACATCAAATATATTGTAAAGACAATGTTCCAGATGTTCGACTATTTGAACTGAGTTGTATCAATTTGATGTTCTAAAAAAATGACTTGTAACCGACATCCATTACGTTCGGTATATATTCCCGCCATATAGCGCGAGTTCCTTAACAATTAACTTGTTAAACATATATACTTGTTTCAATAATTCAAAAACTGAATTATAGACAGATCTTAAGGGGCCGGGTGTTGGTATTTGATTTGTTTTTGTAACATCTTTTTTTCTCTTTTTATAAAATGATTTTTTTATATTATATGTACTAATATTCTTTTTTTTAAGTTTTGGGGGTACGCACTAGTTTAAAATTTCGTACAGGCCCATCAAAATAAACGGCCGGTGTAACCTAGCTAACAAAAATCTGGTGAGCGAACATTATCAAACATATTTTAGTCATTTCAAATAGAGGAGAAATTAAGCAAGTAATAATAATTTGAATTTTTGAATTTTCGAATGTCCGTGTGATCAAGTACTGATATTAACGGTGGGAATGCGTATAAACCTAGCACTACTACAGAAACAGGCAACAGCGACAGAAATTTGTGACGAAAATAAAACCGTAGCAAATTTATCACATCTGCGGCGTATTTGCCACCGCTTTGTGACGATATGTAGGAAGATAAAAAGTCAAACATTTGACTAACTTTTGACACGGATTAGTGACAAATTTGCGACAGCGTATAAAAAGTCAAATGTTTGACCAAATATTGCGACGGATTAGTGTCAAACTTGCGACAACAAATCAGAATTTAGATAGTTGACTAAATTTTGCGACAGATTAGTGTCAAAGTTGCGACAGCTTATCATAATTCAAATACTTGACTTATTTTTTAAATCATTGACTAAGTTTTGCGACAGATTTGTTTCGAATTTGTAACGATTGAACAAAATAAGTAATAACTTAAAAAATTAAAATCTACAATGATAATTCTTGTAGCAGATCTGTTGCAAAATTGAACTAAAATAATAATATAATAAATAATAATAAAGGAACCCGTCGCAAATCGGTTGCAAATTTGATCTTTATTAATTAAATAATATAAATAATGTGGCTATAGCAAATCCGTCACAAAATATCTATAATTGCTACGGATTTGCTACAGAACTTTTTGTCGTTTTACGTTTGCGAGATTATACAAACACAATGAGATACATAGGAGCATCAAGTATGTCTTTATATGAGTGTAATGTATAAAAAGACACAATATTTGTACGTATTAATATGTTTGTTGGTATGTATCTCTAAACTATTAATAGATAGATATATATTTTCTTATATCTCGAAGCTAATATACACACATACTTATATATAGACATGTATATTCATTTACTTTTGAATTTTTTTAAATACTTATTGAACCATATAGGAATATGTATAAACATACATATGCATTTTTTTATTTAAAACTATTTTTTAAAAAATTAAACAAAATGAGGTTGTAGCGAATCCGTAACAAAATATCTATAATTGCTATGGATTTGCTACAGAAGTTTTTGTCGTTTTGAGTTTGCTTGATTATATATGCACAATCAGATACATAGGAACATCAAGTATGTCTCTATATGAGTGTAATGTATAAAAAGGACACAATATTTGTACTTATTAATATGTTTAGTGTTATGTATCTCTAAACTATTAATATATTGATATATACTTTTTTATATGTCGAAGTTGATATACATGCATACTTATATATAGACATGTATATTCATTCACTTTTATTTTTTTAATACTTATTGAACCATATAGGAGTATGTATAAACATATATGTGCGTTTTTATTTATAACTATTTTTTAAAAAAAGAAAACAAAATGAGGCTGTAGCAACTACGTCACAAAAAATCTATAATTGCTACGGATTTGCTACAGAACTTTTTACCGTTTTGAGTTTGCGAGATTATACAAGCACAATGAGATACATAGGAGCATCAAGTATGTCTTATATGAGTGTAATGTATAAAAAAGATACAATATTTGTAAGTATTAATATATTTGTTGGTATGTATCTCTAAACTATTAATAGATAGATATATACTTTCTTATATGTCGAAGTTGATATATACACATATTTATATATAGATATGTATATTCATTCACTTTTTTTTGAGTACTTATTGAACCATATAGGAATAATTATAAACATATATGTGCGTTTTTTATTTAAAACTTTTTTTAAAAAAAATTAAACAAAATGAGGTTGTAGCAAATCCGTCACAAAATATCTATAATTGCTACGGATTTGCTACAGAACTTTTTGCCGTTTTGAATTTGCTTGATTATACAAGCACAATTAGATACATAGGAGTATTAAGTATGTCTTTAGATAAGTCATTTACACATTAAAGGCCCAATATTTATAAATTTAAATATGTTTAAACTACTAATAAATACATGTACTTGTGATATGCCGAGTCTTAAATGAGCTTTCTTAAGTTTAACAATTGAAAAACACAAGACACTTATAGGATCAAAAAGATGCTTTTTGATCACGTGGTTACGTGGTACATGTAACTTATATTCTAATTATTATCATTATCAACCAACTGAAAAATATAGAATACCTCATCTGTCTCACTACAAGTGTTCACATTACTACTTTGGGTTATCCCAAATAAGTTCCACTTTCATATTTTAACTAATCGAACAACTTTAGTGGCTAGATATATTATTTGATTGGTAAAAAATATAGTTTGTAGAGAATCCTAAAACTGTATGCAAAGTCAAAGGAGACACTTTGACTCTTCCGAGTCGTGTGCGACTCTTACGAGTCTTGTGCAACTCTTACGAGGCACAAATTCAGAAAAAATTTGTAGTGTAATATAATATAAAAGATTAAAAGAACAAAATAGAAAAGTAAATTACTATAATATGTTTTGAATTAAGCATTTATGTTAATTGACGGTCAACGACTAAATTATCGACTTTTACCATGTTTTACCTCACTTAAAAACAAAAAACTTAAACAATAATATACATATACATATAAAGATACATATTTATTGTAAAATAGCGACTCTTACGAGTCGAGCTGAGTCACGAGTCACGAATTAAAAATCGAGATCCCGAATTGCGAGTCGAGTCACGAGTTAACAACTATGGCGAAGGGACTATAATATAGGCTGAACATATAGTTATACTTGGCACTTTGAAAATCACTATGCAAATGAGTATGCATTTCAAACTAAAGAGATAAGCCCTACGTATACACTATGCGTTTGTAACATTTTCTTTAAAATCCTCAAATGTGTATAATAATTAATAATTCTAAGACCATTTGCAATGGTGCTGCCCATCATGGGGCATTCTCAGTGCCACATCAGCGTCAACTCCTAGTCAGCACGTGCAGTGGTAAACTCAGAACGCCCCAGAACGCCCATCATTCCCCTTTGGCCCCACCATTTTCTTTTAATTTTGATTTTTTTTAAAAGAAACTAAAATTTATTTTTAATTAAACTAAAATACAATTTAATAATTAAAAACTAATTAACTAAAAATAAAACTAAACGTTACATTTTTATAAGAAATAAAGTTACGATCCTAGAAACACAATAATTTAAACTTGCAATTACTAGTCCTACAAATTAAAAATACAATAATTTAAACGTGCAATTACTAGTCCTACAAATTAAAAACCACAATGATAATAACTAACATAAACTACTCGTCAGCGGAACCCTCGTCACCGCCTTCCTCGCCGTCTCCGTCACCGCCTTCCTCTTCCTCGTCCGATGCATACAAGTGTGCAAACTGTTCCATAATCTTTTTGCACATCTTGTTATGCGCTCGTAGGGTTTTTGCATCCATGTGGGAGGTGTCAATTGAGAGGAACTGAACACCTTGCATCGCGGTCCGCAGGTTTTCATTACGGGTGAATGTTTCAACCGCCTTTTTCTTGGCTTGAAACATTTCCGTGCTCCTGTTGGTCATACACTCCGCAATTTCTTGAAGCTTTGATTTGGGGGTACTTGTACGTGAAGCACTACCCGCGTCCGAAGAACCAGAACTCCTAGCAACCTTTTTGGCTTTGTTTCGGCCAATGGGACGTGGAAACGGGTCATCCTCGAAAAGCTCGTTCGGAAGTCCGGTCCCCGTCGAGTTGTCGTCGGAAAGGTCAACCGAGTCCGTGTAGTAGTCATCATCTTCGTGTTGAACCCCTTGCACTTTACGCCACTTGGGATGAAACCTTAAAACATTCCAAGCTTCTTTCATGTTGAAGCTTTTTTTGAACACCCGAAAGTACTCCGCAACCGCTCTGTCAAACACCATTTGGTCATCGGTTCCGCTGGCCCTCCTATTCATCTTGCTATGTTCTTCGTATATGTTGTTGAAATCTTTGCAATACTTATTTAAGAATCGCCACTTTGAGGATAGTGCGTCGGCATATCGAACCCAACCCATCTCGTTACAGTTAAACTTTTCTTCAACGGTGGACCACAACGTACCCTTTTTTTGGTTGGTCCCGGTGATGGGATCCTCCGATGTGTCACACCAACATGTCGCCAACCACGCTTCTTCCGCTCCCGCCCAATTCTTTTTCGGACACAATTTGGGACCCGGCTCCGCTCGTTTTTTGTGACTTCTTTTTCGGGGACTTTGTTGGACTTGCTTTCCGGCTCGTTGGGTGGGTGTTTCGGATTGTGTTTCGGGTTGTTGTTCGGGTTGTTGGGTTTGTTGGGTTTGTTGGGTGGGAAAGAATGTTGGTGGTGGTGGAGGATAGTAAGGTTGTTGGTGGTGGTAGTATGGTTGTTGTTGACCGTAATCGTATGGTTGTTGATAGTGTGGTGGTGGTGGATACATGCTGTATTGTGGCGGATTTGGGTGACGAGTTGGTTGTGAGCTAGCCGGGCCGGGAGTGTTTGGAGTTCCAAACATCATGAGGTTAGTGTATAACATTGGCTCGGGATTAAATTGATTGTTCGGGTTTTGGTTTGGGTTTTGGTTTGGGGAATCATTTGGCGAAGACATTTTTTTGTTGTTGTAGATTTGTTGGGTGGTTGAATGAGTTTGTTTGTATGAAAATTGGTATAGATTGTATGTATATATATAGATATGAAAAAAGGAGTTTTTAAAAAAAATGATTTTTTTTCCCAGCCTTAGCCTCCCAACCGTCCAAATTTAATGTTTTTTTTTTTTTTTTTCTATGCGGTTCAACGGTCAAACAATCAATAAAGTGATTAAATATTCAGTGGGGCCCACGAATTCAACCCCATGCTAGCCCGTGCTCGGTTGATCAACGCCCGCCATTTTCTTCTCCCAGAACGCCCCATTGCCGGCGTTCTGGGGCTCCAGCTGGACCACAACGCCTACGTTGCAGGTGGTCTTAATGGCCCTCGTTTTTGACACTAGATAGTAGATACTGAATTACTGATAGTAAATAAAAATTCAAAGATATTTGTGCCCAAATATTTGAACAAAATAAGAGTACTCCCTCCCAAATAAATCCTAGCCCGCCAATTAGATCCCAATTTTTCCCCAAAATTCTCAAATTGCCCTCTTTCCCCCAAATTCACTAATTTCAATTAGAACTCCCAGTTCCTATCTCTCTTCTTGTTCTCCCTTAACTTTAGATCCCGTATATTAACTATTGAACCATCTAGTAAATTTCTTTCATTCTTGAACAAGAAAGATGCTGATGTTTCATTCAAATCACAAAATCGAGACTTACATTACGGCTCTAACTGATTTGTAGTTTGAATCAACTAAAAGGTACCATTGTAACCTAACTTCATCTTGTGGTTGATTTCTAACTGATGCATTTCTTTTAAAACCCTCTAAATCTTGAAATTAGTAGATCTCTGATCTTATTATATTTTTTTGTTTGTCACATACTTTCGGCATGTTTGGCAATTTGGTTATGTAAAGGTATTTATCTTGCTAGTTAGTTACTAGTAATATCGTACATGATTTGTGAAGTAATAGTTTGTTGTTTTCCTATTTTATGATTGTACTATAATTGTATATTTTGAGAACCCAAGCCTCAATATCTGTATGTCCAAAGAAGTATCTTCAGGTTATGAAACTTTCCTTTGTACTTAGTTTTTTACACATTTATTTATTTGTTTCTCATTATGACATAATTTTGGTCTTGTGTAGAATGGTTAGAGATCAAGGTTGCCAATTAAAAAAAGTTAAAAGAAACGAAGAACAGGGCAAAGAAATCCAAGGTTCTAAGGAGGTAAATTCTTAGCTTTTGAGCTTCTTCAATCTTCATGACAACAAAACTAAAACTGCACTTTGAAAGCTATTATACTAATTAGTTTTTTTCTGCAAAGGTGATAATTTTCTAGTTATACATAAAGTAAATTCAAGTGATTGCTATTTCTTGCTTGTGTGGAACTAGACTAAAGATGTTGTGAAGAATAAAAAGTAAGCTATGAGAGATTTTAATACAATTTGTTGATTATTTGTTCAATTTTAATGGTTCATTGTTATGCAAACATTATTATGCTCATTGTTTTTGTTTTAATGGAAGATGTCTAATTTTGGTGGTTCATTATCGAATAGGGATTGAGGATGGATTTACATGATGACCAATAAAGATGAATGGCATAAAAGAAATTTAGCACTTAAGTAAGGTAGAGAGATAGTAAGATTGATCTTGATCAAGAATGAGAAGGAGAAACAGAAGGTGAAAGGATGCTTCAAAAAATTGACCGACAACACACCTTTAATAACTTGAGATGTATAATATAATTTAGTAGTATCACATTGATTGAAGATTATTGAATATTCGTTTTGTTCTAATGATAAACTATAATATATTATCAATGTCATAATTTACGTAATCTTGAATTTGGTTGATTATTTAGAATTGGGGAATCTTTGCTAGATGTATGAACAAGGAAAACTGGAAAATCGGAATTTGGGCTATTTGCCACGGATAATAGGTTTAATATATGTCGCAAAAATTGTTGCAAGTAGTAAATTTGTGGCGAAAATAAAACTGTAGCAAATTCAAATCCGTCTCAAGTTTCTTACAAAATCTGTCGCGACACTTGTAGCAGTTCCGTCGTTATGTTTTGCAAAAAGATCTATTGCCTCGGACATCGGTCGCAAATTACCGTTGCAACACCGTTGCTACACTTTAACTTTATGAAATGATGAAAATCGATTTTATGACGGTGCTGCGACGACTATTTTCTGTAGCAAAATTACATATCCGTGGCAACTGTTGTCGCAAAAAGCAATTGCCACGCTGTTTTTAGGGACGGCCAATTTATGTCGCGATTCCGTCGCAACAGACCAACTGCGACGGAAATGTGACCGATTTGTCCGTCGCAATAGCCCATTCCTGTTGTAGTAGGGACCATTCATACAATTTCTTCTCTAATTCAAATACCTTAATATATTACTGGAATATCTTGCAATAGAAGTTCTAAAAGGTGAATGATTTTTATGTCAAGCATGTAAATCTGGATATGTGATTTTTTGTTCATTTTTATTAGGGGTGTTCATGGTCCAGTTTGGCCGGTTTGAGGCTAAAATTTGAACCAAACCGATAATTACGGTTTGACGTTTTCTCAAACCAAACCGCACAATTTAATGTGTCAAACCAAATCAACCCAAACAATTGAAACCGGTTTGGTTCGGCCGGTTTTACGGTTTGAACCAATTTTGTTTATATATATATATATATATATAATAAAAATTTTGTTAGCTAACATTTAAGTTAGATGATATAAGTAGTAATGCAACTATGATTATCTTAGAAATTTTTTTAAAGATATAAATACATAATCTAGTATTGGTCAAAAATATTTTTAACAATATCATTTATGATAATTGACTTTCATAACATTGTTACATTACCGAAAGTTTTCTTTTACTATCTTTAATTTTGAATTTATTTAGGGGATTTATTTAGTTGTATAAGTTGACAGTTTTTCAAATGAACCTTTTGGGTACCATTAAAAAGCAAATATAGAGTTTTTTTTTGTTAAAGACAAATAATTCTTTTAAATTAAATATGCATACTTAATGAATAATATAAGGAAATATGATACGGTCCGGTTCGGTTTAAATGGCCGGTTTGAGTCTTGAAACCGCGAACCAAACCATATACGGCGGTTTTGAAAACCTAAACCACTAAACCAATTATGAATAATAAAACCGGCCAAACCAACCAAATTACTTCGATTTGGCCGGTTTAAACGGTTTCAGCCAAACCACGAACACCCCTAATTTTTATCTTCACTTAATTAAAGCTTCTCATCTCATGAATTAGTTCTCAAATACCAATAAATTAAAAACCGAATTGCAATTTGCAACAACAGTATTAATTCCCCTATTACCCATAATGTTTTATATTAATTTTTATCATTGTGGTCATTTCAAGAATTCTTGGTTCATTCAATCCGGGAGTCAGATGTTTTTGCTATTTACATTTAATCAAGATTTATCCTTCTTAAAGAAAATATGTTATCTTGATTCTTTCATCCATTTTTAATCTTTCTTTTTTTTCAGTTCGGCTTTACGCTAGGATCGATTTTGTTAGCAACGGAGCTAAAGACAACCATTATAATATGATTTAGGATTAGAGGATCAACTGTATTTTGAGGGAAGAGAAACGAATACAATCACAACCGTTGATTTCCGAGATTAATGACCATGATTTGCGACACCGGATTTTACGTAAAATGCAGTGTTTTAAGATATAACGAATATGAGCCGTTGATCACAGAAATCAACGACTGAGATCACATGCCCTCATTCTCCTCAAAATGCAGCTGCCCTTCCGGATTCCGAACCTTACCCGAGAATATAATTGCACGTGTTAATACAATTAATGATTATTCTAGTTTGATAATCAAACGTTAATTTCTCAATATCGTTATGTTGATGTACAAATAATTAGTATACATGTAATAATTACAAACTTCCACAAAAAGTATGGTATGTGAGCCTTTTAGAATCATTTAAATTTTGAAAAGTTACCCCAAAGATTGTAAGAACTTTCCGAATACATAGAGGCTACGGCTACAAAAGTGTTTAAAAAAAGTCAAGGGGTAAGCTCGATTTTTAACACCAATATTCCATTAGAAACATCCATTGATTGTTTTAATGGTCACACTTTTCAATTTTATTATTAGTTTAAAAAAGACATTGATCTCGACCATTCTTGTCTTGTTTTGTTTGTCATCTTCATTAAATGTTACAAGAAATCTGGGAGTTTGCAGCTTCTTTTATAGATGTTTGAAATATAGAAATATAGGGATGATATATATCAGTTTCATGTATTTTGATATATTATTTATATTATTATTGCTTTCTAGATTTTAATTTTAACCGTTTGGTACTTTTCTAATAATTTACTCATTCATTTTCATTTTAGCTATGTGTTGCATTATTCATCTAAGATAATATGTTCCAGTTTGATTTCTTATTGTTTTCATTTGATTAGATTTATCAATGTTAGAAAAATTGGTATGGACTAGCTAGTAGAATACATGTAGTATATGTAGTGGAATCTGGAACATTATTGTAGACGATGTAATAAGTTGGTGATAGCTATATGTTCGGTTTGGTCATAAGTTCGGGTTGGTGATAGCTATATATGTTGCGGATATGTTCGGTTTGGTGATAGTCGTGTGTTCATCTAACATGACTGACTGGGCATAAGTTAACCAAATTTGTACTATGTGTAGTTCAGTCATTATTCTAATTTGAATTTCGAGTTTTTTGTTTGCGATTTATGTATCCGATAACTCATCGTCTTCTAATTTTAACATTTAACATATGATTTAATTTGATGATATTAATAATGGCTAACATAATTGGGTGAAAATATTTTGTTTGGCAACCAACGTGGAATTAAGAAACTCCTGAAATCATCTTTTACTAATATGGTGACAAAACTCGTAATTTCTTCTACTTCAAAAGCAAATAATGTACACCAATTACTTCTGATCAAACAAGTTAGAATGAATAGGTCATCTACTAATGACATAGTAGCGGCAAGGATTTGACGTTGTATGTATCAAACGTTCTTGCTTTCTTCGGTGTCACCTTTTGTGTACCTTCTATCATTTTTGTCCCTCGTTTTTCATGCACTGCTGTATTTTTCACACGTCGAGACAACTTATGAACCCTCAAGTCATCATTTAGGAAAATCTTCAAGTGTTTTTGGTTGACGGATGGTAAAAGCTGAGTGTTTCTGGCTTGATGTATTCTTGTCGTAACCATAGATAGCTTGGTGAGGTCAATAACACTCCAAATCTTCGTTTGTTGTTCTTCGTTTAAACTCCGGTGCACCTGTCGAATAGAAGTTAATTACACATACCGGCCATTAACTTTTATCCATTTCTAAATTTTTTTGAGATTATATTGGTAAAGTAGCTTGATCATCTAATTAAATTAACATTTAACACTAAAAAGGTTTCAATAAATTGTTCCCTTTATGCAAAATGTCAAGAAAATTAGTATGTTAATCATGTAGACCTTTTTACACTAAAAAGGTCAAAATTAATTTTTCACATCAGACAAATTTGTCAAACCTATGTAAACAAAAATGGTATGTATATGTCTATCCTGCAATAAATATTGATGTCGTTATATATAACTTTAAGTTAGTGAGCTTTGAAAATCATTACTAAAGTCATCAAATTTTCAAAACCACTATAAAAGCCATAACTTTAATTTGTTAAGATCTCGTAAACAAAAGAAAAATGATTAATTCACCACATTCATCGTGTTTTTTACATTTATATAGTCAACTGCACGAATGTGGTATAATTAATGGAAAAAAAAATAAGATAAAACTAGTGCTACTATATAGAAGTGTTGTACCTCAAGGTACAAGCGAATTGCATGGTAGAGTCTGTCATGGGATTCTCTTGAATAATCTGGCAAGGCCATGGCTAATGCCAAAAACTTGGAAGGTTTTAACAAAGGATCAGGAGCCACTTCTAACAACAACAAATCCACCAAGAATGAGACTTTCTTCACACGGTGCACAAAAAATCCATTAATTCTTCTTTCGAGTAGAAAGATTTTGATTAGCCTTAGAGTCAAATCGACATCAAATGCACCATTTTTCTTTCCACGAACAAGCAAATCATTGATCATAAACTCGTCTAATCTTGATCCAAGCAAATGTTCTATTTTCGACCTTTCACATTTTCTTAGATTCAAACTTAAGCTCATTCCAAAAGCATCGAGTAATGCCCTACACGAAAATGCGCTACCATTGAGCAAACTCAATAGATTGATGTTAGTTTCCGAGACTTTGCATTTTTGATCATGTGAAGAACATAAGACAAACTTTGACTTTTGGTAATGGAAGATGAATGAACATATTCTAGGGTGGTCAAAGTGTAGCAAAATCATTGACCTTATTAGGACTTTAAATAAATCAATGTTTAAAAAAGAAAGATCATCAAACTTCCAATAATCTAGATAAGTATTGGATCTTGAACTTTTTAGACTATTATCACTTGATGAATACAAAAAATTAGAGCTATTTGAGGATGAAGGACATGAACTTGACACATAGCTTGGAAGTGTTAAGTTTCCTAAAAGGGAATTTAATGTATCTTGAAAATTATGAAAATTGTTCATGTAAGGGAATAATATTTGGCATTGTTTTAAACCTTTTATAAACTCGGACCATGTATAAGAATGGATGCTCTCAAGGTACAACTCGGTTTGCATGATTAAAGTAGTGATTTCCATGAAAGTACTACCACTATGAAGCAAGAAAATGTTGGAAGGTGTTATGTCAATGGTGCCATTGTTGTAGCAAAAGCTTGCAATGAGCTCAAAACTCGTTGCGCCACCTGGGAAATCGTCGAATACCAGTTTCGCATTGCAGGTGAGCTTTGGGAGCAATTTGCTTACGCGTTTCGAATAGGATGCAAGAATTTTCTGCAAACAAAATGATAGTTTTAGCATCTTTATATAGTTAATAGCTCACTAGTCAAGTTAATGTGTAAGATGGGAAGGGCTAATAAAAACTAATACTACCATCTTTTTACTAAACTTGAGCGAATTCAACTCAAAAGATGTTAACTTTTACTCATTTTGGACATGGGTCAAAACAAAAGGCCAAAACAAGAGCAGAAAACTCTGTTTATAGCAACAATACAAACACCAGAGCAGAAGATAAATAAATAAAGAGTAAATACTATCAGTTCTCATTAACCAAGAAGAAAGTGTATCATGGGTCAAACAAAAAAGTCAAAATTAGAGCAGATTGACTCTGTTCATATGAGATTAGAAAATTACTACACAGATAGTAATTACCTTATTAACAAAGAAAATGTGTTCACCATTGATATGTACTTCAAGATTACAACACATATCTAAATAATGTGAAAGTTTAAATTTTGATGGAAGAAACTTGATGGGGTATTCAAGAATCAAAATGGGTTTGAATCAGAACACTTAATAGGTGAGTATGGGTGTTTGTTTGATGCAGAAGTGAATGAGAGCACAGGGGAAGAATGTAAAAGCAGGGTCACTTGCAAACAATGAGAAGAATCCAGCTTCATTTATTAGGGTGCATTCAAGTTTTGATTTTTGAACATCATTTGGACCCCTCTACTGTTATGTTGTTATCTCTTTCTAATCAACCAAACTATAATAAACAATATTATAATTATAATTATAATTATAATATTAAATATTTAAGAACTGTAAGTTTTTAAAACTGATTATGTACAAGCTGTGTCATCGTTTTTTGTCTCGAGATATTAAGGTTGCGTTTAGTTACGAGAAGAATATCAGTTATTTTTCGTTTTTCATTTTTTTAGGAAATTAGAAGTGTTTTCAATCTATAAAAAACAATGAAAATTTAAAAAATACGTTCAAATGTGAGTGATGTAATTTTTCTTTTACAAGAATTAGTAGAGATATAAATCTTACATAACTATAAAAATTAGTTATAAAACTCGAATTTGTACACGTTTTCTAATTTTCTTAGAAAAGTTTTATACATATATGTAGGAGTTTTTCATAAATAAACACGTACCACGTACGTTTTGTATTAAATGATAAATAGTAAACATTTACTATATTGAAATTTTATGTGTTTTAAGTGAAGTTTTTTAGTTTACATAAAATACATACCAGTACTCTATTCTCTTTAATTTATAAAAAGACTTTTAATTCAATTATATATTTGAAGTACTTGCTTACATTTCTAAATTATTTTCAAGTTATTATAAATAATAATTATTATATTATATTATTTATATAAGCCAATAATAATTTTCTTTTGTAAACATATATCGGATAACATACAATTTATTTTTGACTAAAAAGTGCATTGCTTTTTGCCGGCAATTATGGTAGCTAGTGTGGTTTGGTTTCTTACCAAAAAATAAATCAACGTTTAAAGTTTTGTATTGACTTTTTATGGCAACGTTTGGCAAAGGTATTACTTTCCTATTTATTTATTTTGAGAAATATATGTAAAGACAATGATTCATAACCGATTTGGTATTATGTCTTTGAATCGAATAGCAATTCATTTATCAAAAGGGGAAATCGGTTTGCGGATATAGGATGATGTTTACGTATGTGTGTAGGTTTGTACCGATATCGATTTATGTTTGAGAGTTTTGATATTCGATTTAAGTTACTTTTTATGAAGCTTATAACGGTGTTCTGTTTTGGGAGATGTTGGTTTCGTGTTCAAATATATGATAGAATAGTAAGGTACATATTTTAGTTGGGTAAATGACGCAAATCGGTAACGAACTTTTTTTTTTTTTGTCGAGTTAGGGTATGAACCCAATTTATTATACAGGTCGCCGGTCGGTAACGAATCTTCAAATTATGTTTTGAGTTAGGTAACAAGTTTTTTTTCCACCTAACTCGAAACATAATCTGAAAGTTTGTTACCTAACTCGAAACATAATTTGAAAGTTTGTTACCTAACTCGAAACATATATTGGACAATAAACTTTCGAATTATGTTTCGAGTTAGGTAACAAACTTTTAAATTATGTTTCGAGTTATGTAACGGACTTTTCAAGTTAGATGAAAAAAAAGTTTGTTACCTAACTCGAAACATAATTTGAAAGCTCGTTACCGACCTGTATAATAAATTGGGTTCATACCCTAACTCGACAAAAAAGGGAAAGTTCATTGCCGATCTGCGCCATTAACCCTATTTTAGTTTTATAAGTATAGAATTGAACTAAATTTCAAATATATTTTCCACATGACCACATCATCATCATCATCATTATTGAAATGAAATTGACAGATAAACATGAAATGTTGTATCATCATCAATTCATGGCGGGGATGACACAGGAAGAATGGAGAAAATGTGGGCCTACTCGTTTTTTTGTTTTTTTAGGCTTCTAAGGTATTTGGGCTTCAATTATAGATTGGGCATTAACAGAATAAATTGGGCTAGTAAATTGGGCTTTTTTTTAAAAGGGAAATGCTATTGACAGCCCTTAGGGCTAGGCGTGACCAAAAAAATCGGGTTGGGAAACCGACCCGGTCAATACCCGGAAACCCGACCCGGTCAATAACCGGGTAGACTCTATCCGATTCGGGTTTTACTAGTACTCGCCGGGTACCAAACCGGGTACGCCCCCATACGTTTCAAATCGGGTTGGACCCGGGTTGTACCCGAACCGGTTCCAAAAACCGGTTTTAATACCCGGTTTGTACCCGGTTTTTACACTAGCCGTTGTGTTTGAGCTCCTAGCCGTTTTATATCCGTTTTTTTTGCTTTTTTTTTACCAATTTGCCATTCTAAAACTAGTATAAATAGATACCTTGGGTTTGGGTTAGTTACAACACTCAAACTCACTCATTCTAGTGAAAAAACACTCAAAACGCTTACGATTTACATACGAAACTCTCAAAACATTACTCTCATCCTCTCAAAACGCTCTCATAATGGCAACTCAAAGTTCCTCAACTAACGATTTTGTTGGTTCGTCAAATGCGTCAAATGCACCAACCATTGTTCAAGTCTTTACAACAAAACGTAATCCGGAGATTTGGTGTAACTTTGACAAAGTGTTGTTGTCGGATGGTTCGACTAAAGCACATTGTAAACGATGTGGGAGTTTTTTAAAAGCCGACTCCAACACAACGTTGAGCAAACATACTTTAAAGTATTGTAGTGCAAACAAAACTAATCCGGAGGAGGGTCAAGCAACCATGTCACGGGATGGATGTATTTTCACATACCAAGCGGATCGTTGTCGAGAAGCATTTGCCGGCTTTGTGATTCAAGAAGCTTTGCCGTTCAACCACTTCGACAACCCTCGGCTTACTAAGGTTATTCAAAATACTCTTCAACCCCGATATAATCATGTATCACGTCTTACTCTTAGACGTGATGCACTTAAATTGTGGAAAAATGCTAAAATTCAACTAATAACATGTTTTGAAAACTTAACTACAAGTGTATCACTAACAACCGATGTTTGGTCGGCTCCTCATGGTTTGCCCGGTTCGTACCTTTGTGTTACCGCACATTGGGTTGATCCCTCAACTTGGCAAATGATGAAACGTACCATTGCTTTTGAAGACTTTGAGTATCCTCACACGGGTCAAAAATTATTTTGCATGTTACGGGATGTAATGAAAATGTTTAAATTAGAACAAAAGGTTTTTTCTATCTCGTTTGATAATGCGAGTAATAACACAAACGCCGTTCAAAAATTAATACTAAAATATAATCCACCTTTGAAAGGCATTTTCTACCATAGTAGATGTGTTGCACACATAATTAACTTGGTTGTGCAAGACGGGTTAGCGATTCGACAAATAAGTGAAGTAAAAGACGCGTATAAAAACATGTTGCAAGATATATTTTGTAAGGGTAAGGCTAGATACAAACTTTATATGAAATTGTGTAAGGATACGGAGAATATTTTTTTAACCCCTAATTGGTACATGCCCGTAAGATGAAATTCGACATACAACATGTTTGTATGTGGTTTACGCCAACGTGAGACTTTACAAGCTTTTCATTTTCAATTTGTCCAAAGGGGTTATGCTATAAACGAATTTCCAAGCGGATCTTGGGATGTTATTGAAAAGATAACCGAATTGCTCAAACTTTTTAAAACCGCAACTACTTTGTTATCGGGTGTTTATTATCCCACGATTCACTTGGTACTTAACCAAATTTTCTTAATGTGTTCAAAACTAAGCGAATACGAATTTATTGATAATTTATACGCACTAATGGTGGCTCCCATGAAAGAAAAACTAAGAAAATATTTTAAAGAAATGTCACCTGTAATTAGTTGTGCCGCCGCAATAAACCCATGCTTAAACGTTTCCGGGGTGGAATTGCTTATCGATAACATTTGTAACGATTTGGAATTGAATGACGAGGACCCATTTTTTTCACAAAATACAAAAAAACATTTTAACAAATGCTTTCAAGATTTATTTACTCATTATTTTCAATTATATGGTTCAACAAATCCTTCTTTTAGTTCGGCTTCCACATTGTTTGGTTCATCTTCCTCTCGCGATCCAATGCTTAACTTATATAATAGTTTAAGACAAGAAAACCATAAACGGGCAAGGGGTGAAGGTAATTAAACGAACACTAGCGAATATGGGCGGTATACCGGAACCGATTTTTTAAACACCATACACCCCGATGAATTCGCACAATTTGATATTTTGGCTTGGTGGAAAGGGAGGGCATCTCAATTTCCCGTTCTAACCATCATGGCCCGAGATTTACTAACCGTCCAAGCTTCTACGGTAGATTCGGAATCCGCTCTTAGTGGCAGGGTACTATCTATACGAAGAACAAGACTCACACCGGCCTCATTAGAGATGTGCATTTGCTTGAAGAATCACTTAGACGCCGCGAAACGTATACAACACATTTCTAGTCTTGAAGGTGAAATGAAATATGAAGGAGATATACACGATATCGAGGTGCAAGCGGGTATGGCAATATCACTCTCCGATGAAGAAATTGCTCTTGATGAAGCTTCACGAGAGGCTAACACCGATGAAGATTTCGACCTTTGAACAATGAAGACTACGCATTTGAAGATGTTAGAAGACTTGAAGATTAATAAAACTTGAAGATTTTGTGAAATGGTTAAGTATATGTTTTATGAAGATTATGCAATGATCAAGTGTTGTTGTTATGGTCAAAGTGTTGTTGTTATGGTAAACGAGTCAAAAGGTGTCCAAATGGTTCATGAAAGTGTGGTTATGTCAAAACGAGCGATGGTGTAATTATGTAGCGGCTTGCAATTGCTTTAGGTGTTAAATGTATGTTAAAATGTGTTGGTAAAAAATGAAATTCTGAATGTGAGGCGTTTGTGATTTGGTATGGTCACCAAAAGTGTCCGAAATGACCAAAAATTGGTCACACGTCCGAATTCTTCGTTAATGTGAAATTTGAAAAAGTGTAAAAATTGAAAGTTTTATTTTGTTATAGTGGAGGTGTCTGCAAAATTTCAGCTTCTAAGTATTTACGAGTCAAAAGTTATGCGCGTCGGAATTTCGCTTCTAAAAATTCTGCATACCAAACATTACCCGGTGCGTACAAATAGTACCCGCCGGGTACAAAGGTTAATTCCATTACAGAATTTAGATATCCTTGAGTACCCGGTGCGTACAAAGAGTCCCCGCCGGGTACTATGTATTTACCCGTTTATATTCACTCCGGGTAGTTCATCTTTTTCCGGGAACTAAACATTAGTACCCGCCGGGAATAAGTTGTACCCGTCGGGTATTCTCGTTTTTCAGGTTATCCCTGCTGCATTCCACACTTTCCACACACTCCAAAAACCCAATTTTCTCTCCAAAAAACGGGAGCAACACCACCAAACCCCTCACTCAACCATTTTTGAAGCAAAAACTCACGAATTAAACCGGCAAAACACTTCTACAGCATGTTTAAGGTATGATTAACAACTTTTTAATTCAAAACACTTAATTTTCATGGATTGATTGAAGTTTTTAGATTTAGGTTTTCTTGAAATTGAATGTGGGGAAGTTTTAGTTGTTTTTATTTCTGATTATATTGTGAGTTATATGTACTCACACCTTCTTATTTCGTGAATTCGTGTTTAATTTACATGATTATGAAAAATACGAATTTAGGGTTCTTGAAATAAATTTTGGGGAAAATTAATTCTGTTTAATGATATGCTTAGAATTGTAATCCATTTACATAATACTCACGATTGTAATGCTCACTTGAATCAAATTATGTGTTTAATTGCATAATTCGAGTTTAGCTTGATATTAGGGCATTTGTGAAAGAGGATGAGTTTGAGCTTTGTAAATAAAATGTGGGAATGATTGTGCAATTACCTTAGGTCATGGATGAATTGGTCAAGGCAATTCTCTCATTTGTGTTGTGTTTTGCAGGGAAGAAGCAAGAAACAAAAAGGCAGCACCTCTGGGACTGCTAACGATGAAGAGGGTGACCGCCCTCAGCCGATGAGCATTGATGCTCTACTTATTCCCGAGACAATTCACCCGTGGCTTAAATTTAGTAACAGGTTAACAAAGTACAATATATACTGTCAGAAACTGAACTTATTGAGGGTGAAAGACTGTGATTTATCTAGGGTGGTCGATTGGGAACCACTAGAACAAGCAGGGGTAGCCACCGGAATTAAGGAAATGATTAGGCAACGTTATTTCGTGGATCACATACCATTCGAATATGAAGAATGGGAAGGCATATTTCAGATTAATGAGCAGGTATACAAAGAGCTATGCGTGGAATTCCACTACACATATGAAATGAAAGAGGATGTTGAGTCGGCGACTGAAAAAAATTTCATGACTTTCCGACTGGGAGGTCAACCAAGGAAAATGAGTATGGTGGAACTTGCTGCCTGTTTGGGCATTTATTCTCGAGAGCAGCTGGATGCAACTCATTTTGAGGATTATTTGATGGCTAGTGAGATGATCGAGACGGAATTTTTTCCCAAGGATGTGTGGCACGAATTTTCACAAAAACCTTACGCTAGAGGTGGAAATTCATACAAAGATATAGAGGATATGCAGTTGCGGGTTATCCAACGATGTCTTGCGCACACCATTTGGCATAGAAGGGAGAACACAGAGAGAGTCGGTTTCGCCGACTTATGGTATATGAGGAAGTTTGTAGCGGAGGAGAATATCAATGTTCCATACGTTGTTGCCTGGTATTTACATCATAATGCTAGCGGGATTAGAGGGGCATCCCCTATCTGTGGGGGACAATTTGTGACTAGGATTGCCAAGTCCTTCAACATCAGTTTTGAAAATTTAGAGCGAGTGACGACTAGGCCAAAAACAGTAGGGCTAGTTCAGTTTCAGGGGGCACAGGCTGTCTCAATTGTCAATGGTCATTTCGTGCCCTACCAGGAACCACCACCAGAGGAGCAAGCGGCTCAACCACAGAGAAGAAGAAGAAGACAACAGCAGGTGGAAAATGAACAACATCAAGAGGAAGAAGCTGCATATGAGCAGGGAGGTTTCCAGCAGCAAGGTGCAGCACTGCCATCCATGCTGAATATTATGCATGGTATTCAGGGCCTTCAGGTTAGCCATAACGATTTTTCGCAGGAAGTCAGGTATGAGCTTGGATCACAGCGCTACCACAACGCTTGGTCGGCACACAACACACAAAGACTTTCTGAAGTGGTGCCCAACTACCGACCTACATCCTACCACTACCCACCCATGTGGGGTCAGTCTGGAGCAAGCTATCCACCACCGGTTTATGACGAGGGTGCCGCCTTGGCAGAGCTGCAGGAAGAGTATCGAAGGCAGCAGGAGAGAGAGCAAGAGGAGCGTGGATTCCCCTATGACTCTTCCCCATTTTGAGTGCTTGCGTGCCTCATGTGATTCAGACACTTTTCTAGACAATTTGATTACGGTTTATTTAAGTACTTTTAATTTTATGTTTGGATATTTTGGAATGCTTGACTGTGGATGGCGTTTGGGTACGTTTTTGTACAACGACATCCCAAAACACTTTTCTATTTGAATTTAGGTGAAATTTCAGCGGAAAATGGTCAGTAATGCTAGATCATGCCTTTAATACCCGGCATGTACATTTGTACCCGGCGGGTAGTGTTTGGAAAATGTTGACAGAAATGTATCAAGCCAAAGTACCCGGCGGGAACACTGTCTACCCGGTGGGAACCCAGTATACCCGGCGGGAACTATAGATACCCGGCGGGTACACCGTACCCGGTTTGAAACCAGGTTTTCAACCCGAACCGGTTCCAACTCGAACCGGTTCCAACCCGGTACAAACCGGTTAGTATAGGGTTGGGTTTTCCCCCACCCAAAACCGGGTCGGTTTCGGGTCGGGTTGGTCAAAACCCGGTTTTTGGTCTTTGACCAATACCCGGTTCGGGTTTCCGGGTAGGGTCGGGTCGGGCCAAAACCCGATTATGTTCATGACTACTTAGGGCTGTCAATAAGAACCCTTGAACTTATTTATTAAACTCAAACTTTCATTTATTATCAAAAATCATACTTAATACATCACATATAAAAGGAAAGTCTCAATGAATTAAATACAAAACTTCAGTGTATTAATTATAATTTTGATTATATAAGGAAACTTTGACTTCAATAAATGCACTTATTGACAGCCCTTAGGGTTGTCAATAGCATTTTCCTTTTTAAAAAGTTCTTTTATTAAAAATAAAAAGTGTAGACACATGACATGTTCACAAAATAAATACTTTGCTTTTAGTGGGTAAGCTTTGCAAGTTACTAACAATATGAAGATATTATTTTATCTCTTACTTTACTTCAGCATATGCTACTAGTTTAAAATAAACTAACTTTCATACTGTTTATTTAGATAGATTAATCCAATAACTCTTAATTTATTGTTTTGGTTATTTCCTTCTATTACATGATGCATAAACCTTGAAAACATAATCCATACACCATAAATCAAGTTCAAGGACTAAGCACTATAAACATTTTCTCTTCCATTGTTATGAATATAATAAAAAACATTAAGTTTATCACTAGAGAATTGGTTTATCACGTTGGATCAGAAGTCAAAACGCAAATGATGATACGATCCACAAATTTTAAAAATTTCTATTGTATGTATTAAGTTTCGAAACGTATTTTTATACATCCGGTTACATGCAATAGACGTTTTCTTCTTGTAAGTTACATACATATATATAATAGACGTATTCGAAACTTGATTATACAAAATAGGTTCGTTGTTCACTATGAAGGAATCATACAGAGCATAGACAAAGCAGAATAAAGAAAACTTTGAGACAAAAGATGGATTTTAACTCCAAAAAAACAGCTAATATTTCACACACCCATATGCAGTTAAACCTCATTCACTCTTCCTTAATTCACTTTATTCAGATTCTATCTTCTTTTTTTCACGTTCCAGGTTCTGTCCCTCACCACCACCACAATCGCAACATCACCGCGACCCATGACGACTGCCTATAAATGCCACCATGTTTCTCTTCAAAGCAACCATCATTTCTTTGACATTTGTTCTTTCTAGTCAAAATTATGGAGATGAAAGGTCAAAACAAGAGTCAATACATGGTCCCTGTAGTTTGTTTCTCGATCATTCTTTTCGATCTCATAGCAGGAATCCTTGGCATTCAGGCTGAGGTAGCTCAAAATAAGGTATATTCTACTATTGTATTTTGATGTCTAAAAACAAAATTGTAATAACTTAGCTAAAAATAAAACAGGTGAAATATGTTGAAAGTCAGATTGAAGTGTATTCAAGTGCATACAGCATAGTACTAGACTATCATTTGAAAGAATTTAATTTTGCAGTCATTTTGAAACGAGCAAAATACTTGAACGATGATCCGTCATGCAATTTTGCATCATTTATAATTTTTTAGTACACTTCACACGAACATGGTTACAATGAAATAAAGAAAAGCAAAAAACTAGAAGGAAAAAAAGAAAAAAAAGTCTCAATGGGTCAACTCAACCCTGACCTGTTACCAGGAGACCCATTGGTCACTTCTTGGGTCAATGGTTAGTTGGGTCAGGTCAAGATCTGCTCCATTGACATGCCTACCCCGCCCTGCCCATTTAGCTATTATACTACAAGATGGAATATAATTTCATGAATGACTTTTGTCACATTTTGCAGGTGCAAAATTTAACGCTGTGGATCGTTGAATGTAGAGATCCAAGTTACAAAGCATTTAAGTTGGGTTCTGCAGCTGCAATACTCTTGGCATTTGCTCATGCAATTGCAAACTTACTTGGTGGCTGCCATTGTGTACAATCCAAAGAAGAGCTAGAAACCGTCACATATAACAAACGTTTAGCTTTTTCATCCCTCGTGCTTTCATGGTACGTACCCATCTCTCCTTTATTATAATCCCTAAATTTGAATTCACATTTTATACTAAATTTGTTTAAATTTTTACCTGCAGGATCACTCTTCTCATTGGATTCTGTTTGCTAACAGCAGGAGTTTTGTCGAATTCAAGTTCAAGAAAATCATGTGGAGTTTCACACCATCGATACTTGTCTATTGGTGGTATTGCGTGTTTCATTCATGCGATGTTTGCAGTGTGTTATTACATGTCTGCAACTGCTGTTGATAGAGAAGAAAAGAAGTTGAACCCACCTGGGGTAGTGCATCAATCTGCACCACAGCCATGAGTCACCTGCTCGCTTAATTTCAAACTTTTCGAGATTTTTAGCCACAATGCAACAACCAGCTTAGCCATTTCAGATTTTCTTGCTTCTTTAGTTCTTTAATATTTTTCGATGTTTGCTCTTGGATTATTAATTTGGTTCATATGTTCATTAATTACATCTGATGTTTTCTGATTTATTGAAGAAAAATCTGTTTTTTTGATCTAAGAGATCATGATAATTATTTTAGAAATAGAAAATTAACCCCTAAAAGCTCATAAAGTGGTGAACGAATTGATTTGTCATTTTATACCGAAAATAAATTCGTTTCCTTATATGACATTAAAGTATTACCCACAAAACCAAATTTGGTCTCTCCAAACTACAATTCCTTAATCCGAAAAACAGTACTCACCCGAGCCATCATCGTATCCCTCATAATTGTCTGCCAGTTGCCACCCACCCGTTGCGGTGGTTGATGGCAGTGGTAAGCACACATAAGTTTTGTGGTTACGTGATTTATCAGTTTTGATTCACATATAATATTATAGTCCAACAAAAGTTCTTGTCATTTGAAAAAATAACAACATATTTTCATCACATTAACAAACAAACTTTAGTTTAACCGAGCTTTGAAAGAACATCGTTAAGACTAGATACAGCTGCAGCGTAGCTCTTATCTGCATCAGCCGGGCTTTTGATCTTTGCTGCGTGATCCAACTAGTCAAAATGAAAAATAATTTTTTGTCAAATTTCAATTTCCGAACACTGAGCTTAACCCATAAAATGACCAATTAGATAAGTAAAACTTACATCTGCCATGTTTTGGAAAAGCTTTCCGGTAAGAACCTTAAGTTCTTTCTTTTCTTCCTTTGGTTTTGCGGCAATGATTGTGTTAAGATCAAAACGAAGGTACTCTGACTTCAAACGAAGATCGTTCTGGACATAAGGCCATGCCTTTTTGTTGATGAACTCTTTGACGTTTACTATTTCCTTTGCGGATTCTTTAACACGAGCTGCAGCTTCTGTTGGTGTCAATGGCTGGAGGAAGAACCGGTTTTTCAATGGCAAATCGAAGTCTCTTGCCTCGTCAGAGTTTTCAGTACCGGCTGCAATAACACAATTCCGCATAATGAATAAATCAACCGTCTTTTTTTACAACCGCAAACATCCTAACTCGCATATTATATACACTTTTTACTTTAAAACTGAACCAATTCTCTCATTATAACAAATGAACTAAAAAAACTCATTCCCAACCACTTTTACGCGCCTTTTGACTTCTAAAAAGCGCAATAAGTCCTAAGTTCCTTACGTCTTACGATATGCAATCACAAACACAACCTTCTATTAAAACCATGTAAGATATATCATTTATCGTTATCGCTGTATAATAGGGTTCGTAAGATACATACATAAAGCTAATCAAGGCTAAGCGATGCCCCTATTATATACACTTTTTACTTTTGATGGTCTAAATATGATTATCTAAATTGTTAAAGCGTTGAAAATGCAAATATTTAAGATTCATTTTTCTAAGTTATGTACATCTAACAATATATTTGTCAAGCCAGTTTGTTAAAAGCAAAGCCATTGATAATATTCAATAACATGTTTGAAATAAAGGGTAACTAGACAGAAGTTGTTAATCGAAAACTTACGAAGTCCACCGGAAGGTGGTGGAGGTGGGCCTAATTTGATCGGTTTAGCATCGGCAAGCACAACCTGAACAAACGAACCCGAAGCTAACCCAGTGGCAATGAGCCCAAGCATGGCTCTTCGGCTAGTCTCACTTTCACCCTGTTGGGCTCTAACAATGAGTCTGGTCCGGGCTGCACCTACCCGACCGTTACCCACAGGTGGCACAGCTAGAGAAGTACCACGTAGTCCAGCCATTGATGTCACAGCTTGAGCCATTTTTCTGTTTTGTTACTTGTGTTTTTTGGTGTATGCAATTTTAAATGAAATGGAGAAAATAATATGTGATGGGCTAAACACCTTATCTTTGAAATAATATTGGGATAATTTGGATATGATTTTGGCCAATGGGCGTTGGAGATTTTGACAACTTGGATGAGGTCTTATATGTCCATTGGAAATATGACACGTGGATCACAAATAAAATTGGTCATGTGCCCGGACCCACATAACTAGTTTTGAAATTATTTTGAATAGCGATAAACAATATAGTATAAGACTATAAGTTATTTTAAGGAAATTCTAAACATGGTATTTGTTTGAATAAAAGAAAATAAATTATCGTAGGCAAGGTAAGACGGCTCCCAACGGGCTCGTCACTTTATCGTTGGTTTCAACCGACGAGAGTGACACCGATGGCATCGTCCGTCGGTTTCACCTCGTCGGTTGAAATCGTCGGTTTGGTGACAGCTCGTCATTTTGTGTGTGGGTCCGAGAGAGATAAAAAAAACATTAAATGTTAAAAAATGAGCCGTTGGGTTAAAAAAATTATAAAAAAAAAACCAACGGTCATCAAGCCGTTGGGGTTTTTTTTTTTTTTTTTTTTAAAAAATTATTCATTTTTTCCCTATAAATACATACTTCTATTTCCAAACAATTCACACCTCAAACACACATCTCTTTCTGAACCTACAATTCTAAAAATTTCATACACAAAAAAATGTCTTCTTTCGATTCGGATATTGAAGACGTGCAAGCGGTTAATGCGTGTTTCGATCCAATGCAAGTTATCGCTATAATTAACGCGATAAGCTCCGATTCGTCCGACGAAGACGATATTCCAATCCCAATACCACGAGCACCCTGACGATACTTTCCTAGAGATCGTGTTGCCGCGTCGGAACATTTGTATCTAGACTACTTTGCCGAGTATCCAACATTTCCGGGGGATATATTTCGCCGACGTTATCGGATGAGCAAAGCATTATTTTTCCGTACATGTCAAGGTATAACATCATACTCCACCGTTCCGGTACCTGCATACTTTTCTTACTTCATTCAAAGACCCGATTGTACCGGGTTACTTGGTTTTAATGTTTGGCAAAAATGCACGTCCGCCATACGGCAATTGGCATACGGTTGTGTTGCCGATGCATTTGATGAATATTTACATATGGGTGAGCAAACTGCATATGATTGTTTGGATAACTTCTGTAAGTGTGTTTTTCATTGATACTCTACGGAGTATTTACGAAAACCAACATTGGCGGATGTACAACGATTACACGAGAAACATGCCCAGGTGCATGGTTTTCCTGGGATGCTTGGTAGCATTGATTGCATGCACTGGCCGTGGAAAAACTGCCCAGTGGCCTGGCAAGGTCAGTACACTCGAGGTGATCACGGGCATCCAACGATCATGCTTGAAGCGGTTGCCTCTTACGATACTTGGATTTGGCATGCTTTCTTTGGTCCAGCAGGTTCGAGCAACGACATCAATGTACTAAATCAATCGGATTTGTTCAACAATTTACTTCAAGATAGAGCTCCCCAAGTAAACTTCACAATTGCCAGCCAGAAATTCAACAAAGGTTATTATCTAGGCGATGAGATTTATCCCGAATGGGCCACTATTGTGAAGTTGTTTAAGCATCCGCTAACGGAATAGGAGAAGTGATATCGCTCATTTTGGTTATATAAATCTATCGCGATATCATTGTTTTGCATATATATTTGAGTAGATTTCGAGAACTTTCGATACTTATTTTGTTTGGAAATCTATTTCAGGTAAAAGCTGGAAACGCATGCGAATTGGTGAGGAATTGGTGAAGTTTGGAACAAAAGCTGGCTGGGCTGGAATTACACCATAGCCGATCGGCTATGCATGTACAGCCGATCGGTTTCTCATAAACAACAGATCAGCTAAACTTAGAAGATCGGCTACTCCAGTGCATTTTCATTACAGAACTTCCCCTTGTTGGAGGTGGAGGAGTTGAACTAAAGAAGCCGATCGGCTAAGCTTATTCAGCCGTTCGGCTGTGCCTTCAAAGCCGATCGGCTAGCCCATTTAAGCCGATCGGCTAAGTGTTCGATCTGAGCGAGGTACGAGGTAGTTTGGTGTGTTGTGCGTTTGTGATTGGTTGGCATTTATTGCCCCAACCGTTTTTCATCTGTTTTTGTCCTATTTTGCAATTAAAAAAAAAAAGAAGAAGAAAAATTTGCAATTAAAAAAAAAAAAAAGAAGAAAAAGAGGAGATTGGTGAATGCTTCAGCTTCATATTCATGTCATCATCATCGTGTATCCATCTATCTACCTCTCTCTCCATATTCATTACACACACACTCTCTCATATTTACTCCAATTTTTCACCTCATTTACTCTCCAACAATTCACTTTCACTCTCAAAATTTCTTAAGGATTTCACTAGGAGCTTGAGAGGAACATCAAGCAAACACCATTTGGAAACACTTGTGTAAACACTTTGGTATAATTTCGATTTAATCTAATTTCAAGTTATTTATGAATTTTTCTAGTGTTTATGATTTTTGCTTGATGATTGTGATTATGTTTGGCTAGTTACCATTGTGCTTGTTTGGATGAAAAAGCTAGTTGATTAGGGGTGTAATCTTTTGGTGTTAATTTATGTTTGAGTTTGTGAATCATCCATGGATTTGTATGAGTTTAGTTTGTTGTTGCTAGTAAACTTTAGCATTTTAACTAAGCGATTATAGCGAACGTTTGTTGCTTATAAAAAATACCTACATAAGTTGTTTATCATTTGTGGAACAAAGCTTTTGGTGATTGTAACAATAATTAGTTAAATTCGTATAAGTTAGCAATTGTAGCTAATGTTTGTTGCGTGGATGATTTGCAAACTCTTAAAGTCTTAATTTATGTTTAATCGAAGAACCTTGTGTGATTGAGCTTTATCTCAAGAATTTAACCATTTGGTGATTTACTTATTGATATAGCGAACGTTTTCAACCTAATAAATTACTATTGATTATTTGTCTATAAATGATTGAACAAAATTGCGAATGTAGTTTTGGAATGTGTCAAATGATTTTAGCTAAATTGTGCAAGTTTGTAACCATGGCGAACGTCCGTTACTTGATTAAATCATAGGTTTGTTAATTGAAGTTGAACAATAGGTCTTAGCGAACGTTGAGCTTATGTTTGATGAATGTACCTTAGCATATGTCTTAACCGGTTATAACTCTACACCCCGAAATCACTAGTGAAATAGTCCAAGCAAGCATTGTCTTTAATATTTGAAAGTTCCAAACAATTAATCCGACTCTTCAGAGTCCACTTGCCTTGTCTTAATTTAAAGATTGTAATTTTAAGCATTGTGACAATTCGGTCACACAACCAACCACATGTTATTTACTTTATTTGATTGCTCACACTTATTGATTGACAAAACCAAGTTCCTTGTGTTTGAACCCGAACTTACCAAACTATACTACCACTCGACAGGGTCCACTGCCCGGTTGTGTTTTGGTCTAGCTCGGTACTTTTTGGTTTACTTATCAACGATAAATTTTATAACTGGATTTAGCACATCAAGTTTTTGGCGCCGCTGCCAGGGAGCTTGATTTGTGATCTTGATTTAAGTGTGATTAATTGATCATTTCTAGAATTTATTTTTGGGAAGTTATATTTTGTTTGTATTGCGCCGGTGAGTTTATGGTTTTATCTTTTATGATCTTTCAGGTTTGATTTGGTAGTGGATAAACACAAGGAGCTCCGGTAGAGAGCTTCTAAGTCCTTTGTCCAATCCGGAGAAGACCAAAAGGAGCAAACGAAGGAGGAAGCCAACGCAATGATCATCGGATTCATCTAGTAGTCAAACGGATACCGATACATCTTCGGGAAACACCGTTGAAGTGGAAGAGACTTTTGTGGACGAACCTCCGTCACCCGAAGAAGATCCTTCAACACCTTCCGAAGGTGAAGAAGAGATGGCGGATGGGGATGATACTCCTATTTTCTCTAGGACAAGAACCATTGCACCGACACCCGAGTCGGCCATACGGGTTCAAGATAATGAGAATGATAATTTCTCTTTGAAGGGTCATCATATGCAACTTATTCGAGACACCCAATTTGATGGAAGAGTGCGGGCCGATCCGCACAAACATATTGCTAGTTTTCTTGAGATAGGAAGTTATTTCAAGTATGGGCAAAATATGGATGAGGCGATTCGACTAAGGACTTTTCCTATGTCCTTATGTGGAGAAGCCAAGAATTGGTACCAAGAGTTGGAGCCAAACACAATTAGATCATGGAATGAGATAATGGAAGCTTTTGTGAGACGGTTTTATCCTCCGGCATTGACCGAACGTTTATTGAATGAGATTAGGGCCTTTAAACAACAAGAAGGCGAGACGTTGGTAGAAGCATGGTGTCGGTTGAAGGAAATGTTGAGAAATTGTCATGGGCATGGGCTATCAAAGGCGGAGATTATTACATTGTTTTACAATGGGCTTGGCATTGAATCGGCCAATGTTCTTGATACCTCGGGAGGAGGTTTGTTTCTTTATAAGACACCAAACGAAGCTTGGAAGGTGTTAGAGGATAAAGTAACCCAATGTTTGAATTGGGCGAAAGACAAAGGAGGTAAACCGATTAGGAAGCATGTTGCCTTCGCGGAAGGAAGTAGTAGTGGTGGAAGCTCTAATGACTCGGCTATGATGAAGGAAATAAAGGCTCTGTCTTCTAAGTTTGATGCACAATTTAAGACACTCAAGGGTGAACTCAAAGAACTTAGAGAGGGATGCGGTAATTGTGGTGGAAATCATGCCACGGTGAATTGTGTACAAGATGATTTGCCCATAGTGGGAGATGAGGAAGGTGTAAATTTCCTTCAACAAGGAAATTATCAAAGTGGAAACTACCAACGGGGTGGTTACCAAAATAGAAACTCGGGTGGTTATCAAGGAGAAGGCTACAACCAAAACCAAAACCGATTTTCTAGACCAAACCAAAATTACAACCAAACCTCAAACCAAAGCTACAATCAAAACCAATCCCAAAACCAAAATTACAACCAAAACCGACATCAAAGCCCATCTAGAGACAACCAACCACCACCGGTTCAAAAACAAGAACCAACCTTGACGCCCATGGAACAAATGATGAAGGAGTTCATGGCGAAACAAGACACCGCAACCGAAAGAATTAAAACTCAAATGAAAAATATTCGGTTGAGCATGGAGCAAGGGAAAAAGAACCAACAAGCTTCAATCGAAGACTTAGAGCGGAAAATGGAAAGGTTGTCCGAGGGGAAAAGTAGTAGGCCAACCGGTGGCTTACCGAGTAATACACAACAAAACCCGAGACAACAACCATCTTCTTCTAGTGGAGGACCCAAGCCATACCAACCACCATCCGCAAGGAACGAGCATGTAAATGCTATCACTACAAGGAGAGGGAAAGAACTTCCACCGCCTCAAGCAAAGGATAAAAATGTTTCTAACCATGTTTTGCAGGAAATTGAGTAGGAAGAGATTGAAGAGAATGTTGAAGCCACCCCACCAACGGATACACCGGTGTCACCAACACCGGTTGTAAAAGCTTACAAACTGAAGATTCCTTATCCCCAAAGGCAAAGGAAAGAAAAGATTGCGGCTCAATATGGGAAGTTTGTGGACATGATCAAGGGCATTCGAATCAATGTGCCTTTGGTTGATGTCTTGGCCGGGATGCCGAATTATGCCAAATTCATCTAGGATTTGGAGAGCAACAAAGAAAAGCTTTCGGAAGCTTCGGTAATGTTTTTAAATAAAGAATGCTCGGCCCTTGTGCAAAACCAAATTCCACCAAAGCTTGGTGACCCGGGGAGTTTTATCATTTCATGCACTTTGGGTAAAATCATTACTTGCGATGCACTAGCGGACCTAGGGGCTAGTATAAATTTGATGCCATATTCATTATATGCTACGTTGTCCTTAGGATCCCTCTCACCCACCCGCATGAGCATTAGGCTAACCGATAGATCTTTCCAATATCCCGTAGGGATTACGGAAAATATGTTGATAGAAGTTGGCCAATTCACTTTCCCGGTTGACTTTGTTATCCTCGAAATGGAGGAGGATAGTAAAGTGCCATTGATTCTAGGGAGACCATTTCTGCACACCGCGGATGCTATAATAGGAGTCAAAGACAAGAAATTGACCTTAGGAGTAGGTGATGAAAGGATTGCCTTCACGGTCGACAAGGCCATGAAGCATCCTTATTCTAACGACGATTCTTGTTTTAGAATTGATGTTATAGATGAAGCGGTGGATGAAGAATTGCAAACTTTACTTGGCATGGAATCGGAGCTAGTGGATTTGTTGGAGTCAAGTGAAGGAGGAATGACCGAGGAAGAGTTGGTCATGAGCATGGAAGAGACAAATGATGAAGATGAGCTAATTGATGAGGACACTTTTGAGGAACTTAAAAAGGATGATCATATGCGAATCAGAACGTCCTTGGAAGATCCGCCAAAGGATTTGGAGTTGAAAGAACTTCCAAGTCATTTGGAATACGCATACCTTCATGAGGAAAATTTGTTGCCCGTAATCATTTCTTCATCTCTTTTACCTCATGAAAAATCTAAATTGATTGATGTGCTTGTGGCTCACAAAGGAGCTTTTGCTTGGCGCACATTTGACATACCGGGAATAAGCCCATCTTTTTGTAAGCACAAAATCAATTTTGTTGATGATTTTAAACCCGTTGTCCAAAGACAACGGAGGCTTAATCCCAATATGGTGGATGTGGTCAAGAAAGAAGTTGTTAAGCTTCTTGATGCGGGTATCATTTACCCCATTTCGGATAGTTCTTGGGTGAGCCCAGTACATTGTGTGCCGAAAAAGGGGGTATGACGGTTGTTGAGAATGATAAAAATGAGATGATACCCACTAGAACCGTGACCGGGTGGCAAGTTTGTATTGATAATAGGAGGTTGAATGACGCCACTAGGAAAGACCACTTCCCTTTGCCATTTATTGACCAAATGCTAGAAAGGCTTGCGGGTAATGAATTATATTGTTTTTTAGATGGGTTCTCGGGATACTTTCAAATTCCCATAGACCCCGAAGACCAAGAGAATACCACATTCACTTGCCCTTTTGGTACTTATGCCTATAGGAGGATGCCTTTCGGCCTTTGCAATGCTCCCGCCACATTTCAACGTTGTATGATTGCCATTTTTCACGATATGGTTGAAACTTCCATGGAAGTCTTCATGGATGATTTTTCGGTATTTGGCAATTCATTTGAGTCATGTTTGAAAAAATTGGACAAAATGTTAGAGAGGTGCGAGAAAGCCCACTTGGTTTTAAATTGGGAAAAATGTCATTTCATGGTGAAAGAGGGCATTGTGTTGGGACACAAGGTGTCGGGTTTGGGTATAGAGGTCGATAAAGCTAAAATTGATGTGATTGCAAAGCTACCTCCACCCACAAATGTGAAAGGCATTAGGAGTTTCTTAGGTCACGCCGGTTTCTACCGTAGATTCATCAAGGACTTTTCCAAGATCACGAGACCATTGACCAAACTCCTTGAGAAAGAAGCCCCTTTTGTATTTGATAAACCGTGTTTAGATGCCTTTGAGACCCTAAAAGACCAATTGACCAAGGCACCTATCATATTCTCCCCCGATTGGTCCCAACCATTTGAACTAATGTGTGATGCGAGCGACTTTGCCCTAGGAGCCGTCCTAGGACAAAGAGTGGACAATCATTTTAAACCAATCTATTTCACTAGCAAAACATTGAATGGAGCCCAACAAAACTACACCATGACCGAAAAGGAATTACTTGCGGTTGTATTTGCCTTTGAAAAATTTAGGCAATATCTTTTGCTTTCAAAGACTATTGTTTTTACCGATCACTCGGCCCTAAAATATCTTTTTGCCAAACAAAACGCTAAACCGCGTCTTATTCGTTGGATTCTTCTCTTGTAAATTTGACATTGAAATCAAGGACAAGAGAGGTGCCAAGAACCTTGCCGCCGACCACTTGTCGAGATTGGAAAATCCAAATCTTGACAAGCAAGGCGATAATAACATTGATGATTCCTTTCCCGAGGAATTTCTTTTGCATGTAGGTACAAGAAAGGAGGATGAAGATGAAGCACCATGGTATGCCGATTTGGCAAATTACTTGGTTGGTGGAGTCTTAAGAAAGGGGATGGGCCATCAAGAGAAAAGCAAATTCTTCTCGAACCTTAAGTATAATTTTTGGGAAGAGCCGCATTTGTTCCGCGTTTGTGCGGATGGAATGATAAGAAGATGTGTCTCGGGTGGAGAAACGAGAGAAATTTTGGAGGCTTGCCATCATGGACCCACCGGTGGTCATTATGGTCCTTCGGTCACCGCCAAGAAGGTTTATGATGCGGGTTTCTATTGGCCAACAATCTTCAAAGAGGCTAACACCCTATGTCAAACTTGCGATGCTTGTCAAAGAACCGGAAACATCTCCAAAAGAGATGAAATGCCTCAAACAAGCATCCAAGTTTGTGAGGTTTTTGACATATGGGGTATTGATTTCATGGGTCCATTCCCGCCATCATTCAAAAATGAATACATTTTGGTTGCGGTAGATTATGTGTCCAAATGGGCGGAAGCCAAAGCTTTGCCCAAGAATGATGCTCGAGTGGTTATCGACTTCTTAAAGAGCTTGTTTTGTCGATTTGGTATGCCCAAGGCCTTGATTAGTGATAGGGGAAGCCATTTTGCCAACCAAATATTGGAGAAGGTTCTCAAGCGTTATGGAGTAAATCACCGATTTTCAACTTCTTACCACCCGCAAACAAGTGGTCAAGTTGAGAATACCAACTGAGCTTTGAAACGAATTCTTGAGAAGACGGTGAAAGATAACCGGGCGATATGGTCAAAGAAACTTGAGGATGCTTTGTGGGCATTTCGCACCGCCTACAAAACACCCATTGGCACAACACCATACCGGTTACTCTATGGAAAGACATGCCATCTACCACTTGAGGTTGAACACAAAGTGTATTGGGCGCTCAAGAATTGTAACATGGATTTGGTAGAAGCTGGTGAGAAGAGGATGTTACAACTCCATGAGTTGGATGAGCTTAGGTTGCAAGCGTATGAGAATTCTCGCCTTTACAAAGAAAGAACCAAAGTGTTGCACGACCGAAAGCTCAAAACAAGAAAAGAATTTAAAGCGGGTGACAAAGTGCTTTTATTCCAATCTCGTTTCAAGTTAAAGCAACCAAAGTTCAAACCGAGGTGGACCGGTCCATATACGGTCAAATATGGTTATCCATTCGGATATGTTGAACTTTTCGGTTCTGATGGAGGAACTTTCATTGTAAACGATCTTCGATTAAAGCTTTACCATGAGGAAGAAGTTAATGGCGAGTGGGAGGAGCTCGCAACTTACCCAAAGGACAAATGAATTCGGGGTCGAGTCTAGCTTGGACTCGTTAATAAATGAAGCCCGATCACGAGGAAACTCGTGCTTATATCCTTTTTGATAGCTTAGATATTTTTGCCTACGTTTTTGATGAATTTTGAAATGATTGCTGCTGCTGGATTTATGTGTTTAATTGCGTGTTTTTGTGCTTATGTGCTGCTGCTGAATATGCTGAATTTTAACAGAATAAGCCGATCGGCTTACTGAAGCAGTTCGGTTATAGACCAAGAGCCGATCGGATTTGTTTAGCTGATCGGCTTTCTTTTTGAAAAATCGTTACAGAACTTGAACCTTGGTCTGAGGGTGCATTTTAAGTGAAAAAGACGATCGGTTTGTTTATAGCAGTTCGGCTACGTCTAGGAAACCATTCGGCTTCCTTTAGCCGATCGGCTTTCTCAGTGAAAAACCATTACAGAACTTGATCTTCAAGCTTAGGGTACAGTTTAGTTGTAGAAGCCGTTCGGCTTGTCGTTAGCCGTTCGGCTATGTGTTAGGAGCCGTTCGGATATGCTTAATAGATCGGCTACCCTAGTGTAAAATTGTAACAGAACTTAATCCTTTAATCTTAGGCGTATTTCTATTGTTAAAGTCGTTCGGCTAGCAAGTTTAAGCAGTTCGGCTAATATTTTTTGTTAGCCGTTCGGCTAATGGTGGAAAGCCGATCGGCTTGGGGGTATATCTGGGCGATTTTAAGAGAAACAAAAACCTTATCACTTTCTCACACCACATAATCAAAAGCATCAGCCGACTCTCTTTTTCTTTTCTCTATAGCAAAAATGAAAATCACCATTCTTCACTAAAATCATCATTTAATCTTCAAATCTTTCAAGAAATCAACATTTAATCATGTCTAGACAACCAAAGGTATTTCATAACTCCCATTTAATCTTTCCATTAGTGATTTTTGGGGATGAACTCTTGAATCCGGGTTTAGTTTGATTCAAGTGTGGGGATGAATTCCTTTGTGATTATGTTATTTATTATGCTTGATTCATACTTAATACTTAGTTTATACCATGATTCCTTGCTTAAATTGCTTGATTTGTTGATTTGCAAATTAGGGTTCATATGCTAATTTGGGGGTAATCCGAATTTAGTGATTTATGCTTGGTGTTTGGTGTTAATTATAGTGTAATTCATGTTTGCTAGCATAATGTAGTTGATTGATTGATTAACTTCCATTTGTGAGTTGATTTAGAAAATTAGGGTTTATGTGAAAAATTGGGGAATAAAGAGTTGACTTTTTCTGGTCAAACTCTTACTTTGACTTTTTAGATTTAACTTTTTGATTGTAAGACATACCTTGATTCAAATTGAGTGATCATTTTTACTTAATTCAAGTTATGTTTGATATTAGAGTTATTTGCTTATGTGAAAGTCATTTGTTTTAGCATGAAATTTTGATTGTAAGACTTGCTTGAGTTGAAATTATATGTCATCGGCATGATTCAAGCTTTGTTTGATATTTGATTACATGCTATTCTTTGTAAGGTTTGAGTTTTGATTGTGAATTGTCGGTAATTGTCGGTTTGAGCTATGCTTGGAATTTGTTGTTGTTTGCTTTGTGATGCGGTTATTGGCTTGTATGCTTGGTTATTAGGAGGTGTGGTTGTGTTTGACATTGATCGCTCATTTTTTCATATTTTTGCTAACTCTAACACAAACTTGGAAATTTTGTATCTTGTTGTGCAGAGAGGCAGGAATACCCAACCTGACACTTATGAACTCAGTACCCTTAAAGTATTTATGAGGGTTTACTTCCTAGTGACCGCCACCCTCATTTAATCTTCGAGCGCCATAAGTATCACTACCTGGAATTCACCGAAGCCTTATTTAAAATTCATAAAAAGGAGTGTGAATGAGCTGTGAATGCCCTCGGGAAATCAACTGGAACCCGTTGGAGGTTGTTGGTGTTGCTCACGATATTCGAAAGTCTTTTACTCAAACTGTGAAATTTGATGACGAAGCTTTTGGTGTGAATGACTTTGAGAAGCTTCTCGGGATTCAAGAACCTATATACGAAGAGTTGGTGATGGAATTCTTGGAAACTTTAGAAATGTTCATTATTAACACTGTCAACGATAAGTTTTTGAGTTTCAAACTCGGTGGGGCTCCAAGAAGTTTATCCTTGAAAGAGCTTGCGGGTTGTTTGGGAATTTATACTGACGAGGAGTATTCTTCTCATTGGATTGATCGGTATATAATGACTAGGGTAAGGTTGGATGAGGGGCAGTGTGATGCTCAAGTTTGGGCAACGCTCCATACGTCACCATATCTTGGGGGAAGGAATTTGAATAAACACCTTACATCCCCCAAGTATAGGGTGATACACAAGATGTTGGCAAACACACTCACTCTTCGGGGGAGCAATAGGGAGAAGGTAACGTTGATCGACTTGTGGTTTTTAGTTAAGTTGAAAAGTAGGGAAAGGATCAATGTTCCTTATGCTGTGGGCAAATACCTTCACGCCTATGCTAGTGGGCATAAACCCAATTCTAAGCTTTGTGGTGGTCATTTCATCACCCGGATCGCCAAAGGCCTAAAGATCAGTTTGAAGCCCCGAGGCGTTCCCGCCTATAACCTAGTTGAAAATGATACTCTTCCAATTGGGGCTGAATCGTATGCCACTGCCCAGATCTTGAGAAAGAAAGGAGGATCGTATGTTGCCTATAATCCCACTCCTAGGGAGGCAGCCACTGTGTCTCGGGTTGGGGCTAGGGGAAAAAGGCCCGTTACCATTCAAGATTCTGATGAGGAAGAAGAGGCGGAGCAACAAGAAGAAGAAGAAGAAGCTGCAGCAAATGTGCAAGCGGGTGAGACATCGGGTCATGGTTATTCATCTCATTCTGGGGAGCCTGCTTATTGGAAAAACTTTATGAGTGATTTTGGAGATATGCGTTTGGATCAGCAGAGATTTTAGGAGCAGTCCCAGTACGAGTGGGGGGTCAATCGGTATCAAAACTATTGGCTCATTCATGATCATGAGCGGATGGGCCGCCACATTTCTGACCATGTGCCCGTCCCTTATCATGAACCACCTCGTTGGGGCGAACCAGGAGGTATTCTCCCTGCCCCTATCTATGATAGAGATGTTGCCTTAGTGGATCTCCAGCGACATCAGGAGCATATGCACACATCTGATTTCCACCAGCAGCAGCAAGATTGGGGCACTGCTTGGTCATCTCCATCCTAGCCTCACACCTGGACTGTTCCTGAGCCCTCCAACTGGCAACAAGTGGCTCACAATCACTGGTTATTTGGATCCCCATTACCTTATGGGCAGCAGCAGCATCATCAGCAGGATGATCCCACCCAGGACCCGCCTCATGGTGGGGGTTGGTAGTTGGGTGTTGTTATTTTTATTTCTTTTTGGTTCTTTGGATGACTAGCATTCATTGACATTTTTATTATTACTTTTATTATCTTTGTGGGCTCGTGTTTGGTGTTTGTTTGTTGCCCCAATATTTAGCATGCGGAGCTGGAGTGGATCTCTACACGTCTATCATGAGCCAGCTCCTGTTTCCATGCCTTCATGCAAAACCCGCGGGGAAGTTCTCGTTTCTTTTTACCTCCGCACTTTTGCTAATTTATTGATTATGTTTGCATTGGGGGCAATGCAAATCTCAAGTGTGGAGAGGTTGATTCACTTGAATTTCATTCTTGGTGAATTGTTATTTTTATATTTCTTATTGGGGTTTGTGAAAGTTTATTGGTTTGCCGATCGAGCTTTACGAATCCTACTAACGGCTTTGAGCTACTTATTAGGTCTGTTATTGATCATTAGCCCGATAGGTTTTTGGCAAATGCCAATAAGGGGTCGGAAATGATAATTTATTACGAATGTGCTTGTCCTTAAAAGATTGATTGCTTTGAAAATCTTAAACTTTGAAAATTAATAATTAAAAGTGATTTAATCTTCCCTCTTGCAATTTAATCCTTTGAAATGTATCATAAAAGGCAACCTAATAGGGTGAATTGCATGACTAGAACACTTGTAGCCTCTATTATGAAAATTGTGAGAAATTTGAGCCTATTTGAGAAAAACACTTATCTTTAGTGTTTATATTGATTGATTGCTATGAGTGTGCCGGTGATTGTAGTTTGTTCTAGAACTTGCCTTAGTGATGCATTTTGAGACTGCTGTGGGATCACAGAAATGTGATATAGGTGGGGTCAAAGACGAGGAGGTATTCTCAGGAATTTTTGATCTTATTTTGCTTTAAAACCATTTATATCCAGTTTACACAGGTCGTTAGCACTCAATTTTAGTGCTAAGAAACCCTTAGAAAACTTCCACGTTCATTCACTAAAAATATTAGCCCTATTTTTTGTGTAGTCAATTCCCGAACCATTACTTTTACAAGATATTGCCTTGTTGGAACTTATGATGAATTTTACCAAAAATGTGACTTAAATCGTTTTAAATTGGGATTCTAGTGTTAAATTCTATGATTGAGGTTGGAAATAATTAAATGAATAGAAGTTAACTATTATGCTTGAAGTTTATGGTTGGATGATTGTAGTCAACTAAATGGCCTTTGGATTCCTGAACAAGTAGTTCCCGAGGGGTGTTCTACACCTAGCCACCGAAGGCCTGTATCCGGTCTAGGATGGTTGGTCCGAAAGTTCGTTACACATGATTCATAGAAAGTCATAGAATGCAATTATTCCAATCAAATGTGAAAAATCAATTTGAGTTATTTGTGTGCAATTGTTGAAGTATGAGTTATAAATGAGAACAAATAATAATTTTAATTGATTTAGCACGAGGATCCTAAGTTTCATTACTGTCACGTGTTTAAACCAATAGGTGACATTTCCACATTTTTCACGGGTCTTGACTACCACTTTTCACCAATTATTGTGTCTATCATACCCCATTCCATAATTATCCTACATTTGTTACAACACATGCTAGAATACCTCCTTTGAGATCTCATTTGGTGCTCACGCCAAGTCGGTGGAGATTTGATCCTTTTGCAAGCCTATGGTAACAATGCATCACGACTTGGCTTGATTGAATGTTACATTACTTACTTCCTTACCTTGTAGTCTTATAGGTTGAGAGTGAGTGACTAAACACTTATCCTTATGTGAGGTGCTAGGTCATGCATTCGGGCTTGACAAACTAAAACATCTCGAGTTTCTAATGCTTATACATATCTTGCTAGCCTAATTGCTTTGGTAGTTAGTGTTATTGTTTTGGTAAACTTGATCTTCACTTATAATGTTGCAAGAGTGGGCTTTGAAATGGTAAAATGATGATTTGCTTGAGGACAAGCAAAGTTCAAGTGTGGGGATATTTGATATCGCTTATTTTGGTTATATAAATCTATCGCGATATCATTGTTTTGCATATATATTTGAGTAGATTTCGAGAACTTTCGATACTTATTTTGTTTGGAAATCTATTTCAGGTAAAAGCTGGAAACGCATGCGAATTGGTGAGGAATTGGTGAAGTTTGGAACAAAAGCTGGCTGGGCTGGAAGTACACCATAGCCGATCGGCTATGCATGTACAGCCGATCGGTTTCTCATAAACAGCAGATCGGCTAAACTTAGAAGATCGGCTACTCCAGTGCATTTTCATTACAGAACTTCCCCTTGTTGGAGGTGGAGGAGTTGAACTAAAGAAGCCGATCGGCTAAGCTTATTCAGCCGTTCGGTTGTGCCTTCAAAGCCGATCTGTAACATCCTCGAAATGGACCTAGTTGTTTATATATTATTTCTTGATTTAAATATGTATTTAAATGTGTTTGGAAATAATATTGTTTGAAATAGTGAAATAATTGGAATAGGAGTCGAATATTCCAATGTGATAAGTGAAATATTAATTGTTGTAAATTAATGTAGTTGACGGTGCAATAAAATGTTTGGACTCGTAAATGGTTTTCGGGTTCCAGACAATAGATTGAGATGGGGTATTAAATTATACCCGTATATTGAAGGCGGTTTGTGAGGTCGGTTATATATATCACTTTCCTCTTTAGGAAAGTTTATTTAGAAACTTCAAAACTCACAGAAACTCTCTGAAAACCTTCAAATCAAACTGGAAATCAAATCAGGAAGTTGTGATTCTCGTGAAACTTCCTAATCATCAGATTACCATCGTTAGATTCTTCAATCAATGTGGAGAAGGCTCAGTGATATTAGACTACTGAGTAAAGGCCTAAGGTAGTCGGTGAGTGGATCTGTAACCTCAGTATGATTTAGTTGTAATGATTTGATTTACAACAAGTAATTATAGTATTACTGTGATAGAATGTAATTGTTGAGATATCTTACCATGATAGTTTGACTAGTTGCTTACTTGGCTGTTTGAGCTAGTATGTAAGATTCTGAGGTCAACTTGACTTGACAGTTGGACTTGGTTGTTATTGTAGACGACAGGAGATCTTGAAACTTGAAATGTTGGTTTGGAGATCTAGGTCGTGTGTGATTAACAACTGGTTACCGGTAATTCTGTATAGGCCAATACAGATGATTGATAAGGGTTCCATGAGTACCAAACCGGTATTAGGGTATCTCAGGAGCCACCGGTCCTCATGATGATTGATAATGATTGATAGGTGTAGCTTGACATTGATTGGATGTCGAGTGAATGATTGATTTTCTGTTTATTGTTATTTGATGTAAACAGATTGTTATGCTAGGTTATACTGTTACTTATAGTTTCATTCACTTAGCTTTATGCTAACCCCACCACAGTTCTTCCTGCAGGTTAAATAGATGGGACATATTGGGCAGGAGGTTGTGGGACTGGATGGAATGTTTGACAGGCTGTTACTCTGATTTGATTTTGATAATCAAAGAAATGTTTTGAATTATATAACACCGACTTTGTTGAAATATCATGTGTAATAAGTTTGAAAAAGTTTAGTGACATTTTAAGTAATGTAAAACATTGATAGTATGTCTTGAAATATACGCTTCCGAGTCGCAAATATTATATTATTGTTTATATTTAAACGAGGGGTGTTATAAGTTGGTATCAGAGCAATAGTTTGGGTGAATTGGACTTGATAGAATGTTCAATCCTAAACTTTGATTGAGTTGAGTCAAACATTCCAGTGGGTGCGGGTTTAGTTGATTAGTGAATGTGTGAGAAAGTGATTAGTTGAATATGTACTAACCCTTAACAAGTTGTGAAGTTGTTGTTTGATTGCAGAGACGGAGGAACATGAGTATCTGATTGGTATATTTCATGTTTCCTCAATACTCGTTGGCTTAAGATTGTCAGGTAATCTTCGATAAGCCTGTGTTAAATTTAAATTAACTTGAACTGTTTACTTTGTTATGTTAAGTAAGCATTGTTGTGAAGTTAATTGAGTCAGACTGATATGATTCCCCAGTTTTGAGTCAACTAATGATTGTTATAGGTTGACATGATGATAGAGGTATTGAATGGGATACTCATTGTAGTGGTTATTTCTGATTGAATTGAAAATGCAGAAATGTGATTAAATGAGTAGATAAAGAGTTGATTAAGGTTTAACATGATTGATGTTGGAACCTAAGGAGTGTCTTTATTGGTGAGACAAAATAATTGATAGTATTATATTAGTAGATTGGTTACAGGGTGTGATTTGAATTCTGTGTAAGGATTGTTGTGTCATTTGATTTGAAAATGACTGCTAATTGAGAAAATATGTGGTTATGTGGCTATATGATATGTTTTGACTATAGCTAAACCTTTGAGCTAAACCAAGACTGATAGGTTTATAAGAAATATGGCTTATGATAAAGCTAAATTGATTAAGGAAGTGGTAGATCTTTCTGGTCAATTGTAAATTAGTAAATGAAATGTTTATAGTAACATGATTGAGTAGAATTGTTGTGACAGTGATGCTTGATATGATAGCATATGTCAAAGTGATGATAATTAAGTAAGAAGTGTCCTGAATTTTGAATGTAAATAGGGACATTGATTAGTGTAAGTAATGAAACTATGCTGACGAGTTATCATGTGTTTGAGGTTTCAGATAAGTGATATACTGAGTAATTCAGTTGTTGAAAATTAGAACATTGTGTGTATGTGAGATGGCTTACATATGTAAGGTTGAATATGTAAGTAGTAAGCTGATTTTGAGTATGTATCAGCTGATAGGAACTATTAAATAGATTATGATTGATTTGAAATCATGAAGTATGTAATACATACATGAGATAAGAGTAGGTTATATTGATAATTATAATGTAGAGTAGTCTGAGAATGGATTGTGAAGAACATAATCTTGCAACGCCTGATCACCGTTGTTATATTATGTTGTGTCACATGAATTTGTTGAGGCTACTTGGTATAAAAGAAATGTAATGTGATTTAGAAAAACTGAGCATGAAAGTATGCTAAGTGGTTTAATAGTTGTTTTGATAAGAAAACAATTGGTTGATAGAACTGTAACATCTAGAATGTAAATGTGAGAGTGTAAATAATGTTTGTCATTGATAGTTGTTTTGTTGATGAACATAAATGACAAATTGAATTCTGTTAAATAGGTAATTGTGATTGATAATGATAGATTACCTGTAGGTGGATTTGTATAGTGTTTAAATGAATCACTATGTTGTAGCTGGCTTGTATGAAGCCAAAGTTGAGATAGGTTGATATTGTTTGGTTTAAGGATTCTTAGTATTATTTAGAGTAATAATGTGAAATATATGTTTGAAAGTAAACATATAATATGGAATGGCTTGTATGGAGCCAATACTGATGTAGGTTGACCTTGTCCTTGTGAAGGATTGATAAGATTATTGAAAGTAATAATTTAAAATATATGTTTGAAGGTGAACATATAAGATGAAATGGTTTGTTGTGAGTTAATATTGATAGTATGTTAACTTTGAAAGTCAAACCATGAATAGAGAGTTGTGTATAAAATTTATTGCTTGTGATTGGTTTGAGTTTGGGTCAAACTTGAGGAAAGCAATTAGAAAATTTTATTGATTGGTTGATTGAGATCAAGGTTGACACATAGTCAACTGTTTGTGTTGAAATAGTCTAACATAGATTGAAATGTTATGATTGTGTGGAATGTGATTGAATTCCTAGATTGATTAAAATCATGTTGAAACGGGTCATGTGAGATCCAAAGGAGATAGATAAATTGTCTAAGTTTGTGAGACTTGATTAATTACTTAAAGCTAGTATTAAGTAATTGAAATAGTGTTAAGTATAATTGAACTGAATATGTGTTAAGGAATTATACAGATGTGAAGTCATGTTATGATATGACAGTTATAATTTGTTGAAAGATGCAAATTAAGTTACATTGGTTAGGATTGTGATAAGAAAGTCTTACCAGTGTATGAGGCTTGTGATGATAGCTTTGATTTGGTAAGAATGTGAGATAAGAAATAATTGAAAGTTATTATTAATGGTTGCCTAGATTGACTGGTACCTCATGGTGAATTACTTAGGTATGGAAAGAATTGAATGGATTCTTTTATTAATTGTTGATAATATACAAATGAAATAAGTGATGAAGTGATAAATTGGGATTAGATCCAAATAAGAAATGATATGAAAGGATATCTGAAAGTGAATTGTGCTTAAGGTTTAGCTTAACCTTGGTTAATAATTGAGGAAATATGAATTGAATAGTTGGTCATATTTTAAGAAATCAGGTATGAAATTAAGTGTAATGATCATTATTTTGATAGTTTAAGAATAATGATTGCTTGACATTTGGGGCTGAAAACCTGATGTGTATAATTGTAAGTGTTAGAAAGTAAGAGAAACCTTGAGATTGATAGGTGATGATTGTATTCACCAAACTTTTCTTGAAAGTTTAGAATGAAACGTTTAAGTTATATACTAGTTGATAAGTATATAAGTGAAACATAGAGTTATTGATTGTTCCATGTCCTGTGGTATGGATATGTGATGAATAGTAGTATTGAGAAGGCTTGATAAAGACTTTAACAGTCTGAATGGCCTAGTATATAGAATGAAATGGAATTGTTGTGTAGGTGTCCATTTTAAAGAATATCTGAAATTGTGTAAGTATATATGTGTAGTATACATGATAATAAATGGCATGATAAGTTTTAATAGATTGAATTAAAATGTGCCATAAGATATGTGGATGTTAGTTAATTGTGATTAACTTGATGTAGATTTTGTTGAAATGTGTTGTAAAGTAGCACATTGTGATATTGTGATACTTGAATTGTGGTATCATAATGTTGATTAAGGTTGACTTAGTTGCTATATTGATGAGAAGTAGTATTAAGTGATTGTGTGGTTAAAGTTGTATAACTTCTAATTGCTTGTGATTAGTAATTTAAGATTGTAAGGTTGAATGGAAATAACTGGTTGCTAAGATAAAATTCTTGATGTCTTACCAGTTTAAGCGTTAAGTAAATTCTAACTTGATGGTTAGTTAGACTTTGAAGACAAATATTAAGTACTGATAGGTGTATTGGAATGTATAATCACTAGTGTTGTGATTATTGTTTGAGCAGTAGTTGTTGTCGACTTATTGTTGTTAACAATTGATAGGTTGTAATGAAAGGAATTACAAGTGGAAATAAGTCAATGTAGAGGTTGGTGGAATGTAGGTAATAATTGATTGTGGTACTTTTGCTGATTGCGCAAAGTACTTGTTAATTGTAGTTTTACCTACTGAGTTTGACCTCTGCTTTGCTTATTAAGGTGATATGAATCTGAATTACTTATAAGTAAAGGATTTCATATGATGGTAGTGATATGTGAATATTATAGGTTATTCAAGAAAGTAGGTATGGAACTTTTGGGTGAAAAGTTGACCTAGATTTGAATTTTAAATCTTTGATAGAAGAGATTTGAGATTGTTATCTGAATATTAGACTGGTTGTTAGTCATGAACTGAAATTAACTTTCAGTGTTGCTAAGTAGTTTAATAACTACTATTGTAATAGTGTGATTGCTGTTTTATTGATAACAGAGATGAACAGTGAAAATAGGTTAAAGATTTTAGCATGTTGCTAATTTCTGGTTGCGTAGACCTAGTAAGTGATGTTAGGTTTCACTTATTGTTGTTGGTTAAAGTGATTGGGTACTTTAAACTTTTATCTGATTGGTGATAAAGGAATCAGATAGATGATTGATTTCTATGAGATGTTGGTTGGATGCACTGTAAGTATGCATAGGAAAAGATAGAAGCATGTACATTTGAATATGTGCATGTGGAAAGAATTCAAACAGTCTAAGTATAGTTGTAAGTTGCTATTGAGGACAAATGTATATTAAGATATATGTGATTATATCACATTAGTTAGATTGATTGAGGTTAGATTTCGGGGACGAAATCTCTTTAAGGAGGGGAGAGTTGTAACATCCTCGAAATGGACCTAGTTGTTTATATATTATTTCTTGATTTAAATATGTATTTAAATGTGTTTGGAAATATGTAACAACCCCAAATTTAGGGTAAATTTAAAATTTTCCTAATTACGTGTTTATTACTTGTATATAATATGAAATAGGATTATATACATTACTTACTTATATATATGTATATGGATGGAATATATGTATATATACGCGTATACGATTCGAACAAATATCGTATAAAACAACCATTGTACAAACTTGCGTACACTGATAAAACAATTATTAAATAATGTGAAATTATTTAATTACTTTGATTGTTACTTTATATTATGTTTATAATATAACGGAAAACGTACGTTTTAACTAAAACGTCACCGAACTCTCCGAAAACTCGACCAACCGACAAAACAAACGAAGTTATGTTTTATAACTTGAAAACTAGTATTTTGGTAAAATACTACAATCTATCTATCGAGTATTATTCGTATATTTTAAACTTATATTTAATCGCGTATAAAATTATTTTTACGTTTAAACGACCGGGGAAACGAACACCGCACGGAGCGCAAACACGGAGGAGCAAAAATTGGTGAGACCACACCTTGTGGCCCCACCCAAAAACCGGCCAAGACATGGGGTTCCCACCCCCATGCCTCTTTGATCACTCCCTCACACAAACAAAATCCACACTCTTTCACTCAATCATTCTCCCACTCCTCTCTCTCTCTCTCTCTCCCCAATCGGTTCTCTCTCTCTCTAAAGATCTCCCAAAACCGCCACCATCATTCACCAAATAACACCACTAAACCACCTCGGATCGTGACACGGTTTGGAGCAAAAACGATCACCACGCGAGCACGAACGTTTCTATCTTTTCGGTTTTGAAAACCGAGTCTTGTAAGTTAACCAAACTCTAAAACTCTTTTAAATACTTTTATTTACTTCTCTAGTTGATAATCTAGCTAGATAATGTCCAAATCATAAGCTAAAACTCGTTTTTAGAACTCGAAAATGTAAACCGAGAACCACCACTGAAAACAGTCCACTTCCGGATTTTTTATAAAATCGTGTGTTCAAAATCAACGAAAACTTTCTAAATAAGAAATCTTCGTCTCTTCGTCGCCTACGACTTTCATGAAGGGCGTTTTGCCCAGAAATACACCCATCTTCGGCTAATACTAGAACTTTGGACTTAGTTCTGTTTGGAACCAAATCTGACCACACTTCACTTTTATTTTTGTTTAAAATAGTAAACGGACATAAGAAAATACCATAAAATGCAGAAATGAACTTTAGATATATGAGAATATGTGTGATTTTTCGTTAGGCTTGAAATGGACTACAAATGGGTTAAATCGAGGGTTGAAACCGAGTCAAGAATCTGAAACAGGAAACCACTAAACTGAGATCAGTCCACTTCTCGAATTTTTATAAAATCATACGTTTGAAACTAGCGAAAACTTTCTAAACATAAAATCTTCGTCTTTTCGTCGGCTACAACTTTCGTGAAGAAGGTTTAGCCCAGAAACGCCCTCGTTTTGCTATAAAAATCAATTTACAAACCTATATATATTGTGTCAAAACTTTGGAAAAGATTAACTAAAAACCGACACCTCGAGGACCTCTAGAACCGAAAACTCAGTTGATAAAGTGAGTATTAGCCATAATATGACTTAGGTAAAAGCCTCGGGTCAAGACTCGAACGTTTGACCTCAAAACGTCGCATTTTGTGGCCAACGTCGCATTTAGCGACGTCGCGGCCTACGTCGCACAAAAATCCCAACGTCGCACTAGCGACGCAGCCTTTTACGTCGCATTAACTTGCGGACGTCGCACATAGCGACGTAGACTTTTACGTCGCAAACCGAACCTACGTCGCATTGATTTGCGAAGGTCGCATCATGCGACGTACCTCCCTACGTCGCACCCTACGTCGCATGCTACGTCGCATGCTACGTCGCACAAACCAGAACCTTGAAAAGTCAGATTTTTACTAAGTGTCGAACTTACACAACTTCAAATACTTATGTCATACGAACTTACAAGTTCACTCACTAGTTACGTGCTGGGTTACACGTTAACTAATACGAACTTACATACGAATGCTTACGAGGTTTCACTCGTACCCTTTGGGGACTAAGCCCATTGGAACTTACGCAAACGATATACAATGTGATACGAAACAAACAGTTATATACGAACGTATAACTACTACGAATACATAATAATAATGGATGGAATTATTATTATACACCGATAACAAACGAACCGTACAAACTGTATACAAACTACAAACGATTTACAAACGTACAAACAAACTAATGGACATTAACTAGTTTGGGAACAACTAGCATGGATACTTTACAAGTATTCCATTTACTTACTAAACCTTATGCGTATTAGGACGCTAAGGGTTGCTAGTTCGGGATCACTACTTGCTTACTTACTGCATTATCTACCAGACTCAGGTGAGTCTTACAGCCCCTACTTTACTGTTTTATACTCAGGGGTGAGATGCATTACTGTTTTACATGAACACACAAAACTTACTTGCTGCCATGATTTACTTACTGTATGAGATTAACGATAAGCCAATTGCATGGGTTTACGACTAATCCAATGAAATCCTCCTGAACCATAGTTGTTAGTTATGTGATAAGCGCGAGTTTTAGTATATGGATCCATATGGGACTGACAATCCCCGCCCGGGGTAGCACGCACTACCACGAACCGTTCCTGTAGAAACGGGCGTTTCTTACTCGTTCCGTATGAATGTTTTGGATTGCATTCATGAGGGGGTACCGATATTTACTGTACGTTAAGCATCAACTATGGGGGCTCATGGCGATTGTATCAAACGGTTTGCATGACATGCAACCACCCACTTATTAAAACTTAAGTAATGGATGAGCATAACATGTGATCGTTACTTACTGGCTAGCTATGATTTACAAATACTACATGTGTGTTCAAACTGTTTACTTATTTACAAACCTGTGAGATTCACCAACCTTTTGGTTGACCGTTTTAGTAATGCTTCTCAGGTACACAGCATCAGTAGGGATGCCCAACAGGATAAGCTTACTTAGCTCGAGTCGCATGCATTACAAGCTTGGAGATTTTATTACATTACTTTTGTACTAGTTGTTATGTATTAGAATCTCTAGGATATTACTGAACTCGAGCTTGTATTTTGAAACTACTTATGTATTAATGTAATAACTTTTCGAACGTCTCATTTAGAGTCGTTCCCTGTAACTTTTGTGCTTGTGATTATTGATTAGTAACACCCAAAACACCGCTTCCGCAAACTGTTAAATTTGGGGGTGTTACAGATTGGTATCAGAGCCTAAGGTTATAGTGAACTAGGTTGCATTTAGTGGGCCTAGACTATGACCGTTAGGCAGTATTCCTCATTAGGTATAACTGGTTCAGGAATTACAACATACGAGTTTAATTTAACATAGCCTGATCAACTATGTACAATTAAATGAAGATGATGTAAGTTCTGAAAGGGGTTATGTTGAACAGGAATGCAATAGCTGACTCTGACCTCGAGAGAACCGGGACTTTTACTTGATTGTGCTAGACACGAACTAGGCAGTTATGTGATATATATATATATACATAGGCCTCTTTCCCCGATACGATGCTCTCTCTCAACTGCTGCGAAATTTATTCTCAACTTACATTAACCAAACGACACCTCGATTCTCGTTATTCTATTTTTATTCAATTTTTACGAATTCATACGTCTGACGACTTCTACACCGTTATAACTGACAACCATAGCTAATCGAATATCCTTTGATATGAAGATCGGGATTCTGTCTTATTCACTAACTCTACCCAATTCAACGTTTATAACATTTTACAACGTACCCACCGTACTGTTAGATGTATCCTAATAAAATCATTTTCAACTCAAGTCTCCGTTAGACTTCAAAACTTTTCAACAAATTCTTACTATCAAAATTATTACTCAATTTCTTACAAAATGTTTTATAAAATTCTCAAAATTTCAAAACTATATAACTTATTATTAATTCACAGCTTTGAACAAATTTCAACCTTTGACGAAATTCTTTTGAACTTACTAAATCATCACAATCATAATTCTTGTTCAAACCTTCACATGTTCTTTATTTATTGTTTCAAGGAACATGCCTCCTCGACGACAAATCATGCTTACTGAAGCCGAAGTCGCGGGCCTAATTGCCCGTAGCGTGGCTCAAGCTCTAGCTACCCGAACATCAAACCCTGGTAGCGAAGATACAGCTACTAACGGACCGCAACCCAAAACCTGCACCTACAAAGACTTCCATAACTGCAAGCCTCTAAACTTTGCCGGAACTGAAGGAGCGATTGGTCTGATCCGTTGGACCGAGAAAATCGAATCAGTATTCCTCATCTGTAACTGCAAGGAAGAGGATAAAGTCAAATTCGCCGCCAGCACTTTTTCTGACACTGCCCTAACCTGGTGGAATACTTATGCGCAGACTGTGAGCATTGCCGATGCTTACAAATTACCGTGGGATGAACTAAAGAATATGCTGAGGGGCGAGTACTGCCCGAGAGACGAACTGAAACAGTTGGAATTAGAGTTCTGGAATCACAAGATGCAAGGCGACGATATCACCGGTTACACCAACCGTTTTCATCAGTTGGCACTGCTGTGCCCATCCATGGTTGATCCTGAATACAAAAGGATCGAAAAGTACGTTGATGGACTTCCCGAGCGACTACAAGACTTAGTTACTTCGTCCAAACCGGGAACCATTCAGAGCGCCATTCGCATGGCTCATGAGTTAACGGCCAATTCTGTCCGCCGTGGCTCGACTTCGACCCCACCTGCGAATAACAAACGTAAATGGGAAGTGATTCCCCACTCATCCAATCCTACCTCTGACAAAAAGCCTGCAACTGCCAATGCCAGTGACTCAAAGGCTTACAAGGGGAGCAAGCCTTACTGCTCCAAATGTAGTCGTCATCATAACGGCTCCTGTCCCTGTTCCAAATGCAAGAAATTCGGGCACTTGGCTCAAGACTGTCAAACCAACCCCACTGGTACTGATACTCCTGCACCCAAGACCTGCTATGAGTGCAATAGTACCGGGCACTTTAGGAAGGATTGCCCAAAACTGAAGCTCCGAACCAACAATACGAGGAGCAGAGCGTATGTAATTAACGCTAGGGAAGAAGACCCGAACCCGAGACTTTGCGATTTACTCAACCCGGGTACGTTCATTCTTTGACTACCCGAATCTGTTTTCTCATAAATCTCTCGCTTAATGATTTATGTATAACTATGCTTTATTCTGTGTGTTTCCTTTGATCTTAAGTACACAATAGGATTAGGAAACGACCGATTGCTTAAATCCCGACAACACGAATTGCTTTACACTCAAGATACTGTAACCAAACTCCCTTCCCAGTTATCTCACACTGGTTGAGACCGGGAACTCACCTGCTATTCGTTACTTTAAACAGATAATTTAATATAACTTTACTTACTTGAGGCAAATTCTTAAATAGAACACTTATTTCGTAGGAAATGACAACTCACTTCGTCAACAACCCTACACTGCAAAATGAACTGCTCAGTGAGGAACCGAAGATGTTTCCTTACCTCCTTGGACTCGAGTGTGATACAGAACACTCCGCTGAATCAGCAATGGAACCTGCTGTTCCTGTTGCTCCAACTGCTGCAAAAGCACCAGTTGATGTAACCTTGACTGCTGAATCAGTCAGCCACCTCAACCAAACTATCGATTCGCTGCGAAAACAACTGACTGAAGCACGGGAAGACATTGATGACCTGCGACGAATTGCCTTCCAAAATGACCTGAGTATGCGTGAGTACGAGCTACGTCTAACAGCTTTAGAAAACCCTACTTCACCATCAACTTCACATGGTAATCCTACTGAAAAGGATCCCGACGCTGATTTTACACCACCTCCAGCAAAAAGGGTGAAAGTTTACAGGGGAAATAGACCTTACTGTGCTCGATGCACTCGACATCATGACAACCCGTGTACCACACCCACCAGTCGAAGCAAGTCCGACCCAAAATGTACGAACCCTCCCAAAGCGAAACTCTGCTTCAACTGTGGGAGTGCTGGCCATCTCAAGGCCCAATGCCCACTACCTTCAGGCAACAAAAATTAGGGTACGTTACCACCTGACCACCACTTGATTTCAAACACTGTAGGATATACCCTACTACTGTAGGCTACTGGTACGTAATGTAGCTACCTAACGAATATCAAACTACCGATTACCACTTCGAACAAATTTCGGGACGAAATTTAATTAACAAGGGGAGAATGTAACAACCCCAAATTTAGGGTAAATTTAAAATTTTCCTAATTACGTGTTTATTACTTGTATATAATATGAAATAGGATTATATACATTACTTACTTATATATATGTATATGGATGGAATATATGTATATATACGCGTATACGATTCGAACAAATATCGTATAAAACAACCATTGTACAAACTTGCGTACACTGATAAAACAATTATTAAATAATGTGAAATTATTTAATTACTTTGATTGTTACTTTATATTATGTTTATAATATAACGGAAAACGTACGTTTTAACTAAAACGTCACCGAACTCTCCGAAAACTCGACCAACCGACAAAACAAACGAAGTTATGTTTTATAACTTGAAAACTAGTATTTTGGTAAAATACTACAATCTATCTATCGAGTATTATTCGTATATTTTAAACTTATATTTAATCGCGTATAAAATTATTTTTACGTTTAAACGACCGGGGAAACGAACACCGCACGGAGCGCAAACACGGAGGAGCAAAAATTGGTGAGACCACACCTTGTGGCCCCACCCAAAAACCGGCCAAGACATGGGGTTCCCACCCCCATGCCTCTTTGATCACTCCCTCACACAAACAAAATCCACACTCTTTCACTCAATCATTCTCCCACTCCTCTCTCTCTCTCTCTCTCCCCAATCGGTTCTCTCTCTCTCTAAAGATCTCCCAAAACCGCCACCATCATTCACCAAATAACACCACTAAACCACCTCGGATCGTGACACGGTTTGGAGCAAAAACGATCACCACGCGAGCACGAACGTTTCTATCTTTTCGGTTTTGAAAACCGAGTCTTGTAAGTTAACCAAACTCTAAAACTCTTTTAAATACTTTTATTTACTTCTCTAGTTGATAATCTAGCTAGATAATGTCCAAATCATAAGCTAAAACTCGTTTTTAGAACTCGAAAATGTAAACCGAGAACCACCACTGAAAACAGTCCACTTCCGGATTTTTTATAAAATCGTGTGTTCAAAATCAACGAAAACTTTCTAAATAAGAAATCTTCGTCTCTTCGTCGCCTACGACTTTCATGAAGGGCGTTTTGCCCAGAAATACACCCATCTTCGGCTAATACTAGAACTTTGGACTTAGTTCTGTTTGGAACCAAATCTGACCACACTTCATTTTTATTTTTGTTTAAAATAGTAAACGGACATAAGAAAATACCATAAAATGCAGAAATGAACTTTAGATATATGAGAATATGTGTGATTTTTCGTTAGGCTTGAAATGGACTACAAATGGGTTAAATCGAGGGTTGAAACCGAGTCAAGAATCTGAAACAGGAAACCACTAAACTGAGATCAGTCCACTTCTCGAATTTTTATAAAATCATACGTTTGAAACTAGCGAAAACTTTCTAAACATAAAATCTTCGTCTTTTCGTCGGCTACAACTTTCGTGAAGAAGGTTTAGCCCAGAAACGCCCTCGTTTTGCTATAAAAATCAATTTACAAACCTATATATATTGTGTCAAAACTTTGGAAAAGATTAACTAAAAACCGACACCTCGAGGACCTCTAGAACCGAAAACTCAGTTGATAAAGTGAGTATTAGCCATAATATGACTTAGGTAAAAGCCTCGGGTCAAGACTCGAACGTTTGACCTCAAAACGTCGCATTTTGTGGCCAACGTCGCATTTAGCGACGTCGCGGCCTACGTCGCACAAAAATCCCAACGTCGCACTAGCGACGCAGCCTTTTACGTCGCATTAACTTGCGGACGTCGCACATAGCGACGTAGACTTTTACGTCGCAAACCGAACCTACGTCGCATTGATTTGCGAAGGTCGCATCATGCGACGTACCTCCCTACGTCGCACCCTACGTCGCATGCTACGTCGCATGCTACGTCGCACAAACCAGAACCTTGAAAAGTCAGATTTTTACTAAGTGTCGAACTTACACAACTTCAAATACTTATGTCATACGAACTTACAAGTTCACTCACTAGTTACGTGCTGGGTTACACGTTAACTAATACGAACTTACATACGAATGCTTACGAGGTTTCACTCGTACCCTTTGGGGACTAAGCCCATTGGAACTTACGCAAACGATATACAATGTGATACGAAACAAACAGTTATATACGTACGTATAACTACTACGAATACATAATAATAATGGATGGAATTATTATTATACACCGATAACAAACGAACCGTACAAACTGTATACAAACTACAAACGATTTACAAACGTACAAACAAACTAATGGACATTAACTAGTTTGGGAACAACTAGCATGGATACTTTACAAGTATTCCATTTACTTACTAAACCTTATGCGTATTAGGACGCTAAGGGTTGCTAGTTCGGGATCACTACTTGCTTACTTACTGCATTATCTACCAGACTCAGGTGAGTCTTACAGCCCCTACTTTACTGTTTTATACTCAGGGGTGAGATGCATTACTGTTTTACATGAACACACAAAACTTACTTGCTGCCATGATTTACTTACTGTATGAGATTAACGATACGCCAATTGCATGGGTTTACGACTAATCCAATGAAATCCTCCTGAACCATAGTTGTTAGTTATGTGATAAGCGCGAGTTTTAGTATATGGATCCATATGGGACTGACAATCCCCGCCCGGGGTAGCACGCACTACCACGAACCGTTCCTGTAGAAACGGGCGTTTCTTACTCGTTCCGTATGAATGTTTTGGATTGCATTCATGAGGGGGTACCGATATTTACTGTACGTTAAGCATCAACTATGGGGGCTCATGGCGATTGTATCAAACGGTTTGCATGACATGCAACCACCCACTTATTAAAACTTAAGTAATGGATGAGCATAACCTGTGATCGTTACTTACTGGCTAGCTATGATTTACAAATACTACATGTGTGTTCAAACTGTTTACTTATTTACAAACCTGTGAGATTCACCAACCTTTTGGTTGACCGTTTTAGTAATGCTTCTCAGGTACACAGCATCAGTAGGGATGCCCAACAGGATAAGCTTACTTAGCTCGAGTCGCATGCATTACAAGCTTGGAGATTTTATTACATTACTTTTGTACTAGTTGTTATGTATTAGAATCTCTAGGATATTACTGAACTCGAGCTTGTATTTTGAAACTACTTATGTATTAATGTAATAACTTTTCGAACGTCTCATTTAGAGTCGTTCCCTGTAACTTTTGTGCTTGTGATTATTGATTAGTAACACCCAAAACACCGCTTCCGCAAACTGTTAAATTTGGGGGTGTTACAAAATAATATTGTTTGAAATAGTGAAATAATTGGAATAGGAGTCGAATATTCCAATGTGATAAGTGAAATATTAATTGTTGTAAATTAATGTAGTTGACGGTGCAATAAAATGTTTGGACTCGTAAATGGTTTTCGGGTTCCAGACAATAGATTGAGATGGGGTATTAAATTATACCCGTATATTGAAGGCGGTTTGTGAGGTCGGTTATATATATCACTTTCCTCTTTAGGAAAGTTTATTTAGAAACTTCAAAACTCACAGAAACTCTCTGAAAACCTTCAAATCAAACTGGAAATCAAATCAGGAAGTTGTGATTCTCGTGAAACTTCCTAATCATCAGATTACCATCGTTAGATTCTTCAATCAATGTGGAGAAGGCTCAGTGATATTAGACTACTGAGTAAAGGCCTGAGGTAGTCGGTGAGTGGATCTGTAACCTCAGTATGATTTAGTTGTAATGATTTGATTTACAACAAGTAATTATAGTATTACTGTGATAGAATGTAATTGTTGAGATATCTTACCATGATAGTTTGACTAGTTGCTTACTTGGCTGTTTGAGCTAGTATGTAAGATTCTGAGGTCAACTTGACTTGACAGTTGGACTTGGTTGTTATTGTAGACGACAGGAGATCTTGAAACTTGAAATGTTGGTTTGGAGATCTAGGTCGTGTGTGATTAACAACTGGTTACCGGTAATTCTGTATAGGCCAATACAGATGATTGATAAGGGTTCCATGAGTACCAAACCGGTATTAGGGTATCTCAGGAGCCACCGGTCCTCATGATGATTGATAATGATTGATAGGTGTAGCTTGACATTGATTGGATGTCGAGTGAATGATTGATTTTCTGTTTATTGTTATTTGATGTAAACAGATTGTTATGCTAGGTTATACTGTTACTTATAGTTTCATTCACTTAGCTTTATGCTAACCCCACCACAGTTCTTCCTGCAGGTTAAATAGATGGGACATATTGGGCAGGAGGTTGTGGGACTGGATGGAATGTTTGACAGGCTGTTACTCTGATTTGATTTTGATAATCAAAGAAATGTTTTGAATTATATAACACCGACTTTGTTGAAATATCATGTGTAATAAGTTTGAAAAAGTTTAGTGACATTTTAAGTAATGTAAAACATTGATAGTATGTCTTGAAATATACGCTTCCGAGTCGCAAATATTATATTATTGTTTATATTTAAACGAGGGGTGTTATACGATCGGCTAGCCCATTTAAGCCGATCGGCTAAGTGTTCGATCTGAGCGAGGTACGAGGTAGTTTGGTGTGCTGTGCGTTTGTGATTGGTTGGCATTTATTGCCCCAACCGTTTTTCATCTGTTTTTGTCCTATTTTGCAATTAAAAAAAAAAAGAAGAAAAAGAGGAGATTGGTGAATGCTTCAGCTTCATATTCATGTCATCATCATCATCGTGTATCCATCTATCTACCTCTCTCTCCATATTCATTACACACACACTCTCTCATATTTACTCCAATTTTTCACCTCATTTACTCTCCAACAATTCACTTTCACTCTCAAAATTTCTTAAGGATTTCACTAGGAGCTTGAGAGGAACATCAAGCAAACACGATTTGGAAACACTTGTGTAAACACTTTGGTATAATTTCGATTTAATCTAATTTCAAGTTATTTATGAATTTGTCTATTGTTTATGATTTTTGCTTGATGATTGTGATTATGTTTGGCTAGTTACCATTGTGCTTGTTTGGATGAAAAAGCTAGTTGATTAGGGGTGTAATCTTTTGGTGTTAATTTATGTTTGAGTTTGTGAATCATCCATGGATTTGTATGAGTTTAGTTTGTTGTTGTTAGTAAACTTTAGGCATTTTAACTAAGCGATTATAGCGAACATTTGTTGCTTATAAAAAATACCTACATAAGTTGTTTATCATTTGTGGAACAAAGCTTTTGGTGATTGTAACAACAATTAGTTAAATTCGTATAAGTTAGCAATTGTAGCGAATGTTTGTTGCGTGGATGATTTGCAAACTCTTAAAATCTTAATTTATGTTTAATCGGAGAACCTTGTGTGATTGAGCTTTATCTCAAGAATTTAACCATTTGGTGATTTACTTATTGATATAGCGAACGTTTTCAACCTAGTAAATTACTATTGATTATTTGTCTATAAATGATTGAACAAAATTGCGAATGTAGTTTTGGAATGTGTCAAATGATTTTAGCTAAATTGTGCAAGTTTGTAACCATGGCGAACGTTCGTTACTTGATTAAATCATAGGTTTGTTAATTGAATTTGAACAATAGGTCTTAGCGAACGTTCAGCTTATGTTTGATGAATGTACCTTAGCATATGTCTTAACCGGTTATAACTCTACACCCCGAAATCACTAGTGAAATAGTCCAAGCAAGCATTGTTTTTAATATTTGAAAGTTCCAAACAATTAATCCGACTCTTCAGAGTCCACTTGCCTTGTCTTAATTTAAAGATTGTAGTTTTAAGCATTGTGACAATTCGGTCTCACAACCAACCACATTTTATTTACTTTATTTGATTGCTCACACTTATTGATTGACAAAACCAAGTTCCCTGTGTTCGAACCCGAACTTACCAAACTATACTACCACTTGACAGGGTCCACTGCCCGGTTGTGTTTTGGCCTAGCTCGGTAACTTTTGATTTACTTATCAACGATAAATTTTATAACTGGATTTAGCACATCAAGAAGCGCTTCAAGAGATACCAAGAAGCTGCAAGAAAGGATGTGGAGTGAGCATTCGGTATCCTTCAGGGCTGTTGGTAAATAATCAAGAACCCGGCAAGACCATATAGTACCAACCGGATATCAAGAATCATGTATGCTTGTGTCATTCTACATAATATGATAAACGAGGATAACGGACGAAATGTGTGTGAACTGGAGAAGCAGTATCCGGATATCCCACCAAGACCTTCGTGGCAAGAAAGGGTTGAGACTCATTTGCGTATGGACAAGGAATTACGCGATCGGGAGGTTCATCATCGACTTCGGAATGCTTTAATCGACCACATTTCGCAACTCCCTCCAAATTACCGTAGTCGTTAGTTATTGTAATCTTTTATTTTGATTTATTGTAACGTTTTTTTTTTTTTTTTTAAGTATTGTAATGTTTTTTTTTATTATTGTAATGTTTTAATTTGAATGAAATGTACTTTATTTTAATTAATTGTGTATTGTTTATTTAATTTATTTGTTATGGGTCCCTAGAAAAAAAAGTGTCGGACCACTGTTGGCACGGGGCTGTCAGTTTCTGTCAGTTTTGTGAAAAAGCTGACGTGGCACTGATGTGGCGCGTCAGTTTCTGTCACTTTCTATCACTGTTGGGAGTGGTCTAAGACCATTCCCAACAGTGACAGAAACTGACAGGAACTGACGCGCCACATCAGCGCCACGTTAGCTTTTTCACACAACTGACAGAAACTGACAGGCCCGTCCCAACAGTCATCCATCAGTTTCATTTTTCAGGGCCCCACACCAATAAACTTAATTAAATAATACACAATAATAAAAATAAAAACACATTTCATTAAAATTAAAAACATTACAATCATAACAAATAAAAATATTACAATACTTAAAAAAAAAATACAATAATAAAAAAAAGTTACATTAAAAATGAAAGACAATAATTTTAATTAAACGATTACAACAATTAACGGCTACGGTAGTTCGGAGGGAGTTGTGCAATGTGGTCGATCAAAGCATTTCGAAGTCGGTGATGAATTTCCCGATCGCGTAATTCTTTGTCCATACGCAAATAAGTCTCCACCCTTTCTTGCCACGATCGTCTCGGTGGGACATCCGGATATTGCTCCTCCGGGTCACACAAATTGCGTCCGTTATCCTCGGTTATCATATTGTGCAGAATAACACAAGCATACATGATTCTTGATATCCGGTTGGTGGAGTACGGTCTTGCCGGGTTCTTGATTATTTGCCAACGGCCTTGAAGCTGAACGAAAGCCCGTTCCACATTCTTTCTTGCAGCTTCTTGGTATCTCTTGAACCGTTTCTCCTGTTCCGTTAGCGGATGCTTAAACGATTTCACAATAGTGGCCCATTCCGGATAAATCCCATCTCCTAGATAATAACCTCGAGTGAACTCTTGCCCGGCAATTGTGAAGTTTACTTGGGGAGCTCTATCTTGAAGTAAGTCGTTGAACAAATCCGATTGATTGAGCACATTGATGTCGTTGCTCGAACCGGCTGGACCAAAGAAAGCGTGCCAAATCCAAGTATCATAAGAGGCAACCGCTTCGAGCATGATCGTTGGATGCCCGTGATCACCTCGAGTGTACTGACCTTGCCAGGCCACTGGGCAGTTTTTCCACGGCCAGTGCATGCAATCAATGCTACTAAGCATCCCAGGAAAACCATGCACCTGAGCATGTTTCTCGTGTAATCGTTGTACATCCGCCAATGTTGGTTTTCGTAAATACTCCGTAGAGTATAAATGAAAAACACACTTACAGAAGTTATCCAAACAATCATATGCAGTTTGCTCACCCATATGTAAATATTCATCAAATGCATCGGCGGCACAACCGTATGCCAATTGCCGTATGGCGGACGTGCATTTTTGCCAAACATTAAAACCAAGTAACCAGGTACAATCGGGTCTTTGAATGAAGTAAGAAAAGTATGCAGGTACCGGAACGGTGGAGTATGATGTTATACCTTGGCATATACGGAGAAATAAGGCTTTGCTCATCCGATAACGTCGATGAAAAACATCCGCCGGAAAGGTTGGATTCTCGGCAAAGTAGTCTCGATACAAACGTTCTGACGCGCCAGCACGATCTCTAGGAAAGTATCGTCGGGGTGCTCGTGGTATCGGTACATAAACTTCGTCTTCGTCGGATGAACCGGAGCTTATCGTGTCGAGCATTGTGAGAGCTTGCATCGGATCAGCACAAGCATTCACCGCCATCACGTTTTCGATATCGGAATCGGAAGATGACATTTTCAAAAGTGTGAAAGTATACAAATTTGAATTTTAGAGAGAAGTGTGAGTTTGAGGTGTGAATTTTTTGAGGTTTAGATGTGTGTATTTATAGGGAAAAAAGAAAAAAAAATTAAAAAAAAAAAAAACGGTAACATGCATGACCGTTACCTTTTTTTTTATTTTTTTTTTTAAAATACTTTCCAACGGCTACTTTTTTAAAATAATGTTTTTTTTATCACTCGGCCCCACATGGACCCACGCAAACCAACCGACGCTCCGTCGGAATTCCGACGGAACCAACCGACGGACCGAAACCGACGGCCCGTGCCATCGGTGTCGGTTCCGTCGGTTGGAACCGACGGAAAACCGACGCCTCCGTTGGGAGAGGTCTAAGTTATTTCTTAATGTAGGTAATCCACAATCGTCATGCAAGGTAATTTTCATTTTTGTTCATAAATAAATAGAATTTTCCTATTAGCTGACAAAATAAATTATTTAGTCATTTCGTAGATAAAACGAAGGTTAGAGTTCTTAAGTTTATATGCACGAAAATGTAACTATTTATGTTTCGGAATTCGTAGTGTGTAATTGAGTTTCATTGGTATAGTGAAATTTTATTCAATTCATTGTTATTGTATGTAATTTTTTGATACTTTCATTTGCGTGTCATCGATTAAGGTGATACATGAAATCATTACAAATTATTATGTTACCAAAATACATACAATAACAATAAATTGAAAGTTCATTAATCCTAATATAACTCCTAGTGCTTTGTTCTATACTATCAATATATACCTTAGTATAAATGTTTGAATTTGTATACATTATATTTAAACCTTATTATTATGGTAAAATATAAAAAAAGTCGTAAACCTCACACAACTTCCAATTTAAATTACTAGACTTAATTTTTATTCTTAAGGTAGTCACCTCTCTAAGATAAAATTAAAGATTTTTGACTTGTTGAGTTGGAAGCCAGTCACCAACTATGTTTTTTCGACGCATTTTTTACACATGAATAACATATACCGCTAATCAATATGTATTTCTTGAATCATGTAAAAAAAAAAAACAAAAAAAAACTATGTTGGATGGGAGAATTTAGAGTTGAAAGTAGCAAGTATTTTGTAAGTGTTATATTCGAGCAAAATAGTGACCTAATTATTGAGTTATCTATACGTTTTTAAGATTATCATCAAGCTATTGACGTTTAAGTTTAAAGGTGCCTTGATCATCAGGTCAAAAGTCCTTTCTCTAAAGGCAAATTAAAATACTTGCCTTAAATTAAAATTAATTGAAATTAAATTGAGTATTATAAATCGAAAAATTAAAAAAAGTGTCGAACTTAAACAAAAATTAATGTAAAATCAAATTACCTTGATCTTTTAATTAGTTACACACATTGAGAAATTTCGTACTGCATTACTATTTCAATTCGAGTTCAACATTTTGTTAAGAAAAAGGTTTAGGTTTATCTAGGTAGCTAATTAAGTTTGTTGAGTAAGGTTCAAATTAGTAGAATAACTTTTTGTGAGAATGAGAAAATCAATATGAATACGTCATGTGTCACTAAATCATTTTTCCCTTACGTTTTTTAAAATTAAATATCTCCCAAACGGTAAGTTAAAAATTCACAAAAATTGCACCATAAAAATTAGCATGTTATTCTCTTCGATTAGAGATGTGACACGGTATACTTTTGACGAACTTTTCGTTTTCATTTTTCGGTGGATTTTGAAAACAACTAACACGTGTGTTACCAGCGAGTAATATATGTGTTACTAGCTAGTAACACATATGATACCAGCTAGTAACACCTGTGTTACTACTTTTGTACAACCCAAAAAAAAGTTATCGAAAGTATACCTTGTGAGATGGCAAATCGAAGAGAAAAAAAAGCTGATTTTTATAGTGTAATTTTTATAATTTTTAGACTTAACGTTTGTAAGATATTTAATTTTAAAAAACGTGAGGACTAATGGGTTTTATGACACGTGTCACATTCTTATTGGTTCCTCCATTCTCATCAAATTTTTCATTCTCATTTAAACCTCACTCTAATTTTGCTTAAAGTTTTGTCAACAAGTTGACTTTTCCCATTAAGTGCAATACACGGCCGCTCACGCTGTGGTGGGAATTTCTTAATTTTTTATGTATAGTTGTCAAGTGTTATTGATATATATAGGGATTAGTATTTAGAAATGCATATAACTTGTATTTGGTGTCTATTGTGTGTACTCAGTTTACGTTTGCTATTTTAATGTAGTTTCAATTTTTGAAAAGTATGTTTTAATGTATCATGTAGTACTTTTGATGATGAGTCAACTTTTACGAATCCCACATGGCATCTTATAAATGGATGACAAGTCAGCAAAATATACATTAAAAATTGATTATTGAAAGTTGAATGCATCAAAAATAACAAACGTAAGTAAGGGTACAATTCGTAATGTGCCAGATTAAGACAAAATTTTGTTATTATTATTATAAAAAAATAAAATAAAGAGATACATACAGATTCTAAGTTCATGTGGAAATATTCGACTTCATTAATAAAGATTTGACTTTGGTGGAAATATTCTTTTTAGATTATGGTGTAGTTTTAGGAGTATGATGTTTAATTTCTAGGTAATTACTTACAAATGATTATTTTAGCACAAGATGTAATTTAATTAGCATTGACTAATTAACTTTATGGAGACATAATAGCAAAGTAACATGCATGTTGGAAGTATTCATATGACATAATAACAATCTAATATAGCAAAGTATCAAAAGTATTAAAAATGCAAACGCTCATGCTATTGACTGTACTTTTATTGATCATGTTAGGATCTTGCAACTGCCAATGCTCAAATGCAAGCACCGGCTTTCGAATAAATCTCCGAACCCTTTTGGATTCGCTTACCAAAAACGCCCCTCTTAACGGTGGATTCTATAACACTAGTGTCGGAAATAAGCCAGATGAAGTGTTTGGCATTCTTAATTGTAAACCAAACATATCTAGAAACGATTGCGCCAACTGTTTTAGATATCCCATTGAAATAGTAGATGAATGCCCCGAAAACGAAAAGGAAACGCTATCAACTACTTGTTCTATGAAGTACTCCGATAAGAACTTCTTTGGAGTTTGGAGTAACTTCTCAATAGCTGATTATGGTGAAAATGGATTGGATGACCCGTTGGTGTTTTCAAAAGGGTTCTCAATGATGCAAGATCTAGCAAGCACTGTTCCTGATCAACCATTGATGTATCAAGCAGCCGAAATAAATGTTGGAGTGGGTGGGAAAAGGTATGGAATAGCTCAATGTGGTAGAGATTTGAGTAAGCTGAATTGTCGAAATTGCTTGGAGGATCGATTGGTAACATATAGATCATACACCGAGAATAGAACGGGATGGTGTATTATTGGGGTGAGTTGTAGTATGTGGTATTCGAATGTTTCTAATGCTCGTACTTCGGGCTTGAATGCTCTCTCCCCTTCGCATAGTCATAGCCCACCACGAGAACCTACATCTACTTCCGGTATGTTGCTTATGTCTATTCGTTTATATTCAAAACGTCACATATACACTTTGTGACTTTGATCTGGTGTAGAGCTAGAGAAGCTTTCAAAACGTCACAATATCCATAAAAAAAAATCTTATTTAGAAATTTAAATCGATTTTAAATAACTAAAATAGAGAGAATGATAAGTTGATAACTACAGTCCTTATGACTGTTTTAATTAAAAATGAATTTTATGATTAAAAGGTGTTGTACATTATGGATATTAGATTTTGAATATTTGGTGGTTAGTTGTTAAGGTACCACAATTCATGCACTAATTGTATCCTTCAGACAGTCATTAGAGTTATCATTATCAACATAACCATTATATAAATCAGAAACAGTTCACTTAATTTTATAAGAAATTGTCGAACAGGGTCATGAGTCAGTAAAACAACCTGTTTGTCAAAATCCCAACATGAATTATATTTGAAAAAAAAGTCTACTAGGTTTGAGTCACTAAATCTTTGCATACTTAGGCATTCGATTGAGGCCAAATGGCCAATGAAAAAAGTTGTATTATCTATTTTCATTTCCTGCTAGACACAAATCTTCTCACATATATCCTAATCTATAATTCACTGTGAATTATTCACATATGTATACATCAAAAGGTCTTTGACATGTCGGTATGTAAGAAACTCATCTGCCGCAAGGTTGTGGTGTTAACTCTTATTACAGACAAAATGACATAATGTTACACAATACATGGAGTTAGGTTGTGTTAGGTATTTGCCCTTTGCCCCCTTTGTAAGAAGGATGAAAATGTTATTTTAGCGTTCACATTCTTAATCTATAGGTATTATACAATCTGGATTCAACTGTTCATGTACATGTTCTCCTTACTAATTAAGTTTCCGCTCTTTTTGATGCCATAATCAGGAGTTCAAAGAATTAACGGCGGATTTGGACTTTTCACCGCCATAAGCATCACCATCAGTACCTTCACAGCAATTATAATAACTAAAAGTTTCCATTTTTCATGAGTCATGCTACACCTTATCTTATATCCAGACCAAGAAAGAAAATGTACTGGTATCAAGTTGGTCATTTTATATGTATACCTTTCTCTTTGTGCATTCTGGTTATGTGTATGCTCTTTCTTACTTTGTTAATAGTTTGTTAGTTTTCAATAGGCATGAACAAAAACCGGGTTGTACACAACCTGACCCGACCCGCCAACCCAAACCGGGTTGTAGTCAACGAGTGAGAAACCGGGTATTTGACCAACCCGACCCGAACCTGACCCGGGTTTTTTAAATAATTCAACCGGGTTAAAACCGGTTTTTCCGGGTTTTTGACCGGTTTTCCTACCCGACCCGGTTTCAACCCGGTTTTGAAGGCATAAAACCCAACCTGGGTCCCTACCCGCCGGGTACTCAAAAAACCCGAACCAGATTCAAAAAAACCGGTTTTTTCGAAAACCCGATTTCAGATTTTTTTTCGGGTTCAATTTTGGGTTCGGGTTTTTTGTTCACGCCTAGTTTTCAACCAGCAAGTCTTTCTTAATAAAGCCATTTAGAATGTTTTCAACAAGACTCAAATAAGCAAAAATTTAGTCCAAATTGTATTATAGACTAACAGGCCCATCAGATGTAGGGCCCAAGTTAAGATAACAACCCACCAAGAGTATTTATTACTCAACAATACCAATTATGTTCTGGCCCATATGTCTTCTTCACCACTAGTGGTGAACAAAAAAACCAGATTTTATACCCTACCCGATTTTAAATCCGAATACCCGACCTGATCCTACCTGGTTCGGATTTTCTTAGTACCCGACGAGTACCAAACCGAGTTGGGTTTTTTGAATTCGAAATCGGGTTGAACCCAGGTTGAAATCGGGTCGGGTTGGAAAACCGGTCGAAAACCCGGTCAAAAACCCGGTTGAAACCCGAAAAAAACCCGATTCGGGTTGGTCAAAACCCGGTTTGACCGGGTTTGACCAAAACCCGATTCGAGTTTTGGGTCGGGTCGGGTTAGGCGAATGCCCGGTTTTGTTCATGCCTATTCATCACTGTATACCAAACATTATTGTTACCCTTAATCATACAAACTTGAAATTTATAATACAAAACTTGAAATGAACTTATAAAAATATATATATTAAGAAATACCTAACTCTAGATAGCAAACCACTAAAGGTAATGAATTTTATCTATACTATATTATAAAAAGTTTGAGACATTGTCTTAAAAAGAGTAATAGTAAATTACTATTATACCCTTTCAACTATTATTTTCAACTTTTGAACACTTATACTTAATGCAATTTATTATACAAATTAATATCTAATAATTATTTATCGGTTACAAATGAAACCCCATAAATAAGTATCTTTTTCATAACTTATATAAACATTAATGAATATTTAAATGTATGTTAATATTGTTTTAATATTAGTATCAATGAAAAATCATATATTATCTTCGAATTAATTATACTTCACCTTTATTTTCTATATCTTTTATACTAATATATTAAGAATCCGTCACCAAGTTTTAAAAAATAAAAAAAGAAATTCTTAAAATTTATTTAATTCACATTTAAATATGTTATTCAACACTTAAGCATTTAAAGTGATTTCAAGTATATATAAAAGTTAATATACCACTGCTATATAACGGATTTGACCATTATGATTTTGAAAAAAAATTGAAATTACAATATTAGTTATAAAACGTTAAACGCATAACTGAAAGCATTTTATAACTATATTAGATATTTGTATCTTAATTTTATTTTAACTTTTAATTATTATAATTAGGGATTGTGATGTGGGTCGAGTTAGGTTTGCGGGTCTAAAGTTCACAATCTAAACCTGAGAATAATTTGATAAACGGGTTAACGAGTCAAAAGTAACCAACTCGAATACAGCCTGCATTGTTTTGGTTGGTGTGCCAGCCCGTTGACCTGGATTTAACCCAAACCCAATAAGATAAATTAAACGAGTCGGCATGTTATGACTTGAGAATATAACTCTTCCTCATTCATTTTCATATAAAATTTTAAGTTGTGTTTAGAATTATCACTGCCATGTGGAATCATTTGAAATATAATGCATATAAAATAATGGTCAAATTGGAATAGTATTATTGTTTTACCCTTTACTCAAGTACGACATATCGTTAAATAAATCTATTATGAACAAGATCTTTTGTCGCCGCTGCATTGCACGGGTAAAAGGCTAGTATATGATAACGTACCTAATTCCACCAAGTATCTATAAGTGTAATAATGCAAATATATATTCTGTTTCTCAAGGTTTTCTAAATGTAGTTTAATCATTTAGTAACAACTATTTTATAACTTACATGATAAGATATACTAAACAACTGATTAGTTCTACCTTGTGCTTAAGAGAATGTACGTAACATTTACCAATCATAATAAAATATTTTAGTTCAAAGGGCTTTGGCCTAGCGGTATGAGAGAGACCCATCAACTAAAAGGTTGTGACTTCAAGCCTCACTTGATGTAGTGAGTGTATATATTCTATGTGAGTTAAGTTGTAGGATTTCCGTTCTAAATAAAAAAATAAAAAAATTAGTTCAAACATTATCATATCGCCAAAAGCAGGATGATCGGTTAGAATGTTGCCCACGCAATACAACGGTGATATATTTTTGGTCGACATGTATACTCGGTGATATTTTTTCGGTCTACATGTATATTCATGTGAACGTCAACATTGATGTTCACATATATCTAGTCTTTGAAAAGGGCGATATGTTGAAAGGTTACATAGTGTATGACTCAGTTCTATATATATACTGCTGCCGGGTCACGTGGCCGTACTACGTTGACTTTCAATCTGAACCATCAGATCGGGAAGACTTTTAATGACAACAGTCTTTCTAGATACAAACTATAAGTTAAGAACCGATGAAAAAAGAGGTGTATCTCACAAACTGCTTTTCCTACTTTCCCATGCTTCCAATCAACTCCTCTTAATGATACTGAAAGTTAATTATATTATTAATATACTTTATAAATTGATTTTTTAATCAAGTGTCATTAGGGTTTAATTTGCTCCTAAAAATTGAAAGCAGTTGCTTTTTAACACACTTATTACTTTGCCCCAACGTTGAATATAATAATAATAATAATAATAATAATAATAATAATAATAATAATAATAATAATAATAATAATAATAATAATAATAAATATATTATTATTATTATTATTATTATTATTATTATTATTATTATTATTATTATTATTATTATTATTATTATTTTATTATTTTTTATAACAAAAATCAATTTGAAGTGTAATCTATCTATAACATCTACTTAAAGAAAAATAGCTTGGGGCAATCCCGACCCTTAATTGAGTTTTTTCATATTGATCCAACGCTTAAAATTAATTTAATGATAGTTACACTTAAACCCCTATATATTTATCATTTAATAATACGTTATCTCTTAAATTTAGGAGGAATAAATTAATAAATAGATATTAAATAACTAAATAATACGGAAGTAAATAAAATAACAAAAAAATTGCCGAATTCGATAAACTTCAAACAGGGTAACCGTATTTATATAAAACTAGAGGATCGCCCGCGCATTGCAGCGGTAAACATTTTAACAATGATCAAAAATGATGTGATCAGTTATTTCTAAAATAATATGTTTGTACCGGAGTATTGTCAATTGATCCTTTAAACTATTTTTGATAAGAACTTTAGAGTATTTGCTCTAATGCAAATGAATATAAAGTGGTTAAATGATCTGGTGAGATAAGTACTTTCACTGAGAAACAAGGATTAAAAGAAAACAAAGAAAAGAAACGTGGGATGATCCCATACTTATCACAACAACTCATGAGTTCATATTTATCTCAATAACTCATGAGCAGATAGACATCTAGGTGTTTAAAATTTAAAAGGCTTCATTTACTTGTATTAGGTATAAATATATGTAAATGAAAGAGAAAGAGGAGAGCCTCAAAAACTACAATAAAAGATCGTACGTGAAATAAAAACGTGCGTAAGAGTCTTGTAGTTTTGGAGAGAAAATTAAATACAAAGCAAGTTTCCCTATTGTGTTCTTTTTCTTCACGTAATTATTGGTGTTTCTTTTATATTTGTTCTTAACCAGATCTCCATCGTAAGTTATTTGATATCTTTTCGAGATTCGTCGAGTTCATAATCTCGGAACGGATCAAGTGGTATCAGAGCATCGTTCCTAGGTGTATGGTGCAAACAAAATCCGACTACAAAGTTTCCGGTGAACCTCTGTCTGAGTTAAAAAGTCATCGAAAAACAGCAAGCAAAAGTCGAACTTCATTAACAATGATACCGGAAGGAAGTAACACGTCAGGATTGACCGAACTTTCCGCTAAGGTCGATCAACTAGCAACTCAACTTGTGTCTGTGCTAGAATGGATTCAATCGCAATCGAAACCAAAAGCTCGAGAAACACCCATGAAGAAAACAATGGAAGAAGAAGAATATGATACGGAAGACGATCAAGAAGGTGAGACTAGCGTGCCTCAGGGCCGTGGTTCTAATCAACCCTTCAAAGTCGAAGCTAGGATCGATATTCCATCATATGATGGTACCGTGGATGCCGAAAAGCTAGATTCATGGATTGACCAACTCGAAACCTACTTCACTCTCTACGGGTTTAAAAGTACCGAGAAGGTTTCGTTTGCAAGGCTAAAACTAACAAGTCATGGATTGGCATGGTGGAACTCTTATTTGAAGACTACGACGGATGAGAAAGTTAAATGGGCAGAATTCACTCGTCTTTTGCGTCAAGAGTTTTATCCAATGGGATATTCACAAGATCGATGGTCGCGATGGCATAGCCTTCAACAACAACGTGGGCAGTCGGTACAAATATACACCACGGAGTTTCGGCGCCTTACGGTGGCACTGGGAGTTTCATTGGACAATGAAGATATCATCACCAAATATGTAGCCGGGTTACAACGTCAAATCCAGAATGAATTGCGACTACACGAATTGGGGGATATCTCTTGTGCTAGTCGCATTGCTATGGCTATCGAATTGTAAAACAAGAACGGTGGTCAAAAGATGGGAGAAGGCGTGAAAGAACAAGGGCCTGATGCCAATAATTTTGACAAGAATGCCAAGAAAAATTCAATAGTTGCAAATAACGAATATTGTAATTGTAACATCCTCAAAATGGACCTAGTTGTTTTATATTATTTCCTAGAATTTTAAATTATTATTTAATGTGTTTGGAAATAATATTGTTTGAACTAGTTGAAATTAATTGGAATAGAAGTTAAATATTCCAATGTGACAAGTAAATTATTAATTGTTGTAAATTAATAATGTTGTCGGTAAAATAAAATATATGGACTCGCAAATGGTTTTCGGGTTCCAGACAATAGATTGAGATGGGGTATTAAATTATACCCGTAAAATTGAAGTCGGTTTGTTGGACCGACTATTTATATCACTTTCCTTAAAAGGAAAGTTAGTTCCTTTGTTAAACCAAAAAAAAAAAACACCTAAACCCTAATTCAAATGAAAAACACAAATCAAATCTTGAAACAAAAGGAATTCGAGCTGTGATTGATGCAAGTTCTATTAGAATTACTATTTCAATTCCTTATTCATCAATTAAGAGGTAAATTATACTTTAAGTTTAATGTTCTTGATTTTGATTCATAATCAAATTGATGATATACGATGATATATGATGTTATAATTGTTACCTGCTGTTTACGTGACGTTATTTGTTGTATATTATCAATTAGAACTTGAGTTTTGTGGTTTTGGTAAGAATTTACGGATCTGAGTTTTGAACAGTTCGTACAGGTCTGGGACGAAGGTGGAAGCCGGCGGCTTCACTCTGAAGCCGGCGGCTTGTTCTTATTTGGTATGAAGCCGGCGGCTTGTGCTGTTTTGGAGTGAAACCGGCGGCTTCGTGGTGAAGCCGGCGGCTTGGGTTATTTTGCATGAAACCGGCGGCTTCCAAGGAAAGCCGGCGGCTTGAGGCCCCTGTCCAGTCTTTCAGTTTTAAAACGATGAATTTCAAATGTTAATTGTTATAACATGTTGTTACCTTGATAAATCAACATTAATAATACATGATTAGGAACTTGTAATTGTAGTGACATTCGTGTTTAAGTTCCTAGTATTATGAATTGATATATATTATATGATTATAACATAAGATTATTGTTATTAATGAGTTACTAACTCATTGTTTATCGAATTATGTTATATACAGTTGAGACAAGTTATTAACTTGTGTGTGTTCTGTTGTGATTTCAGATAAAAAGAAGAAATCAGTGACATTAGACTACTGAGTGGACTGCTGAGGTATTCGGTGAGTGGATCTATAACCTCAGTGTAATTTAGTTGTAACAGGTTTGGTTACAACAAGTAACATATTATTACTGTTGTTAATTGCCATGATGCTTATGGTTAGTAGTAATAATACTGTTGATAGACTGATTAGTCTGCTGTGTTGACCTGATTGATTATGTGATCACATGTTATATTTGGCCTTCGGGCATCAGACTTGAGATCAACGCGATAGTTGGGTTTGGTTACTATTGTTATACGACAGGAATTTCCTTGTACTCTTCGTTATCGGTCTATTCTGTATTGGCCATACGGATTGACGCTAAGTGTTCTGGGGGAATCCCCAGGTATTATGATACCTCCAGAGCCACCGATCCTCATTTTATGTTATGATATTGAGATGTTATCTCATTGACTTGAAATTAGATGTTCTTGGCTGAAGGTTTCCCCAAGGACTCTAGAAACTCTGTGACCTTGTTTATTTACGATACTTGAATGTGAACAGAGTTGTTATGCTAAGTTGGATTGTTGTTATATGTTCATTCACTTAGCTTTGAGCTAACCCCACCACAGTCCTTCTTGCAGGTTATTGTATAGATACAATGGGTGGGCAAGAAGATTGTTGATTGGAAGGAATGTTTGACCAGATGTAAACTCTGATTTTGGTTTGATAATTAAAAGTTATGTTTTGGATTTTATATAACACCCAGTTGTTTATAATATGTTTTGAAATATTATGAGTTTTATTATATTCTATGTAAAGAATGTGATTGGATATACGCTTCCGAAGTAAAATACATTTAAATACTGTATTGAAATGAGGGGTGTTATAGTAATCATTGTAAATTTGCAGGTCATGTTGAAGAGAAGTGTTGGAAGGCACATCCCGAGCTTTTTCCAAAAAAATGGGTGAAAGGTGGTCGTGAAAAGTATAAGACTACTACAACAATTTTAAATGATGCAGTCGAGATTGGCCAAGTTGATGAGGTAGACAAAAGCTTGACACTCATGATAAAACCCAAAGAGAAGCCACCAACAAAAGAAAAAGAAGAATTGTTCAATTTAAAAATCCAAGTGAAGCAAACGTTGGTTGAAGCAATCATTGACACAGGAAGTGAAAAGAATCTGATTTCTGCTAGCCTTGTTCAACAGTTGGGTTTGGAGACAAAGCCACACCCTAGTCCTTATTCACTAGGGTGGATTCAAAAAGATGTTGATACACAAGTCAACCGGCAATGCACGTTTCGGTTTGCTATCACCGATCAGTTTATAGATAAAGTTACTTGCGAGGTGGTTCCACTAGACATTTGTCAGTTGATTTTTGGCAATCCATATCTATGGGAGCGAGATGCAATCTACTTCCGACGTGCACAACAATACCAATTGACAAAAGATGGCAAGAAGTATATTGTCAACAAAAGCAAAAGTACAAACATCGTTGATTTGGTTACTTGTGTTCATGCAAGGCGTCCGAATGCAACAAACAGGGTTTCTAAGGAAATTGGTGAAGCCAATTTTCATCCTCCTCAAGTTTAGGATCAACAGGAGTTGCTCGCTTTCACCGGAGAAGGGGAGGCGTGATCCGGTGAGATAAGTACTTTCACCGAGAAACAAGGATTCACTACAACAAAAGTGTCAATTCTTCACGCTTTTTTCTTCACGCTTTTATAAAGTGTTAACTTATTTGCTAAGTTATTCACACTTATAAGTGTGTACAAAATGTTCACGCTTTTAAGTGTGAACAAATTGAACTAATAATAATATATATCACAATGTTGACGCTTATAAGCGTGAAAAAATGTTAGATTTGCAACACTTTAAAGCGTGAAGATTATTTCTTAACACCCAAATTCTTCACGCTTAAGAAGCGTGAACAATTTGAGTGTTAGCAATAATCTTCACGCTTTTAGGTGTGGACTTTGTTCAATTTTTTCACACTTATAAGTGTGAACATTATAATAAAGATTGTTATTAGTTCAATTTCTTCACGCTTAAAAGCGTGAACATTTTGTACACACTTATAAGTGTGAATAACTTAGCAAATAAGTTAACACTTTATAAAAGTGTGAAGAAAAAAGCATGAAGAATTGACACTTTTTTTATAGTGATTAAAAGAAAACAAAGAAAAGAAACGTGGGATGATCCCATACTTATCACAACAACTCATGAGGCCATATTTATCTCAATAACTCATGAGTCCATATTTATCTCAATAACTCATGAGTCCATATTTATCACAACAACTCATGAGTCCATATATATGTAAATGAAAGAGAAAGAGGAGAGCCTCAAAAACTACAATAAAAGATCGTACGTGAAATAAAAACGTGCGTAAGAGTCTTGTAGTTTTGGAGAGAAAATTAAATACAAAGCAAGTTTCCCTATTGTGTTCTTTTTCTTCACGTAATTATTGGTGTTTCTTTTATATTTGTTCTTAACCAGATCTCCATCGTAAGTTATTTGATATCTTTTCGAGATTCGTCGAGTTCATAATCTCGGAACGGATCATTAAATTAATTTATAGAGTGTGTATAAATTTATATAGATCAGATTTTTAAATGTCTTCTATTAGAACTTTAGAAATAACTTCATCACATATTAGAAATAATATGGTCACATTTATAATTTCAAAAAACATTATTTCTACTAAAGATTACTTCAATTACATATTTACCAAAAAGGTTAACATTACAAATTACTAACGTGAGAAGTTTTTAATAAATTAGGGGTCTTTCCAAATTAAATAAAGAATCAAGTATATCTTTTAATGTAATGGAAGGTTGACCTTGCAATTAATTCTTCTAAAGGGTACATTCGTCTCTTTAATTTTAAAATGGGGTAGTTTAGTAAATTGCGTTCTTTAAAATCCTAAGCTAATGAAGAAAATGGACAAACAAGGGTGTAGAGATATATATCAAATTGATTATAATCATATTAAATAACTAGTGTTAAACCCGTGCGATGCACGACTAGCATTATAAAATGTCGTAATATGTGAATCATAAGTCAAAACGGTATATGAAATGGGGGAAACTTTAGATTATGAGAGAAACGCTTTTTATCGTTATTAGTGATACTTTATAAATTTTAACCCCTCAAAAATGAAATAATAGCATTTTTTCCCCACGATATATCAATAAAATGGGAAGGTTAACAAATATATGTATGTTATAAATTGATATTTTTGTAGCTAAAAATAATTTTCTAGTCATTGTGACCTTTTCGTTTCATGTAGTTATAATATGTTAACCTTGCAACAATCCGATAAACAATGTGTATGTTAATAGTCTTGGAAAAAATAAATTGTAACAATTACCATAACAATTTAGACATTTTATTGAATAACTAATATGCATATATATGTACAAAACATAAATCATTCTACAACAATCAAATAATATATTTGAAAAGTAATATAAAATTAATAGAAGTACATGTCTTACCATTTGGATACTGATTTGTAATTGAGTTGTGTGATCTAAAAAAAATAGAAAAAAACTCTTAAAAAAAGAGATGATGAACTTGATCTGCCTGTCCATAAAGTTTGTATTCAGTTACTAAATATTGAAAATTGAATTCCCTTATTCTGTGAGATGATAATAATAAATTTCAAATTAACAAAACTTTAATGAAAGATATAATTACATTAAAAACAAGTTCTCATAACGTACTAAAAGTTTATTTATTTATTTTTTTAAAAAGAGAGACTTAGAGAAAGTTAGAGAAAGAAGAGTTAAGAGTAAGATGAAAAAACTAAAAGATTTTATAAACAAAATTAGAAGGAAAAAATAGATTAAATGATGTCATGAGTTTGGACTATAATAAAAAATTGTAAGTGTTAGCACATGACACATTACTTTAAATTAAAATGGTTATAATTTAATTTTATTAATTACCTTATTAAATGAAAATAGTTATAATATAATTTTTCATTGAATATTACCTTATTTGGAATAAAAAGTGTAGGAAAATCCACATCATCAATTTCTTTTATATGGTGATGACACATAGGATTTGCATGATGTGGCATGAGTAAATATTTGACGAATAATTAAGGGTCTCATCTCTTAGTTATAAAAAATAAAAGATAGAAGATAGAAGATAGAAGATAGAAGATATATATTATTATTAATTAATTAAGATTAAAATAATGGGTGGGGTTCAGAGGAGCAGGGGGTTTATAGAGGCAGGGAGAGCAGAATTTCAGCAAAGCAGATACTGACGCGTGTCAGACGCAGTCCCCACCTGTCAGGTCGTCAGGGACTAATTTGCAATTTTGAAAAAATTGAGGATCTGCCTTAAAAATTGCCCGAAAATTTTTCAAAAAATTTCAAAAAAATTATTTCTAACAGAAAATTGAAAGCCCTATAATATACAATAATAAAATAAAATGCAGTGCAAAAAAATAAAATGCAGTGCCAAAAAAATAAGATGCACTTCAAATTTCACTTACACATCTTATTTCTTACAAAATATTATATCATAAATTTTTTAATTTCACTAACAAATCATTTCAATACCCTAAAATATACAAATGCAACATTTTCAGCATGCTTCATTTCAAAAGAAGGTTTCTTCTTTTCAACTTCAAGCTTAACCGACTTCAATTTGGTTGATTTTTTCATTGGAATCTCCTTAAATGTTTTATCTGCAAAATGAATAACAACAAAAGTCAACTTACATGGTAATTACCCCTCTGACTACCAAAAGTGATAATAAAAGTGAGAATGAACCTAAAATGCAGTAACAATGATACAAAATGCAGTAAATATTACTGATGATCTTTTGATTTCATTATACAAACACATAAAAAATCCTAAAAAAAATATAAAATGCAGTAACAACATTCAAAAATGCAGTGAAAACGTACTAGCATAATTCATATGAAGTACAAATAAAATGCAGCACTGTAGAAGGAAGTAGAAGAAACGTAAAATGCAGTAGAATAATTATAAAATGCAGTTGATTTTTTCACATCTGCTTTTTAAATTTACATAAGCCAACTTACAATAAAGTAATCTTAAAAAACATAAAAAATGCTAAAAATAAAAATAAAATGCAGTTAACAAGTATTAGTAATTTTTCGAATTCGAGTATAAAATTAAGCTGCAAAAACACATAAAAAATGATAAAAACATAAAATGCAGTAAAAACAAGATGCAATAAATAAGTACTAGTAGTTCTTTTATTTCAAGTATAGAACAAAAATTTTTAAAACACATAAAAATGCTAAAAACGTAAAATGCAGTAACAAAATATAAGATGCACTAAACAAGTACTATCATGATTCACATGAACTACAATTAAAAATCAGCAGTCTAAAATGTAGTAAAAGAAATATAAAATGCAGTAGAAAAAATATAAAATGCAGTGAATAAATTTAAAATACGTTATAAAAACGTAAAATGCAGTGAATTTTTTTCAGTTCTACTTTTAATATTTACTTTTCAACTAATTTTTAGATCTATAATTACCTAATTTGCAGTAAGTCAAAATGCAGTAACATAGAATATAGTGAATACCTCTACTAGTCACTCTAAAAACAAAATGCAGTAACAAAACAAATTTTAATTACAGACACATTATATGCAGTAACATAACAAAAATGCAGTAACCATGGAAAAACACCATAAAAACTAAAACATGCATTAAATCTATTTCACAAAAATTCAACATAGATCTAGCATTTCATACACTAAATAACTACTTAAATATCATCATTTGCTACTAACCAAACCTAGATCTATCATTTTAACAAACATATCACATATGTATACACTAGATCTATAAAACCTAACATAAATAAACCATCAAAAACATTCAAATAAATATCAAAAGTTACCGGATCTGACAATATCCATCAAATAACTTGTAAAATGTAGTGTGTTTTTTTTCAAATATACTTTTAGAAAAGTAAAATACAGCCGAGATCTTGTAAAATGCAGTGGTTTTTTGCAGATCTATTTTTTAGATCTAATTTCCAAATCTACTTTCTAGATCTAGATATTAGATCTGGATCTAGATCTACCTAAAATACGTGTTTAAGATGTAGTAACATAACAAAGTGAAGCAACTATGAAATATCACCATATCAACAAGAAACGGTGATATGTACGCACTTAAAACGTTGAATTTACAAAAGGAGGTGAATCGGTGCTTAGGTTGCCGGAAAAAAGTAGGTTTGACCGGATTCCAGTGCAGGTGCGTTGTTATGTTGTGTTCGGATCGTGCAGATGAGCGACGGACGATGTTGATGGTGGTAACGGAGGAGCGACGGTGATGCTAAGAGTGTTAGTGTGTGTGTTTGTGTGGTAAGAGGGTTTTTTGTTTTTGTGTGTGAAAAGAGAAAGACAGAAATGAAGAAAGTGTGTCTGACCATACCTATACCCCTGCCCAAAAGGAATCTTTTAAAATATTGATATTTTACCCCTTAATATCATTAAATATAAATTATATATCAGTCCCTCCGCCCAAAACGAATTACATATGAGTCCTTCGGTGACATGTATAGATCTAGACCGTTGATTAATCAATCGGATGGCTGTGAAGGGGCTGCTCTCCCCTGCTCCTCATTGAAGCCCTGCCCCTTTGATCCATTTCTTAAAATAATTGGCTAATAATAATAAAAATCCTCCATATTCTTTGCCAACTGATTCTTATTTAGGGTTTTAGTTTTATACACGGTACATATTTGGATGCTTATAATTCCTGTACCAAATTGAGAATTTACTTTGGTGCCTTTATTCTCATCTTAATTTCTCTTTTTTATGTATTTGTTGTTCGTGTACAGATGAACCTCCATTATGCTTCATGCTTAAGGTAAATGGATAATCATATATCGTAACTTTAGAAAATTAAGTTGGGAATCAATAAATAATCTTAACTATGGTGATGTATTTTATATTTCATGGAGGATGGAGTGGAAAACAACCTATTTGGGTTGATCCACACAAGACAAAAGTATTGAGTTGTAGAAGGTATTTTACTTCTATCTACATAAAGCAAAATCATAGATAAGAATAAATAATACTACCATTGACTTCCAGGATTGCAGCTGTTAGTAGCCTCGAGAAAATTTTCATGTTTAATTTCAGGTATATTGGATTTTCATTTTTATATGACAGTTTCATATATCATTATATTGTTTTATGTATACGAGGTGTTCTGTGTTCATTGGTTGCTGTAGGATCTGCTCAAAGATGGAGACCTTTTCTAATTTCATCACGAGTTTTGTGTTAGTTTTGGGTTGAATCTACTCGTGATTAAGAGTTTAAGACAATGCTATATTCGTGAGAAAACAATCATAATACTTTTTCTGTGTTTTTCCTATTGACGGTACCTGGTTTTGTTTATATATGGTTTCTCAATGTATCGTCTTTTGCAGGCTTTTTTCCCAGTTGAGACACTTGGCCCTGCTCTTTTGGAGCCAGTGGATATAAACGATAGGTGGTTGATTGGCTTTGAGTTCATGTGAGGACTTAGGGCAGTCCCAACGCGGGTCGTCGGCTTCCGTCGCTTTGTAACCGACGAACCGACAGGGATGGCACGGGCCTGTTGGTTTCGTCGGTCGGTTGGCATCGTCGGTAAACCGAAGGGTGTGCGGTGGTGTGCGTGGGGCCCATTTACTATTTTTTTTTGTTGTAGCCGTTGAGGATAAAAAAAATAATAATAATTTTTTTTTCCAACGGTCATGTGGCCGTTTGGTTTTTTTTAAATTTGTTTTTTTGTTTTTATTTCATTTTCTCACCTATAAATTTATACCTCATTCCCAAACAATTCACACACTCATTCAACTCATTCAATCTATTTTATACAATTCATTCTACACAATTTTATACACTTTCAAAATTTAAAAATGTCTTCCGATTCCGATCTTGAAGATTTGCAGGCGCTCAACGACATTTTCGATCCGGAATGGGCGATAAATGTTATCAACGCCATATCCTCCGAATCGGAAGACGAAGAAGTAATTCCGATCCCGAGAGCTCCCCGTCGATACTTTCCAAGAGATCGCGAAGCAACGAGCCAACGTTTATTTCAAGATTACTTTGCCGACAACCCAACATTTCCGGCGGATGTATTTCGACGTCGTTTTCGGATGAGTAAGCCATTATTTATCCGTATATGTCAAAATATTATATCTTATCCTCAAGATCCGTTACCAGATTACTTTGCATATTTTCATCAACGTATTGACGCACTCGGCAGACCCGGTTTTAATGTTTTCCAAAAATGCACTTCCGCCGTACGCCAACTAGCGTATGGTTGTGCCGCGGATGTGTTTGATGAATACTTGCATATGGGTGAACAAACATCATACGAGTCTTTGGGTAATTTTTGTAAATGTGTATTTCATTTGTACTCTACGGTGTATTTGAGAAAACCAACACTTGAAGATGTGCAACATTTACATCAACATCATTCCGAGTTGCATGGTTTTCCGGGTATGCTCGGAAGCATCGATTGTATGCATTGGCCTTGGAGAAATTGTCCAGTAGCATGGCAAGGTCAGTACACTAGAGGTGATCAAGGTCAGCCAACAATCATGCTCGAAGCAATTGCGTCTTATGACTTGTGGATTTGGCACGCTTTCTTTGGTCCAGCGGGCTCGAGCAACGACATTAACGTTCTTAATCAATCGGATTTGTTCTTCGATTTGCTACAAGATAGAGCTCCCCAAGTTAACTTTACGATTGCTGGACAAAATTTCACAAAGGGGTATTATCTGGGGGATGGAATTTATCCGGAATGGGTTACAATTGTTAAGTCGTTCAGGCACCCACTAACTCAAGCTGAGGCTCGCTTCAAGAGATACCAAGAATCTGCAAGGAAAGATGTGAAACAAGCATTTGGTGTCCTTCAAGGCCGCTGGCAAATCATCAAGAACCCGGCTAGACCATACATCACTAATAGAATAAAAAGAATCATGTATGCTTGTGTTATTCTACACAACATGATAACGGAGGATAACGGGCGAAATATGTTTGACCTGGAAGAAGATTATCCATCTGAGCCGTCGAATAGACCAAACCGCTCATGGGAAGAAAGAGTTGCAACTTCACTGCGGATGGACAGGGAATTACGGGATCGGGAAGTTCATCATCGACTTCGCAATGCTCTAATCCAACACATTGCGCAACTTCCACCAAATTACCGTGTTCGTTAGGAATTGTTGGATAATAACGTCTTTGTTTGAATTTTTATTTTTACTTATCGTTGCAATTTTTATTTTTAGGAATTATGGTAATTTTTATTTTTAGGAATTGTTGTAATTTTAATTTTTTAGGAATTGTTGTAATTTTAATTTTTTTAGGAATTGTTGTAATTTTAATTTTTAATGGAATGTGTGTTAGTTAAATTATATTGTGTTTAATTTAAATAGTTTTGTAATTTTTTTGAATTAAAAATTGATCAGCGGGGCCCAGAAAAAAGAAGTGATGGATCAGGGACGGGAGGGGTCTCTCAGTTTCTGTCAGTTTTCTGAAAAAGCTGACGTGGCGCTGTCAGTTTCTGTCAGTTGGTTTTTGGGTTGGGAGTGACCTTATTAACTTGCTATTTTCTTGCTGTGAGATCCGTGGTCAAAACTTTTTCAATGCATAAACTGCGATTAGAAGTTACAAGAGTTTCATTTGAGTTAAGGTCACTCGTGTTCACGAATGTATGAACTATTTGCTCATTAGCACTAATATTAGCAATTTAGGAGTTACATCAGCAGTCCTTTTTCCCTATCCTCTTTGCTTTTATTTAATCTTTTAACTGTCATACTTTTGAATTCTGATTTCAGTTGCTGATTATCTCAAATCCTTGACTTTCATTTTTGGTATACCATAAAAGTTATGTTACTGATCGACTCTTTCACAGATCCTACAGTTGGGTTGTGTAGATATATCTCATATGATACATGTATTCTCTTGTATTTGCCACCTCTACTAATCATTTTTAACAAAATTTGTATAATTGCAATTGTTCACACCAAGTAAGAAAAATAAAAACTAAAAAAAAAATGACTAAAAAAATATTAATTAATCAAATACAAGAAAACAATTTTAAAAGGATATAGAATACTTATATATCGATATACAAATTCTATTGACGAAATCGAAGCTCCCTCAAACCGGTTGTAAGTATCAATTCAAGGAATTTAAGATTACATAAAACTTCACTCAAAATTGAAATTTAATCCAAAAATTCTAATAACCCAACTGAAATTCGATTTGACGTTAATCACTGATTACATCTAAAAATTTAATCTTCATAACTATTAAAATTTAATTTTAGAACTACAAAGTAAACTAATATACTATTAAAAATCCCCTATGGTTGCCCGCGTTGTCGCGGGTGTTAATCTAGTAAAATGTATATAAATATAACTACCAACTCTTTATCATATCCAAACTTAATCTCATCTATTTTGAATGGATTGTTAACAAACTATGTATATATCTTCTCGAAATTTTGGACTATAAAAGTATCTAAGATTTGCTTCAAATTTACAAAAAATAGATTCTATTTAAAGAATGCTAACTATAGCTTTTAGGGCTATGGTTAAACCTTCTATACTCACTTTCCTTTTATAAATATGGTAGAAGTATTTATTCATGGAAACTATGAGTTTTAATATTAAAAGTAATGTAAATTTTGATAGCTAATGTATAGCCCTAAATCCCAAATAGTTAGGGGGTGCTTGGTTGAGGTTATTAGGTGGTGGGACATGAGAAAGGTAATGAATAATGGTGTTTGGTATTCTATAATGCAATGCTCCATTACCCATTGTATGTTTGGCAAAACTAGCTGTAGGCTGTAGCTGTACCTGTAAGCTGTAGCTGTTGGTTGTAGCTGTAGGCTGTAGCTGTAAGTTCAAGCTGTAAGCTGTAACTTTGTTTCTGTAAAATTGTTTGACAAACTAACTGTAGCTGTAACTTTGAAGTATAAAATAACTTAAAAGGAGCTTTTCATTTAAATTAAAAGCTACAGCTACTGCACACCAGCTTTTCAATTTGGAGCTTTTCATTTAAATTAAAAGCTACAACTACTACACACCAAACAAGGCTTTTATTATTTTTGGAGCTTTTATTTTTAATATTAAAAGCTAAAGCTCCTAAAAGCTCTGAAAAGCTCCTCGCCAAACATAGTAATCACACTTACAATCAGCATTTTTCTTAACCGAGTTTATAAAAATTAAATGTATCTACACTTATTATGTGATCTCGGAATGTTTGAGTAGTGTTTTCCTTTTATTATTTTAAAATTAACTAAAAATAATATACAACTTATTCCTTTCATTTTAACAATGATTAGATACTTTGAAATATCTGAATGGAGTTTAATTAGGAACTCAAATTTTGCCAAATGCCATGGTCATTATCCCCCCTTTTTTTGGCGTAAAAACCACACACCCCATAACCATTTGGCAATTGAACCACGATCTTATGCATTCTTTCATCTGAATTCGGAATCCTGTACAACTCTTACAATCCAATCAATGTTATTATGAAAAGTGAGTCACTGTTTGATTGTGTACTTATAATGAAAAGTGAATGTTTGGAGCATGTTAAAGGGACACTACAAACAAATATTACAACTACACGTGCTTTGTTCTATGCACTTTTTGACAAGTATGTAAAATTTACTCATTTCTACGCACTTAAAATCGTGTACAAGCTCTCTACACTTATAAATGATAACGATTTTCGTACTTAAAGTGTAAAGGAAAATGTCCACACTTATAAGTGTGTAAATAATTAATTTCTACACACGCGATTTCTTCACACATGTGATTTTTTTATGGTGCGAAGAAATTGCGTGTGTAGAATTAAATTCTACATCTATTAGTGTGTAGAATATATAATTTGCATACACTTATAAGTGTCGATATTTTTCTTTCTACTTTTTAGTGTGAAGATAATTGTTATCTTACACATTTATAAGTGGAGAGAGCTTGTACACGAAAATAAGTGCGTAGAAATGAGTAAAATTTACACACTTTTTAGAAAGTGCATATAACAAAATGCATGTAAATACAATATTTGTTGTAGTGGGAGTCTGCAGTGGTTGTAATGGGTGTCAAACGGTGCCTAACTCAGTGGTTCAATACATAGTAGTAATGATTGTTGCTGGAAATATTGGCACGTTATAATTGCTCGTGATGTACATATATATTGAAGGGACGAAGGGTATTGTGCATATTTCGTTTAGGTTTTAATTAAATTTTTATCTTTCTAAAAAGATATTTGTACATAGAGTCTATAATGATTTCAACAAAGGCAGACTAGGTGATTCAAAAGATTTCGACTTGTAAAATTTGAGTCGTATATAAATATACGTGGTAATACAAATTCAAATAATTCAAATATTATGGCTGCCGGTTAACTTGGGCATCGCTCGGGTATTACACTAGTTTGTTATTGCTGTAGCAGGTTATACAGAGGTGTGGTAAGTTACAAAGTTTGTGTATGGTTAATCTGTGTCAGTTATAAAATCAAACTACATTGATCAGTTACAAAATAAATGGGAATTAAAGGATTTGATTGTTTTATTTGTATAATGATTATGCCAGAATTTAGTTTGTACTAAAAAAAACTTTTTAAGATGTTCAACATTCGTTTATTATACGGAGTACCTTAGAAACTTTTGTTATGACACCAAACACGCATACGATATTCTCCCAGTGCCCATAGTGGGAAAATGTTGCGATGTAGTGCGTAGAACAGCAGGCAGTTTTTCATGTAGGCTCCCCCATATTCCTGTGTAAGTGCAACGAGGTGAAAAAAATATAAGAAATATTCAAACTTATCTAAAAAATAAGCAATAAACATAGCATGCAGCATTCTATTACTCATTTATCTTGGGGATTCAGCAAGTTTTTGTGCAAAATTATATATCAATCAGCCATAAAAAGTTGTCTTTCGTAATGATTAATTTGATTAAATTAACAAGGGTTACCTGTTGAGGAAAATCTCCTTTATCCATTTGGGCGTTAATCAATAGCTTTGCAGCTCTATGTAAAGGCACGAGGTCTCTTTCCACCTACCCATTTAAAATCCGAAGATATCAGTTAACTCTGATCGTTATATAGATTTCCAAAAGTAAAACAGGGCACACTTACCTGTCCACAAAGCATAAGTCCAAGCATAGCCCATGCCGTTTGCATATAGTTTGTTCGATTTCCGTCCAATGGTGTGTATACCTTGATGTAGAATAAACACATGACAAGAGAGTGCTTACTTTCTCTTGTAGGTATAAACAAAATTGCAATATGAAGAAATGGTTAAGTTAAATATAAAAAGCTAAAAATGGACCCAAAATTTTAACAAAATAACAAGTATGGGGAAAAATAAGAAAAGGAATAAGCAAAATATAAGTTTTAAAACATTGTATCTTTTAGATATATCTTTTTGGGACATCTAACCGTACTTGGAGAAAATATATCATGGTGGTCTTTTTAGACAGTCCTATAGCATGAGGTTATTGATTGTAGTTTTAAACTTTAAAATTAGGCGCGCAAACAACTAACAAAAGAGCTTACCTCCGTAGGGCAAGACTTGTGGCTTTCTCCCCAACCACCCTCTTCGTTTTGTATAGAAAGTAGAAACTTCACACCTTTACGAATCGTTTCATTGTTGTCATATGTCTTTCCGACAGAACTTAAAGCTCTTAATGCAAAAAAATGTTGCATATATGAAACATACACCCCAATAGCCATACCTAATGTATGTTATTTTAATGTAAGCAAAGCAAGGATAAGTAATCAAATAGAAAGAAAAATAAGAGCATAGATAATAAATAAAAATAGAATAGGTAGAAGATAAATGAATAGATCAACTAAGTAGGAATATCATGTGATGGAGGTACAAGTGTTGAAGAACGAACCCTTATGTTTATGAGGCTCACGAACATGCAAATAAAGGGTTTCACGAAAAAGGTCATAACTTGGGCTACAGGGCTTCGTTTCAGGCCCATGAGCCGTTGATTCAAAGCTTGGAACGAGGCCCACCTCTCTGTTTACCCAACTTCGAGGCAAAAAAAAACGGCTCCTAGAATAAGTTATGGACCATTTTATGTTTTTTTTTTTTGTTATTATTGTGCTTTTGTTTTGAGATTTATGATCGGCCCATTATGTTTCTCTGGCCCATTTTAATTTATGCTTCCCTTATTAGGGTTTCCTGCTGTAACAAACAAGTTAGTTTTTGTTTTTCATGAAATCGAATTTGATCTCAACTTTTGCTTGGCAATTGAGTTGAAATTTTCTTAATCGCGGAATTCTTTTTGAATCAACGTGAATTAGAAGGAATTATTCCTGGTATTCAGGAAATCAACAAAATTTAATTCATATTTCGTTTTGTAATCTACATCATCAGGGCACCATCTACCATCTCCAATGAAATAAAACAGAGCAAAAGTACCAAAAACCACAAGCTTCTAGGATATCAAGACTACATAAGATCGAAAATCCCCACACTAATAAAGTGATTCTTCTATGGAGCGAGGTGATGAATACACCAAAGTTATGTTGTGGTATATCTGTAGTGTAAGCTTTAACTATTGCAATAGAGTTTGGTGTATGTTCAAATTTAACTTACCATGAACCATCTGGCCGTTGTGTTTCTTCAAGATAATGTATTCCCTTTGAGATCGAAAGTGTTATCTCTTCTTGTATGTGTCTTGGGTGGAGTCGGTGGAACTCAACCAAAGCTACAATAATGGAACCTGTGGTCTCTACATGCCTACATGCATGACCCAAAGTTATATGTTAATAATATTGAAATTTCTGAAAATTTATGTCACCTGCGTAACAAATCACTTGGTCGGTTTTTCATTTATTTCTTGGCAATTATTGATCTTTAGCAAACCTCATTTTTGGAGGTTGCATGTTATTAGGGTGGTGATTTGTACACCACCACTTTTTGCCATACACAACTAAAATATATTTATAGACCCTTTTACCCCTTGCAACATAAAATTATTCAAACACTCTTTCACAACTTCAAGGGTAAAAATGTCGAAAACATGATTTTAATGGTGTATGTCAAAAAAGTGGTGGTGTACAAATCACCACCCATGTTATTATGAATCCCTAATGTTGTAACAAATAGGTTAGAAACTTACTCTTTCTCAACCACAATATCTGCAAAGATCTCTGAAGGATTCAAAATCTGTAGAAATGGTTTTGGAACCGGTGGCTCCCACACCGCAAATCCTCCACTTATAGGACTCTGAATGAAGATAAGAGAAAATTAAAGGTAATGCATATGCTGATTCTTTATCTATGCTTGCTTGACCAATAAAGCCTACTCCCTTCGTCCTTTGCTAAGTGTCCATTAAGCGTGTAATGGACGTACATAGTTTTAGGCAAGTCGAATCAACGCTTTTTCGAAAACTCTAATTAATGGTATTTTCCCTTTTAACACAGACATGTTAAAGTGGGTCTAACTAATAAAACTTTGTGACAGAGTAGAATAAGGGTATGATGAGAGGCATTTTTATTGTATCACATGGAAGTGGACATTTAGTTTGAGACGACACTTAATTTGGGATGCAGTGATTAAATTTCATTGTGTCAAACGCGATGCATACATCTTTTAAAGCTACATCTGCACATTATATTATTAAGCATTAATATCCTAGAACATGATAAATTAATCTTACTTGCATATAAAGAAGCACATTCACTCCTTCATATAATCGTGCAACATCATCTTTCTCTCCAGCAATTTCTTTCGGCATTTGTGAAAATGAAAGTAGACACTAGAGGATAATAGATGGAAATAATAAGTCTTTCTATAAACAGAAACTTTACATTCAGAAAAGTTGTGTTGCTTATAACACATGTACCTTTAGTGCTTCCGCCGTACAGTCTGAGACAGTCCATCCATGATCTTGGTCAGCGAAAGTCCATGACCCTTTCGTGAAATGTCGACACATTCTAGTGAAATCTCCCGATGGATTTTCTCGGATCTGTATTAATTGGTTGTATGATAATGAAACTCAGATAAAGACAATTATGAATCAGATAACTGGTATTTTCCCACATATAGTAGCTAGATATGTTGCCACATCATTTGCCACATCATCGGCTTACAAATTATAAGAGTAAGAGATCACGTATATACAATAGAAATAATAACAAGTTCGATACATACAATATAAACTCTTGAAGGTAGATACAAACAGTAGATTATTGAGTAAAGATCAAAATATTTGAAAACACTTAACCCTTCTGAAAACTACCTGAGATTCTCTAATGTAGAAGTGTGCCTTCTGAAGACAATCACCATATTCCTCAACCATATTACTAGCAAGGATTGCTTGCGTTGCGAGGGCGCAATCCCACATTTGACTGCCAAAACTATGCATTGTCATTCCATCTTCTGCAATCCATAAGTAATCTGGTACTCTGGCTAGGTGATGTTTGAACTCATCACCATTCGGATTCTCTGCCCACCAACACATCATTTGTAGACTCTGTCCAAAACACAAGAAGTTAGACTTGGGTTGTTGTTTTTATTCCATTCTATATAATTAATTTTTGTTTCTTTCCGCTTGACTTAATAATAATTAACTTACCTTTTCAACACACCCAAAGGTCATGTATCTCGTCTCTTCAGATTCGTAGCGCATTAGTTCAACAACTCTATTGATAGATCTCTCTCGTAGTTTTGAAAATGGCCAGTATTTGAGTACCGGCTCAGTAATGTAGTGAAGCATATGCCACAATGTGTCTTGTACAAATGAATGTGGGTAATAGAAGTCCTCCTACAAACATGAGCGCATACTCTCTTAGTTCCAAAAGATATTGCAACACTCAAATAAATTCTTAGGCCTCGGGTATACATGTGCATTCATGATGATGCTCCTTGACTAAGTGGTTGAGGGTTCAAGTTCCAAATGATGGGGACAGAAGTGTCGAGTAGTTGGGTGGGTCATGGGTGAGTTAACATGTATCATTCACGAAAAGGATCTTTTCCCTGTTCTTTACATATACAAAAGCTTTCAATTCGGAAGGTTTTGAAATAAAATGCACATCTTGTTCTAGGATGTCGTTTGGAGGGTCTAAATAAATCATACAAAGTGGCCAACCTTACAACAGTTATTTCGTTGTTTATTCCAGTTAATATCCTCATAAGGGGTGCAGTGAATTTCTTCTCGTAATGATAGAACAAGATGTGTGATTGGTCCGTGGATCCTCTTCCCATATAAATATGACATCGGCATGTAGGTCGTACGACAGTAGCACCACATCTCAGCTGCATAAACCTTAAGTATAAAAGAGAGGTAGACTGAACTTGAGTATTATTTAATTGCGTAACTATAAAGTTACCCGGATGAAAAGGAAACGATGTTGGAAAAAGCCAGAATTCCGGTGGCAATGGGTTGCAACCCTCCCATTCATATACTCCAAGCACCTACATATAACGTTAAATGCAAAACCATAAAGCATTCGTGTTGACATAGTGGTATCGAGTTGATTTTCCAGCCATGAGGTTGTGCTGGCTTAGTGGTATCGAGTTGATTTTCCAACCATGAGGTTATGCATGGGTTCAAGTCCTAAGTGGGATAAATGTACATATTTATGAATCAATGTTTATATTCGTGTTAGTTGTGTGCCAGCTTTTGCCTTTCTATAAAATTGAAAAATCATAATTTAAAAAAAGATGCACAACCTTGTCACAAAGTCAGTTATCAAGTTTAAAGAGTAGTAAATTACAGTTATATGTACAGCTTTTTTAATGAAAAACATTGTTTTATTATATATCTTAAAATCAAATGTTTGGTTTCTTTTACTTGATTGCTAATTAGTCGCCTTAATTAAATGTATGCTCGACTTAGAGTAAATGTTATATTGGTATCTTCAATTCAAATTTATTTGTTACTAATCCTAGCTAAAGTAAGTATTCATGATTCATAGAGAATGGACTGCAAAAGGCTTATGAAGTTGGTAATCACCGAAAGATAAACCTTTCCCCAAGAGGGAATCGCAGTTGCTCCTCCATGATCACGTATCCATGTGCGGCCTCTAGAAATTGCTCCATCCCCATCATCTATTCCCTCTCCCAATATTCTTAAGGCTACGTAGCTCAATGCAGAACCGATCATTGTGCTGTCGCCATCAATATAAAATCCCCATCCTCCATCTTCATTCTGCATTTGCAAGACAATTTATATTATAAGTACTGTTTATTTTTCTTCACCTTAATTTGTTCCCTGATAAATATATATTAGAAAAAAATAGAACATGATGCAACCCAATAAAATTCTCCAGTGTTTATGAAGGAACTGAACATGATACAACCCAATATATTACAGCATTGAACAAAGAGACGAGTTTCAAGGACTTTTGCATGCAGAGTGCTATCCCAAACAGAGAACCATCAATACTAAAGATATGTATAATATATATGGTCAAGTAAGGAAAAACATCTATCTAGGTGAAGAAATTTGATTGCGTACTTGATGATTGTAGATGTATCGTATTATCTCTTTCTTGTGTTCTTCACTCAGGGCAGTGTTGATGGTACCACTGATATATAAAGCTATTAACTGCAAAGAAGTGGGAGCAATGCAATTATCATATCTGAAATGTAGGATCAATAATTCTTAAAGTAACAAATACAGCAGTGTTATGATTAGTTAATTGGCCTTTTAAATTACACTATATACTTGGGACAGAATGACTCACTCATGCTGCCCATAATCCATTAGTATATTGTATGCAGTACGTACACTAGGAATTCGAAATTCTATGACTACGTACGAGTTCAGTTTTCTTTTACATAATACTTACAAGTGGAGGAGTGAAAAACAAAGGTCCCGCATTTTCAGCAGGCCAGTGGCCGTCTTTTGCTTGGGTCGCACGGTGTAATCTTACTGCTTTCTTGACAGCAGTTGTTATGGCTTCATAATTCACCTCTTCATCTTCCTTTAGTCTTGTTGGAGGTATGCTCGTGACATCAATTCCACTTTCCTTTATTAGCTTCATTACATAACATTGCTTTGTTAGCTCCAAGTACCAACCATTATCCATTTTCCTTTATTCCATTTTTTTTAGTCTTGTTGGAGGTAAGCTTCATAATTAGAACTTTCCTTTCTTCTTTCTCTTGTTAAAAAATGGCTTTAGATGTTTGTTTAGATGGAATCTAAGAACTTTAAGTACTTCTATCTACAAGAAACCTATGCATAACGTAACATAAGACCTCTCTGGATAAAAAAGAATATTATAGGCTATTACTACCTGCATCTGCATGAGGAGATCAGCACATGCATGAAATCCTCCATGTTTTCGATTATTTTTGAAGTTTCGACGAGCCCTTTCAACTTCTTCTTTCTCCTCCTTAGTTCCAGCGTTTGGATTAAATTCCCAAAACTGTCTACCAACAAAGTTATTAGTGCTATACAAGTACGGCCCATTCCCTTCGGCTATCTTCAACTCCCACATCCTCTTCTTGCGCTGGTCCTGAAAGAGGTTGGTATCATGAGTGAACCAAGTCAAAACATTTCACTTTGTGCAACTTGTCTTGAGTGCATGATTTAAAGTTCGGCAAAGACACGAAAATTATGATTCAGGAATCAGCCAATTTGAGGCTAACTAAGGTTACTTACTTGCTTAACTTAAAATCTGTGGAAAGCACGGGCTGAGCCGCCGGACCTTTTTATAGGCGAATAGATGGATAATAAATTCAACGAACAAATCAAAGAAAACGAAAAAACTGCTACTTCAGAACATTCAAGTTAAGTGTCCGCATTTATACTTTTATTGGTTCTAACACAAAATTCGGACCATCTAAAAGTGTGTGCTTTAAAAGGGTGAATATGACATTTGACTAATGAAATTGGATGATTGTGCATATACCTAAAATTGTAAGACTATATATATAGACTCTGAACAGTTATTTTGAGAAGAATAAATATAACATATGTATTGGATCAAATGGCGGTGGAGAATGTATGAAAGAATTATTGTAGTTCAGGTCATAAATATGAATAAGATGCCTATCAACAGACAAAACATGCAGGCCGGTTAATTAATTAGTTTATGAATTTCTAAGTTTTTTAAGGTGATTCAGCTCAACACATGTTGTACTTTATATTGTTGTAAGAGTGCTTCCAAGTGTGACGTTAATGGATGCATCAGTTTTTGCCAAATCAGCACTTTTTAAAACTGATACTACACTACCAACGGTAAACACCACTTCAGTTTATTCTGGACCCACATTTACCAATATACCTTTAATTCTATACACTAAACAAATAAAATAAAAAAATTGACGGGCGTCGCCAAACCGACGACACCCGAACTGATGCCCAAACTGACGGATGGTGCCATCAACGTCGCAAAAGTGACGGGAAACCGACGGAAGAACTGAGTAGCCGATGGGAGGAGTCTAACTGGAATTTAAAAACTCACCCAACATAAATTATGTGAAATATCCGAAATCCCAAAATGAATTTGTATATTACTTTTTAGCTATGATACTAATCAAACGTAGGTTTCGTCTGAGTGCAATGAGGATGTGATTGGTGAGGTTTATAGGGGATTTAAGCTTCTACACTCCGATTAACGTGCAAACCCAGTTCGAGACAAAGTCAATCGAGAGTGGTAGAGAGCTGTTGGAAATTTAATATCAATTTGGGCCAAAAGGTATAATGGGTCGTTCAAAGTTTAATATATATAAGTAGTAGTATTAAAATAAAGCCTGCTATTTGTTTTTCTGTTTGGGCTGATGGGCCAATAAACCCAACACAGGAAACAACTAGGGCAGTTAATAAGGATACGATGCATCTATACATTAGGTGCCGATAGATTCAAGGAGTGTGTCTGTTAAGATGGAACGCTGCAACGGTTAGAAGACACCGTTTGGATTTGTATATATATGTATATGTGTCGAACATTTTATGTATCCCATATTCAGTTATTATATCGATTCAAACTTACTGTACTTTCTTTGTTCTTTTATTCTGCACACATTGAATCTGTGAAGTAGAGATGGTTAGTCATAATAGGTTGTTACAGAAAGAATTCTGGAACAAGAATAAAGTTGATTCCAAGAATGTTGGGCAACAGTGGTATCAGAGCCCACGGTTCAAAACCTGGGAGAAACCGATTCAGAAGTACAGGAAGAATCGTTATGATAACGGTTTTTGGAATCAACGAAGAAAGGAAGTGATCTTGAAGATGGATCACTTGAAGGTACGAGAACAAGAGGGCCATGGAAAATTTATACAACGGGCCTTGAAGGATTCAAGAAGAATGAAGCGATCCAGATGTTATATTTGCACAACTAGACGACACGCTTATTAGAATTGTCTGAATAGAAACAAGATTCATGAATCCAAGAAGAACACAAAACAGATGGTTGTGAAGAATGGGGCCAAACCAGATTTCCGTGATGTGAAAAAAGGGGCCGAACTCGAGTGTTATGATTGTAATGAAAGGGGACACACATTCTGGAACTACCCTATGAAGAAAAAAGAAACCAAACATGAAGATAAAGGCAAGAAAGTCATGTATGAACAGCCAAACAAAGACAAGGATCAATATGTTCAAAAGTACAAAGAAAAAGTGCACGTCTTTGGAGATTATTTGGTGGAAGGAACCGAGAATGGAAATTGGAACGAGATATGATATGTAAGCAATTTCTATTCTAAACACATGACTCCAATTCGTGATTTGTTTGTTAGATTCAAACCGAGTTTTGGGGTAAAAACAAGGAAACACAACACGAATTTTCTGTTTACAAATGATATTGGAGAAATTATGTTGAAAACTTCTCAAAAGGATCAAGTGATACCGTTTGTAGCATATGTACCCGACGTTAGTACAAACGTGCTTAGTATGCAACAATTGATCAAGCAAGGTTTTGAAGTTGAAATAAAAGGAAAGTCATGCACGGTCAAGTATACGTTCGATGATGAAATAATCAATGCAAGTGATAAGGAAATATTGGAGAAACAAGACAATTTCCTTGAAGATTATTTTGAAGATTTGGAAAAGGAAGATGTTGAAAACATCACAATACTTGCCAACAACATGACTAAAGAAGAGATGTGTATAGAAGCTAGTGCATACATTGAGGATAATGGGATGCAAGTGTCTTTGGAAATAGACACATATGATGGATTCATAAAGTTTATGAAAATGGTGAATACCGATAGAATAGCAATGAAGAACAAAGATGCCTTCAAGTTGTATTTCAAGAAGATGCTGATTTGGTTCCATAAGACATACAACTACAAAAAAGATTGAGAAGGAAATACCACCTGTGATAGTTGGTATTGAAGTATGCTTGTTTGACATGTACAAGTTGGGACAAAGTTATGGTGGCTATGCGAACAATAGCAAGAAAGATGAGTGGAAGGATATGGCCATGGGATTTGGCTTTCCACAATAATATGGTGAAAAGTTTAAAAGAGTTGTATGATACATACTTGTTGCTTCCTGAAATTTACTTTGAGTTTGCAATGGATGGCTCGAGATGGGCAAAAACATACTCTAGTGTAGGTTTGCAAGGTGTTAACCATAAGGGTAACAAAGTAAGTGATCCAACAAGGAGGAGAGCTCCATGCAAGGTTGTAGATCGAGATGCAAATGAGGGTATGGTAGGAGATGCAAACAGCGGTGGAAAGGAGCAGGCAAGTAGTACCGAAATGAAGAACCAAGCATTAAAGAATACGAAGACTTAAGTGGAGAAGAAGGCATCGCGAAGAGAAGTGATGACTATGTCATCATTCTATGAAGAAAACATCAAACTTTTGGCCATTGATATTAAGGGGGAACTGTTGGAAATTTAATATCAATTTAGGCCAAAAGGTATAATATATGGGTCGTTCAAAGTTTAATATATATAAGTAGTAGTATTAAAATAAAGCCTGCTGTTTGTTTTTCTGTTTGGGCTGATGGGCCAATAAACCCAACACAGGAAACAACTAGGGCAGTTAATAAGGATACGATGCATCTGTACATTAGGTGCCGATAGATTCAAGGAGTGTGTCTGTTAAGATGGAACGCTGCAACAGTTAGAAGACACTGTTTGGATTTGTATATATATATGTATATGTGTCGAACAGTTTATGTATCCCATATTCATTTATTATATCGATTCAAACTTACTGTACTTTCTTTGTTCTTTCATTATGCACACATTGAATCTGTGAAGTAGAGATGGTTAGTCATAATAGGTTGTCACAGAAAGAATTCTGGAACAAGAATAAAGTTGATTCCAATAATGTTGGGCAACAAGAGCTAAATCCTTTTGTTGAATTTATGGGGTGCTTGTTGTTGTTTGAAATGAAGCACTAGGGTGTGTATTTATAGTGGAGGTTGAGCCACTATGATGATTCTAGCTTGCCACGTGGCGCAATCGGGTCCAATTTTGCCACGTGGCGTGATCCGGTGCCTTTCTGAAGATCCGGTCAACTGCTCCTGATATCGCTCATTTTGGCTATATAAATCTATCGCGATATCATTGTTCTGCATATGTATTTGAGTAGATTTCGAGAACTTTCGATACTTATTTTGTTTGGAAATCTATTTCAGGTCAAAAGATGGGAACGGATGCGATTTGGTGAGGAATTGGTGAAGTTGTGATCAAAGCTAGCTGGGCTGGAATTACACCATAGCCGATCGGCTATGTACCTAAAGCCGATCGGTTACTCAAGTCCAGCAGATAGGCTAAAGTTAGAAGATCGGCTATCTTAGTGCATTTTCATTACAGAACTTTCCCTCGTTGGAGCTAGCGGAGTAGAAAAGAAGAAGCCGATCGGCTACACCTTTTAAGCCGTTCGGCTGACCCTTTTAAGCCGTTCGGCTATTCCTTCTAAGCCGATCGGCTTTCTTTGGATCTGTACGAGGTCCGAGGTTGTTTGTTGTGCTATGCATTTGTGATTGGTGGGCATTTATTACCCAACCGTTTTTCCATCTGTTTTCTTCCTTTTTGGAATTAAAAAAAAAAAAAGAGAGAAAAGAAAAATAGAGAAAATGAGGGTGTTGGCCAGGCTTCAGCTTCATTCATTCATTATCATCACCATCCACATTCACTTCTACTTCGACTTCCATTTTGTTTTACTCCACATTAAACACACACATTTACTCTCATTCACTTCATCTTCACCAACCAAAAATCAACATTTACTCCACAATTTCACAAGGATTTCACTTGGAAACTTTTAGGGGGACATCAAGCAAGCAACAATTTCGCTAGAAACATTATTGCATTTGTGTAATAACTTGGGTATAATCTTTATTTACTTTAATTTCAAGTTCTTATCGATTTCTTTAAATGTTTGTGATTGTTGTTTGATTATGGTTGTTATGAGTGGCTAGTGATTTTGTGCTTGTTTGGATGATATAGCTAGATGATTAGGGGTATATGTTTTAGATGTTAGTTTATGCTTGAGTTTGTGAATCATCCATAGATTTATATGCATTTAGTTGGTTGTTGTTACAAAACTTTCGGCATTTTAGCTAAACAATTATAACGAATGTTCTTTGCTTAGTAAAAATACCTCATTAAGTTGTTGTCATTTGTGGAATAAAGCATTTGATGATTGTAACAACACTAGTTAGATAAATACAAGTTAGCGATTATAGCGAATGTTTGTCGTGTGGATGATTTGCAAACTCACAAAAATCTAAATTTATGTTTAATCGGAGAACCTTGTGTTGTAAGTCCCCTAGTTTTAGGATCGATAACTTCGTTATCTGTAGTATTAAAGTGCGGAATCCCTCAATACGGTGTTATCTTACTAACAACGAATATGTTCTTATTGCTTTTAATAAGACTTAGCTTTAAACGATAAATCGTCAAAACCTAGTCGTAGGTTATGTTTTCTCTGGTTTGCTGGAATCGCAGAATGTAAAAGTATCAAAAGTGTTAAGGTTTTTCACGATTGAAAAACCTTTTATATTTTGTCTCGGCTCGGCTCGCATGGGCCTGAGAGTTCAGTCCAACTCGCAGCCCAAGTCAGCCCAGTGACTCGGCTCGCCAAACTCAATCTTCACGAGTTCAGATCTCACCTCATAGCTCGACTCGCTGCGACCTGAGATCTCGACTCGCTACGCATCAAACGTCTATTATTTATTTTGTATTTAATTATTCGTCTAACTTAACAAAACAATATGTTTAACGAATATCACTAACAAAACAAATATTCTTTTACAAATCCAAACCAATATACAAACACAATAATAATTACACTAGTCCTATTTCAAGCTAGATCTGTTGTCACACTCTATGTCCCAACAGACTCCCCCTTGACAATAGCTCTAGCGTCTTTATCTTCACGCTTGTCTTTGGTCTTCATTTGTAAATCTTACTGCCTGTGTAAATCTTCATCTTGATACACGTCTTAACCATCATCTGATAATCTCGTCCTAAATCACCCCATGCGTCTGTCGTCAAGATTCTATTTTCATTCAACTTAATCAAATCTTTCTTCGACATGTTCATTAGGTGTCGATGGTAATAGACTCTGAAGATTTCTCTTTCACCACCATCAACCTCATCATCAGCTTCAACCATAACAGCTTCTCCAGTTCCTGAATCTACATGCCATCTCTTCATATTACCCAGAATATCTTGTGGCATTGTCTTCAGTGGAATCTGCTGTATGCATCTAACAGCTGGATATATCTTCTTCCTTCTTCTTCTTCCTGTTCTTTGACTTCTCTCTTGTAGTTTCACAGTTTTTACCTTTCTTGGCTTAATCTGAACAAACTTATTCGTACCAACCTCATGTCTAATGATTCTTTCAACACGATCAGCATAATCATCACGACTTGGATTGTTAATCTCTAATCTTGCCAAATCACGTATTTCATAACGTGGTAGAGAACTAAAAACTGCAAGCTTTCGCTCAAAATATTGAACTCCGTCAAACCTTTTGATCGCAAAAAGCTTTAGTTCTGAGTCAAAGTACCAACCAATAATCCCTTTACGTGGTACACGCTTTTTCGTAACATCAACTTCAGAAATTCCAATCTTCTTCTTTTTCTTTGGAAGTTTCCTAAGTACAACAACAGGATTTTTGGTTTGAACAAGAACTTCTTCTTCTTCATCAGAGGTTGAATCATCAATATCTTCATCTATATCGACAATTGTTGGACCTTGTTCATTTTCAATAACAACTTCTGTCCTAGATGGGCTCACATGGTGTTCATCAATGTTTGCATCTAGATCTACACCCATGTCTTGCACATTCTCAGGAACAACAGTCCAATCTGTAGGTGGTTGAAATTCTCCATCCTCAAGATCATAATTAATGTCTTCATCTATCTCATCAAAAATATCATCTTCCGAATCAGATAGATCAAGCATCTCCAATCCTAAGAGAAAACCATAAATACAAATAAATATCAATAATTAAAATTCTCTTATCAATTTCCCTGAATCAACCTAAGAATTTCTTTATGAATTCTTTTGTATATTTTAACCTAAAATATAAACGCAATTTACATATAACTTATAAAATCTTTTATTGATTACCCTGAATCAATCCAAAATTTCTTAAGTCTACTTAACAAATATTAATTAATTTTAAATTCTAATGCATTGTGAATAATCACCAAACATTTAAATTTACTATTAATTACCTTATATAATTTCCAAGTGTTAATTGATCTCATTCATTATCAATTTAACCTTTAAATTATATATCATTTGTCTAGTTAATACGAATACATTTTTAACTTGTTAATTACTTATATACCTTACGGTCTTAAGTCCATAATCAAATCTAAAATGCATATGTTATCATAAAATTTTGACCGCCGATATTAATCGGAACACGCCGCTCGACTACTCAATAAGTCGGAAGACTTTCGATCACTATTTTAACTTAACATATATAAAATCAAATAACTTAATAATATCTAATACATTTAACTTGTAATTACAATCTCAAGCCGAATATATTACCAAAATATTAAGTTACAATTATTCTGTACAAATTAATACCAATAATTACTACACTATGCTAATACTAAGCTATCTTACCAGCTTCTGTATCAACCTGTGCAGTCTTATCAGCACTTGTACCAGCACCCGAACCACTAGCACCAGCATCAGACTCCCCCTGAATAGTAGCTTGCTCACCAGTCTTTGAAGGACCAGTCTGCTCACCACTCGGTGCATTGGGATCATCGTCCTTGTCAGAGTCTCTCTTCCTCCTTAGCTCATCCTCTTTGCAAGACTCCAGATATACCAATATCTCCCCCTGAGTAGACTGTCCTGAATGCGATCTCAAGACCAGACTCTCTAAAGAAGATAACTTCAGTCTCTGTACGTTGAAGTCCGCAAGCAAAGTCTCATGAGTCTTCATCAACAGATTGTACGATTCACTCTGCTTGAGAATCTGCTGTGAAAGAAGAAGATTGCTCGACACCAGCTCTGGAATCTGAGAAGTAAGCTTCTCCAAATCCTTTATCCTCGACTCTAAGGATGTAATCCTTTCAGCATCAGTCGTCGGAGTAACAGGTATCGTTCTTGGTCCAGGCGGTGTAAGAGACTCAATATGCCAGTCTCTGGTAAGCGGTGTATGAGGTTGAGACAAAGCTTGCGTAAGCAAACTTGTCGCAAATCTAGCTGTTTTGTTCGTTGGAAAATTAGCTCCACGAACTAGATCAGCAACCTCATGCTGTAAAGTTAAACACAATTAAAATCAGTTATTGTTACAGATTACTCTGTCTCTAACTCTAATTAATTGCATAACACTCATAGTTATAGAACTTATATCTCATACCTGAAGCGGTAAAGATATCGATTCAGTAACCACCGGTGCATCCATCTCCACCTGTGGTGTATCCTGAGCAACTGTATACAGAATTAACTGTCTCAGTTCAACTCCTGATAAACAACAAGTTAAGATTATTTAACTTTTATAATCAATACTAACCTTCTCGAAAAGTAAGCGTTCTCGGACGCTTCATCAAAGGAATCTCAACTTCCTCAGTACCTTCCTCCATAACACTCTTACCTTTTCTCTTCCTTTCAGAAACAGATGAAGGAGGAGAAGGTGTATTATCAAAATTTTCATCTGAAGCCGTCTCACCATCACCACCTCTAGATGATCTAACAGTCTCCTAAAGTTTAAATATATTCAACATTTATGATTAGCGTAAGCTCTATCATACAAGTTCTATATATTTAAGATTAATCAGATATAATACCTCAGTCGGTACAACAACTGATCTATCAAGCTGTATCTGCTCATCCTCAAGTAATATAACTTCGGGATTTGCAGCCTCAGCTTCAGCATCCTGTTCGTGTAATGATATTTATATTTTAAAATCAGAAATAATATCCAATTTACTAAATATCTAATATCAGAATCATTATATAATAATAATATGCATCTATGATTAATAAAACAATCTATCAACTAAGCATCTATATTATTACATAAATAAAAGATTACCTCAGGTGGTGCTAAATAACTCTCAATGTCTTGAAGCAAAGGATTTGTCGCATCATCATTCTGCTCCAAAACCTCTTGCACAACCTGTGCAGCAACATCTTGATTCACCTGCTGATCAACCTGACCAACCTGAATAAGAACATCCTCAAGGAGCCCTTGTGGATCTTCAGGTTGAGCTTCCTCAGCTACAGGTTCTGGTACATCATCATCCTCAGCAGGAGCAACAGCAGCAGCAGGAGCTACATCTAACCACCCATGATTTGGCGGTGCGACATAGTTCGGATCAACAATATACCCGAAAAGTGGTCTAACTTCCGGTTTCACCACTCCTTCCTTCCTGACCGTCTGCATGAACATGGCGTTATACCCACGATGGTCAATCGTATTAACCACTAGATGTGGTTCAGGTATAGCCAAATCCGGTAGACGTGCACGGATAATCAGCATGCAAAATCGCGGATAAACCAAAAATCTTGATCTAACAGACCCCGATATCTGTTTCGCAATCTCACCAAAAATATAATCACAAAAACTGTATGGTTTATTATAAACCAGTGACAGTGCAGCTGATAGAATCGCAGGGCTCAATTCATCAAAACCACCCTTCTTCGCTGCAAATACAATATTCATCACATGCCAGAGAAACCTCCACTGACCAATAACCAGAGGCTTCTGGAACTGACGTCCGTGTCTGTCTCCGCTATAACCCATACGACCGATAGCACCCTCAATAAAATCCATAGGATACTCAATATCCCCATTCTCCTGTTCTACTGTACCAAGCTGCAAAATCTCACGAAGATTTCCAGCTGAAAATGTAACAGGCTGACCACTAACTGTAGCTCTAATCTCTGGCGGGTTGACAGATTCGTCATATACTATATCTGTCCAGAAATCATTCAGTATAGCCTGAGAAATAGGAGGATTGGCCGTAATGGCGTATCTAATCCTTGATCGTGCTAGAAAACGTAAAATATCAGCAACCCTATCAGCCCGCTTGGCCTCAAGGTTCAGATCAACCAAAACGTTGTGACCCTTATCAAATGCTCTAGCCATATCTGTAAAGTAAACACAAACAACAGATATAATTTAATGCACGATTAAAAATATTTAAACTATTACGTATTATGAATCGAGATTCATCAAACATCTTAGTTTAAAATTGAAATTATGTATAACTTGTTACATAAATAGTCTCAAGTCGTATATAAAAATTTAACTTATAACTAAAAGTCTTAAGTCTAATTTAAATTAATTATATAAAAGTTATTACAAAAAAAAAAAAAAAATGTTTGTAAATTCCGGACTCGCATAAACTGGCCTAACGAGGTGAGGTCAACTCGTTTTGCTTATCAACTCGCTATACTCAACAACTCGCTACATTGATTAGCTCGCTAAAGTTATCAACTCGCTAAACTTATCAAGCAGCTATTGAAGTGAACTCGCTAATCTCATCGATTCGCTAGTCAACTCGCTGCGAGTTGATTCACATTGTCAACTCGTTCGATGAACTGCCGTCGCGAATTTCCAATTAAAATCGATTCATCTGTTGATTTTAACATGATCTATCGATTGATTTACGTTTATTAACATCCATTTAACATAAACCACAAGGATTCGTGTTCTAATAGTCCTTTAATATACGTGAATCGTTCGAATTATAAACCGAAACCCTAAGTTTATTAAAACTTCGATTTCGTGCAATTTAAACGGTGAAATCCATTGTATTATACCTCAAAATGTTCGCAAAGAAGTCTTGAATATAATCTACGGATTCAAAAACTCGTTCCCGTACTCGTAAAATCGAAATCAAACGAAAACTATAAATCGCCTCGTTTCGCCTTTTTGACGGATTCGCAAAGTTTAGTGAACTCGCGAGATTTGTGTGGGTTCGGTGGGCTGGTTTGACTCGTTTGACCCCCTTTATACTACATATCCGATTCGCGAGATTTAAGTGGACTCGCAAGTTGATGCCAACTCGCAGAAACAATTAAAAACACGAATTTAATGCTAAGTATAAATAAAAACCCGATATTTTACAAGTCTAAATTATGATTAATTTTCACTTGTATTTGGCACGGTGTTCAACTCAAAAATATACAGTATAATTTAATTCCGAAGGGTAAATTCAGATAAACACAAAAATTAAAAAGCAAATAAAAATAAGATAAAAATACAATTATATAAACTTTGGTATCAAGTACCATTTTATTAATCACTTGAAACAAAGTAAATATACAAAGTAAATAAGATTTTATCTGCTTAGGGATCATATTAGTAAGAATAAGCAATTAATTATATATTAAAAAGTCTAAGCAGATTGGTAGTATACATACCTCATGAAATTCAAGTGAATCACTGTAAAATTACAACTAAATTTATCATTTATACATTTATATTTATAAAACTATATCTTAGATACCTTTATCCACATAGCATAATTAATAAATGCATTATTCACATAAAGTAAATATTTTAATTGTAGATAGTTCAAGACGATTACCGGTATTATGATCCACATAAACAAATTAGACTCAATTTTCTAAGCAAACTCTTTATTGTTAGTATGAGTATTATCAAGTGCTTCCTATTATATGATATACTGAAGAATTCAAGTAAAACACATAACACAGCATCATTAAATTTTCAAGGTAGCGGTTACTAAATGATGTATCTTTTCGAAACATATAACATACACTTGAATTTTTAAGGTTAGACAAATATCAAACATACTTTGAATATGCTATGTTATCTAAGTCTGTACTTAGTACAACAGAAGATCCCTTCTAGCATAATTCAAAATATATTTGAGAATATTAATTTAATTAAAGGTTTCAGTTCTGTACTTAGTACAACAAAGTTACCAGTAATTAAGTTAATACCCATATTGCTACTATTTGTCAATTCAAATTAATATGTATAATAACAGTGTATGGCAATACCATCATTCAACAATTAAGACTTAATGTCATACATCATAGAATAGTAACACAAAATAATAAACAAGTAGTTGATTAACTTCTTAAGGCTTAGAAAATTTCATATAATTTGCCTACCAGTACATCATATGATGAAGCCATCTAAAGATTTAATAAAAATAGACAAATTATAACTTGTGGATATAGGTGTATAATCAAATAAATATAAACACATACCTGATAGAACCGCTGTAGTTCTAAAGCAACTTTATTTGAACCTACTACCATATCATACTTAGGACTTAAGCTTATTATTGTAAAGCTTATTCTCCTAATGTACTATCATATCCCTTAGTTTTTGCAAATAAAAACTTAAATGAAGGCGATTCCCCTTAGGTAACAAGCAAATGAATGCCATACGCCTTTTTTTTTTTTTTTTTTTTTTTTTTTTTTTTTTAATGAACACATAAATACTAACTATTACAAAATTACCCTTGGAAGACTAATAACTCTGGATTTCTCATTCCATTCAGTTGAACCAACGTCTCAAATCTTGCTCTGTCGAACGCCTTTGTGTATAAATCTGCTAAGTTATCCAATGATGGTACCTTAACTAACTTTATCAATTTCTTCTCAGCACAATCTCTAATAAAATGATGTCGAATATCAATATGCTTAGTTTTACTGTGCTTCACCGGATTATTGGTGATCGACATAGTAGATTCGTTATCAATCATCATAGGAGTATTGGTTATATTTAACCCGTAATCCCGCAGTTGCTGTTGAATCCAAAGAACTTGTGAGCAACAGCTGCCAGCTGCAACATACTCAGCTTCACATGTAGAAATGGCTACCGAGGTTTGCTTCTTGCACTGCCAGGATACTAATCTACCTCCTAGGAATTGACATCCTCCGGTCGTAGATTTCCTATTCTGATTGCATCCTCCATAATCCGAATCAGTATAAGCTACGAGATCTAAGTCTCCATCAATCGGATACCAAAGACCCAGCTTAGGTTTCCCTTTGAGGTAACGAAAGATTCGTTTAACAGCTTGCATGTGTGACTCTTTCGGATTAGCCTGATATCTTGCGCATAAACAAACAGCAAACATTATGTCAGGCCTAGAGGCTGTAAGATACATTAGTGATCCGATCATGGCTCTATAAAGAGTTGGATCCACATCGCTATCACTCGATGTATCTGGACCTAGTCCATGATTGACTGGAATTGGAGTATTGTAGACCTTACTTTCATCCATCTTGAAGCGTTCTAATAGCTCATATGTATATTTAGATTGATGAATAAAGAATCCATCCTTCTTTTGATCAACTTGTAATCCTAAGAAGAAATTTAACTCTCCCATTGCAGACATTTCAAACCTTTTTCTCATGACTTTCTCAAATTCTTGACACATCTTTTCATCAGATGATCCAAAGATAATGTCATCAACATAAACTTGCACGAGAAGAAAGTCTTTCTTTTTCCATTTCACAAACAGTGTACTATCAATCGATCCTCTTGTAAATGCATTCTCAAGTAGATACGTTGATAGTGTTCCATACCATGCCCTAGGTGCTTGATGTAATCCATATAAAGCCTTATTCAAACGATATACTCTATCTGGATACTCAGGATCAGCAAACCCTGGCGGTTGTGAAACATACACCAATTCTTCTACTTTGCCATACAAAAAGGCACTCTTAACATCCAACTGATACACTTTTATACCAAAATAAGATGCAAATGCTAAGAACACTCTAATTGCTTCTAGCCTAGCAACTGGTGCAAACACTTCATTGTAATCTATACCTTCTTGTTGATTAAAACCTTGAACTACTAGACGAGCTTTATTGCGAGTAACGATTCCTTTATCATCTCTCTTGCACTTAAATACCCATCTAGTTCCAATTGGATATTCTCCCTTTGGTAGGTCAACCAACTCCCATACTTGTAATTTAGAGAACTGAGATAGTTCTTCTTGCATTGCTTCTACCCACAAACTTTCTTTTAAAGCCATTTGAACATTTTTAGGCTCGACTTGTGAGATAAAGCATGAATATAGACATTGATTAGGAATCCCTGTCTCTTTCAATGCAGTATACAAGCTTTGGTATTCCAAATTCTCAGACGTACTAGTTCTGGATTGATGCCTAGTTTGAACCGGAGTATTAATATTGTGACAATCGTCACCAAAATGCTTAGTACTTGTAATATAAATGGTAAAAACATAATATCGTATTAGGAATCATCACATGGATCTCTTTACACCAAAGTATTCATTTTCAAAAATCGAATTCAACGCAAAAAGAATCATCGCAATTGAGTCTGTAACGAAAAAGATACAAGGAAAAACGTGAACGCGTTCGTAATATGGAAACTTAAGAGAACGTGCGAAGTATGATAAAAAAATATATATATATAATAATAAGTAATTTTAAAATAATAAGAATATTAACAATTATAATACATAAGTAAAGAAGCTAAATAAAAATTCGTAACTAGTATGTAATGTTTTAAGACGATTCAAGAGTTTATCACGAGGCTGCACTGTTCGGGCCATAACTCTTTCATCCGGACTCGGATTGAGTTGATTCAAAAGCCCAGACGATCGGAATAGAGAGGGCTACAACATATTCAGAGTTTAGCCCATTATACCATGTATAATTCGTCCATATAACTGACCCAAGATCCCCTTCCCCTTGGTGAGCCCATTCGGCCGGCCCAACCCACCAATCCCTTGACCTAACTTCCAACCCACTCCCTACATATAAATATATGCTAAACACAACCCTAGCACTTCCTTTGGATCACAAAAATTCGTTCATGGTGTGTGTGGTGCTGCCATCAACCGAAACCAAGAAAGAAACCCTACAAAAATCGAGTTTGAGTTTGCTTTCGTGCTATACGTAATCGTGTAGGTAATTTCATAAAACTCTATCAAATAACTTATCTTATGTTTCTGAGATTTATTAATCCCAGACCTGATCTAGCTGTAATCACGAGTCGATGATATGATTTGACCTTAGTTAAAGACATAAACCGTAAACCCTAGTTATACGAACGAATTTTGGATTTCTGATTGAATTGTTACAGCCGACTTCGGAAGCCGTTTTGACCTAGTTAGATTCGTTTTCAGGCTTCGGCCGAAACTAAAAAGTTGTAGATCTCGATGTTTTACATAAGCGCGCGAGGTTTCGGCCTCTGAAACTAAACGGGTTATTTTATAAAAATTATTTAGTAAACTGCTGTAGTGAAATCCGAATTTTCTGAAAACTTTGATTAGTTTGAATTCAATGGATTAATTACTTTTTGATTACTTTGAGATCTTAAAATTATGTGAAAACATGAAATTTTCTGTATAAAACTTTTATTTTCATAATCTTAATTTAATTAATAAAATCATTTTACTTAAATGTATTTGTTAAATTAATATGTTTTCTTAATTATAAATTGTAGTCTTGTTTTCTTAATTCTTTCAAATTAACATTCTCATGAGTGATGTCTATATATCATGGTTTATAAAATATTTTCTAAGTTTAGGTTAGATAAGGATTCATGAATGCATGTCGGTGAATATTTACAAAAGAATTGAATTTGAACTGTTATCACTAGCAATGTGTAGACATAAACTTGAGTAACTTTAAGATTTAGTTATTTGGGAATTTGTTGGAAATATATTATAGGGATATAAACATGAGACGAACATAAACATATAGGAACCCTTGACTCGACTCGTGTACATAATCCTTAAGACACATAACTCATGAACATTTCATCTAAATATTATAGGACGCTCATTTTACACTGCGGCTTGTGTGTGATACTTACTTTTCTCTAACCTGCTATTCTGGTGAGTTTTGCGGCCCCATTTTCTCTACTTATTTTTCCGTTGGGGGAAAAGAATGCTCAAAATGATTTCGTACTGTTTTCTTATGCTGTGTAAACCATCTGATTTTTTTTTTTATTTGGACATTATGATTGAATAAGTGACATGCTGATTGTTGTGGACTGATTGCTGATTGTTCGGATGAGTCTTGTGTCTTAGGGACCATGACAAAACTCCATATTACTTACTTTTCGGATGAGTCTTGTGTCTTTGGGACCATGACAATACTCCATATTTCTTACTAATACGGATATGATTATTGATAGTACTATCGGACGACGGTCCCACTCTTGTGATAGATACGTTATCCTTGAGTGAATATTATCCAGGAACGGAACGGATTGCTTATGGTGGATGAATTGGTTATCTTATGTGCTTATTTCATATCATATGTCCTACTTACTAATTAACACAGCAAACTGTACTTATGTGTGTGTCTTATTAAACCTGCGAAACTCACCAACCATTGTGTTGACCTTTTCGAGCATTTCTTTTCAGGTAATCAGAATTTTGACTAAGAAGCTTGAGACTTAGTGGCTTTAGCGAGACTTCTAGGCTGCATCTGAGACTTGGGTGATTGAATGTTGATCATATACAATTATACTTAGTGGTGACATGACAATTGGATTCTTATGTATTGATGACTATGTATTCGGTTAATGATTGACCACGACACAAGTCGCCTTTGTGTTGAGTGATATCATGACACGTTGAATTGCATTTAGTGTTGTTCTATTATATCAATGTGTTATGATCTAGTCGCGCGTCGTATTCCGTTGTTTCCGCTTTAGACGGGGTGTGACAGATTGGTATCAGAGCCATTGTTTATAGAGAACTAGGTGGAATACTCGACCTAGACTATAAACTAGGAACCTTCATATAGTTTACATACTAGGAACTATGTGTGCATCAATCTACGTGTATCTATTTGCTCATAACATCGACTTTCGATCTCATTCATACTAAATCACCGCACATCATGTCATGTATACTCTTTACTTCCCTTAAATGAATTTTGCCCTCGAAATTTACTACTGAACTATATACTAATTAACATACTCCGTATACATTGTGAAATACAACGTTGGTAGTGAGGAAACTAATGAGGGATATATTTAAAATACGGGGGCCCACGTATTGTAAATATATCCTATGTTAGCGAGTCATCATGTGACCATGTTGTATGAATCGATGATCAAACATCAAAAGCAATAAAACTTGAAATCAAGAATCCTTCCAATAAACAGTAAATAACCATGTGGCTTATATGCTACTTGGGTACCAAACGAATCAAATCAAATCAAATGGGATTGATGACATCATAAGGTGAGAAAATCTCGGATTACATAAAAACGAGCATCTGTGTGAGCACGATGTTCCCACTTTTGAGGGAATTAAAAAGGAAATAATTAGAAAAGATTTTAGAACATTAAGTTCACACTATACTACACCCGAAATGAATAGACAAATTAAATTGAGTACTATATGTGATGTCCTTTCTTACATGGTATGCCAAACGTTGATTTAAAATGATAGAATACGAGAAAACCGAATAAATTTTCTAAGGGAAGAATGATGAAATTAAATAAACACTGAGAAGTAGATATCTCATTTTCTCTCCTAACTTATGTGGAGGATTTTCACATATCTAAAACATTTATAAAGTGATTCCTGTTTAGCTTTAAATTGTACCCATGTCCTATTAAAAACCCCCAAAATGTTTTTTTTTTAGTAAAAATTCGAATGTCTTAATTTTGATTCTAGCAAAGGGAATCAATATATTACCCCGATCGAATTTCTACTCCACTTTACCGAGGTTTCCAACAATTCTACTCCCTACCAATAATCTATTACTCCTTATATATATATATATATATATATATATATATATATATATATATATATATCAAATTTCACTTTATTTACTCTATAAGGAACAAAATTTATAAAGAACACATAGAATTACTTTCAATCTCTATTCTATTGACACGCACCACCAATACCATCATTAACTTTATTGCTTTTACTATTGCATTGATCAGGTCATGCGCTAATGCTAATTTGAACAAACCCTACTTAGCATCTTCTTAGTTAATCTCCTAAAATTTTAAGCTTTATCACACTTGACTTCCCGTTTGAGTTTATTAAGTAACCTACAAAATTTGCAATTGCTGCCCCCTTACATAACTTTAAAATGATTATAATCTTCAATTAAAGATCAAACTGGTTGATTGGTTTCATATCCCTAATGTGCCCATATAACCGCCCATAATGTTTCAATTATACTCTAAATTTCTATAGTTATACAGTTCGGAAATCACTCAATGTTAACGCTATTAATCGTAACGATTGAAAGTCAAGATAAAAGATAGTATGATAAGAATTTCTGATTATAAGATACTACTATCACATATAACGTATGTTATCAACAATAACATACTAATGAATATCCATGTAAAACTCTATTAAGACATTACTCACTTGGAACAAAAATATTTGGCTCACTAGTTCTCAAATTCTTTAGGCATAATTACGCCTTAACTTGCTTTCGAAACTTCTGACTACGACTACGTACACGTACACTTCATATCATGCAATGATCTTTTCTTTTCTAGTCGGTGATACATTTACCTACTGGGTTGTTTTTATCCTCACAACAAAATTATGAATTTCCATCAGCAAGTTAGTCCGATATTCGTTACCTATTGGACATATATTTAGTTCTCCGCATTGACTTACAAATCTATCTCTATATGTTGAAGGCTATAATTCCCCATATTAAATTAAGACATAAATAAATTTGACCATTCGTAACATATGTTCTAACCTTGGTTCTAAACTGTTTCGACTACGAATGCTATAAGGACTTAAATTCAATCAAAGACACAACTGCACGAATTTCCTCCGCCACATAACAATCGTAACTTGGTCCGATCAAACGTATTTCTAAAGGTCATAGTATGAACACAACTCGCTGATGTATTGGTAATCAAAAGCACAATTATGACTCTCAAACTCAACCAATCTCTACACTACGTGTTTAAAAGGGTTTGAACGAAAATTCTCAAAATAAGGACATGTCTATTTATTAAACTCCTTTCTCAAGCTAAAACATTCGACCATTCGTAATCAATTAGATTATTAAATGGTGCCTCAAAATGCTCTTATTAAAATCTTTGGTAACAAAATAGATTATATTGTTTTGAAACTCTCTAAATTTTGGAACATGTAAATTGCGCAAGCATTAATAACTATTTGGATTTTAACGAATACATATAAGTTTGTAAAAATATATATATATATTTACACCATCCAATATTTAAAATAAATCAAACAACATAATATAATAACCTCTATTGCTTTTAATACGATAAGCTCAAATAACAAGACGGACGTTGAATTCAAGATTGACGGAAGCCTAGTTAAAAATAATTACAAAGTGTAGATCAAGATATACACGAAACAAATCGGTCGATAGGGAATCAATTGAATATTTAACATAACCCGTTGGCCTTATACACAAGTATAAAACACATAATATCTCCGAATAATGTTCTTTCTTTCGATTCACACTTACCCTGTATAGTGCGTATATATCTCTAGTGTTACCATATCGATACATAGGAGACGATTTCCCAAATCCAAAGAAACAAACCTGGATTCAAAACGCAACCAAACTAAAATCGTTACTCGACATCAAAATGTTACCGAAACATGGGATAAACATTATATTTCTGTAAGCCGGTCTACAAATTGTTATGACAGATTTTTAAATCACACTTACGCAAGCTAAAGTGGGGATAAACTTGGATAGAACTTGCTAGAAAACATAAGAAACAACATGAAACAACCTATAGACAAAACGATTCACATGGTTTGGCACTACCTTGCCAATATACCTAAGATCCTTCTTAATTCTTATAATGAAAGGATCCCGATGTGAGAAAATGTACACTATGAGTTTAATCCAAAACCAAGCGCTTCGATTTTTGAATAAAATATAAGTACAAACTTATTCATTCCTTACAGAAATAAATCCGGAGACACTCTTGTACGTATGAACTCCTCTTTCTTTGATAATATTATGGATTGATTTCATCTGTCAACACAACCCTTGCAAATATAATGTTACTTCAAATCAATAAACTCATTCAAATCTGTAAGAAAGTAATTATAAATACACAATATACATAAGACAAAATTAAGCACACTATAGAAGTTTAAACTGTTGAGACTCATTTTAGTGTAATCTAAATTTTGATACGATAAGTCGAATCTAATCTTGATTGTTCCGCGTTAAACAGTATTCTCAATATGAGAAACTCATACATACTTGAGTAGAAGTAACAATCTGCACGTTCGTATAAAGAACCAATATTCTTCATTTGTTTACTCAAAATCATTCCTTAATAATTGTCGATCATATCGTGATAATAGATCAGCTACAAGTATAGCATAAGTGAGCCATCAGTATGGGTTAGTGTGCAACACAAATAAACTTCAACAAATCAAAGCCTAGTACAAAACCATGAGAATTAACCACACGACGGGTACATGATACATATCTCACGTATTACCATCGTCACCTCTAATACTATACTACCTTTTTGATAAAACTCCTTTACTCCCTTTAGTTAACAAAACAACTTTTCATCTTCGACCTCTTATGTGAAACAAATCTAAAATCTTCAAGGCTGTCGGTATTAGCTCCACTGAATTTCGGGACGAAATTCTCCTAACGGGGGGATACTGTGACAATCGTCACCAAAATGCTTAGTACTTGTAATATAAATGGTAAAAACATAATATCGTATTAGGAATCATCACATGGATCTCTTTACACCAAAGTATTCATTTTCAAAAATCGAATTCAACGCAAAAAGAATCATCGCAATTGAGTCTGTAACGAAAAAGATACAAGGAAAAACGTGAACGCGTTCGTAATATGGAAACTTAAGAGAACGTGCGAAGTATGATAAAAAAATATATATATATAATAATAAGTAATTTTAAAATAATAAGAATATTAACAATTATAATACATAAGTAAAGAAGCTAAATAAAAATTCGTAACTAGTATGTAATGTTTTAAGACGATTCAAGAGTTTATCACGAGGCTGCACTGTTCGGGCCATAACTCTTTCATCCGGACTCGGATTGAGTTGATTCAAAAGCCCAGACGATCGGAATAGAGAGGGCTACAACATATTCAGAGTTTAGCCCATTATACCATGTATAATTCGTCCATATAACTGACCCAAGATCCCCTTCCCCTTGGTGAGCCCATTCGGCCGGCCCAACCCACCAATCCCTTGACCTAACTTCCAACCCACTCCCTACATATAAATATATGCTAAACACAACCCTAGCACTTCCTTTGGATCACAAAAATTCGTTCATGGTGTGTGTGGTGCTGCCATCAACCGAAACCAAGAAAGAAACCCTACAAAAATCGAGTTTGAGTTTGCTTTCGTGCTATACGTAATCGTGTAGGTAATTTCATAAAACTCTATCAAATAACTTATCTTATGTTTCTGAGATTTATTAATCCCAGACCTGATCTAGCTGTAATCACGAGTCGATGATATGATTTGACCTTAGTTAAAGACATAAACCGTAAACCCTAGTTATACGAACGAATTTTGGATTTCTGATTGAATTGTTACAGCCGACTTCGGAAGCCGTTTTGACCTAGTTAGATTCGTTTTCAGGCTTCGGCCGAAACTAAAAAGTTGTAGATCTCGATGTTTTACATAAGCGCGCGAGGTTTCGGCCTCTGAAACTAAACGGGTTATTTTATAAAAATTATTTAGTAAACTGCTGTAGTGAAATCCGAATTTTCTGAAAACTTTGATTAGTTTGAATTCAATGGATTAATTACTTTTTGATTACTTTGAGATCTTAAAATTATGTGAAAACATGAAATTTTCTGTATAAAACTTTTATTTTCATAATCTTAATTTAATTAATAAAATCATTTTACTTAAATGTATTTGTTAAATTAATATGTTTTCTTAATTATAAATTGTAGTCTTGTTTTCTTAATTCTTTCAAATTAACATTCTCATGAGTGATGTCTATATATCATGGTTTATAAAATATTTTCTAAGTTTAGGTTAGATAAGGATTCATGAATGCATGTCGGTGAATATTTACAAAAGAATTGAATTTGAACTGTTATCACTAGCAATGTGTAGACATAAACTTGAGTAACTTTAAGATTTAGTTATTTGGGAATTTGTTGGAAATATATTATAGGGATATAAACATGAGACGAACATAAACATATAGGAACCCTTGACTCGACTCGTGTACATAATCCTTAAGACACATAACTCATGAACATTTCATCTAAATATTATAGGACGCTCATTTTACACTGCGGCTTGTGTGTGATACTTACTTTTCTCTAACCTGCTATTCTGGTGAGTTTTGCGGCCCCATTTTCTCTACTTATTTTTCCGTTGGGGGAAAAGAATGCTCAAAATGATTTCGTACTGTTTTCTTATGCTGTGTAAACCATCTGATTTTTTTTTTGATTTGGACATTATGATTGAATAAGTGACATGCTGATTGTTGTGGACTGATTGCTGATTGTTCGGATGAGTCTTGTGTCTTAGGGACCATGACAAAACTCCATATTACTTACTTTTCGGATGAGTCTTGTGTCTTTGGGACCATGACAATACTCCATATTTCTTACTAATACGGATATGATTATTGATAGTACTATCGGACGACGGTCCCACTCTTGTGATAGATACGTTATCCTTGAGTGAATATTATCCAGGAACGGAACGGATTGCTTATGGTGGATGAATTGGTTATCTTATGTGCTTATTTCATATCATATGTCCTACTTACTAATTAACACAGCAAACTGTACTTATGTGTGTGTCTTATTAAACCTGCGAAACTCACCAACCATTGTGTTGACCTTTTCGAGCATTTCTTTTCAGGTAATCAGAATTTTGACTAAGAAGCTTGAGACTTAGTGGCTTTAGCGAGACTTCTAGGCTGCATCTGAGACTTGGGTGATTGAATGTTGATCATATACAATTATACTTAGTGGTGACATGACAATTGGATTCTTATGTATTGATGACTATGTATTCAGTTAATGATTGACCACGACACAAGTCGCCTTTGTGTTGAGTGATATCATGACACGTTGAATTGCATTTAGTGTTGTTCTATTATATCAATGTGTTATGATCTAGTCGCGCGTCGTATTCCGTTGTTTCCGCTTTAGACGGGGTGTGACAAATATCACCGATGATGTTTTCAACGGGATGATTCTTACTCGTTCTAGTTGTAGTAACTGGTTCAACCGGTATCTCATCTTCCAAATTAGTACCAATCTCTTCCAAATCAGGTACATCTTCCGTACGAGCAGAAGATATCCTTAAGTGTTTCAAAGGAGTAAGTATATCATCAAACTTTGTAGGAAGATCATCAAGATCTTCTGTTTCTTGAGACTTATCCTCTGAAGGTTGTTGTGACTCACTTGTGGAAGCTTTATCTGAGTCAACATTAGTCTTAATTCCAGACTGCTTAACACTTGATGTTGAAGCGGGACCAATATTCTCATCTTCAAACAATAAATGTTCAGCTATCTCTGAATCACTGACATAGTCACTAATAGGAACTTTAAATGATGCAAAAAGATCAGAATAATCAAATTGCCAATCTAAGCCCTTATGAACATCAGGTGAATAGCTTGTAACCTCAATATTATAAACTACCTCCAAACGTCCTGTGACTTTATTAAAGACTCTCTTGTTTGGCGAATTGGGCATATAACCTAGGAAAAATCCTTCGTCAGCCTTCTCACCAATATTAGCTTGATGTCCAGTCTTTAATATGGTGCATGAAACTCCAAAGGGTTCAAACCCTTTTAAGTTAGGTTTCTTATTGTTCAAAAGCTCATAACAAGTCTTGTTATGTCTCTTAACCGTAAGAACTCTATTAAGAACATAACATGCTGTATTCACTGCTTCTGCCCAAAAGATGACGGGAAGCTTTGAATCAGCAAGCATTGTTCTTGCAGCTTCAATCAACGTCCTATTTTTCCTTTCAGCAACACCATTCTGTTGAGGTTCATAAGGTGCACTGAATTGATGTAATATCCCTTTGCTTAAGCAATAGATATTCAACATTGAATTCTTGAACTCTGTTCCATTGTCACTACGAATACGCTTTACTCTCTTTTTATAGACATTCTCTACTAGATCAAAGAATTCAATTAAAATTCCAGGAGTCTCATCCTTTGATCCCAAAAAGAATACCCATGAGAATCTAGAATAATCATCTGTGACAACCAAACAGTACCATTTGCCACCTATACTTCTCTTGCTTATAGGGCCGAAGAGATCCATATGTAGCAATTCAAACGGCGAAGAGATAGAGTTTTCAGTCTTAGGTCTGTGTGGTTTCTTGTGCTGCTTTCCTTTCATGCAAGGAACACACTTATCCTCAGACTCGAAACGTTTTTGTGGTACACCTAGAACCAAACCATTTTTGGTTATATAATTCATCTTTCTCCAGTTCAGGTGTGCCATTCTCCTATGCCATAACAATGCGTCTGTTTCCGAAGCCTTGGATAATAAACATGTAGACACCATTGAAGAGTTAGGAACACCCATGTTGATAGCATAGATGTCCTTCTTCCTTGGTGCCCTCATCAATATCCATTCATCAGGAATTTTAAAACCTGGCTTCAGGACTAAGGCCTCCTTTTCATTAAAATAAATTGGGTGACCTTTATCACAGACTTGGGAAACACTCACTAGGTTGTGAGTAAGTTCTTCAACATAGTTCACATCCTTAAGAGTCAAAGTTCCATTTGAAACTTTTCCTTTTCCCGAAATTACTCCTCCTTTATCTCCTGCAAAGTTTACTTTTTGCTTGAGACTATCCTTGAAGTCCTTCAGTAGACTTCTTTCTCCGGTCATGTGCCTTGAGCATCCACTGTCTACATACCACCAGTTGTCCTTGTTCACAGCATGCTCCTGCACATAACACAAGATACGATCAGTTATCAAGAGGGACCCAAGCCATTACGGTCTTGGTTTGTCCCTTATCATCAACAAACTTAAGTTCTTTAAAATAACCATCCTTCCCATCAGGAGCTTTGGTTACTTTCGAAGTAGCTTGAGTTTGTGGGCGATCAGCCTTAAGAGGTGAATTTGAGGAGAACCTCTTAGGCACATAATTATGAGCTCTATTATAATAATTATAATTAAACTCATGTGATCGTGAAGTAGTACCACTCTCATAATGACTATGGCCTCTACTTGGAGTTCTAAACCTCGACGGAGTCACATCCCTATACTTATGGACAGAATTATCACCTTGAGTTTATGGCCGTTTAGGTTTAGGTGGGGAGACACTATGCTTACCATCTCTTTTAAGAATGTTAACATGTTTATTACCTAAGTTAGGTTTGGCATCTAACCCATCTACAGTCATACTAGAGTTGGTCTGTGTCTTTTCATCCATCACAAGCTTATGTGGTGTTTCAGGCTTTTTGTTAGGACAACACGAAGCCACGTGTCCCTTTTGATGACACTTGAAACATGACATCTGCTTGCGTGATTTACTCACTTTTGCTTTCTCATCCGGAGTCTTAGGCACTAAAGGTTTAATCTGTTCCTTATCAACTTTATCATCAGTCTTAGCATCGTTAATCACTCCACCCGATACAAACTGTATTTTGGTGAACTGAGAAGCCTTGCTATTACCTAATGATACGTTCTTAATAACATCTTTCTGTGCCTCTGACTGTTCAGGTTTATCAGCTACTGAAATCTCAGGATTAACTTCAGTCATCTCAGAATCTTCAGGAATAGGAGTGTAATTGGCATTAAAAGGCGGGGATACATCATTGTAACCTAACCCAGTCTTGTCCTTTACACTACGTTGAGCATCTAACATTTTATCCATTTGAGATGTCCTATAGTTCTCAAGTTTACGGTTTTGCTCAATTAACCTTAAGTTAAGGTTCACTATTTCCTGATCCTTACTAGCAATTGTCTCATTTAAGTCTTTAATATTCATATAGAGACCATCTATGATCACAGATTTTTCACTTATGGTATCTCTAAGTTTTGTTCTATCCGAAGCATCAGACTTAATTTTATCTTTTAAGACATGTTTATCATCACTTAATCTACGAATATCCATAATGGCTTGATCGAGTTCAGATCTAACAGTCTTATAAGATTCCTTATCCATATTCAATTGAGATGACAAATTGCTATTTGACACAGTTAAGACACTATTATGAGATTGTAAATCAGTAACTAAGTAACAAACATCAGCAAGATTAAGAATATCTAAACATACCTTCTTCTTGTCAGTTTGTAATTCAGCCATGCGTGCCACGAATTCCTCAGGACTCATATCTGGAGCTGAATCCATATATAGCACGTCATCATCACTTGCCTTCACTTCAGACTTAGGCACCTCTACTCTCTGTTCCATATCAGTGGGCATGTAGGAAACTGATCCAGCAGTTGTTTCTTCGATCTCGGCCATCAAGGCTTCCTCAGAATGAGCTTGCCAATCATAAGAGCCATCCAACTGCTTCACCACTAAGGCTTTGGAAGCGAGAGTACTTCCCGAACCTTGTTTTCCTTGTGCTTCTACTTTAGGTCTTTGGCATTCTCTAGCAAAATGACCAATACCCTGACAGTTAAAGCATCTGACCTTGGTTTTGTCAAACCCTGATCTATTGCCCAACACCTTTCTACCAGTTCTCTTGAGGAAATTCTTCACCTTTCTAGATATCAACGCTAGTTGATCTTGAAGCTCCAATTCCTCAAGATAATCAGAATCTATCTGCTCATAATCCTCATCAAACAGAATAGGATCATTGATCTTTCCCTCTATGTAGTTCTCATATGATGCCACAAAGGAAGCAAGAACAGACAGTTGCTGTTCAGCAGATTTCACACTCATCGGCATCTTCTGATGCTCTTGAGGTGACTTCTCAGAATTCTTTCCCTTTGTCTCATCACCAGAGGAGGAAATAAAACACAGATCTTCAGTAATCATTTCTCCATTTTCACTAGTATCACCAACTAACAGTGCAGTGGTCGAACTAGATGACGCAGTTGAAAGACTTGACTTTCCATGATACAACCCAGGGTTCTGAACCTGATCAGAATCACTATCTCTTGACTTCTTGGAGAAATCATAACCTTTCAGCTTGTCAATGACTTGCTCTAAGGTCATAGTAGAATACCTAGTTTCATTATCCTTAATCATAACACCATACATTTCCCATTTAGAAGGCAAACCCTCAAGAAACTTGTCGGTTTTAGATACTTCTTCTTCAACAATCTCATGGTATTTTAATTCACTTAGCAGATGGTAGAAACGCGTGACATAGGCATCAAGATCTTCTCCTTTTAAAGCTTTAAACATAGTAAACTGCTTTTTAAGAAGACTCCTCTTGCCAGCTCTCACTTGTGGACTTCCTTCACCTCTTTTCTCTAGAGCTTCCCAGAGCGTTCTAGCAGTATGAAAAGATTTCAGTTGATGAGCAATCTCTTTAGGAAGACACATCTTTATGCAAGAATGTGATTTATTTTCATTTCTGTAAGCTTCCTTCTCTTGATCACTCATGTTCGCATAGGTAAGAACCACAGTAGCATTTTGAACAGTTTGAGTAGGTGGGGTGTATCCACTCTTGATACACATCCAGATTGACATGTCATGGAATCTACAGTAAGATTCAAATCTGTCCTTCCAATTGTAGTAATCCTCGATTCTTAACAACTTAGGTGGAACGTTTGACTTTCCCACCTCGTTGTCCATTTCGATCATTCTACTTAAGTCAGACATCTTAAAACGTAAAATTAAACTGTTTCAGCGAATTCAGAAAACTCGACTCGCAAGACTCAGCTCAACTCGCAATCTCAGCTCGACTCGCAGAATTCGTCGATTCGCAAGCCTCAGTTCGGATTGCAAAAAGATGTCGATTCGCAAGTGATGTCGATTCACGAGGGATCTTGGTTCGACTCGCAAGCCTCAGTTCGACTCGCTAGTTCAACTCGGTTCGCAGGCGACGCTGGAACCCTAATCTCGACTCGCGAAACGGCTGTTAAACCCGAAAACGAATTTTTAAGGTAGTTTTACGACTGAAACTTAAAATTTCGGCTGTAAACAAACCCTAAAATGTCCAGAGAATGATTTTGATAGTTCAGTCCAACTCGCAGCCCAAGTCAGCCCAGTGACTCGGCTCGCCAAACTCAATCTTCACGAGTTCAGATCTCACCTCATAGCTCGACTCGCTGCGACCTGAGATCTCGACTCGCTACGCATCAAACGTCTATTATTTATTTTGTATTTAATTATTCGTCTAACTTAACAAAACAATATGTTTAACGAATATCACTAACAAAACAAATATTCTTTTACAAATCCAAACCAATATACAAACACAATAATAATTACACTAGTCCTATTTCAAGCTAGATCTGTTGTCACACTCTATGTCCCAACATGTGTGATTGAGCTTAATTTCTAGAATTTGGCCATTTGGTAATTCACTAATTGATATAGCGAACGTTTTCAACCTAGTGAATTGCTATTGATTATTTGTCTATAAACAATTGAACAAAATTGCGAACGTAACTTTGGAATGTGTCAAATGATTTAGCTAAATGGTGCAAGTTTGTAACCATGGCGAACGTCCGTTACTTGATTACATCATAGGTTTGTTAATTGAAGTTGAACAATAGGTCTTAGCGAACGTTGAGCTTATGTTTGATGAATGTTACCTTAGCATATGTCTTAACCGGTTATAATTATACACCCCGAAATCACTAGTGAAATAATCCAAGCAAGCATTGTTTTTAATATTTGAAAGTTCCAAACAACTAATTTGACTCTTCCTGAGTCCACCGTTCTCATTGAAAGATAAATTGTAGTTTTAAGCATCGTGACAATTCGGTCACACAAACCAACCACATTTTATTTTCTCTCTTTAAATTGCTCACACTTATCTTGATTGTATAAACCAAGTTCCCTGTGTTCGAGCCCGAACTTACCAAACTATACTACCACTCGACAGGGTCCACTGCCCGGTTGTGTTTTGGTCTAGCTCGTACTTTTTGGTTTACTTATCAACGATAAATTTTATAACTGGATTTAACACATCAAGTTTTTGGCGCCGCTGCCGGGGAACTTGATTTGTGATCTTGATTTAAGGGTGATTGATTGATCCTTTCTAGAATTTATTTTGGAAAGTTATATTTTGTTTGTATTGCGCCGATGCGTTGATGGTTTTATCTTTTGTGATCTTTTAGGAATGATTTGGTAATGGATGAACACAAGGAGCTCCGGTAAAGAGCTTCTAAGTCCTTTGTCCAATCCGGAAAAGACCAAAAGGAGCAAACGAAGGAGGAAGCCAAAGCAAAGATCATCGGAATCATCTAGTAGTCAAACGGATACCGATACATCTTCGGGAAACACCGTTGAGGTAGAAGAGACTTTTGTGGACGAACCTCCATCACCCGAAGAAGATCCTTCAACACCTTCCGAAGGTGAAGAAGAGATGGCGGATGAGGATGATACCCCTATTTTCTCACGGACGATAACCGTGGCACCAACACCCGAGTCGGCCATAAGGGTTCAAGATATTGAAAATGATAATTTCTCTTTGAAGGGGCATCATATGCAACTCATTAGAGATAAACAATTCGACGGAAGAGTGCGGGTCGATCCGCACCAACACATTGCTAGCTTTCTTGAAATCGAGAGCTATTTCAAGTATGGGGCGAATATGGATGAAGTGATTCGCCTACGGACGTTTCCTATGTCACTTTGTGGTGAGGCAAAGATTTGGTATCAAGAATTGGAACCAAACACCATTACTACTTGGGATGAGATGAGGGAAGCATTCATTAGACGGTTTTATCCTCCGGCTTTGGCCAAAAGACTTTTGAATGAGATTAGAGCCTTCAAACAACAAGAAGGCAAAACTTTGGTAGAGGCATAGTGTCGGATGAAAGAAATGTTGAGGAATTGCCATGGTCACGATTTGAAGAAGAGAGAAATCATTGTGTTATTCTACAATGGTCTTAACTTGGATTCGGCAAGTATTCTTGATGCCTCGGGAGGAGGTCAAATCCTCTACAAGACACCGAATGAAGCATGGAGGGTTCTTGAAGACAAAGTTATCCAAAGCTTAAATTGGGCTAAGGATAAAGGAGGAAAACCGGCTAGAAAGCATGTTGCTTTCGTGGAAGGAACTAGTAGTGGAGGTGGAAGCTCCAATGACTCGGCCATGATGAAAGAAATCAAGGCTTTATCTTCTAAGTTTGATGCACAATTCAAGACAATCAAAGGTGAAATCAAAGAGCTTAGAGATGGTTGCGGTAATTGTGGCGGAAATCATGCCACGGCTAATTGTGCACAAGACGATTTGCCAATGGCGGGAGATGAGGAAGATGTAAACTTTCTTCAACAAGGTAATTACCAAAGCGGGAACTACCAACGGGGTGGTTATCAAAACTGTAACAACCGGCAAATTAGGACTAGAATTAGTGCCTAATTCTTTGTTAATACATGTAATTAGTTCGGTGTTAGGCTAATTTATGTATCGAATTGTATATATTGTTGAATATATATGAAAATGCGATTTGGTTAAATCGTACGCAATTTAAATCGAATGTATTTCGATTCAATTTAATACGGACGTTGGTGACCAATTTTGTTAAGTAACATTGTTATGTCAAAAATATTATTATAATAATATTTCGTATTCATTCGTGTTGTACAATCAGAAAGTTACACAATTTAAAATGTTAAAACGCGCAACTAAATAAATTAAAGTACATTTTATAACTCAAATATAAATTAAACTGTAAAATATTTAAATAGAATATCGCGTAATAAATTGTATTTTAAAATGTACCAATTAATATATAAAATAATTATTTAACGTTTAAACGACGGAGCAAACGAACACCACCCGGAGCGAGAACGCGGAGCGAAAATGGGAGATAACCTCCCATTCTCCACCTTTTCTTCTCATTTCATTTTTCTCTCTCTCTCTCTCTCTTTCACCCTTTTCTCTCAAATCCACCAACTAACCACAAAACCCACAACCTCACAAAAACGACAAATAAACATACTAAACGACCTTGGATCTCATCATCTCTTTGGAAGAAAACGACCACCGCAACACGATCTACCTTCCTATCTTTTCGGATTTTCAATCCGACACTTTGTAAGTTTCCGACAAATCCCGACATCTCTCGTTTTTGATCATTTTTACTAGTTTATGGTTTAAATAGGCTTATTATGTCCATTTTTGGGTTGGGTAAAAGATTTGGACCCAACGGAAACCGGGAAACTCGTTTTCGACTAAATTTCCGGCCATCAGACCGCTACGTCGCACCTGGCCAGGGGCCTCTGCGACGTCGCGGCCTACGTCGCACAAAAATCTCAACGTCGCACTAGCGACGCAGCCCCTTACGTCGCATTAATTTGCGGAGGTCATACATGGCGACGTAGACTTTAACGTCGCAAACCGAACCAACGTCGCATTAGCGACGCCACCCCCTACGTCGCATTGATTTGCGAAGGTCGCATCATGCGACGTACATGCCCACGTCGCACCTTACGTCGCTTGCAACGTCGCATGCGACGTCGCACAAACCAGAACCTTGAAAACTCAGATTTTTACTAAGTGTCGGAACCAAGATTTTAACACCTGATTTTACCCAAATTCGGATCCAGATGCGTTTTTCGTCAAAGCAATATAGTAGAAATAAAAATTTTCCAAGCTGACCTGGCAGCTCGACCCCAGCCAGGGGCTCTGCCCCTTGGACCCCGCTACCAGGGGCGCTGCCCCCGGACCCCCGTCATTAAATGTTGTAAATACATTTCACACTAAGTGTTGAACACTTACAAATAACGAAACCTGATTCAACGATACATATAATGATAACACTTTGAATCATTATTACAAACCGTCACCAACGGGCCATATTTGTTTTCAAACTACAAACGGATTACTAAACAAACACTTGGACATAATGAGTTGTGTAAACAACTAGCCTAGATGGTCTTGCGAGACATCTACTTACTTAACTTTATATGTTTAGGCATTTGAAGGTTACGGGTTCGGAGAACCTACGGTTGATATTACTTACTCGTTTATTGATATAAACGTACTTGCAAAGACTCAGGTGAGTCTTACGGCCCCACTTTTACTGTTTTAACTTATCGGGGGAGATACATGCTACTGATTTTTCTTGAACACAAGTACTAAACTGTTTACTATACCAAACGGAATTGCATGAGTTACTTACTATTTACTGAAGTCTCTCCATCATATATCGTTAGTTATGTACTTAAGCGCGAACAGTAGTTAATGGATCCATTAGGGAAATGACCCTCCCCGCCCGGGGTAGTAGCGCTACCACGAACCGTTATGTATAAACGGGCGACTATTATTTCGTTTACTTATGCTTGCTCAATTCCGAGCATGTCACGGGAGCAACTGATTATTTACGGGTTAAGCTTCGATTATGAGCCTCATGGCAACGGTATAACTTGATTACTTTACTTTTGCGAGATTTGCAAATACTTGATATACGCCTACGGGCACTACTGATGAAATCTTGTGTTCAAACTGATTATTTACTGATAAACCTGTGAGATTCACCAACCTTTTGGTTGACCCTTTTAGCATGTATTCTCAGGTACACTTACGGAGTAGGATCACTCCAGGATTACTAGCTAGAGTCGCATGATTTCCAAACTGCATTTAACGGAGATTCTTTGGCATTATCTTTTGTAACTATGGTTATGTAATAGAATCTCCCGCCACATACGCGGACTCTAGGCTTACATATTTTTGTAAAGAAAACTATATGTTTTCAAACGATTTAATTATGAAATGTAATTATCTTACAAAACGTCTCATTTAGAGGTCGTTTGCTGTATATCTTGTGCTTTGTATATTGATTAGTAACACCCAAGTATGCTTCCGCAAATCATTAAATTTGGGGGTGTTACAAAAACCGAAATTCTGGAGGTTACCAAGGAGGAAGCTAAAATCAAAACAACCGATTTTCTCAGCCAAATCAACCTTATAACCAAAACTCCAATCAAAATTACAACCAATCCCAAAACCAAAATTACAATCAAAACCAACACCAAAACCCTTCAAGCCACAATAACCCATCACCGGTTCAAAAACAAGAACCAACCTTGACTACAATGGAACAAATGATGAAGGAGTTCATGTCAAAACAAGACACCTCAACCGAAAGAATTAAAACTCAAATGACAAATATTCGGTTGAGCATGGAACAAGGGCAAAAGAACCAACAAGCTTCAATCCAAGACTTGGAGCGAAAAATGGAAAGGTTGTCCGAGGGGCAAAGTAGTAGGCCAACCGGTGGCTTACCGAGTAATACACAACAAAACCCGAGACCACAACCATCTTCTTCTAGTGGAGGACCCAAGCCATACCAACCACCGCCCGCAAGGAACGAGCATGTAAATGCTATCACTACAAGGAGCGGGAAAGAACTTCCACCGCCTCAAGCCAAAGACAAACATATTTCTAACTCTTTTGTGCAGGAAATTGAGGAGGAAGAAAGTGACGAGAATGTTGATGAAGCCACCCCACCAACGGTTACACCGGTGTCACCTACACCGGTTGTAAAAGCTTACAAGCCGAAGATTCCTTATCCCCAAAGGCTAAGGTAAGAAAAGATTGCGGCTCAATATGGGAAGTTTGTGGACATGATCAAGGGCATTCGAATCAATGTGCCTTTGGTTGATGTGTTAGCCGGAATGCCGAACTATGCCAAATTCATCAAGGATTTGGTGAGCAACAAAGAAAAGCTTTCGGAAGCTTCGACAATGTTTTTGAATGAGGAATGCTCGGCACTTGTCCAAAACCAAATTCCACCGAAACTTGGAGATCTCGGGAGTTTCATCATCTCATGTAGACTGGGTAAAATTATTACTTGTGATGCACTTGCGGACCTAGGTGCTAGTATAAATTTAATGCCATATTCACTTTATGCTAAGTTGGCCCTAGGATCCTTGACCCCCACCCACATGAGTATTAGGTTAGCCGATAGATCCTTCCAATATCCCGTTGGGATTGCGGAAAACATGTTGATTGAAGTTGGCCAATTTACCTTTCCGGTAGATTTTGTTATTCTAGAGATGGAGGAGGATAGTAAGGTACCATTGATTCTAGGAAGACCGTTCTTACACACCGCGGACGCCATAATAGGGGTTAAGGACAAGAAATTGACCTTAGGTGTAGGGGATGAGAGGATTGCTTTCACGGTCGACAAGGCCATGAAGCATCCTTATTCTAATGATGACTCTTGTTTTAGAATTGATGTGATAGATGATGCGGTGGATGAGGAATCGGAAAGCTTGCTTGGATTGGAATCGGAGCTTGTTGACTTGCTAGAGTCAAATGTTGAAGGAATGACCGAGGAGGAGTTGGTCATGATCATGGAAGAGACAAATGATGAAAAAGAGCTCGAATGTGAGGACGCTTTTGAGGAGCTCACAAAGGATGACAATGTGAGGATCAAGACGTCATTGGAGGATCCACCACATGATTTGGAGTTGAAAGAACTTCAAAGCCATTTGGAGTATGCATATCTCCATGAGGAAAATCTCCTACCCGTAATCATTTCCTCCTCCCTTGTGAATGATGAAAAAATTAAATTGTTGAAGGTACTCAAGGCTCACAAAGGAGCTTTTGCTTGGCGAACATCCGACATACCGGAAATAAACCCATCCTTTTGTAAGCACAAAATCAATTTTGTTGATGATTTTAAACCCGTTGTCCAAAGACAACAGAGGCTTAATCCCAATATGGTGGATGTGGTCAAGAAAGAAGTAATTAAGCTTCTTGATGCGGGTATCATTTACCCTATTGCGGATAGCTCTTGGGTGAGCCCGGTACATTGTGTACCGAAAAAGGGGGCATGACCGTTGTGGCTAATGAGAAAAACGAAATGATACCCACAAGGACGGTCACGGGTTGGCGAGTATGCATTGACTATAGAAAATTAAATGATGCTACACGAAAGGACCATTTTCCCCTCCCTTTTATTGACCAAATGCTCGAAAGGCTTGCGGGAAACGAGTTTTATTGCTTCCTTGATGGATTCTCGGGGTATTTTCAAATCCCAATAGACCCCGAGGATCAAGAAAAGACCACATTTACTTGCCCTTTCGGCACTTATGCCTATAGGAGGATGCCTTTCGGTCTTTGTAATGCTCTGGCCACTTTCCAAAGATGCATGATTGCCGTTTTTCACGATATGGTTGAAACCTCCATGGAAGTCTTCATGGATGATTTTTCGGTTTTTGGCAACTCATTTGAGTTATGTTTGAACAATTTGGATAAAATGTTGGAGAGATGTGAGAAAGCCCATCTAGTGTTGAATTGGGAGAAATGTCATTTCATGGTGAAAGAGGGCATAGTGTTGGGTCACAAGGTGTCGGGGTTGGGTATTGAAGTTGATAGGGCTAAAATTGATGTGATTGCCAAATTACCCCCACCCACAAATGTGAAAGGCATTAGGAGTTTCTTAGGTCATGCAAGTTTCTACCGTAGGTTCATCAAGGACTTTTCCAAGATAACGAGACCAATGACCAAGCTTCTTGAGAAAGAAGCTCCTTTTGTGTTTGACAAACCGTGTTTGGATGCCTTTGAGACACTCAAGGACCAATTGACCAAGGCACCTATCATAGTCTCCCCCGATTAGTCCCAACCGTTTGAACTCATGTGTGACGCTAGCGACTTTGCCTTAGGAGCCGTCCTAGGACAAAGGATTGATAAACATTTCAAACCCATTTACTTTGCTAGCAAGACCTTGAATGGGGCCCAACAAAATTACACAACCACCGAAAAAGAATTGCTTGCCGTGGTGTTTGCCTTTGACAAATTTAGGCAATAACTTGTGCTATCTAAAATCGTAGTTTTCACCGACCATTCGGCTTTAAAGTATCTCTTCAACAAACAAGATGCTAAACCCCGTCTCATCTGTTGGATTCTTCTTTTACAAGAATTCGACATTGAGATTAAGGACAAGAAAGGAGCCGAAAACCTTGCCGCCGATCACTTATCAAGATTGGAAAATCCACATCTTGACATGCAAGGCGATACTAATATTGATGATTCCTTTCCCGAGGAATTTCTTTTGCAGGTAGGTGATGAAAAGGAGGATGCGGCACCATGGTATGCCGACTTGGCAAATTACTTGGTTGGGGGCGTTTTGAGGAAGGACATGAGTCACCAAGAGAAAAGTAAATTTTTCTCTAACTTGAAGCATTATTTTTGGGAGGAGCCGTATTTGTTCCGTGTTTGCGCGGATGGGATGATAAGGAGATGTGTTTCGGGTGGTGAAACTAGAAAAATTTTGGATGAATGCCACCGGTGGACATTATGGTCCTTCGGTCACCGCTAAGAAAGTTTATGATGCGGGTTTCTATTGGCCGACGATTTTCAAGGAAGCAAATACTTTGTGTCAAACTTGTGATGCTTGTCAAAGAACCGGAAGCATCTCAAAAAGGGATGAAATGCCACAAACTATCATTCAGGTTTGCGAAGTGTTTGATATTTGGGGCATAGACTTCATGGGACCGTTCCCACCATCTTTCAAGAATGAGTATATTTTGGTGGCGGTTGATTACGTGTCCAAATGGGCGGAAGCCAAAGCTTTGCCCAAGAATGATGCTCGGGTGGTTATTGACTTCTTAAAGAGTTTGTTTTGTCGTTTTGGGATGCCTAAAGCATTGATTAGTGACCGGGGAAGTCACTTTGCGAATGCTCAATTAGAAAAAGTTCTCAAAAAGTATGGGGTAAATCACCGGTTCTCGACTTCCTACCACCCACAAACAAGTGGTCAAGTCGAGAACACTAACCGTGCTTTGAAAAGGATTCTAGAGAAAACAGTGAAAGACAACCGGTCCATATGGTCAAAGAAATTAGAAGATGCATTGTGGGTGTTTCGAACCGCCTACAAGACACCTATTGGGACGACACCCTACCGGTTACTTTATGGCAAAACTTGCCATTTACCTCTTGAAATTGAGCACAAAGCTTATTGGGCACTCAAGAATTGCAACTTGGATTTGGTTGAAGCGGGAGAAAAGAGGATGTTACAACTCCATGAGTTAGATGAGCTTCGATTGCAAGCTTATGAGAATTCCCGCCTCTACAAAGAAAGAACTAAAGTTTTGCATGACCGGAAGATGAAAACAAGGAAAGAATTCAAAGCCGGCGACAAAGTTCTTCTTTTTCAATCACGTTTCAAGTTAAAACAACCAAAGTTCAAACCAAGGTGGACCGGTCCTTATACGGTCAAGCATGGTTATCCGTCCGGATATGTTGAACTTTTCTGTTCGGATGGAGGAACCTTCATTGTCAATGGTCACCGGTTAAAGCTTTACCACGAGGAAGAAGTTGATGGCGAGTGGGAGGAACTCGCAACTTACCCCAAGGACAAATGAATTCGGGGTCGAGTCTAGCTTGGACTCGTTAATAAATGAAGCCCATGCACGAGGAAACTCGTGTTTATATCCTTTTTGATAAACTTAGAATTTTTGCCTGCATTTTTGATGATTTTGAACTGATTGCTGCTGCTGCATTTATGTGTTAATTAAGTGTTTACGTGCTTGTGTGCTGCTGCTGTATGTGCTGCATTTTAAAAGGATAAGCCGATCGTCTATCTAAAGCCGTTCAGTTCTGGTTGATTAGCCGTTCGGCTTTGTAGAGCAGATCGGTTATCCCTTTGTAAAATCGTTACAGAACTTGATCTCAATTCTTAGGGTGCGTTTTAACTAAAAAAGCCGTAAGGCTTGAGGTTAGCCGTTCGGCTATGTGTGAAAAACCGTTCGGCTTTCTTTAGCCGATCGGCTACAGTAGTTAAAAACCTTTACAAAACTCGACCCTCTAAGATTTGGTGCATTTTAACTGATTAAGCAGTTCGGCTTGGGGACAAAAGCAGTTCGGCTATCACTTGTTGTAAGCCGTTCGGCTAATGGTTAAAAACCGATCGGCTTTGTGCAACTTCTGTGCGAATTTTATAAGTGATAAAACATTATCTCTTTCACTCCTACCACACAAAAGCAACAGCCGACTCTCTCTTTTTCTCTCTCAAATAAAAACGAACAACTCCCATAAATCTTCACTAATACTCATCTAATTCTTCATATCTTTCACGAATTCAAAAAATAATCATGTCTAGACAACCTAAGGTATTTCATATCCCCATTTAATCTTTCCACTAGTGATTTTGGGGATGAACATCTTGAATCCGGGTTTGGTTTAATTCAAGTGTGGGGATGAATTCCTTTGTGATTTTGTTGTTTATTATGCTCGATTCATACGTAATACTTAGTTTATACCAAGATTCCTTGCTTAAATTGCTCGATTTAGATGATTTGCAAATTAGGGTTCATATGCTAATTTGGGGGTAATCCGAATTTAGTAATTTATGCTTGATGTTTGGTGTTAATTGTAGTATAATTCGTGTTTGCTAGCATAATGTAGTTAATTGGTTGATTGATTTCCATTTGTGGATTGACTTAGAAAATTAGGGTTTATGTGAAAAATTAGGGAAGAAAGAGTTGACTTTTCTGGTCAAACTTTTATTTTGACTTTGACTATTTGAATTTAACTTTTGATTGTAAGACATGCATTGATTCAAATTGAGTAATCCTTTTTGCTTAATTCGAGTTATGTTTGATATTAGTTATTTGTTTATTTGAAAGTCACTTTGTTTAGCATGGAATTTTGATTGTAAGGCTTGCTTGAGTTGGAATTATATGTCGTAGGCATTATTCAAGCTTTGTTTGATATTGGATTACATGCTATTCTTTGTAAGAGTTGAGTTATGATCGGTAATTGTCGGTTTGACCTATGCTTGCATTTGTTGATTGTTTGCTCTGTGATGCGGTTATTGGCTTGTATGCTTGGTTATTAGGAGGTGTGGTTGTGTTTGACATTGATCGCTCATTTTGTCATATTCTTGCTAACTCTAACACAAACTTGGAAATTTTGTATCTTGTTGTGTTGTGTTGTGCAGAGAGGCAGGAATACCCAACCTGACACTTATGAACCTCAGTTTCCTGAAAGTATTTATGAGGGTTTACTTCCTGGAGACCGCCACCCTCATTTGATTTTTGGGCGCCATACGTATCACTACCTGGAATTCACCGAAGCCTTATATAAAATTCATAAAAAGGAGTGTGAATACCCTCGGGAAATCAACTGGAACCCGTTGGAGGTTGTTGGGGTTGCTCATGATATTCGAAAGACTTTTACTCAAACTGTGAAATTCGATGATGAGGCTTTTGGTGTGAATGACTTTGAGAAGCTTCTCGGGATTCAATAAAATATCTACGAAGAGTTGGTGATGGAATTCTTGGCAACTTTAGAAATGTTCATTATCAACAACGTCAACGATAAGTTTTTGAGTTTCAGACTTGGTGGGGCTCTAAGAAATTTATCCTTAAAAGAGCTTGCGGGTTGTTTGGGGATTTATACGGACGAGGAATATTCTTCCCATTGTATTGATCGGTATATAATGACTGGGGCAAGGTTAGATGAGGGGCAGTGTGATGCTGAAGTTTGGGCAACGCTCAGTATGTCAGGATATCTTGGGGGGAAGAATTTGAATAAACATCTTACATCCCCCAAGTATAGGGTGATATACAAGATGTTGGCAAACACACTAACTCTTCGGGGGAGCAATAGGGAGAAGGTCACCTTGATCGACTTGTGGTTTTTGGATAAGTTGAAAAGTAGGGACAGGATCAATGTTCCATATGCAGTGGGCAAGTACCTTCACGCCTATGCTAGTGGGCTTAAGCCCAATTCGAAGCTCTGTGGTGGTCATTTCATCACCAGGATCGCCAAGGGCTTAAAGGTCAGTTTGAAGCCCCGAGGCGTTCCCGCCTATACCTTAGTGGAAAACGAGACCCTTCCAATTAGGGCTGAATCCTATGCCACGGCCCAGATCTTGTGAAAGAAAGGTGGATCGTATGTTGCTTATAAACCCACTCCTCAAGAGGCGGCCACTGTGTCTCGGGTCGGGGCTAGGGGAAAAAGGCCTGTTACCATTCAAGATTCTGATGAGGAAGAAGAGGCGGAGCAAGTAGAAGAAGAAGAAGCTGCAGCAAATGTACATCCGGGTCATGGTTATTCATCTCATTATGGGGAGCCTGCTTATTGGAAAAACTTTATGAATGATTTTGGATAAATGCGTTTGGATCAGCAGAGATTTCAGGAACAGTCCCAGTACGAGTGGGGGGTCAATCGGTATCAAAACGATTGGCTCATTCATGATCATGAGCGGATGGGCCGCTGATGTCGTGTAAACGAGGCTTTAGTTTTAAAATGGAGAATACCTAACTTACTACACACAACACATGCAAGAATACCTGATCATATATAGTATAGCTCAGTAAGTCCGAGTCGAACACAGGGAACGGATGTCAATATCAACAAATTGGAAATTGCTACAATTAATTAAAGCAGTAAAAAGTGGGGACGTTTTAGTTCCGATCGAACAATTGAGTAACAATTATAAAAGAAATGATTTATTAAATAAAACTTAATTATAAAATAAAGAAATAATAAAATAACTTAATTAAAATAAAAGATTAAATTCAAATGGTAAAAGAAGTACAATTGCTTAGACTAGTTTCCTCAGAATCCGATTATCACTTTATTGAATTGCTAATGTAATGAACTTCATTGTGACATGACAAATGTATCAACCATCTTTGTAGGATTAATTGATTAAACACATTTCAGAAAGATATAAAGTTGTTTTCAACCCGCTAACAGTTCAATTTAACGTTATCCACCGAATTGTATTATGAATGATAACTACACCGTTTATATGATTTACCCTTATAACTTGAATCAACAAAGTCTATAACTATTACTAGTTATCACATTCATTACCAATTCTTAACAATAATTGATCCTAGCCTATCAAACTCAATCTATTTAGTGATAATCGTCAATTAAAACCAACAATCATCAATAATGACCAATCAATAGAGAACTCAATCATAAATCAATGGATCATCACGCTAGGTTATCATCAAGATTCAACAATTAAACATGGATCTTCGAATAAACATATAAACATTCATGAAATTCAATATTAACTAGCAATTCAACAATCAAATCATCATCATCCGAGTATTATCGTCTAAGCAATTGTATATAAAACTTAGCCAATCATATATCTACAGAAAATCAGATTCAATAACATGCCCATAATCATAATCAAATGAAAGATAGAAACGTATTCGAACCGAAATAGTGAATTAATGATTGAACGAATGAAGCCTTTGATTATCTTCTATCTTTTTCCCTTCCAAATGCTCCAGAATTAGGGTTTTTGGCTGAGAGAATCGACTGGAAGAAAATGTGATGAGTTGTGTGTAAAAATGAGGGTAAAATGAGTTTTTTAGGTTTTCTGTCGAAACGATCCATACGCCGTATGGAATTCCATACGCCGTATGGATTGCAAAGCCCATGCGTTTAACCCACGTCTTCTGGCGGCCCGGCTCAACTGATCCATACGCCGTATGGATCGATTTTCTCAGCTTTTTCACCATCGACCAAATTCTTCACTTTTCCTCTTTTTAACTTCTATTCTTCAATTCTCGCTCGTTTTCAGCTTCTTTTCCGATTCAAGCTCCAGAAAATTACTAAATGCAAATATGAACGAAATGAGTATCGAATTCAAATCAAATGCATAAGAAATTAATCAAACTAAGGGGTAATTAGTACTATAAAATAGCACATTTTGGCATTCATCAAACATCCCCCATTTGAATCCTACTTGTCCTCAAGTAGACTAGTAACTCAAAAATTCAAAACTTTAAATATGAACGGCAAACGATGCATAAAAGGACTTACAAACTACACAGCATTCGGCAAACCAAATTTTTATCTTAAAATCGATTCTACCTTAAAACTCAGCAATCAAGAAACTCTACATGGGAAGCCATTCTAACATATTATTATTACTCATAAAAGATAATTCACTCAGATTACCGATATTGTTGTCCACTTAAACAATCTAAATTTCAGAGATTGAGCTCAACTTATTATTATTCTAGCAGACCTTACCCCTGATTTTCTATAGCAAAATATTCTCATACAAATAACGTATCACAATTCTCCAAATAATGAACATCCAAATAAATCAATCATTTTTCAAACCAAGACATTGGTGACAGGTCTGTACCTCAGTACAACAGAGCGACATAACTTGGCTTTGGTTTTTCAATTTATGAGTCTTTTGTACTCAATTATTTTTATCTATTTTGATTTCAAATATACTGACGGAAACCAGGTCTGTACTTTCGTACAACAGAGGAGACAACACCCAGTATATTCCCAAATGATGATTATTAGGATCCCAAAATTATGGATTATAACACGCTATCATACAAGAATTAAGACTAAGGTCATACCTTGCTAAAAGATCCTCATAGGATAAATCCCTACTTAATTCATTACATTTCTTACTAGCTCAATAACCTTCATATAGATTGCCTATCGATACATCATAAGATGAACTATCTAATATTTAGAAATTAAATTTATTTCATTCTTTGCATTCCCAAACTGTGTTACAAGATTGCTAAACTTTTCATAGAAAACAATTTTAAAACAAAAATTTGAGTTGAAAAATGACTAACCCGTAGAATGCCTCTTAACCTCAATATTTTTCAATAGCTACCATTCATAAATTAAGGACAATTAGACACAATTAGACTTCTTTTCCCCATCCCCCACTTAAAAACATGCAATGTCCTCATTGCAAAACTAAATAAAAATAAATGGTGCGGATACCAATTTCTCCTTTAAAATCTTGAACGCATCTTGGCACTCCTTTGAAAACTCGAACTTAGCTTCCTTTTCCAACTACTTGTTCATAGGACGTGCTATCTTTGAAAAATCCTTGATGAATCTCCTATAGAACCCAGCATGTCCTAAGAAACTTCGTATTCCTTTAACATTTGTTGGATAAGGTAGCTTTGCTATGGCCTCAATCTTCGCTTGATCAACTTCAATACCAGCTCTTGAAATTTTATGCCCCAACACAACTCCTTCTCGTACCATGAAATGACACTTTTCCCAATTTAAAACGAGATTGGAACTCTCACACCTTTGCAACATCCTCTTTAGATTCATCAGACACTTATCAAAAGAATCTCCAAACACAGAGAAGTCATCCATGAATATTTCCATGCTGTCTTCTACCATATCATGGAATATTGCCATCATGCACCGTTGAAATGTGGCAGGTGCGTTACATAGACCGAAAGGCATTCTCCGATAAGCGAAAGTTCTGAATGGGCAGGTGAAAGTAGTCTTATCTTGATCATTTGCATCAATTGGGATTTGGAAGTACCCGGAGAATCCGTCTAGAAAGCAATAATACTCTTTTCCAGCTAGACGTTCCAGCATCTGATCAATGAATGGCAAAGGAAAGTGATCCTTGCGTGTCGCATCATTCAGCTTTCTATAATCTATACAGACCCTCCATCCAGTAACAGTTCTTGTGGGAATTAACTCATTCTTCTCATTCGCAACCACTGTCATACCTCCTTTTTTTGGCACAACATGAATGGGGCTGACCCATGGACTATCAGAAATCGGGTATATCAATCCAGAGTCAAGCAATTTTATGATTTCCTTCCTCACAACATCCGTAACCTTAGGATTTAATCGTCTTAATGGTTGCACAACTGGTCTGAAATCAGACTCCATAAGGATCTTGTGCGTACAATATGATGGGCTAATTCCCTTGATGTCACCGATCGTCCATGCTATAGCATGCTTATGTTCCTTCAGAACTTTTAGCAGACTTTCTTTTTTGTTTGCTGATAGCTTGGATGAAATGATAACTGGCAAATCCGACTCTCCTTGTAGGTATGCATATTCCAAATGGGTCGGTAAATCTTTCAATTCTAACCTTGGTGGTTCTTCAAAAGAAGATTTACATGCCAACACCTCTTCTCGTGAGCAGGGAATCCCATGCATAGTGATGCGAGTATCTTTCTTGACTAAAATACCATTAGTCTCAACCGATTCTTCATTCTCAGTCGGCTGATCACCTTCTACTTCCTCATCACTCTCGAACTCTAACTCCTCAAGCATTTTATCGAATTCTTCAATATCTCTAATTGCTTCTATGCTTCCCGTCCATCCTTCCAGAATCATAGGATCTAAATCTTCATCTTCCATGAGACTTTGAAGGAACTCCTCATCCTCAGTCATTTCTCTGGCACTCACAAAGTAGCAAGTATCATCAACTGCAGCAGGATATCGCATTGATTTGTTGACATCAAACACTACTTCATCATCTCCTAACCTCAGAGTGATTTTTCTATCATGAACATCAATCAATGCCCTTGCAGTGGCTAGAAAAGGTCTTCCCAAAATGATAGGTACCTTTTTATCTTCAACCATGTCCAGAATGATGAAATCACACGGAAAAACAAACCTATCCACCTTAACTAGCACATTCTCTACCATACCCCTAGGATATTGAACTGAACGATCTGCTAACTCAATGCACATTCTAATTGGCTTTGTTTCCCCTAACTTAAGTCTGGCATACATAGTATAAGGCATTATTGATATGCTTGCCCCCAAGTCAGCCAATGCATGAGTAAGGTCTAAACTTCCAATCAGACAAGGAAGGGTAATACTCCCAGGGTCTTTCATTTTCGGTGGAAGTTTATTTTGCATAACTGCTGAACATCTCTCGTTCATTGTCACCGTGGTTGCCTCCATCAGTTTGCTCTTATTAGTTAAAAGTTCCTTCAGATACTTTGCATACTTTGGCATTTGAGCAACGGCTTCCACGAATGGGATGTTAATGTGCAGTTGCTTCAGATTCTCTAGGAACTGGTGGTATTGAGCATCATCTTTCCCTCTTCTCAAAGCTGCTGGATAAGGTGGCGGCGGTGCATGCTCCTTAGCATATTGCTTATCTCTTGCAATTTGTTCAGCCTCAGTGTCCACCTTGGGACTTTCCACAACTTCTACTTCCTTCTCTTTCTGCGGTAGGGGTTGAGAAACAGGTTTCTTCTTTGGAATGGGGTCTTCAAAACCCCTTCCGCTCCGGGTGATTACCGTCTTCTCCTAATCCCGTGGGTTGGTCTCAGTGTATCCAGGTAGGGTCCCAGGGAATCTTTCTTGAAGAACTTTGGCTATGTTGGAAACATCCCCTTCAATCTGCTTAATCGCAGCTCCTTGGTTTCTCAATGCAGCGTCTGTAGCATCCATTCTTTGTCCAGAGCTCGTAATTAATTTCTCATTGGACGTGAGAAACTTTCCCATCATTTCTTCTAAATTAGCTTGCTTGTCTGAAGATGATGCACCTGGCTGCTCCATGGTGAAAAATCCAGGTTGAGTTTGGCGAAACGGTCGCCCTCCATCTTGGTATGGTCTTCTGAAAAAGTTTCCACTGCCCTGACGATATGGTGCTTGAGCTTCTCCATACTTGACTTCTTCAGTCTGTTCTCCCGTTCGCATCTCGGGGCAATCCTTCACTAAATGGCTTCCTCCACAGTTGTCGCATCCCACTTGGATAGCATGGACAGTCTCATTAACCTTCTTGATATCTCTGCCCATGTTGTCTAGCTTAGCGATGATGGCTGCAAATCCATCTTCATCATTCACAGACCTCTTTCGTCTAGAAGTGCCATCATCCCATAACTGAGAATGTTTCGCTTGGTCGCGAATGGCAGTCAACGCATCACGAGGGACTTTCTTGGGAATAGGCCCTTGGGAATCCAGTTGCTGTCTCGTGGCACGATCCACTCCTTTATAGAAAATACTCACGACTTGCTGATCGTTCAGGTCGTGTTGCGGGCACTTATGCATCAAATCCTTATATCTCTCCCAAGCTTGGTGTAGTGACTCATCCATTTCCTGCTTGAAATTTCTGATCTCGTCAATCATCTTTGAAGTTTTGGAAGGAGGACAATACATCTTCAGAAACTTCGTGCGAAGGTCTTCCCATGTGGTTATGGACCCAGCTGGCTCGTTTTGAATCCATCTCTTTGCAGCTCCCTTGAGTGTGATTGGGAATACCCTGAGCATAACTTGATCACGTGTGATGTTAGGAACGTTGAACATATCGGCTATCTCAACGATTTTCTCCACATGATCATTAGCATCCTCCATTTCTTCTCCTCGGAAAAGATTCTCCCTAAGCTCCTTGAGGAACTGTCCCTTGATTTCGAACTCCACATCTTGTGCAATCGCTGGCCTTACTACTCCAGTGCCACGGTCATTACGCATCTGACTCGAATACTCTTCGAGCGTTATGTTGACGATATCTTCTGCCATTGCGTCTCTTGGGTTTGCCTGATTGATCGGAGGTTCGAATAAGGACCGAAGATACTCTCCAAAATCCCCCTCTGAATACGACGGAAGGTTGTGGTGTAAACTTGAGTTGGGTGGTACAGAAGCAAACCGTCTTCTCTGACGAAAAACTCTTTCAGGATCTTCAAAAGGATCAGCGAGATGAGGATTCCTTGATCGGGTCATAAACTTCCTGCAATATAATTCCCGAAGCAGTAGAACAAGACTCTAAATGAATTACTTACTAAACAATCCTAAACACAAAAATATAATTCGAAAAATAAATAAAACAGAACTGAACTTAAATAACAATATACAAAGATCAAGTTCCAATTTGTTAAATTAAAACAAACCGCTCCCCGGCAGCGGCGCCAAAAACTTGATGTCGTGTAAACGAGGCTTTAGTTTTAAAATGGAAAATACCTAACTTACTACACACAACACAGGCAAGAATACCTGATCATATATAGTATAGCTCAGTAAGTCCGAGTCGAACACAGGGAACGGATGTCAATATCAAGAAATTGGAAATTGCTACAATTAATTAAAGCAATAAAAAGTGGGGACGTTTTAGTTCCGATCGAACAATTGAGTAACAATTATAAAAGAAATGATTTATTAAATAAAACTTAATTATAAAATAAAGAAATAATAAAATAACTTAATTAAAATAAAAGATTAAATTCAAATGGTAAAAGAAGTACAATTGCTTAGACTAGTTTCCTCATAATCCGATTATCACTTTATTGAATTGCTAATGTAATGAACTTCATTGTGACATGACAAATGTATCAACCATCTTTGCAGGATTAATTGATTAAACACATTTCAGAAAGATATAAAGTTGTTTTCAACCCGCTAACAGTTCAATTTAACGTTATCCACCGAATTGTATTATGAATGATAACTACACCGTTTATATGATTTACCCTTATAACTTGAATCAACAAAGTCTATAACTATTACTAGTTATCACATTCATTACCAATTCTTAACAATAATTGATCCTAGCCTATCAAACTCAATCTATTTAGTGATAATCGTCAATTAAAACCAACAATCATCAATAATGACCAATCAATAGAGAACTCAATCATAAATCAATGGATCATCACGCTAGGTTATCATCAAGATTCAACAATTAAACATGGATCTTCGAATAAACATATAAACATTCATGAAATTCAATATTAACTAGCAATTCAACAATCAAATCATCATCATCCGAGTATTATCGTCTAAGCAATTGTATATAAAACTTAGCCAATCATATATCTACAGAAAATCAGATTCAATAACATGCCCATAATCATAATCAAATGAAAGATAGAAACGTATTCGAACCGAAATAGTGAATTAATGATTGAACGAATGAAGCCTTTGATTATCTTCTATCTTTTTCCCTTCCAAATGCTCCAGAATTAGGGTTTTTGGCTGAGAGAATCGACTGGAAGAAAATGTGATGAGTTGTGTGTAAAAATGAGGGCAAAATGAGTTTTTTAGGTTTTCTGTCGAAACGATCCATACGCCGTATGGAATTCCATACGCCGTATGGATTGCAAAGCCCATGGGTTTAACCCGCGTCTTCTGGCGGCCCGGCTCAACTGATCCATACGCCGTATGGATTCCATACGCCGTATGGATCGATTTTCTCAGCTTTTTCACCATCGACCAAATTCTTCACTTTTCCTCTTTTTAACTTCTATTCTTCAATTCTCGCTCGTTTTCAGATTCTTTTCCGATTCAAGCTCCAGAAAATTCCTAAATGCAAATATGAACGAAATGAGTATCGAATTCAAATCAAATGCATAAGAAATTAATCAAACTAAGGGGTAATTAGTACTATAAAATAGCACATTTTGGCGTTCATCAGCCGCCACATTTCTGACCATGTGCCCGTCCCTTATCATGAACCACCTCGTTGGGGCGAACCTGGAGGTATTCTCCCTGCCCCTATCTATGATAGAGATGCTGCCTTAGTGGAGCTCCAGCGACATCAGGAGCATATGCACACATCTGATTTCCACCAGCAGCAGCAAGATTGGGGCACTTCTTGGTCATCTTCATCGCATCCTAACACCTGGACTGCTCCTGAGCCCTCCAACTGGCAACAAGAGGCTCATCACCATTGGCTTTTTGGATCTCCATTACCTTATCCGCAGCAGCAGCATCAGCAGGATGATCCCACCCAGGACCCGCCCCATGGTGAGGGTTGGTAGTTGGGTGTTATTATTATTTTTTTCTGGGATTGTACAACTCTAAACAATATTTTTATTCTGTGTTATTTTTCTTTTTGGTTCTTTGGATGACTATCATTCATTGACATTTTTATTATTATTATTTTTGTTATCATTGTAGGCTTGTGTTGGTGTTTGGTTGTTTGTTGCCCATTTATAGCATGCGGAGCTGGAGTGGATATCTACACGTCTATCATGAGCCAGCTCCTGTTTCCACGCCTTCATGCAAAACCCACGGGGAAGTTCTCGTTCCTTTTTACCACCACACTTTTGCTAATTTATTGATTATATTTGCATTGGGGGCAATGCAAAACTCAAGTGTGGGGAGGTATTCACTTGAATTCCATTTCTAGTGAATTGTTGTTTCTTACCTTTCATTGGGTTTGTGAAGTCTATTGGCTCTCCAATCAAACTTTACGAATCCCATTAACGGGCTATTGGTCACTTATTGGGTCTGTTATTGATCTTGGGTCCGATAGATTTTGGCGAATTCCAATGAAAGGCCGAGAAATGATAATTTGCTAGGGATGTGCTTGTCCTTAAAAGATTGATTGCTTGGAAAATCTTAAACTTTGATGTTACATTAAAAGTGAATTAATCTTCCCTCTTGCAACTTAACCTTTTGAGATGTGTCATAGAAGCAACCTAATAGGGTGAATTGCATGACTAGCACACTTGTAGCCTCCACTATGAAAATTGTGAGAAATTTGAGCCTATTTGAGAAAAACACTTATCTTTAGTGTTTATATTGATTGACTGCTATGAGTGTGCCGGTGATTGTAGTTTGTTCTAGAACTTGCCTTAGTGATGCATTTTGAGACCGCTGTGGGATCACAGAAATGTGATATAGGCGGGGTCGAAGATGAGGAGGTATTCTTAGGATTTTTGATCTTATTTTGTTTTAAAACCATTCATATCCAGTTTACACAGGTCGTTAGCACTCATTTTTAGTGCTAAGAAACCCCTAGAAAACTTCCACATTCAATCCACTAAATATTAGCCTTATTTTTGTGTAGTCGATTCCTGAACCATCACTTTTCTAAGATGTTGCCTAGTTGGAACTTATGATGAATTTTACCAAAATGTGACTTAAATTGTTTCGAATTGGGATTCTAGTGTTAAATTCTAGGATTGAGGTTGGAAACATTTAAATGAATAGAAGTTAATTAATATGCTTAAAGTTTATGGTTGGATGATTGTAGTCAACTAAATGGCCTTTGAATTCCTGAACGAGTAGTTCCCGAGGGGTGTTCTACACCTAGCCACCAAAGGCCTTTATCCGGTCTAGGATGGTTGGTCCGAAAGTTTGTTACACAGGATTCATAGAAAGTCATAGAATGCAATTATTCCAATCAAATGTGAAGAATCAATTTGAGTTATTTGTGTGCAATTGTTGAAGTATAATTTATAAATGAGAACAAATAATAATTTGAATTGATTTAGCACAAGAATCCTAAATTTCATTACTGTCACGTGTTTAAACCAATAGGTAACATTTCCACAATTTTCACGGGTCTTGACTACCACTTTTCACCAATTATTGTGTCTATCATACCCCATTCCGTGATTAGCCTACATTTGTTACATAACGTGTTAGAATACCTCATTTGAGATCTCACTTGGTGCTCACGCCAAGTCGGTGGAGATTTGATTCTTTTGCAAGCCTATGGTAACAATGCATCACGACTTGGCTTGATTGAGTGTTACATTGCTTACTTCCTTACCTTGTAGTCTTATAGGTTGAGAGTGAGTGACTAAACACTTATCCTTATGTGAGGTGCTAGGTCGTGCATTCGGGCTTGACAAACTAAAACATCTCGAGTTTCTAATGCTTATACATATGTTGCTAACCTAATTGGTTTGGTAGTTAGTGTTGGTATTGTTTTGGTAAACTTGATCTTCACTTATGATGTTGCAAGAGTCGGCTATGAAATGGTAAAATGATGATTTGCTTGAGGACAAGCAAAGTTCAAGTGTTGGGATATTTGATATCGCTCATTTTGGCTATATAAATCTATCGCGATATCATTGTTCTGCATATGTATTTGAGTAGATTTCGAGAACTTTCGATACTTATTTTGTTTGGAAATCTATTTCAGGTCAAAAGATGGGAACGCATGCGATTTGGTGAGGAATTGGTGAAGTTGTGATCAAAGCTGGCTGGGCTGGAATTACACCATAGCCGATCGGCTATGTACCTAAAGCCGATCGGTTACTCAAGTCCAGCAGATCGGCTAAAGTTAGAAGATCGGCTATCTTAGTGCATTTTCATTACAGAACTTTCCCTCGTTGGAGCTGGCGGAGTAGAAAAGAAGAAGCCGATCGGCTACAACTTTTAAGCCGTTCGGCTGACCCTTTTAAGCCGTTCGGCTATTCCTTCTAAGCCGATCGGCTTTCTTTGGATCTGTACAAGGTCCGAGGTTGTTTGTTGTGCTGTGCGTTTGTGATTGGTGGGCAATTATTACCCAACCGTTTTTCCATCTGTTTTCTTCCTTTTTGGAATTAAAAAAAAAAAAAAAGAGAAAAGAAAAATAGAGAAAAGGAGGGTGTTGGCTGGGCTTCAGCTTCATTCATTCATTATCATCACCATCCACATTCACTTCTACTTCCACTTCCATTTTTTTTACTCCACATTAAACACACACATTTACTCTCATTCACTTCATCTTCACCAACCAAAAATCAACATTTACTCCACAATTTCACAAGGATTTCACTTGGAAACTTTTAGGGGGACATCAAGCAAGCAACAATTTCGCTAGAAACATTATTGCATTTGTGTAATAACTTGGGTATAATCTTTATTTAATTTAATTTCAAGTTCTTAATGATTTCTTTAAATGTTTGTGATTGTTGTTTGATTATGGTTGTTATGAGTGGCTAGTGATTTTGTGCTTGTTTGGATGATATAGCTAGATGATTAGGGGTATATGTTTTAGATGTTAGTTTATGCTTGAGTTTGTGAATCATCCATAGATTTATATGCATTTAGTTGGTTGTTGTTACAAAACTTTCGGCATTTTAGCTAAACAATTATAGCGAATGTTCTTTGCTTAGTAAAAATACCTCATTAAGTTGTTGTCATTTGTGGAATAAAGCATTTGATGATTGTAACAACACTAGTTAGATAAATACAAGTTAGCGATTATAGCGAATGTTTGTCGTGTGGATGATTTGCAAACTCACAAAAATCTAAATTTATGTTTAATCGGAGAACCTTGTGTGATTGAGCTTAATTTCTAGAATTTGGCCATTTGGTAATTCACTAATTGATATAGCGAACGTTTTCAACCTAGTGAATTGCTATTGATTATTTGTCTATAAACAATTGAACAAAATTGCGAACGTAACTTTGGAATGTGTCAAATGATTTAGCTAAATGGTGCAAGTTTGTAACCATGGCGAACGTCCGTTACTTGATTAAATCATAGGTTTGTTAATTGAAGTTGAACAATAGGTCTTAGCGAACGTTGAGCTTATGTTTGATGAATGTTACCTTAGCATATGTCTTAACCGGTTATAATTCTACACCCCGAAATCACTATTGAAATAATCCAAGCAAGCATTGTTTTTAATATTTGAAAGTTCCAAACAACTAATTTGACTCTTCCTGAGTCCACCGTTCTCATTGAAAGATAAATTGTAGTTTTAAGCATCGTGACAATTCGGTCACACAAACCAACCACATTTTATTTTCTCTCTTTAAATTGCTCACACTTATCTTGATTGTATAAACCAAGTTCCCTGTGTTCGAGCCCGAACTTACCAAACTATACTACCACTCGACAGGGTCCACTGCCCGGTTGTGTTTTGGTCTAGCTCGGTACTTTTTGGTTTACTTATCAACGATAAATTTTATAACTGGATTTAACACATCAGCTCCCCACACGGAGTTGCACGTGGGATGGGTGAGCCATGCTGTTTGGTGATCTGCCACAGGCGTGGGCTTGCGCGTGTAATAGAAATGTTGACCTTAATGGCGCGTGGGCTCATCGGGAATTGTAATTGCGACAGCCATTATTACTTTTGTCAGATAATTTGGCCTACCACTTCGCATGGTCCATCTGGCGCTGTTACCAAGCGTCAGACGCTTGTCGGGCCATAAAGAGTTCAAGGGTGGAGTGCGGAATAGTCGCCCCGATCCTTTATGCTATAAAGTACGCGCTGCCCGTTGTCATGGCCGCTACACCGGAGTGCGGGGATGCAAGCCGTGACCGGAAGTAGTCGAACCGTCCTAGAATGCTGTTGCTTCGGACAGTATCTTCCGTTCTCAGACCAGATTCCGTGGTCCGAGCTCGAATATCCTTGTTATATAAAAGCGGTCAAGCGCGCAGTTAACTAGTCAAAGCAGTGTGAGAATTAGGATGCGTTGTCCGTTCTCCGGCCTTGCGAGACTGGCCGGAATATCATGCTATCGCTTCTGATAGCATCTTCTGTTAGCGGATCGGTGTCCGTTGTTCGAGCTCAGATAGCGTTGATAGTGTATATCATTAAGTCCCCCAGTCCGTTATTACATTTGTGCACGGAAATGTGATGGCGGACTTTAAATTGTATCCTCCTTACAGCATCATTAAATGTGCAGCCTTTACATTAAACGCACATGGGCGAAGCATTAGATGCTCGTCGCTTCGAACGCAGCGCTTGTCATACGACGGGACGTATGAGTCATGCATTAAATGCATCAACGTCAGCATTTACAGTTGGACCCAACACTTCGTATTTCTTTCTGAGATCTGGCAACACGTACCCGCAGCGCGACCGAGAGTGCAAAGAAAACTTCATCGGGGACGGAGGGGTCACAGCCCCAAGAGCCAGAGATATCATCTTCTGTCCCTCCACTGCCGACATCACCAGCGAGTCCACGGAATGTTACTGCTGAGGTCAGCCAGCTTTTCACAGAGGCTTTCGAACTGGACCGAGTTTTTAAGGTTCCGGCCTCACGCTATACCGACACCGGGGCTGCTACTTTCGTGCACGGGTGGGATTTTAAGGTTGATAACCCGGCGCAGGAAGTACAATCACTGCGGGACTTCGTGGATCATGTTCTTCCTCCTGCTGTCGTCGAGAAAATTCAGAGGATGTCGGCCGGTGATGCTAAGCGTGCTCGACTGATGTTCACCTTCTAGAATTACGCTTTTCAGTGCGATGAAAAATCGCGCACTGAGAGTATAGAGGGACAACTCAAGTTGACCGCTGGCGTCTGCCACCGGCAAGAGGCCGAAATGGTGGACCTCAGGGAGAGGGTCCGGGCTCAGGAGGACAAGCTCAGGTTGGCCAATGAAGCAAGGATGAAAGCTGAGGCCAGTCTGAATGCATCACAGCTCTAATGGGAGCAAGCTGAAGCTGCCCTGGCTCCGTTGCAGGAGCGCGTAACATTTTTGGAAGCAGAGAGTGCGGCCATTTTAGACAAGGATGCCAGGCTGCAGAGTAGGTTTGGCGACCTCTCATCGGATCTTGCTGCTGCTAAGCAAGAGGTCTCGGACTTGGAAAACGCGTTGTCCTTGAATTTTGAGGATCAACTCGAGCTAGAGCTTGCAAATGCAGCATTGTCCGAGGACCTTGAGAGTTTGTAGAGGGGGATTCCGGGGATCTTCAAGCTGGTGATTGCCTCAGACAGCGTAACCGGCCCTTTTAGGGAATTCTTAACGGCTGTTCAGGAAGTAGAGGTTTTGGAAACGGTTGGCCTTTTTGCATAGCACGTTCCTAGCTTTCCGGACCCGCTTCCAGAGGCGATTTTGGCCCTGGTCAATCCGGTCTGCCACAAGCGGGCGAAGCGAGCCGGTGAGGCGTTGAAATCGCTCTCAATACCTTTTGTAGAGACTATAGGTAGTAATATCGATTTATCTGTACAGGAGATATTGGAGATGCGGCCATAGATTGTAGGATATTTGTAAGGCCGTCGTCTCCCACACTTTTAAATATTTTTATACTGTGAATACAACATTCGTTTCGTAATTGTATTGTATTTAATTCGAATTATTTGCATTGTCATGACTTAGTTGTAGATTTCTAGACTACATTATGAGTTGGTGTGTGGCGGGAGATTTGACCTCACCTCGACCAATATTCCGGTCTCTTCCAAATGATAATTTGGGGACCTCTGCCAGCGGGAAGCTAGAAGGCATTCCCTTAAGGGGGCAGGCTCGCAGCGCGTTTTGGGCTTAGCTAACTGCATGGGAATTATATGCCATTACGTGGTGCGATGACGCCGAAGGCGATTTTAATTTTACACTTGTCTTTTGCAAAGTTTCTAAAACAAGTATTCACTAACAAATAAATTTGTTCGACATCGGAGAATAATATGCAATCATGAATTGTATTACAAAAGATGTGCTGCGAGGACGGGGGATCAGTCCATTCCGAGCTATTGCAAAAGCGATTACATATAACATTCCTTTAAATTTTCATATGCCGTATGTGCTGTCTGAAGTAGACACAATGAACGCATCATTTTTGCTTTAACAGAGGGAGCGATGGCTTATCATTGCTGGCGCATATGGTTGCTACTCCGGACGGAGTCGGAAATTTCATTGAGCTGTGGAGTGTTGATGTGATGGCTCCAAATTTGCACAGGGCTATGCGGCCCAATAAGATATTGTAGCTGGATGGAGCCCGCACAATCACAAATTCAAGCTTCTCAGTTCGGCACAGCGGATGTTCTTCTAATGTGATCTCCATTGTTATGCGGCCGATCGGCCACCTAGAGTCATTTGCGTAACCGATTGACGGTGCGACCGGCTCTTGCATGTGTGCCCGGGCATACGCTGGTAACTGTATGAAGCAATGCTCATACATGACATTGACCGCACTGCCAGTGTCATTGTATACTTTGGATATTCGGCAACCGGCAACTTGAGCCGTGATGACTACGGGCTTTTGGGATCACATCGCCTCTAGGTGATGGGAAGGAGATTGGCACTGTCTGCCATCCAGCGAGTGCTGTAACTTTTTTCTTGGTGGCCTCATCCGAATGGATTATATGAATGACAGCATCCGGCGGGTTTCTGGGTTCGTCTTTCTTTTGCCAGGCAAAAGTCTTCTTACCATCTGCTTTTTTGAACTTTTTCCTGGTAACAGATGGTCTAACTTTCCGGCTTGGATGGCGGCTTTGACCTCCTTTTTTAGTTGCCTACAGTCGTCGGTGTCATGGCCATATTCCTCGTGGAAATCATAGTATTTTCCATTCTTAGGACCATCACGAGGGTCCATTGGGGGCGGCGGATTGAATGCAGTCCGCTCTGCTACCTCGGTGAGGAGGATTTCTTTTGGGGTCTTCGTCAATGATGACAACAAAGTATTCTTGTCATATGGTTGACGCCACTGTTTATGACGACGGTTATCATGTTGCGTGTCTCGACGAAAATCCCTTCCGTTGTGATCACGCCTGCCGGAACCTGAGCCGCTGTTGTACGGACGGCTTTGGTGTCGGTCCCGGTCCTCGTGAGAGTGGTCACGAGCAGGCTTCTTCTGCAGGTCTGAATCTTCCCCCGACCGCAGGTAGTCTCTGGCCATGGCGTTGGCCTCGGAGAATACCTTTGGAAATTTTCATTTTAACCGATAATATAGCGTTGGATATCAATCTTTGTCAATGCCGTGTATGAAACCGGCAATTTGCTGACTTGGGGGAAGGTCTTGGATTTTTTTGCACTCGCTTGTAAACCGAGTGATGAACTCATTCAAGGATTCCTTGGTCGTCTGCTTGATTTCGTGACAATCAAGATGAGTGAGAGTATGCTGCTTAAGGTTATGGTACTGCTGTAAGAACTTGAACCGGAGGTCGGCAAAGCCAGTGACGCTTGCCGCCGGTAACTTCTCAAACCAATTCCGGGCTGTTGCCTGCAAGACTTATGGGAGCATATGGCAGGCAGTGGCGTCGTCCCAGTGTTCATTTTTTATTGCGCCCTCGAATCGCTGCAAGAAATCCTCTAGGTCGGTGTCATCGGAATAGGTGCCGACAGTCAGAGGGATGTTCAACTTTGCTGGCAGCATGTGGTTCGCTATTTCTGGCGCGAACCGGGCTGTGGTAGTTGAGACCGGAGCTGGTCTTTGTACTTTTTCCCCCTGGATAGTGGAGTAGAAGTAGGAAATCATGGTGTCCACCATGGCTTCATTTGTAGACGTCGGGACGGACCCTGGCGGAGCCGTGCAAATGATTAAATCAGCGAGCATTCTGCGGTTTGCGGCCCTATCTGGTGTGACGACTGCCTGCGCTGGTGGCTGTGGGACACCTTCTGATTGTGTAAGTGTTTGGCTCTGTTGCCCGAGAGCATTCTGCAGCGGAGGCAGAATAGTTTGACTCTGCGATGGGGACGGAGTAGTTTGATTCTGCGACGGAGGCATTACATTTTGATTCTGCGACGGAGGCTGAACATTTTGATTCTGCGATGGAGTTAGAACATTTTGATTCTGCGACAGAGGTAGAACATTTTGATTGGGCTGCGGAGGAGCCATTATGTAACCCATCTGCGCCAACAGTCGTTGGGCTTCGGCATCGGAAATTATCTTGGGAGCCCCAGAGGTATTTTGCGGAGTGGGAGCGTGGTAGTGGTACCCTCCATGTAGTTAGAGACCAGCCCGTCATCTTCATCATCTTGGTTGAATTCATCTACTATGGCCTAACCCTCTGTGCTATCGAAGCGTAGGGCGAGGGAAATGGTCCTGAAGATGTTATCGGTGATGGTGGGCCGTTGCCGCTATCATCAGTAGGTGGTAGAACCATTGTCGGAAGTGAGTGGTCTTTTTCTTATAAAGAAACGCGGATGGCACCAAATGATCAAGCGTAGGTTTCGCCTGAGTGCAATGAGGATGTGATTAGTGAGGTATATGGGGGATTTAAGCTTCTACACTCCGATTAACGTGCAAACCCAGTTCGAGACAAAGTCAATCGAGGGTGGTAGAGAGCTAAATCCTTTTGTTGAATTTATGGGGTGCTTGTTGTTATTTGAAATGAAGCACTAGGGTGTGTATTTATAGTGGAGGTTGAGCCACTGTGATGATTCTAGCTTGCCACGTGGCGCAATCGGATCCAATTTTGCCACGTGGCGTTCCTGAAGATCCGGTCAATTGCTCCCCACGTGGAGTTGCACGTGGGATGGGTGAGCCATGCTGTTTGGTGATCTGCCACAGACGTGGGCTTGCGCGTGTAATAGTAATGTTGACCTTAATGACGCGTGGGCTCATCGGGAATTGTAATTGCGACAGCCGTCATTACTTTCGTCATATAATTCGGCCAACCACTTCGCATGGTTCATGTGGCGTTGATTACCATGCGTCAGACGCTTGTCGGGCCATAAAGAGTTCAAGGGTGGAGCGCGGAATAATCGCCCCGATCCTTTATGCTATAAAGTACGCGCTGCCCGTTGTCATGGCCGCTACACCGGGATGCGGGGACGCAAGCCGTGACCGGAAATAGTCGAACCGGCCTAGAATGATGTTGCTTCGGACAGTATCTTCCATTCTCAGACCGGATTCCATGGTCCGAGCTCGAATATCCTTGTTATATAAAAGCGGTCAAGCGCGCAGTCAACTAGTCAAAGCAGCGTGAGAAGTAGGATGCGTTGTCCGTTCTCCGGCCTTGCGAGACTGGCCTGAATATCATGCTATCGCTTCTGAGAGCATCTTCTATTCTCGGATCGGCGTCCGTTGTCCAAGCTCAGATAGCGTTGATAGCGTATATCATTAGATACAAAATTGGCATTACTATATATGTATCTTTTAATTTTACCCCTCATTATCAACGTGCAAACTCTGATTTAACCTAAAGGACGAGTAAACGTAACTTTTTTTTATAATATTTCTAATTATGTATGGTCTAAAACTTGATGTAAAGGCTCCTTAATTTGCTGACCAAATCCTTTTTTTTTATTTTTTTTATTTTTTTTAAGGAATATGTATTTGTAAATGTATTCAACTTTAGTAAAAAATTCATAGTATGTATCTAACTTACAACATTTCTATAGTATGTATCCAACTTTCAAAAATCTTTATTGTATGTATTGGACGATATTTTTGATCATGTGTTGAGTTATATGGATGACATGTTGCATATTTTAGGAACGACACATCATCAAAAGTACCATTCAATACATACAATAGAGATTTTTGAAATTTAAATACATACAATAGAAGTTTTGTAAGTTGAATACATACTATAGATGTTCTAGTAAAGTTAAATACTTTTAGAAATACTTATCCCTATTTTAATGAAGAGAATGTAATAGATGTACCCATATATATCTGTGTCATGACACACACACATTGTAACAATTAAATCCACATTGAAGATGCATATGCATGTGTCAATGGTTCTTATCTCGATCTGTCACACGTTGAGAATTTCGATAAGGAATTAAATACAAGATTTTTTAATGTGCTTGATTCATGCACACATACACGTGAAAATCTTAAATAAGGCATTTTAACAAACCTTCTGATCGATCGAATGTGATAAATAAAGTAGCAATTGATCGAATTGAAGTGATGAAGTTACAGTTGACTTGTTATACTAGCTACTAGCTACTAGCAGTACTGCAGTACGTACTTATGATATTTTGTGAACTCATATGATACTGTCAGTTACGATCTCGATATATATCCGATAATCAGTCATCTTAATTATCTGACCATATATTATGGGGTGATATTACCGTGGCCGGAATTATGAATCGAAAGAAATGTATGTTAGTTTGATGTCTCTTTAACTTCGTGCTCAAACTATGTTGTGGGGGTGACGTTACAGAGTAGATCGAGATGATGTAAAAAAGTGATAAGAGACTCAAATTACAGTATTTAATTTGTGTGTTATAAAAATTTGTAATAATTATTTGGAGAATGATTTGTAGGCCTAAATTGGTAAGCCTAAATCTAAACATACTAAATCTAGACTTACTAATTTGATTGGTTAATATGAAAAATTGCATTAACAAAAAATGTCATTTCTACCACACTTTTTTCTCCACGCTTTTAGAAAGTGTGTAATTTTTTTTGAAAAAGATAAGATTTTCCACACTTATATATGTAAGAAAGAAAAGCTCACATTTATCATTGTGGAGAAATAACTTTTCAACACTTAAAAGTGTGGAAAATAATTTGTAACAAATGATTTTTCCACATAAGAGAGTGGATAAATTGTTTGACAAATTGTAATTTCTCCACACTTTTTAGTGTTGACTTTTTTTCTAACACTTATATATGTGAAGATTGTAGTGATTTTCATATTTTTTTATGTAACAATTTTTTACACAATTATAAGTGTGGAGAATTTTACATAATTTCACACATTTTTATAAAAAGTGTGGAAAAAAAATGTGGATAAATAATATCCTTGTTGTAGTGTTGATTGGTGGAGATCAAAAGAGAGAAAAAATTCAACCAATCAGAAAGTTAGGTCTATTTGTAGGTCTATGTATAGCATTATTCTATTTGTTTCGTGTAATTAGCAGTTTTGTTGTTTTAACTTTTTTATGCAACGGTGGGGGATCTCTTTCTACCTAGTTAATTACATAGTATTAAACGAACGGAGCGTTTGTTTCGAGAAATGTTTTTTTTTACTCCCTCCGTCTCAAATTAAGTGTCCTGTTTTGACTTTTCAAGTCTTTCTTTTTCAACTTTGACCTTAAATATTTTTGTTTGTGTTATATAATACTTTGATGCAAAATATATAAATGGATTGAGTTTTAAATGTATTTTCATTAGTATAATTTTCATAAAATAATATATAACACAAACAAAAATATTTAAGGTCAAAGTTGAAAAAGAAAGACTTCCAAATCTGATACATGACACTTAATTTGGGACGGAGGGAGTATGTAATTGGAATCTGCCATAGGTATTGAAATTTGAAATCATTGAAATTGAAATGAATTGGAACGTGAATGAAAAAAAATCTTTTTCTTTTCTTTAAAAAGGCAAATAGTGCATATCCCACGAATTATATATACAACCACTACGAATATATACAAATTGTCTCTCATGAGACTTGAACCCACAACCACTAAATTGATAGGTACCTCACATACCGCTAGAATAAAATTGAGCAATGAAAAACTATAGAAGTTTAATTATTATTAAAATTGAAATTTCAATGGAATTTTCAACATTTATTCAAAGTGTCAAGGAATCGAATTTATTTCATCCAATGGGTTCATGAGACATCATAGTTCCCCCTTATCATCAATTTAACAACCCTTATGAATAGTAGTCTGGCACTATTAATTAAATATTTTACGTTTTTTACCCTTAAAGTTTTAGCACTTTTAAATTTACTATCCTTTATGTCTTGGTGAATATCTAATTTTTACCCTTTAACTTTTAGTACTTTCCATTTTTTACCCTATAATTTTAAAAAATCCACCCCTTAACTTTTAGTGGTTATTCACTTTTCCCCCTTTAAATTTTAACTACTTTTCATTTTCTTCGTCTGTACTTTTATCACTTCTCCATTCTATATCCTTTAGGTTTTAATATTTCCAATTTCCCCCCTTTACATTTTAGATTTAATTTCCCCCCCTTTTTTACTAATAGTTTATACATTTTTTTTCCCTTTACTTACAACAAAGTTTTATACTACTTTTATTACGACATGATTATACAAATAATTGCAAACGATAATTTAACTTAATATTTTTATGTAGTATTCCATCAAATTTGTATTAATTTACATTTTTTCAACTATACATACATATTCCCCCCTAATAAAAAAACAACCATACAGAGATCATAGCTTCGTCAACTTAAATTTTTTTATGAATTCATATTGGTGTTTAAGAATGTACTTTTTAACTCCGCCGCAAAGCGCGGGTAAAAAATTAGCTATCCTTATGAATAGTAAGTTGTTTGTTTTATTCTAAAGTTAACCTTATGTGATCTAATAAATTACTAATTAAGTGAAATATAAACAACAAAGTTAATTTAGAGTAGTGGTAAATAGGTGGGTTCTCAATCATGAATTATATGTTTGATCCAAGTTCAAGACATGGTGAATGTTAGTAAATTTTTTCTTTAAACCTTCTATTTATGATCACTTTAATATATTTTATCTTTTCTGAACTATATTCTACTAGCTAAAAAACGTTAGGTAATAGTTATAGATTATCTATTTTCAAGGTAGATAATTGCCATACCGAAAAAATTATGTATAATAAATTATACTTTTACATATTAATCTTGATTTTTATGATATTTAAATGATATGATTATGTAGTAGATTTAGTTGTATATCACTAAATGAAAATTTAAATTGTACAAGTCAAAATATAAAAAATATATATTTCACAATGTAAATAGACAACCGTGATTAAAAGTCTACATTATGAGATAAATTTTTTTCCTCAAAAATACCAACAATTTCAGTTCACTTTGTTTTCTCTTTCTTTAGCATTTTTCAGTTTTTTATTTCAACAACAATTCAATTATAAATGATCGTAACAAAAAGATGAACTCACTAAAAAGATGAACTCATTGAAACAGTTAACGAATAAACAAAGGAATGAACCAAATTATATGTTCCCATCGCGAAGCGTGGGCATAATAAACCTTGTTTGATATCAATTAGAAAGTGACTTAAACTCTACGATTTATTTAGTAAATTTTGGTTTAATTATGATAAATATTAGTTTGGTACGTTTCCTAATTAACTTAGGATTATCATATGAGTTTATTTAGTATTAGAATTAGATATAATACAGTTAGTTTTATTATTCTATAAATAGAGGTAATTAGTATTGTGGGTTAAGTTTGAATTTGATTTTTTATTTGAATAAACGTTTAGGTTTCGAATTTGTTTGTCTTTGTTCCTTTATATTCTTCATATCCTAACAATACCAAACAAACATATTGTGGGATGTAATGTTCACTTTTCTTCGATCGAACCAAACAAGATTAGATTGTAATTCAATGGAATTCAGATTTCACTTCCATTGAATTCCATTTCCAACGAATTATATAAAACAAAGTAACAAACACGCCGTCACGTGTACACCAAACGTAAGACAAGTATACTAGTTAAACTATTGAGTCATGATCCCTATAATAAATCTCTATATATACACTAATTGAGAAGCTTTTTTTTTTTTACATACGTTGCATGTTTCTTCTTTCGCAACCTAACCTTTTGATACAGGAGGAGAAGCAACTAAGTCAAAAATGAATACAAGAACAAAAGAAAATAAGTTTCTGGATTTTGGTCAAATTGATTCTATATCCTGGAACTATTTTGAAGTCTAAAAATTATGTGTCATACATGGTTGAGAAGCTATAGATGTCTAGTTTCTAGATCATCAAACGAATAATTAATCGGAGTCTTCTGGAGGAAGTTATGGCGGATTTACTACAGGCTATTCAAAAGTCACAACTCTCCAAATTCAACAAAGTATTTTGCCTTCATGAGTTATATGAGTAGTCAATCTATGTTTAATAAAGTATTTTAAAGTCATTACTTGAGTCTTTTTATATTTCGATTTTAATTGAGGGATGTCCCAAGCTTCAATAAATTGTGGAGTCTTTCTCATTGTTGAGGGAGTTTTAGTATTTATAAAAATCTAATTTATCTCTCAATTCGGTGTTTATCAATTGCGTTGAATTTTACCTAGCCGCAGTATTCATTGAATCAACGCATATACAATTACATTTCAAATCTAATTCAAACTAATATAAAGTTAACTATTTAAAAAAAAAACCCTACTTCTCCCAAATATATTGTTTTTACAAATTTAATGAAGATTTCAAAGATTTATATTTTTTGTATCAATTTTTCTCTATATAAAAGACGAATATGATATTAATGGAATTTGACATTTTATTTTAATATTTAATATATTGTAATCATTAATATTTGATATTTCTAGCAATCCAACGGACGGATTTAACACTGGTTTGTGAATAATAAAATATATTCGCTTCAAATTTCAACGTTTCCCAAATTTGTTTCAGATTGTGAAAATTTGCCCAATAGTTTTACTAATTGACAAATAAGCCTAGCTTTTTTTAGTATTACAATTAGTCCCATCGTTTCAAAATAAAATTTTACATTAGTATAATATGTCTCAAAATAATTGTCACTTGCAAAAAATAACAATTAAAAATCATTAAACTCTCTATTTTACCTTGTTTATCATTCTAAATCATTTATTTCTTAAATAAATTTAGTCAAATTTGTTTCGAATATAAGGTAAATATGACGAAAAAGAATGTTGTGGTACATTTTTTTGTTAGAGGGAGAGAGTTTGTTCACGTAGTTTTGGCTTTTATTTTTTCAACAATGGACGAGTGTGGTCGATAATTACAGCTTTCAAAAGTCCTTCATTTTAACGTGGGAAAAGTACAGAAAATGGTATTATACCTTTCATCTGTTTCTATTTAAGGTACATAACTTTAAAATTTTAATTTAAGGTATCGAACTTTCATTCTGTAATCAAGTTAGGGACGCGAATTATACAAATGATGAGTTTTCACCGAATTTCTTGTTTATAAGTAACATATCTACTATATCGATTAATATTTATCGATCAATTTTAAAAAATTTTGAGTGAGGAGATAGAATTTAACTAAAATCATCACCACTTTCAACTCTAATATCTCTCTTTTTAATCTGTAGTTTTTAAAATTGATTGAGGGTTATTAATCGATTAAGTGATTAAGTAGATATGTTACTTATGAAAAAGGAATTCAATGATAACTCGTCATTTATACAATTTCACATAAAGCACGTTCTTAACTTGATGACAAATTGAAAGTTCGATACCTTAAAATAAAAATTTTAAAGTTGTGTACCTTAAATTGAAATAGGTAAAAAGTAGATTAATTTTTATGAACATTTTCCTTTTAATGTTGGGGCTGCAATTGCTATCATAGAAGGGTGGATGTTGGGCCTACACGGGCTACGCAACTGCAAATGACCCACACATTTATTGGGTTAAATTTTATCAGTTAGTCCAGTACATATTTAGGCCTATATATTACTATATTAGCACAGCTGCACAGTTATGAGTTAAGCCCAGTAAGCATAAGAGAAGGCCCAAAGTTTAAATTTTAAATTTCTAACGGGTGTAATTTCATATTAATGCCAACAAAAAAACAAAAAAAAAAAACTTTGACGTATATATGGGTTTATTTTAAGGTTGTCAATTACATTTTTGTTAGATATTATATCACAAAATAGAGAAATTATGTAGGTCATAGTATATATTGAGCGGATGGGGATGTAAAAGAAGGTACGCAGTAGCTGCCCCCTCAAGAAATTTCATATTATATTTCTTTTAGAGTATTAGTGAAATTTATAATTTTACCCATCGAACATGAAAAATATATATACTCCCATCCTCACCCTCACCCTCACCCTCACCAGTCCTTAAGAAAATTAAAATTTTAAATACCTAAATAGCTGTTGAAGGAAGAAAGTAAACTACATATAGTACTTTATGAAGAAAAGTATAAAATAAAGGTTAGCTTTTTCGAAACACACCTGCTTTATTTCTAGCAGTCTACAAAGTTCTTCATCATCTTGGTATGTTATAATTTTCAAAAAATAAAATTAGAACACCAAAAGGCTCATAAAAGCCTAGGAAATTATGCTTCTTTCCTTTCTTTTGGTTTGGATGCCTGTTTGGATGTCAACAGCCACAGCAGCCGAATTTCGAACACACAAATGCATTCTCAACACCACCAGCAATATAACCATGACCAATTACTATTCAAATCTAATCCAAGTACTCGATTCACTTGCTTCGGATAATACAGTCGTCGATAAGCAGTTCTTGAGCAAGAGTTTTGGAAGCTCTCAACCGGATATAGCCTATGGGAGCTATCTTTGTCGAGCTGATGTTCTTCCAAATGATTGTCGAAATTGTTTGCTTGTAGCCCGTAAAGATATCAACCAGACATGCCCAAATTCAAAAGCGGCAGTTTTGTGGAACGATGACTGCATGTTACGCTTTGCCAACTATTCAATGGCATCGATGATGGACTCCGCAACGTTTGTTCCTGAGTGCAACAAGGTTAATATTTCTTACATGGTATCAGAGCAGACTCGATTTTGGGAAGTTGCTAGGGATATGATGGTACAATTGGCTACCAAAGCCTCAAGTGATAAAAAACAGAAGTATGCGTTTAATGAATTAAGTTATAACAAGGCGAATAAGGTTTATGGGTATGTGCAGTGCACACCTGATTTGTCGGATTCTGATTGTGGTCAATGCCTTAGATTGAGTATAGATCGTTTGGGAGAATACTGCTATGGTAAAGTAGGAGCACGAGTGTTGACCCCGAGTTGTAATGTTAGGTTTGAAAAGTATGAGTTTTTACGGTTTTTAGCTTCCTCATCAGGCACACCAGGTTACCTATTCATTTGATCTATCTTTTTTAGAGACTTTTGAAAGATTTTTATTTGATGTACCATTTATACTTGAGTAGCTGTTGACCGCTTTCTTCATTTAATATATTATCATATTTAAGTGCAGCAAAGAAGAAAAACTCAACAAAAATAATTGCAGCCGTTGTTGCTACAGTTGGTGTTTTAGTAGTGATACTAGGCGTATACCGTCTGATGGTGATGAAAAAACGACGTTCTGTAACCTTTAATGAACTGCCTGATGAAACTGGTATGCAGAATCCATCAAAGTACTTATCATTTCCAAATAACTTAGATATAAACTTTCAATAATTTGCGGTATTTTTCATGGTTGTCATATAGATGACAGTGAAATCATAAGTGAGCAATCAATACAATATGAGTTTGGCACAATTGAAGCCGCTACCGACAAGTTTTCTTTACATAATAAAATTGGTGAAGGTGGATTTGGTGGTGTATATAAGGTATGTATGATATGAGCTATCTATAATCCTTGATAAAATAGAATATGTTTATTGTATCTTTTACACTTGCTGTGAAATGTTTAGGGAGTTCTTTCTAATGGGCGAGAAATTGCTGTAAAAAGGCTATCTAAAGGTTCGGGGCAAGGCTCGTTGGAATTCAAGAACGAGGTTGTGTTACTAGCCAAGCTTCAACACAGAAATCTTGTGAGACTCTTGGGATTTTGTCTTGAAGCCGACGAGAAGATCCTCATCTATGAATATGTTCCTAATTTTAGTCTTGATTACTTTCTATTTGGTTAGCCTCAAATTCTAGTCTTTCTACATTAAAGTCCTGCATTATCGCTTCTTTTCCGGTAAAATTACTCCTACAATCTGGTATGAGTTAGTTTGTTACGATCCCACATCGGCCATGTATGGGAATGGTTGGTAGCTTATAAGTCTAAGTGTCCCTTCCTCCTTCAAGCTAGCTTTTGGGAGTGAGTTCTACACTTGGGCTTATAGCTTGAGATGGCCTAGTATGGGCTAGGTTACTATCATAGCTATAATAGTTTCTTTCCCTAAATGTGTAGTTAAACTTTTCATAAATGAACTAGAAAAAAAAATTAAACATTGTCACAAGGTTGTTCAATAGTCAAATTTTAAAGTCAACTGTAAATTTGCATTTGACATGAAATGTCCCCAATCAAAGGGTCAGACCCGTTTTTCTTCTACACGTTTTATTTTTTATTCGGGTAAAAGAGGACGGTAGCTCTGATAAATTTTATCGATTTTTAAAACGTTTTAAGTTTCTCTGTTTTTAATAACCATATATATGATCCATAACTGTCTTGCTGATTTTGTTGAAACTAAAGGTAATTCTGCAAATTTTATATAATAACTTTTGGACCAACAAACTAAAGAAGTTGATAGGAATCATAGGATATTAACTTGACTTGAAAAGTATGCCCACTATGAAATATAAGAATTCAAGAATACTTCTTTTTTTTCCACAAAATAGACAAGTGGGACTTGACACTATGAACACACTAAAACGTCTCATTCAAATTACAACCATTGCAATTAATTAGTGTTATATATCATCATTAGAGACTAATGATGTTGTTTTACTTTAATACGTTCCTATCCTATGTTAGTTAAGGACTTATTAATGTCGTGAATCACGCTAATGTATATAATATACAGATCCTACGAAACAAGCGTTGCTAGATTGGTCAACGCGCTATAAGATCATCGGAGGAATTGCTCGAGGGATGCTATACCTTCATGAAGATTCTAGATTAAGAATTATTCATCGTGATCTTAAAGCTAGCAATATTTTGTTGGACGAAGACATGAATCCTAAGATTTCTGATTTCGGCACTGCAAGAATTTTTTGCGGAAATCAAACACAAGCAAAGACTAATAGAATCGTTGGAACTTTGTAAGTTGTTTAATTAGTTCAACTGCAAGTTGTGATATGGAGAAATAATACGAAGATATCTAAACTTTTGTTACTGTTTTGTTCTTGTATAAGTGGATACATGTCACCAGAGTACGCGATGCATGGAAACTTCTCTGTGAGGTCAGATGTGTTCAGCTTAGGTGTTCTGTTTCTTGAGATCATTAGTGGGAAGAGAAACACGGGACTCTTTGACTCTGGTTATGTTGACCTTCTATGCCACGTAAGCACACCCAATACATAGTTATCTGCTAAGTATCATCTTATCCTATAATTATAAGTTTCATATAAGGAAAGACTACTAACACATTCAAAATCGTCACAATATCAACGATTTTATTGACACTGTATAAAAAACGCGGGTAAAAGTATGTTTTCGAAAACACTTTTTATGAATACTATATGTGCGCATTATAAGTTTTTGCTTGCAGGATTCATACTTTAATTTAAACTTTTATACCATTTTTCAACTTTATTGTACAAGTTCTTCTATATATGTGTCAGTAAACGACATTTATCGTGTAGTTATGTATGTCGTTAACTTTCCTCGAATTATTGTTATCTAGGCTTGGAATAAATGGAATAAAGGTGAACCACTCAACATACTTGATCCAAATTTGGTGGACTCAAGTTCAAACAATGATGTCTTACGAAGCATCAATATCGCCTTATTGTGTGTTCAAGAAGATCCAGAAATAAGACCTTCAATGGCTTCTGTAGTCCTCATGCTCAACAGTTACTCGGTCGTTTTACCTTTGCCTGAAAATCCTCCATTCATATCGCACACTAGAGTTAGGCGTACGACTTCAGTAGATCTGGAATCAGATAAAAGTATATGCAAGTCAACTGTTTGGGCGACTGATGGGCCGCCTATTACTGATGTACATCCTCGATAATTAGTTTTTTCTTTTATATATAGATTGTAACTGTATTATATTGTATAAACCCTCCTAAACATGTTGTATAATACACTGGTCCAAAATTTCTCAAACGAATAATCTCTCATGAAACCCGTTTATTTATTGCGCTTTTACATATAGACATATACGGATTACGCTGTATTCATTATTTCTCAAAGCAATTTAAATCCGAAATCAGAGATATTAGTTAGATACAGTGTATGTAGATAACGAATAAATGGACCAGCTTTGTTGCTTCGTGATGGTTTGTTCGTTTGTTGGGACTAGATAGTGGTGGACTTGTGGTTGACAAGAATACTAGTAGTTTTCTTGACTACGTACGCATATGTTTGACAACAATTAGCTATAATTTGTGACTGAAGTTTATATTTTGCAAGGCTACTTCAAGAAGCTTCTTATTTTAATAAGTTTTTATTCATTTATAGAGGTTGGAGTTTGTTAAACTAGAAACTCGAGCCCCTATAAACCCCTTAAAGCCCCCGCCAAACACATTAAGAATCTATGAAGTGGATGAGGTCCACAATTATTGTTCCATTCAAGTAATGTGGATATATAGTCATGACAATCATGGATATTATTTGGTAATACACTTTGGAAAAGTTTAGAGATCTCTTTTTATCTTATTCGAACATGCTTTTTCCGACCCTTTAATGACGTTTAGCATCTTTGGACTATATATAATGGGACATTTTCATGATTGAACATGTATTATTGTAAGTGGCGGTCATTCTCTAATCTTTTTTGGCCAAAAAGTAGAATTTTTGTTGCCAAAAGTGCACTTGAATCTCATAATAGGCTAACTAACCTACAAGCCTTTATATACAAAATGAACATACCACTTGATAGATACTTATCAAATGCATGGAGTTTGGCTTATATCATAATGAATTTATTAAGGTTTTTAGCTAATTACGAGCAGTTTTTCGGCTTAAAAATCTCATTCTAAAAAGCTCCACTCCGTTGACTACACATAAATGATAACTCAAAATGACTTATTGTATTTAGATAATCCGATAAACGTCATACATAATAGGCACATAATTATACCGTTATTATCAATCAGCGGACTAATTCATCAATTATTAAGTAGTACGAGGTTCAAATGAGAATCGAAAATTTGGTGAAAATAAGGAACCAATAAAAATGTGTCATGTGTCATAAAACCTATTTTCCCACACGTTTTTTAAAATCAAATATCTCACAAACGTTAAGTCAAAAAATTATAAAAATTACACAATAAAATTCAGCATTTTTTTCTCTTCGATTTGCCATCTCACAAGGTATACTTTCGACGACTTTTATTTTTGGGTTTGACAAAATTAGTAACACATGTGTTACTAGCTAGTATCACATGTGTTAGTCGCTGGTAACACATGTGTTAATAGCTGATAAAACATATGTTAGTCGCTGGTAACACATGTGTTACTTGTTTTCAAAACCCACCGAAAAACGAAAAAAAAAAAGTTCGTCGAAAGTATACCTTGTCACATCTCTAATTGAAGAGAATAAAACGCTGATTTTATGGTGCAATTTTTGTGATTTTTTGACTTACTGTTTAGGAGATATTTAATATTTAAAAAAGTAGGGGAAAGAGGGTTTGGTGACACGTAGCGCATTCTTATTGGTTCTCTCATTCTTACAAAAATTTGACGTAGTCATCTAAACCTTACTCTTATTAAGTATATTATTAAATTAATTAATATATACCGTAGTTCTAATATGAAGTAGGCATGAACAAAACCGGGTTTTGGCCCAACCCGACCCGATCCTAAAACCGAACCGGGTTTTGGTCAAACCCGGTCAAACCGGGTATTTGACCAACCCGAACCGGGTTTTGACCGGGTTGGAACCGGGTTTTTGACCGGGTATTTGACCGGGTTAAGACCGGGTTTTCGGGTTTTTGACCGGGTTTTTGGCCGGGTTTTCAACCCGACCCTATTTCAACCCGGGTTCAACCCGATTTCAATTTCAAAAAACCGTACCCGGTTCCATACCCGCCGGGTACTAAGAAAACCCGAACTGGGTAGGGTAAAACCGGGTAGGATCGGGTCGGGTATTCGGGTTCAAAATCGGGTTCGGGTTTCAACCCGGTTTTTTTGTTCATGACTAATATGAAGAGACTTTGCCAAGAACAGGATTTTCATTATTTTGGGCCTTTTTTCTTTATATTTTCTAGAAATATTGTTGACACTTGGGCTAGTGATTTTGTTGGATTACCATATTGGGCCGAAAAAAAGAATTTAAGGCCTCTTTGTAATTAGAGATGCGCAAAACCCGGTTTTACGAAAACCCGACCCGACCCGAAACCGGTTTTGGTCAAACTTGGTCAAAACCGGTTTGGCCCAAAACCGGTTCGGGTTCAACCCGATTTGGGCACCCCAAAACCCCAACCCGACCCAAACCGGTTTGGGTAGGGTCCAAACCGGTTCGGGTTCAAAACCGGTTTCAAACCGGTTTTTTTATAAAAATCGTATTTTCGCTCGCACGTCTTCGTTTTAAGGAAAAGCAACGTTTGGCCCAAATTTTTTTCATTAACTTTGTAGAACATTAGTAATGGAAACATAATTGATCAATAACATAACCAAAAGGCTTCTAAATCTCCTTAAAAATATTATTGAATCCGAAAATTCTATATAATTCATAAACGTTAGGGCGTTAAGCGTTTTAAGGAAAAGCAACGTTTGGGCCAAATTTTTTTCATTAACTTTGTAGAACATTAGTAATGGAAACATAATTGATCAATAACATAACCAAAAGGCTTCTAAATCTCCTTAAAAATATTATTGAATCCGAAAATTCTATATAATTCATAAACGTTTGGGCGATAAGCGTTTTAATGAAAAACAACGTTTGAGCCAAATTTTTTTCATTAACTTTGTAGAACATTAGTAATGGAAACATAATTGATCAATAACATAACCAAAAGGCTTCTAAATCTCCTTAAAAATATTATTGAATCCGAAAATTCTATATAATTCATAAACGTTAGGGCGTTAAGCGTTTTAATGAAAAGCAACGTTTGGGCCAAAATTTTTTCATTAACTTTGTAGAACATTAGTAATGGAAACATAATTGATCAATAACATAACCAAAAGGCTTCTAATTCTCCTTAAAAATATTATTGAATCCGAAAATTCTATATAATTCAAAGTGAGTTGATACTTTCAAGGAATGTTTTACTAAATGCAAGGAAACATGTGCATAAAAAGTGATACTGTATGCATAAAGAGTTGTACATTTCCGTGTGTTTAGTAAAAACTTCCTTGCATTTATCAAACACGTTTTAGCGTTAGGCTTTTTAAGGATAAACAATGTTTGGAGCAAATTTTTTTTATTGAATTGGTAGAACATTAGTAATACAAACGTAATTGAACAATAACTTAAACAAAAGTCTTCTAAGTCTTCATAATACAATTACAACTAACAATATAAAATATACCAACGAATACATTTCGAGCTTCGGCATGGCCATCACCCGAAAATGTAATCGTGTAGTAATCTTCAACTTGTATTAATCTTCAAAAGTCGAAATCTTCTTCGGAGGTAGCCTCGCGCGAAGCTTGATCAAGAGCAATTTCTTCGTCGGAAAGTGATATTGTTACACCTTCTTCCACCTCGATATTGTGTATGTCTTCTTCGTATTCCATTTCACCTTCAAGACTTGATACATTTTGTATGCGTTCCGCGGCGTCCAAGTGATCCTTCAAGCAAATGCACATCTCTAAGGAGGCCGGTGTGAGTCTTGTTCTTCGTATAGATAATACCCTGCCACTAAGAGAAAAAGCGGATTCCGAAGCTACCGTAGAAGCTTGGACGGTTAGTAAATCTCGGGCCATGATGGCTAGAATGGGAAATTGAGATTCCCTCTCTTTCCACCAAGCCAAAATATCAAATTGTTCGAACTCATTGGGTAGAATAGTGGCCAAAAAATCCGTGGTCGTATATCTCCCATATTCGTTAGTGGTATTTTGGTTACCATCACCCCTTGCCCGTTTATTGTTTTCTTGTCTTAAACTATTATAAAAGTTTAGCATTGGATTGCTAGAAGAAGATGAAGAAAACATTGGGTTAGCCGTACTACCGGACACATGTGTGGTTGAACTATATTTTTGAAAATATACGCCAAATAAATCTCCCAAACATTTGTTAAAATCCGTTTTTGCATTATGTGAAAACAATGGGTCGGCCTCATTCAAATCCAAATTGTGACAAATGTTATCGATAAGCATTTCTACCCCGGTAACGTTTAAACAAGGGTTCATTGCGGCGGAACAAGTAATTACCGGTGGCATTTCTTGAAAATATTTTTTTAGTTTTTCTTTCATGGGAGCCACCATTTCTTCAAATATAGGACCTTCATACACGTAGTCGTTTAATTTTGTAGTCATTAACCAAATTTGATTAAGCACCAAATGGCTAGTTGGATAATAAACACCCGATAATAAAGTAGTCGCGGTTTTGAAAAGTTTGAGCAATTCGACAATCTTTTTAATATACTCCCAATATATGATTGGAAATGGTGTTGCATGGCCTTTTGTAACAAGATGATCATGGAAAACTTGTAAAGTATCGCGTTGGCGTAAACCACATACAAACATATGGTAGGTCGAATTCCATCTAACGGGCATGTCCCAATTAGGGGTTAAAAAAATAGAATTCGTATCCTTGCACAATTTCATATAAGATTTGTATCTAGCTTTACCCTTTTGAAAAACGTCTTGCAACATAGATTTAAATCTCGTTTTTACTTCGTCTACATCTTCAACCGCTAGTCCGGCTTGCACAACCAAGTTAATGATGTGTGCAACACATCGACTATGATAAAAAATGCCCTTCAATGGTGGTGCGTATTTTAGTATTAATTTTGAAACGGCAAGTGTATTATTACTAGCGTTGTCAAAAGATATTGAAAAAACCTTTTCTTCCAATTTAAACATTTTAATCACACTTCGTAACATGTAAAATAAGTTTTGACCCGTGTGAGGATACTCAAAGTCTTCAAAAGCAATGGTACGTTTCATCATTTGCCAAGTTGCGGGATCAACCCAATGTGCGGTTACACAAAGGTACGAACCGGGCAAACCATGAGGAGCCGACCAAACATCGGTTGTTAATGATACACATGTATTTAAATTTTCAAAACCGATTTTTAGTTGTTTTTTAGCATCTTTCCACAATTTAAGGGCATCGCGTTTAAGAGTAGTACGACTTACATTGTTATATCGCGGTTGAAGAGTGGTTTGAATCACCCTAGTAAGCCGAGGGTTGTCGAAGTGGTTGAAAGGCAAAGCTTCTTGAATTACATAACCCGCAAAAGCTTGTCGACACCGTTCCACATCGTATGTAAATATAGAACCATCTCGTGCCATCGATGATTGCCCACTTGCTTCCGGATTACCTTTGAGTCCCGCACAATGCTTCTCGGTATGATTTTTCAAGGTGGTGTTGGAGTCGGGTTTGAAGAACAACTTACAACGTTTACAATGCGCTTTAATCGAACCATCCGACAACAACACTTTGTCGTAAGCACTCCAAATCTCCGGATTTCTTTTGTTGGGCAATTGTTTCACAATCGTTGGTGCATTTGAAGAACCAACACCATGGGAAGCCGAAGAAGATTGAGTTGCCATGAGAATATAGTTTGCGTTTTTGAGTTTTTTGAGTTTTTGTAGATATGTATGAGTGTTTGGAAGTTGTGAATGAACCTAAACTCAAGCCTTGTATTTATAGTGATTTGGAATGGCAAAAATGTAAAAAAAAAACCATAAAAACGGCTAGAAAGTGAGCCAAACGGCTATTTTTTTCAAAAATTCAAAAAACCGGTTTGAAACCGGTTTTCAAACCGGTTTTTCAAACCGGTTCCGGTCAAACCGGTTTGAAACCGGTTCCAACGGTCCAAATGTCAAACCGGTTTCAAACCTACGGGTTGGGTATAACCCGAACCGGTTTTGGTCAAAACCGGTTTTGACCGGTTCGGGTTCGGTTTTTTTTCGGGTCGGGTTCTTGAACCCGGTTTCGCTGTGCATGTCTATTTGTAATCATCAGGTTGGGATAAATATGAATTGTGGCCCAACTTGTGATGATGTAAATGGACGGTAAATAAACTTATAAACATACTGAATGAAGGGGTCGTGGCGTTGAAGAATTTTGTGTAGAGTGAGTTTGTTTGTTTGTTTTTTTTTTTTTTTATAATTTTTTAACAATATTGGATTTTAGATATGTATTGTTGATTTTAGATTATATACATGGAATACAAATATAAACAGGAATTACATTCGTTAACAAATTGATTAAGTAGGTAATTAGTATACAACATTTTTTTTAGTTGCTTGCTTTAAATTCAGTTACGTTAGATCTAACCTTCCGTCAAATTTAGTTTTCAATTTATTTGATTGTTAGTTTATAGAGTAAATTGAAGAATTCATGTGCTTTTTTTTTTTTTTGGGTAAAGAGAATTCATGTGCTTTGTTTGTTGCATAGGGTGTCAAAAACTCAAAAGTTGTTATACGTTGAGTCCTACCTCTATCTAAAATACCCTTGGTGGTATTTGCTCAGCGTATCTATTTTGCTCGGCGACATGAGGTCATTTTAGGTAGAGGAAGGCCTATGCGTAGAACAACTTTTGAGTTTTTAAAATGCCCATATAACAAACAATGTACAGGAAATTATCGGTGAAAATGTGTGTAAAGCAAATGCACCATTCATACAATATATTCTTTATATATTAACATAAATCAATGCAAGTTGTTTAAACTAATCAAAAGTTAGAATCTTGACCATTTTTTCCCTTTGAAATTCGCCCCTTAAATTGCAAGGATGATGATTATCAACAAATTTATCATACACTTGACGGATAGAGATATTCCTTCACTGTATCTGAAATACAATAAAGACTATAAAATATGGCACTAAACTATATTTTATGAGAATGCAGCTAGATATAAGATATTGTTGTGCGATGTGTAGTTTAGTAATTCGAGTAAAATTGATGGTGTACAAATCAGCAATCGAACTAAAATGATGACAAATTGTGCTAATATTATGGAAGAAGATAAGAAGTAACATAAGGGTTGAATCATGTGTCAAGTATTATAATTTATATGTACTACATAAAGCACATTCTAAGAAATATATATACTAAAAGTAGTACTATTATATATTAACAAAGTGAGAGAATGCTAAAAATTCTTTAGGTTATGCGGTTGAAACTAATGGTTTGTGACTTTGTGGGATACTCATCATTGTGGTCCGAGATAGTGTGTTGAATAATGGAGTTGATATCCATTGCATTGTAGATATATATACATGCATGCATGTCGATCAAAAGGAGAATTATATAATTTATTGCTCCCCAATAAGGAAAAACTTAACTAGCTAGTCGCTAGTGGGGGGAATTAACATAAATCTTAGACATATACTAGTGGAGAAAAGTTAAATAAAGTACAAAAATTTTCAAAAGAATGAAAGTATCAATGAGATTGTGTCATTTGTACAAAAATTCATTTACCTCGAAATCTTAAAAACTAATTATCTCACAAATGGCAAATCGAAAAATTACAAAAATTGCACCATAAAATTCAGCGTTTTATCCTCTTCGATTTGCTATCCCTCAAGACATACTTTCGACGAGTATTTTTTTTCTTCGTTTTTGGTGAGTTTCATAAATTATTAACACATGTGTAAGTGCTTGGTTGTACATTTAATTTAGGTTTAGGGTTTATGGTTTAGTAGGGTTTAGGGTTTAGGGTTTAGAAAAGGTTAATGTTTAGGGTTTAGTAGGATTTAGAGTTTAAAGTTTTGTAAAGCGTTTAGGGTTTAGGGTTTGGGGTTTATGGATTAGGGTTTTTTCAAAAAGAAAAAAAGAGAGACGAACGTCGATTTTCCGACCGGAAAAATCAACGGACTGAACCGACGGTACGGTGCCATCTGTGTCGGTTCTATCGGTTTTAACCACTGGGACTCGTATATGCCGCAACCCTTGAAAAGTATGTTATAACACCCTACTCGAAAACACAAGGATATTTTTTTTTATTTTTTATTTTTTAAAAAGAAACGCAAGTTTAGATACAAAACATTGGATTGCATATTTACATTTCAAAATGGCAATCCAAATACATACAGTCTTTAAACTAGATTATCCTAGACATTACACACGATAAGTTTAGTGTTATAGAAATCCAAAACATATGTCATAACATTAACATAGTTAACAAAACAGAGTGAGCCTGTCAAACATTCCATTCCTATGGTACTTCTTGCCCACCCACATACCAAAGTAAACCTGCAAGAAGTAATGAGGGGTTAGCACGAAGCTAAGTGAATAAATCTCAAACTATCAACTAACTTAGCTTAACAAATGAATACAGCAAAGCATAGCAACAGTTAATCATGAAGGATCAGTGGTCCTTGGAGTACCCTCATGCCGCGGTGGTTCCCCAAGTAACACTTAAAACCAACTGAAGGCCAAATCAGTGGCTAAACCGATAGCTTGGTACTATTACTACTTACAACATAATCTCAGTGAACAACACATGTACAAAGCACTTATGATGTCCACAGTAATAGTACTCAAACCCAATACACGTTGACCCCCGACATTCATATAGTCCACAACCATCATGGCAATCAAGGACACCAACAATTAAGTTAAATATAACCATCATGGCAAAATATTAACTTAACAATGAAAACAGTAAATTCACATTTACCCGTTGTAACCATATTGTTACAACCAAATTAGACTGAGAGTCTAAGATCCACTCACCCTTGACGATCACCGCCCTTGCTCAAAGATCTAATATTATTGAGTCTTCGGTGTATCTGAGAACACAAGAGGATTACAAGTTAGTACTCATTTCATATGATATCTAACTTTCATTAAACACTTAATATCAGTTCAGCAAGCATTAAGTACCATAAAGATAGTATACAAGTTGATTATACAATTTATAGCAAGTTAACATAACAAGTTCAGCAAAACAGGGGGAATACGTTCGTATTCCAATGAATACGTCCGTATTCACGGGAATACAACCGTATTCATAGGAATACGCCGTATTCCCAAGCAATTTCCAATACAGAACTGAAATTAAGGAATACGCCAACGAATACGCTAGGGAATACGCCCGTATTCCTCGGAATACGCCGTATTCACATGAATACGCCGTATTCCCGATGATTCAGAATTGCATATTAAAAGGGGGGAATACGCCGTATTCCCGGGAATACATCCGTATTCATGGGAATACGACCGTATTCCCTTTGAAACCCTGTGCAACAGCAGCAGGTTTTTCATGCACGATCAAGCACGAACCAAAACACCAATTTTGACCAACACAGCATCCAAACTCGATTTTTAACATGTAATTGACCACTATAAACATGTACAAACATATTGCAACAACTAATAACATCATCAAACACTTAAATTCTCACATGCACCAATGTTCAATCTAGCTTTCAATCAATTTCATCAAATCAATTAACAACTTGAAGAACACTAGTAATTCACCAAAATAAACATGAAATCAGTTTGTAATCAACACATATACACATATTCAAGCATGAACACAATCATTCCATTATCAATTCAACCTAACTCATCTCAATCAAGCAAGAATATGAAAATGGAGCTAGGTTACTTACAATGGAGATGATTATTAGCTTAAGGAGGATGAAGAACACAATGGAATCAAAATCACAGCCTTCTAGTTGATGAAATCAGATTGAAATCTTTGGTTTGAGAGTTTATGAATTCATTTTACTATGAAAATGAATTTTGAGAGTGAGGAACAAAAGGAATGTGTTGTCCAAATAAAGTCTCCAGGTGTCGACCTAACATTTTGACTCAGCTTATTTTGGGTGTAAATTATACCCGTCCTAAATCTATTGTCTGGAACCTAAAAACCATTTGCGAGAAATAAATTTTTTATTATACCGTCAACTAAATAAATTTAAAACAAATAATAATTCATTTATCACAATAAGCCAATTGACCAATTGACCTATTAATTTAGCTATCGAAATACACCAAGTATTTAAAATACAATTTAAATAACAATTAAATTAAGGGAAATACCGTGTTTCAACTAGGCCACTTTTGAGGATGTTACAAATCTTCCCTCCTTAAGAAGATTTCTGTAACACCTGCCTAATTAGGATAATTAATTTTGCCTAATTATTTGTAACTAGTTGTAATTAGTATGTAATAGGACTAATTGCAGACTCTATTTGTATATATATAAGGTGATTTATATATATGTGTGTGTACTTACGCGATTTGGATAAATCGTACGAATGGACCGGACGGAGTTCGGAACATTTTACTAGGACGTTGGTGACAAAACTTTACATAAATAATGAGGATATATTGATATATATTGGAACGGACATTATTTATACATATTATCAAAGTGTTATACATTACGTTCTGTATATTAGTAAATAAACGTATCAATCGCGACGACACGAGTTAAACTAACAAACTAATATTTAGAATAAATATTAGCGAACGATTTTCAGTAAAAATTCACATTTTAGAATATTTGTTTAATAATATTCTACACGGTTACTAAAATGAGCGAATTAATCAATTAGGACACGGAGTAAATACTGTATTTTAGGGAGTGTATTCTCTCCCTCCCCTTTTGGAACCAACCAAAAGCACCACCCATCCCCATCTCTTTCTTTTCATTTACATTAAACACACACACACAAACTCAAAACCCTCTCTAAAAATCTTCACCAATTTTCGGATTCACAAATCGACCCACAAAGATTACATTTTCGGAATCACCATCACTAAAGGAACAAGATTAACAAAAGCCGCACCATCAAATTCGCTCTCGTTTGGTCTCGATTTGCAAAAGTAAGAATTTTCTAAAAACTTAGATTTATTCGTTTTGGTGTATTATCTTGGTGTTATAAGGTGTACACAACTTAGTTATGACCAAAACAACAAGGGAAACATGATTTTACAGCTTAAAAATGCGTTTGATTTGGGTTTTGATCGGAAAAATCGCGACAGCCGCAACTTTCTGGGCTGGTGTTCATCTTTGCGACACAACGTTTGTGTCGCATGCTATGTCGCATAAACCATTTAGTGTCGTATTTTGTGTCGTACGTTATGTCGCACTATCGTGTCGCATTTTTATGCGACACAACCCTTATGTCGCTATTAAATTAGCATCGCAAGCTTTTGCGACACAACCACTATGTCGCAGAGCTCTTGTGTCGCACTTTATGCGACACAACCACTGTGTCGCATACCAAACTTTAGTGTCGCAGATTGTGTCGCAAAAACACAGAAAACCAGAATTTTAAAGTCAAAGTTACTGTACAAAAAAGTCAAATTTTACTGTAGCAGTACTGTAGCAAATCTACTGTAGCAAAGTCAACAATTTAGAATTATTTTGATGAACCGTCACCAATGGGCCAAAACTGTTTTCTCAAAACAAACGACTACGAACATACAAACGAACATTGGACTTAACTAGTTGTGTACAACTAAACGGAACGTCTTGCGAGACACATACTTACATAACCTCATGTGCTAGGCATTTGAAGGTTACGGGTTCGGAGAACCTACTTGCTATATTTACCACTTGCTATTTGCTACGGCTTATTTCAAGACTCAGGTGAGTCTTACAGCCCCACTTTTACTGTTTTATACTTTGGGGTGAGATACTTAGCAACTGTTTTACGTATGAACACAATGTACTGAACTGAAAACATTACTGTTTACAAACAAACGCATGAGTTACTTTTATCCACTGAAAGCCTCCTAATCGTAAGTTGTTAGTTATGGACTTAAGCGCGATTACTAATAGATGGATCCATTTGGGACTGACAATCCCTGTCTGGGGTGGTAGCGCCACCACGTACTGATTTACACGTAGAAACAGACATATTAGTATTTGTTACATATGAGTGTGCGGATAGCACTCACGGGGGTACGTGATATATTCACACTACACGGTTAAGCTTCAACTTATGAGCTCATGGCACTGTACTGATTTACTGATTTACTTACTTTGCTGGATAGCAATACGGGTACATACTTGTGGTTCATAACACCTACTTATTACTAAACCTGTGAGATTCACCAACCTTTTTGGTTGACACTGTTTAGCTTTGTATCTCAGGTACACTTACGGAGTAGGATCACTCCAGGATTACTAGCTAGAGTCGCATGATTTCCAAACTGCATTTAACGGAGATTCTTTGGCATTATCTTTTGTAACTATGGTTATGTAATAGAATCTCCCGCCACATACGCGGACTCTAGGCTTACATACTTTTGTAAAGAAAACTATATGTTTTCAAACTATTCAAATTATGAAATGTAACTATTTTACAAACGTCTCATTTAGAGGTCGTTTACTGTTAATCTTGTGCTTTGTATATTGATTAGTAACACCCAATGTATGCTTCCGTAACTCGTTAAATTTGGGGGTGTTACAGATTGGTATCAGAGCCTAAGGTTATAGTGAACTAGGTTGCATTTAGTGAGCCTAGACTATGACCATTAGGCAGTATCCCTTATTAGGTATAACCGGTTCAGTGATTACATCATACGAGTTTAATTTAACATAGCCTGATCAACTATGTACAATTAAGCAAAGACGATGTAAGATCTGAAAGGGGTTATGGCTGAACAGGGTACAATAGAAGACTCTGACCTCGAGAGAACCGAGACTTAAACATGTTTATGCTAGACACTCAGTAGGCTATATTTATAACACCCCTCATTTCATAGTGATAATATTATATAAAATACGGAAGCGAAGATTAATAAAACACAATACTTGATTACATATTCTACTAAAGTATTAAAACCGTCTACATGTTTAAGTCACTTCAATTTAAAACTTGTTCAAAAGACTAGCATGACGGGTATTATATGAACTAAACCGAGTTATTACAAAATAGTCAGAGTAGCTTGAATATCAAACATTCTATTCTTCCAAAGTTTGACCTTCCTGCTACCCACCCTCATGCTCAAAACAAAAGTCTGCAGGAAGTAACAACGAGGGATTAGCACATAGCTAAGTGAGTAAATCCAACACTCAACATTTAACTTAGCTAAACCAATTAACAACAACAAGTATTCGCAACTACAACAATCAACAACAACTTAATGAGGATCGGTGGATCCGGGGATAACCTTAGCACCCGGGCGGCTCCCCAAGATCACTTATCCAAACATATCCGTATGGCCATAACGGACGAGACCGATAGCTAGTGTTTATCGTACTTAGGTACAGTTCAGCACACACAACAAATGAAGTACTTCCCTGTACCGTTCACACAACAACTCACTAGCCCAACCAACAGTTCATCAACTTGTTGACCTCATTAACAACGATGCCCGAAGGCCACACAAAGCACATATAGACCTATGATCAACAATAACCAATAATCAACTCAATAATCAAGTCTACGTTTACCCGTCGTAATCAAATGATTACAACTAAGCCAAACGGTGAGTTTTGAATCCACTCACCAATACCTTCGTCTTCAACTACTCAGATTCTCGGAGCAACTTTGTCTTTTGGAGGATCTGAGATTCAACACCAATAAAAAGTTAGTAATCAAAATCGTCCAAATATAACTTATAAAAGTTCGACACATTTGGAGCTCATTATCCTAAACACTTACATTAACAACTACTAATCATACATATAATCATAACACATCAAATAATTACATGTATCAACAATTGAAAGGTTTTTAAAACTAAAAACGAAAATGCCCTGAAAACAGCCAGAAGCCGCCGGCTTGACCATGGAAGCCGCCGGCTTCCCATGGCTAGCCGCCGGGTCAGGCTCTTCAACCGCCGGGTGAATTACGTTTTTCATCAACAGAACTTTATTGCGTTTTAAAGCCTCTAGAACCCGCCGGTTTGGTCATTGACCCACCGGTTTGGGGTCACAAGCCGCCGGCTTGGCATTGAAGCCGCCGGCTTCCCCATCATTGAACAGAACCCGCCGGCTAGGCTTATGAAGCCGCCGGCTTCTCCTCCAGTTCAAGAACAGCAGCAGCAGTTTAATACTAAGTACGAACCAAAACTTCAAAATTCTCAATTTCTATACAAATATGCAGAAAACTCGACATCTAAGATGGTAACAACTTCATACAATACCTATCTAACATATATCAACAACAATAACTTTCGATAATCATCGTTTACACCAAAATTATGAAATAAATTAGGTTTTTCAACCATTACCAAATCAAAGCTCATAACATGAATTCAATGCTTAGAACTAGTTAATAATCATCACCTAGTATCACATATCATATATAATCACCAACTAACATCTATATTCACATCAAATCATCAATTCTATTATTTGAAATAAACCCCACTTACCTTCCAAATATGAAAAAGATGGTGAATCGAAGGGTAGAAGATGATGACGGTGATGATAACTAGAAGATTACAATCTCCAATCACTCCCTAATTTGATGATTAACTTGGAAGATCACTAGCTAGGGTTTATGTTTTATTTGAAAGAGAAATTGAGAAAGTGATTAATAGTTAGGTCGATCCTCATTTTAACCAACCTACAACATTGGGTAATTAATACCTACTCTAAATCTATTGTCTGGCACTTAATTACTAAATGCGAGAAATTTATTTTATTGATCCGTCAACTTTAATAATTTAATATAAGCAACATTTCATTATTCACAATAAGTCCTGAGACCTATTTCACCAACTTTCATAGTTAAACAATTATATCACAAAATTATTTAAAACAATTAAATACGAAATTATAAATAGAAAAATACCAGGCCATCGGAGAGGATGTTACAAATCTCCCCTCCTTAAGGAGATTTCGTCCCCGAAATCTCAGCCCTATCAACCAATCCAGGATATCTGGATTTCATCGACTCCTCGGTCTCCCAAGTTAGGTTGGAACCTAAACTATGTCTCCACTTAACTAGAACCATAGGAATTTGTTTCTTCCTAAGTTTGGTAATCTTTTTATCAAGGATCTCAACCGGTTCTTCAAACAATTTCTGAGTTTGATCCACCTTTATATCTTTCAACGGAAGAATTTGCGACTGATCCTCAATATTACACTTTCTCAAGTAACATACGTTAAACGTGTCATGAATACCAGAGAGTTCTGGAGGAAGATCCAAAGCCATTGACTGATCATTTACAGCTTGTCGAATTCTGAATGGACCAATGTACCTAGGCGCCAACTTCCCACGTTTTCCGAATCTAATCACACCCTTCCAAGGAGAAACTTTAAGATACACCAATTCACCTTCGGTAAACACAACCGGTCTTCTTTTAGGATCAGCATACAGTTTCTGCCTATCTCTCGCGGCTTTCAACTTCTCACGTGCAATAGCTACTTTATCAGCGGTTATTTGAACAATATCGGGTCCCGCAAACTGTTTCTCACCTGCCTCTAACCAACATGTAGGTGTGCGACAACGACGACCATACAACATTTCATACGGAGGCATCCCAATACTAGAATGGTACGAATTGTTATAAGTAAACTCAACCAACGGAAGATGTGAATCCCAAGAACCTCCATATTCCAGAATGCAAGCACGAAGCATATCTTCTAAAGTTTGAATTGTACGTTCTGACTGACCGTCTGTCTGAGGATGATAAGCTGTGCTAAGGTTTACACGTGTACCCAACTCTTGTTGTAGACTTTGCCAAAAACGAGAAGCAAAACGAGTATCTCTATCTGACACAATCGATAAAGGAATACCATGTCTAGAAACAATTTCGTTAACATACAATTGAGCAAGTTTAGTCAACGATGTCGTCTCACTCGTAGCAAGAAAATGCGCACTCTTGGTCAAACGATCCACTATTACCCAAATCATATCATTGCCTCGAACAGTACGCGGTAGCTTAGTCACAAAATCCATGGTTATGTGATCCCACTTCCACTCAGGTATTTCCAACTGTTTTAACGACCCATACGGCTTTTGATGTTCCGCTTTGACCTGAGCACAAATATGACACGATCCCACAAACTTTGCAATGTCGGTTTTCATCGTTGGCCACCAATACAACGGTTTCAAGTCATTATACATTCGAGTACTACCCGGATGAATGGACATGCGTGACTTATGAGCTTCATTCAAAATTAAATCCCGAATACCACCAATGGAAGGAATCCAAACACGAGACTGATAAGTCTTTAATCCTCTTGAATCATCAACTAATTCATCCTTGCGTTTTAACATAATTTCCGATTTCAGATTCTGATCTTTTAAAGCTTCAAGTTGTACAACTCTAATCTGATTAATCAAATCCGAGGAAACATTCACTTTTATATAGAAAGCTCGATCGAGGGTATTCTTTCGACTTAAAGCATCGGCTACCACATTCGCTTTGCCCGGATGGTATCTAATTTCACAATCATAATCCTTGATTAACTCTAACCACCGCCTTTGTCGCATATTCAATTCTTTCTGGGAGAACACATACTGCAAACTCTTGTGATCGGTACACACAACACATCGAGTCCCATATAAATAATGTCTCCAAAGTTTAAGGGCAAATACAACTGCGGCGAGTTCTAAATCATGCGTAGGATAATTCTTCTAATGTGGTTTCAACTGTCGAGAAGCATAAGCGATAACTCTATCCCTTTGCATTAAGACACAACCCAAACCCGAATATGAAGCGTCGCAATAAACTACAAAATCATCAGTACCTTCTGGTAATGCTAAAATCGGTGTCTGACACAACAATTGTTTCAATGTCTGGAACGCTTGCTCCTGTTGATCAGTCCACACATACTTCTCCTCTTTACGGGTTAACTTAGTTAACGGACCGGCTATCTTAGAGAAATCTTTGATAAATTTCCGATAATATCCCGCTAACCCAAGGAAACTCCTTATCTCAGAAACAGATTTCGGTGCATTCCAATTCATCACAGCTGCAACTTTTGATGGATCCACTTTCACACCATCTCGACAAATTATATGGCCCAAAAACTGAACTTCTTGAATCCAGAATTCACATTTGGAAAACTTTGCATATAACTGTTCCCGTCTCAATGTTTCAAGAACCAATCTCAAATGCGCGGCATGCTCGGTTTCAGATTTCGAATAGATAAGTATATCATCAATGAAAACAATAACAAATTGATCCAAGAACGGTCGACACACACGGTTCATCAAATCCATAAATACTGCTGGTGCATTTGTTAAACCAAACGGCATGACCAGAAATTCATAATGACCGTACCTAGTACGAAAAGCAGTTTTAGGTATATCTTGTTCACAAACACGGACCTGATGATAACCCGACCTCAAATCAATTTTAGAATACACTGACGAACCCTGCAACTGATCAAACAAATCATCTATTCTGGGCAAGGGATATTTGTTCTTAACAGTCCTCTTATTTAATTCCCTATAATCAATACACATCCGCAATGACCCATCCTTCTTTTTCACAAACAACACTGGTGCACCCCACGGCGAGGAACTAGGCCTGATAAAACCTCTATCCAACAATTCCTGAATCTGATTCATCATTTCACGAATCTCCGAAGGAGCTAACCTATAGGGAGCTTTAGCAATCGGCGATGAACCCGGAACAAGATCAATTCTGTATTCTACTTCTCTAACTGGCGGTAACCCAGGCAACTCATCAGGGAACACATCGGGGTACTCACAAACAACAGGAACATCCGAAACAGTTTTCCTTTCTAATTTGGCATCAACTACATAGGCTAAGTATGACTCACAACCTTTTGACAATGACTTCCTAGCTTTCATCAACGAAATCAAAGGAATAGCTACACCATCCCGTTCTCCTCGAGCCACAACATATGACCCTTCGGAGATTGGGATCCTAACCAACTTCCGATGACAATCAATACTAGCCTTATTCTGACTCAACCAATCCATACCAATAATTACATCGAAACTAGGGATTGGCATCAACAAGAAGGAAATAGGAAAAACATGATCATCAATAGTAATATTAGCTCCATTCACCGAGGTAGTGACAGGAACTAACTTACCACTAACTATTTCTACTTCTATAGGCTTTGCTATCACAGTAGGGGTTAATTTCAACTTATCACAAAATTGCACAGAAATGAAAGTACAATTAGCACCCGAATCAAACAATACACGTGCAGGTACAGAGTTTATAAGAAATGTACCCGTGATAACATCTTCAGTACGCACGGCCTCATCAACCGTCATCTGAAAAGCCCTACTAGTTGCTGGAGGTGGGTTCTTTCTTTTCTGACCGGAAGATCCCGAACTCCCGACCGAACCCGACCCCGTCGACCTTGCCTCCGGACATTGACCAACCCTATGCCCCTCTTTCTTACATGACCAACAAACAAAGTTGGGATAACGACAACTCTTTATCTCATGACCCAATTCACCACACTTCATACATTTGTTTGTCTTATCCGTACACGGACCATCATGCCGAGATCTACACGAACTACACCAGTTTGAACTATTATAACTTCCCGAAGAACTACTTCTTCCAACATACTTCTTACCACCTTGTCGATTCCCTTGCCACTTAGATTTATTCCGACCCGACGATTCAGTTCTTGCCTTAGTGAAACTTGTATCTTTTCCTTGCCATAATCTCAAACCTCTCAAATCACTATCGGCAGACCTCGCAAGATTGAAAGCATGCGATAAATCCTTAGCTAATCTCACAACCGTTCGGTAGTTATCCGGTAAAGCATCCACAAATTGTTCAATTTGAGTTTTCTCATCCGGAACCCATTGTTGCACAATTCTAAGCTTATCCGTAAACTGTGTAATCAATTCATCAATAGTCATGTCCTCCTTTAATCGAAGATTCACAAATTCTCTTCGAATCCTAGCAATGTCAAAATCCGAACAATATTGATTACGAACCGCCTGATGAAATTGAGTCCAATTAATAGATTCCTTTTGTTGTTGTGTGAAATGACCGGTAATTGAATCCCACCAAACCATGGCATCATCCTTCATACATTGAACCGCATACTTGACTTTCAATTCCTCATCACAACAAGTCACATCAAACTTGCGTTCCATGTCCCTAAGCCAATTCAACGTTACTGTAGGATTTTTACTTCCCTGAAATTCCGGTGGTCGACTAGCCATAAACGTCTTGTATGAACACTTCTTATCTGATTGGGAAGTTGAACCAGAACCAAAGACTTGGGCTTGCTGAAATAACTGTCTAGTCGCAGCTTCCTCAGCTTTCCTCTTGAATTCCCTAAGAAACACCAACTCATCTTCCATCTCATGAATATACTCATCTCGGTTAGATTGGTGTCCGGTTGGTTGAGATGTACCATCATGATCATGTTGCTCGGTATTAGTCTCTAAGTGAGGAGCGACAATCCTGGAGGCGTTGTTGGGGTTGGTGGTCGGTGGTTCGTTATCTGCCATTTCTGAAATTCAACACAACACTTGAACTTTTGTTAATCGTTAGCATCTAAATACTAACTACCATCAACCAATACTAATCCCATACCCAAGAATGTTTGATATATCACGCTCGAGTTTTGGGATTGATCATTCAACAATGAACAATTATCCCAAAACTATGCTCTGATACCAACTTATAACACCCCTCATTTCATAGTGATAATATTATATAAAATACGGAAGCGAAGATTAATAAAACACAATACTTGATTACATATTCTACTAAAGTATTAAAACCGTCTACATGTTTAAGTCACTTCAATTTAAAACTTGTTCAAAAGACTAGCATGACGGGTATTATATGAACTAAACCGAGTTATTACAAAATAGTCAGAGTAGCTTGAATATCAAACATTCTATTCTTCCAAAGTTTGACCTTCCTGCTACCCTCCCTCATGCTCAAAACAAAAGTCTGCAGGAAGTAACAACGAGGGATTAGCACATAGCTAAGTGAGTAAATCCAACACTCAACATTTAACTTAGCTAAACCAATTAACAACAACAAGTATTCGCAACTACAACAATCAACAACAACTTAATGAGGATCGGTGGATCCGGGGATAACCTTAGCACCCGGGCGGCTCCCCAAGATCACTTATCCAAACATATCCGTATGGCCATAACGGACGAGACCGATAGCTAGTGTTTATCGTACTTAGGTACAGTTCAGCACACACAACAAATGAAGTACTTCCCTGTACCGTTCACACAACAACTCACTAGCCCAACCAACAGTTCATCAACTTGTTGACCTCATTAACAACGATGCCCGAAGGCCACACAAAGCACATATAGACCTATGATCAACAATAACCAATAATCAACTCAATAATCAAGTCTACGTTTACCCGTCGTAATCAAATGATTACAACTAAGCCAAACGGTGAGTTTTGAATCCACTCACCAATACCTTCGTCTTCAACTACCTAAATTCTCGGAGCAACTTTGTCTTTTGGAGGATCTGAGATTCAACACCAATAAAAAGTTAGTAATCAAAATCGTCCAAATATAACTTATAAAAGTTTGACACATTTGGAGCTCATTATCCTAAACACTTACATTAACAACTACTAATCATACACATAATCATAACACATCAAATAATTACATGTATCAACAATTGAAAGGTTTTTAAAACTAAAAACGAAAATGCCCTGAAAACAGCCAGAAGCCGCCGGCTTGACCATGGAAGCCGCCGGCTTCCCATGGCTAGCCGCCGGGTCAGGCTCTTCAACCGCCGGGTGAATTACGTTTTTCATCAACAGAACTTTATTGCGTTTTAAAGCCTCTAGAACCCGCCGGTTTGGTCATTGACCCACCGGTTTGGGGTCACAAGCCGCCGGCTTGGCATTGAAGCCGCCGGCTTCCCCATCATTGAACAGAACCCGCCGGCTAGGCTTATGAAGCCGCCGGCTTCTCCTCCAGTTCAAGAACAGCAGCAGCAGTTTAATACTAAGTACGAACCAAAACTTCAAAATTCTCAATTTCTATACAAATATGCAGAAAACTCGACATCTAAGATGGTAACAACTTCATACAATACCTATCTAACATATATCAACAACAATAACTTTCGATAATCATCGTTTACACCAAAATTATGAAATAAATTAGGTTTTTCAACCATTACCAAATCAAAGCTCATAACATGAATTCAATGCTTAGAACTAGTTAATAATCATCACCTAGTATCACATATCATATATAATCACCAACTAACATCTATATTCACATCAAATCATCAATTCTATTATTTGAAATAAACCCCACTTACCTTCCAAATATGAAAAAGATGGTGAATCGAAGGGTAGAAGATGATGACGGTGATGATAACTAGAAGATTACAATCTCCAATCACTCCCTAATTTGATGATTAACTTGGAAGATCACTAGCTAGGGTTTATGTTTTATTTGAAAGAGAAATTGGGAAAGTGATTAATAGTTAGGTCGATCCTCATTTTAACCAACCTACAACATTGGGTAATTAATACCTACTCTAAATCTATTGTCTGGCACTTAATTACTAAATGCGAGAAATTTATTTTATTGATCCGTCAACTTTAATAATTTAATATAAGCAACATTTCATTATTCACAATAAGTCCTGAGACCTATTTCACCAACTTTCATAGTTAAACAATTATATCACAAAATTATTTAAAACAATTAAATACGAAATTATAAATAGAAAAATACCAGGCCATCGGAGAGGATGTTACAATATTATATAGGAGCTATATGAATATAGGCCTCAGTCTTACTAACGCTTTGTCTTAGAAATGGCAAACATCCCATCCGATTCATCTCGTTCCCAATCCGGGTCGCAGAACCCAAGGTTAGCACGGAGGAACAACAGATTGCCTCGAGCTGGCCCGTACTCCACTCACTCCACCTTGCCGGCCTTAGCCGCTAGGGTGAACCAACACGAGCAACGACTTCGCACCATGGATGTCGTGTTGCAAGAAACCAACGAAAACTGGCGAATTACATCTCTTGAACGCATCGAACAAGTCACCGAGGATCACGATGTAACAACCCCAAATTTAGGGTAAATTTAAAATTTTCCTAATTACGTGTTTATTACTTGTATATAATATGAAATAGGATTATATACGTTAATTACTATATGTATATATGGATGGAATATATATATATACGCGTATACGATTAGTGCATATCGTATAAAACAACAAGTGTACAAACTTGCGAACATTGTAAAACGATTATTAAATAATGTGAAATTATTTAATTACTTTGATGACTACTTTATATTATGTTTATAATATAACGGAAAACGTACGTTTTAATTAAAACGTCACCGAACTCTCCGAAAACTCGACCAACCGACAAAACAAACTAAGTTATGATTTATAACTTGAAAACTTGTATTTTGATAAAATACTTCAACTTAATAATCGGGTATTATTCCGCATTTTCAAACATATATTTAATCGAGTATAAAATTAGTTTTACGTCTAAACGACCCGGGAAACGAACACCGCACGGAGCGCAAACGCGAGGGAACGAAAAGTTGGTGAGACCACACCATGTGGCCCCACCATGGACCGGCCAAAGACATGGGGCACCACCCCCATGCCTCTTTGATGAAAAACATAACCAAAACACACCCTTACCCCATTCTCTCTCAATCTTCTCTCTAAACTCTCATCTCTCTCTCAATCGGTTCTCACTCTCTCTCTAGAAAAACACCACTAAAACTCCCTAAAACACCTAGCTCGTTTGGAGGAAAGTGATCACCGCAACGAGGACTACAACTTCATCTTTTCGGTTTCGCGATACGACGACTTGTAAGTTTTCCGGCGACTCGCAAACTTTTCCGATTACATTTATTTTGCTAGATTATTGTTTCCCTAACTTAGTAATGTCCGAATATATAATCTAAACTCGCTTTTGAACACTTTTACGAAAATGTCGGTTTTGGTCATTTTAAAGAAAACGACACTACAAACATTAAAATCAACTACCAATAGTTATTATGGACTTATTACAACATATTAAAGCTAGTATAAAAGTTCTAGACCCAACGGAAACCGGAAAATACGTTTTCGGAAACTAAATTTCCGAACAGACCTCTTGTGTCGCATCGGACCAAAACTTCATACGACACAACACTGTGTCGCATGTTATGTCGCACGTTATGTCGCAATGTATGCGACACAACGCTTATGTCGCATTATATGTCGTACCATCTACGACACAAAGTTTACCTATATTTACTGTACGTTAAGCTTCAACTATGGTGGCTCATGGCAATTGTATCAAACGGTTAGCATAACCTGCAACCACCACTTATTAAAACTTAAGTGAACGATGAGCATAACCTGTGATCGTTACTTACTGGCTGGCTACGATTTACAAATACTACTTGTGTGTTCAAACTGTTTACTTACTTACAAACCTGTGAGATTCACCAACCTTTTTGGTTGACCGTTTTAGTATTGCTTCTCAGGTACACAGCATCAGTAGGGATGCCCAGCAGGATAAGCTTACTTAGCTCGAGTCGCATGCATTTACAAGCTTGGAGATTTTATTACATTACTTTTGTACTTACTGTTATGTATTAGAATCTCTAGGAATTTTACTTGAACTCGAGCTTGTACTTTGAAACTACTTATGTATTAATGTAATAACTTTTCGAACGTCTCATTTAGAGTCGTTCACTGTATCCTTTGTGCTTGTGATTATCGATTAGTAACACCCAAAACGTCGCTTCCGTAAACTGTTAAATTTGGGGGAGTTACAGATTGGTATCAGAGCCTAAGGTTATAGTGAACTAGGTTGCATTTAGTGGGCCTAGACTATGACCGTTAGGCAGTATTCCTCATTAGGTATAACTGGTTCAGGAATTACAGCATACAAGTTTAATTTAACATAGCCTGATCAACTATGTACAATTAAATGAAGATGATGTGAGTTCTGAAAGGGGTTATGTTGAACCGGAATGCATTAGCTGACTCTGACCTCGAGAGAACCGGGACTTTTACTTGATTGTGCTAGACACATACTAGGCGGTTATGTGATATATATATATATACATAGACCTCTTTCCCCCGATACGATACTCTCTCTCTCTCGACTGCTGCGAATTTCATTTTTCAACTTACATTAAACAAACGACGACTCGATTCTCGTCATTCTGTCTTTATTTAACTTTTATGAATTCACGACTACCGGCTTACGTTCGAAGACTTCCACACCATTATAACCGACAACAATAGATACTCGAACATCCTTCGATATGAAGATCGAGACCTTGTTTTCATTTACTATTCCTACCCAATTCGACGTTTATACCATTCTACAACGTACCCCACCGTACTGTTATATGTATCCCAATAATATCATTTTCAACTCAAGTCTCCGTCAGACTTCAAAATTATACAACCGATTTTTAACATAAAAATTTTATAACAAATGTATTTTGTCAAACATGTTACAAAATTTCTTACAAAATGTTTTATAAAATTTTCAAAAATTTCGAAGCTGTATAAACTTATTTATAACCCACAAACTTTGAACCAATTTCAACCGTTGACGAAATTTCTTTAAACGTACTAAATCATCACCGCCATAATTCTTATCCAAATCCTCACATGTTCTTTATTATTGTTTCAAGGAACATGCCTCCTCGACGTCAAATCATGCTTACTGAAGCCGAAGTAGCGGGTATAATTGCCAGTAGCGTGGCTCAAGCCCTAGCTACCCGAACATCAACCCCTGGTAGCGAAGATACAGCTACTAATGGACCACAACCCAAAACCTGCACCTACAAGGATTTCCATAACTGCAAGCCGCTGAACTTTGCAGGAACTGAAGGAGCAATCGGTCTGATTCGATGGACCGAGAAAATCGAATCCGTGTTCCTCATCTGCAACTGCAAGGAAGAGGATAAAGTTAAATTCGCCGCCAGCACCTTTTCTGACACTGCCCTTACTTGGTGGAACACTTATGCGCAAACGGTGAGCATTGCCGATGCTTACAAACTACATTGGGATGAACTAAAGAATATGCTGAGGGGCGAGTACTGCCCAAGAGATGAGCTGAAGCAACTAGAGTTAGAATTCTGGAATCACAAGATGCAGGGTGATGACATCACCGGCTACACCAACCGTTTTCACCAGCTGGCACTCTTGTGCCCATCCATGGTTGATCCTGAGTACAAAAGGATCGAAAAGTACGTTGACGGACTTCCCGAGCGACTACAAGATCTAGTAACTTCGTCCAAACCGGGAACTATTCAGAGCGCCATTCGTATGGCTCATGAGTTAACGGCTAATTCTGTCCGCCGTGGCTCGACTTCAACCCCGTCTGCGAATAACAAACGTAAATGGGAAATAAGTCCCCACTCATCCAACCCGACTTCTGACAAAAAGCCTGCAACATTCAATGCCAATGACTCAAAGGCTTACAAGGGGAGCAAGCCTTACTGCTCCAACTGTAGTCGTCATCATAACGGCTCCTGTCCCTGCACTAAGTGCAAGAAATTCGGGCACCTGGCCCAAGACTGCCGAACCAACCCCACTGGTACTGATACTTCTGCACCCAAAACCTGCTATGAGTGCAACGGTACTGGGCACTTCAGGAAGGATTGCCCTAGGCTGAAACCCCGAACCAACAATACAAGGAGTAGAGCTTATGTAATCAATGCTAGGGAGGATGACCCAAACCCGAGACTCTGTGATTTACTCAACCCGGGTACGCTTATTCTTTGACTACCCGAATCTGTTTCTCATAAATCTCTCGCTTAATGACTTATGTATAACTGTATTTTATTCTGTGTGTTTTCTTTGATCCTAAGTACACGATAGGATTAGGAAACGACCGACTACTTAAATCCCGACAACACAATTTGCCTTACACTTTAGATACAGAAACCCAAACTCCCTTCCCAATTATCTCACACTGGTTGAGACCGGGAACTCGTATGCTATTCGTTACTTGAAACAGATAAATTAATATAACTTCACTTACTTGAGGCAAATTCTTAAATAGAACACTTATTTCGTAGGAAATGACAACTCACTCCGTCAACAACCCTACACTGCAAAATGAACTGCTCAGTGAGGAACCAAAGATGTTTCCTTACCTCCTCGAACTCGAGTGTGATACAGAACACTCCGCTGAATCAGCAATGGCACCTGCTGTCCCTGCTGCTCTAACTACTGCAAAGGCACCAGTTGATGTAACCTTGACTGCTGAATCAGTCAACCACCTTAACCAAACTATTGAATCGCTGCAAAAACAACTTACTGAAGCACGGGAAGACATTGATGACCTACGACGAATTGCTTTCCAAAATGACATACGTATGCGTGAGTACGAGCTACGTTTGGTAGCTTTAGAAAACCCTACTTCACCACCAACTTCACAAAGTACTCCTACTGAAGAGGATACCGACACTGACTGTAAGTCACCTCCAGCAAAAAGGGTGAAGATTTCTCCCTTCAAACCCATCGGAAACTACTTGGGAAAGAAACCTTTCTGTCCCCAATGCACTCGGCATCATGAAGGACCGTGTACCATACCCGTCGGTCGATGCAAATCCTACCCTAAAAGTACGAATCCTCCTAAGGTGAAACTCTGCTTCAACTGTGGGAGTGCTGGCCATCTCAAGGCCCAATGCCCACTACCATCAGGCAACAAAATTTAGGGTACGTTACCACTTAACGATTACTTGATTTCAAACACTGTAGGACCTACCCTACTACCGTAGGCTGCTAGTACGTATTGTAGCTACCTGACGAATATCAAACTACCGATTACTACTTCGAACAAATTTCGGGACGAAATTTAATTAACAAGGGGAGAATGTAACAACCCCAAATTTAGGGTAAATTTAAAATTTTCCTAATTACGTGTTTATTACTTGTATATAATATGAAATAGGATTATATACGTTAATTACTATATGTATATATGGATGGAATATATATATATACGCGTATACGATTAGTGCATATCGTATAAAACAACAAGTGTACAAACTTGCGAACATTGTAAAACGATTATTAAATAATGCGAAATTATTTAATTACTTTGATGACTACTTTATATTATGTTTATAATATAACGGAAAACGTACGTTTTAATTAAAACGTCACCGAACTCTCCGAAAACTCGACCAACCGACAAAACAAACTAAGTTATGATTTATAACTTGAAAACTTGTATTTTGATAAAATACTTCAACTTAATAATCGGGTATTATTCCGCATTTTCAAACATATATTTAATCGAGTATAAAATTAGTTTTACGTCTAAACGACCCGGGAAACGAACACCGCACGGAGCGCAAACGCGAGGGAACGAAAAGTTGGTGAGACCACACCATGTGGCCCCACCATGGACCGGCCAAAGACATGGGGCACCACCCCCATGCCTCTTTGATGAAAAACATAACCAAAACACACCCTTACCCCATTCTCTCTCAATCTTCTCTCTAAACTCTCATCTCTCTCTCAATCGGTTCTCACTCTCTCTCTAGAAAAACACCACTAAAACTCCCTAAAACACCTAGCTCGTTTGGAGGAAAGTGATCACCGCAACGAGGACTACAACTTCATCTTTTCGGTTTCGCGATACGACGACTTGTAAGTTTTCCGGCGACTCGCAAACTTTTCCGATTACATTTATTTTGCTAGATTATTGTTTCCCTAACTTAGTAATGTCCGAATATATAATCTAAACTCGCTTTTGAACACTTTTACGAAAATGTCGGTTTTGGTCATTTTAAAGAAAACGACACCACAAACATTAAAATCAACTACCAATAGTTATTATGGACTTATTACAACATATTAAAGCTAGTATAAAAGTTCTAGACCCAACGGAAACCGGAAAATACGTTTTCGGAAACTAAATTTCCGAACAGACCTCTTGTGTCGCATCGGACCAAAACTTCATACGACACAACACTGTGTCGCATGTTATCTCGCACGTTATGTCGCAATGTATGCGACACAACGCTTATGTCGCATTATATGTCGTACCATCTACGACACAAAGTTTACCTATATTTACTGTACGTTAAGCTTCAACTATGGTGGCTCATGGCAATTGTATCAAACGGTTAGCATAACCTGCAACCACCACTTATTAAAACTTAAGTGAACGATGAGCATAACCTGTGATCGTTACTTACTGGCTGGCTACGATTTACAAATACTACTTGTGTGTTCAAACTGTTTACTTACTTACAAACCTGTGAGATTCACCAACCTTTTTGGTTGACCGTTTTAGTATTGCTTCTCAGGTACACAGCATCAGTAGGGATGCCCAGCAGGATAAGCTTACTTAGCTCGAGTCGCATGCATTTACAAGCTTGGAGATTTTATTACATTACTTTTGTACTTACTGTTATGTATTAGAATCTCTAGGAATTTTACTTGAACTCGAGCTTGTATTTTGAAACTACTTATGTATTAATGTAATAACTTTTCGAACGTCTCATTTAGAGTCGTTCACTGTATCCTTTGTGCTTGTGATTATCGATTAGTAACACCCAAAACGTCGCTTCCGTAAACTGTTAAATTTGGGGGTGTTACACACGAAACCACCGTTAATAATGTGGACATACTTTTCAACAAAGTGGTGGAGATAAGCGTGGAAACCGCTCTTTTGAAACACAGACTTGATGAGTGTGAACAACGCTCACGGGAAACGGAAGAATATACCCGTGGATTGGTACAGCGACTAGCATTAGCTGAAGACAATGCTCGACAAGCCAGCAGACTTGCAAATACTGTGGATCGTCTCATCGAAATGATGGAGCAGATTAACCTACGTTAAGACTAGCGTAGTCTATGTTTTGTAAACTATCCTGTAATCTAGTAACTATCTAAACACTACTCTATGCTTCAGTCGGATGTAACAATTCCCGACACCTTTTTGTAATACATCTGCAGGATGTAACCTTTGAACTCGTATCATCTATCAAATATTCCTTGCTGTTTCGACTCATATTAATTGCCATAATCCTTTTCTTGTTGATGTTATGTATTACCATTTTTATACATGTACATCTGAAATAAATACAATTTTCTTACAAAATCTCATGCATCTTCATTTCTTTTATTGAAGAATCATGCCGCCAAAGTCAAGACCGTACACTGATGCTCAAATCACGTCACTCATAACCCAGGCTGTTACTGAAGCCTTGGCTCGAAATACTCCACCAGGTTCCACAAGAAACAGTGATGCCGCTGAAACCTCTGCTGCTAAACCTTGTTCATACAAGGATTTTCAAAACTGCAAACCCTTGAGCTTCAAGGGAACCGAATGAGCCATCGGACTTATCAGATGGTTCGAAAAGATGGAATCTGTTTTCCGCATCAGCAAATGTGCGGAGGACGACAAAGTCAAATTCTCCACCTGCACCCTTGAAGATGGTGCCCTCTCGTGGTGGAATTCTTATACCCAGTCCGTGGGGATTGACACCGCTTATCTACTCCCTTGGGCGGATCTAAAGAAAATGCTCACTGATGAGTATTGCCCATCCGAACAACTTCACAAGCTGGACGAAGAGTTCTGGAACTTAAAAGTCCAAGGAACTGATATCGTTGGATACACCACCAGATTCCAACAACTCACCGTTCTTCGCCCAGCTATGGCAGGTACTGGGCCCGACAAGATTAAGAAATACATCCGCGGCCTCCCGGAACCCGTCCGGGGAAATGTCGCCTCATCAAACCAAACCACTCTTCACGGTGCCATTCGATTGGCCCATGAACTTTTAGCCATGAACGAGGACCCAGAACCACCTACTCCATCCTTCAACAACAATAAAAGAAAATGGTCCGAATACCACAACAACCACCAAAACAAGAAATCTGAGACCATTAAAGCCTACACCTCCAGTTCTGATGACAAGGGAGCGTACAAGGGAACCAAGCCCTATTGCTCAAAGTGCCAACGACACCACCATGGTTCGTGTCCCTGTAGCAAGTGTAAGAGATTTGGTCACTTGGCTAAAGATTGTAGATCAAACATCACTGACACCAACACCACTGCACCAAAGACTTGTTATGGGTGCAACGGTACGGGGCATTTCAAGAAAGACTGCCCGAAGTTGAACAACAACAACAACAACAAGAACAACAACAATGCTCGAGGAAGAGCTTTTGTACTGAAATCTGGGGAAGCCCGTCAAGACCCGAATGTGGTCACGGGTACGTTTCTTCTCAACAACTTGACTGCATCTGTATTATTTGATACTGGTGCTGATAAGAGCTTTATTTCCGATGAGTTTTATCCACTACTAGACACCACACCTATTGCCTTAGATTCTAAGTACACAATAGAATTGGCAAACGGAAAACTTATTGAGGCCGACAGTGTGATACCTAATTGCACTTTGAACCTAGCTAACGAGCTCTTTTCCATTGACGTGATACCTGTCGAAATCGGCAGCTTTGACATCATCGTCGGTATGGATTGGTTGTCCAAGCACCGGGCCGAAATCGTTTGTTTTGAGAAAATTGTACGCATTCCTCTCGTCACCGGTGGAACTTTGAGCATACAAGGGGAGACCGGTGGGACGAGAATAAATATCATTTCTTGCATGAAAACCCGAAAATACTTGAGAAAAGGGTACCAGGCAATCCTCGCACACGTTATGGAGAAAAAGTCGGTAGAGAAGCGACTTGAGGATGTGCCTATTGTTCGAGACTTCCCAGAGGTCTTTCCTGAAGACTTTCCTGGCCTACCGCCAACTAGACAAGTCGAATTCTCTATTGATCTTGTGCCCGGCGCAGCACCCGTGGCACGAGCCCCTTACCGACTAGCCCCATCCGAACTTCAGGAGTTGTCTACTCAGTTACAGGAACTCCTGGACAAGGGATTTATTCGACCAAGTTCCTCACCTTGGGGAGCTCCGGTCCTGTTTGTGAAAAAGAAAGACGGTTCTTTCCGCATGTGCATCAACTACCGTGAACTCAACAAATTAACTGTCAAGAACCGTTACCCACTTCCTCGCATTGATGACCTGTTTGACCAACTTCAGGGATCGAGTTTTTACTCAAAGATCGATCTACGGTCAGGTTATCACCAACTCCGAGTTCGTGATGAAGATATTCCTAAAACTGCTTTCCGAACTCGCTACGGGCATTATGAATTCCAAGTGATGCCATTCGGCTTAACCAACGCACCGGCTGTATTCATGGACCTTATGAATCGGGTGTGCAAACCTTACCTTGACAAGTTTGTTATCGTCTTTATCGATGACATCTTGATTTACTCGCGCACTGAACAAGAACACGCTCAACACCTGAAAACTATCCTGGAACTACTCAAACACGAAGAGTTATACACCAAATTCTCTAAGTGTGAGTTCTGGATGCAAACCGTTCAATTCCTTGGACACGTCATTGACAATCAAGGAATTCATGTCGATCCTTCAAAAATCGAGGCTATCAAGTGTTGGCAAGCACCTACAACACCAACCGAGGTACGCTAATTCTTAGGACTCGCCGGATACTACAGGCGATTCATTGAGAATTTTTCGAAAATAGCCCTACCTCTCACTGCACTGACTCAAAAAGAAAAGAAGTTCGATTGGACTGACAAACAGGAGTCACCTTTTCAGCTACTAAAACAAAAACTCTGCAGTGCACCTATCTTATCTTTACCCGAAGGCAACGATGACTTCGTGGTATACTGTGATGCTTCACACCAAGGTCTTGGTTGTGTGCTGATGCAACGAGACAAAGTCATCGCTTACGCCTCTCGACAACTCAAGGTCCACGAAAAGAATTACACAACTCATGACCTAGAGTTGGGGGCTGTTGTATTCGCTCTAAAAATCTGGAGACACTACTTATACGGTACCAAGTGTACAATCTTTACTGACCATAAAAGTCTCCAACACATCTTCCATCAAAAGGATCTCAACATGAGGCAACGTCGATGGGTCGAGTTGCTCACTGATTACGATTGCGAAATTCGCTATCATCCAGGCAAGGCGAATGTTGTCGCCGATGCTTTAAGCCGAAAAGAACGAGTGAAACCACTTCGAGTTCGAGCTCTCGGTATGACCATTCACAACGACCTCATCAATCAAACTCTCACCGCTCAACTCGAAGCACACAAACCAGAAAACGTGATAAATGAGGCCTTGCGGGGCATGGATAAACAATTCGAAACCAAATCTAACGGGCCAAATACTTCTCGAATCGAATCTGGTTACCAAGTTTTGGGAACCTACGAGACTTGGTGATGAATGAAGCTCACAAGTCTAAATACTCTATACACCCCGGTGCCGACAAAATGTATCACGGCATCAAGGAAATGTACTGGTGGCCCAACATGAAATCTGACATTGCAACCTATGTTGGCAAGTGTCTTACTTGTTCCAAAGTTAAAGCTGAACACCAGAAACCTTCCGGTTTGCTACAACAACCCGAAATACCACAATGGAAATGGGAGCAGATCACCATGGATTTCATTACTAAACTCCCGAAAACTTCTAACGGTTGCGATACCATTTGGGTGATCGTTGACCGACTCACTAAATCTGCTCATTTCCTAGCCATCAAGGAAACTGATAAGATGGAGCGTTTGACACGGATCTACCTGAAAGAAATCGTGTCAAGACACGGCGTGCCCATCTCAATCATCTCCGACCGAGATGCTCGATTTACTTCTCGCTTCTGGCAGTCACTGCAAAAATCTCTTGGTACTCGTCTGGATATGAGTACGGCTTACCATCCTCAAACCGACGGCCAGAGCGAATGAACCATACAAACACTGGAAGACATGCTACGAGCCTGCGTAGTTGACTTCGGTAAAAACTGGGAAAATCACTTACCGTTGTGCGAGTTCTCGTACAACAACAGTTATCACACTAGCATAAAGGCTGCACCCTTCGAGGCACTGTACGGTCGTAAGTGCCGGTCACCTATCTGTTGGACTGAGGTGGGAGATTCCCAACTCACGGGTCCAGAAATCATTCACGAAACTACTGAGAAAATCGTTGGTATTCAAAACCGGCTGAAAGCCGCACGTGATCGTCAGAAAAGCTATGCTGACGTGAGATGCAAACACCTTGAGTTCCAGGTAGGGGACAAGGTACTTCTCAAAGTGTCACCGTGGAAGGGTGTCATTCGATTCGGAAAACGAGGCAAACTAAACCCTAGATACATCGGACCATTCGAAATCCTTGAAAGGATTGGTCCAGTGGCATACCGCCTGCAACTTCCCGCTGAGCTTAGCAGCGTTCACAACACATTCCACATTTCTAACTTGAAGAAATGTCTGTCTGACGAGACACTGATTATACCGCTTGACGAAATTCAAATCGATGATAAACTTCACTTTGTCGAGGAACCTATGGAAATCATGGACCGCGAGGTCAAGCGATTGAAACAGAGTCGTATTCCCATCGTAAAAGTCAGGTGGAATTCTAGGCGTGGCCCTGAGTTCACCTGGGAACGGGAAGACCAAATGCGACAGAAATACCCACATCTCTTCCCAGACAAAGCACCGTCCGTACACTCAAGTTAATTTCGGGACGAAATTTCTTTAACAAGGGGAGAATGTAACACCTGCCTAATTAGGATAATTAATTTTGCCTAATTATTTGTAACTAGTTGTAATTAGTATGTAATAGGACTAATTGCAGACTCTATTTGTATATATATAAGGTGATTTATATATATGTGTGTGTACTTACGCGATTTGGATAAATCGTACGAATGGACCGGACGGAGTTCGGAACATTTTACTAGGACGTTGGTGACAAAACTTTACATAAATAATGAGGATATATTGATATATATTGGAACGGACATTATTTATACATATTATCAAAGTGTTATACATTACGTTCTGTATATTAGTAAATAAACGTATCAATCGCGACGACACGAGTTAAACTAACAAACTAATATTTAGAATAAATATTAGCGAACGATTTTCAGTAAAAATTCACATTTTAGAATATTTGTTTAATAATATTCTACACGGTTACTAAAATGAGCGAATTAATCAATTAGGACACGGAGTAAATACTGTATTTTAGGGAGTGTATTCTCTCCCTCCCCTTTTGGAACCAACCAAAAGCACCACCTATCCCCATCTCTTTCTTTTCATTTACATTAAACACACACACACAAACTCAAAACCCTCTCTAAAAATCTTCACCAATTTTCGGATTCACAAATCGACCCACAAAGATTACATTTTCGGAATCACCATCACTAAAGGAACAAGATTAACAAAAGCCGCACCATCAAATTCGCTCTCGTTTGGTCTCGATTTGCAAAAGTAAGAATTTTCTAAAAACTTAGATTTATTCGTTTTGGTGTATTATCTTGGTGTTATAAGGTGTACACAACTTAGTTATGACCAAAACAACAAGGGAAACATGATTTTACAGCTTAAAAATGCGTTTGATTTGGGTTTTGATCGGAAAAATCGCGACAGCCGCAACTTTCTGGGCTGGTGTTCATCTTTGCGACACAACGTTTGTGTCGCATGCTATGACGCATAAACCATTTAGTGTCGTATTTTGTGTCGTACGTTATGTCGCACTATCGTGTCGCATTTTTATGCGACACAACCCTTATGTCGCTATTAAATTAGCATCGCAAGCTTTTGCGACACAACCACTATGTCGCAGAGCTCTTGTGTCGCACTTTATGCGACACAACCACTGTGTCGCATACCAAACTTTAGTGTCGCAGATTGTGTCGCAAAAACACAGAAAACCAGAATTTTAAAGTCAAAGTTACTGTACAAAAAAGTCAAATTTTACTGTAGCAGTACTGTAGCAAATCTACTGTAGCAAAGTCAACAATTTAGAATTATTTTGATGAACCGTCACCAATGGGCCAAAACTGTTTTCTCAAAACAAACGACTACGAACATACAAACGAACATTGGACTTAACTAGTTGTGTACAACTAAACGGAACGTCTTGCGAGACACATACTTACATAACCTCATGTGCTAGGCATTTGAAGGTTACGGGTTCGGAGAACCTACTTGCTATATTTACCACTTGCTATTTGCTACGGCTTATTTCAAGACTCAGGTGAGTCTTACAGCCCCACTTTTACTGTTTTATACTTTGGGGTGAGATACTTAGCAACTGTTTTACGTATGAACACAATGTACTGAACTGAAAACATTACTGTTTACAAACAAACGCATGAGTTACTTTTATCCACTGAAAGCCTCCTAATCGTAAGTTGTTAGTTATGGACTTAAGCGCGATTACTAATAGATGGATCCATTTGGGACTGACAATCCCTGTCTGGGGTGGTAGCGCCACCACGTACTGATTTACACGTAGAAACAGACATATTAGTATTTGTTACATATGAGTGTGCGGATAGCACTCACGGGGGTACGTGATATATTCACACTACACGGTTAAGCTTCAACTTATGAGCTCATGGCACTGTACTGATTTACTGATTTACTTACTTTGCTGGATAGCAATACGGGTACATACTTGTGGTTCATAACACCTACTTATTACTAAACCTGTGAGATTCACCAACCTTTTTGGTTGACACTGTTTAGCTTTGTATCTCAGGTACACTTACGGAGTAGGATCACTCCAGGATTACTAGCTAGAGTCGCATGATTTCCAAACTGCATTTAACGGAGATTCTTTGGCATTATCTTTTGTAACTATGGTTATGTAATAGAATCTCCCGCCACATACGCGGACTCTAGGCTTACATACTTTTGTAAAGAAAACTATATGTTTTCAAACTATTCAAATTATGAAATGTAACTATTTTACAAACGTCTCATTTAGAGGTCGTTTACTGTTAATCTTGTGCTTTGTATATTGATTAGTAACACCCAATGTATGCTTCCGCAACTCGTTAAATTTGGGGGTGTTATAATTTCGTCCCCGAAATCTCGCCACGCTCAAAGAGATTCGGATAACGCGCCCTCATGCTAGACTCGGTCTCCCAAGATAAGTTTGGACCCAAACTATGATTCCACTTAACCAATACCATAGGGATCTCCTTCTTTCGAAGTTTAGTCACCTTACGGTCAACAAGTTCTACGGGCTCTTCTACAAGTCTTTGGTTTAAGTCCACACTCAAGTCTTGCAATGGAAGAACTTGGGATTGGTCCTCCACATTGCATTTTCTTAGATAACACACATTAAAAGTATCGTGAATACCCGACAATTCAGGAGGAAGATCTAATGACACCGTTTGATCATTGACGACATTTCGAATTTTAAACGGTCCGATGTATCTAGGAGCTAGTTTACCACGTTTTCCAAACCTGATAACACCCTTCCAAGGTGAAACTTTCAAATAAACCAACTCACCTTCCACAAACGAAACTGGTCGATGTCGTGGGTCAGCATACTGTTTCTGTCTATCACGGGCAGCTTTCAATCTATCTCGGGCAATAGATACCTTATCGGCTGTAATTTGAACTACGTCAGGACCCGCAAACTGCTTTTCACCCGCCTCTAACCAACAAGTGGGTGTCCTACACCTACGACCATACAACATTTCATAGGGTGGCATGCCTATACTAGAATGGAAAGAATTATTATAGGCAAACTCAACTAATGGTAAATGGGAATCCCACGACCCACCAAATTCTAATACACATGCCCGCAACATGTCCTCCAAGGTTTGAATGGTGCGCTCCGACTGACCATCCGTCTGAGGATGATAAGCCGTACTCAAGTTGACCCTAGAACCCAATTCACGCTGTAAATTCTGCCAAAAACCCGACACAAATCGAGAATCTCTGTCCGAAACAATCGACAACGGAATCCCATGTCTAATAACCACTTCATTAATGTACAATTGCGCCAATTTACTTAATGATGCCGTCTCACAAGTAGCAAGAAAGTGAGCACTCTTGGTCAACCTATCAACAATTACCCATATCATATCATTACCCTTAACAGTTCGAGGTAATTTGGTCACAAAATCCATGGTAATATGTTCCCATTTCCACTCGGGAATCTCGAGTTGCTTCAAAGCTCCATAAGGTTTCTGATGCTCGGTCTTTACTTGAGAGCAAATATGGCAAGATTCAACAATTCGAGCGACATCCAACTTCAAAGTAGGCCACCAATACAATGGTTTTAAATCATGATACATTTTGGTGCTTCCTGGATGAACCGACAATCTAGACTTGTGAGCTTCCAACAAGATTACATCTCGAAGACCACCAATGAAAGGAACCCAAATACGAGACTGAAACATTTTCAATCCACGAGAATCCTCGACCAATAAGTCTTTTCTTTTAAGCATAACCTCGGATTTTAAATTATGATCCAATAATGCCTCCATTTGTGCCAATTTCAATTGATCAATCAAGTCTGAGGAAATTTCCATACGCATTAAACAAACCCTTTCAGATTTACCCTTTCGGCTAAGCGCATCCGCCACCACATTTGCCTTACCCGGATGGTATCGAATCTCGCAATCATAATCCTTAATCAACTCTAACCATCGTCTTTGCCTCATGTTAAGTTCTTTTTGAGTAAACATATACTGAAGGCTTTTGTGGTCCGTACAAATAACGCATTTGGTTCCATACAAGTAATGTCTCCAAATCTTTATTGCAAAAACCACAGCTGCAAGTTCCAAGTCATGGGTAGGATAGTTAATCTCATGAGGTTTCAACTGACGTGAAGCATAGGCAATAACACGGTCTCGTTGCATCAAAACACAACCTAAACCCGCATGTGAAGCATCACAATATACAATAAAATCCTCGGATCCGTCAGGTAAAGCTAAAACCGGAGCCTGACACAACAATTGTTTCAAAGTCTGAAAAGCCGATTCCTGTTGATCACCCCACAGAAATTTCACATCCTTACGAGTTAATTTAGTCAAAGAACCTGCAATCTTGGAGAAATCTTTAATAAATTTTCTGTAATAGCCAGCCAAACCCAGAAAACTCTTGATCTCTGACGGAGATTTAGGTGATTGCCAATTCATGACAGCCTCAATTTTAGATGGATCCACTTTAACCCCATTTTCACAAATGATGTGCCCCAAAAATTGAACTTCACGAAGCCAAAATTCACATTTCGAAAACTTAGCATACAATTTCTCCTTTCTCAAGGTGTCAAGAACTAAACGCAAATGTATTTCATGATCAGATTCAGATTTAGAATAAACTAAAATATCATCAATGAATACAATGACAAATTTATCGAGAAAAGGCCTACAAACCCTGTTCATCAAATCCATGAAAATTGCTGGAGCATTAGTCAACCCAAAAGGCATAACAAGAAATTCATAATGACCATAGCGAGTGCGAAAAGCTGTCTTAGGGATATCCTCCCCACAAACCCGGACTTGGTGATAACCCGATCTCAAGTCTATCTTAGAGAAAAACGAAGACCCTTGCAATTGATCAAACAATTCATCTATTCGGGGCAAAGGATACTTATTCTTTACGGTCCTCTTATTCAATTCTCTATAATCAATACACATACGGAAAGTGCCATCTTTCTTTTTAACAAATAACATAGGAGCACCCCAAGGAGAAGAACTGGGTCTAACAAAACCCTTATCTAATAATTCCTGAATTTGATTCATCATTTCACGGATTTCGGAGGGAGCTAATCTATAAGGTGCCTTAGCTACCGGAGTAGAACCAGGAATTAATTCAATTTTATATTCTACTTCTCTAACCGGAGGTAAACCAGGCAATTCATCAGGGAAAACATCCGAATACTCAGAAACAACTCGGACATTACAAATGGCTTTCTTTTCTAGCTTAGCATCGACAACATTGGCTAAATAAGAATCACACCCTTTAGCTAGAGATTTTCTAGCTTTCATCATAGAGATCAAAGGTATACTACCCCTCTCCCTTTCCCCTCGAGCCACGACATATGACTCGCCTGAGATTGGGATTTTTATCAGCTTCTTATGACAATCTATATTGACTTTATTCCGACTCAACCAATCCATGCCTAACACAACATCAAACCCATGAATAGGCATCAATAGAAAAGAAACAGGGAAACTATGACCCTCAATCAAAATACTAGCTCCAGTAACCGATGTGGTAACCGGAACTACTTTACCGTCCGCTACCTCGACCTCAATAGGTTTTGGAATACATGTAGGTGTCAATTTAAGTCTATCACAGAACAGCAAGGACATAAAGGAACAATTTGCTCCTGAATCAAATAAGGCGCATGCCGGTACTGAATTAATAAGAAAAGTACCAGTTATGACGTCCTCAGCTACCACCGCTTCATCCACGGTCATTCGAAAAGCCCGACCAGTTGGAGCTGGAGGATTCTTTCTTTTCTGGCCAGAAGATGATGATGACCCTCCGACCGTTCCCGATTTTTGCTTCCCTGCCTCTAGACACGCACTCGAACGATGCCCTTCCTTGCGACAATTCCAACACACTGGCTTAGGAAAAGGACAATCCTTGATGTCATGACCGAACTGACCACACTTAATACACCTAGCAGTCTGAGGTGTACAATGTCCCGTGTGCCTAGACTTGCAATTCTGGCACCAATTTGACCTATCCACTGAGCCACCAACAACATTCGGTTTACGGTTATTATTATTACCTTGCCATTTCTTCTTCCCCTGACCTGATGTAGATTCACCTTTGGGTTTCATTGGGGACTTGTCTTTGATTTCCAAATCATGAGCTCTAATATCACCGTCCACAGAACGAGCCAAATCAAAAGCTTGGTTAAGATCACTTGCAAGTCTCACAGTAGTCCGATAAGTATGGGGTAACATTCCAACAAAATGGTCAATCTTTGTCCTTTCATCCGGTACCCATTGATGTACAAATCTCAACTTATCGGTAAACTGGGAGATAAGGTCCTCCATAGTCATACTATCAGTCAATTGCATATCCAAAAATTCACGCCTAATGCGAGTCATGTCATACCCGGAGCAATACTTTTTACAAACCGCGTTATGGAAATCGGACCATGTAATGGAAGCTTTTTGCTGAGGCGATAAATGAGATGTGATAGAATCCCACCATCCCATTGCCGGACCCTTTAAAAGTTGCACCACATAAGTTACCTTAATTTCATCCTCACATCGGCAAACCTCGAATTTTCTCTCGACATCCCTTAACCAATCCATGGTCACAGAAGGATTTGTACTCCCAAAGAAGTCTGAAGGTCCACTAGACTTAAAAGTCTTAAATGAACATAATTTTTGCTGAGATGGAGGAGGAAATACCGAAAACTGAAATCCCGAAGGTCCTGAAGAAGAAAAAGGAGCTGATGTCTGGTAGTAAGTAAGCGGTGGCATAGAAAACTGTGATGTCACTAATGAAGGTGTAATCGTACTAACAGCTGGAATCTGCCGGGATGTTCTAGCTTGTTGCTCATATAATTCCTTATATTTGTTTAACTCATCCTCTAAATACAAAGTGTACTCATCACGGCTCAATTCATTTGCAGGGAGTGTAGTATTAGTCTGACCTTGGCTTTGAGACTGAATTTCAGGAGGAGAGTCTCTCGCTCCAGAAGCATTGATCGGGGTACTGGTCGGAGCATTATTTTCTGCCATATCCTGTATCACAACACATCTCATAACCCGTTAATTGTTAGTACTTAGCAATACTAACAAAATCATATTCACTAGCTCAATCCCCTTCCCAGGAATGTTCGACTAACACAAATAGATTTGGGATTGAACACTTAACCCATGTTCAATTCACCCAAACCGTTGCTCTGATACCAATTTATAACACCCTACTCGAAAACACAAGGATATTTTTTTTTTTTTTTTTTTTTTAAAAAGAAACGCAAGTTTAGATACAAAACATTGGATTGCATATTTACATTTCAAAATGGCAATCCAAATACATACAGTCTTTAAACTAGATTATCCTAGACATTACACACGATAAGTTTAGTGTTATAGAAATCCAAAACATATGTCATAACATTAACATAGTTAACAAAACAGAGTGAGCCTGTCAAACATTCCATTCCTATGGTACTTCTTGCCCACCCACATACCAAAGTAAACCTGCAAGAAGTAATGAGGGGTTAGCACGAAGCTAAGTGAATAAATCTCAAACTATCAACTAACTTAGCTTAACAAATGAATACAGCAAAGCATAGCAACAGTTAATCATGAAGGATCGGTGGTCCTTGGAGTACCCTCATGCCGCGGTGGTTCCCCAAGTAACACTTAAAACCAACTGAAGGCCAAATCAGTGGCTAAACCGATAGCTTGGTACTATTACTACTTACAACATAATCTCAGTGAACAACACATGTACAAAGCACTTATGATGTCCACAGTAATAGTACTCAAACCCAACACACGTTGACCCCCGACATTCATATAGTCCACAACCATCATGGCAATCAAGGACACCAACAATTAAGTTAAATATAACCATCATGGCAAAATATTAACTTAACAATGAAAACAGTAAATTCACATTTACCCGTTGTAACCATATTGTTACAACCAAATTAGACTGAGAGTCTAAGATCCACTCACCCTTGACGATCACCGCCCTTGCTCAAAGATCTAATATTATTGAGTCTTCGGTGTATCTGAGAACACAAGAGGATTACAAGTTAGTACTCATTTCATATGATATCTAACTTTCATTAAACACTTAATATCAGTTCAGCAAGCATTAAGTACCATAAAGATAGTATACAAGTTGATTATACAATTTATAGCAAGTTAACATAACAAGTTCAGCAAAACAGGGGGAGTACGTTCGTATTCCAATGAATACGTCCGTATTCACGGGAATACGACCGTATTCATAGGAATACGCCGTATTCCCAAGCAATTTCCAATACAGAACTGAAATTAAGGAATACGCCAACGAATACGCTAGGGAATACGCCCGTATTCCTCGGAATACGCCGTATTCACATGAATACGCCGTATTCCCGATGATTCAGAATTGCATATTAAAAGGGGGGAATACGCCGTATTCCCGGGAATACGTCCGTATTCATGGGAATACGACCGTATTCCCTTTGAAACCCTGTGCAACAGCAGCAGGTTTTTCCTGCACGATCAAGCACGAACCAAAACACCAATTTTGACCAACACAGCATCCAAACTCGATTTTTAACATGTAATTGACCACTATAAACATGTACAAACATATTGCAACAACTAATAACATCATCAAACACTTAAATTCTCACATGCACCAATGTTCAATCTAGCTTTCAATCAATTTCATCAAATCAATTAACAACTTGAAGAACACTAGTAATTCACCAAAATAAACATGAAATCAGTTTGTAATCAACACATATACACATATTCAAGCATGAACACAATCATTCCATTATCAATTCAACCTAACTCATCTCAATCAAGCAAGAATATGAAAATGGAGCTAGGTTACTTACAATGGAGATGATTATTAGCTTAAGGAGGATGAAGAACACAATGGAATCAAAATCACAGCCTTCTAGTTGATGAAATCATATTGAAATCTTTGGTTTGAGAGTTTATGAATTCATTTTACTATGAAAATGAATTTTGAGAGTGAGGAACAAAAGGAATGTGTTGTCCAAATAAAGTCTCCAGGTGTCGACCTAACATTTTGACTCAGCTTATTTTGGGTGTAAATTATACCCGTCCTAAATCTATTGTCTGGAACCTAAAAACCATTTGCGAGAAATAAATTTTTTATTATACCGTCAACTAAATAAATTTAAAACAAATAATAATTCATTTATCACAATAAGCCAATTGACCAATTGACCTATTAATTTAGCTATCGAAATACACCAAGTATTTAAAATACAATTTAAATAACAATTAAGTTAAGGGAAATACCGTGTTTCAACTAGGCCACTTTTGAGGATGTTACATATGTCATCCAAGAGAAAGTTTTAGACCTTTATGCAATTCAATTAAACCATGGTTCCTTAATTGGCCGTTTCATTTGTAAATCATTTAGGAAGGTAATTAGTCCACAATGATATCGGTTGTGAACTTAGGCCTGTGGATGTGGTGGTCGGTGTATTGTCGTTACAAGAGGCCGATGATCATTTTAGACCACTCACGTCTTTTAGTGTGTCAGTTTTGTGTCACTTGTGACACTTTAGCGACACCTCATCACTCAACAAACTAACACATAATTGACACAACGATACCAACAATGACTGTGTCACATCAATATTTGAAACCCACATTTACCAATATGCATTTATTTCTATAGACTAAACTAGAAAAAAGGGACAAAGTAGGTTTTTACGTCGGGAAAGCGACGTAAAGGGATACATCATACAAGTGAGTGACACGGTGGTGCCATCCGTGTTACTTAGGAGGCATACGTTAGTTCCCAACCGACGCAATGGATGGGAGCGGCCTTAGTAGTACTCCCTTTATCTCAATTTTATAGTCTAAAATTCATTATTAGATGTCCTAAATTGTTCACTTACAATAGTAACGATAATATTTTGAGGGTCAACTGCATTTTGAAGGGAAAGACGGGCAAATGATCTCAACCGTTGATGTATGTGATCAACGATATTGATTCGCTGCATCTTAACAAAACTAGACCGTTTATCACATAATTCAACGGCTGAAATCATCTGCTACTTATTATCCTTAAAATGCAACCCTGATCACATACTCAAAAGTAATGTGTAGATTATTCGAATTAAGTTCAGTTATATATAGAACATAAAAAGGTGTACAAAAGTAGACGTGATGATGCAAATTAAGAATGGGGGTTAATAGTATATGAATGCGATTTGTTCTATTTGTCAAAATATATATGAACGTGATTAATTTAATTGGATGAACGAAAAGTCATTTTTATTAAATATATTTAGTTTAATTGAGTACCGGCCATACCAAACCAATCACTGATTATTATTTTTCTCAACTCTTTTGTTCTTTAATATAGGTTAATTTACTAATTACTTCCTTTAAGAAGGCAATCTACCTTTGAAGATAGGGACGAGATTTTTATCAATGTTTGCATACCCTAACGGTGTGTTTGGATGAGGGGTTTCTGGGGGCTTGAGCTTCTATTTTTATTAAGCCTCAACCATAAGCTTTGTTAGGCAACGCAATAAAAATGGGGCTTCTTGATTAAATAAGCTCCGAGAAGCCCTTAAACAAGAAGCTTCTTGAAGTGGCTTCTGAATAGAAGCCCAAGCCCCAGCTCCAACTCCAACCCCAGCTCTAGCCATCAGCTCCAGCCCGTTGTTGTCAAACACACCCTTATACTTGACTCGGTTAAGTGTTCGGGTGCGATTTGATCGGTTGAACTGCCATGTTAACTCGTTCAACTACTATAAGGGGTTTTATGATTAATATTCATACTACGAGGGGTGTTTATATAAAAGGTCACCATTTCACTCTCCCAAAGCTACAAATATCTATTAAACACCCAAGCATCACAAAAAGATTAATTACATAATTATTCGAGACGTGAAATAATATTAAAAGTAAGAGTTATATTTACCAGCCAAATGACACTGAATTACCACTGAAACTATAAATTGAATATATCTTTGAAGAATCAAATGATTTACAACAAAACATTGGTGGAAGTAGTGTATTTTATCATCTAATTTTTTTAATAGTGACATTTAATCAAACATTTGATTGATATTACATATCCTTCCATAGTATGAAAGAAAAACCATATAAATTTGTGATGATCTTCAATCACTTCATCGGTATACATAACACGAACCTTAAGTTAATATTAATAAAAGTATAAGCAAATGCAATCACATATAATAAGGAAGAAGAAGCTCTAAATAAAACAAAAAATTATTGACATGTATACATATTAAAGGAATAATATAAAACTTCTTACAACTTAACAACAAATATTATTTGAGATGATGATTTATATGAATGAATAATAGTCTCTTTAACTACGTAGTATTTTCTTTCTTCTTATTAAAGGGTTATAATTTGTATTGTTGACATCACAAAACATTTGTGCTGTTACCCAATTATCAAGCTAGAAAAATTCAACAATTTATATTTTTGACCTTCAACTTTTTCATATTTATTACATAAATGTTCCCTCATTTAAAGCTAACAGCACGAAAGTAATTGTGCACTTATGCTGCACGGATTATTAACCGTTTATGAAAATGTATAAAGTTATAGAAAATTGAGGTAGGTGAAATGATCAAGATTTAAATAACAAAATAAATGAGCAATGACAATTAATCAAGTACTCCGTATTCGGCAGTAATCTTCATATGAGATTGATTCAAATTTTAGTACACCCTTTCACATCCCTAAATTAAACAAACATCATCCACAATGATAATAACTCCAATTTTATTCATTCAACGGAAGTGGTCGGAGTTAGGTTGGAATCTTAATGATTCAAATTTTAGTACACCCTTTCACATCCCTAAATTAAACAAACATCATCCACAATGATAATAACCCCAATTTTATTCATTCAATGGAAGTGGTCGGAGTTTGGTTGGAGTCTCAATGATTAATACTCCCTCCGTCCCGGAATAAGTGTCCTGTTTCAGATTTTGAAGTCTTTCTTTTTCAACTTTGACCTTAAATATCTTTGTTTGTGTTATATAATACTTTATGAAAATTATACCAATGGAAATACATTTAAAACTCAATCCATTCATATATTTTGCATCAAGTATTATATAACACAAACAAAAATATGTAAGGTCAAAGTTGAAAAATAAAGACTCAAAAAGTCAAAACAGGACACTTAATCTGGGACGGAGGGAGTATAATTTTTCGGAGTTTGGTTGGAATCTTAATGATTAATATAATTTACATTGATTGTAACAATCAAGTATAGAAGATATAAAAGCCCCAACTGTTCTCGAACGAGCGTTCTTCGGAAATCGATCGCCGGCAAAATATCATGTGTGGGTGCTAAATGGCAAAAATCTCACAAAACATGTTTGTGTTTCCACAGCAGCCGGTTTAATCCGGTTCCGAGACGCAGTTTCAATCGAGTATTGCCAAAACCATCCGGTTCGACCTGAGTAAAAAATTCTAGTTAGCCCACACTCTTTTGACCCGCTTCCATTTTCGGGTCGCGGTCGAACCGGGTCAACCGGCCGGATTAACCCGAGTTTTAAAACATTAATTTTTACAATAAACTAGTGTGAATCCCGTTCGATGGACGGCTTCATAAATAATCTTAAGTAAACCTGATTCATTCTTATTTTTAACATAACTACGTGAAACGTCCCGATTTTTTTTTCTCGCTAACCATTTCTTACTTTACAACTCATAATGTATATACGTAACCCACAAATGTTTAAGACTTAAAAAAAATTTAACCCAAAGTTTATACACATACACGATCCTGCTACAGACATATGATCGCGCATCATTTATTAATACGCGATCCTACAAGAACTACGAGATTGCGTACCTAAGCATTATAACTCACTGTCTCCACTTTACACTGTTTTACGCGATCCTGGTTACTAGATGGGATCACGTATGTATCAAATAAAAGTACACTATGACAAAAATTCACTAAGATACTCGATCCTGAAAATTGAGTGGGATAGCGTACCCTCACCTGAAAATACACTGTGGTTGTTTTGTTCTCTAATACGCGATCCTACACCTCAAGTGGGATCGCGTATGGCCTGTGTTCTGCAGCAATTGACCAATTTCAGATTTTTAAGCCAATTTCAAACACGCTAAACTTTTTACTTGTTAATAGTTTGACTACCAAATTTTGCAGACACCTTTCATCCTACAAAAATGAACGTTTCCCAATTTACACTTTCTAAAATTTCTCACTAACGCCAAATCTGGACCTCAATCCAAATTATGATCGTTTTGACCACTTTCAAGACTCAAACCAAATGCCATTTGGTTTACATCCAAACTACAATCTTTTACAAAATTTGACATACTCTACGAGTTGCTACCATTTACATTTGACCCGACTCACAACTGTAACATTTTACATAACATTTCTCAAACGGGTCAAAACGTACAAAACTACTACTTTACAATCAGACAACTTTCTTTCAACTCACACGGAGCTTTCATAACTGTATCAAGAGCATGATTTATATAAAACAAGGGATTCAACTTACTAACTCGTTAGTAAGTCCACCTTTAGTCGATCTTTGCCTCCTTATCAAAATAGACACTTGTCCTGTTATGTAACACCCAAATTTTCGTAAGTTTATTGTTTTTATTTAAATTGAGTAAATTATTATTTATGTTATTATATTAAGAAAAAGAGTTGGTGGCCAAATTAGAAGTGAGTAAACTTGTATAAATAAGTTGTGGTTAAAGTATAAGAGTTAAAGGTTAAGGGTAGAAATCGTAAATTGAGATAATTAAATCTTCTAATTTATTACAATCTGGAAATTTAGAGAAAGTTTGAGTCGGTCTTCTAGGGAGAACGAGGGAGAGAGAGAGACGCGAGAGAGAGAGCGCGATAGAGAAAGAAATATAAAAAATTGGAGCTAAATTCTAATTGTTAAAGCTTAATTTCTGCATAATCCTTCCTCTTAAGGTAAGTCTATTTCATCAGAGTTTATAAATTTGAGTAATTGATGAACTTGGGGATGAACCGTAAGTGAGAGTATTGATAAATTGATGAATATGATGTGTTAGAAGATTATATGAGTCATGAGTTTTGAGTTTATTCATGATTTTGGTTACTTGTATATTTCGATGAATCCTGAGTATTACAGAGGGTTAGAAATTAAAGAGAATGATAATATTGTTATATGATGATAACTTTGAGAAATTGTTAGTTAAAGAGTTTTGGTTTGAGCTATGTGTATGATTGTGGTTATGTGATGTTTATGAGTAGGTGATTTAAGGAGTCAAATTGGGAGTATTGAGCCTAGCTAGAACATCCAACCATTTTGATCTAAGGTAAGTAATGGGAGGGGAAAAAGAGATATATATGAGTTAGAGTGATTGGCATTGAGTATGCCTTTCTAAATGAGAAATTGTTAGTCAAGTGTATGAATGAGATTGAGAATATTGTACACTTGATGTGAATTGTTTCCTCTGAGTAGGAAATCAATATGAGATTTGTAAAGGATCCTTATATGAGTTGGTTCAATCGTTTGAGTATGATTGAATCCATTATATTGTTTTACATCATTTGAGTATGATGTTATGAGTACAAGTGATTGAGTTCACTTATGAATTAAATTATGAGTTTAATTATGAGTTATATATATACCATTGCTTACTAAGCTATTTGCTTACCCCCTTTATTGTTGTGTTAATATAGGTACTAGTAGTGGATCACGTGACTATTTGGGCAAGGAAGTTAAAGACAACTAGTGGTGGAGCTTACTATAGCGGTAGTAAGTGTTTAAATCCCTTAATGAGAATCATGCTCAAAGTACTAATGAGAAGCCCCTTTTTGTGAAACTTTGGATCATTTGAGTATGATCTTGGTTGTAGTCAAAACTTGTCTTGTGAATGATACTTAATCTTTTGTAATAATGAATGTAAATAAGTGATTAACTTGTGTAAGTAGTATATGAGACAAAAGCTTTAGTGTTAATATGAAAATCTGAGTTTGTTTGTGTTGGTGTCCAAATGGGTCAATTGATCCAAATGAGTTAATTTGATGACTTAGGTGTATTGGTCATGCATTAAGTTGTTAAGTAATGTTTTGAGTTGCTGGAAATCAGAATGAGTAATTAATCTCATGTGGTGGTGAAACATGGTGCAAGAGATGCCAAATTGGTATATTTCGATTTAGAGTTCAAATCTTGCGTAAATGAGAATTTTGATAAAGTGTTCAAAGAGAAAGTCTCATATTGTGATTTGCAATGTGACTGCAATTTTTCAGGTTCAAATTCATAACGAGCAAAGAGTTATGCGCGAACAAATTTAGCTCAAAAATTTGAGTTTAGTCAATTGTTGCTGTAATGAGTTAATACGCGATCCCAGGGTAGAGTCAGGGATCGCGTATCACTGAGTATTATTTTCACCACAGTCGAGTTTCCTTTGTTAATACGCGATCCCAGCTTCTTTACAGGATCGCGTATCATAGTGCATTTTGGTTACAGCTGAGTTTTCTTCATTAGTACGCGATCCCACTTCCTTCCTAGGATCACGTACCTCAGTGCAAATCGGTTACAGTGGGTTTTCCAACATAAGTACGCGATCCCACCTCTAGGCTAGGATCGCATATGCATGTTTGTTTAGAGCTGAATTATTTTTGAGTCCAACTTTCATCATATGTTATAACAACAAATTTAGTGAGTTAAATTATGTTTATGGGACATTATAACGAGTAATAATAAAAAAAAAAATAAAAAAATTCAGGGCGTTTCATGTTATTACCTACACAACAACCATACAACAACGGGGGTAAGCACAACATGCTTAGTAAGTAATAGAAAACAAGAACTACAACTACAAACTACTTCAAGATGATCATAATCATATGACCAACTTACTACCAATTATAGAACATACTTGTTTGCTCTATCTACCATGCTACTAGGTGATCATACTTGTATGAACAACCTACTACATAGACCATTCTCAGATGATATATCTTCTCACAATAAGGATCCTCTATCTCTACTACATTGCTCATTCTCGAAGGAACACTACCATGATGTCAAAACATGAACGATGAGGTTTCTCAAGCCCCATTGTCATTCTTAACACCCTTAACAAACTGTACAAATGGCATACTCGTATACTATACTTACACAAAACTACACAAATAACATTTTTACAACAAACTACTCCCATCCTCCCATTACTTACCTTTGGCAATTGGTATGAATACACTAGCTCAACCGATTAGCTCAACACTTCTTCTTGTCACCTAATCACACAAACATAAAAACAAGGTTACTCACTACTCATGTGAAAACCTTCTACACAACGAATTCTCATTTCTAACTAACTAACTAAACTCTTTTCTTTAATTCATACAAACTAACTTTTAGGTTCAATCAAGAACAAAATCTCAACTTCAAGCTCAAACTCATCCAAACTACACAATTTATCAAGGTTTACTACTACATGATTACAACTACTCAATAACTACTATTCAACATCTTCAAATATAATTACCCTTTTTAACAACATGATAATAAAATCTACCTCAATGTAGATACTATAGTCTTGTTTATAGTCAAAATAAGATACATTTTTATAAGAATCTCAACATAAACACCCAAGCACCACAAAAAGACTAAATACATACATATTTGAAACGTGAATAATATTAAAAGTAAAAGTTATATCTACCAACCAAATGACATTGAATTACCATTGAAACTATAAATTGAATCTATCTTTGAAGAATCAAGTGATTTACAACAAAACATTGGAGAAAGTAGTGTATTTTATTATGAATTTTTTTAAATAGTGACATTTAATCAAACATTTGATTGATATTACATATCCTTCCATAGTATGAAAGAAAAACCTTATGAATTTGTGATGATCTTCAAGCACTTCATCGGTATACATAACACGACCCTAATTAAGTTAATATGATTAGAAATATAAGCAAATGCAACCACACATAAGAAGGAAGAAGAAACTCTAATTAAATAAGACAAAAAATTATGGACATGTATACATATTAAAGGAATAATGTAAAACTTATTACAACTTAACAACAAATATTGTTTGAGACGATGATTCATTTGAATGAATAAAAGTCTCTTTAACTATTTTCTTTCTTTTTATTATAAATTATAAAGTTACATACATGGAGGATGGTGAAATGATCAAGATTTAAATAACAAAATAAATAAGCAACGTCAATTAGTGAAGTTCGATTATGTTGACATGACTCATTGTAAGGTGATTAATATAATAAAATTTTGACACATAAGAAAATCATTAAACATGCAACCTAAAAGGATGCCATATAAGTTAGAGGGCTAGCCTCTTAGTAATATAGAGAGATGGAATTGAGTGTTGATTTAATTTTCGGATTTTATTTATTTTTTTATAAAAAAGAAAATAAATAAAAACAATACAAGGTACGGAGTATTAATTACTACTTCCTCTGCCCCAGTTTTATTGTCCTCTTTTGATTTTTTGAGTCTTTCTTTGACAACTTTGACCTTGAATTTTTTTATTTGTGTTATATCATACTTGATGCAAATTATACCAATAAAAAAATACATTTAAAACTCAATCCATTCATATATTTTGCATCAAATATTATATAACACAAATAAAAATATTGAAGGTCAAAGTTGAAAAAGAAAGACTTCAAAAAGTCAAAACTGGATAATAAATTTGTGACCGAGGGGGTATGTTTTATCTTTGAAATCAAACAGGGGACCCTTTGAAACGCCCTGAAAACATAACCATTTTTTTTTACCTAACACTGAAAACACACTCTATTAGGTCCCACATCTAAAATATGACATTATAGACTCGTTATATCGTTATCTTAATCAAATAATGACTCAAATAACAAAAATATGAATTTACAAGAGATTCCCCAGGAATGACTCCCATTCCTCAGGAATCAGATATGCTGTTAACACTTGGATTCGGATTCCCTAGGAATGACTCTCATTCCCCAGGAATCAGGGCTGCTGTAAACACTTAATTTCAGATTCCCCAGGAATGACTCCCATTCCCCAGGAATCAGGGCTGCACAAACTAATACCAAAATACGAATTTCCGACGCGCATAACTTTTTACTCGTAAACACTTAGACCCTGAAAATTTGCAGGCACCTCCATAATGCCAAAATGAGACTTTCTATTTTTGCACTTTTCCAAAATACACGTTTTACGAGAAAATGGACGTATAACCACTTTTTGACCATTTTAACCACTTTTTGACTACAACCCAAATCACAAACCATAAACACTTTGACTCTAACTTTTTGCACACATTATCAACCTACCAAAACAAGTCTAACACACTTGTCCAAACCCACATAACTACATTCTAACCCGATTTAACCCTTTTGACCCGTTTTGATGTCCATTTGGACACTTTTACCAAATCTACCATATACAACCACAACTCTACCCAATACCACATATGTTTGACTATTATAACTTTGTTGACTATATGTCAACTTCACATTTGACCAACCAATCACATTCGACACTAAATCACTTTTCACCACTTTGACCCAAACCAAACCAATCATATAACTTCATACTCTTAACAACCACATACACTAGACATCATAACTCGGTTTGACTTTCAAACTCAACTACTACACATTGACCAACATATTTAATTCAAAATCTCTTTGTTTGGGCGGTTTACACAATTGAGCATCAAAACAACAATTCAAAAGAAAGAAGCATATTCTAACCACAAGCATGCTCCATATCCATGTCACTAGCTTCTCATAACCCTTCTATCCACATGTCGCTAGCGTAACATCAACCTACAACATAAACACTGAAACGTGTAAGCACAACTGCTTAGTGAGTACACAGGCAATCAAACAAGCAATACACACATAACACTTAGCACATATCAACACAATACATAAGTACAAATTCACTGGGCTCTGAACACTAAACACTGAACACTGTGTTAACCGCAGTTAACTCTCTGATCACCACTGAATCATTACACATAATCATTAACCAACAACAATCAAGTCACTAATCAACAACACCTTTTTAACATAATCTTAAACACACACACATAAGAAACAAAACATATAACAAGCAACTCTCACTTGATTGTATGATCCTCTAGCTCGGAAGCTATCCGGAAACACATACAACCAATTCATACACGGTTCACCACATAATCACTATTTAATCCACATATATCAATAAGTCATCTTCCACCCGATTGTGTAGCCTCTTACTCGAAAGCAATCCGGATCCAACACAATCGAATCTGTGACACCCGTCAAATTAGGACTAGTGTTTAGTGCCTAATCAACTGTTAATATATGTAATTAGTTTTGTGTTAGGCTAATTAATGTATCAATATATATATATATATATTGTTGAATATATACAAGAATACGATTTAATTAAATCGTACGAATTTCAAATCGAATGTAATTCGGTTCAAGTAATACGGACGTTGGTGAACGATCTTATTAAATAATAAAATATTATTTAATAACACTATTTTATCCAAGATATTATTTTGATAATAACTCAATGCAAATTCGTATCGTATAAATAAGGTATACGCGATTAAAAATGTTGAACGCGCAAACAAACAAAACGAGATAACGTTATATTTTTATAACTCAACTATTAAGTATGTTATGAAATACTTCAACAAAAATATCGAATAAATATTTGTATTTTTAAAACGTATAATTAAACGTATAAAATAATTATCTAACGTTTAAACGATCGGGAAAACGAACACCTTACGGAGCGCGACTACACGGAGCAAAATTTGGTGAAGCCCACACTGTGGACCCCACCGAAAATCTGCCCCAAAAGTGGGGATCTCTTCCCCATTTCTTCCATAATCATCATTCTCACCTCTCTCCTCCTCTCTTTTCTCTCTACAACCACCATACCACACCACCACCTAAATCCTTTAAAAACTACCACAAAACGCAACCAAATCGGCAAAATAATTACGGAAAAGGAACCACCTCGACGCGATCTACATTCTCATCTTTCCGGAATTTCATTTCGGCACTTTGTAAGTTTCCGACAAAATCCCGAAACCTCTCGTTTTAGCTTATTTTTACATATTTACGGGTGATTTGGGTGTATCTATGCCTATTAAACAAGTGAAACACGAATTTACAGCTTAAAAACGGGTTAAAATTGAGTTTTGGGTTGGAAAACGTCATCAGTCGCTGGGTTCTGTTTTGGTGTTCATCTTTGCGACACAAGCCTTGTGTCGCAGGTTATGTCGCATAAAGTCTTATGTGTCGTACTTTGTGTCGTATAAACCCAATTATGTCGGATCCTCTGCGACACAATATTATGTCGCATCTTATGTCGTAAATTTCATACGACACAAGCACTATGTCGCTGTTAAATCAGCATTGTACGCTTATGCGATACAACCCTTGTGTCGCTAAGCTCTTGTGTCGCACTTCTACGCGACACAACCCTTGTGTCGCATAACAAATTATTATGTCGCATATTATGTCGCATAAAACAGAATATTTACAACTTTTTACTAAGTGTCGAGACCTAAATTTTATCACTTGATTTCACCCAAATTCAAGTCCAGATGCATTTTTCACCAAAACAATTTTATAGAAATAAAAATTTTTCGAGCTGACCTGGCATCTCGACCCCAGCCAGGGGCCAGCCCCTTGGACCCCGCCAGGGGTTGCCACCCCTGGAACCCCGCTAACCAGGGGCGCTGCCCTCGGACCCCCGCACTTAGATTCCGTAAGCACATTTCTCACCAAGTGTCAAATTTGTACAACTTTAAAACGCTTATGCGATACAACTTTTCAAACATAATGGAATTTGCTTTTCAAGTATTACGCTTCGAAATCAATGTGATAATATCAAAACTATTATTACAATTAATCACCAACGGGCCGTACACGTTTTCAAACATACAATTCCATCAACCAAATTGTAGTAATTTGGACAAGTCAATCAACCAAATCGGGGTAATTTGGACAAACAACTACAAAGGTAGTCTTTCGAGATGCCTAAACAATTAATAACCATCGCGTGTCATGGACACCTTCAGGTTACAAGTCTTCGGACCACACTTCAAGGCAAATCAATCCAAGTTATTAATTCAAACTTTCAAGACTCAGGTGAGTCTCATGGCCCCTATTTTACTGCTTTACAATCAGGGGTGTGATATTATTGCTCGTTTTGTTTCACAAGTTGAACGCAAGTACAAATCAAATCAAATACTACATGAGTTTCAAGCTAATCAATTTAAAGCCCTCCATAGCATAGTCTGGTAATACGTAGTAGCGTGAATGTTAGTATATGATATCATATAGGATTGACAATCCTCATCCGGGTTAGCACGCACTAACAGGTCAAACGGATGTATTAGCATTTGGGAAGACGAGTGTGGATTAGACACTCGTAGGAGGCATTTCAAGTTAGGTTTCCTTAAGTGGGCCTGACAACTCAAGTTAAGCTCAGACTATGTGCTCATGGCTGTATAACTTTTATTTTGCTTAATTGCATTTTAAATTCAATTATAAATCTTGCGGTTCATACAAATATGTGTTGACATACAAACCTGTGAGCTCACTAGCGTTTCGCTGACCCATTTTAGCATGTATCACAGGTGACCAGCAGTAGGTTGGACTGCTCAAGTAAGGATCAATTAGCTCGAGTCATCATGCAAACAATCAGAGATTTAGCTGCATTATTATATTTTGTATAGATTAATTATGTACTTAAATCTCTCAATTTCAACCGAGCTAATGTAACTATATTTTTGATGTAAACTTTGTTTTTATCAATACAAGTTAAAATGACACATATAGTGGTCGTTCATTATATCTTTGTGCTGTGATTATTGATTCGTAACACCCAAATCGTGCTTCCACTAAACAATAAATTTGGGGGGTGTTACAGAATCATACACTATTCATCATCAATTCTTTTCCTTTACCTTTAAGCTAATGACTTACTCATTACTTGGCTAACATCAAGCTAATAAGGAAATCACTACTTTTCTTACCAAGTAACATTTAATCACATAACAATTAAGAATAACAAGTAATTTAACACAACAACTAAATTAAGCAATAAACATAATTAAACAAACATAAACAAATAACTTATTCCTGATTATGTAAACCTCTAGCCCGCAAGCTATCCGGTACTACACAATCACATCACCTGTTTAACCCCCGTATCACTCACCACAATCTCTTAGATGATTTCACCAACGAAAGCTCTCCATGTCTCTAACACCTACATAATCATACATATCATCATAAAAATACTTAGGCACTAATCAATCATTCACTTTAATCATATTCAATCCCTCCCCCACTTTGATTACACTAGTTAAATCTTTAATTAACCACATTAAACTACCTCTTTAATCACTTTTTAACTTTCACTAATCAAACTCTTAGCACATAATATTCATCATCATAATCATACTCTATAAGTATCATTAGTTTCATAATTAAACTCATTAACATCATATTAACAAAATTACATGAATCATCATAAACACTCTTTTAATAATTTATCACTTATCAACTTTACTACCTTAAATTCATGTTCTATCTACATGATTATACTCTATTAGCATCACCCATCATGTATTTAAGCTTATTCCATCATTCCATACAATTTAACATAAACCCTAGAATTTCTCATAAACACTAAATCATAAATTCATCAATTTCAACATGTTATATGATTACTAACCATCATAAGAACACTTATTAACATCAATTTCATCTAATTAAAATCCTAATTTCTTATTACAAGCTTCAATCTATCAAAACCCATGAAACCCCAAAAACTATGTCAAGAACAAATGAGAAATCACTTACATAGGATAGAGGAGATTGAAAGGAAGAAGAATTAAGCCCTAGAAACCATGAATCATGAATTAGTTTGAAAGAAATTTGAAGCTAGAATCATCCCTGTGTTTTTCTTTTGTGTATGGAGCTTTTTAAGAATAAATGAGATAAATCCCAATTCATACGTACATATCTATCTGAGTCGGTCTGATTATTTTATCCCCTTTAAACTCTACAGTCTGGAACTGATAAAACCGTTTACGTTTTTCACTATATCTCGTTATCTACTTAATAATATTTTGTAATAAAAATATATCTGTGTACGATATTAAATTCCTGAAATTCGGGGTGTTACACCCTTTTAGAAAACTTAATGTGATTAATCTTGAGCATTTTAACTAACATGATAGATCACGTGTTATCTTTTATAAATCGATCTGCATTAACGGCCCTATTGACTCACAATACATAAAGGATCATATGTTTTGTACCCCCCATTTATGCTACCTAATGAGAACGAGAAAAAAATAAAATTAATAAATAAAATAAGGGTCTATACAGTTCTTCTTTATTTCCCTTATTTATGCAGTCCTCTGCCATAGCAAATTACAGCAAAAGGCACATAAAAACCTTTACTATTACAAAAAAAAAAAAAAAAAATGTTTCTTCACCTTATTTTGCTTTGTTTTCCTCTTATGATACACAAAACCACTGCCATTGAATATCAAGCACACTACTGTGGCCTCGACATTACTAACCCAATAATCAACACAACGTTCTATTCTAATCTCAATCAAGTCCTTGACTCACTAGCTTCCGATACAACCGTCGAAGATAACAAATTTTTAACCACCAATTATGGAAACAACACCGATGATATAGCGTACGGCTTATATCTTTGTAGGGAAGACGTTATACCAAATGATTGTCGTAACTGTTTGCTTAAAGCCCGCGAAGATATCAAGAAAACATGCCCGTTTTCAAAAGAGGCGGTTTTGTGGAAAGACAATTGCATGTTACACTATGCTAACCATTCATTGATGTTCAATGAATCAGTTATTTTCAAAACTACATGCAATCATTTCAGTATTTCGAATCAGACCGCTGGGTTATGGGATGAGGCTAATAAGTTGATGGCTGAATTGGTAAATGAGGCTTCAAGTGATTTAAAAAAGAAGTTTGCTTATAATGAGTTAAGTTACAATGGTAAGGAAACGGTTTATGGATACGTTGAGTGCACACCAGATTTATCAGAGTCTGATTGTGATCAATGCCTTCAAGTGAGTATAAAGCGATTAGGAGAATATTGCTATGGGAAAGAAGGAGCACGAGTCTTGACCCCGAGTTGCAATGCTAGATTCGAGACCTATCAATTCTTACAATTTTCGGCAGCCGCATCTGGCACAGGTCTGACATCAAATTCATTTTTTCCGGTAAGTCTTATTGCCAGAAGTTGACCAAATCTAATTGTTCACCCTCTTAATTTATAGGGAAAAAGAAAAACCTACATACATTTGCCTCCATTATCGTGGTACTTGGAGTTCTAGTGGTGATAGCGGGCATATGCCTCATGTTCATATTGAAGAAACGACGTCCCATCAAGTTGAATAAGTTGATGGGCAAAAACGGTATGTCAATTAAACATATTTTTTCACCATGCACAGATGCACTAGTAAAAGATGTCTCGATATTTGCCATACAACTCTGTTTTCTTGTTTGTAAAACAGAGGACATTGAGATTATAACAGAGAACTCTCTGCAATTCCAACTGGCGGCACTCGAGATAGCCACGAACAATTTCTCTGCAGAAAATAAAATAGGTGAAGGTGGTTTTGGTGGAGTATACAAGGTAAGATATTACGATAGTTTTAAGTTTTAAGATTCATACAAGAGGAACTTAAACATGCAGAGCAGCACACATATGATCCCACTTATTTTATGTACTCAAAAAGTTTATCGATCGTCAGGGAGTTCTACCTAGCGGTCGACAAATAGCAGTGAAAAGGCTATCCAAAGGGTCAGGACAAGGCGCAATAGAGTTCAAGAACGAGGTTGTGTTATTAGCCAAGCTTCAACACAGAAATCTCGTGCGACTTTTGGGATTTTGCCTTGAAGCAGACGAGAAGATCCTCGTCTATGAATATGTTCCTAACAAAAGTCTCGACTACTTTCTATTTGGTTAGCCTCAAAACTGTGACTTACTACTATCCATAAGTGTTTATGCTCGTTTTCTGACCTCATAGTAATCCTACTAATCACCAGCTAGAGTTGTTTTTTTGTCTGCAAGTTAATTTTATATCTTAGTTATTATTTTGAGACTAAAACTACAACAATAAACCCACGTACATATTCCATAAATAGGTATGTACGTCTTAGCTGAAAACAACACGTTAGACTTACTCCTGGTTTAAGTATTTTTACAGCTGGGGAATGATTAGATAAGAAGATGTTCATGAAAAAAGGGTTAAGTGCTTCAAAATGTAATTAACTATGTGGTTGACTTATATTATATGTAATCTACAAAATTGACTTTCATCGTGTGGACGTAACTTTTATATATTTTACTGGTATATATAATATGGTTGGCATGCCATATATATAAACCACCATGTGGCATCAATATATATATATATGTTCACGTCAAAATATTACATAAAAATAGCAATAATAAAAAATTGAATACGCATATATAATGGAAGTCATTTTTTTTGTAAATTACACACAATGTAAGTAAATAAGTACTTACATTTTGAAACACCTGATCCAAGTAAGAGGGACCCTGATCCGACAATTGACCATAAAAAGAAAAAGAAAAAAAAAAAGCCTTTTATGTACATCATTGCTCTTTCCCCGGGGTTAATATAAATTTGTTTTATTGTGGAGTAACCCATTAATATATTTACTTAACCATCATCAAGATGACCAAATGAATAGGAAATCCTGATTTTCTCATGACCGGTCGTCAGTTCGAACCTCCGAAAGTAAATATTTTGGGGTAGGTCGGCCAGGGAAATGGCTAGCAACAATGTTTTGAAAACCGATTTTTTAAATCAAATCGGATGAAGGACCGAATCTGGTTCATCCGGTCCGACCGTCGGTTCAGTCGGTTCAACCGCTTTACTATAATTCATCTAAAATATGTGTTTTAGATCAGCAGGTTCGACAGCTGGTGTAATTACACATTTTTCAATTGTTCTTCATTCTTATTTTCCTCAAATATTAACAGATCTCCATTATCTATATTATTCCAACATATCACCTTTGTCATACTCACGTACCCTCACCACTACACAACCATCACTGCTACCCCAATCACCGCCGCTGGCAATCGTGACCGGAAAAGGTAAGGTTATACGTACGAAGATGGAAATCAAAACCGTTTTTTTTTTCGTTCTGAATCAAATTGCCCGGAAAATGATACAGATCTTCTTGGATCAGCCTTAAAAAAAGGAAAAATAAAAACGAAATCCGTTTTTAACGCCGGTTCCGGTTCGATGGTTTCCGGTTCAACCGGAAAAGTCAACAACTTGAACGACTCACAAAATAATCAAAAACTGGTCAGAAATGAATCGCAAAACAATCGGGAGCCGGTCGAACCGGTCCGGTTCAACCGGTTATTAAAACATTGCTAGAAACAGTTAGGGGATATCCGGGTTGGTGTTAGTTAAGTATTTAACCCTTTATTATTTATTGCGTTTGACCATGTCCACGTTTGTGTTACTGATTATAAGTCATAGGTAAACGAGTTCATATATTAGACTTGACTTTCATTGGATATATATCATAACAACTTTTTGGTCGGCTGTTATATAGTAATGTAAATAAAGTCCATAAGAACACACTGTTTTTTCTAAAGTAAAATGCAACTTGGATACGTTTTGGTTAGTGAAAAGAAAGCTTCCTGCATATAGTAATTATATTAATGCTGCTTAATTCCATATGCATGTTAATTCGCAGAAATGTACTAGTTAATTAGTACTACATCCGTCCCAAAATAATTGTCCAGTTTTGACTTTTTGAAGTATTTATTTTTCAACTTTGACTTTAAATATTTTTGTTTTTGTTATATGATACTTGATGCAAAATATATGCATAAATTGAGTTTTAAATATATTTTCATTGGTATAATTTTCATCAAGTATTATATAACACAAATAAAGATATTTAATGTCAAAGTTGAAAAAGAAAGACTTCAAAAGGTTAAATCTGGACAATTATTTTGGGACGGAGGAAGTAATTTTGACGATAAAACTTACTTTGGCACGCTAATATTTAGATCCTACGAAACAAGTACAACTGGATTGGTCAATGCGTTACAGAATAATTCTAGGAACTGCAAGAGGATTGTTATATCTGCATGAAGACTCTAGATTAAAAGTTATTCATCGGGATCTCAAAGCAAGCAATATATTGTTAGACGACGACATGAATGCAAGAATTTCAGATTTTGGTACTGCAAGAATCTTTTGTCATAACCAAACGCAAGCAAAGACCGATAGAATTATTGGTACCTTGTAAGTTTCTCATCAGCTTTCATGATATAAAACTATCTTAGCTTATGAATTCATTATTATTCTCTCCGTCCCAAAATGCTTGTTCCTAACATTTTGTTGGTCCCAAAATCATTATACAATAACAAAATATATAATCATGATCAAAATTCCCATAATTATTACCAAAGAAAAAATAAGAGAGTATGTTTAGAAAGATAAAACAATCAATCTACTAAAAATATACTCCCTCCGTTCCAAAATAAGTATCTCACTTACTAATTTGAGTTGTCCTAAAATAAGTTTCCGGATTCCATTACAGATAATCAGAAAAGACTTTAGTGGGTAAATGTGAGATGTTATTGGTAAATAGTGACTTTCCTAAAACTGTGTGCATTTTAAAATGAGACACTTATTTTGAGATTGAAGGAGTAGTATGGAACATTCACTTTTAAATTATCTGTATTTTGGATGTGGACAGTAATTTTTGGACGTAACAAAGGAGTGATATTATTATCAATATTTTTATCACTATTGTAAGGCTACGCTTTTGACATTGTCTATCATATGCAAGTGGATACATGTCACCGGAGTATGCAATGCATGGAAATTTCTCCGTAAAATCAGATGTCTTCAGTTTAGGCGTATTGTTCCTTGAGATCATTAGTGGAAAGCGAAATACGTGCCACATTCAAAATGGTTGTGCAGATCTTCTGTTCCATGTGAGTACACCCATTGTACCATATCATAGTCTGCTCATTTTATCTACTTTCACAACATACTAATTAGAAATGTTTTCTGTACTAGGCTTGGAATAATTGGAAGAATGAAGAACCACTTGAAATAACAGATCCAAACTTAGGGGACTCCAGATCAGAAAAGGAAATCTTACGCTGCATCAATATCGCCTTACTGTGTACTCAAGAAGATTCCGAGCTACGACCTTCAATTGCTTCTGTAGTACATATGCTCAACAGTTACTCAGTCACTTTACCATTACCTCAAAATCCTCCGTTCGTGTCTCATAGTAGAGCTGGACGTAGGACTTCACAAGTGCTAGAATCAGATAGAAGTATATGCAAGTCAATTGTTTGGGTAACTGATAACTCACCTATTACTGAAGTACAACCGCGATAAACTATATTAGACTCGTTATATATGGCTGAAGTTAAGTAATTGCGTCAATTATGTGGCTATGCTATCAATATTATGGCTATGTGTTGAAACTTACTGAATGAACCTAATATGTATCAGAGAATTTCTTAATGAAATACTATTTGGGTGCGAGCTTTTGACTTCGTGTTGCGTGCTCGAAATCTTGGAATCAATTATCAATGTTAATAATTAAATGTTTCAAAGGGATTTAGCTCCTCTTGTGGCATCATTAGATCGAAAAGAAGAAGTCATGTTCGCTTACAAGTAAAAGAGTGTTTCATAGTTTACGTCAAATTGGGTCTATTTAATCTTATTTTGTAAGAATACAACGACGTGACAGGTTGTGTACATTGAGAGTATCTCAATCCAATTCAAGGATACGATAGTGAACAACCAACCTACACCTATGAATTAAGGTGCTTAGTTCATTGTAATTCATCTCATTCATCCGTTGTTACTTATTCATTAATAGTTTGATACATCTTCTTGTCTTCTTGAGTTCTTGAATGTGTATTCGAGTTTGTGTTGTGTGGTACGTAGGAATTTTTAATCCGCATATAGTTTCACAATTCGTACGTTTTTTAGGGAACTAATTCGAAAGTAACAATATTTATATTATACACAGTCAGTTTTTCTTTAAATCCAAAAAATACTAGATTTTGAGTTTAGATAAAACAGAATAAACTATCTAAACTAAGTGTGAAAGTATATACGTTTTCACAATAGTATTTGTAAACGCTGACACTAAATTAAAACTGTTCATACTTTCATATTGTGAATTGTCTGTTTCCAAAGAGTGACTACGGATCATTTGGAGGGTGTGTCGGCCATGAGTAATGACTCGGATCGGGTCGAGTCGAGTCGGTTTAATTAAAGTGGCTAATTTATCCTATAAAATTAAAGTGTTGGACGGGATGTACCCATGAATAATTTCAAAAACAAATATACTCTTTTAGTACTCTATTTGCTGTTTTGTGGAAATTGTGAGTTTTTTGTTTCCTATCAAAGTGTGGTTGGTACATACCCATGGTTAATTTGGTCGACCCATTAGACATCCTAAATCTCTCGTAATCTTAAGTACATATGCTACCAAAAGACTTTTGTACGTGTTCAAACATGGTGTGCAGACCGTAGAAATTATTTCACATAGTTAAATTATAAACGAACCTACGGAGAGTTTATTCATATAACTTTTTCTTGCGTAAATGAACGAACATCAACATAGCTAGTTTTACTTATACGTTTAGTTAAATGAACGAACAACAAACTTAGTTAACAAATGTATTGGTCATTGCATTCTTCGATAATCGTTCGTTAATGATTTAATCAAAATATGAAAATATATAGCCAGTAACAACGTCAGTTTAATCAGTTAGAAAACTGTAATATGTAGAGAACTTTTCAAGTACGTTTCAACATCGTATTTGTTTTAGAATGAGACACTTATTTTGAGATGGAGCGAGTAGTATAGAACATTCATTTTAAAATTGCGAGTTTTTTGTTTCCTATCGAAGTGTGGCTGGCACATACGGCATACCCATGGTTAATTTGGTCGACCCATCGTTGTATTACAGGAGACATCCTAAATCTCTTCGTAATCTTAAGTACATATGCTACCAAAAGACTTTTGTACGTGTGAACATGGTGTGCAGACCATAGAAATTTCACATAGTTAAATTATAAACGAAACTACGGAAAGTTTATCTATATAACATGGTGTACGTTTTCTTCGATTATAAGATATCAATAATTAAGAAAACTGTAGCAAAAGTATTGTTCAACAGATTAATGTATGGATTGACGATAAACAAAAGAATTACACTCTTGTTTGTGTAACAACGAGATATATATATATATATATATAGTTGAATATTGATATAGATCGACAACTAAAACTAATAAGGAGAATACATTCCAAAACTTCAACTAAAGAAATGTCTTAGTTTAAAACTATATTTACGAGGGTTGTGATTCTTACACCACAATTTCTAATGTATATAAGTGATTCCACACAAAATCGCTCCATCAATGCATAGAATACAACACCTTCACGCATATTGTGTAGTGTTTGCATGCATAAAAAAATTGTGGAGCAAGAATCACTACCCTTAATTCACATAACACCTTCCCTTGGAAGGTGATGACCTTATTATAGCTGTCTTAGTACATTCTTCAGTCAACCACACGTAGAAGTTCATATATTTTCAAACACGTTGTTATACGACACAAATTCTTTTGTTTGAACGGTAGAATTGACCGTTCGACTCTCATATGTATCTCTTCACGGATTTTCTGGAGGTAACTGAGAAATTTCTAAGGTACCAGGTGGCACGCGAATTCACTCCTGCATTTGTTGTTCATGCATGATCATTACTTACAGTATAAATATGGAAAAAAACTATAGCAAAAGGCACATAAAAAGTATCAACTGTTTCAGGAAATATGTTTCGTACCCTTATTTTGCTATGGTTCCCTCTGATGATATTCAGAACCACTGCCGTTGAATATCGAGATCTCTACTGTGGCTACAACACCACTAACCCAATAATCAACACAACTTACTATCAAAACCTCAACCGAGTCCTAGACTCACTTGCTTCTGATACAAGCTGCGTAAAAGATGATATGTTCTTTACCAACACTTCCGGAAACAAAAATCCAGATATTGCATATGGCCTATATCTTTGTAGGGCTGACATTATACCAAATGATTGTCGTAACTGTTTACTTGAAGGCAGTGAATATATAAAAAAAACATGCCCATTCTCAAAAGAGGCAGTTTTATGGAAGGACACTTGCATGTTGCACTATGCCAATCATTCATTGATATTCAATAAATCAGCCATTTTTAGAAAGTCATGTAACCCAAAGAATATTTCTAATCGCGCTGTAGGGAAATCTAACTTTTGGGATGAGGCTAATAAGTTGATGCCTCAACTGGCAATTGAGGCTTCAAATCGTGAAACACAGAAGTTTGCTTATTACAATGGGTTTAATTACAATGGCGTGGGGAAGTTTAATGGATACGTTGAGTGCAGACCAGATTTATCTGTGTCTAATTGTTCTCAATGCCTTCAAGAGAGTATCAAGCGTTTAGGTAAATACTGCTATGGGAAAGAAGGAGCACGAGTGTTAACCCCGAGTTGCAATGCTAGATTCGAGATGTATAAATTCTTACAATTTTCTCTAGCGGCATCCAGCTCAGGTCTGACATCAAATTCATGCTTTTTCTTATAGTTTGATCTGGCTTATTAGTTTCTCAGAATATATATTCCGTGTATTGATCGTTAATCAATGCATGTTATGAACATTTATTGATGTTTACAATTTTTTGCTATTGTTTTTATTCAAGTTTTTGAAGTTCTCTATTTCTATTTGTTAGGGTTTGATTCAAATTGCATAAAGTAGTGCTAAATTAATTTGGTAGTATCCAAATTATGAGGAATATTGATTATCAAGTTAACTCAAGGAACGTGTTAATTATCGCTATGATTATTGTGAGATTTCTCGCTTTGATGATATGAACGATCGCAACACAACTACGTAGTATTAATTATGTGTATGCAACTTTTTAATAACGTCTAGTATGAGTACTCGGTGGTTACGTATGCAAGTTGCCGATTAAGATAGTAGGGATAATAAACAAATAGGTTAATATACTTTACGAAAATGTTCATTTGGGCTGCTAAACTTTTTTAAATGTTCAATTTGATCATTGTACTTCTTGATTGGTGTCATCCCGCCTATTTTGCTTAATTTCGGTTAAAAAATAGTAACCTAATTGAATATTTTTAAATTTAGTAAACGACATCATCTTGGTTATAGCAATTATGTCTAAAGTTTGGTAACCTAATTGAACATTTTTACAATTACAGTAACCCAATTGAACATTTTTAAAGTTTAGTAACCCCGATAAACATTTTCGTAAAGTATAATGATCTATTTGTGTATTATCCAAGATATTACATACAATAGAACTTCAACAATTTAGGTACATAGATACATAATTGCGTTAGGTGTTAAATTTAATACATATATTAATATATCTTCTAAAATTTGTTTACACGTGGCAGGTGTCAAGGACAAACCGGAGACTCGTAAGTGTTCAGAACTTTATACGTTTTACTATCTCCAAACTGTTATTCAGTCCATTTATTTTCATAATCATATCATAAAGATCGAGTAAACTATTTTATTGCCAGAGGTTACCCAAATCTATATAATCTCCGTCTTAAGATGCAGGGAAAAAGGAAAACTCAATTAGTTTTATCTCCATTATACCTGGAGTTTTCGTGTTGATAACGGGCTTGTGCCTTACGTTCTGCCTATTGAAGGAATCACATCCTACCAAGCAGAATATACTGACGAATAAAAATGGTACCAAAGTTATATTCTTGAAGAGTATTCGGAATTTTTGTTATACAACTTTAATTTGTTTTCTTGTTTGTAAAACAGAGGACATTGAAATTATAACTGATAAATCTCTGCAATTTCAATTGACGGCACTCGAGACAGCGACAAACAATTTCTCTACAGGAAATAAAATAGGTGAAGGTGGTTTTGGTGGAGTATACAAGGTAAGATATTACTCCATAGATATTTTGATCTTTGAAGTCTTTTAAATGAGTAAATCTTATAAATGGTACTTGTACGTAGGCGTTTTACTATACATAGATTTACGAAAATCATCCCACAACTTTACTTTCCACTATCAATTCAAAAAGTTTATTTACGTCAAGTAAATGATCCATTCGACACTTAAAATGACTAAAATACCCCTAACCTCTTCATTACATTTGTTTCTAAAAAACGACGAATGACATTTGAGCCTTATAAATTGGTTTGGTACCACATATCATTCACCATACGTAACAGGTACTTTTATAAACATTATTAATGGTTTACATACATGTGGTATTAGGCTAATTTATATACTTAAATCACTATTCTATTTTATACTAAAAAAAATCTACCATCAGGGTGTTCTTCCTAATGGGCAACATATAGCGGTGAAAAGGCTATCAAAAGACTCAGGACAAGGTGCTATAGAGTTCAAAAATGAGGTAACATTACTAGCCAAGCTTCAACACAGAAATCTCGTGCGACTTTTGGGATTTTGCGATGAAGATGAGGAGAAGATCCTCGTCTATGAATATGTTCCTAACAAAAGTCTAGACTACTATCTATTTGGTTAGCCTCTACATGAGAACTTATGCTTGTTTTTTAGTAGTCCTACAACTTACTAGCTAGAGTTGTTACTTTACAAGTTTATTTTGAACTTATGCTTTTACACAAGAATTCACTTGAAGGATGTTTTGAATGAGTAAGCTTAATTTGACTTAATTATACGTAGATCATGCGCAACAAGCACAACTGGATTGGTCAACGCGTTTCAATATAATCCAAGGAACTGCTAGAGGAATGCTATATCTACACGAAGATTCAAGATTAAATGTAATTCATCGAGATCTCAAAGCCGGAAATATATTGTTAGAAAATGACATGAATCCAAAGATTTCGGATTTTGGCACCGCAAAAATATTTTATCGTAACCAAATACAAGCAAATACGCAGAGAATTGTTGGAACCTAGTAAGTTTCGTACATAAATTTTAGAAACTTTATTATTATTATTATTATTATTATTATTATTATTATTATATATGGAAAACTTTCAAAAAAAGGTAAAAATAACTTCAATAAAACACTGAATGTGGATAATGTAAGTTCGTTCACACTTTGAAATAAGTGTAAGTTCTATTTTGTTTAAGTGAATGATGTTTCAAGTTTTTCGATAAAAAAAGATCAAGATCGAAATCGCATTGAATATTTCATTTTATGTTATATTTTTATTTGTATCATTTAACATACAATCTTTATCATATACATTTAACTTCCTCGAAACTTTCGTTATTTTTTTCGACATTTACCCCACATTATAGTAAAAGTATGCTATTGACACTGTTTATCGTTTGCTAGTGGATACATGTCACCAGAGTACGCAATGCATGGACACTTCTCAGTCAAATCAGATGTCTATAGTTTAGGCGTATTATTCCTTGAGATCATTAGCGGAAAGAGAAATACAAGTCACTTTGTCGACCTTTTGTCCCTTGTGAGTATACGCGAAAATCTATTACAATAATTGTCATTTAATGATCTTGATGTACTTTTCTGACATAATAATGTATTTTTTTCAAGGCTTGGAATAACTGGAAGAATGGAAAACCACTGGAGATAATAGATCCAAAGCTAATGGACTCTATATCAGAAAAAGAAGTCATACATTGCATCCATATCGCCTTATTGTGTATTCAAGAAGATTCAGTGCTTAGACCTTCAATTGCTTCGGTAGTACACATGCTTAACACTTACTCAATTGTTTTACCTTTGCCTCAAAATCCTCCATTTGAATCACCTAACAGGGTTGAGTTTTTAAGTTCGGAAGTGCTAGAACCAATCTACAAGTCATATGTTCGGGCAGCTAATGACTCACCTATTACTGAAGCACGACCGCGATAAACTACACCATAATTATTATAGATTAATAAATGTAATCAAGTAGTAAGGCTATCAATCTTAACTCAATGTTAAAGTTTGATTGCATGCATTTAGTGTGTATTATCTCTTATTAGAATAAATTTTTGGAGTAAACATGTCACGTCATGTTATCTCACAAAAAATTGAGACTTCTATAGTTCTATGGTTTAAGCCACAATAAAATCATGTTTTATGACTATACATGATCTTATATATTTATCTCAATATGAAAGTTTTTCAATCCGTTCAATATGGGAATGGTGTATACATATAATTGTGATTAATAAAATTATTTGAATCCCTATCATTATATTGGGTTAATTAAGTGCTAATTCAAAGTGTATCAAACTTAAATCAATCTCCTATTCGATAGCTTAATTGCTCCTCACGTTATAAAATATTTGCTGATGTAGCAGCTCGATATGTTGTCACGTCATCAAAAATCAGTGTCACGTCACATGTTTACAAGTTCTAACTTATAAGAGGTTGGACAAAACCGCTATATATAACTAAATTTGTCTACACAACGGAATTTTTTTTGAGTTTGATACATATAATTTATGGGTGAAATTGGATACATGTTGAAACACTTAACTAGCCATGTAAATGAGCACCAACGAGCTAGTTTTGTTCATGTTTATTCGTTAAGTTTAATCACTTAACGAAAGACACGTGAACGTTAAACTGAATACATATTGTGTTGGTGTTGGTTTACTAAAAAAACTACTCCGTATATTTGTTCGTGTTAATTTGTTTATTTTGGTTCGCATTGGAAAGTTTACAAATTGTTCATGAACTAAACCCAACCGTTATATAAAATGCTTCAGGAAAGCTACAATGTATTAACGTACCGTTACCCTACCAACAAACAATTAGTCAATGGGTAAACAATCGGTATTGTAAACAGTACTCAAGTTGGGTACTATTGAGGTTAGTATGTAATTTCAGTAACCCTTTACGATTTCTAGCATATATATATATATATATATATATATATATATATATATATATATATAAAAGGGTTTATGGTAAAGCTCACCAACGTACTGCTTCTTTTTGTCCCGAGATCATCAACGAACCGGTTTTATTACTAAGGTTACCAACTTACTTATTAGTTTTTGTGTTGATGTCCCAACGTACTTTTACATATGGGTTGAGGTCGCCAATATACTTGGTAGTTATGTGTTGAGATCGCCAACAAAATTTACAAACAAACTTTTTCTTTTAAGTAAGTTGGTGACCTTAGTAATAAAACCGGTTCATTGGTGATCTCGGGATAAAAAAAAGAATACGTTGATGATCCGTACCATAAACCTTAAAAAAAAAAGACTTGTGTGGATCAACAACTTATACAGTACAACTACTAATTCTTTGTTCTTTGCCCCTGCCCCTTCACTTCTCTTTCTTTCTCTATCTTATCTATCAAATATGAAATCCAAATTCTATCTTATCTATCAAATATGAAATCCAAATCTAACGTGTGTTTAATTTGAAGCTTTTAAGTGTCTCTATCAAATTATCAATATATATAAACTTGGGTTTGTAATGATATTGAATGACAAGAAAAGCTAATAAGACTAGTCCCAACGGTTGTTCCATTGGGCCGTCAGTTTCTACTGACGGTGCCAACAGTTCAACTGTTGGGCCATCGGTTGTGGAGGCCGTTGGTATTCCGACGGTAACTGACTAGAGGAACGTGGGCCAGCATCATTATTTTATTGTTTTTGTTTACGTTTGTTTAGTGTATAGAAATAAAGGTATATTGATATATATGGGGTCTATAAAAAACTGAAGTGGTGTTACTATTGGCAGTAAAATGTTCAGTTTGTGTCAGTTTTGTGAACTGTTGACGTAACGTTGATGTGGCATAAACTGAAGATGTTCACTGTTAGGAGTGATCTAAGCCCAAATTTTATGATATTCGCAAAGTAAAAATCAAACTTGTTATAAGATGCCAAATCTAAATATATTTTTTTATGTTTGGTTTCCAAGAAAACTTATTCCATAATGACCGTAGATAACTAAAAGAAAAATAATGGATATATGGTTTATTGGAGGAAACCGTGTAATAGGGTGAGATTTCAATGACCGGATATCCCTTTGAATCGTGTTATCACTTTTCGAAAATAATAATTCGACCCTATTTGCCTTGGGTTACACGAATTTTGTTTTGGGATAAGACAAAGAGTGGTGTTCTTGTTTGAGGCAACAAAACAAAAGCCTGGTACTAGAGAGTATTTCTTGTTGTGTGTGTTTTTCTCATGTGGATTACTTCTCACAATATGAGCACCCAACAATCCATGAAGGAAATTGGTGTTTATTGTCCAATTAAGTCTACCATAGATCACTTGCAATTTCCACCCTTTTGATATTCATGATCATTAAGACCATAAAATCCAATCAGTTAGAACAACCAACAGTCACAGTAAAATGGGTCAAAAATAGCCTCTTGACCCGTTACGTCTAAAATTAGACTATTACCCCACTTTATAGTCTCATTTTAGACTAATTTCGACTTCTGTCTAAATTCGACTAATTCAGTCCATTTCAGACTATTATGAAGTCACTGTATAGTCTGTTTTAGACTAATTAAGCCTAAAATAGACTAGACTAATTTTGTCTCTTTTAGACTCATGACTATTTTCGCAATTGCTTTGGGTCAGGGATGTTATTGACTTGATGGGCGTACACTCCGTACCTCCTATCCCATTACCAAGTCAAATAACCATATCCCTCAATTACACTAAATTACTAACAATCCTCCTCAATTTAGTGTAATTCCTTTATATGAGATAATCAAACAAAACAAACTTATGCATAAATGAAAATGTCTTGAAGATTGAATTGTCATCTTAGTACATTACACATTTTAAATATTCGAGAATCGGGGTGTTCTAAGAATTGAACCCTTCAACCCATTTGAATACCTGAAGATAATATACACACAAGTTTTCAAATACTCTAACGCGATCTTGACACTATACAAGCCATGTGTCCATATATATTAATGAATGTTTCAAAGCATAAAGTCCAAAGCTTTTTGAAGAGGTAAAACTTCACATTCACATAGGTAGTTCCTTTCCGTCATGCACCTGCTTTTACACTTTTTCAAAGGAGCTACTAAGAAGTTAATTTCAACTTAACTTCAGCAGGTCCGAGCATATAACCTTGGGATGACATATGTAAAAACATGTGCTCCAATTTTTAAGTGTAAGCTTTCCACATTGAATTCATCTCCTAATTCATATCAGGCGGGAAATGGGTGTCTTACCACTAGAAATTTATGTGGACTTTAAACTCATCCTTAATGCAGACTTATTAACCAAGTCTCTAGCTAATCCCTTCGTGATGTGATCAGCTAAATTCTGTTGTGACCTCACAAACTCTATAGAAATCACCCCATTCATGATTAGTTCACGAATCATGCAATGTCTAACACCTAAGTGTCTAGACTTCCCATTGTACATTTGGCTATAAGCCTTTGCCAATGTAGCAGCACTATCACAATGGATAGAAATAGGTGCAATAGGTTTAGGCCACAATGAAATCTCATAAATTAGGTTTCTTAGCCATTCCGCTTCTTTACCAGCAGCAGCTAATGCAACAAACTCAGATTCCATTGTCGAGTTGGTAACACATGTTTGCTTCTTTGAAGCCCATGAAATGGCACATCTCCCTAGCAAGAACACCCAACCACTTGTTGAAGAATGATCTTCAGCATTGGTTATCCAACTCGCATCAGAATAACCTTCTAAAACCGAAGGATATCCAACATAAGATAAACTATATCCTTAGTTTTCTTTAAATACTTTAGTACCCTCCTAATTTCTTGCCAATGATGAGCACTAGGATTACTTGTAAACCTACTCAATTTTCCCACAGCAAATGCAATATCCGGCCTTGTACTTGTCATGGCATACATTAAGCAACCAATCACCTTTGAATACTCAAGTTGTGATACAGCATCACCTTTATTAGGTAAAAGCTTCATGCTTGGATCCATTGGAGTACTCACAGGAGTACAATCAAAATAATTGAATTTCTTAAGTACCTTCTCAATGAAATGAGCTTGAGAAATTGACATTCCTTTGTTTTCACGTTTAATCCTAATGCTAAGGATAACGTCAGCCTCCCCCATATCTTTCATGGAAAACTTTGATGACAAAAATTCTTTCGTTGAGTCAACTTGATCTTGATCGGTCCCAAATATCAACATGTCATCAACATATAGACATATGATAACTCCTTTATCGGATTCATCAAATTTGCTATATACACATTTTTCCAATCTCCTTTTAATATTATTGGATGAGGTTAATTACGTAAACAGATTGACTTTAGACTATGTTGACTTAATCTTGCCCGTTAATTGAGTTAGTTAAATAAATCTAAACCGCTGATTAAGATTATCAGGATTGTTTACGTAATATGTCAGTTTTTGATCCGTAATTTTACTATATTAACCCTTATAAACTGGTCGGTTGCGAAATTTCAGAAAGTAAATTTAAATTTTTAATTTTTAACATTATCCACATATTTCGAAATTCCAAATTCAAAATTTTAGAATAAATAAAAATATCCACATATTTCGAAATTCAAAATCGAATTTTTAGAATAAATAAAAATAACGATTTTAAAAAAAAAATTGACCACATCATCCACATATTTTAAAATTTGAATTTTTAAATTAAATAAAGATACGTATACGTATTGTTCGATACCAAACTACAGCTCACCTCACTTTATCTAACTATCTCAATTATTTGAAAACCCGTATTAATGTCCCCTAAATTAGGTATCATAAAACAAAAAGGGGGAAAATTGGCACTCAACACAAATTTCAAACTTATCTTCATTTCAAATACACTTACTGAAACCATATGCACATAATCACGTCAAACACTCGCTGCTAATGTTTGATTCCGTTCGACGAAAATATGGTTTACAGGTTTGATGATTATCCGTCCATTGAGTAATCAATACAGTCATATTCTTTTGTGCTGCTATTAGATTCACTGTGTGTATCATCCCGATTTGAAATACTGTGTATAATACTTCATATACATATTTTTTATTATACATTATTATTGTCTGTAGATTGCTGAAGGATTTTTGCTATGATTTGCAAGATTAGGGTTTACAATTGATTTTCTTATCACACCTTTTTTCAGTTATATTAGTTTAGGTGTTTTGATTTGGTCTGTCTTTGTTTGATTTGTTATTATGTGGTGTTTGTTGCGAGATCAGTTAGTTTTTTCTAAATGGATATGATATGATTGATTTGGTCCACTTTGATGACATTGATTTTTTATTAGTTGGTCCCTTGTGTTAAGTTGTGTTGGTTTCAGAAAGGCTTAAATTTAAATTGATAGTTTATATATTTAGGCTTTAATTTCTATCCCTTTGATTCATGGGCATCTTTTGATATGCATATGAAATTTCCAATATAATTTTCCCGTATTGTTGTTTTTTATACAAATTTTCATTATTTGTCAACGAAGGTGCATATAAGTTGTTAAATAACCTTCATATATTTCAAATTTTGGGAGATTAATTACATAATGTGTTCTTTGAACTTGCTGAATACATATAACCTACTTAATATATATAACCTGGAAACATAGATATTATTGTTGAGTTTTCTATTCCCTAACTAGATTATCATATACGCAGCGGAAAAACAATAATTTTATAATCTAGGCCAATTAGGAAACTAAACCCTAAGGATTTTAACTTGAATAAATACTACAATAAACAATAGGATAAATAAGAAAACACTAACTTTAAAGAAAACCTATTTCTCACGCGCAGACCAACCAGCAGAGCTTCGTTACTTGGAGGCAAGTACCCAAAGTAGAATACCTCTAATGCTTCACACCCAAAAACCCAAGAGAAAGTCGAATTTCGAAATTCTCAGAAAATTCGTTTATGAATCGTATGTTATGAAGGTATATGATGCCCCTATTTATAGTTGTGGAAGAAACCCTGAGGTTTGCTGAATTCGACTCCCAACCGGCGGTTGGGCCTTCCAACGGCGGTTGGGCCTTCCAACCGGCAGTTGGAGCTGTTTGACTTGGACTCCAAGTCTGCGACTTCCACCGCCTTAGAAACCCTAACCTCAACCGGCGGTTGGACCTTCCAACCGACGGTTGAGTCAGTTTCTGGGATCTTCTGCCAGATTTAATTACTTTTAATTTCTAATTAATAAACTATTACTCCCTCCGTCCCGATTCTATTGTCCAGTATTCCTTTTTGGGATGTCCCAATTTAATTGTCCACTTCCATAAATAGATAAGAATAATGAGATAAAGTTCATTTTTGCCCCTAATTTATATATGTAAGACAAAAAAGGTAGGTAAAAAGTAAAGGGTAAAACTGTCTTCTTACCAAAAAGTAAGAGAGATGGTGATGTTTTCTTAAACTGCGTGTTTTTTGTCTAGGGACAATATAATTGGGACGGAGGGAGTATTAATTAATTAAACAATTAAATATAATATTAATACTATTAATATTATCCTTCATATTTCTCTTGACTGTTTATTGAGGGCAACCCAAAAAGGACTTACCATTAATGATAGTCTCACCAATTAGTTATGATATTGGACACTATTCCAACAGTCTCCCACTTGGACAAATCATCAACTACTATTGGTCTAAAGCCTATATGTCATTAACTATGTAAAGTGTGCCATCCATCGCAACTGCCTAACTCTGATTCTTATCTTAGAGTCAGTCCTTTAGATAAGTGATCATCCATTCCTTTGTTTCACGATATCGTATGAATCGAGACATGGATTATAATCAATCTCAAGATTCATATAAGTTTTCTGATCTCCGATTATATTGACTATATGAGACTACTGAACTATCACCCTAGTCTCGGCCAGGCCTAGCAATTTAGAGTCAAACTTTAATCATCAGAGGGCCCATGATATCTCTTTTCCATTTTAGGAAAAAGGAACAAATAAATATCGACTACATAGCACTAGTCAACTCATCGTATCATACACATCATACTCTTTATAACTGTCTTTTACGCACAGCGTTTGAATAGATTAAAGTATAACAGATTTGAAGAACTAGATACTCATGTACCTCCATTTTAAGAATAGAAGATATTATCATCTCAGAGTTACTCGTGATTTCAATCCATGAAGTAACTTCCATGAGTGCGGGTTTCTCCTATACTTAAATCCCCATTAAGTACCCATGAGTGTTGCAGCAATCTCCATGCCATGACTATCTCCATAGACATCTACTAACACTCCATGACAGTCTTAATTCACCACATACTTCCTATATTGTGATCGACTGAGGAGGTTTGAGTAAGAACTTTATTACTCTGAAGTGGTGTCTAAACATGCAAAACTGAAACACAACGACAAACAATAGTAAATGGTAGAACTCCTTCCAATTAATAATCTCCATTACTTAATCACCAAGTCTATTACAGTTACCATCATTGTTTATTACGTTTCAAATTCAAACTAACAACTAAAACTTTACATTATCTCTTAAACCTATGCTCCTAGCATGTTCATCGTGTTTGGACTTTCCTAGTGGCTTTGTGAACGGATCAGCTGGATTTTCTTCTGATCTTATGCTTTTCATAATTACGTGTCCTTCTTCGACTTTACTTCGAACAAAATGGTATTTCCTTTCAATGTGCTTTGACTTTCCGTGATCCTTGGGTTCTTTACTCAAGGCTACTGCACTTTCATTATCACAGAATATAGCAATAGGATCTTGTACTGTTGGAACAACTCCAAGATATCCAATGAAATTCCTCATCCAGATAGCTTCCTTTGCCGCTTTACTAGCCGCAATGTACTCTGACTCGCATGTGGAGTCTGCCACTGTATCTTGCTTAGAACTTTTCCATGTTACCGCTCCCCCATTTAGTAGGAACACCCAACCAGACTGTGAACGACAATCATCTCTGTCTGTTTGGAAACTCGCGTCACTATAACCCGTTACTCTTAGTTCATCTTCTCCACCATAAACCAAGAACCTGTCTTTAGTATTTCTCAAATACTTGAGAATGTTCTTTACAGCTGTCCAATGACCCTCACCAGGATTCTGCTGATGTCAACTCACTAAGCTCAGAGCAAATGAGACATCAGGTCTTGTACACGTCATGGCATACATGATCGATCCTATAGCCGAAGCATGGGATTCGACTCATTCTATCCAATTCTTGTTCAGACTTCGGACACAGATCCTTACTGATCTTAATGCCATGATTTAAGGGTAAGTTCCCTCTCTTAGAATTTTCCATATTGAATCTTTTCAAGATTTTATCTAAGAACGTGTCCTGGCTGAGTCCTATGAGACGTTTTGTCCTATCTCTATAAATCTTTATACCTAGGATATATGCTGCATCTCCAAGATCTTTCAGAGCGAAACATTTTCCCAACCATGCTTTTACACCTTGTAAAGTTGAGATATCATTTCCTATGAGCAATATATCATCCACATATAATACTAAGAATACTACAATACTCCCACTGAACTTGACATATATACATGACTCATTTTCACTTCTTGAAAAACCAAACTCTGTGACTTTTTCATAGAAGCAGAGATTCCAGCTACGAGAGGCTTGTTTAATTCCATAAATGGCCTTTTCAAGCTTGCACACTCTATTAAAATACTTTGCATTTTCAAAACCTTTCGGTTGTGTCATAAACACATCCTCTGTCAGTTTCCCATTAAGGAAAGCGGTTTTGACATCCATCTGCCAAATTTCATAGTCATGAAATGCAGCTATGATTAGCATAATCCTAATTGACTTAATTTTGGCTACTGGTGAGAAGGTTTCCTCATAATCAATCCCGTAGGTTTGAGTATAGCCCTTTGCTACCAACCTAGCTTTATAAGTGTGTACTTTCCCATCCATGTCTGTCTTCTTCTTGAAGATCCACTTACAACCTACTGTCTTAAGATCGGGTGTAGTGTCAACCAAATTCCAAACTTGGTTGTCATACATGGACTCAATTTCACTTTTCATAGCTTCCTCCCACTTAGCAGCCTCAGGGCCTGCCATCGCTTCCTTGTAGTTAGCAGGCTCATCTAATTCAGCCAGTGCACTATCACTTATCTCATCCCCTTCTTCTATTTGATAACCATAATAGAACTCAGGAGGATTGCTAACTCTACTAGATCTGCGAACGGGTAAGGATATGTTCTCAGGTTCAACAGGTGTTGCCACCTCAAGTTGGGTGTCAGTGTTTATTGTAGGTTCTTCGTCGGTAGACTCTTGAATTTCTTCAAGATCGATTGTATTCCCACTGTCCTCTTTAGATATCATTGTTGGGTTTTCTATTCCCTAACTAGATTATCATATACGTAGAGGAAAAACAATAATTTTATAATCTAGGCTAATTAGGAAACTAAACCCTAAGGATCTTAATTTGAATAAATAGTACAATAAACAATAGGATAAATAAGAAAACACTAACCTTAGAGAAAACCTATTTCTCACGTGCAGACCAACCAGCAGAGCTTCGTTACTTGGAGGCAAGTACCCAAAGTAGAATACCTCTAATGCTTCACACCCGAAAACCCAAGAGAAAGTCAAATTTTGAAATTCTCAGAAAATTCGTATCTGAATCGTATGTTATGAAGGTATAGGATGCCCCTATTTATAGTTGTGGAAGAAACCCTGAGGTTTGCTGAATTCGACTCCCAACCAGCGGTTGGGCCTTCCAACCGGCGGTTGGAGCTGTTTGACTTGGACTCCAAGTCTGCGACTTCCACCGCCTTAGAAACCCTAACCTCAACAGGCGGTTGGACCTTCCAACAGGCGGTTGAGTCAGTTTCTGGAATCTTCCGCCATATTTAATTACTTTTAATTTCTAATTAATAAACTATTATTAATTAATTAAACAATTAAATGTAATATTAATACTATTAATATTATCCTTCATCTTTCTCTTGACTGTTTATTGAGGGCAACCCACAAAAGGACTTACCATTAATGATAGTCTCACCAATTAGTTATGATATTGGACACTATTTCAACAATTATATGGAGTTTAGCTCATTTGAAATCATCTGAAAGCAATTAGTTGAACTATTTTTTTGATTAACATATATGCAAGTACTTCATGATGATTTCATTGAAACCTATCTCCATGTAATAAATTGTGATTATGATGAGGTGGCTACAGACTTTTTTACACCCGGGCATTATGCCATGTTTTCCTTCTTTTTAGCATTATATAATAACAACTCAATGCTGACGTGTAAATTCGAGCTTTTCTGATGAAACATTCTGGCTGCAGGAGACAAGGATGAGGTGATGAAGGCATTGAAAGATTAGTTTTATCATCTCCCGAAATCACTGTAGAGGTTTATTTTCATACAATATCATCTTGACGTACTATAGTGAGAAAAGTTTGTGAATGTTAACCCTTTTCTGGGATGACTTTGCAATGACAGGTCAATATTTGTGCAGGCTGAAATGGTTCACTTTTTATCCATGAGTGCTCTAATATAAAGTAGATGGAACAAGGATTAGAACCCAGTGATTCAAGCATAAGCAGTCTTGATTTGATTCCACACATGCTTTATGGGATACTAATTGTATCTAATGGTTCTTTTTCCCTTTTTCCTTCTCTTAACTTGTATTTCACTTGACATAACTTCATAAAAAGTTTAAAACGAGAAAATGGAGAGGTGCACTGTGCTATATTAACAATCAAGCGAGACTATTTATTTAATTTGGGCTTCTTCTTTCTTTCTTTTTTCTACAGTTGTGATTCTTCTTGAAATGTGCAGGTCTAACTATTTGTGCATCTTTCGTATTTTAGGCCAAGATGTAGTTGAGCCGCCTTTAGTAGCAACAACTACTGAATGGCATGGATTGGTGAGTATTAAGCGTGATTCTTTGTTCAACCTGAATTGACCCATTCCTTTTTAATTGGGTTGAAATTGCCACTTATGAACTTTATGTGTAGAGGCTGGTTAAATTTGTCTCACATATATCACGTAAAATAATCAAAACGAGAAGTGAGAATGCATAAAAGGAACTCATAATCTACATACCCATAACGGCGGTTTAATGATTTGAGGTGTCATTTAGGACAGAAGTTGCTATATCTTTAACACGTGCAATAGAAGCATGAGGGTCCTGAAATTCTTCTATGCTGTTTTATGGACATTGAGATATATTTCAGCGTGAAGCAGTAGACGAAGAACATGTGTTCGATTTCTCCTTTCGATATGGCATCAAATTGAACTTCTGCAAAATCAGCATTCTCACAGCTTCTTCAAATGTACAAGACTATGACTCGGTAAATCACTGGTATCCTTTCCCAAGACTTCAACTGTCTCAAACGCACATGTAGTTAAAGCTATTATGATTATTAAATTGTTAGCTTATAGTTCGTATAGTTTTTATTTATAGTATTTTATTTTTTGGAATAACAATTATCCTTAGCTTTAGTTGACATATTCTTGATGATGCGAGGTTAAGTCTCCATATCACTTTAAAACCCAATTTTCAAACACCCCCCTTTATGACTCGGTACGGTTTATAAAACGAGATATAAGGATGAAAAAACTAATTTTCAATTGAAAAATCCAGTAAACATTGTTCATATGGATTTGATTACCGATTATTTTGTTATGCAAGAATGACATTGTGTGATTCCTTTTAATGTTGCAATTCTTAATGATTGCAGCTATCCCTAACATAGTTGGTTGGCTTGCTATTTCATTTGCCAAACTTAGATCTTATTTCTCTTTTTCTTTACTTGCATGTTGCAATTCTTATTTTGTATAAAAGCTTAATTAAATCAAAGTGATGTCGTAACGGGCTCTAAATTCTTATTGAACGTATACATACAGGTACACTATGTGTTCCATTATATTGAAGAACCAAATCCTTGCCCAACAATGTCTACTTATTCTGGGCTTGTAAATTGATTCCTAAATTTAAATAGGATTTAAATATGTACCTTGAACGTTGTGATCTTTAGTTTAAAAAAATAGGCATGCTAGTCTCCTTTGTAAACTGATAACAGCACTGTAAATGAGTAGAGGCTGATAGTTGTCTTTTCTGTTTTAGTAATAAGAGAGTTCCCTGGTTTGACAAAAATGGTGGAAAACATCGTTACGAATTTGTAAGAGTCTGTATGTATTACTTCGTATTGATGATTTTAGATATTGTACTATTATTCAATTTCCTTTTGGCTCAAGCATGAATGTGAAGAGGCTTCACAACAACAGGTGCTTTCAGCGCACTGATGATGAAAGATCATGACCAATGCTCTATATATACTCTCTTATCAAGCTGATGCGCAGAGCCCAATTTGAAAATTTGGATCTACCAGACGTGTAGGTATAGGTAGCAGCGGAAACTAGTTTGGCCATTGACTCTTACTCTTAGTGATATATGCTAGATTAATTTTTCAAAAAATATATCTATTAGCATTGACATTTAACAGGAACTTAAGTTCATTTCACATATATTTTGTACGAATGCTGTCTTTTGCCTGATATTTTAATATCTTATATGAGCAGATGCTCCTGAATTTAGGGGTTTGGTTTGCTTTCAATTCTAACCTTGGGCTTATGTATATGATGACCCAGGTATAAGATGATACCCTATCTAATAGAACCTTTCTTATATCTCTTAATGATATCATTGTTTGAGATTTAAACTTAATAGTGTTGATTGCTTACAAACTTTAATGGATTAAGACATTTAAAATTTGCCATCTCTTTTGACATTCTGAATGTTTTGGGCTTTTGTTTTCTAAGGATCCAAAATGCAATAGAGCTGTAAGCTCTTCACTTCATCCATGAATGACTTTTTCTAGGATGTGTAGTTTAATCAATTATTTTTTGTTTGTTAATAATCATGATTCAGATGGAAAATAGACATATACATGTTGCTCCTGGTCTTTACAGTGTTGAAGTTGTTAATTATCTCATTACTGTGACTTAGCCTGAAGTTGGAAGCAAAGAACATGGTAAAGGAATCTTGATTTACTCTTAATTGGTTATGATTAGTTTCATATTGCAGTTTTAGTTATGTTATTTGTTTGAGCCATAATTACCGAAGAATAAAAATTCTTGCCAAAGAGATAGCAATGCGTTAGACAAATTTATGATTAACCTATACAAGTTTTTGTTTATATATTCTATTTATTATATGTATATATATAACTCCACTCCTTCCTATTCATATTCTTTACTGTATGTACATACAACACAATTAACGACTATATAAAAGATGATGATAATTCAAAAAATCACATCATTATTTTCATCACTTTGGTATATAAAACATGTATAATCCTGTTTCTGATGTTTATGATCATTGGGTGCTGTTAAGGCAACATTAACTGGTGTTGTGTCCGAACAAGGTTGGTACATCTACTGTTGTAAACGTTGTGGGAAAAGGATCCACGTCGATTCAAAGGTGTGACACCAGGTCAAAAATGACCCAAAATTTGGTCAAAATTTGAACTTTTATTTCAAGTATTATATACTCAAACTACTGAAGTGTACAAGTATTATATATATAAATATATATAATAACGTTAAACGATTATTTAATAATCGTGTATATGCGAATCTGACAGAACGCAGAAACTTAAAATGGAAGTTGGTGAAACTATTATTAAATGATATGGAAGTATTTAATAACGTCAATTATTACTTTATATTATGTTTATAATATAACGAACACGTACGTTTTGCTTAAAACGTAACCGAACGTGATGAAAACGCACGAAACGCGCCCGACCGACGAAATAAACCAAAGTTATATTTTTATAACTTAAAGCTAAGTATTTTGATAAAATACTTCAAGTAAAAATAACGCAATTACACGCGTATAATTATAACGTATAAAAACGTTACACAAATTTAATAAACATACAAATCGCGACCGACACCTGACTAAAGCCCGAAATACTTTTTAGTAACTTAAATATACTACATTCTGTAAAAGCTTTTATTTAAAATATCGAGTTTTAAAATGTTAACGAAACGTATTATATATACACCTATAATGTATAAACGAACATTTAAACGACCGGGGAAACGGACACCGCACGAAGCGCAAACTCGGGGAACAAAATTTGAGACAATAACCACCTTGTGGGACCCACACCCCACTGATTTTCAGCTCCAAAAACAAGATCCACAATTTGTGGATCTTTTTGAAAGATTAAACCATAACATCATCACCCATCTCCTTCATTCATGTCCATCTCTCTCTCACTACACTCTCTCACTAAAACACACACCACAACTCTCTCCCTCTCCTCTCTCCTCTGCTGATTTCCAGCAGCCACCACACCACCATATCACCACCATAGTGCTGTTGTCCCAGGGGTAATCAAGAACAAAAGAAAACTATGAAAAACATTAAACTGAATTGTTGTGTTATTGCTGTTACAATCTGTTTTACAGATACATACATATATATACATAACGAATAGACACGAGTGAAAGGTTGCAATGGTTCGGTGGTGTCTTTTGGTGGTAACCGCCACCCTTCATGTGGTGGCCGGTGGTTGTATCCCTTGATCAACCATTGCACCTCTTCATCTTTAATCTATTAACATCTACTCCCTAAACTAATTTATAATTACATTTTTCATACTAACTGTGTTTAGTTTAATTTCCAACATTCTCCCCCTTAAACTAAACATAGTTTAAGTGAGGTCTTCAATTCTTCACTTTGGCTTCAAATTTCCCTTCATCTTATGTTTGACCTTTTGAAGTGCCTTTGAAATAATAGTGCTCCAAAATGTCTTGACTTTAGGCTTTCTTCCTTTCTCATAAATGTCATTCTCTTTAACTTGTTCATCTTCCATACTTGGTTCATCATAGTCCTCCCTTGCTTCTTGATCATATCTTCCTTCATCTTTGTCTAGCATTCTTTGTATCTTGTTGAAGCTCGTGGATGCCATTAATAGTGTTGGTTCTAAATCTTCTTCTATAAGGTTCGATGCTTCTTGTCTTTGATGTCTTCGAGATCTTTGTCGACATTGTGAGGAGTAATGTCCAAGTTTGTTGCAATTATAACATCTCACTTCACTTACATTCCTTGTAAATTCTTCTTCATCTTGAGGGAATTTCCTTTCTTCATTATAGCTCTTAAATGTATCTTTCAAATGATTCTCGTCTCTATCATGTTGTCTAGTATTGTCACGACCTCGATTATGTGGTGGAACATACTTTCCTCTTCCTTGATTATCATAGTAACGTCCTCGACCATTATTGTTGTAGTGCCTTGCCAATAATAGTTTATCTTGATGTTCGACCTCTTTTCCCTTCTTAACCTTTACTCTTTCTTCGAAGGTTTTCAATCTACCAATAGCTTCGTCTAGAGTCATTTCATCTAGATCGGAGTATTGTTCAATGGATGCGACTATTTGAATAAACCTCTCGGGCACAGAATTGAGCAGTTTTCGTACACGGGTTGATTCATCAAGTGTTGATCCAAGGCTTGTCATCTTTGAAGTAATACTTGTCATCTTTGCGGTGAATGAATCAATGTTGTCATCTTCCTCCATTTGCAACCTCTCAAATTCGGATTTGAGGGTTTGTAGTTTTGCTTTTTGTACTCGATCCACTCCAACATTTCTAGTCTTTAATGTATCCCAAACTTCTTTTGCACTTTTGCTATTTGCCACTTGCAATGTCATATCTTCGGATAGTCCTTGAAATAGATATGCAATTGCAGTCTTGTCCCTCTTTTCATCGATTTGAGTCCCAAGCGTAGGCTCAATCATATCCCATAATCCATTTGCTTGTAAAATGATCTTCATTCTTATTGACCATATCGTGTAATTTGTTGCATTCAACAACGGGCATTGAAAATAGGGTGTCGATCCCATCCCCTTAATCATGTTGTTATTCGAACTATCACTTTGTTCTCCTTCTTTTCCCACGGTCATTTTGAAAAACGTCTACCAATCTTAATTCTAAAATGTAAAATAATTTATAAATTTTTACAATTTTTTTTTTTTTTTACCAAAAGAGTATCTTATAATTTATTGTAAAAACAATATATATATATATTCCGTGAAATCAAATTAATAAACAAAGAATGTTTAAAAAAACTTTTGTAAAACCTTTTCCTTAAACTTATACACTGACCCCTTTTTTTTTTAAAGTGTATTATTTATTTAATAATAACTAATAGATAAATCAATTAATTAATTCAATTGATAAAACAAAAAACTAATCCAAAAGAATCTGACGGGTTTGTTTATTTTATTTCATGGCCCAAACTACTAGCCCAGTCAATCATATGGTTCTTAAAACTTAAAAATTGAAACCTGATGGATCGTTATTTTGACCCGACGCTTCTTCTCCTTCTCGGTTCGATTGTACCGCTTCAATGGCAACTCTTCCTTTTCGTCTTCTTCACTTGACCGCCGGCGTTTTGACCGGTTAATCGGCGGTCTTCAAAGCCCCTTTCTTCTTTCTTTCAATCGTTGGTTATTGTTTCTTTAATCGTTGGAATCCCTTCGATTCCTTTCTGTTCAAAAACTAGGGTTTCGGTTTGATTTGGGGCTTCTTCACTGGTTCTACTTTCTGAACGATTATGGTGGCGGCGGTGTATTGGTTTCGAATATTGCTTCCTCCGGTTGTCTTCTCCGGTTGTCTACGGCGGCGGCGGTTGCCGGTAAGTTTATTTCTCTCCCTTTTCTTGATAATCTCTTGTTCGGTAACGGCGAACAATACTGAATCTTTTGATCAAATAATAACTTCTGAATTTTTTCTGTTGTTTGGAATCGGCAAACAAATTTCAAATTTCTGGAACTGCTTTTCAAACGGCGACTGGGATACGGCAGTCGTATAACGGCGATTGTAAACGGCAATCGTATGAATACTGAAAACAGCGACTGGGATACGGCAGTCGTATAACGGCGATTGTAAAACGGCAATCGTAAATTCTGAAAACGGCGATTGGTAGCGGCAATCGTATGACGGCGATTGTAAACGGCAATCGGTATGTGTCTCTATCTGTGCTCTGATACCACTGTTGTCCCAGGGGTAATCAAGAACAAAAGAAAACTATGAAAAACATTAAACTGAATTGTTGTGTTATTGCTGTTACAATCTGTTTTACAGATACATACATATATATACATAACGAATAGACACGAGTGAAAGGTTGCAATGGTTCGGTGGTGTCTTTTGGTGGTAACCGCCACCCTTCATGTGGTGGCCGGTGGTTGTATCCCTTGATCAACCATTGCACCTCTTCATCTTTAATCTATTAACATCTACTCCCTAAACTAATTTATAATTACATTTTTCATACTAACTGTGTTTAGTTTAATTTCCAACAAGTGCCACCATGAGCCGCCACATCGGAATTCAAGAAAACGCACCAAAACGAGCACTTTACTTCCTCCTCCTTCTTCTCGGTTTAACAAACGTTGTAATAACTTAAAAATCTTTCTAAAATACTTTTTTTATGTTTATAGTCATGTTATAGTGCTCACTCAATGTTATAATGTCCATAATATAAGCTTAAATGCGCTTTAAAATACGAAAACTTGTGTTTAAACTTGCTGTCCAGAAACTTACCTCACTTCCACGATTCTTTTAAAAATCATAACCACATGAAAATGAACTTTTCTTAAGCTTAAATCCAAGTTCAAGATGTTATCTTTCCAACGAAACTGATTTCGTAACATTTCGACTTCGTTTGCTATTTTAAAATAAATTTACCATAACGTCGCGCGTTACTGTTTTGGCGGACAGAAACATCTGTCTCCATCTCGAGACCATATCTTGAGTTCTAGGAGGAATCAACTCACGTAATCTAAACCAAAAATGATCCTTAAGGTGTTATCTACAACTTTGGTGTTTACTACTTTGACCAGATCCTCACGGAATTAAGTGTAGAAGCGGACCTTTGAGTGTTACTCATGTTCGGACCGAATCTGACCACCTTCCATATCCATTTTTGTTTAAAATAGTAAGTGAACCTCTAAAATCATGATAAATTGCAGAAATAAACTAGATACATATGAGAACATGTTGTATTTTTGTTGAGATCAAACTCGGTCTAAAAAGTAGTGAAAACGGTAGGATTATCAAGTCGAAAAACTGAAATACATATAAAAGGGACTGTTTTGGTATATTTGTGAAAATGCCACTTCGAGACACCCACGTAACGTAACGACAACTTTTATAAACTCATTTTACCATTATAAGACTTCCCTAAAAGTTTTAAATCAAACCGAACGCGTCTGACCTTGTAAACGAAAACGAACACTTAAACGAAATCGGAAATCACACCTGCGACAATACTATTGTCGCATGAACAGTGTCCGACAATACCCCATTGTCGCATACCTTATTGTCGGAATCGATCATCGGATAATTGAGTATTTTCTCGATTGTCGCATGAAACCACATTGTCGCAATAACTAACACTTTTGTACTTGAAACCGTCTCATAATCGCTATTGTCTCATGAATAGTAAATTGCTATTGTCTCATGAATAGTAATTGCCAATAGCAATTGCTATTGTCTCATGAATAGTTCCTTCGTGATTGTCTCATAAATAGTGTCCAACTCTAACTTTGCATAACTGACTTTCCAACAGACAATATCACGATAAACTTGATTTAACGTCAATGACAAAAATACAATATTTGGAATAACTCGGAAACATATGACAAATATACTTTACAAATATACAACGAAATGAAATACATAATAATAACACTTGAATTATTATTACACACCGTCACCAACGGGCCATATTTACATAACGACAGACTACAAATACGAACATTTACAAATAACAGACTAATGGACATTAACTAGTTGAGTGGACAACTAGCATGGATAATCTTAATGATATCCATTTACTTACTTAACCTTACGCGTTTAGGACGCTAGAGGTTACTGGTTCGGAGAACCTCATTGCTTGATTTACTGCTTGATACTACTAGACTCAGGTGAGTCTCACGGCCCCTTTTTACAGTTTTTACTATTTTGGGGGAGATGCATTACTTGTTTACTGAAATTACTTGTTAACTGAAATACGTGTACAAACTTACTGTCTTGCCGACTTATCTACTTATTGTTTTACTGTCATACCGACTCACCTACTTCACTGTTTTACTTTACAAACTTACTATACATACTTATTAATTCACCCACCATTAAACTTACTGTTTTACCGACGTATTAAGTACTGTTTGACCGACTCATAAACTTACTTTGTTACCGACTTACAAACTCACTATTTTACAAACTTACCGACTTACTATTTTACAAACTTACTGACTTACTATTTTACAAACTTACCGACTTACTAATTTACAAACTTATACTTTCAGACCGTACAACCACACTACTTTACAGACTTATAGACTTACTGTCTTACCGACCTACCTACTTTACTTTCTTACCGACTTATTATTTTACAGACCTACAGACTTACAGTCTACTACAGACTCATCGTCTTACAGACTTACTACTTTACCAACTTATACTTACAGTCTTACCGACTTATAAACATACTGCTTTACCGACTTATAAATATAATGCTTGACAGACTTACAAACTTACTGTTTTACTGACTTACAAACTCACTGTTTTGTTGACTTACTGATTTACAGACTTATTACTTTACAGACTTAATTACCTTACGGACTTACTACTTTATAGATTTACAGTCTTACAGACTTATCGTCTTACGGACTTAAAATATTATAGACTTACAGTCTTACCGACTTATCGTCATACAGACTTATGGTCTTACAAACTTACTACTATACTGACTTATAGACATACAGACTACAGACTTTCAGACTGTACAGACATACTACTTGACCGATTTACAGACTACAGACTTACAGACTTCTCGATATACTGAACTGCTTGAGTTACGTTTAATCCAATGAAGGCCTCTGAATCTGTGACAACCGTCAATTTAGGACTAGAATTTAGTGCCTAATCGAGCTTTATTACATGTAATTAATTCTGTGTTAGGCTAATTAATGTATCAATTATTATATATATTGTTGAATATATATCTACAACTATGCGGTTTGTTTAAATCGTACAAGTTTCAAATCGAATGAATTTCGATACAATAAATACGGACGTTGGTGAACAATTTATTTAAATAATACCAGGATTGTTATAACGTTATTGTACTTAAAAATATTATGTCAATAATATTTAGTATTCAAGTTTTATCACACAATTTATATAAACGCGAATAAAATGTAATTGCGCAAACAAAACAAAACAATTCACCTTTTATAATGTAATTATTAAAAAGTTAGTAAAATACTTCAACAAAAATACTGAATAATTATTCGCATTTTAAAACGTATATTAAAACATCGAAAATAAATATATAACGTTCAAACGACGGAGTAAACGAACACCGCACGGAACGCAGTGCGCGGACTGAAAATGGGAGGTGATCCCTTAACCACCTCCCCACCATTTTCTTTCTTTCATTTCTCATTTATCTCTCTCTCTCTTCCTTTTCTTTTCTCTCAAAAACACAAACTCACAAAAACTCACTAATCACAAAAATAAGCACCTCAATCGACCTTGGATCGTCATACTCGTTTGGAAGAAAACACTCACCGCATTCCGATCTACATTTCTATCTTTCCGGAATTTCATTTCGGCGATTTGTAAGTTTCCGACACAACTCCGAAAACTCTCGTTTTTAAGTTTTATAACTTGCTAGTTGTTTGTATAACCTTGTAATGTCCTAAAATGGGTTGGGTAAAAATATTAGACCGATCGATGGCCGGAAAATACGTTTTTGAAGTCGAAACTCCGATCAGATCCCGTACGTCGCATTTGGCCTGGCGTAAATGCGACGTAGCGACTTACGTCGCACAAATCCTCAACGTCGCATATAGCGACGCAGCACTCTACGTCGCATTGAATTGCGGACGTCGCACTTAGCGACGTAAACCCCAACGTCGCAGAAATCAACTACGTCGCCTATAGCGACGCCACGCACAACGTCGCATTAAATTGCGAAAGTCGCACATAGCGACGCCGTGCCCAACGTCGCAGTCCGGATCTGCGACGTCGCACCCAACGTCGCACCCAACGTCGCACCCAACGTCGCACAAACCAGAACTTCAAAAACACAGATTTTTACTAAGTGTCGAGGCTCGAAATTTTATCACTTGATTTCACCCAAATTCAAGTCCTGATGCGTTTTTCCTTAAAGCAATATAGTAGAAATAAAAATTTTCCAAGCTGACCTGGCAGCTCGACCCCAGCCAGGGGCTCTGCCCCTTGGACCCCGCCAGGGGCTGCCGCCCCTTGGACCCCGCTAACCAGGGGCGCTGCCCCCGGACCCCCGTACTTAGATTCCGTAAGCACATTTTTACAACAAGTGTCAAACTTGTACAACTTCAAAACGCTTACACGATACAACTTTTCAGTCATAATGGAATTTACTTTTCAGGGTTAACACTTTGAGACATAAGGAGAACATTAACATATTTAAATTCAAACAATCACCAACGAGCCGTATACATTTTCAAAACCTAATTCACAATCAAACAAGTCGTTGTAACTTGTATCAAGTCAATCAAACAAGTCGTAGTAACTTGTAACAATACAATCAACCAAATCGGGGTAATTTGGACATCAAGTTAAACAAACGATTTAAATGGTAGTCTTTCGAGATACCGGTACAATTAATAACAATTCAAGTGTCGTGGACACATTCAGGTTTCAAGCCTTTGGACTTCAATTCACCGCTAATAACTTCAAGTTTATTAAATTAAACACTTCAAGACTCAGGTGAGTTTCATAGCCCCATTTTCACTGCTTTACAACTAGGGGTGTGATATTACTACTCGATTTTGTTTTACAAGTAGAACGCAAGTGCCAAACTTCAAATACTACATGAGTTTCAAGCTAATCAATTTAAAGTCCTCCATAAGCATAGTCTCTAGTATTTTATAGCGTGAATGTTAGTATATGATATCATATGGGATTGACAATCCTCATCCGGGTTAGCACGCACTAACCGGTCAAACGGATGTATTAGCATTTGGGAAGACGAGTGTTGATTAGGCACTCGTAGGAGGCATTTCAAGTTAGGTTTCCTTAATTGGGCCTGACAAATCAAGTTAAGCTCAGACTATGTGCTCATGGACAGTATAACTTTTATTTTGCTTAATTGCATTTTAAATTCAATATAAATCTTGCGGTTCTTACAACCATACATTGACATACAAACCTGTGAGCTCACCAGCGTTTTCGCTGACCCATTTTAGTATTTATCACAGGTACCCAGCAGTAGTTTGGCTGCACAAGCAGGAATTATTAGCTCGAGTCAGCATACATACAACTAGAGATTGGACTGTATTATTATATTTTGTAAAAGTAATTATGCTATGTAATCTCTCAATTTCAGGAACCGAGCTAATGTAACAATATTTTGATGTAAACATTTACTTTATCTATACAAGTTTAAAACGACGCATATAGTGGTCGTTCATTATATCTTATGTACTTTGTATATTGATTAGTGACACCCAAATCAAGCTTCCGCAAATCTTTAAATTTGGGGGTGTCACAGAATCATAGTTGTTAGTTATGGGATAAGCGCGAGTTTTAGTATATGGATCCATATGGGACTGACAATCCCCGTCCGGGGTGGTAGCGCCACCACGAACCGTACTCGTATAAACGGACGTTTTCTACTCGTTTCGTATGAGCGTTTTTGGATTAGCACTCACGGGGGCAAATTACAGACTTGTTAAGCTTCGACTATGATGGCTCACAGCAACGTATATCTACCCAATTGCATTTGTACAATCATTACTTACTGACTTATTACAATTGTGTAATGCTTACTTACTGCCTTTTTGCATTTGTGAAATTCTTATTTACTGTTTTATTGTATTCATACAAAATGTATATTTACCGTCTTGTGTTCACATTTTATTACTATTACTACAAACCTGTGAGATTCACCAACCTTTTGGTTGACGTTTTTAGTGATGCATTCTCAGGTACACAACTTTAGTAGGATTGGCCTTCAGGATCCTAGCTCGATGTGCTCACTATACCTTTGTGCGATGATTACCGTGATTAGTAACACCCAAAACTCGTTTCCGCAAATCATTAAATTTGGGGGTGTTACAAAAGGAGCTGAATGGTAGCCGTTCATATGATTGTGATACTTGTGGCCGTGTTTCTGATGTTTATGGAAGGTAAGAAATCTTAAATTAACAACTCAGTATATATATACATCCCGTTTCATCATGGTCATACGGTTTTTTTTCCTTTACAGCGGTAGGATTGTACTAAATGTCCTCGATATTACGGGGTCCGCTTCATTCGTTTTGTTTGAGAGACAGCTCTGCAAGTGCATCAACAAAAATGTCAGCTGGTTAAGATCAAAGATTGCAAGTGTACGTATTACTTTCTTAATAGTACTACATTATGTGAGAATCAAACTATACATGGATACTTTAACTAACATAGCCAATGTTTTCTATATTAGTCCATTGATCCACATCTCTTTCCGGATGAGTTGCGTTGCCTTATCAATAGGGACATTGTGTTCAAGATTCAAGGTAAAAGTGTTAGGATGCCACTTCATGAACTTCAGGATCTTCACGATTAATTAGCATTTTAGTAGCACGTGACGAACTCATAAAGTACGCTGCACCTACAAGTTACAAATAACAAATATTTATAACCAAGTTACATGTTATAAAATTCATGTAAATATTTGTATGAAATTTGTACAGGAGGTAATTCAAACCTTCTACGAACACCAACTCAACAAATAAAAGCACTATAACAATACGTCTTTGATGTTCATCGCCATGAGAGTTTAGGTATTCAAGTAATTGTTTTGCGTAAGTTCCAAATAATAAACCAGGTATTACGTTATATATGCATATAAGGAAACTTTAATCAGTATCAGTAATTAAAATATAGATTTCTTTGATCGTATATTTCATATCTACTATTTTATATTACGATATAATTTGCTGTAAGATTTTCATGATGTAGCCCGCGATTTTTCGCAGGTTTTGATCTATAAATGTATAATACTATAACCACAAGCCCATTATGGAATCAAGGAAGATTAGTCAAGAAAGGCTAATTTAAGGGTATAGTAGAAATTCAATAGTATAGTAGAAGATTAGACCATTATTAAATAATTGATTAAAAACTTTTCGGATCACTTGATGAAGATAATAAAATTAAGTTATAACTAAAATTAAAAAAATATATCATATTTATTATACTAAAGATTCATAACAACATGAATGATTCATATTAAAAAAATTGCTAAAGAAAAATAAAATAGTCAAATTAATATATAACATTTAGTATTTGTCTCCAATAAATTAATCGCCTTCATACACTTCTTTGTCAATATAGGAACACATATGAAATTTAAAGTATAGTATTCAGCAAAAAGCGGTGATTTTCACAAAAATATAGATTTCTTTGATCTTATATTGCATATGTACTATTTCATATTACGATATTATTTGTTGTAACATTTTCATAGATGCAGCCCGCGTTGTCGCGGGTTTTGATCTAGTTGGTTTAAATTATAATTAACCACTCAACAAAACCACTTCATCAAATTTTTGATGCCATTGCTTAGGTGCTTGTTTCAAACCATATAAGGATTTAACAAGTAAATGTTTTAAAGGGATTTAGCTCCTCTTGTGGCGTCACTAGATCGAATAGAAGAAGTCATGTTCGCTTACAAGTAAAAGAGTGTTTCGTAGTTTACGTCAAATTGGGTCTCACTATTTATTTAATCTTATTTTGTAAGAATACAACGACGTGACAGGTTGCGTACATTGAGAGTATCTCAATCCAATTCAAGGATACGATAGTGAACAACCAACCCACACCTATGAATTAAGGTGCTTAGTTCATTGTAATTCATCTCATTCAATTCATCCGTTGTTACTTATTCATTAAACACTTAATAAATCTTCTTTTTCATGTTCTTGAGTTCTTGATTGTGTATTCGAGTTTGTGTTGTGCGGTACGTAGGAATTTTAAATCCGCATATTGTTTCACAATTTGTACGTTTTTTAGGGAACTAATTCGAAAGTAACAATATTTATATTATACACAGTCACTTTTTCTTTAAATCCAAAAAATACTAGAGTTTGAGTTTAGATAAAACAAAATAAACTATCTAAACTAAGTGTGAAAGTATATATACGATTTCACAATAGTATTTGTAAACGCTGAGACTAAATTAAAACTGTTCATACTTTCATATTGTGAATTGTCCGTTTCCAAAGTAGAGGGGGGGATAAGTCTCTGCGAATGCACCCAACTTGGCTTCGAAGTCTATTGTGTGCATCCTACTAACGGGTTGGGTTTTTAATTGTCTGAAGCTGTTGAAACGGGGGTATTGGTGTACTTTACCTACCAAATGCCTAGTTGGCACCGGTTGCATGACGCATGGGTAAGTTAATGCCATGTAGGATGTCTAGTCATAAGCCACACAGCATCCACCTCAGAAAAATGGTGAATAAAAACCCCCTTTTCCTTTCAAAAACACAATCGCTCTCTATCACAGCCCTAAAGATCCACCATGTCGTCATCTTCTTCATCCTCTGTTCAAAATCAAATCGCTCACCCCCTTTTCTACTTTTGCCCTTGTGGAGAGAAGATGTTTGTTCGTACCTCTTGGACGGCGCTCAACCCTGCACGAAGGTTTATCAAGTGCCCAAATGTAAGTTCACTAATCTAACCTAATTTTCTTGAATATTTATTATTTTTGTGGGGGATGGAATTATTTGCTTAATAAAGAATCGCTGATGGTTTGATTTTCATTGTTGTGGAGGTTAAAAGCCAGAATTGTGTGCGTTATCGCTTTCTCGATGATGAACTTACCGATTACTATAAGAAAGTAGTTTTTGAATTGAGGATGGAAAACATGAACAACTTAAGGAACCTGCAACTTGAACATGAAGTTACAGACACAAAAATGGAGTTGATGAAGAAGATGGAAGAGTTGACTTTGGTTAAGTCAAAATTGAAAATGTTCGACAAGCTATTGGTTGTGTTGGTTGTAGTTGTATCTATGTTGTGTAGTCTAGTAGCTTTTGTATTGATGAAATAAGTGGCAGCTAGTGTTGATGGTAACAAGCTTTTGATCCTTAGTCGTGTTTACTGTAAATGGTAGGAATATAACTTGTAATGCCAATGCTTTTGTAATGAAAATTGGTAATGGTTTGTTTTGTAATCCCAATGGTGTTAAAGTGACAAAGTGACCAAATGCAGATATGTACAAGTGTGGTGTTGCTGTGATAAGCCAAAAAGGAATATATATATATAACACAAAATGCAGATAACTAGAGGTGCTCATAGCGAAATGCAGATAACAAAAGATGCTTAAAGCATGATTTACATAAGATGTGTACACAAGTCATTTACAAAAGATGCTTATAGCAGCCATATGAGTTACCAAAAACATGCATAAAGCATCACCTACTAAATGATGCTAGTTCCTAACCATCAACTACTAAAGTTTGAACCCCATTGACTGCCATCAACTACTAGAGTTTGAACCCCATTGACTGCACAGAACAATGTCATAAGGACCACATTACATACATTACCCATACTACATACATTACACAAAACATAATGTTATCTGTACATACAATCACTCCAAGTCCATAACAGTGTCTGCAGTACGTTGTGGACCACCAATCTTCTTACCAAGCTTCTTCTTTGCAATCGTTTCACTGGCCTTCCTCTTCCTTGATTGATTTCCATCATTCACTAATTCTTGTGTCGGCATAATGGGATCTGGATTAGCATCATCATTGAGTGGGATACTTGCTCCTTGTGCCCTTGTGACTACACCAGATGCACCCAATCCAGAACTGTACCAGCTCAATGATCTTCCAAATGCTCCCAACCTACTAGCTGGACCTCTGCCACTTAGAGCACCTCTACCCCTTGCCTGTGGAAGTTTACCACCTCTATTGACTGGACCACTTGTATTCACTGTCACGGGTATCTTACCTGCACCACCAATCTTCTTAGCAGCTTGTGGAAGTTTACCACCTCTATTGACTGGACCACTTGTATTCACTGTCACGGGTATCTTACCTGCACCACCAATCTTCTTAGCAGGCTGACTTGATACAGGGTGGGAAACAAGACTAGTTTGCATAATTGTTGAAAGTGATGCAGTCTTGGGTGATCTTTCTCCTGCATAATCATAATCCTCATCTCTCTCACCACCCCTTGTCACTGCACTACTCTTACCACCCCTTGTCACTGCACTACTCTTACCACCCCTTCTCACTGCATGAGTCTTACCACCCCTTGTGATTGCACCTTGCTTACCACCCCTGTTACCAGCAACACTCTTACCACCTCTCAAGCCATCACCCAAACCAGTAGCTGCAAATAAATAACAGGAGTAACTTAACTACCAGTGATTACTGGACTTAGGTACATCACCCTACAAATATTAAGCAAGATTTGAATTGCTAACAAAGGTATCTACTTGTGATGACAACATTAATGTCTTGTAATCACAATGGTATACCTGTTTTGAAACTGGAGGTTGAGTTGGAGTCCTTTTTGTTGCAGTACCTTCATCTAAACCAGTAGCTTTCTTTCTCCCTGCCTTCTTCTTTGGAGGTTTCTCTCTTATCACCTATTCATTCCTACAACCTTTGGAATTATGTCCCTTCTCATAACAGTTTTGACATGTCATCGTGACTCCATGCCTAGTAACCCTTGAACCTTGCACCATTGCTTCATGAGCTGCTCTATGCCTTTTCTTCTTGGGCCTTCCAGGCATTTTTTGGGGTTTGGGTGGTAATGGTTTGTTTTGTTCAACCTTTGGCCAAAACTCCATACCAGGCATAGGATTCATATGATACTGGTATGCCATAATATACATTTCCATTCTAAACCAGTATGAGACATGATCTTCTGGCAACTGATCACACTTAAGTATAGCAGCCACCCCATGTGCACAAGGAACTCCACTCATTTCCCATAACCTACATGAACATTCACTCCTGTCTAAGTCCACTGAAAATGACCTATTTTGTTGTCTAATCTCAAATTTATTACCTCCAGCATGAATGACTAACAAATCACGTATCAGATTCTTAGTAAAGTTCAACTTCTTTCTTATACTTGGTGTTATATCCATTAAGTCAAGTTGCCACCTACTACTTATGTCCCTTAAGGTTTCCATCCTTATCATCACAATCACTCTAATGGCCTCTAACATGGTAATTATGGGATTGTTCCTAACCCTCAGCAAAACACAATTCCAACACTCATTGAATCCATTTTCTACAGCCTCACATCCAGTATGCAACCAGAAAAAGCTCTAGACCATGACCTGGGATTTCTTGCCATCAAATATCTATAGGCATTAGGATTAGCTTTCTTAATCTCAGCCATTACCTCTCCAAACTCATTTTCATGAGAAGCTTTTGATGCCCTCCAAAACAAATTTCTAAAAGCTACTCCACTGTATCTCTTTTTGAAGTTTTCGTAGATATGCCTAGCACACTGCCTGTGCTCTGAATGGGGCATCACTTCTTTCACAGCTTCAATCAGACCCTACATCATTAATATGGGTTAGTAGACATAAATATAAATAATTACTTCTTTCATAAGCATAAGATATTTACAGATGTAAATATACACATTACCTTGTGTTGATCATATATTAATGTCAAATCTTTACCAGCTGGACAATCCAAATCATGACTCAGCAGCCTTAAAAACCAAGACCAATTATCCTTATTCTCTACACCTACTACTGCCCAAGCTATTGGATATATTTGATTATTCCCACCTCTCCCTACAGCAGTAAGTAACTCACCTCCACAAGTATTCTTTAGGAAACAACCATCTAAAGCCACTATTCTCCTACAACCCCTAGCCCACCCATCTTTCAAAGCTTTCAAGCACACATACACTTTTTCAAAGTAAGTGACATCATCAGGATTGACTGTCACACCTAGTTGAAAAGTTGATCCAGGATTACTATTTAGCAAAGCCTCTCCATATGATCTCAACATCCCATAGTGCTCCTCCAATGTCTTTTAATATTCATTCAGACACCATGAACTTGCCTTCTTACATTGTTTTCCACTCACAATACACTTATACTTCTTCATCACCATATCTGCTAGATCACATAACCTTATCTCAGGATTCAACCTAATCTTATCAGCAAAATGTTTTCCAATCCACTTATAGTTGATTAAAGACCCAAACTTGAAGTTTTTGGCACATGTGTGTACACTCTTATATGACATTACCATGAATGACTCTTCTTCTTTCATCCATCTTCCCATCAACCTCCACTTACAACAACCTTTCCTGCTGTTCCTTGTATTTCTAACAGTTAGAAACCTCTTACCCTTCCTCTGCTTTCCCTTCTTTATATCTTTGATCCTTGGTGGTCTTGTACCACATCTAGCTATGATCTTCAGGTAGCTACTGCTTTCATACCATATGGAGTATGTAACAACCGCCAAATTAGGACTAGTAATTAGTGCCTAATCAGATGATAATACATGTAATTAGTTCTGTGTTAGGCTAATTAATGTATCGAATTATATATATTATTGAATATATACGAAAATGCGATTTGATTAAATCGTACGCAATTTAAATCGGATGTATTTCGATTCAATTTAATACGGACGTTGGTGACCAATTTTATTAAATAACGCTTTTATGTCAAAAATATTATTATGATAATATTATTATGATAATATTTCGTATTCATTCGTATCATACAAACAGAACTTACACGATTTAAAATATTAAAACGCGCAAACTAAATAAACAAACTTACATTTTATAGCCCAAATATAATTGGAATTGTAAAATATTTAAATAAAATATCGCGTAATAATTTGTATTTAAAACGTAGCATTTAATATTTAAAATAATAATTTAACGTTTAAACGACGGAGCAAACGAACACCACGCGGGACGCGGGGCGAAAAACTGAAAAGTGGGGATAAACCCCCACCTCCCACTTTTCTTCTTCATTTCATCTTTTTCTTCTATCTCTCTCTTCTCTTTTCTCTCTAAAAAGAAAAACACCCAAAACTATTAAAATCGCAAAATACTACCACGAAACGCGACCGGATCACAAATATTTTTAGAGATTCACGACCACCTCGCGACGATCTACAACGCTACCTTTCCGGATTTTCATTTCGGCAAATTGTAAGTTTCCGACAAAATCCCGAAATCACTCGATTCTTAGTATTTTCCAGTTGTGGTTGTTTTCATAACTAGTATATGTCCATTACAATGTATAGAACACGATTTCATAGCTTAAAAACGAGTTTAAAATGGATTTTTCGCCGGAAATATCGTGACAGCCGGACTTTCTGTGCTGGTGTTCATCCATGCGACACAAGCATTGTGTCGCATGTTGTGTCGTATTTTGGCCTTTGTGTCGCATAAACTCCCTTGTGTCGTATCTTGTGTCGTACCCGAGAATTAGTGTCGCAAGTCCTGCGACACAACCACTATGTCGCATACCCCATACGACACAATCACTATGTCGCTGTTGAATCAGCATTTCGCATCCATGCGACACAACCCTTGTGTCGTATGGACATTGTGTCGCACTCCTATGCGACACAACCCTTGTGTCGCATAATCCATTTAGTGTCGCATGATTGTGTCGCATAAAACAGCAGGTTTTCAAATTTCAATTTCACTAAGTGTCAAAACTATATAACCTCAAACACTTATACGATACGACTTATAAAACACATTGGGACACACTTTTAAGTGCAAAACGCCAATTACAAGATAATAATACTTAAAGTTTATTATTCCAAACCCATCACCAACGGGCCGTACATGTTTTCAAATACTTAACAAATCAACCAAATCGAAGTAATTTGGACATATATAGTTGTGTAACAACTACAAGGGTGATCTTTTGAGATACCCAATCATGATTATAACCATCGCGTGTCGTGGACACCCTCAGGTTACAAGTCGTTGGACTTCATTATTCGCTAATCAACTTACGTTTGTTTAAACGCTCTCAGACTCAGGTGAGTCTCATAGCCCCTCTTTTTACTGTTTTACTCGGGGGTGTGATATATTGCTCATTTTTAACATGTGAACGCAAGCACAAACATTTCATATACTACATGAGTTTTTCACAACTAATCATTTAAAGCCCTCCGTCAGCATAGTTGTTAATACGTTGTAGCGTGAATATTAGTATATGGTACCATATAGGATTGACCCTCCTCGTTCGGGTTAGCAAGCACTAACCGGGTAAACGGACGTACTAATATTTGGGAAGACGAATGTTGATTAGGCATTCGTGGAGGCACCTCTCCCGGAATTCTCTATAGGGGACCCGGCCCTCGAGTTAAGCTCAACTATGTGCTCATGGCTGTATACACGATGATTATCATTTAATTGCTGGATGCAATTCATTATTAAATTGCTGGATGCAATTCATTATTTAAATCTTGCAGTTCATACTATATTAACTGATTTCAAACCTGTGAGCTCACCAGCTTTATAGCTGACCTTTTAGCATATATCGCAGGTACCAAGCAGTAGGATGATTCTGCTTCAGGATTTTAGCTCGAGTCAGCATGCAGACGATTGAGATTTTCTTGCATTAGTATATTTTGTACAAGTACTTATGTACTGAAATCTCATTTTAATTAACTCGAGCTATGTAAAGCTTTTAATGTTGTAAACATTTCTATTATCAATATATTTTGTTAAAACGACGCATATAGAGTCGTTTACTATATATCTTTGTGCTTTGTTATTGATTAGTAACACCCAAATCAAGCTTCCGCAAATCATTAAATTTGGGGGTGTTACAGATTGGTATCAGAGCCTAAGGTTATAGTGAACTAGGTTGCATTTAGTGAGCCTAGACTATGACCATTAGGCAGTATTCCTTATTAAGTATAACTGGTTCAGCGATTACAGCATACGAGTTTAATTTAACATAGCCTGATCAACTATGTATAATTAAGCAAAAGATGATGTAAGATCTGAAAGTAGTTATGGCTGAACAGGATACAATAGAAGACTCTGACCTCGAGAGAACCAAGACTTAAACATGTTTATGCTAGACACTCAATAGGCTATATTATATAGGAGCTATATGAATATAGGCCTCAATCTTACTAACGCTTTGTCTCAGAAATGGCAAACATTCCATCAAATTCATCTCGCTCTCAATCCGGGTCGCAGAACCCAAGGGTAGCAAGGAGGAACAACAGGTTGCCTCGAGCTGGCCCGTACCCCACTCCCTTCACCTTGCCGGCCTTAGCCGCTAGGGTAAACCATCACGAGCAGCGACTTCGCACCATGGATGTCGTGTTGCAGGAAACAAACGAAAACTGGAGACTTACATCCCTTGAACGCATAGAACAAGTCTCCGACGACCTTGAAACCACGAACAACAACATGAATGTTCTTCGCAACTAAATAATAGAAATAAGGGTGGAAAATGCCCTTTTGCAACAAAGGATGGAAGAATGTGAACAGCGCTCACATGAAGCAGAAGAGTATGCGCGTGGACTAACACAACGACTAGCACTAGCAGAAGACAATGCCCGACAAGCTAGCAGGCTTGCAAACACTGTGGATCGCCTCATTGAAATGATGGAACAAATTAATCTACGTTAAGACTAGTGCAGTCCTTGTCTTGTAATCTATCCTGTAGTTTAACAACTATCTAAGCTCTACTTTATGAATTCGTCGGATGTAACAATTCCCGGCACCTTTTGTAATAACTCTGTAGGATGTAATTTTAGAACTCGTACTATCTATCAAATATCCCTTGCTGTTCCAACTCATATTAATTGCCATTCTTCCTGTTGATGTTATGTATTACTGCTTTTATACATGTACATCTGTGACAATTACTAGTTCCTACAAAATCTCATTTATCTTCATTTCTTTTATTGAAGAATCATGCCGCCAAAGACCAGACCTTACACCAATGCACATATTACCTCACTCATAACCCAGGCTGTGACTGAAGCCTTGGCTCGGAATACTCCACCGTCTTCCACTAGAGTCAGCGATGCCGCTGAAACCCCTACTACTAAACCTTGTTCCTACAAGGACTTTCAAAGCTGCAAACCCTCGAGCTTCAAGGGTTCTGAAGGAGCCATCGGACTGATCAGATGGTTCGAAAAGATGGAAACTGTTTTCCGTGTCAGCAAATGCGCGTAGAACGACAAAGTAAACTTTGCCACCTGCTCTCTCGAAGATGATGCCCACTCTTGGTGGAATTCATATACCCAATCAGTGGGTGCTGACATTGCCTACCAACTAACTTGGGAGGAATTGAAAGCAAAACTCACTGCCAAATACTGCTCAATCGCCAAACTCCAAAAGCTAGATGAGGAGTTCTGGAACCTAAAGGTTCAGGGTGGTGATATCGATGGTTATACCACCAGATTCCAACAACTCGCTACCCTTCGCCCAGCCATGGTAAGCACTGAACCTGATAAGATCAGGAAGTACATTCTTGGCCTTCCTGAGCCTGTTCGGGGGCATGTTGCCTCTTCAAACCAAGCCACCATTGACGGTGCAATCCTATTGGCTCAAGACTTGATGTCCATGAGCCAAGATTCTGAACCACCCACTTCATCCTCCCAAAACAACAAACGAAAGTGGTCTGACTACCACAACAACCACTCAAACCAGCAGAACAAGAAACCCGACACCATCAAAGCCTACAACACCACCACCGACATCATACGGGGTTACACTGGGAGCAAACCATATTGTCCCAAGTGCAACCGTCACCATGAAGGTTCTTGTGGCCCCTTTTGCAACAACTGCAAGAGGTACGGCCACCTCACCAAAGACTGCCACTCTCCCGCAAACAACAATTCCAACAACAACACCAGACCACCCAAAGTCTGCTTTGAGTGTGGAAAACCCGGGCACTTCAGGGACACGTGCCCAAAGCTGAACAACAACAACAACAACCGCAACAACAAAAACAACACCCGAAGCAGAGCCTTCGTCATCAAATCTGGGGACGCCCGCCAAGACCCGAATGTGGTCTCGGGTATGTTCCTCCTCAACAACTTAAATGCTTCTGTTCTATTTGATACTGGTGCTGATAGAAGCTTTATCTCTAATGATTTTTGCCCTCTACTTGACATCAATCCTGTTGCCTTAGATGTTAAGTACACTGTAGAGCTAGCAAATGGGGAACTTATAGAAACCGATAGTGTGATACCTAATTGCACTTTAAATCTAGCTGACGAAACATTTTCAATCGATCTTGTACCCGTTGAAATCGGAAGTTTCGACGTCATCATTGGGATGGACTGGTTGTCCAAACACCGAGCCGAAATTGTTTGTTACGATAAGATCGTCCGTATTCCACTCGCTGCCGGTGGAACCTTGATCATACAGGGGGAGACCGGTGGGACGAGACTCAATATTATCTCCTGCTTAAAAATCCAAAAATTCCTGAGAAAGGGTTACCCTGCAATACTCGCACACATCACGGAGAAGAAGTCGGAGGAGAAGCGACTTGAGGATGTGCCAATTGTTAGAGACTTTCCCGAAGTCTTTCCGGAAGAACTACCTGGTCTACCTCCGCCTAGACAGGTTGAGTTCTCAATTGATCTTGTGCCGGGTGCCGCACCGGTGGCCCGCGCACCTTACCGTTTAGCCCCATCCGAACTTCAGGAGCTGTCCACCCAGTTACAGGAACTCCTGGATAGAGGATTCATTAGACCGAGTTCTTCACCTTGGGGAGCTCCGGTCTTGTTCGTTAAAAAAAAAGGACGGTTCTTTCCGAATGTGCATCGACTACCGGGAGTTGAACAAACTGACCGTCAAAAACCGATACCCACTTCCTCGCATTGATGATCTATTCGACCAACTTCAGGGTTCAAGTTTCTACTCGAAAATCGATCTGCGATCAGGCTATCATCAGTTACGAGTTCGCGACACCGATATTCCAAAAACTGCTTTCAGAACTCGTTACGGGCACTACGAATTCCAAGTGATGCCCTTCGGTCTAACCAACGCACCGGCGGTATTCATGGACCTTATGAATCGGGTGTGCAAACCTTACCTCGACAAGTTTGTCATTGTCTTTATCGATGACATACTCATTTACTCGCGCAACGAGCAGGAACATGCGCAACACCTCAAAACCATTCTAGAACTACTAAGACACGAGGAGCTTTATGCCAAATTCTCTAAGTGTGAGTTCTGGATACAAACCGTTCAATTCCTTGGTCACGTGATCGACAGTCAGGGAATTCACGTTGACCCAACAAAAATCGAAGCTATCAAAGACTGGCAAGCACCCACCTCTGCAACTGAAGTACGACAATTCTTGGGTCTTGCTGGTTACTATCGGCGATTTATCGAAAATTTCTCCAAAATAGCTCAACCACTCACAGTACTGACTCAGAAGGACAAAAGGTTCGATTGGACCGATAAACAGGAGTCAGCGTTCCAACTTTTGAAACAAAAGCTTTGCAGTGCTCCAATTCTATCCTTACCCGAAGGCACCGATGACTTCTTGGTATACTGCGATGCCTCCCACCAAGGTCTCGGTTGCGTGTTAATGCAACGAGACAAGGTCATTGCCTATGCCTCACGACAGCTGAAAATTCACGAAAAGAACTACACCACTCATGATCTCGAACTTGGAGCTGTCGTTTTTGCTCTCAAGATCTGGAGACATTATCTCTACGGCACTAAGTGCACAATCTTTACCGATCATAAAAGTCTCCAACATATCTTCGATCAAAAGGATCTCAATATGAGGCAACGTCGATGGGTCGAGTTGCTTACCGATTACGACTGCGAGATCAAGTACCATCCAGGGAAGGCTAATGTTGTAGCCGATGCCCTCAGCCGAAAGGAACGACCAAAACCACTTCGAGTCCGAGCCCTCAGTATGACCATTCACAACGATCTTACCATTCAGATTCATACCGCTCAGATCGAAGCCCTGAAACCCGAAAACACCAAAAATGAAGCCTTGCGAGGTATTGACAAACAATTTGAAATCAAATCTAACGGGATTAGGTACTTCTCAAACCGAATCTGGTTGCCAAATTTCGGGAACCTACGGGACTTGGTGATGGACGAAGCTCACAAGTCTAAATATTCTATCCATCCGGGATCCGATAAGATGTACCACGGCATCAAGGAATTTTATTAGTGGCCGAACATGAAAGCCGAAATCGCCACTTATGTCAGTAAGTGTCTTACCTGCTCGAAAGTCAAAACCGAACATCAGAAACCTTCTGGTTTACTCCAACAACCTGAAATCCCTGAATGGAAATGGGAACAAATTGCCATGGATTTCATAACCAAACTACCTAAATCGGCGAGCGGTTGCGATACCATTTGGGTGATCGTCGATCGTCTCACCAAATCTGCCCATTTCCTGGCAATCAAGGAAAACGATAAAATGGAGCGTCTCGCACAAATCTACATCAAGGAAATCGTTTCTCATCACGGCGTTCCAATCTCGATCATCTCTGACAGAGATGCCCGTTTCAGCTCTCACTTTTGGCAATCACTTCAAAAAGCATTGGGTACTCGTCTCGACATGAGTACCGCATACCATCCTCAAACCGACGGCCAAAGTGAACGAACCATTCAGACACTAGAAGATATGCTACGCGCCTGCGTAGTTGATTTTGGTACAAACTGGGAAAGACATCTACCGTTGTGCGAATTCTCGTACAATAACAGCTATCATGCCAGCATCAAAACTGCACCCTTTGAGGCACTGTATGGTCGTAAGTGCCGATCACCGATTTGTTGGACCGAAGTGGGAGATAGCCAACTCACTGGTCCTGAACTCAGACACGTCACCACTGAAAAGATTGCGGAAATCCAAAACCGACTCAAATCCGCACGTGATCGTCAAAAAAGTTATGCTGACGTGAGACGCAAACTGTAACACCTGCATAATTAGGATAATTAATTATGCCTAATTGTTTGTAACTAGTTGTAATTAGTATGTAATAGGACTAATTACAGGCTCTATTTGTATATATATATAAGGTGATTTATATATATATGTGTGTACTTACGCGAGTTGGATAAATCGTACGAATTAACCGGACGGAGTCCGACACAGTTTACTTGGACGTTGGTGACAGAAATTTACTTAAATAATGAGAACGTATTTTGTTATATAAAAATACGCAACCGAACGAGCATCATTTATATATTATCGCGACGACATTTTAACTAACGCAACAAAACGTAATAAGCGCGAATTAATAATTTAAATATTGCGACAAATGTTTTTATTATTAATTTCAAGACATTTTATTTAAATACTCTAGTTACATTTTAAAAATATAAACGTTGGTTAAATATTAAAAACTAGTGAATAAACGATTAGGACACGGAGTCAACACTGTGTATTAGGGGAGTATTTTCCCCCTCTTTCCTTTTGGATCAGCCACCAATCCAAACCCCCACCCCAATTTCCCTTTCCATTTTCATTCTAACTAAACACACACAAACCACAAACCCTCTCAACCTCAATTCACACCAAATTTTCGACATCAAATCTCGACCACGAAAATTACATATTCGGAATCACCATCACGAGTGGAGCAAGAATATCAAGACCGTTTTCATTAATTCATCCTCCATTTAGCTCGATTTGCAAAAGTAAGAAATTCCTAAAATCTTAGATCTATTCAATTTGGTGTAATGTTTTGATGTTTTGATGTGTACACAACTTAGATATAACCTAATACATGAAGAATACACGATTTTATAGCTCAAAAATGGGTTAGATTTGCGTTTTTGGTCGAAAATTCTTGAAACCCGAAAGTTTCTGGGCTGGTGTTCATACATGCGACACAAGCCTTGTGTCGCATGCTGTGTCGCATAAACCCATTTGTGTCGCACCTTGTGTCGTACCAATCCTTTAGTGTCGTAACCTTTGCGACACAATATTGTGTCTCACTCTATGTCGCAATACTATGTCGTATTTTATACGACACAACCGTTCTGTCGCTATTGAATTAGCATCGCAAGCTTTTTGCGACACAACCACTGTGTCACAGAGCTCTTGTGTCGCATCCTTCATGCGACACAACCCTTGTGTCGCAGCTTATGTCGTAGAAAACAGAAAACTTGGAAATTTTAAAGGATTTTCACTATATAAAAGTCAAAGTTACTGTAGCAAAAAGTCAAATTTTACTGTAGCAATTCACTGTAGCACATTTACTGTAGCAAAGTCAACATTTTAGAATTTTTGCTACAAACCGTCACCAACGGGCCAAACATGTTTTCCAACAAACAAACAATTACAAACATACGGACAAACACTGGATATACAAGTTGTGTACAACTAAACGAAACGTCTCGTGAGACGCATACTTACATAACTTCACATGATTAGGCATTTGAAGGTTACGGGTTCAGAGAACCTACTTGCTTTACTTACTACTTGCTAATTGCAACTGATTACTACAAGACTCAGGTGAGTCTTACGGCCCCACTTTTACTGTTTTATCTTATTGGGGGAGAAACATGCTACTACTTTTCATTGAACGCAAGTACTAAAACTGTTTACTATACCAAACGGAATTGCATGAGTTGTTTACTATTTACAGAAGTCTCTCCATCATATATCGTTAGTTATGGACTTAAGCGCGAACACTAGTTAATGGATCCATTAGGGAAATGACCCTCCCCACCCGGGGCAGTAGCGCTGCCACGTACTGATTTACGCGTATAAACGGGTGACTAATTATTCGTTACTGATGCTTGCTCATTTACGAGCATGTCACGGGAGCAAACTTATTACTTACGGGTTAAGCTTCGATTATGAGCCTCATGGCAACGGTGTAAACTTACTTACTTACATTTGCGGGATTGCAAATACTGGTTTACGATTTCTGGATTGAAATTGCTGATTTTACGCCTACGGGCATTACTAATGAAATCTCGTGTTCAAAGCCGATATTATTTACAAACCTGTGAGATTCACCAACCTTTTGGTTGACACTTTTTAGCATGTTTTCTCAGGTACCCGGATGGAGTAGGATTACTCCAGGATTTTAGCTAGAGTCGCATGATTTCAACACAACTGCATTAATGGAGATTCTTAGCATTATCTTTTGTATATTTTGATTATGTAATAGAATCTCCCGCTACACGCGTGGACTCTAGGGAAACTACATTTTTGTATACGAAAACACTAAGTTTTCAAACAATATATCTATGGAATGTAACTAATTTACAAACGTTGCATATAGATGTCGTTTACTTTATCTTTGTGTTGTGATATTTGATTAGTAACACCCCAAACTATGCTTCCGCAAAACAGTGAATTTCGGGGGGTGTTACAGATTGGTATCAGAGCCTAAGGTTATAGTGAACTAGGTTGCATTTAGTAGGCCTAGACTATGACCGTTAGGCAGTATTCTCTTATTAGACATGACTGGTTCAGGAATTACAGCATACGACTTTAATTTAACATAGCCTGATCAACTATGTACAATTAAGGAAAGATGATGTAAGGTCTGAAATGAATATGTTGAACGGGGATACGTTAGTTGACTCTGACCACGAGAGAACCGGACCATTACTTGATACGTGCTAGACACTAGGCTGGATATGATATATTTATATATATATATTAGCCTCGTCTTACTTACACTCTGCCACAGGAATGACAAACATACCACCTAATCTGTCACACTCTCACTCACATGGGTCACGGAACCCACGAGTAGCCAGGAGGAACACAAGGTAGCCACCAAACAGCCCCTATCCTGTTCATAACTCTCAGGACTCGGCACATCTCACGTTGCCAGTGTTGGCTACCCAATTCCGCCGTCAGGAGCAAAGACTCGAAAATCTTGAACTGGAACAACACCGAATGACCTACCTGCTTCGTCAAGCTCTTGACCACATATCACAACTCCAGCGAGAACAAGAAGATACCGGCCTCTCTGTAAGCATAATCCAGGATTCAATGACCGCCGAATTAGGTGCGGATGAACTTGTAAGAAATCGACTAGAGGAATGTGAACAACGTTCACAGGAGACTGAGGATCACTCTCGTGTACTAGCACAACGACTGGCCTTAGTTGAAGACAATGCCAGGCAAACCAACAGGCTGGCAGAAACCGTGGACCGCCTTGTCGCGCTGATGGAACAAATTAATCTACAGGAAGACTAGTGTAGTCTTTGTCTTGTAATCTATCTCGTAATCTAATGACTATCTAGCGCTACTCTATAAACTAGTCGGATGTAACAATTCCCGACACCTTTTGTAATATCTCTGTAGGATGTAACCTTTGAACTCACATTATCTATCAAACTTTCCTTGTTATTTCAACTCACATTAATTGTCATTTTCCATGTTGATGTTATGTATTACTGCTTTTATACATGTACATCTGTGACAATTACAAGTTCCTACAAAATCTCATGTATCTTCATTTCTTTTATTGAAGAATCATGCCGCCAAAGACAAGACCATACATAGATGCCCAGATTACCTTCCTTATAACCCAGGCTGTTACTGAAGCCTTGGCTCGGAATACTCCACCAAGTTCCACGAGGAACAGCGATGCCGCTGAAACCTCTGCTGCTAAACCTTGTTCTTACAAGGACTTCCAGAACTGCAAACCTCTAAACTTTGCAGGTACCGAGGGAGCTATCGGTCTAGTACGCTGGATCGAGAAAGTTGAGTCTGTATTTCTTATCTGCAACTGTGCGGAGGGAGATAAGGTTAAGTTCTCCGTTAGTACTTTTACTGACACCGCACTCACCTGGTGGAACACTTATGCCTAGACTGTGAGTGTTGCTACTGCTTACCAACTCCCGTGGGAGGAGTTGAAAGAAATGTTGAGGGGCGAGTACTGCCCCAGGGATGAATTGAAACAACTGGAAATGGAATTCTGGAACCACAAGATGCAGGGTGATGATATCACCGGATACACCAACCGTTTCCATCAACTGGCACTCCTGTGCCCAACCATGGTCGATCCTGAGTACAAGAGGGTCGAGAAATTCGTTGATGGACTTCCCGAGAGACTACAGGACCTGGTGACTTCATCCAAACCAGGTACTATTCAGAGCGCCATCCGTATGGCCCATGAACTAACGGCAAATTCTGTCCGCCGTGGCACAACTTCAACCCCATCTGCAAACAACAAACGCAAGTGGGAAGGAAACCCCAACTCATCCAACCAAACCTCCAACAAAAAGCCTGAGTACATTAAGGCTTATTCATCGGGGACTTCGGAAAAGAAAGGGTACAGCGGGAACAAGCCTTACTGTTCCAAATGTAGCCGCCATCATGACGGTTCTTGCCCTTGCTCCAACTGCAAACGGTTCGGGCATCTAGCCAAGGATTGCCGAACCAACATTTCTACCCCCAACACTAATGCACCAAAGGCCTGCTTTGGGTGCGGAAATTCAGGGCACTTCAAGAAAGATTGCCCAAAGCTGAAAAACAACAACAACCCTGCTCGCGGTAGAGCTTTCGTTATCAAGGCTGGGGAAGCCAGATAAGACCCGAACGTCGTGACGGGTACGTTCCTTCTCAACGACCTTACTGCTTCTGTGTTATTTGATACCGGTGCCGATAGAAGCTTCATTTCTGAGAAATTTAGCCCTTTACTTGATATAACTCCCACTGCCTTAGATGCTAAATACATTGTAGAATTAGCTAACGGCAAACTGATTGAGACTGATAGCATCATACACAACTGTACACTTAACCTCACGAACGAAACGTTTTCCATTGATTTAATCCCTGTCGAGATCGGCAGCTTCGATATTATTGTCGGTATGGATTGGTTATCCAAGCACCGAGCTGAAATCATCTGTCATGACAAACTCGTTCGCATACCTCTTGTCTCCGGTGGAACCTTAGTCCTACAAGGGGAGACCGGCAGACGGAATCTAAATATCGTATCTTGTCTGAAAACTAGAAAATATCTACAAAAAGGGTATCAAGCCATCCTCGCACATGTAACGGAGAAGAAGTCGGAGGAGAAGCGACTTGAGGATGTTCCGATCGTGCGGGATTTCCCAGAAGTCTTTCCTGAAGACTTGCCCGGACTTCCGCCACCTAGAAAAATCGAATTTCAAATCGAACTTGTGCCAGGAGCTGCACCCGTGGCACGAGCCCCTTACCGTTTAGCACCATCCGAGATGCAGGAGTTGTCTAACCAACTACAGGAACTCCTGGACAGAGGATTCATTCGACCAAGTTCCTCGCCTTGGGGAGCTCCGGTCTTATTCGTGAAAAAGAAAGATGGATCTTTCCGCATGTGTATCGATTACCGAGAGCTGAATAAGCTAACCATAAAGAATCGGTACCCACTTCCTAGAATCGATGACCTATTTGACCAGCTCCAGGGATCGAGTGTTTACTCAAAGATTGATCTACGGTCAGGTTATCATCAACTCCGAGTTCGCGACAATGATATTCCAAAGACAGCTTTCCGAACTCGTTATGGGCATTACGAATTCCAAGTGATGCCATTCGGGTTGACCAACGCACCGGCCGTATTCATGGACCTTATGAATCGGGTGTGCAAACCATATCTTGACAAATTCGTCATTGTGTTCATCGACGATATTATGATTTACTCTCGCAACGAGCAGGAACATGCTCAACATCTGAAAACCATTCTAGGACTTCTGAAACACGAAGAATTATATGCCAAATTCTCTAAGTGTGAGTTCTGGATTCGAACCGTTCAATTCCTCGGGCACGTGATTGACAGCCAAGGAATTCATGTTGATCCCGCCAAGATTGAAGCAATCAAGGGCTGGGAGTCACCGACCACTCCAACCGAAGTGAGACAATTCTTAGGTCTTGCTGGTTATTACCGCCGATTCATCGAAAACTTTTCAAGAATAGCTGTTCCCCTAACCACACTGACTCAGAAAGATAAGAAGTTCGATTGGACGGATAAACAGGAGTCAGCCTTCCAGCTATTGAAAAACAAACTTTGCAGTGCACCAATCTTGTCCTTACCCGAGGGCACCGACGATTTCGTAGTTTACTGTGACGCCTCACACCAAGGACTTGGTTGTGTGTTGATGCAACGGGAAAAAGTCATTGCCTATGCCTCACGACAACTAAAAATTCACGAGAAAAACTATACGACCCACGACCTCGAGTTAGGTGCTGTGGTCTTCGCATTGAAAATCTGAAGACATTACCTCTACGGTACGAAAAGCACCATCTTTACCGATCACAAAAGTCTCCAACACATATTCGATCAAAAAGATCTAAACATGAGGCAACGTCGCTGGGTTGAGTTACTTAGTGACTACGACTACGAGATCAAATACCATCCGGGCAAGGCTAACGTAGTTGCCGATGCCTTAAGCCGAAAAGAACGAGTGAAACCCCTTCGAGTCCGAGCACTTTCTATGACAATTCGTAACGAGCTTCCTGCTCAAATCCTTACCGCTCAACTTGAAGCACTCAACGATGAAAACTTGAAAAATGAAGCCTTGCGAGGCTTGGATAAACAATTCGAAATCAAACCCGATGGAACTCGATACTTCTCTAACCGGGTGTGGTTACCCAAATTCGGAAACTTGCGAGATTTGGTGATGGCTGAAGCTCACAAATCTCGATAATCTATACATCCTGGTTCTGACAAGATGTATCACGACGTCAAAGGGTTGTATTGGTGGCCTAACATGAAAGCTGGCATCGCCCTATACGTCAGTAAATGCCTAACCTGTTCCAAAGTCAAGGCTGAACACCAAAGACCCTCGGGGTTGCTCCAACAACCTGAAATTCCTCAATGGAAATGGGAACAGATTTCCATGGACTTCATTACCAAACTACCAAAAACTTCGAATGGTTGCGATACCATTTGGGTGATCGTGGACCGTCTCACGAAATCTGCTCATTTTCTGGCCATCAAGGAAACCGACAAGATGGAGCGTCTGACTCGCATCTACGTCAAAGAAATCATCTCGCGACACGGTGTACCTATCTCGATCATCTCGGATAGGGACAGCCGTTTTACTTCTAACTTTTGGCAATCATTACAGAAATCTCTTGGTACTCGTCTGGATATGAGTACTGCTTATCACCCGCAAACCGATGGCCAAAGCGAGCGAACTATTCAAACACTGGAGGATATGCTACGAGCCTGCGTAGTTGACTTCGGTACTTCTTGGGAAAATCACTTACCGTTGTGCGAGTTCTCGTACAACAACAGTTACCATACCAGCATAAAGGCTGCACCCTTCGAGGCACTTTACGGGCGTAAGTGCCGATCACCTATCTGTTGGACTGAGTTAGGAGATTCCCAACTCACGGGTCCAGATATCATTCAAGAAACTACTGAGAAAATCGTTGGTATTCAAAACCGGTTGAAAGACGCACGTGATCGTCAGAAAAGCTATGCTGACGTGAGACGCAAACACCTTGAGTTCCAGGTAGGGGACAAGGTACTTCTCAAAGTGGCACCGTGGAAGGGTGTCATTCGATTCGGAAAGCGAGGCAAACTAAATCCTAGATACATCGGACCATTCGAAATCCTGGAAAGGATTGGTCCAGTGGCATACCGCCTGCAACTTCCTGCTGAACTAAGCAGCGTACACAACACATTCCACATTTCTAACTTGAAGAAATGTCTGTCTGACGAGACACTGATTATACCGCTCGACGAAATTCAAATCGATGATAAACTTCATTTTGTCGAGGAACCTATGGAAATCATGGACCGTGAGGTCAAACGATTGAAACAGAGTCGTATTCCCATCGTAAAGGTCAGGTGGAATTCTAGGCGCGGCCCTGAGTTCACCTGGGAACGGGAAGACCAAATACGACAGAAATACCCACATCTTTTCCCAGATAACGCACCGTCCGTGCACTCAAGCTAATTTCGGGACGAAATTTCTTTAAGAAGGGGAGAATGTAACACCTGCATAATTAGGATAATTAATTATGCCTAATTGTTTGTAACTAGTTGTAATTAGTATGTAATAGGACTAATTACAGGCTCTATTTGTATATATATATAAGGTGATTTATATATATATGTGTGTACTTACGCGAGTTGGATAAATCGTACGAATTAACCGGACGGAGTCCGACACAGTTTACTTGGACGTTGGTGACAGAAATTTACTTAAATAATGAGAACGTATTTTGTTATATAAAAATACGCAACCGAACGAGCATCATTTATATATTATCGCGACGACATTTTAACTAACGCAACAAAACGTAATAAGCGCGAATTAATAATTTAAATATTGCGACAAATGTTTTTATTATTAATTTCAAGACATTTTATTTAAATACTCTAGTTACATTTTAAAAATAAAAATGTTGGTTAAATATTAAAAACTAGTGAATAAACGATTAGGACACGGAGTCAACACTGTGTATTAGGGGAGTATTTTCCCCCTCTTTCCTTTTGGATCAGCCACCAATCCAAACCCCCACCCCAATTTCCCTTTCCATTTTCATTCTAACTAAACACACATAAACCACAAACCCTCTCAACCTCAATTCACACCAAATTTTCGACATCAAATCTCGACCACGAAAATTACATATTCGGAATCACCATCACGAGTGGAGCAAGAATATCAAGACCGTTTTCATTAATTCATCCTCCATTTAGCTCGATTTGCAAAAGTAAGAAATTCCTAAAATCTTAGATCTATTCAATTTGGTGTAATGTTTTGATGTTTTGATGTGTACACAACTTAGATATAACCTAATACATGAAGAATACATGATTTTATAGCTCAAAAATGGGTTAGATTTGCGTTTTTGGTCGAAAATTCTTGAAACCCGAAAGTTTCTGGGCTGGTGTTCATACATGCGACACAAGCCTTGTGTCGCATGCTGTGTCGCATAAACCCATTTGTGTCGCACCTTGTGTCGTACCAATCCTTTAGTGTCGTAACCTTTGCGACACAATATTGTGTCGCACTCTATGTCGCAATACTATGTCGTATTTTATACGACACAACCGTTCTGTCGCTATTGAATTAGCATCGCAAGCTTTTTGCGACACAACCACTGTGTCGCAGAGCTCTTGTGTCGCATCCTTCATGCGACACAACCCTTGTGTCGCATACAAATCCTTGTGTCGCAGCTTATGTCGTAGAAAACAGAAAACTTGGAAATTTTAAAGGATTTTCACTATAGAAAAGTCAAAGTTACTGTAGCAAAAAGTCAAATTTTACTGTAGCAATTCACTGTAGCACATTTACTGTAGCAAAGTCAACATTTTAGAATTTTTGCTACAAACCGTCACCAACGGGCCAAACATGTTTTCCAACAAACAAACAATTACAAACATACGGACAAACACTGGATATACAAGTTGTGTACAACTAAACGAAACGTCTCGTGAGACGCATACTTACATAACTTCACATGATTAGGCATTTGAAGGTTACGGGTTCAGAGAACCTACTTGCTTTACTTACTACTTGCTAATTGCAACTGATTACTACAAGACTCAGGTGAGTCTTACGGCCCCACTTTTACTGTTTTATCTTATTGGGGGAGAAACATGCTACTACTTTTCATTGAACGCAAGTACTAAAACTGTTTACTATACCAAACGGAATTGCATGAGTTGTTTACTATTTACAGAAGTCTCTCCATCATATATCGTTAGTTATGGACTTAAGCGCGAACACTAGTTAATGGATCCATTAGGGAAATGACCTTCCTCACCCGGGGCAGTAGCACTGCCACGTACTGATTTACGCGTATAAACGGGTGACTAATTATTCGTTACTGATGCTTGCTCATTTACGAGCATGTCACGGGAGCAAACTTATTACTTACGGGTTAAGCTTCGATTATGAGCCTCATGGCAACGGTGTAAACTTACTTACTTACATTTGCGGGATTGCAAATACTGGTTTACGATTTCTGGATTGAAATTGCTGATTTTACGCCTACGGGCATTACTAATGAAATCTCGTGTTCAAAGCCGATATTATTTACAAACCTGTGAGATTCACCAACCTTTTGGTTGACACTTTTTAGCATGTTTTCTCAGGTACCCGGATGGAGTAGGATTACTCCAGGATTTTAGCTAGAGTCGCATGATTTCAACACAACTGCATTAATGGAGATTCTTAGCATTATCTTTTGTATATTTTGATTATGTAATAGAATCTCCCGCTACACGCGCGGACTCTAGGGAAACTACATTTTTGTATACGAAAACACTAAGTTTTCAAACAATATATCTATGGAATGTAACTAATTTACAAACGTTGCATATAGATGTCGTTTACTTTATCTTTGTGCTGTGATATTTGATTAGTAACACCCCAAACTATGCTTCCGCAAAACAGTGAATTTCGGGGGGTGTTACACAAACCACTCGAGTTCCAAGTTGGGGATCGAGTACTCTTAAAAGTATCGCCTTGAAAAGGCGTCATCCATTTTGGTAAACGCGGGAAGTTAAATCCCAGGTACATCGGGCCTTTTGAGATCCTCGAAAGGATTGGCCCCGTAGCTTATCGATTGCAGCTGCCATCTGAACTCAGCAGCGTGCACCCTACCTTTCATATTTCGAATTTGAAGAAGTGTCTGTCTGATGAGACACTTATTATCCCACTAGATGAAATTCGTGTAGACGATAAACTTCACTTCGTTGAGGAACCCGCTGAAATTATGGACCGTGAGGTCAAACAACTGAAACAAAGTCGTATTCCCATCGTCAAGGTCAGATGGAATTCGCGGCGTGGACCGGAATTCACCTGGGAACGGGAAGACCAAATGCGACTCAAATATCCTCAACTTTTCATTGATTCTACATCAAACGCGATCTCGAGCTAAATTTCGGGACGAAATTCTTTTAACAGGGGAAGAATGTAACAACCGCCAAATTAGGACTAGTAATTAGTGCCTAATCAGATGATAATACATGTAATTAGTTATGTGTTAGGCTAATTAATGTATCGAATTATATATATTGTTGAATATATAAGAAAATGCGATTTGATTAAATCGTACGCAATTTAAATCGGATGTATTTCGATTCAATTTAATACGGACGTTGGTGACCAATTTTATTAAATAACGCTATTATGTCAAAAATATTATTATGATAATATTATTATGATAATATTTCGTATTCATTCGTATCATACAAACAGAACTTACACGATTTAAAATATTAAAACGCGCAAATTAAATAAACAAACTTACATTTTATAGCCCAAATATAATTGGAATTGTAAAATATTTAAATAAAATATCGCGTAATAATTTGTATTTAAAACGTAGCATTTAATATTTAAAATAATAATTTAACGTTTAAACGACGGAGCAAACGAACACCACGCGGGACGCGGGGCGAAAAACTGAAAAGTGGGGATAAACCCCCACCTCCCACTTTTCTTCTTCATTTCATCTTTTTCTTCTATCTCTCTCTTCTCTTTTCTCTCTAAAAAGAAAAACACCCAAAACTATTAAAATCGCAAAATACTACCACGAAACGCGACCGGATCACAAATATTTTTAGAGATTCACGACCACCTCGCGACGATCTACAACGCTACCTTTCCGGATTTTCATTTCGGCAAATTGTAAGTTTCCGACAAAATCCCGAAATCACTCAATTCTTAGTATTTTTCATTTGTGGTTGTTTTCATAACTAGTATATGTCCATTACAATGTATAGAACACGATTTCATAGCTTAAAAACGAGTTTAAAACGGATTTTTCGCCGGAAATATCGTGACAGCCGGACTTTCTGGGCTGGTGTTCATCCATGCGACACAAGCATTGTGTCGCATGTTGTGTCGTATTTTGGCCTTTGTGTCGCATAAACTCCCTTGTGTCGTATCTTGTGTCGTACCCGAGTATTAGTGTCGCAAGTCCTGCGACACAACCACTATGTCGCATACCCCATACGACACAATCACTATGTCGCTGTTGAATCAGCATTTCGCATCCATGCGACACAACCCTTGTGTCGTATGGACATTGTGTCGCACTCCTATGCGACACAACCCTTGTGTCGCATTATCCATTTAGTGTCGCATGATTGTGTCGCATAAAACAGCAGGTTTTCAAATTTCAATTTCACTAAGTGTCGAAACTATATAACCTCAAACACTTATACGATACGACTTATAAAACACATTGGGACACACTTTTAAGTGCATAACGCCAATTACAAGATAATAATACTTAAAGTTTATTATTCCAAACCCATCACCAACGGGCCGTACATGTTTTCAAATACTTAACAAATCAACCAAATCGAAGTAATTTGGACATATATAGTTGTGTAACAACTACAAGGGTGATCTTTTGAGATACCTAATCATGATTATAACCATCGCGTGTCGTGGACACCCTCAGGTTACAAGTCGTTGGACTTCATTATTCGCTAATCAACTTACGTTTGTTTAAACGCTCTCAGACTCAGGTGAGTCTCATAGCCCCTCTTTTTACTGTTTTACTCAGGGGTGTGATATATTGCTCATTTTTAACATGTGAACGCAAGCACAAACATTTCATATACTACATGAGTTTTTCACAACTAATCATTTAAAGCCCTCCGTCAGCATAGTTGTTAATACGTTGTAGCGTGAATATTAGTATATGGTACCATATAGGATTGACCCTCCTCGTTCGGGTTAGCAAGCACTAACCGGGTAAACGGACGTACTAATATTTGGGAAGACGAATGTTGATTAGGAATTCGTGGAGGCACCTCGCCCGGAATTCTCTATAGGGGACCCGGCCCTCGAGTTAAGCTCAACTATGTGCTCATGGCTGTATACACGATGATTATCATTTAATTGCTGGATATATTCATTATTAAATTGCTGAATGCAATTCATTATTTAAATCTTGCGGTTCATACTATATTAACTGATTTCAAACCTGTGAGCTCACCAGCTTTATAGCTGACCTTTTAGCATATATCGCAGGTACCAAGCAGTAGGATGATTCTGCTTCTATTTTAGCTCGAGTCAGCATGCAGACGATTGAGATTTTCTTGCATTAGTATATTTTGTACAAGTACTTATGTACTGAAATCTCATTTTAATTAACTCGAGCTATGTAAAGCTTTTAATGTTGTAAACATTTCTATTATCAATATATTTTGTTAAAACGACGCATATAGAGTCGTTTACTATATATCTTTGTGCTTTGTTATTGATTAGTAACACCCAAATCAAGCTTTCCCAAATCATTAAATTTGGGGGTGTTACAGAGTAGCCATTAGATAGTGCATAGTAAGCCAAGCAATCCTTCAACTGTTGAGGTCCTTCATACCTCTCACCCACCTATGTTTATAATAAGATTAATAGTCAACGGTTAAACTGTTAAAAAAAAATAGTAAATATTGTAATAAGGACCATAAGTTGTGTTAGGAATAATATACCTGGGGTTCCTTCAATCTCCAATGAGTAGCACTGTCATGAATAGGAAATTTCTCCAATGGAGGTTCAGGCACAGGCATGGGATCAGTTGGAAGCTCTTCCTCATCCTTTGGTTTCAAAGCATTGATCAAATCATTAATGAAGTCAGCATGTTCATTAAACACTACCTTTTGCATATCCTCTTCACCTTCTACATTTGAGTAGCATTACCTAATTGTGGTAGATGTTTATTTTGTGGTGAACTTAACAATTGGGTTACCCTTCCTAACCTCGGCTATCTCATCTTCACCTTCACTTTAATGATCCAGTGAGGCTGCTGACTCACTCTGTGACTCACTATACTCATCTTCATCTGACTCACTATTTTCAATGGTAGCCTTACTACTACTCCCCCTTCCTCTGTTTTTTTCGTTGGTAAATTTTCATCTAAAATTAAAGTTTTTGGCACTTGTGTAACTTTACCAACACCTTTTATCACATCATTGTTAACTGGTATAACCTTTACAGGTTCCTCTACTTCTTCAGCCACTTGTTTTCCCTTATTCTTAGTACTAACCTCAGCTTCTTTGACATTTTTCATATTAGCATTCTCATTTATCTCCTCATCAACTTCATTAACAGACTCTTTATTGTTACCAACATAACCACCTAAGTCAAGCATCAAATGATCTATGTAAACATACACTCTGCCATAGCTTTCAATTATGTCAAAGAACGTATCTAGATCTTCATCATTTTCCATTATCATTAAGTTCTCAAAACCAGAGTCAGGTAAAACATAATATGCATTTGACATTGGTATTCCAATTTCACGCATTATTAACTCAATAAACGCATTAAAACTCATCCTATTAACTAACAATAAAACTTCTTCTTCACCAATATACCTGAGTGGTTGGAAGAAGAAAGCCCCATCGTAATGGACAGTTATTGGAAACCCTCGAAATGCACCTTCCATATTCTGCATAAAAAAGAACGAAAAACACAAAATTCGTGAGAAATCTAGTAAATCGAAGGTTTACCAACAACAAACATTTTTTTAAAAAAAATAAACATAATTCTTTTTTTCTTCATAAAAACCCTAATTTTTAAAGTGGAATACAAGAAATTTTAAATCTAACTCGAACGGAGGTAAGAATCGTACCAGCAACCAGCTTAAGATGATGAAAACGACCTCTTATATGACATCAATTTTGATCTTTTTGCACTCTGAAACAGGGGAGTTTATTTGCGTACTGAACTTAGAGAGAGAGGGTGTTTGGTGTATCTGTTTTTGAGACGTGCATGCAACTAGGTTTTTAATTAGCCTTTTTATATTGAGATGATAACAAAAATAGAAATACGTGGATAACATATGATGACATGGAATGCCAGATATATATAAAAGGCTACCGGCAAATGGCTAAAGAGGTAACAAAATACATCAATGTCCCGTATTTTGAAAGTTGACACAATTAGAAACCCAACCCGTAAGTAGGATGCACACAATAGACTTTGAGTCCAAGTTGGGTACATTCGCAGAGACTTATCCCTTTGGAGGGTGTGTCGGCCATGAGTAATGAGTCGGGTTGGGTCGAGTCGAGCCGGTTTAATTAAAGTGGCTAATTTATCCTATAAAATTTAAAGTGTTGGACGGGATGTACCCATGAATAATTTCAAAAACAAATATACTATTTTAGTACTCTATTTGCTGTTTTGTGGAAATTGTGAGTTTTTTGTTTCCTATCAAAGTGTGGTTGGCACATACCCATGGTTAATTTGGTCGACCCATTAGACATCCTAAATCTCTCGTAATCTTAAGTACATATGCTACCAAAAGACTTTTGTACGTGTTCAAACATGGTGTGCATGCAGACCGTAGAAATTATTTCACATAGTTAAATTATAAACGAACCTAGCCTACGGAAAATTTATTTATATAACTTTTTCTGGCGTAAATGAACGAACATCAACATAGCTAGTTTTACTTATACGTTTAGTTAAATGAACAAACAACAAACTTAGTTAACACATGTATTGGTCATTGCATTCTTCGATAATCGTTCGTTAATGATTTTATCAAAATATGAAAATATATAGCTAGTAATAACGTTAGTTTAATTAGTTAGAAAACTGTAATATGTAGAGAACTTTTCAAGTATGTTTCAACATCGTGTTTGTTTTATAATAAGACACTTATTTTGAGATGGAGGGAGTAGTATGGAACACTCATTTTAAAATTTTGAGTTTTTTGTTTCCTATCAAAGTGTAGCTGGCACATACCCATGGTTAATTTGGTCGATCCATTTTTGTATTACAGGAGACATCCTAAATCTCTCGTAATCTTAAGTACATATGCTACCAAAAGACTCTTGTACGTGTGAACATGGTGTGCAGACCGTAGAAATCTCACATAGTTAAATTATAAACGAACCTACAGAAAGTTTATTTATATATAACATGGTGTACGTTTTCTTCGATTATAAGATATCAATAATTATCTATCTTCATTTTGAAAGTTACTCAAAAATAAAACATAACTAGAAAAATGACTAAATCAAATAAAAATGCATACAGGACGTACCGTACTTAGTATAACAAGGATAAACTATATCAAATTTTAAGAAAACAGTAGCAAAAGTATTCACTACAACAAAAATGCTCTTATAGGACACCCATAAGTGTCCTAAAATGTTACTTTATGGGACACTTTATCTAATAGGACCAAAATTCAAGCGTCTCATGTAATGGCGTTGTAATAAGCAATGTTTTAATAACCGGTTGAACCGGACCGGTCCGACCGCCTCCGGAATTTTTTGCGAGTCATTTTAGACCGGTTTTTGACTAATTAACGATCGGGTCAAACCGTTGACTTTTCCGGTTCAACCGGAAACCGGCAATCGGGTTGAACCGGTTTTGATTTTTTTCTTCTTCTTTCATATCCGAACATCCTTCGACATATAAGAACAAACCGAGCCAAAAGTGGTAAAAATACGTTTTGTCTTCCTTCAAATCCAAACATCCTTTTACATATAAGAATAAGAACAAATCAAGCCAAAAATGGTAAAAATACATGTTTTTGTGTTTTGATTTTAGTGGCCACTGATAATAAAAACATATTAGAGAGAGCTACGCCGCCGGTCAACTGAAAGTCGAGGATTTTGATGATGGCCGGAAGTAGGCTGGTTGGGAAATTTAAAGGTGATGGAAGGTAGGATATATGAGATGAAAGAGAGAAAGAGTTAAGATATATGATGAAGAAAGAGGCAAAATAGAGAAAATTTCTGTGGAGGTCAGTCAACGGTTGGGTTTTCACGTGATGGTCCGTGTCAGACATTTTATCATGGGCAGTAGACACCATTATCGCAGAAATTTACCAGCGACCCTGCGACATGTTAGTAGCCAATAAAAAGATGCCACGTGTGTCCGATATCACGCAGTCAACGAAATTTGTCGCGGGTCAACGAGATTTGTCGCAGGTTCCTTTTTTAAAATAAATATGTCGCTGTATATGTATATATGTCGCTGTATTTACATAAATCATGCAGGATTTTCAATTTCTTCATATGTAGCTGTATTTTTTCCAATTCACGCAGTATTATGATCAATATGTCGCGGGTTCTACCTAAATTTCGAATTAAAGATTTACTTTTTGCGATTTTCAGCGGGAAACTCCTATCTCCTTCCTTTTTTCTCTGCAATTCCGGGATGTAGAGATTTCCGGCGACTCAATCGCAATCGCAAAAAATGGTTTTGTAACATAGGACCAATTGTACTTATATATTGTTGGAACTCGCTCAACCGTTTCTATATACCTCTTGTGGGCGATTTTCATCACAGGTAACACAAATAATACGATTGTCATCATGTTTAGTGTTTAAAAACTTAATTGCGTTACTAAGTTGTACCATACAACAACGTAATTGTTTTCTATTTGATAAGTTTTCATTTGTTGGACGGGTGGGCACAGGTGGGTTTACTGAATGTAGATGGGTACTACAACTATCTGCTCACATTTCAATTTTACTACAACTTAATTAAAGGGATACGGCTAAACCCAATAGTTGTCTTCGGTGAGCATTTTTTTCCCTCCCTTCAATTTTACGGTATTCTATTTCAATTTTATGGTTGTCATCATGTACTTGTGGTTAGCTGTTTCTCAGTTACGGTTAGTTGATTATAATTCAAAGTTAGGGTTTCTAAACATAATAGTTTTTATATAGGAACTGCTTTGTATTTGTTTTTCTTTGTAGGACTATTATGCATTTTCTAAAAAACTATATAAATGACGGATATATGCTTCTTGATTTGTAGGATTCAAGTGGTAGCTACTATGCATGTTACACCCGTTTTGTAAATAGCTCGCTAGTTACATGAATACATACATATTTATTAGTTGACTTAAACTAGGAGATCGATGCTTCATTAATTTAAAAACTCGAAATACAAAAGAATCGTTGTACATTTTTTATATCAGCACCACACCACGAAACCTCTGTTTTAGATGCCACTTTCCGACCTTCTAAGCCTTTCCATAACATACATATAATAGACCGTTAAGAAGGTTACATACCACACTTTAATGTAGAATTTTTACCTTTTTGTACAACGCAATACACGTCCACTTATAACCCTTTGAAAACTAGCCAAAACCATTTCTGGATGCTGAAATTGCAGAAATCAGGCCCAATATGCTGTTTTGTGCCCAACTTTTCTACCACTTAGACACACCCATTTTCAGCATAACTTATATCACTTTAAAGACATTCGACCATACATTAACCATATACTTTCAGTTATTTCCGGAACAACATATAAAAAAAGCTACAGCCCCTTAAAGATCACCGAAAGTGGTTTTTCATCTTTTGGCCCAATCACTCGAATTTACAATATAATCAGAACACATACTTATGTTAGTTATAAACTTGCTTTTTAGCATGAAAATGACCTACAAGTTCAATACACTTACAAAACATAAACATTTCTCGAATGAAGTGATGTCTTTTAACTGTATCGTTTTTGTTTGAATTAGGTATATGAAGTGATATTGTTCATGTCATGTTCGTGAATATATGTTGTAAGATCAATGTGATGTGAGTATTCCAATGGCATCTACAATGAATATAGTAAGTTCTTTTGACACAACTTTTAACTTTGTACTCAAATGAATATGATTATATTACACATTATAAGTTAGTAATATTATTGATCTTTTGCAGGGTAAGTACTATTATGTTGATCTGAGATTGTTGTCGACTTTTGATATTATCTTTGAAATAAGTGAGAAGTTGATGGATAATAAAGATAGTTTTTCAATAGTCAGCAAATCATGTTTTGGAAAATGGTTTTACGCGCCGGATTGTAGAACAGAACCGTGCTTGTTACACTTTATGCTTTCGAACTTGGTTAAAGTGGATAAGGTTAAAGAGGAGTTAGTTTTTGCAGTTGCTGGCACAAAACTACATTTCGGGCCAGAGCAGTTTTGTTTAATTACAGGGATGAAGTTTGGAGTTTTACCGCGAATACCGGGACGAGGTGGTGGTCCTTTTCTAAAGTAGTTATTCGGGAAGGCTGCAGGACCATTCGGGGAGGGTTGGAATTTAAGACGAAGGAAAGCATACGTGTTTGTGGCAGATATCCATTATATTTTTAAGAATTACCTTTCTGGCTACACGGATTTGGATATTGCTCGAGTTTGTTTATTACAACTTTTGCATGTGGGATTTCATAATGGATGTGACGAGTTTGTTGTTGAAGACGAGTTACTTAGATTAGTTGAGGATTTGGATACGTGGAATAACTTTCCATGGGGCTACACGGATTTGGATATTCCTTGAGGTCCTTTTCCACACCTGTCCAATGAACCCCTCTAATAACTTCCTTAGTCTTACCGTCCTGGTTTATCATACTATCATAATACGTACAAACGCCGGTCTCAATGTCAAAAACAGGGAGGCAGAAATGGCAGTTTTCCTCATTTGCCGGAATGAATACCTGGGAAAAAGTTTACCAATAAGCTACTACACGAATGTAGATAATAATATAACTACATTACCAATTTGATATTACTCCTGAATCATTTATATCACACACTGTATATACTGTTACAAAATGTCGGGTCATATTGGGTCGGTTTTTGGTTGGATCAGGTAGACCCTTTTAACAGCCCTCCACATTTGACTCGTTAAACAAGCAGCAGACAAACAACATTGCTCAATGACACCCCATAATAATATAAGTTGATGTGCATTAAAAAGGTTAAAACTACTAACCCGTTTAACATTTTTCCGTTTTCCTAGGGCATACCCTTGACACGGTAAACTGAATGAGAACGTAGTAAAAAATACAGGGTCAACCGCATCCCAGTCTGCATCTTCTTGTCTAAATAGCTTTAGGTATTTTATCCAAAGTACAATATGCTGTTCATAAAACAAAAAAGATAAGTACAATTGCATAGATATTTAGCTATGCTTAGACGTATTATAAACATGTCTTACCTCATCACTTAACCAACCACGAGCCGTATTCACCTTAGGTCCAAAATTTCCTGCTTTCTTTATCAGTGTGTACCAGAATTCTTTTACAACTGCAACTCCACAATCAAATGCCACAACATTAAAGTTTTCATCATCCGACTTTACCCAGTCCATAAAGTCATCGCTCATTGCAGGAATGGGATCGTCTCCGAGCAGCCGCACATAATCCTATAAGACCATCAAATAGAGTGAGTGGCGGAACGTCAGTTTTTTTGTTTCCTGTGTTCATTGTAATGAAAACCGCAAATTATCACTACACTAAACAGATTTATGTTTTCATGTGTTCATTGTAATCGACACAGAATATGGTGTTCTTATACTAAATACAGAATTATGTTTTCTGTGTTCATTGTTAGCAAAACCGCAAATTATCAATATAGCTAGAAGCCTACATCACTTTAACACACAGAATATGGTGTTTAACCTTAATATGTAAGTTTAAACAGGCTATGGTAGAATTTAATAACCAAAACAAAACAGCGACGAGGATTTTTAAACAACATATATAATGCATAATTGTGCAATATTGCGTTTAAACTGATATAATCGAGTATCAGTCAGAAACAAGTTCTACCCCGACCCAACAGCGTGGCTTATCTTCGAGTAGCCGCATTGAAAACTTCACGGCTGAAACATCTCGTTCTTAATGGTGTAACCAATGTTACACCCATATACTACCACCTTCCACATGGAAGGCAGTCATTCGTTGATACATTTGCTTCCACTCGGAAGGGGGTCATCAATTGACCACGTGGCGTAACAGTTGGCTCTTGCATAAGGCCCTTTACCTTTTAGGGAATCGCCACCAAATTATCAATTCTTCCGACCTCCACCCGGAGGTCCGGACGTCGCTTTCACAACTCTAACAGTTTTTAGAGTGGGGACCAACCCCAAATATTCGGGAGATTATCTAAACGGCTCAGATTAACCTGGATGGAATCATTTGTGAGTGCGCATGAGTGGACCATTGATGAAAGATTGAAGGCCAAGAAACATCAACTATAAAAGGGTACTCTCTCTACACTTTTTGAGGGATGATCATCTTCTTCATAGAACCCTAATTCTCAATTACTTTTCCACCATTAAAATACAGAGACTGATTCTCATGCCGGAGGTGGTTTACAGGGAGCCTCCCTGTATTCCACGGTGATTTAGTGTCTGTGTATTTGCTGTAGGAATCTTCTGATTGGAGGTATTCAGCTGGAAATAAAGGATTTATGCACTTGTGCGGTTAGACGTACAATCAAATGGCACACCCGGTGGGACTTGATTATGTTTAAGCGTTTCGAAACCTTAATCTCTTTATTTTCAATTCGTTATTTCGTTATTTGTAGTTTTCAGCTCGATACCTTTAATTTCCGTATTTTACTTTGCTGATTGAATGTCTATACCTACGGTTGTTGACGGTGGTGAGCGGTTGTCACCGCCGCCAGGTTTTCCATCTATTACACAATTAGAAACACCAGCTGTCCGTTTTAGTACCACTGAAAATGTCGCAGGACCTTCGAATTCGAACGTAGTAATTCCAGGGGTTAGTGATGAGGCATTAAGGCAATATTTAGAACCTCTAATTACTAGACAAATTAAAATGATGAGTTTAGAACAATTAAGGTCAAGGTTAAATATGGAGGATGACGATGAAGTTGATGAGGAAATCTTTATGGAAGGTCCGGAAGCTGGTACCCGGAGGGTTAGAAATAAGTCCATCATAACCAACAACACATCAAACCCATCTCAGAATGCTAATCAAAGTACACCAGTTACCAACACAAACAACACACTCCACACTAGCCAAATAAATTCTACACAACCTACTATTCAAAATAATCTCCAAACCACAAGCAGCATCCCTTGGATGGTATATCAAGGGTACGGAGTTCAACCTGTAGCAAACCCCGTCACAACACTACCACCACTCTTGAACCAATACGTCACTAATACTCTAACTGCTGCCATACCAGTAGTCACAACGACATCTACCGTCACAAACCCAAGTAGCCAAAACAACCAAACGCAGACGAACCAGCACAATTCCCAAAACAACCAGCACTTACCAAACATGCAAGGACAATATTTCCAAATGGGACAGATGACACAGGGTGGAGGAATGGTGCCTGGCACAGGTAACTTCCAGTCTGTAGGACACTCTTATTACTCGCCTCAATATGGAGCGTGGATCAACTTTCCACCTGGAAGTTACAACCCAGCTTACCCCCAAATCGGAGCAGAACAAAACGAAGTACCACGATCTACAAGGTCGAGGATTAATTCCTTCATCAAGAAGAAACAGTCCCCGTTGGCTCCGTGGATCGAGTTTTATGGAATGCCTGATGGTCTGGAGTTACCATCAAATATCAAAGAGTACAATGGGAAAACAGATCCTGAAGATCACTTACGAGTCTTTCGCGGGGCAGAAAAGATAAGAAAATGGACAATGCCGGTTTCCTGTCACATGTTCTCTATGACTCTGGTCGGAGCGGCCAGATCATGGTATGACAGACTTCCACCCAGTAGTATCCACAGTTTTGATGATCTGGAAATCAAGTTTCTATACCACTTTATAAAGTAGAAGAAGTATACAAAGACTCATCTGGAGGCCCACAATATCTACCAAGGAGAAAATGAAGGGTTGAAAGCATTCATGGATAGATATACCACAGAAACACAGTAGATAGAGGGACTGGGGGAAGACCAGAGAATATCAGGGTTCATACACGGGGCTAGAAGCAAAGTTTTAGTAGCAGAGCTGGGAAGGATACTACCGGAAACGTACCAAGAACTCCAGGACGAGGTATACGCCTATGTGAGAGGCAAGGAGACGGCAATGAAAAGTACGTACGGTGATAATGGGACTCTTAAGGAAGAATCTTCAGGGCAGAAGGTTTCAGAGAGAAATTATCAAGGAAATAGAACTTCCAGACCTCAAAGAGATAGCAGAGGAAAATATAACATCAGATACGATAGGGGAAGCCGAGGTATCCCTTACTATAGGAAGGATTCTAGCAGAGGCCTGTGGTCGGACTTAAGTAAATCTCCCCGAGAAATCTTGATGACGGAAAAAGCGGCTGCAGATTTTAAAAGTCCGCCAAAACTTCCAGAAAAGGCGAAGAAAGAGGGGGGAAGATACTGTGAATTCCATGAAGAGTACGGGCATGATACTAATTTTTGCAGAGAATTACAGGCGGAGATACGGAGAGCAATAAAAATAGGTAAACTGGCCCACTTGGTAAAAGATGGAAAGAATTCGGAAACGCAACCCAAGAAGAATTCCTCGGGTCAGAAGAAGCAGTTCGCATGGCAAAAGAAAGATGACGGGGCCAAACCCATGGAGGAAGACATTATGATGATTAGATCCCCAGTAATAGGGGTAAAGCGAAGAGCTAAAGTCATGGAACAGTGGGAAGAATAGGAGATTTCGTTCCCTTCTATCCAAAGCATCATACCATAGGAAGACCAAATGATAATCACTGTAGAAATTGCCAATAGAAATGTGCATAGGGTCTATCTAGATGACGGAAGCTCCTCTGATGTGATGTACGAAAGCTGCTTCAGACAGCTACCCAGAGGTATACAGGCACTCAGGAGAGACGTAACGAGACCTTTGATAGGGTTCTCTGGAGAAACATCCTGGCCGTTAGGAGTAATAAGCCTAAGGACCACCTTGGGCACTTACCCGACAGTAAGAACGGAAGTCTTAGATTTCATGATTGTCAGATCCGATTCCCCGTACAATGTTATTCTGGGAAGACCATCCATGTGCCTCCTCGGGGCAGTAGTGTCTACCGTGCACGGAATAATGAAATTCCCAACACCAAATGGAATGGCAACTGTCTATTCTAGCCGGAAACGTGAAAACAAAAGTAAGCCAATGATGGAAAGACACGACGACACTAAGCAAGTCATATACTCATGCGACGACGCCGAGCAGAGGGAAGTTATTAATGAGGCCTGTCCTGATCAAATGGTGGCTGTTGGAAGACACTTGCCGGAGGAAGTTAAAGAGAGGCTATTGAAACTGTTGAGAAGGAATGCCGATGTATTCGCGTGGAACCCAGAAGACATGACAGGAGTACCAAGAAAACTCCTGTTCAAAGAATCAAATGGAGAAGATAGAGAATTTGTGACTGAACATCACTTGAATGTACATCCAAACAAGACACCCGTTCAACAAAAGAAGAGGCACTTGGCCCCCTACAGGAGTAGAGAAGCTTGTGAGCAAGTAAAGGATTTGGTTGCAGCAGATATCCTCCGAGAGGTAAAGTACCAAACTTGGATTGCTAATCCTGTCATGGTCAAAAAGGGTGATGGAGGATGGTGAACGTGTGTAGACTTTACGGACCTAAACAAAGCTTGTCCAAAAGATTGCTACCCTCTTCCATCAATAGACTGGAAGGTTGAATCTTTGGGTGGCTTCCGTTTAAAATGTTTTTTGGATGCTTATAAAAGGTATCATCAGATACAGATGGCGGAAAAAGACGAAGATAAGACGACATTCCACATGGACATAGGAATATTCTGTTATAAGAAGATGCCTTTCGGCTTGAAGAATGCAGGGGCTACCTATCAGAGGCTGGTAGACAAAGCTTTCGAAGGTTAGGTGGAAAGAAACCTAGAAGCCTGTGTGGATGACATGGTGATTAAAAGTTACAATGAAGAGGATATGCTGAGTGACATATCAGAAACTTTCTCCACCTTGAGAAAGATCAATATGAAGTTGAACCCGAAAAAGTGCACATTCGGGGTGGAAGAAGGTCAGTTTTTGAGATATTTGGTAACAGCCGATGGAATAAGAGCTAATCCTGAGAAAATACAGTATGTGCGTGATATGAAGTCACCCAGTACCTTAAGGGAGGTCCAGGCTTTGAATGGAAGGTTGGCAGCTTTAAGTCGTTTTTTGTCTAAGGCGGCAGAAAGGTCATTACCATTCTTTAAAACTTTAAAAAATTGCACTAATAAAAAAGACTTCTCGTGGAATGAAAAGGCTGAGGGAGCATTCCAACAGATGAAAAACTTGCTGGAAAAGTTACCCACGCTAACAGCGCCGATAGCAGGGGAAACACTATTCATGTACCTATCAGCAACGACAGAAGCAGTAAGCGCCGTCTTACTGGCAGAAAGGAAGAAAGCACAGGTACCTATCTTATTTGTAAGCAGGGCACTTCAAGGCCCGGAGATCAATTATCCTTCTATGGAGAAGCTGGTATTGGCCCTAGTACATGCAGCTAGAAGGCTGAAGAGATACTTTCAAGGACACCCAGTGATAGTAATAACGAATCAACCCCTCCGGCAGGTGTTAGCAAAACCTGAGAAATCGGGAAGATTAGCCAAATGGGCGATTGAGTTAGGAGAACATGACATCGAATTCAAACCTCGAGTTTCAGTAAAAGGTCAGGTTCTAGCTGACTTCATGGCAGAGATGACAGCGAAAGACTCAACGCAAGAAATGAAGATACATGGTAAGGTAGTCAAAACATCTCCCACCAGTAAGTTCTGGTCACTATACACTGATGGCGCCTCCAGCGCCGAAGGTGCCGGAGCCGGCTTGATCCTAACCAATCCAGAAAAGAAGGAGTTTACTTACGCCTTAAGGTTTGAATTTAACACCTCTAATAATGAAGCAGAGTATGAGGCTTTGCTAGCAGGAATTAATATCGCCATTAAAATGAAAGTGAAGTATTTAAAGGCCTTTGTAGATTTGCAACTAGTAGCAAAGCAAATACAAGGTGAATTTGAGGCAAAAGACCTAAAGATGAAGAAGTACCTAGAAAAAGTGAAAGATAAAATAAAAGGCTTCAAGAAGTTCAGAATAGAGCATGTCCGGAGAAATCAAAACAAAAAAGCTGATGCCCTGAGTAAGCTTGCATCCATGCAATTCGCACATCTCACGAAGGAAGTTCTTGTAGAGGTAATACCCAGAAGTTCCATAGAGGAAAGCCATGACGTCATGAGTTCAAAAGAAGAAACAGATCCTTGGATGATCGACATCATCAGCTACCTAACGCATGGAAGTCTACCACAGGATAAGCAAAAAGCCAGAAGAATCCAAGCCAGGGCGCCGCACTATACGTTCTATGATGGAGTGTTATACAGAAGGTCATATTTACAACCCTGGTTAAGATGTATCAGAAACAGTGAAGCGAAGAAAGTCATTCGAGAGGTACACGAAGGCTCTTGTGGGTTACATTCAGGCCCAAGAACAGTAGTGTCAAAGATCAAAACTTTGGGGTACTACTGGCCAACCATGTATGGTGATACCAAGGAGGAACTACAGAGTTGCGAATCTTGCCTGATCCATGCGCCAATGCAAAAACAGCCGAAACATGATTTAATCCTGGTAACTTCGGCTTGGCCCTTTTTTAAATGGGGAATTGATATTGTTGGACCATTCCCTGAGGCTCCTGGAGGTGTGAAGTTCTTGCTGGTGGCTGTGGATTACTTTACAAAGTGGGTCGAAGCCAAGACACTCAAGACAATCTCCGGTCAGCATGTGGTAAATTTTGTATGGGATAACATTGTCTGCAGGTTCGGGGTCCCAAAAGTGATCGTGAGCGACAACGGCAAACAGTTCGCAGAAGGAAAATTCAAAGAATGGTGCGAAGGTTTAAATATCCAACAAGCTTTCACTTCAGTATATCACCCACAGGCTAATGGTCAGGTAGAAGTAACCAATCGAGATGTGGTCAGAGGCATGAAAGCCAGGCTAGGAAAGAGCAAAAGTGGTTGGGTTGACGAGTTACCAAATGTATTATGGGCCATAAGAACCACACCAAAGCGAAGCAATGGAGAAACCCCCTTCAGTTTAGCATACGGGTCAGAAGCTTTACTGCCAGCCGAAATAAGTGTACCCTCACACAGATACCTCCATACAGAAGAAGGAAAGAACAAAACTGACCTAAGGGAGAACCTTGACCTCTTGGAAGAACGAAGAGAGTTAGCAACTATGCATGAGGCAAAATATAAGAAAGAATTGGAAAAATACTACAACAAGAAGGTAAGAAAGGTATCCTTCAAAGTGGGAGAATACGTTATGAGAAACAATGAGGCGAGCAAGTCAGCCCCAGGTGGAAAGCTCGGTCAAACATGGGAAGGTCCCTACAAGGTAGTGGAAGCTAACTTGAATGGATCATATAAGCTCGAAGATCTACAAGGAAAAATGATAGAACGAACGTGGCATGCCACCAACCTGAAGAACTGCTACCTTTAATGTAGGAAACACTCTCTTAGATTACTCTGCATAGCACGTGTTTTGCTTGTAATTACAAAGATAGAGAGCATGTCTTAATGAAGATATATACGAAATTTTGGTAACAAAAAATTGTTCGTTATAACTACCCAAATCTTACATTTACAAAGATTTGAAAACTTTGATTCGTGCGTGCTCAAAGGGTGATACGGGGTAACCCACACTTTTGGGACCCTAAGCACTACAAGTGGGATAGCTACCCATAGTAGGGGATTGACGTGTAGTTCAATCCAAAAATACATCACACTTTTAGGGGATTGACGTGTAGTTCAATCCAAAAATACATCACACTTTTGATGTATAAGTCCGGACGTAGGTGATCACTTCCCACACTTCCGGGAGGAGGTTTTCAGAAAAAATGATGTTTTTCAAAAGCGTATTTTAAGAGTAAACTCGTGACCAAGATTTATGCCTTATCTATAAAAAGAAAGTTACTTAAATTGTAGTAACAAAGTATAAGCTAGTTACATGCAACTAAGGGGATTATAGCAAAGTGTAACCATAAAATACATCCAAGACAAGGCAATTCAAACAAGCCAAAACATGGCACCAACATTGTTTCAGCTCAACAAAGAGCTTACAAAACATTAAGTTGTTCAAATCATGAAAACATCCAACATTGTCCAGAAAATAGTAAGGCAAGTCAAGGATCATTGGGACATGTAGGAGCAAGATCAGGAACAATATCCAGAATCTCAGACAACGAAAGATGAGCAGCATCAACGATTTTCTGAGTAAAAGGAAACTTCACATCCCTGCAAGCGGCAATAGCATCATCCAAATCTTCTTGCGCATGCGGATCATGCTCCGGTAAGTCAACCAACAAAACCTTCTCCTGATCACCTTTGGCACAAACCAACTCAAGCATCTTCTGCCCAGCAACTGCCTCAGCACAACTAACTAAACACGCCACCGGAGCAGAGAACTCGTAACTCTTCAACAAATGATCAGAATAATGAATCAACACCTTCTTTAACAAATCAGTTTGCTCACCCCTAGCCAACTCTAACCTCTCTTCAGCCGAACTCAACTTCATTTCAGAAACCCATATCTTTTCCTCAAACTTTCCAATTTTCATTTCTAAATCAGTAATCCTCCTCTCAGACTCTCGCAACTTGTCCCCCATAACAAACAATTCATGATCGGAATCTGCAATCTTCTTATCTTTCTCTTGGATCAACACATCGCTATCAGTAACACGCTTCCTCTGCACCTCAAGCTCAGCAGATAAACCTTCTATCTTTTTCACAAAATCTTCAACCTTCGACCCTGGAGTCATTTGCTTCAGATATTCAACAGCAGCTTCATGGTAGAAAATTGTATCCACGGCCAGCTTGTCTAAACCTTCTATCACCTCAGATATACTAACGTCAACACAGCGACTCTGTAATGCAACCGGAAGTGACCGTGCAACAAACTCCCTCCTAGAACCTGCACTATCCAAGGTATCACTACATCCTATCCCCCAAGTCGGAACATACAAACCCTTAACTCCCCTTCCAGAACCACCAATAACATCTTCATCAATAAAACAAGTGACATTATCAATATCAGTAAAAAAATTCCCAAAAGTTTCATCCCTTATAGCACCTTTTGCAAGCTAGGGACTACTCGTATCAACAAATGCTATATCAAAAACAGAAGAGTCATGAATACCTTTGCCTATGTCCTGGTCGGATGATGCTGTCCCAGCAACTGGAGGGGTAGAAAGACTACGAGGTGGAAGGACAGAAGATTTACCCCTAGTCAGATGTGAAGGTACAAATGCACCAGAGAAGGTCCGAGGTGATAAAGAACCATGAAAATCACTACCAGCCTTAGAGTTATCACTATGTTTCACCTCGGAGTCAGAAACATCCACGAGTGGTATGGAATCACTATCCTTCAATTTCTTCGCCTTCTTGCCCTTACCCCCTGTAGCAACCCTTTTACCTTTCCTCTTTTCAACAACCTCTTCGACCTCGTACGAACCAGAATACGAACCAACTTGCTCTTGAACAGAGTCTCTGAGTGTCAAGCCTCTGGTACTAGCCCTTGTCCGTGAAGCAACTTGAGTGGAACATGCAGTAGGGGTAACCTGCGAATGCGAAGCCTTCGGGGTAGTAACCGTGCCCTCTCTATTCTTTGCACCAAATTTTAAACATTTCTTACTATCAGAGTTAAAAAATCACCAATCATCATTTCTGCAAACAAAACAAGAAGAAAAATGAGAAAGATTGAACACCCAACACAGTAGACAGTATGATAAGGACACCAAACTTACCCTCCCCGTTCTTATAAATAATGGGCACAGAGTCATCATTGGGCTAGTTGTTACTCATACCCAGGAGAACTAGAACCTCCTCCGCAAATGCATCAATAAAAACATGACAGTTTGCTTCAAGGAAGGCCCGAAGTTCATCCTCCTGGGTCGTAAGGCGAGGAATGTCATTTAGCAACACTTCGTCATTTTTCCATAACAGAACATCCCTAAAATTGATGGGAATCAAATCCTCACTCAACCAAAAGAAATTATTTTTCCAATCCTTCAACGATTCCCTTATACCTAAAAGGATTTGGGGGACGGAAACCCTTCTTTTTATGGTATAATACCCTTGCTCAGGGGCACCCAAACAGAAAAAATACCTAAAAACACTGACACTAGGAACTTTTTCAAAATTATGACAAGCTATTTCGAAACCCAGAATCTTTATAGCACCCATAGGAGACATTTGCGATATGTGAAGCTGATAATACTTCAACACGGACAAGTAAAATGTTGATAAGGGGATTCGGAGATTAGAAACAGAAAACGGTTTCGTGTAAACACCAAATTTTCCGGCAGGTGGTTTCAAAATAACCTCATCAAACTTTGCTAGAGACGGCCCAGAATCATTGGTGATCCCGTATTTTTTACAAATATAGTTAAAGCGATTCTCCCTAAGAACACTTGAGATCTTATGGATGGTATTGACAGAAGACATAATAACGAAGATGATACGAAAGACAAGCTTAGAAGGAAAGAGGGCTAACCTGTTTTGAGTAAGTTAGAATGATCGCCGGAAGACAAGAGAAACAAGAAGTTAGGGTTTCTTGAGAGAGAAAAACTAAGAAATATGATTTTGAAAAACAAAAAGAGAAGGGTAAAGGTTAAGAGGGAAAACGATTCGATGGTCACGATCCTGCAGAGAAAATGACACGTGTACGGACGAAAAGAAAGGTCAGAAAAGGAGTGAGGAAAAAATTAATTGGGCCGCTCAGAAAAAACGTCAAATCACTTTGACGGTTACAACTACTCGAAACCAAAAAGATCAAACCCACACGGAAGGATGCAAATTTCCAAGTCTAGCACCATCTAGCACAGCTACATCCTACTAGACTGGGGGGACTTAATGGGGTAACCAATGTTACACCCATATACTACCACCTTCCACATGGAAGGCAGTCATTCGTTGATACATTTGCTTCCACTCGGAAGGGGGTCATCAATTGACCACGTGGCGTAACAGTTGGCACTTGCATAAGGCCCATTACCTTTTAGGGAATTGCCACCAAATTAACAATTCTTACGACCTCCACCCGGAGGTCGGGACGTCGCTTTCACAACTCTAATAGAATTTAGATTGGGGACCAACCCCAAATATTCAGGAGATTATCTAAACGGCTCAGATTAACTAGGATGGAATCATTTGTGAGTGCGCATGAGTGGACCGTTGATGAAAGATTGAAGGCCAAGAAACATCACCTATAAAAGGGTATTCTCTCTACACTTTTTGAGGGATGATCATCTTCTTCATAAAACCCTAATTCTCAATTACTTTTCCACCATTAAAATACAGAGACTGATTCTCACGCCGGAGGTGGTTTACAGGGAGCCTCCATGTATTCCACGGTGATTTAGTGTCTGTGTATTTGCTGTAGGAATCTTCTGATTGGAGGTATTCAGCTGGAAACAAAGGATTTATGCACTTGTGCGGTTAGAGGTACAATCAGTTCTATAAACTTCTTTTGTGGGGGTAAAACATCCTACAACACAACCGTCATATATCAGAACTTTGATTCACAAAATAATTCGCAAAAGCGTACATAGTACTTCAATTGTACCTCGAGTTTGTTTTCAACACTGTCTTCGTCTTCCACCATTATAAGATTGAAAGGTGTCATTGGATCGTGCTTCTTTTGCTCGACTCCAACCGGTGTCGTTTAAGGTAGGCCCGTCCATGGTGAGCATAAATTCGGTCCCGGTTTTCTCGGCCTCTTTTGAGGAGGCTCTTGATCCTATATCATAATTAAATTATTACATAGTGTATCTCATAAACCTTACCACATAATCCTTAATAAAAAGATATAATTTCATCATCTCATAAACCACACACAGAATATGGTGTCATAAACGAATCACTATACTAAACACGAAACTGAGAACTGTAATTTCATATGATACACATACGCAGGTGAAAACTTGTAAACAATTGATTATTTACATAAGCATTGTTATTTTATATGTATAGAGATATATATAAGATTAAAACTACAATTCATACCTCCTGACAATGATCCGTATCCTCCAAGTTCTTTGGTGATGCATGAGTATTTTGTGAGGCTTGCGTCTCACCTGGATACAATGTCTCGATAGGCACCTTCTGCTCATCTACGAAGTAAAAATTTAGGTCGTCATTGGGCTCAAACATAGCATTCAGGTCTGGTACATCACGCATAATCCCACCATTCCGGTCCTGTGACATAGAAAGGTGTATTAAGTTACAATACATATAGTATAAATTTTTTAATGTAACAGGAAAAAACCATTAATTACCAAATTGACAAACATGTCCCCGAGATAGTTGCCAATGCTCGGTTGCGTGCCGGTCTTATCATTAGCACAGTCCACCTATTAAGGAAATACAATTATTTAAAGTCATAGTCTTCAACAAACCATATTTAATAGAAACGCACCTCGGCATTTCTAAATAAAGTACCGAAACTGTTATTCAGGTTCACGTTCCTATCAATTGGTACAGCAGCCTACGTTACAATAACAAAATATCAGTTATGTTATGCAGTACCGACTGTGATGTGTATACAATAATTTAAAATACAAGCAATAAATTAAACTGTAACTTATAAGGATTACAACAGAAACGCACCTCCGCATCTCTCAACAAAGTAGAAAACCCTCCAAAACCGATATTTGAATTCACGTTTTTTTCATTAGGAAAACCCTACGTTGCAATGACAAAATATTAATTACGAAAGTTTACTACTAATTGCGACGTCTATACGGTCTTTATATTTCCAATAACATATGGAGTATTAAACTAAAATGTATCATAATATAAACGCACCTCGGCATTTCTCAACAAAGTAGAAAACCCACCAAAACCATAATTCGGATTACCATGATACCCGGGAACATGAACCTATGTTGAAACAATATAGGATTAAAACGGGTTTACGGTCGGTCTTTTAAAAGTATGATATATATATATATATATATATATATATATATATATATATATACACACACAGATATATTGTTGTGTGTGTGTGTATTACAGTTACCTTTTGCTCCAAGATTTTAATACGATCAATTGCATTGTTTAGCGTTGACTGTAACTCCCAAAATTGATGTTCCGAAATGTTTGTGCCACCGTTGGCAGGTTTCTCCATATGTATACCATCTTTAGTAGGGAACCCGTCCCTACGAGTAGTACTTATGAATGGTGGTGCCCAAGGTGGAGGTATATCACATGACAGAGGCGGAGGTCGAGGGCGGTAATCGGGAGGAGGTGGACTAGGCAAGTTACCATTTGACTCAAAATAAGGAATGCTTGCAATCCACCCAGGCATGCGGGACTCAGCATCAGTCGTTGCACGCATTTTACCAGGCACTAAGTTCTCATGAAACGGTGCATAAAAGTAATCATAATATTTTTGGCTAAACCCGCTCTTCTTCGACCATGCAACGCCTCTCGGAGTCTTACTGAGATCCACTTTCCAAAAGTCACGAGCAACAGGGAAAGTCTCAAAAATCCAAACCTACAAAGCAAAACAAACACCAATAAAGATGTATAAACTATATAGATAGAATAAAAGTATCAAAATTATTTAGTTATCTTACCTTAAAAGCATGAGGAAATCCCATTAACGAGTAAGTTGGTCTTTTATTTTCACTCCTCATTATTAAATGATCCTTTCTCTTTTTTGGTATAACGTCTTTAAGAGCCTTGAAAGTGCTCTTCCAAACGTAGCTACCCCATGGAAATTGGTCCCATTCTTCGAAAGACTCGGCTAAATACAAGATAATAGGATCCACCAATGAATTTTTATCACCACCAAGACCCAGAAATATGTTCACCACCATCAAAACCAAACACACGCGTACTTGATCTTCGTCTGATAGTTTGGCAAATGATTTTTCGGTGTCAAAATCATCTCTCACATCATCTATGCAAACCTTTCTGGTAACGTCTCGAAAAACACGTTGTTGAAACGGGAGATCAACTGATTTATATGCCTTCCCATCAATTGTGCCGAACCTAAGTCCAGTAATCAAGCAAAACTCCTTCGGCCCAAATTCTAAAATAGGACCACCCACATCATATTTGAGGGGATCAACGTTTTTCCGATGTCCATCCTCTAGAGGCAACTGTGCCTGCAAGATCAAATGCACCACCTGACCGTCTCCGTTATTTTCCTCATAATCAAACCAATGTCCGAAACATGTACGCTTGAATATCGCCTCTCTCGGAGTATTCTGTAACTTCTCTCTAATACGATTCAAGATACCGAACCTACTATGAAGAGTAACACCCTCCGAATACCTCTACATTCATCAAAAATCATAATTAGTAGAAAGAAAAGGGTCGGGTATCATTATGCGATTTGTGATAGGTCACTGTAAGAATTATCTATATCTCTACGAAATTATTATGTACTAAAATTTAAGGCTTTATACTCTAAAGGGACTGATCATGTTGACCTTTGACTTTATTTTGAAGTGCTATAGCTGGTGGTAATTTTGATAGAGCTATTGAAACAGAAGATATTAAGTATGGATATATATTGAGCCTGGTAACAATACGATATTTTTTTCTTTACCTTGCATTTTAATGGGTAAAGTAAGTTGAAAGTCACTTATAGTGTAGTGCAAGCTACTTAAAAGACAACATTTACTATACTTTAAAGATTATGATGCATTTGACTTTCACAATTTATATTGCTACAATCAGTAAACCGTTACATACCACACTTCTATCGAAATCCAGGTCCACCATTGTGAGATCATTCAACAAAAAATGCACATAAAGTACACCAAATTGCCCCTACAATAAAACTACAATCAATTGTCTTTGTCTGCTTATCTATGCTATGCGATATATTGCTAAAACCATAATAAAAATAGAAGAATGAGTTCGTGTACGTACCAAAGCCTGATTCCGTTCAAGTTTTTGGAAAGTGCCTCTATTTGCTGAAATGGTTCTGTAATCGCAGCCACCACCACCCGAAACCCTCACAATCACCGTCAATGCCTAACCCCACCATGGAACCACCACAGTCACGACCACCCCGAAACCCTCACAACCACCGTCAATGCCTAACCTCACCACGGAACCACCGCAGTCACCACCACCCCGAAACCCTAACAATAACCCCACCGAACAACCCTAACACTGATTTATAAACCCTAACCACCGAAAAACACTAAATCGGTCACGGATTTATAAACCCTAATTCCCACCCACAAAACGTTGATGAAGAATGGTTGGAATTTAGAACGCCGGCGAGAGGAATGGAATGGTCGGAATTTAGAAAGCTGGTGAGAGGAAAACTTTTCTCCAATGATGAAAGGAACAAGATCGCAGTCGCTTTCCAAAATTGACGCGGGCTTTCGAAGTATTAGAGGGGACCCCGCGACATATTGATCATAATTGTGACACCCCGCAAATTTAAACGCGACTATAAACGTTAATCATTTGCATTATTAGGCTAATTCCCTACTTGAGTGAATTCACAACTACTTTTAGAGGTAAGTCTAGCAAAGCCCAACTAGTTGATACACGTTGTATAACATTTCGTAATTAGTTGTAATTGCGTACAAAACGATTGTAACAAACGCGACAAGAATATACGACTGTTGGTGAACCAAATTTATTTAATAAAACGAAAGTTATTAAATAACGTTAACAAATAATAAATATTATGTCGATAATAATTACAATTATTTCGTAATGAAAAACGCTTAATTCGTTCATTTAAATAAAACAAAGTTTAAAATTTAGAAACTCAACTAAATAAATTTTACAAAATATCTCAATTAAAAATATAATAAAAAGTGTATTTAAAAAGTTATTATTTAAAATATTGTAACATTTAACAATCGGGTAAACGAACACGGGCTAAATACCACAAAGTGGTGACAAAAATCACCACCTCATACCCACCTCCACCTCCCTCTTTCATTTCATTTCCATCTTTCCTTTCTCTCTCTACTCCCTTTTCCTCTCATCTCTCTCTCTCTAAAATACACCAAAAATCACACAAATCATACAAAAACTACACCAAAAACGCACTGAATCACCGAGCTCCTTTGGAGAAAAACATTCACGGGATCATGATCTACCTTTCTACTTTTTTGGATTTTAAAACCGACACCGCGTAAGTTTCCGACATCTTCGTGAACTCTTAGATTTTGACGTTTCCTTCAATATTTCTTGTTTATAATACTTAGATTATCATGCTTTAGTGTTCTATCAACTGAAAATGTCCAAAAATCGACCCGAAACTCGTTATTTTCAAGCTGTTCGTCGAACAGTCCGTTACGTCGCATCTGGCTTGGGCTAAATGCGACGTCAGTCACAACGTCGCAAGGACCCACAACGCCGCACATAGCGACGTAACACCTAATGTCGCATTAAGTTGCGAAGTCGCACATAGCGACGTCGACCCTTACGTCGCACCAAATCCTGATGTCGCATATAGCGACGTAGACCCTAATGTCGCACGCAACATCGCACGCGACGTCGCAGGTTCCAGACTCTTAAAAACACATGATTTCACTAAGTATTTTACCACTTGATTTTACCCCGAAATGAAATTTCGAATGCATCTTTACTTAAGCAATATAGTAGAAATAAAAATTTTCCAAGCTGACTTGGCAGCTCGACCCCAACCAGGGGCTTCGCCCCTTGGACCCCACCAGGGGTTGCCACCCCTTGGACCCTGCTACCAGGGGCGCTGCCCCCGGACCCCCGTACACAACTTCGTACCTTATGAAACACAACGAAACAATATGATAATATTTTCAGAGATTATTATTACAAACAGTTACCAACGAGTCGTATACACTTTCAAAACTTCAAACATAAACACAGAACAAACATTTGGACATAACTTGGTTGTACGAACACTATCATGGATGATTAGCTTAGACATCCACATACTTATTAAATCTCATACGTTTAGGGCGTTAGGGGATTCCGGACTAGACTTGGGCATTAGGCTTTGCTAGCACTCGAACACTTTCAACTCAACAGGTGAGTTCACAGCCCCTACTTTTACTGTTTTAACTGCTTTTGAACAGGGGTGGAAAACATAGTCAAACGCTTTTATACAAACATGGTTGTATACTTGTTTTACTCGAACGATTAGAGTACATTGAACCGTTAAACCATTACACAAATCTGACGATTATGAAATAACGTTTTCATACTACAACACTGTAAACATATAAAACTTGTTTGATAAACCGGAGAACGACCGGTACTAATTTGAAAACACTGGAGAACGACCATCAATGCTTTCACAAAACTGATTGGGTAATTACTAGATCCTTCTGACATGGATCCGTTATACTTGTTGAACACATGGGTCCTACTGACATGGACCAGATCCTTCTGACATGGATCAAGGGACACTGACATTGCCTACTACTGGAAAGTCCCTACTGACATGGGCACTAGATCCTACGGACATGGATCTACTATTGTTACTAGACTGTTGAAAAGTCCCTACTAACATGGGCACTGGATCTTACTGACATGGATCCACAGAATAACAATTAGGATACTGACATTCCTACGAACAACTAATAGGATGCTTACATTCCTACACAGAAATTAGGATACTGACATTCCTACGAACAACAACTAGGATACTTGCATTCCTACATAACTACTAGGATACTGCTTTCCTACAACATGTTTTCTAACAGAATATTTGGGTGACATCCCATAGCAACAATGAGTACATATTTGGGGTAACATCTCACCACGATTATACTTGAACAATTGACATAAATGCAACTATTAACTTTTGAGTCAACGAACTTACTCGAACTTGGTTCAACTATTGTAAACATAAAACCTGTGAATTCACTCAACCTCGTTGTTGACATTTACTATGTTTTTCAGGGAATTAGATGCGCACGTAAGTACAGCCTGCACATATGGAATTTAGGCGACCCGCGATGCAAATAGGATGCCAACTTTTGACACTGGATTTCTTTTGTATAACTAATCGGTTTTTAGTCATATCCTAGAAATCTACTTTTGTATAACATTACTACTTTTATACGATTTGTTAAATCGTCAACTTTTGTAAACTATTAACTCGGGCATCTTAATATATTGATGTTTTGTTGTAATCATATGCTCTGATACGTATGCATGTACTGTGTATTGTAGCACTCCACATACTTAACTTAATGCTTCCGCTAAACACAATCAACGAATTTGGGGGTGTTACAATAATACTGCGTCAATTCGAACAAATACAGCTACATATCAGGTTTTGAAAATCCTGCGTGATTTGGTTTCCATACGGCGACATATATATGAAATACAGCGACATATTTATTTTAAAAAAGGAACCTGCAACAAATCTCGTTGACCCGCGACAAATTTCATTGACTGCGTGATATCGGACACACGTGGCATCTTTTTATTGGCTACTAACATGTCGCAGGGTCGCTGGTAAATTCCTGCGATAATGGTGTCTACTGCCCATGATAAAATGTCTGACACGGACCATCACGTGAAAAACTAATCGTTGACTGACCTCTACAGAAATTTTCTCATTAAATTTTGAAGTCAAAAGTTTGGGGAAAATAGTAAATTAAAATATTGGGTGAAAAGATTCTTTCTTGGAACTAGAAATTTGGTTGTACCTTTTTATGATAGCAGGAAATTTTTAGTAAAATAAAAGGATAAAAAGTTAAAAGAATTTGAAAAAGTTGGGTGGTGTGTCACGTGGGAGTGTCAGGAGGCTCACCATCTACTCTTTGACTTTGTCATTTCTTTATATTTTTTTATTGATTTATGAAGTGAACAATAGGCGTACCGAGTACACATTTATCATTAAAAATATAGTAAACCGGTTCAACTGGTGATCGAACCGGTTGAACCAGAACCGGCTCTTCAACCGATTCAATTAAAAAACCGGTTTTTAAAACATTGGTAATAAGTATTAGGCATCCTAATACACATTATGAAACATTTTTATGGGTCCCATAAAATGTCTAATGCGACATAGGTGAAGTCCTTACAAATCACATAATAGGACACTTTTTGAGGTTATAAATTTCAATACATGCTTACCTATTTTCATGTCTTGAGACTCACCCAAACATCCTAAAAAGTCTAATAGGACCAATTAGTGGTGTACTAACATACAGACATTTGGTCCTAAAATGTTTTAAATCCACATAAACGTCCCAAAAGGTATTCCTTATAGATACATTATACTACACATGTTTTACTTGAAATTAAGATGACTTTTACTGAATTTTTATATGACACATTAAACATGTCTATATTATGTTATGTGAAATAAATGCACAAAATGGGAAAATAAGAAGACAAATAATCCATTACTTCAAACAAGATTTGGTAATCTCCTGTACAAGTATGATAATGCCTATATACATATAAACTCTATTGATCGAAAGTAATTATACAAGTAGTAAATCTAAAAATATCAATTGTGTATCCTGCTCTTCGATATGCAATTCTCTCTCATTGCCTGTGAAAAAAAAAACAAAATTCACTTAGTTTTTAAGTTACTATACAGATCAACTAAATGTAAGAATCATAATAACACTACTACACATCTATCAAATATTTTCTACTCCTTGTTGATCTGGCACATCCTCAGGCTTAAAATTTAGAAACATTAGCAAGTTAGTATACTATGAATCTGACCAAACTTAATCTTGAAATGGTGCAGGATTACTTGAAAAGCCCCGAAAACAGAACCATTTTTTCCCCCTAACACTGAAAACACACTCTATTAGGTCCCACATCTAAATATGACATTATAGACTCGTTATATCGTTCTCTTAATCAAATAATGACTCAAATAACAAAAATGTGAATTTACAAGAGATTCCCCAAGAATGACTCCCATTCCTCAGGAATCAGACATGCTGTTAACACTTGGATTCGGATTCCCCAGGAATGACTCTCATTCCCCAGGAATCAGGGTTGCTGTTAGAACTAAATTTCAGATTCCTCAGGAATGACTCAGATTCCCTGGGAATCAGGGCTGCACAAACTAATACCAAAATACGAATTTCCGACGCGCATATCTTTTTACTCGTAAACACTTAGACTCTGAAAATTTGCAGGCACCTCCATAATGCCACAATGAAACTTTCTATTTTTGCACTTTTCCAAAATTCACGTTTTACGAGAAAACGGATATATAACCACTTTTCGACCATTTTAACCACTTTTTGACTACAACTCAAATCACAAACCATAAACATTTTGACTCTAACTTTTTGCACACATGATCAACATACCAAAAGAAGTCTAACATCATTGACCAAACCCACATAAGTACATTCTAACCCGATTTAACCCTTTTGACCCGTTTTGGTGTCCATTTGGACACTTTCACCAAATCTACTACATAACACCACCACATTACCCAATACCACACATGTTTGACTCTTACAACATTGTTGACTATATGTCAACTTCTCATTTGACCAACCAATCACATTCGACACTAAATCACTTTTCACCACTTTGACCCAAACCAAATCAATCATATGACTTCATACTCTTGACAACCACATACACTAGATGTCATAACTCGGTTTGACTTTCAAAGTCAACTACTACACATTGACCAACATATTTAATTCAAAAACTCTTTGTTTGAGCGATTTACACAATTAAGCATCAAAACAACAATTCAAAAGAAAGAAGCATATTCTAACCACAAGCATGCTCCATATCCATGTCACTAGCTTCTCATAACCCTTCTATCCACATGTCTCTATCAAACATCAACCTACAACATAAACACTGAAACGGGTAAGCACAACTGCTTAGTGAGTACACAGGCAATCAAACAAGCAATACACATAACACTAAGCACCGATCAACACAATACATAAGCACAAATTCACTGGGCTCTGAACACTGAACACTAAACACTGAACACTGTGTTAACCGCAGTTAACTCTCTGATCACCACTGAATCATTACACATAATCATTAACCAACAATAATCAAGTCACTAATCAACAACACCTTTTAACATAATCTTAAACACACACACATAAGAAACAAAACATATAACAAGCAACTCTCACTTGATTGTATGATCCTCTAGCTCGGAAGCTATCCGGAAACACATACAACCAATTCATACACGGTTCATCACATAATCACTATTTAATCCACATATATCAACAAGTCATCTTCCACCCGATTGTGTAGCCTCTTACTCGAAAGCAATCCGGATCCAACACAATCGAATCATACACTATTCATAACCAATTCTTTTCCTTTACCTTTAAGCTAGTGACAATCTCATTATTTGACTAACATCAAGCTAATGAGATAATCACTACTTTTCTTACCAAATATCAAGTAATCACAAAACAACTAATTATAACAAGTAATTTAACACAACAAACTAAACTAAGCAATACACATAATTAAACAAATAAGTTATTCCTTGATTGTGTAAACCTCTAGCCCTCAAGCTAAACGGTACTACACAATCACATCACCTGTTTAACCCCCGTATCACTCACCACAATCTCTTAAATGACGGTTTCACCATCTTGATCAACATAAGCATCCACTTCTTAAATCCCTATCATAAAGTACATAACACATAACAACATATTTAAACACTAATCAATCATCCACATAATCTCATTACTTCCTCCCCCACTTTGATTTCACTAGTTAAATCTTTAGTTAATCACATTAAACTACTTCTTTAATCACTTTTAACTTTCACTAATCAAACTCTTACCACACATATTCATCATCATAATCATACTCTATAAGTATCACTAGTTTCATAATTAAACTTATTAACATCATCTTAACATAAACTCTAGAATTACTCAAGAACACTAAATCATAATTTCTTCACTTTCATCATGTTATATGATTTTCAACAACTTTTATAACACTAATTAACACTAACTACACCAAATTAAACCATAACTTCAAGTTATAATCATGATTCTTCAAATCCCTCATAATTATTCAAGAACACAAATCATAAATTCATCACTTCCAACATGTTATATAACTACTAACAATCATAAAAACACTAACTAACACTAATTCAATCAATTTCTAGCTTCAATTTCGGATTAAAACCCTCATTCATACAAAACCCATCAAAATCTCATAAAACCCCAAAACCCTAGGTTAAATCATGTAAGAATTCAACTTACTTGAGCTAGAAGATGATGAAAGGAAGATTAATTCGAATCTCTAAAGCTTAAATCATGAATTGAATTGAAGGAATTGGAAGTTAGAATCGTCCCTGAGGTTTTTCTCTTTTTCTCTCGCTCTCTCTGAAAAACTTTGGAATGTTTTTAGATGAATATTGGATAAATATATACTGTACGTACATATCTATATAAGTCGGTCTAATTATTTTATCCCCTTTAAACTCTACAGTCTGGAACCGATAAAACCGTTTACGTTTTTCACTATATCTCGTTATCTACATAATAATATTTCGTAATAAAAATATATCCGTGTACGATATTAATTTCCTGAAATTCGGGGTGTTACAACTCTCCCCTACTTATTCCATTCGTGTCCTCACGAATGGCACTTGTACTACTAAATCTTAACACTATCTCTGCTCTTATACAAACACCTAATCATCTTTAGAACACTTCACTTAATTCACTGGTTATACATAAAGGCATACATCACTTAATTCTACTCAAGCACATTATCAACACTAACTCTACAAACTCTTAACCATATACCCCTTACATATTGGTTTCACATAATAAGTGAAATACATATCACTAAGTACAAGTCTATTACTCATACTCCCTCTATTATCTCTTCTAATCATATTATTTAACACATAGTTCACATAGTTTAAACACCTCTTCTCTTACACTCTATCCTAACAATCACAATAAATCACTTTGATATTTGATAACTCCAACAATTCCATGTGAAATAGCACAATATAACTACGGTGATCAGGCGTAGACATATTATGTTATACACACTTCCTTCTCAAGTTATCTCATATCATCGATTTCTAATGTGATTCCCACACAAGCACATAACACACAACTCATTTAACAGTTAAACACATAATCAAAATTACTTCACTACTAATCTACCTTATTTACACATAATAATTTCAACATTTAGCTATTTAGCATAATCATAATCATAACAATTCAAACAACACATAATGGTTTAAGTTTAAGCAATCCTATCATGGATCACATAACTCTCTTAAACCATTGCTCTGATACCAACTTGAAACGCCCCGAAAACAGAACCATTTTTTTTCCCTAACACTGAAAACACACTCTATTAGGTCCCACATCTAAAATATGACATTATAGACTCGTTATATCGTTCTCTTAATCAAATAATGACTCAAATAACAAAAATGTGAATTTACAAGAGATTCCCCAGGAATGACTCCCATTCCTCAGGAATCAGACATGCTGTTAACACTTGGATTCGGATTCCCCAGGAATGACTCTCATTCCCCAGGAATCAGGGTTGCTGTTAGAACTAAATTTCAGATTCCTCAGGAATGACTCCGATTCCCTGGGAATCAGGGCTGCACAAACTAATACCAAAATACGAATTTCCGACGCGCATATCTTTTTACTCGTAAACACTTAGACTCTGAAAATTTGCAGGCACCTCCATAATGCTACAATGAAACTTTCTATTTTTGCACTTTTCCAAAATTCACGTTTTACGAGGAAATGGACATATAACCACTTTTCGACCATTTTAACCACTTTTTGACTACAACTCAAATCACAAACCATAAACACTTTGACTCTAACTTTTTGCACACATGATCAACATACCAAAACAAGTCTAACACCATTGACCAAACCCACATAAGTACATTCTAACCCGATTTAACCCTTTTGACCCGTTTTGGTGTCCATTTGGACACTTTCACCAAATCTACTACATAACACCACCACATTACCCAATACCACACATGTTTGACTCTTACAACATTGTTGACTATATGTCAACTTCTCATTTGACCAACCAATCACATTCGACACTAAATCACTTTTCACCACTTTGACCCAAACCTAATCAATCATATGACTTCATACTCTTGACAACCACATACACTAGATGTCATAACTCGGTTTGACTTTCAAAGTCAACTACTACACATTGACCAACATATTTAATTCAAAAACTCTTTGTTTGAGCGATTTACACAATTGAGCATCAAAACAACAATTCAAAAGAAAGAAGCATATTCTAACCACAAGCATGCTCCATATCCATGTCACTAGCTTCTCATAACTCTTCTATCCACATGTCTCTATCAAACATCAACCTACAACATAAACACTGAAACGGGTAAGCACAACTGCTTAGTGAGTACACAGGCAATCAAACAAGCAATACACATAACACTAAGCACCGATCAACACAATACATAAGCACAAATTCACTGGGCTCTGAACACTGAACACTAAACACTGAACACTGTGTTAATCGCAGTTAACTCTCTGATCACCACTGAATCATTACACATAATCATTAACCAACAATAATCAAGTCACTAATCAACAACACCTTTTAACATAATCTTAAACACACACACATAAGAAACAAAACATATAACAAGCAACTCTCACTTGATTGTATGATCCTCTAGCTCGGAAGCTATCCGGAAACACATACAACCAATTCATACACGGTTCATCACATAATCACTATTTAATCCACATATATCAACAAGTCATCTTCCACCCGATTGTGTAGCCTTTTACCCGAAAGCAATCCGGATCCAACACAATCGAATCATACACTATTCATAACCAATTCTTTTCCTTTACCTTTAAGCTAGTGACAATCTCATTATTTGACTAACATCAAGCTAATGAGATAATCACTACTTTTCTTACCAAATATCAAGTAATCACAAAACAACTAATTATAACAAGTAAATTAACACAACAAACTAAATTAAGCAATAAACATAATTAAACAAATAAGTTATTCCTTGATTGTGTAAACCTCTAGCCCTCAAGCTAAACGGTACTACACAATCACATCACCTGTTTAACCCCCGTATCACTCACCACAATCTCTTAAATGACGATTTCACCATCTTGATCAACATAAGCATCCACTTCTTCAATCCCTATCATAAAGTACATAACACATAACAACATGTTTAAACACTAATCAATCATCCACATAATCTCATTACTTCCTCCCCCACTTTGATTTCACTAGTTAAATCTTTAGTTAATCACATTAAACTACTTCTTTAATCACTTTTAACTTTCACTAATCAAACTCTTACCACACATATTCATCATCATAATCATACTCTATAAGTATCACTAGTTTCATAATTAAACTTATTAACATCATCTTAACATAAACTCTAGAATTACTCAAGAACACTAAATCATAATTTCTTCACTTTCATCATGTTATATGATTTTCAACAACTTTTATAACACTAATTAACACTAACTACACCAAATTAAACCATAACTTCAAGTTATAATCATGATTCTTCAAAACCCTCATAATTATTCAAGAACACAAATCATAAATTCATCACTTCCAACATGTTATATAACTACTAACAATCATAAAAACACTAACTAACACTAATTCAATCAATTTCTAGCTTCAATTTCGGATTAAAACCCTCATTCATACAAAACCCATCAAAATCTCATAAAACCCCAAAACCCTAGGTTAAATCATGGAAGAATTCAACTTACTTGAGCTAGAAGATGATGAAAGGAAGATTAATTCGAATCTCTAAAGCTTAAATCATGAATTGAATTGAAGGAATTGGAAGTTAGAATCGTCCCTGAGGTTTTTCTCTTTTTCTCTCGCTCTCTCTGAAACACTTTGGAATGTTTTTAGATGAATATTGGATAAACATATACTGTACGTACATATCTATATAAGTCGGTCTAATTATTTTATCCCCTTTAAACTCTACAGTCTGGAACCGATAAAACCGTTTACGTTTTTCACTATATCTCGTTATCTACATAATAATATTTCGTAATAAAAATATATCCGTGTACGATATTAATTTCCTGAAATTCGGGGTGTTACATTACTATGACTACAATCTTTTTAATGTTGGGGCTTGCAAAAGAAACTCAAAACAACATTGTTGACAATAACTATACCTACTATTACTTTAGATGTTTCAATAACATAACCAGAGTTTCTACCAAGGTCACAAGTAGCCAATTCAAACTACACGGATCTTATTAATAACAAAACAGAAAAATAACATTCTGCATACATGAGTAATTAGACAACCAAAGCATATACATGTATGTCTACCCACAATCAGTAAACTAACAAGAAATGAGGTATTGTACGTACTTATAATGAGCAGATCTGTAAACATATATCATGAGAACTAAAGAATGATTAAAACTACTCTACTGATAGAAAATGTTCCCATGGTTATCTCTACTGTTTTCAATTTTTCATACTTTTTTTTTGCGCAATCAATTTTTCATACTGAATGTCTAGAATTATGCTAAAAATGTAGACAGAACTAAGAAAGAAAATATACCTTGGTGATTATTTAATCAAGTGGTTGCATACCTGATGTCTGAGATGGTCCCATAGATGAATCATGAGAGCAATGCCAACGCTAACCGGTTTCATCAACCGGTTAGCAAGTGGTTGGTTCGTTCAATGCCAACGGTAATCACTTCAAGAATCACTTCACCTCCAAACCGGTTCAAACCACTTAACCGATGCAAACCACTTGCAAATCACTTGAAAAATAGTGGGGTCCGCTTCCTTTTTAATGAGTTTTGAAATGTTAAATAGTGGGGATATTAAATAAAGTGGTTTGAAAGTGGTTAAACTGTTGGCATGGACGAATCAGTTTTGAATCAGTTTTGAATTAATTGGTGGAAAGCTGATGTGGCGCTGATGTGGCAGAAGTGGTTAGGAAGTGGTTCAACCACGATTGGGAGTGGTGTCGCACCCCCAAATTATGATGCGGAAGCGGGTCGGTTCGGGGCGCGACTAATCAATACACAAAGCACATAAGATACAATGAACGACCACTACATGCGTCGTTTTACAAGTTATATTGATATTATAAAAGTTTTTACACTGTTATGATATAGTTTACAAAAGCTCCTGAGCCAAAATGATAGAGATTCTATGTCATAACTAAATTATACAAAATGTAGTAATGCATGACAATCTCTTGATATCTGAATGTGACTCGAGCTAATGGGCATCCTGAATGAGCAGACCTACTGCTGCTGAGAACCTGAGAATACATGCTAAAGGTCAGCTATAAAGCTGGTGAGCTCACAGGTTTAATGATAAGAACAATGTATGAACCACAAGATTTAATGATAATTGAAATTAATCAAATATAATGTACATACAGCCATGAGCACATAGTCTGAGCTTAACTGAGGTGTCAGGATCACAATTAAGTGCCTGAGCGAGGGTGCCTCTATGCGTATGCCTAATCAACATACGTATGAGCAAATGATAATGCGTCCGTTTTGACCAGTCAGTGCTTGCTGACCCGGACGGGGATTGTCAGTCCCATATGGATCCATACACTAACATTCACGCTACAAAGTATTACCAAACTATGCTAATGAGGACTTAAAATGATTAGATGATTTTAACTCATGTAGTATACATCGATGTTTTGATACTTGTGTTCACATGTAAAACAAAATGAGCATGTATCTCACCCCTAGGTAAAAGCATTTAAAAAGGGGCTATGAAACTCACCTGAGTCTAATGAGATGCTATTAAGCACAAATGATGATTCACAAGACAATGATGTCGATCAATCGACTGAAACCTGCAGGGCGTCTTAGACGCGCAAGGTTTTTGATTGATTAGATGACTTAACAGACCATCTATGCTAGTTGCTCATTCAACTAGTAATGTCCAAATGATTAGTTTTGGATTATTTATATTTTGTAAATATGTACGGCCCGTTGATGAGTTTTTGTAATAATAATTTCAAGTGTTATTATTATGCGTCTCATCATTTTGTTTACTTGTAAAGTATATACCTATGCATTTTCAAAAGCGAGTACTTTTATATATATCCGAAGATATATATATTTATGTCCGAATGTTTGTAGTCCGAAGGTGTCTAGGTCCGAAAGTGTATATGTGTCCGGATGTAAGTTTTAGTCCGAAAGTCAAGGGTTCGGGTTCGGGAAAGTGGTCAAACGACCACCGTTTGACCCGAAACTTTTACACAAATCCTAATATGTCAAGATAGGCTTATAGAACTTGTCGTTATGTTTTGTGGATGTCTCGAAGTGTCACATTCACCAAACTACCAAAACAGTCCCTAGTTTCCTGTTTTCCAGATTTTGTACTCAACAAATCCCTCGATTTGGACCACTTCTAGTCCGATTCATAGCTAAAAAAAAATCTCACATGTTCTCATATATGTCTAGATCATTTCTGAATTTTATGGTATTTTTACATGTCCGTTTACTATTTTTAACAAAAATAAATATGAAGAGTAGTCGGTTTCGGCTCAAAACAGACCTTGGCTCAAAGATTAGCCTCTACACTAAAAACCGTGTATTTTTGGGAAAAGTCTCAGAGAGAACTTTTTGTATACGACATCCATACGGACATTTCGGTATAAGATTTGTGTGTTGATTCATCTTACAACTCAAGTTATAGTCGTTTTAGTGAAGATGAAAATTCTGGTCAGATTACTGTTTTTATATAACTTCCTCAAAAGCGTGTTTGAGCTTAAGATTTGGACATTATCTTGTTAGATGAACATCATAACATGTATATATATGTAAATCACGAAAATATAGAGAGAGAAGTTAGGGTTTTATACCAAAAACGTGTTCTAGAGAGAGAGGAAAGTGAGATGGTGCTTGATTCGAGTTCCTAGCTTCCTTTCCTTGCTTTCCTTGCCCAAAATGATGGCGGTTGATGGTGGTTTGATGGTGGAGATGTGGTGGTTGTAGAGAGAGGGTGAGAGAGCAGATTTTAGAGAGAGAGATTAGAGAGAGAAGTGGAGGAACCAAATGAGGGAATTAAGGGTGTGATTGGTGGCTTATGGTCAAGGGCATGATCCACAAAAAGTGGATCATGTTGGCTGGTTTTTATTAAACAAATGGGGGCAAGGTTTGGTTTAAATCTTGTCTCCATGCTTGGTATTATACCCGCGTTCGATTACCCGATCGTTTAAACATTTATTTATAGGTTAATGTTATACGTACGTGTTTTTAAATAACAATTGGTTTTTGATATTTTAAGTTGAAGTAATACTCCATATTACTTGATAACACTTATAAAAAAATGTTTGATTAATGTGTCGGTTTTCGTTTACGGGATCGCGTTACGATTATTTAATCGCGTGCGGTTTTAATTAGACGTTTTTGTGATCGGTTTGATATACGCTATTTCAAATGAATATTTTCCATCAAAATAATATATTTTAAATTTATAAAATATATTTTGGTTTTCGTTCGATTGTTGGGCGCGTTTCGCTCGTTTTTGGGTCGCGTATGAGCATTTTATGCGATACGGAATACTTATGAAATATTATCGAAATAATATTTAGTAACTAATATGTTTATCGAATAATCTCATATTATTTAATAAAGGGTTCACCAACGTCCATATTAATGTATCGGAATTCGGCCGATATAATAAAATGCACGATTAAATAGAATCGCGTAAATGCGTATATTTATAAAATACACGTAATGATACATACAATTAGCCTAGCATGGAACTAATTACATGTATTACAAAATGATTAGGCGCAAATTTCTAGCCCTAATTGGTCGGGTGTCACATTCTCCCCTTGTTAAGAGAATTTCATCCCGAAATTCAGCTCTGAGTTGGCGCGTGAGTGGAGTCTGAAAATAGATGTGGATATTTGAGTCGCATCTGGTCTTCCCGTTCCCAGGTGAATTCCGGACCTCGCCGCGAATTCCATCAAACTCTGACAATAGGGATACGACTTTGCTTGAGCTGTTTGACCTCACGGTCCATGATCTCCACTGGTGTCTCAACAAAATGAAGTTTGTCGTCGATTTGAATTTCCTCGAGCGGAATGATGAGTGTCTCATCGGACAGGCATTTCTTCAGGTTAGAAATGTGAAATGTGGGATGCACGCTACAAAGCTCTGGAGGTAGCTGCAATCGATATGCGACTGGACCAATCCTTTCAAGGATCTCAAAAGGTCCGATGTATCTCGGGTTTAACTTCCCACGTTTACCAAAACGGATGACACCCTTCCAAGGTGACACTTTGAGCAATACTCGATCCCCAACCTGGAACTCGAGATGCTTGCGTCTCACGTCAGCATAACTTTTCTGACGATCACGTGCGGCCTTCAGCCGTTGCTGGATACCAACGATCTTCTCGGTGGTTTCATGAATGATTTCAGGACCAGTCAGTTGGCTGTCTCCAACTTCGGTCTAACAGATGGGCGACCGGCACTTACGACAGCACAGTGCCTCGAATGGTGCAGCTCTAATGCTGGTATGATAGCTGTTGTTGTACGAGAATTCGCACAATGGCAAGTGATGTTCCCAATTTGCACTGAAATCAATTACGCAGGCGCGTAGCATATCTTCCAGTGTTTGAATTGTCCTTTCACTTTGGCCATCGGTTTGAAGATGATACGCAGTACTCATATCGAGACGAGTACCTAACACTTTCTGTAATGATCTCCAAAACTGAGAAGTGAAACGACTATCTCTGTCAGAGATAATTGAGATAGGAACGCCATGTCTCGATACGATCTCCTTCATATAGACTCGCGTGAGACGTTCCATTTTGTCGGTTTCCTTGATGGCAATGAAATGAGCTGATTTGGTGAGCCGGTCTACGATCACCCAAATGGTGTCGCAACCGCTAGCTGTTCTTAGGAGTTTAGTGATGAAATCCATAGCGATTTGCTCCCATTTCCATTCAGGAATGTCCGGTTGCTGTAGCAGACCGGTGGGCTTCTGATATTCTACTTTGACTTTTGAACATGTGAGGCACTTGCTGACATACGTGGCAATCTCTGCTTTCATGTTTGGCCACCAATATGATCCCTTGATGCCATGATACATCTTGTCAGATCCAGGATGTATAGAATATTTGGACTTGTGAGCTTCATCCATCACCAAGTCTCGAAGATTTCCGAACTTAGGTAACCAGATCCGGTGTGCGAAGTATTTGACCCCATTGTGTTTGGTTTCGAATTGATTCTCCATGTTGCGCAAGGCCTCATCCTTGATGTTTTCATGTTTCAGTGCTTCGAGTTGAGCAGTTAGAATTTGAATGATTAGATGTGACACCCCCAAATTTGATGATTTGCGGAAGCTCGGTTTGGGTGTCACTAATCAATATACAAAGCACATAAGATATAATGAACGACCACTATATGCGTCGTTTTAAACTTGCATTAATATAGTAAACTTTTACATCAAAATAATGTTACATTAGCTCGGTTCCTGAAATTTAGAGATTACATAGCATAATTACTTTTACAAAATATAATAATGCAATCAAATCTCTAGTTGTATGAATGCCGACTCGAGCTAATAATCCCTGCTTGTGCAGCCAACCTACTGCTGGGTACCTGTGATACATACTAAAATGGGTCAGCGAAAACGCTGGTGAGCTCACAGGTTTGCATGTCAATGTATATGTCACACCCCGCCAAACTGTCACACCCCGCCAAACGGTAATTACAATTACATAGAGTGGTTTGCGGAAGCTTAGTGACGTGGCGGGGCTGCGAGCAGTAAAACACAACCAACAGATACATACATACTCAGAGCATATGGTTATCGCAGAACGAAATAGATTAAGATGCCATTAGTTAATGTTTTACAAAAGATTACCACTTGAGAAGTGGTAACAGTAGTAGTAATAGTTGAAATCAGTATTCCATAAAATACATAATATCAAAGGTAGATTTCATAGGTATGACTGCAGTAGTTGCAGTTATACAGAGGAAATCCATGTGTCCCAAAAGTAGTGGCATCCTAACAAGTCCAGGGTAGTCCGTCCTGATATGCATGCAGATCTTACTTACGCTGCTAATTCCCTGAAAAACATAGAGTAAAACGTCAACAAAATTGTTGAGTGAATTCACAAGTTTGTTCGTTATGTAGGAAACACAGGTTAAACATTTAAGAGTAACATTTCCAATAAGTGTTGTTTATCAAGTAGGAAACACAAGTTATTAACGAGTAACATTTCCCAAATTAGTTGTAGTTGTAGTAGGAAACACAAGTTATTAACAAATAACATTTCCCAAATCAGTTATCAGCAGGAAACACAAGTTAACCTAAATAAGGATTAACATTTCCAAATCAGTGTACGTAGGAAATCACTTCCTAAACAATAGTTTTGTGGGAATATTTAGACGGTGATCCCTTGAAAGGTGAGCTAAACCTGTCAAGTAAGGTAACCCGATCTAACCCTATAACCAAACCACAACCCTAATCTGTTGTTGTTTGCCATGCTGGACAATTAAGTATACGCTCCCAAATCCGTAGGAGGGTCGTCACGGCGATAGTACTATCCGTATACTCAGTGGCTAGAGTCACCTAGCTAATGGTTATAGTCTGTAGCCATAAGGTCTTTTATGCACTACATCGTTCAGCCTAGATCTGTACCAAGATTCGTTGCCTAAATTCCCAAAATAGTTATGAAAACCTTTCATAAAACATAGTTCAAATAGTTGTGTGAAATACCCTTTCACAAATAGTTCAAGTATGAAGTACCCCTTCATAAACAATCAAGTAAATACATACAGTATTTAAAGCAGTTGTCGCATGCAGTTATACATACGATTTCTATGTTTTCCACCCCGAGTTTTAAAAGCATTAAAACAGTGAAAAGGGGTTTGTGAACTCACAGTAGGTGCTCGGATGTGAATGCTAGCGAGATAAGATAGCGTAGCCCAAACGTAGTCAACCTATACACAATAATGTATTAACTATAAGTACTATATTTTACTTACGTTAATAATTCGTTTGTTTGAAGAAATTATCAATTTCTTAAGTTTGTGTATGTCGTTGATGATTGTTGTTTGAAAATAAATAATATTTTCCCAAATTATGTTTGTTTGTCGAATCGTCCAAAATGTGTAAGCATATATACATATATACTTATATAGTTGCATATGTATATGTTCTCGCATATATATATTATTGTCCGTTGTCTCGTTCATATATATATATATAGATATATATAAAAGTTTGTCGTTTAAGTTTCCAAAAACACAAGTCTCAATGTATGTATATATCGGTGAATATATAATTCTTAAGTGTCGTATGTATACATGTCATATATCGTTTGTTCGTATGAATTAAATAAGTCCAATGTCCGTAATCATAGTTTGTCTCGTTTTATAACGTCGTATGTTTTGTAGTTTGTTAGGCTCGGCCCGATTTGTTGGCCCATTAGCCATAATGTACTTATTTAACGTATAATCCATTAATCATTCGGCCCAAAACACGAAGCCCAGTTCAAAGCCCAGCCCAGCCCAGTTCGCGACTTAGGCCCAATCTGCAGCCCAGTAGGTGAATCCGCCGGATTCTATTTGAATCCGCCGGATTCTCGTTAGTGGATAAGGTGTTGCCGGATCTTCGGGTCAAACAGCCGGGTCGGGTCAATATTAAGTGAATCCGCCGGATTTAGTTGAATCCGCCGGATTCTTTTGTGTTCAAAAACGTTCATAAGAAGCTTGGGAATCCGCCGGATTCAGGTGAATCCGCCGGATTCGATCGTGTCTTTTACTCGTTCACGGATGTTTAAACCGTTTACGGGGTGTGCGAGTTTCATAGGGGAATCCGCCGGATTCTACATGAATCCGCCGGATTCATGTCACTTCCAGGTCCTGTTCGTACAGGGCATAATACATACACAATCTTTTGGTTCCAAATCGTTTAAACATCAACACCAAATGTTTATATAAGTGTTTATGTGTCGTTTTCATAAGTTATTACTTCGTTTTAACAAGTTTTCATGTATAAATTTTTTGGATTCAAAGTTTGGTTTCATAAACCCATTTCAAGAACAAATCATCAATCCTTCAAATTTATGTGTTACATGCTTTGATTATGTTATGTTATCACCATATATACGAAATTTAAAGCTTAGAAATCGAAGAAATCAAAAATTCCTTACAATGTATAAATGGTGAGCTTGATGATGATGGCGATGAAAGGATGGTGATGAAGATGAATCTTGTTGTTGTTCCACTACTACTACCACTTCCTGCTGCTGCTGATTCTTTGTGTGTGTTTTACTTAGAGAGAAATGAGATAGATGGATTGAAAATGAAAATGGTGATTGAAATGATGAATTGAAGATATCTCAGGGAACCAAAAATCATACGGAGTATTATTTTTAAATTAGAAGAGTATGGCTTGAGCACAGCGACTGGTCTCTCCAATAATGGAGGGTTTTTGTACTGAAATTTCGCGTACGGGTATAATTATAGCAATATAAAATATAACATTTTATATTTTTATTTTGTAGATGCTCTCCTGGTTCGTAATATGTTTTCAGAATAATGAGGTTATCATTATTTTTGATAGTTGTACATTTTTGTACATTTTACTGCGCGTAGTTAATTGAGCGCCAATTTTCAGTAAATTTAGGATTTCATATTTCGAAGTAATGTTCTAACTTCTTCCAAATGAACGAGAAAATTTGCATTTTTATGATTCGACGTCGTATGCGCGTTTTAGAATTGTTTCTGTTCGTGTTATAATACGTTTTATGTTAAACGAAAAATTAGACCTTTATATCTATGTGTTATAGATATATAAATACTCGTAATTAATAATTATATTATTAATTATTTTTGTATCACGAAACTTTTGTCATTTATTTGTCGGCTTCGCTCCGATACGTTCGTACGTAATTTATAAATAACTACGTATTATGTAATTCTTTTTGTATTATTGTTTAGGGCTCGCTAGACTGACATCACATCATCGGTTTAGTTTAAAACAAATGTAGGGAATTAGCGTAAGAAATGCATGTATTAAGTATAATTATATACCTAATTTGGAGGAGTGTCACATTCTCCCCCCGTTAGTGAAATCTCGTCCCGAGATTTAAGTCGAGCCGTGAGTCTCGGTCACGCTCTCAAATAGGTTGGGGTATTTCTTTCGCATTTCATCCTCTCGTTCCCAGGTAAATTCTGGGCCATGTTTTGAGTTCCAACGCATTTTAACCAGTTTGATTCGTTTGTGTCGAAGTTTCTGCGTTTTAGAATCCATAACTTCAACCGGTTCCTCCACAAAGTTAAGTTTTGAGTCAATGAAGACTTCGTCAGGAGGAAGGATAAGTGTTTCATCAGAAAGACACTTTTTGAGGTTGCTAACGTGGAAAGTATCGTGTATGCTACTAAGCTCTTGCGGTAGTTTGAGCTTGTAAGCGACAGGACCAATCCTAGCAAGGATTTCAAACGGTCCGATGTATCGTGGGTTCAGCTTTCCTCGTTTGCCAAATCGTGCTACTCCTTTCCAGGGAGATACTTTGAGTAGGACCTTGTCTCCTACTTGAAACTCAAGAGGTTTACGGCGGTTATCAGCGTAACTCTTTTGTCGATCTCGTGCCGCTTTCAGTCGGCTCAATACTTGAGTTATTTTGTCAGTGGTTTCCTGGACAAGTTCGGGTCCAGATAGTTGTCTGTCGTCCAACTCTGCCCAACAGAGTGGTGATCGGCACTTGCGTCCATATAACGCCTCAAATGGTGCCATCTGTATACTCGTGTGATAACTATTGTTGTACGAGAATTCAGCTAGAGGTAGGTGAGTATCCCAGTTACCTCCAAAGTCTATCACACATGCTCGCAACAAGTCTTCGAGCGTCTGTATAGTTCGCTCACTTTGGCCGTCAGTCTGCGGGTGATAGGCAGTACTCATATCAAGTCGAGTACCCATTGCCTGTTGTAATGTTTGCCAAAAGCGAGAAGTGAATCGTGCATCTCTATCAGAGATGATGGATAGTGGCACACCATGCCGAGAAACAATCTCTTTAATATAGATCTTAGCTAGTTTCTCCATTCCATCCGTTTCCTTAATAGCGAGGAAGTGGGCTGATTTCGTCAATCGATCGACAATCACCCATATGGCATTTGCTCCCGATGCCGTTCTAGGTAACTTCGTAACGAAGTCCATTGTTATTTGCTCCCATTTCCATTTGGGCAACTCAGGCTGTTGCAAAAGCCCAGACGGCTTTTGGTATTCCACCTTTACCTTCGAGCAAGTTAAGCATTTGCTAACGTAGGTGGCAATGTCACGTTTCATTCCAGGCCACCAGTAGAAGCCTTTCAAGTCCTGGTACATCTTGTCCGCACCAGGATGTATCGAGTAATTGGACTTGTGTGCCTCGTCCAGAATCAGCTTGCGTAACTCCTCTACGCATGGTACCCAAATTCGGTTCATGAAGTACAACACCCCGTTGTCCTTTTTCTCGAGTTGTTTTTCCATCCCTTTTAAGGATTCCTCCTTAAGGCGTTCGGAAGTGAAAGCAGTTTCTTGTGCATCCCGAATTTGAGTAATGAGATTCGAGTGGATTGTCAATCCCAAGGCTCGAACTCTTCGAGGTTTGATCCGTTCCTTACGACTCAGGGCATCTGCTACAACGTTGGCCTTACCCGGGTGATACTTTATTTCACAGTCGTAATCGTTAAGCAATTCGACCCAGCGTCGTTGTCTCATGTTAAGTTCTTTCTGGTCGAATATATGTTGCAGGCTCTTATGATCAGTGAAGATTGTACACTTTGTACCGTATAGGTAGTGTCTCCAGATCTTCAGTGCAAAAACAACGGCTCCTAATTCCAAATCATGAGTCGTATAGTTTTTCTCATGCACTTTTAGTTGTCGTGATGCATAAGCAATGACCTTTTCGTTTTGCATCAGTACGCAACCCAATCCCTGATGCGAAGCATCACAGTAAACAACAAAGTTATCTACTCCTTCGGGTAGTGATAGTATGGGTGCGCTGCTCAGTTTCTGTTTCAGTAGTTGGAATGCATTCTCTTGCTTATCATTCCACTCAAATTTCTTGTCTTTTTGAGTTAATGTGGTAAGTGGCTGTGCTATCTTTGAAAAATTTGCGATGAATCGCCTGTAATAGCCAGCTAGACCAAGAAATTGTCGTACTTCAGTTGGGGTTTTCGGTGCTTCCCAGTTGTTGATTGCCTCAATTTTGGATGGGTCTACGTGAATTCCCTTGTCATTTATCACATGACCAAGGAATTGAACCTCTCGTATCCAAAATTCGCATTTAGAGAACTTTGCATAAAGCTTCTCTTTTTGTAGTAGTTCGAGGACAAGCTTCAGATGTTGCTCGTGATCCTCTTTCGATCGTGAGTATACCAAGATGTCGTCAATAAACACAATGACGAATTTATCTAGATAGGGTTTGCATACTCTATTCATCAAGTCCATGAATACTGCTGGTGCGTTGGTCAGCCCAAAAGGCATGACTAGAAACTCGTAGTGACCGTAACGAGTCCTAAAAGCAGTTTTCGGTACATCTTCTTCTCGTACCTTAAGTTGATGGTAACCAGATCGTAGGTCAATTTTTGAATAATAACTTGACCCTTGCAGTTGATCAAACAGATCGTCAATGCGTGGTAACGGGTATCGGTTCTTGATAGTTACCTTGTTCAGTTCTCGGTAATCGATGCACATCCGCATAGATCCATCCTTTTTCTTAACAAACAAAACCGGAGCTCCCCAAGGGGAAAAGCTCGGTCGGATGAATCCCAAGTCTAGAAGTTCTTGCAGTTGCGTAGACAGCTCTTGCATTTCCGAGGGAGCTAGACGATAAGGTGCTCGTGCGATAGGTGCGGCTCCTGGCACCAGGTCAATGTGAAACTCAACTTGCCGTGGAGGTGGCAATCCCGGCAACTCATCAGGGAACACTCCTGGATAGTCGCGTACAATGGGCACATCGTCTATACGTCGCTCCTCCGTTTTCTTTTCTACAATGTGTGCCAAAAATGATTGGTACCCCTTTCGGAGATACTTACTGGCCTTCAAGCACGAAATCATTTTAGTGGCACTCTTTCGTTTCTCGCCTTGAATCATTAAAGTTTCTCCTGTCGTTAACGGTAAGCGAACCATCTTATCATGACATATGATCTCGGCGCGGTTCTTAGATAACCAATCCATACCGACTACAATGTCAAAACTTCCCAACTTAACCGGTAGTAAGTCTATTTCGAAGAGATGACCTTCTAACTCCAAGGTACATCCCGGTACTATTTCTCCTGATTCGATCAACTCACCATCGGCTAATTCTATGGTATACTTGTTGTCTAATTTACGGGATTCAAGTTCTAATAGTGGTCTAAACTCAGTAGACACAAAACTTAAATCAGCACCCGAATCAATTAACACAGAGGCATAATGGTTGTTTACGAGAAACGTACCAGTGACGGTGTTGGGGTCCTGGCGTGCCTCTTGTGCTCCGATCACGAATGCCCTTCCTTGAGCCGGTTGATTGTTGATGTTGTTGGCTCGGTTATTGTTGTTACCGCGGTTGTTGTTGTTGTTGAGCTTAGGGCATCGGTTACGGTAGTGTCCTTGCTCACCACATTCAAAACATCCCTGGTTTTGACGCTCAGTGTTTGCTCGTGGGGGAGGGTTAGTTTTGCATTCTCGGGTTCTATGTCCCCATGCCCTACAGTTTCCACAATACCCACACCCGCCTTCGTGGTGTCGGTTGCACTTATCACATTTGGGTTTGTTACCCAGGTATGGTTTTAATTCGGTGGTAGTGGCAACATATGCTTTCGCATTTCCAGAAGATTTCTTGTTCTGCTGACCCTGACGATCAGTACCACTACCGTTCCACTTTCGCTTTGCACCACCAGAACTACTAACATCAGTACTGTTCGGTTCACCTTTTCCCGACACAGCTTTCTTAGTCAGATTTCCCATCCTGACTGCCTCATCGGTCAAACTTTGTGCTAGAGTAACAGCACTCCTGAAAGTGTCCGGTTTAGATGACGTCACCAGACTGCGGATTTGTGGTACTAGACCAAATATGTAGCGCTCAATACGCTTATACTCGGGTGTCACCATATGTGGCACTAGACGTGCAAGTTCCTGAAACTTAGTGGTGTACCCAGTAATATCAGCACCAATCATGGTGATGTTCCACAACTCCGTTTCTATTTTCTGCATCTCACTGCGAGGGCAGAATTCCTCCAACATCAGATTCTTAAACGTTCCCCATGACATTGAATAAGCAGCTGGTCGACCAAGTGATTGGATCTGACTGTTCCACCAAGTGAGCGCTTTGTCAGCCAAAGTGCAAGTAGCATACTTCACCATACAGTCGGGTGCACAGTCACTAATGTCCAATACTGATTCAGTTTTCTCTATCCAATGAATCATACCAATTGCACCCTCGGTGCCCCGAAAAGAAATCGGCTTACAAGCCTGAAATGTTTTGTATGAACACCCTTTGCGAGCATTCACGGTTGTCTCAATATTAACAGGGGTAGATCCACTGTTATTAACTCCCGGTTCGCGACTACGGCTTGCCTCATATTCAGCAATACCTTCAGCTATTCTTCGTGCGATCATTTGTTCAGTGGTTTCAGTAGGTGGTGGTGGTGGTGGAGGCGTAGTCGTCTTTTGACTGTTCCTAGTGACTCGTCGTTTGGGAGGCATGATTCAGCTCTGCGATGAATAAAATGCAGAGTGTTAATATTGAGATATTGAATGTGAATAGATCAAAGATTCACATTTGATTGAAATGAATGACAGGAGATGATGAATGAAAAGAGTTTTACAACATGTGCCTTACAACTTTGAAACACCCACATGTAACTAGCATAATATAATCACGTTGGCCAGGCGTCATTATATAATGTCCAATACATATTTCTTTTCATTGTCGTTTAACACTGTAAATTTCAGAGGTTCTCAAGAATAATCAATCATCAAGCTGTAAAATGTTTCAGGGTTTACAAGAGTTGATCACAAAGTTGTCGATAAAGTATAGTTTTAATCACAAGTTGACAGTTGTAAGAGGAAATAATATGGTTGATAATAGGTGTAATGAACACGAGATGTAAAACAACCATACAATATATATTAAAAAGTCATAACGCTGTTACAAGAGTTTAGTACAAAATGAGATGGGATTTCTAATATACCCATCAGAGGTTAGCGTTATACAAAAGGTAATGGATTTTCTATACATGAACCCATTCTTCTAACAAAGTTCACCCAACATACCGCTAGTCCATAACAAATACATACATATATTTCCCCAAAAGTAATAGTCTATATGGTGTAGGCACAACCGCCATACACAGACCTAACGGAACCATGGGAAATACATCCTAACCGCAACCATCACTGCTGCAGTCATCACACACATACTAGCTACAATCTCTGACACCCTAGCACGCCTCTCTAAAGCTGCAACGCGTGCACGGGTGGATGCTAGACTCTGCCAGTCTGTCAGACGGTGAGTCTCCACAAAATCCATCCTCTGATGGAGCATAGTCATATCCATGTCAGTGCGGGAGGCATCACTCAGTAACTCCATCACGTCTCTGCTCTGACTAGCATATCTCCTAATCACAGAGTAGATCACAGCCACAAGGGTAGGTACAGTGAGCTCCAGAGGCTCACCTGTGAAAGGTGCATGTGGTGGTGAATGGGAGGACTCTCCAATCTCAAAGGTCGAGGGAAAACCCTCTAGTGATCTCCACTCTCTCAATACACTAGGCATCCAGTCTAGATGAGAAGGTCGAAGCCTCTTCTGTGGCGACTCGACAACTGGAACCTCAGACTCAGTCACTGGCGCCTTATCGCGCGGCGCGAGTGATCCCCTGGGAAAATCCCGAACACTAATCCTAGCTGTCATCCTAGGTACAGGCACACGAGATGTACTCGCGATGGCTGGCGCAGAGGTAGGAGTGATGTAAGCAGATGGTCCACGGTGTGTGGTCACTCCAGTACTCGCTACGCTAAAGTAGGAGGCCTCCATGGGCTCCTCCTCAGAATCGGAATCAGTGATATAGATCGGTGTGCGTCTCGACATGCTGAGACAAAAGAATCGTGTGTGACATGTCAGTCGTATGTTAGTTGTATGCAAAGTATGTATGCATGAATGCACAAATGTTCTAGCCAAGGCTATAGTCTAGGTCTCTAAGGTTCCAAGTCACTTAAAGACTGCTAGTTCGCTATAACCAATGGCTCTGATACCAAGTCTGTCACACCCCGCCAAACGGTAATTACAATTACATAGAGTGGTTTGCGGAAGCTTAGTGACGTGGCGGGGCTGCGAGCAGTAAAACACAACCAACAGATACATACATACTCAGAGCATATGGTTATCGCAGAACGAAATAGATTAAGATGCCATTAGTTAATGTTTTACAAAAGATTACCACTTGAGAAGTGGTAACAGTAGTAGTAATAGTTGAAATCAGTATTCCATAAAATACATAATATCAAAGGTAGATTTCATAGGTATGACTGCAGTAGTTGCAGTTATACAGAGGAAATCCATGTGTCCCAAAAGTAGTGGCATCCTAACAAGTCCAGGGTAGTCCGTCCTGATATGCATGCAGATCTTACTTACGCTGCTAATTCCCTGAAAAACATAGAGTAAAACGTCAACAAACTTGTGAATTCACTCAACAATTTTGTTGACGTTTTACTCTATGTTTTTCAGGGAATTAGCAGCGTAAGTAAGATCTGCATGCATATCAGGACGGACTACCCTGGACTTGTTAGGATGCCACTACTTTTGGGACACATGGATTTCCTCTGTATAACTGCAACTACTGCAGTCATACCTATGAAATCTACCTTTGATATTATGTATTTTATGGAATACTGATTTCAACTATTACTACTACTGTTACCACTTCTCAAGTGGTAATCTTTTGTAAAACATTAACTAATGGCATCTTAATCTATTTCGTTCTGCGATAACCATATGCTCTGAGTATGTATGTATCTGTTGGTTGTGTTTTACTGCTCGCAGCCCCGCCACGTCACTAAGCTTCCGCAAACCACTCTATGTAATTGTAATTACCGTTTGGCGGGGTGTGACAGTATAGTTGTAAGAACCGCAAGATTTAAATTGAAGTTAAATTGCAATTAAGCAAAATAAAAGTTATACAATCCATGAGCACATAGTCTGAGCTTAACTTGAGCGCTAGGTCCAATTAAGGAAACCTAACTGATTTGCCTCCTACGAGTGTCTAATCCACACTCGTCTTCCCAAATGCTAATACATCCGTTTGACCGGTTAGTGCGTGCTAACCCGGATGAGGATTGTCAATCCCATATGATATCATATACTAACATTCACGCTAAAATATTAGAGACTATGCTTATAGAGGACTTTAATTGATTAGCTTGAAACTCATGTAGTATTTGAAGTTTGGCACTTGCGTTCTACTTGTAAAACAAATCAAAGTAGTAATATCACACCCCTAGTTGAAAAGCAGTGAAAATGGGGCCATGAAACTCACCTGAGTCTTGAAGTGTTTAATTTAATAAACTTGAAGTAATTAGCTGTAATTTGGTGTCCAAAGTCTTGAAACCTGAATGTGTCCATGACACTTGAATTGTTATTAATTGTACCGGTATCTCGAAAGACTACCTTTGAAATTGTTTGTTTAACTTGATGTCCAAATTACCCCGATTTGGTTGATTGTATTGTTACAAGTTACTACGACTTGTTTGATTGACTTGATACAAGTTACAACGACTTGTTTGATTGAATGGATACAAGTTACAACGACTTGTTTGATTGTGAATTAGGTTTTGAGAATGTATACGGCCCGTTGGTGATTGTTGGAATTTAAATATGTTAATGTTCTCCTTATGTCTCGAAGTGTTAACCTTGAAAAGTAAATTCCATTATGATTGAAAAGTTGTATCGTGTAAGCGTTTTGAAGTTGTACAAGTTTGACACTTGGTGTAAAAATGTGCTTACGGAATCTAAGTACGGGGGTCCGGGGGCAGCGCCCCTGGTTAGCGGGGTCCAAGGGGCGGCAGCCCCTGGCGGGGTCCAAGGGGCAGAGCCCCTGGCTGGGGTCGAGCTGCCAGGTCAGCTTGGAAAATTTTTATTTCTACTATATTGCTTTAAGGAAAAACGCATCTGGACTTGAATTTGGGTGAAATTAAGTGATAAAATTTAGAGTCTCGACACTTAGTGGAAATCTGTGTTTTCTGGTTTGTGCGACGTTAGGTGCGACGTCGCAGATCCTGACTGCGACGTTGGGCACGGCGTCGCTATGTGCGACTTTCGCAATTTAATGCGACGTTGTACGTGGCGTCGCTATAGGCGACGTTGTTGATTTCTGCGACGTAAGGGTTTGCGTCGCTAAGTGTGACGTCCGCCAGTTAAGGCGACGTTAGGGATGATGTCGCTATATGCGACGTGGTGATTAGTATTGCGACGTAAGTCTCTGCGTCGCATTTACTCCAGGCCAAATGCGACGTACGGGGTCTGATCGGAGTTTCAACCTCAAAAATGCATTTTCCGGCCATCGATCGGCATAATATTTTTACCCAACCCATTTTAGGACATAACAAGGTTATACAAACAACTAGCAAGTGATAATACTTAAAAACAAGAGTTTTCGGAGTTGTGTCGGAAACTTACAAATCGCCGAAATGAAATTCCGGAAAGATAGAAATGTAGGTCTTGATGCGGTGAATCTTTTGTTCCAAAGAAGCTTGAGAATCCAAGGTCGTTTAGTGTGTTTATTTGAAGGTTTTTGATGATGATGTTAATGGTGATGGTTTTTAATTTGGAGAGAAAAGGGAAAAGAAGAAAGAGAAAGATAAAGAGAAATGAAGAAGAAAAGATGGTGGAGGTGGTTTTTGGTGGATCTCCACCTTTTTCAGTCCGCGCAAGGTGCTCCGTGCGGTGTTCGTTTTCCCGATCGTTTAAACGTTAAATATTATTTTATATGTTTTAATATACGTTTTAAAATACGAATAACTATTCAGTATTTTTGTTGAAGTATTTCACTAAATACTTAATAATTATGTTATAGATGATGATTTATTTCATATTGCTTACGCGTTTGCATTTTAATCGCGTTTATATCATTTGTGTAATGAAAGTTGGATACGAAATATTATTGATATAATATTCAAAATATGTCAATGTTAGTAATTAATATTTGTATTAATTAATAAAAATCGTTCACCAACGTCCGTATAAATTGTGTCGAAATCCATTCGATTTGAGATTTGTACGATTTAAATCAAACCGTAATTTCTTGTACATATATATATTCAACAATATATATTTAATCGATACATCAATTAGCCTAACACAGGACTAATTACATGTATTAAAACCTGATTAGGCACTAATTACTAGTCCTAAATTGGCGGGTGTCACATTCTCCCCCTGTTAGAAGAATTTCGTCCCGAAATTTATGTTGAAGTCGTGTTTGATGTTGAGTCAGTGAAGAGTTGAGGATACTTGAGTCGCATTTGGTCTTCCCGTTTCCAGGTGAATTCCAGACCGCGCCGCGAATTCCACCTTACTTTGACAATGGGAATACGACTTTGTTTAAGTTGTTTGACCTCACGGTCCATGATTTCGGCAGGTTCCTCAACAAAGTGAAGTTTCTCGTCAACTCGAATTTCATCGAGTTGAATGATAAGTGTCTCATCAGACAGACACTTCTTCAGATTTGAAACATGAAATGTGGGATGCACGCTGCTGAGTTCGGATGGCAGCTGCAATCGATATGCTACTGGACCAATTCTCTCGAGAATCTCGAATGGTCCAATGTATCTGGGATTTAACTTCCCTCGTTTGCCAAATCGGATTACGCCTTTCCAAGGCGATACTTTGAGTAGTACTCGATCCCCAACTTGGAACTCGAGTGGTTTGCGTCTCACGTCAGCATAACTTTTCTGACGATCACGTGCGGCTTTGAGTTTGTTTTGAATTTCGACGATTCTCTCGGTCATCTCGTGAATGATTTCTGGACCTGCGAGTTGGCTATCCCCAACTTCGGTCCAACAGATAGGTGACCGGCACTTACGACCGTACAGTGCCTCGAAAGGTGCAGCCTTAATGCTGGTATGATAACTGTTGTTGTACGAGAACTCACACAATGGTAGGTGTTTTTCCCAATTTACACCGAAGTCTACTACGCAGGCCCGTAGCATGTCTTCTAGTGTTTGAATTGTTCGTTCACTTTGGCCATCGGTTTGAGGATGATATGCGGTACTCATATCAAGTCGAGTACCCAGGGATTTTTGAAGTGATTGCCAAAATTGTGAAGTGAAACGACTATCCCTATCGGAGATAATTGAGATTGGAACACCGTGTTTGGTCACGATTTCCTTCAGATATATTCTGGTGAGGCGTTCCATTTTGTCGGATTCCTTGATTGCCAGGAAGTGAGCAGACTTTGTGAGACGATCCACGATCACCCAAATGGTATCGCAACCGCTCGAGGATTTGGGTAGTTTGGTTATAAAGTCCATGGCAATTTGTTCCCATTTCCATTCAGGAAGACTAGGTTGTTGAAGTAAACCAGAAGGTTTTTGATATTCGATTTTAACCTTGGAGCAAGTAAGGCACTTGCTGACAATGGTGGCGATTTCAGCTTTCATGTTCGGCCACCAGTAGAAGTCCTTGATACCGTGGTACATTTTATCGGACCCCGGATGGATAGAATATTTGGACTTGTGAGCTTCATCCATCACCAAGTCTCGTAGGTTCCCAAATCTAGGCAACCAGATTCGGTTTGAGAAATACCTAATCCCGTTAGGTTTGATTTCGAATTGTTTATCCATTCCCCGCAAGGCTTCATCTTTGACATTTTCGGGTTTCAAGGCTTCGAGTTGAGCAGTGAGAATTTGAATATTTAAATTGTTGTGAATGGTCATACTGAGGGGTCGGACTCGAAGTGGTTTCACTCGCTCTTTTCGACTGAGGGCATCAGCAACAACATTTGCTTTGCCTGGATGATATTTGAGCTCGCAGTCGTAATCGGTAAGCAACTCGACCCATCGACGTTGCCTCATGTTGAGATCTTTCTGATCGAATATGTGTTGGAGACTTTTGTGGTCTGTAAAGATTGTGCACCTAGTGCCGTAGAGGTAATGTCTTCAAATTTTGAGGGCGAAAACGACGGCTCCTAACTCGAGGTCGTGGGTGGTGTAATTCTTTTCATGAATCTTGAGCTGTCGGGAAGCATAAGCTATGACTTTGTCTCGTTGCATAAGTACGCAACCGAGACCTTGATGAGAGGCATCGCAGTATACCACGAAGTCATCGGTGCCTTCGGGTAATGATAGAATGGGAGCACTGCAAAGCTTTTGTTTCAATAATTGGAATGCCGACTCTTGTTTATCAGTCCAGTCAAATTTTTTGTCTTTCTGGGTCAGAGTCGTGAGTGGTAAGGCTATCTTGGAGAAATTTTCAATGAATCGTCGGTAGTACCCGGCCAGTCCCAAAAACTGCCGTACTTCGATCGGAGTGGTTGGCGATTGCCAGTCTTTGATAGCCTCGATCTTTGACGGATCAACGTGAATTCCCTGACTGTCGATCACGTGACCAAGGAATTGAACGGTTTGAATCCAGAACTCACACTTAGAGAATTTGGCGTAAAGCTCCTCTTGTCTAAGTAGTTCAAGGATTGTTTTGAGGTGATGCGCGTGTTCTTCTTCGCTTCGTGAATATATGAGGATGTCATCGATGAAGACAATGACAAACTTGTCAAGGTAAGGTTTACACACCCGATTCATAAGGTCCATGAATATAGCCGGTGCGTTGGTTAGGCCGAATGGCATCACTTGGAATTCGTAATGCCCATAGCGGGTTCGGAAAGCGGTTTTTGGAATGTCGGCATCGCGAACACGCAATTGGTGATAACCGGATCGGAGATCAATCTTTGAATAACAACTCGACCCTTGAAGTTGGTCGAACAGGTCATCGATTCGAGGGAGTGGATACCGGTTCTTGACAGTTAACTTGTTCAACTCTCGGTAGTCGATACACATTCGAAAAGAACCGTCTTTCTTCTTGACAAATAGGACCGGAGCTCCCCAAGGTGAAGAACTCGGCCTGATAAATCCTCGTTCCAGGAGTTCTTGTAATTGGGTGCACAACTCCTGAAGTTCGGATGGAGCTAAACGGTATGGTGCTCGGGCCACAGGTGCAGCACCTGGTACTAGATCGATTGAGAACTCAACCTGTCTTTGCGGTGGTAGACCAGGTAGTTCTTCGGGAAAGACTTCTGGAAAGTCTCGAACGATTGGAACATCCTCAAGTCGCTTCTCCTCCGACTTTTTCTCCATGATGTGCGCGAGGATTGCTGGGTAACCCTTTCTCAGAAATTTCAGGGTTTTTAGACAAGATATGATGTTAAGCCTCGTCCCACCGGTCTCCCCCTGTATGACCAAGGTTCTACCGACGGCGAGAGGTATGCGAATAATTTTGTCGTGGCAAATGATTTTGGCGCGATGTTTGGATAACCAGTCCATGCCTACAATGACATCGAAACTTCCTATCTCAACGGGCATAAGATCTATGGAGAAGATTTCGTCGGCTAGATTTAAAGTGCAATTAGGTATCACACTATCGGTTTCTATCAATTTGCCATTTGCTAGCTCTACGGTGTACTTAACGTCTAAAGCAACAGGTGTGATGTCAAGTAGAGGGCAAAATTCATCGGAAATAAAACTTCTATCGGCACCAGTATCAAACAGAATAGAAGCAGTTAAATTGTTGAGGAGGAACATACCCGTGACCACATTCGGGTCCTGACGGGCGTCCCCTGAGTTGATCACGAAGGCGCTACTTTTGACGTTGTTGTTGTTGTTGCGGTTGTTGTTGCCCTTATTCTTCAATTTTGGGCAAGACTTAGGTTGTTGGGCATTTTTGTTAGAGGGGTTGTTGTTGGATCTGGGGGCTTGGCAATCCTTAGTCGAATGCCCGTACCTCCTGCAGTTGTTGCAAGGGGTCCTGCACTGACCAAAGTGGTGATAGTTACACTTGGGACAATAAGGCCTGTCCCCGGTTTAGTTGCGGTTGGATTCAGAGTTGGTGGTATAAACTTGGATGGCGTTGTTTTTCTTGTTTGAGTTGTGGTGGTGTTCAGTGGACTTGCGTTTGTTGTTGTTGGAGGATGAGGTGTTGGAAGTCTCACGGCTGACAACTAGGGCCATGAGTTTGTGGGCCAATCGAATGGCACTCTCAGTGGTGGTTGGTTTGGATGAGGCGACATTTCCCTGGATGTTCTCAGGGAGTCCGCGGATGTATCTCTTAATGCCCTTACTTTCCGGTTCAACCAAACTCGGGCATAGTAAAGCAAACTGCTGAAATTTCATGGTATATTCAGCAACATCGTTTCCCTGCACCGCCAGGTGCCAGAATTCTTCCTCCAGCCTATGCAGTTCTTCTTCAGGACAGTATTTTTCTGTCAGTTTCTTTTTCAGTTCGGCCCAAGGAAGCCGATTTGCAACCTCAAGGCCTACAGAGTTTGCGTGGGTTTTCCACCACGTGAGTGCACCTTCCTGAAAGGTGTAAGCAGCGAATTTGACCTTGTTGTTCTCAGTACAATCGCAGAGACTGAAAACAGATTCCATGCGTTCAATCCAACGGATCAAGCCAATGGCACCTTCCGTGCCCTTGAAATATAGAGGTTTACAGCTGAGAAAGTCCTTGTAGGAACAAGGCTTGACAGCAGGAGTGGAGGCGGTGGTATCGGCTGTTTCCTCAGTCGTTCGGGTAGGATCCCGAGCGGCCAAAGCGTCGGCTACGGCCCGATTAACGGCAGCAGCAAGTTCGGCTTCACTGTAACTCTTTTTCTTCGGCGGCATGATTCTTCAAGAAAAGAAACAATAGGTACGTAAGGAATTGTACCAGAATGATAATTGTAGTGGATGTATGTATTAATGCGACAACATACACATCACAAGCATAAGAGTTCTATAATATAGATTTAAATCGAACGAAATTGTCAATTGATATTACGTTGTTAAATGATTACAGACAATTTCGAGTTTGTTGAATTCAAAAGTTACAGACATAGATATTGTGCCAAAAGAGCCGAGAATTGTTTCATTCGGTCAATTTACATTAGTCCTACGAAAGCGTTATTGAATACAGATTCAGCCTAAGCTAATTCTGACGAAGATTGAGTTGTGGCATTAAGGCAGTGAGACGGTCAACGGACTCTGCAAGTCGGCTAACCATTCTGAGTGCCTCCTCGGTTTCCCTCAGGCGTGTCTCACACTGAGTCAACCTTGATCGCAGGACAGTGATTTCGTTGTGATTGTCAGTCACTTGATTGTGGACGATCTCCATGGTCTCGATGGTTTCACCCACTCGATTTTCGAGAACGTCCATGTTGTTGATAGTGTTAACATGGTCCTCAGAGACCTGAGTAACTTGTCCCATTAGGGTGAGTGTCCAGTTTTCTCGGGTCTCTTGCAACTCGATGTCCATGTCACGCAGTTGCTGCTCGTGGCGGTGTAGCCTAGCGGCCAAATCCGTTAGGGTGAATTGATTGGGGGTATGGGCCCGCTCGAGGCAACCTGGGGTTCCTCCTAGCTACCCTTGAACTTTGTGATTCGTACGGATGGGAACGGGATGAGTTGGGTGGTGTGTTTGCTATTCTAAGACAGAATGTTAGCAAATGTGAGGCCTATATTCATATAATACGTATATAATATAGCCTAAGCTTGAATTGAGGCTTACTTATGTATATAGATATATCACATAACCGCCTATTGAGTGTCTAACACAGACAAGTTTTTAAGTCCCGTTTCTCTCGAGGTCAGAGTCAACTAGTGTATCCTGTTCGGTCATAACTTCCTTCAGATCTTACATCATCTTTATTTAATTGTACATAGTTGATCAAGCTATGTTAAATTAAATTCGTATGCTGTAATCCCTGAACTGGTTATACCTAATAGGGAATACTGCCTAACGGTCATAGTCTAGGTCCACTAAATGCAACCTAGTTCACTATAACCTTAGGCTCTTATACCAATCTGTGACACCCCCAAATTTGATGATTTGCGGAAGCTCGGTTTGGGTGTCACTAATCAATATACAAAGCACATAAGATATAATGAACGACCACTATATGCGTCGTTTAAAACTTGCATTAATATAGTAAACTTTTACATCAAAATAATGTTACATTAGCTCGGTTCCTGAAATTTAGAGATTACATAGCATAATTACTTTTACAAAATATAATAATGCAATCAAATCTCTAGTTGTATGAATGCCGACTCGAGCTAATAATCCCTGCTTGTGCAGCCAACCTACTGCTGGGTACCTGTGATACATACTAAAATGGGTCAGCGAAAACGCTGGTGAGCTCACAGGTTTGCATGTCAATGTATAGTTGTAAGAACCGCAAGATTTAAATTGAAGTTAAATTGCAATTAAGCAAAATAAAAGTTATACAATCCATGAGCACATAGTCTGAGCTTAACTTGAGCGCTAGGTCCAATTAAGGAAACCTAACTGATTTGCCTCCTACGAGTGTCTAATCCACACTCGTCTTCCCAAATGCTAATACATCCGTTTGACCGGTTAGTGCGTGCTAACCCGGATGAGGATTGTCAATCCCATATGATATCATATACTAACATTCACGCTAAAATATTAGAGACTATGCTTATAGAGGACTTTAATTGATTAGCTTGAAACTCATGTAGTATTTGAAGTTTGGCACTTGCGTTCTACTTGTAAAACAAATCAAAGTAGTAATATCACACCCCTAGTTGAAAAGCAGTGAAAATGGGGCCATGAAACTCACCTGAGTCTTGAAGTGTTTAATTTAATAAACTTGAAGTAATTAGCTGTAATTTGGTGTCCAAAGTCTTGAAACCTGAATGTGTCCATGACACTTGAATTGTTATTAATTGTACCGGTATCTCGAAAGACTACCTTTGAAATTGTTTGTTTAACTTGATGTCCAAATTACCCCGATTTGGTTGATTGTATTGTTACAAGTTACTACGACTTGTTTGATTGACTTGATACAAGTTACAACGACTTGTTTGATTGAATGGATACAAGTTACAACGACTTGTTTGATTGTGAATTAGGTTTTGAGAATGTATACGGCCCGTTGGTGATTGTTGGAATTTAAATATGTTAATGTTCTCCTTATGTCTCGAAGTGTTAACCTTGAAAAGTAAATTCCATTATGATTGAAAAGTTGTATCGTGTAAGCGTTTTGAAGTTGTACAAGTTTGACACTTGGTGTAAAAATGTGCTTACGGAATCTAAGTACGGGGGTCCGGGGGCAGCGCCCCTGGTTAGCGGGGTCCAAGGGGCGGCAGCCCCTGGCGGGGTCCAAGGGGCAGAGCCCCTGGCTGGGGTCGAGCTGCCAGGTCAGCTTGGAAAATTTTTATTTCTACTATATTGCTTTAAGGAAAAACGCATCTGGACTTGAATTTGGGTGAAATTAAGTGATAAAATTTAGAGTCTCGACACTTAGTGGAAATCTGTGTTTTCTGGTTTGTGCGACGTTAGGTGCGACGTCGCAGATCCTGACTGCGACGTTGGGCACGGCGTCGCTATGTGCGACTTTCGCAATTTAATGCGACGTTGTACGTGGCGTCGCTATAGGCGACGTTGTTGATTTCTGCGACGTAAGGGTTTGCGTCGCTAAGTGCGACGTCCGCCAGTTAAGGCGACGTTAGGGATGATGTCGCTATATGCGACGTGGTGATTAGTATTGCGACGTAAGTCTCTGCGTCGCATTTACTCCAGGCCAAATGCGACGTACGGGGTCTGATCGGAGTTTCAACCTCAAAAATGCATTTTCCGGCCATCGATCGGCATAATATTTTTACCCAACCCATTTTAGGACATAACAAGGTTATACAAACAACTAGCAAGTGATAATACTTAAAAACAAGAGTTTTCGGAGTTGTGTCGGAAACTTACAAATCGCCGAAATGAAATTCCGGAAAGATAGAAATGTAGGTCTTGATGCGGTGAATCTTTTGTTCCAAAGAAGCTTGAGAATCCAAGGTCGTTTAGTGTGTTTATTTGAAGGTTTTTGATGATGATGTTAATGGTGATGGTTTTTAATTTGGAGAGAAAAGGGAAAAGAAGAAAGAGAAAGATAAAGAGAAATGAAGAAGAAAAGATGGTGGAGGTGGTTTTTGGTGGATCTCCACCTTTTTCAGTCCGCGCAAGGTGCTCCGTGCGGTGTTCGTTTTCCCGATCGTTTAAACGTTAAATATTATTTTATATGTTTTAATATACGTTTTAAAATACGAATAACTATTCAGTATTTTTGTTGAAGTATTTCACTAAATACTTAATAATTATGTTATAGATGATGATTTATTTCATATTGCTTACGCGTTTGCATTTTAATCGCGTTTATATCATTTGTGTAATGAAAGTTGGATACGAAATGTTATTGATATAATATTCAAAATGTGTCAATGTTATTAATTAATATTTGTATTAATTAATAAAAATCGTTCACCAACGTCCGTATAAATTGTGTCGAAATCCATTCGATTTGAGATTTGTACGATTTAAATCAAACCGTAATTTCTTGTACATATATATATTCAACAATATATATTTAATCGATACATCAATTAGCCTAACATAGGACTAATTACATGTATTAAAACCTGATTAGGCACTAATTACTAGTCCTAAATTGGCGGGTGTCACATTCTCCCCCTGTTAGAAGAATTTCGTCCCGAAATTTATGTTGAAGTCGTGTTTGATGTTGAGTCAGTGAAGAGTTGAGGATACTTGAGTCGCATTTGGTCTTCCCGTTCCCAGGTGAATTCCGGACCGCGCCGCGAATCCCACCTTACTTTGACAATGGGAATACGACTTTGTTTAAGTTGTTTGACCTCACGGTCCATGATTTCGGCAGGTTCCTCAACAAAGTGAAGTTTCTCGTCAACTCGAATTTCATCGAGTGGAATGATAAGTGTCTCATCAGACAGACACTTCTTCAGATTTGAAACATGAAATGTGGGATGCACGCTGCTGAGTTCGGATGGCAGCTGCAATCGATATGCTACTGGACCAATTCTCTCGAGAATCTCGAATGGTCCAATGTATCTGGGATTTAACTTCCCTCGTTTGCCAAATCGGATTACGCCTTTCCAAGGCGATACTTTGAGTAGTACTCAATCCCCAACTTGGAACTCGAGTGGTTTGCGTCTCACGTCAGCATAACTTTTCTGACGATCACGTGCGGCTTTGAGTTTGTTTTGAATTTCGACGATTCTCTCGGTCGTCTCGTGAATGATTTCTGGACCTGTGAGTTGGCTATCCCCAACTTCGGTCCAACAGATAGGTGTCCGGCACTTACGACCGTACAGTGCCTCGAAAGGTGCAGCCTTAATGCTGGTATGATAACTGTTGTTGTACGAGAACTCACACAATGGTAGGTGTTTTTCCCAATTTACACCGAAGTCTACTACGCAGGCCCGTAGCATGTCTTCTAGTGTTTGAATTGTTCGTTCACTTTGGCCATCGGTTTGAGGATGATATGCGGTACTCATATCAAGTCGAGTACCCAGGGATTTTTGAAGTGATTGCCAAAATTGTGAAGTGAAACGACTATCCCTATCGGAGATAATTGAGATTGGAACACCGTGTTTGGTCACGATTTCCTTCAGATATATTCTGGTGAGGCGTTCCATTTTGTCGGATTCCTTGATTGCCAGGAAGTGAGCAGACTTTGTGAGACGATCCACGATCACCCAAATGGTATCGCAACCGCTCGAGGATTTGGGTAGTTTGGTTATGAAGTCCATGGCAATTTGTTCCCATTTCCATTCAGGAAGACTAGGTTGTTGAAGTAAACCAGAAGGTTTTTGATATTCGATTTTAACCTTGGAGCAAGTAAGGCACTGTTATTAATCCCCGTCTCACGGTTTCGACTTGCCTCATACTCAGCAATGCCTTCAGCAATGCGTCTAGTAATCATCTGCTCAGTAGTTTCCTCAGTGTTAGGTGGTGGAATGGTTTCAGAAGTAGGGGGTACAGTTGTCTTCTGACTGTTCCTAGTAATTCGTCGTTTTGGCGGCATGATTCAGTTCTGCGATGTATAAAATGCAGAAGTCAATGCCAAGATAATGAATGTGATGAACAAGATTTCACATTGTCTATCAAACGAATAGTATGGAGAATTTGAAAGAATAAGGTTTCACATTGTATATTGCACGACTTTGAAACACCCATATGTACTTTGTACAATATAATCACGTTGGTCAGGCGTCATTATATAATGCCGAATACATATTTCTTTTCATCATCGTTCTAGCGCAATCAATGTTTTATGGAATTCAAGATAAGATAAATAATTCATAGTATGGTAGGTTTTCAAAGTTTGCAAGAAATGGTTTCAACACTTATTACGTGGTAATTCTCCTATTATACGCCTATAGGTTACAAAGACGAATTTTCAGTTTTCATAGTTATGAAGTTTCTAATGTCAATCTACAATCCAATCACAATCTACAGTAACATAAACAATAATAATAAACCATACATATATGTCATATCATATAACTAATCATAGTTAGTTCACAAGTTTTTATACAAAACAGGATGGGTCTTTTCCTAGATACCCATCGATCCAAAGACTAATCAAAGCATGACGGGTCTGTCTACACACCGTCGATCCAAATGATATACAAAACATGACAGGTCTGTCTATACCCGTCGAACCAAAGTTCCAAGTCTAATACATAGTATATATACAATCCTAAGTAGGCACAACCCGCCCTACATAGGTCTAACGGAAGTACGGTAGAAATGATCCCACGGCTGTCCTCAACACAGCCATCACCACACAAGCACCAACCACAAGCCCTGCAATCCTAACACGTCTCTCAAGTGTCCTCACATGAGCACGTGCGGACTCAGCTATCTCCTGGGCAGTAAACACATGGTTCAACAGAAAGTGATGACGCTCATGCATACCAGCCATGTCCCCATACAAACGGGAGACCTCATCCTGTACCTGCCAAAGGTGAGAACCCCTGCTAGAAGCAATACAGAACAATGTATGCATAACAGCTACTAATGTAGGAAGAGTCTGCTCTATCGGCTCTCCAGTAGTAGGCAGTGGAGCTGGGGGTCGTGATGACTCTCCTGTCTCAAATGTGGAGGGAAAACCCTCTAATGACCTCCAGTGCCTCAACATAGGAGTCATCCACTCTAGATTAGCAAACCTGGGTGCCCTCTGTGGAGACTCAACAGACTCGTCCGCCGATGCTAACGGACCAATAGGAAGATCTCGGACACACATCCTCGGTGTCCTCCTAGATACAGGCCTGCGAGAAGTCTCACCGGCCTGATGGTGAATACCTGTAATAGTAGGGATAACCTCATGTGTTGTCGGTGGTGGCGCAATGTAAGCATCACTAGTGTCATCTGACATGTCTCTCAAATGAACAGATGACTCATCCCCTACAGTGATCGCGGGACCCTCAAAAGTAGCCTCAGTCGGCTCTTCATCCGAAGCATAAACATGGTAAACTAATTGACTAGACATACTGTGACAAAGGAAATTGTGTGTGAAGTGTCAGTCGTATGTTAGATGTATGCAAACGTATGTATGTATGAATGCATGAATGTTCTAGCCAATGCTATAGTCTAGGTCTCTAAGGTTTTCAGTCACCTAAAGACTTCTAGTTCGCTATAACCAATGGCTCTGATACCAAGTCTGTCACACCCCCAAAATCCATAATTGTGATTATTTAATGTTTAGCGGAAGCAAGTTATAATTGGCGGAAGCATTATGTGTAAACAGTTTAACAACGGGGGTGATGACGTTACAATTGTGCATTCATCGTATCAGAGCATATGATCATACAGAACATAATATATAAAGGATGCCAATTAAATAGTTATTACAAAAGTAGTACGACTGTGTAAGTCGTACAGTAGTAATAAAGTTTAAAACATTTAAGTTTTACAATACATATGTTAAGATAAGATTTCATGAGTATAACTGCAATGTCTGCAGTAATACAGAGGAAATCCTCAAAAGCTGTCCCATAAAGTATGGCATCCTAAGTAGTCCAGGGTGGTCATCCTGAATGCATGCGATCCTTACTTACATAGCTAATTTCCTGTAAAACATAGAAAGAAAGTCGTCAACAAATATGTTGAGTGAATTCACAGGTTTTGTATAAATGTAAGGTATGTTAAACAATTTATGTTTAGATTATTGAATTGTTATTCAATAAATAAATGTTTGCAGGTTTTGCAATTTATAAGATTGTAGGGATAGTTACCCTAAAATATAGTTTTATGTGGGTTGTTACCCAAAATGTATATCTGGTAGTTTACCCTCATATAAATATAACCAGTAAGTATACCGGTATAAAACAGTTGTAGGATAAGTTCATCCTAAATAGTATGTGGGAATGCGTAGACTATAATCCCCTGAAAGGTGAGCTAAACCTCGCAGGTTAAAGTAACGCGACCTAACCCTATAACCAAACCACAACCAAAATTTATGTTGCTTGCCTGAAGGACAATTAAGTATACGCTCCATCCACAGGAGGGTCGTCACGGCAATAGTACTATTCGTATACTCAGTGGCTAGAGTCACCTAGCTAATGGTTATAGTCTGCATGACATAAGGTCTTTCATGCACACATCTCAAGTCTGGTCCGTACTAGGATTTGTTATCTAATTCCCAAAACAGTTGTGAAATAATATTTCATATCAAACAGTTGTATAAAGCAAATAAAGCATTTATATAATTTACTGCATGTATTTAGCATGCAGTTTCTATGTTTACACCCCTATGTTTAAAAGCATAAAACATTTGCAAAGTAGGGGCTGTGAACTCACGGTGATTTGCTCGGTATGAAAGCTAGCAGCCAAACAGATAATTGCCCAAGGTATGTTAACCTATATACAATAAATATATTAACATAAGTACGTTTGATTTGTTTTAATCACTTATGTTAATAGTTTGTTTGTTTGAAGAAATGGTTGATTTCTTTATAATATAAGTTGTTAACTTGTATGTGTACAAACCAATATGTGATTGTTTATTTAACGGAAGGTCGTTTTGTTTTCATTTGTAAATATACTTTGTATATAGTTGTATGTTTGTTAAACGTGTAATCCATTTGCATATATATATATGTGAATATATATTTCTTAAGTGTCGTATGTATATATATTTAACCAATACATTGTTTTCGTATATCAAAATATATATAAGTTTTCATTTGTTTAAGAAAACGTATACGTTTGTGTCTATATATATTATGTGTTCTCGAATATATATATATATATATATATATATATATATATATATATATATATATATATATTGTAATACGTCGTTTCGTATTTAAAACGTGACAAGTTTTATTTGTTATAAAACTCGGTAATATATTTATTCCGTTTATAAAATAAATATCATTTGTTTTTAATAACATCACGTTTGTTTAATAAGTCTTAAACATCTCGAAAGTGAAATCGTATCCAAATCGTATAATTTACAAAGTTCGTATATATATATTTGTCATATATGTATTCATTTTTATATCGTTTGTTCATACGAAATAAATAAGTCCAATGTCCGTGTCTCGGATATATCACATTGATGTTTTATTAATAGTTTACAATGTCTCGCAAATGTAGCGTATAAATGGAATCGTTAACGGAATGGTTTTGCATTTAAAATAAAAGTCTGGTTGTTGGTCAGGGTTGGGAATCCGCCGGATTCTATTTGAATCCGCCGGATCCAATATAAAAGTGGGGAATCCGCCGGATCAAAACATGATCCGCCGGATCGGGTTGGTTTTTGGAAGGATCCGTCGGATAGTATCACTGAGCCGCCGGATCTAGTTACAAATGGAAGGATCCGCCGGATCCATTTATGATCCGCCGGATCTATCGTGTCTTTTAGTCGTGTGTCGTTCTCGTTCACAAAGTCAAGTGTGCGTGTGTTCTTTAGGATCCGCCGGATCACCCGAGGATCCGCCGGATCGAGTATGTCTTTTACTCGGTCACAGGTTTTAGCGGTCAAGTTGTGTGCGAGTTTGCGAGTGGGATCCTCCGGATCTACCCAAGGATCCGCCGGATCCATGATGTTTTCAGAAGAGGATCCGCCGGATCCACCTAGGATCCGCCGGATCCTGTGTGTTTCCAGTTTACAGTCCGAACAGAGCAAGTATGAAATTGCTTGATTCTAGTTTCCAATCTTTTGTACATCAAACCCAAACGTTTATACAATCAATATATAGCATTTTAACAACTTTTTGCATCATTATAACACGTTTTCATGTGCTGATTTTAGATTTATAGTTTTTGGTTTTATAAACTCATTTCAAGAACAATCCTTTAATCTTCAAGTGTTGTGTGTTATATACTTAGATTATAATGTATAAACATGTTAGAAAACGAAATCAAAGGAAGAAATCAAAGAGTGGTAAGTTTCCTTACAAAGTGAAAATGGTGAGATGGATGAACGGATGATGAAGATGATGATGGAGATGTTGTTGCTCCTGCTTGTTGTTGCCTCTGATCTTGTTGTGTTTCAGATGATCAAAGAAGAAGAAGAATTTAGATGATGATGATGGTTTGTGTGTGTTGGAAGATCATCAGGAAGGAGGGAGTATTATTTCAAACGAGTATGGGTTGAAGATCAGAGATGGTCGCTCAATTATTTGAGTTAGGTGCCAAATTTTGGCACTTCAATTTCGAGTACGGGTATAATTTTAGCAATATAAAAATTAACAATTTATATTTTTATTTTGTAGGTGTTCTCCTGGTTCGTTATTTATAATCAGTATAATGATGTTATCATTATTTTAAATAAATGTACAATTTTGTACATTTTACTGCGCGCAGTTAATTAAGCGCCAAATTTCAGTTAATTCAGGATTTCATATTTTGAGGTAATGTTCTAACTTCCTCCAAACGAATGAGAAAATTTGTATTTTTATGATTCGACCTTTTAAGTGCGTTTTAGAATTGTTTCTGTTCGTGTTATAATACGTTTTATGTTAAACGTATATTTAGACCATTTTATCTATTTGTTATAGATATATAAATACTCGTAATTAATAATTGAGTTAATTAATAACTTTTGTGTCACGAACTTTTGTTAGTTATTTTTGTCGGGTTCGTTCCGATATATTTGTACGTAACTTTAAATACTTACGTATTACGTGTTACTTTTTGTTTTAAAAGTACTGGGCTTGCTAGGCTTACATCACATCAAAAAGTTTTGTTAAAACTTAACCAGGAAATTAGCGTAAGAATGCACATGCTTAATTGTTAATTAATACCTAATTTGGAGAGTTGTCACATTCTCCCCCCGTTAGGGAAATCTCGTCCCGAGATTTAATTTGTGTCGTGAGTCGTGGTCACGGGTTCAAATAGGTGGGGATACTTCTTGCGCATCTCGCCCTCACGTTCCCAGGTAAACTCTGGGCCTCTTTTCGAGTTCCATCGAATTTTGACAAGTTTGATCCGACTGTTTCGGAGCTTCTGCGTTTTCGTATCCATTACTTCAAGCGGTTCCTCCACGAAGTTGAGTTTTGCGTCGACGTAGATTTCGTCGGGAGGTATGATTAACGCTTCGTCCGATAGACACTTCTTAAGATTACTCACGTGAAACGTGTCGTGAATATTACTAAGTTCTTGCGGCAGTTTAAGCTTATAAGCTACAGGACCAACCCTTGCTAGGATCTCAAAAGGTCCAATGTAACGTGGATTCAGTTTACCGCGTTTCCCAAATCTCACAACTCCTTTCCAAGGAGATACCTTAAATAGGACTCGGTCACCTACTTGAAATTCCAAAGGTTTTCGTCTATTGTCTGCATAACTCTTTTGTCGGTCTCGTGCCATCTTCAATCGATTAAGCACTTGAGATATCTTGTCCGTTGTCTCTTGAACTATCTCAGGACCTGATAACTGTCTGTCATCCATCTCTGCCCAACAAAGTGGGGATCGGCACTTGCGTCCGTACAACGCCTCAAAAGGTGCCATTTGTATGCTCGTATGATAACTATTGTTGTACGAGAATTCAGCTAAGGGAAGATGAACATCCCAGTTTCCTCCAAAATCAATCACGCAGGCTCGTAGCAAGTCCTCAAGCGTTTGTATCATTCGCTCGCTTTGACCATCGGTTTGTGGATGGTAGGCGGTACTCATGTCGAGTCTAGTGCCTAAAGCTTGTTGCAGTGTTTGCCAGAAGCGAGAGGTGAAACGCGCATCTCTATCAGAGATGATAGATAATGGAACTCCATGTCTAGAAACAACTTCCTTTATGTATATTCTAGCCAGCCTTTCCATCTTATCTGTCTCTTTGATGGCTAGAAAGTGAGATGATTTTGTCAGTCGGTCGACAATCACCCATATGGAGTCCATTCCAGATGATGTTTTCGGTAGTTTCGTAATGAAATCCATCGTGATGTGTTCCCATTTCCATTTGGGCAACTCAGGTTGTTGCAAAAGCCCAGACGGCTTTTGGTACTCAGTCTTAACTTTTGCACAAGTCAGACATCTACTAACATAGGTGGCAATGTCTCTTTTCATGCCAGGCCACCAGTAAAATCTTTTCAGATCGTGGTACATCTTATCTGCACCAGGATTGTAACACCCCCAAATTTAACAGTTTGCGGAAGCGATGTTTTGGGTGTTACTAATCAATAATCACAAGCACAAAGGATACAGTGAACGACTCTAAATGAGACGTTCGAAAAGTTATTACATTAATACATAAGTAGTTTCAAAATACAAGCTCGAGTTCGAGTAAATTCCTAGAGATTCTAATACATAACAGTAAGTACAAAAGTAATGTAATAAAATCTCCAAGCTTGTAATGCATGCGACTCGAGCTAAGTAAGCTTATCCTGCTGGGCATCCCTACTGATGCGGTGTACCTGAGAAGCATTACTAAAACGGTCAACCAAAAGGTTGGTGAATCTCACAGGTTTGTAAGTAAGTAAACAGTTTGAACACACAAGTAGTATTTGTAAATCATAGCCAGCCAGTAAGTAACGATCACAGGATATGCTCATCGATTACTTAAGTTTTAATAAGTGGGTGGTCGCAGTACATGCAAACCGTTTGATACCCTTGCCATGAGCCACCATAGTTGAAGCTTAACGTACAGTAAATATAGGTACCCCCTCATGAATGTAATCCAAAACATTCATACGGAACGAGTAAGAAACGCCCGTTTCTACAGGAACGGTTCGTGGTAGTGCGTGCTACCCCGGGCGGGGATTGTCAGTCCCATATGGATCCATATACTAAAACTCGCGCTTATCACATAACTAACAACCATGATTCAGGAGGATTTCATTGGATTAGTCGTAAACTCATGCAATTGGCGTATCGTTAATCTCGTACAGTAAGTAAATCATGGCAGCAAGTAAGTTTTGTGTGTTCATGTAAAACAGTAATGCATCTCACCCCTGAGTATAAAACAGTAAAGTAGGGGCTGTAAGACTCACCTGAGTCTGGCAGACAATGCAGTAAGTAAGCAAGTAGTATCCCGAACTAGCAACCCTTAGCGTCCTAATACGCATAAGGTTTAGTAAGTAAATGGAATACTTGTAAAGTATCCATGCTAGTTGTTCCCAAACTAGTTAATGTCCATTAGTTTGTTTGTAAGTTTGTAATCGTTTGTAAATCGTAGTTTGTATAAAAGTTGTACGGTTCGTTTGTTACCGGTGTATAATAATAATTCCATCCATTATTATTATGTATTCAAAGTAGTTGTACAGTTGTAAAGTATACTCGTATAATCGTTTGTTTGTATTACAACATGTATCGTTTGCGTAAGTTCCAATGGGCTTAAACCCCAAAGGGTACGAGTGAAACCTCGTAAGTATTCGAGTGTGTGTTCGTATCAGTTAATGTGTAATCCAGCACGTAACTAGTGAGTGAACTTGTAAGTTCGTATCGGGTGCAATCCCGTGTAGTGTACAAGTGTAAGTTCGTTGGAGTGTAATCTCCTAAGTATTTCCGAGTGAAAACTCGTACGCGTGTGTGAGTGAAATCTCACGTTAAGTTTAGTATAGACTTGTACGTATTCAAGTATCATTGTATACTCTCAAAAGTATAGTATTTTCATGTATAAGTAACGCCGAGTCAAGTACGTTCACGTTTTAAGTATATTCCATACTTGTATAAAATGTAAGTTTCAATCAGCCTGTTATAGCGTCACTTGTATGCGTCACTTCTGTGTATCATGCGACACTTAGGTAGTGTCGTGTTATGTTATCTGTTTCAATATGTATGCGACACTTAAGTAGTGTCGGTATTTAATAGGGTGCGTCACTAATAGAGTGACGGTGTAGGTGAGCAATTTGATATCAGGGCGACACTAGGTAAGTGTCGGTATACGTATTTGTGCGCCACTGAAGAAGTGTCGGTATAAAGAAGTAAATCAGTTCATGGGGCGACACTTGACAAGTGTCGGTATATACATGTATGCGTCACTGATGAAGTGACGGTATGAGGGTCAGTGACGTCATCGGTAGTAACTAGGTGTTATTCGTTTCTACTGAAAGTTATAAGTTTATACTGATAATAGCGACACTAACGAAGTGTCGGTATACGTGTTCTAGCGTCACTAGGGAAGTGCCGTGATTGTTTCTGCCGAAGGCTATATAGTTGCGTCACTAACGAAGTGACGGTATAGTGTTTTAGCGGCACTTAAGAAGTGTCGCGTATGGACGGTTCGTGACATATGCGTCACTAAAGCGAAGTGTCGCATAACTGGCGTGAGCCATGCGACACTAACCTCTGGTCAGATTTTGATTCGTGTCGAAAACGTGTCTAACGAGTTCCGTTCAAGATGAAACTTTTACACAAGTTATATTATGTTATGTAGAGTTCATAAAAATTGTTGGATGTCGTTTTAAATGTTTGTAGTGTCGTTTTATTTAAAATGACCAAAACCGACATTTTCGTAAAAGTGTTCAAAAACAAGTTTAAGTTACATATTTGGACATCATTTAGCTAGGGGAACATTAATCTAGCAAAATAAAAGTAATCGGAAAAGTTTCGGGTCGCCGGAAAACTTACAAATTTGTCGAAACGAAAATCCGAAAAGATGAGATTGTAGCCCTCGTTCTCGTGATCACTTTTCTCCAAAACGTACCTAGCTTCCAAGGTGGTTTTGTGGTGTTTTTAAGGTGTTTTGTGGGTGATTTTAGAGAGAGATAGAGAGAGAACCGATTGAGAGAGAGAGAGTGAGGTAGAGTGTGTTTGAGTTTGTGTTTGAGTGTGGGAAAGGAGAAGAAAACATGGGGGGGGGGGGGGTGTCCCCTTTGACCTTGGCCGGTTTTGGTGGGGCCACCAAGGTGTGGTCTCACCAAACTTTGCTTCCTCCGTGTTTGCGCTCCGTGCGGTGTTCGTTTCCCCGGTCGTTTAAACGTTAAAATAATTTTATACGCGATTAAATATACGTTTAAAAATACGAAGTAATACTCGATAATTAAATTGTAGTATTTTACCAAAATACTAGTTTTCAAGTTATAAATCATAACTTTGTTTGTTTTGTCGGTTGGTCGAGTTTTCGGAGAGTTCGGTGACGTTTTAACTAAAACGTACGTTTTTCCGTTATATTATAAACATAATATAAAGTAATAATCAAAGTAATTAAATAATTTCACATTATTTAATAATCGTTTTATCAGTGTCCGCAAGTTTGTACAGTTGTAGTTTTATACGATATGTACGAATCGTATGTGCGTATATATACATATATTCCATCCATATACATATATATAAGTAAGTAATGTATATAATCCTAATTCATATTATACACAAGTAATAAACACGTAATTAGGAAAATTTTAAATTTACCCTAAATTTGGGGTTGTTACATTCTCCCCTTGTTATGAAAATTTCGTCCCTAAATTTGTTCGAAGTAGTCATCGGTAGTTCGATTCTAGTCAGGTAGCTACAATACGTACTAGTAACCTACAGTGGTAGGATAGGTTCTACAGTGTTTGAAATCAAGAAATCGTTAGGTGGTAACGTACCCTAATTTTTGTTGCCTGGGGGTAGTGGGCATTGGGCCTTGAGGTGGCCAACATTCCCACAGTTGAAGCAGGGTTTCACCTTAGGAGGGTTCGTACTTTTAGTGGTACACGGTTTGTCGTGATGTCGAGTGCATCGAGCACAGTAAGGTTTATTTCCCAAGTAAACTTTCACCCTTTTTGCTGGAGGTGGAGTACAATCGGTGTCGGTATCCTTTTCGGTAGGATTACTTTGTGAAGTTGGTGGTGGAGTAGGGTTTTCTAAAGCTATCAGACGTAGCTCGTATTCACGCATACGTATGTCATTTTGGAAAGCAATTCGTCGTAGGTCATCAATGTCTTCCCGTGCTTCAGTCAGTTGTTTTAGCAGCGACTCAATAGTTTGGTTAAGGTGGCTGACTGATTCAGTAGTCAAGGTTACATCAACTGGTGCTTTTGCAGCAGCTAGAGCAACAGGAGAAACAGGTGCTGTTGCTGATTCAACAGAAGGTTCGGTATCACACTCGAGTTCGAGAAGGTAAGGAAACATCTTCGGTTCCTCACTGAGCAGTTCATCATCCACAGTAGGGTTGTTGACGGAGTGAGTTGTCATTTCCTACGAAATAATTATTCTATTTAAGAATTGTTACTAGTAAGTGAAGTTCTATTGGATGACTTGTTTAAAGTAACGAATAATATACAAGTTCCCGGTCTCAACCAGTGTGAGATATTTGGGAAAAGAGTTTGTTGTTGGTAGTTCATGATTAATACAAGTTATATGTTCGGAATTCGTATAGTCGGTCGTTTCCTAATCCTATTGGGTACTTAGGATCACAGAAAGCACATAGAACGTAAGGTAACATATAGAAGTTGTTAAGCAAGAGATGTATGAGAAAACAGTTTCGGGTAATCAAAGAATGAGCGTACCCGGGTTGAGTAAATCACAGAGTCTCGGATTCGGGTCATCCTCCCTAGCGTTAATAACATAAGCTCTACTCTTCGTGTAGTTGGTTCGGGTTTTCAGCTTTGGGCAATCCTTCCTGAAGTGCCCGGTACCGTTGCACTCATAGCAAGTTTTGGGTGCAGAAGTATCAGTACCAGTGGGGTTGGTTCGGCAGTCTTGGGCCAGGTGCCCGAATTTCTTGCATTTAGTGCAGGGACAGGAGCCGTTATGATGACGACTACATTTGGAGCAGTAAGGCTTGCTCCCCTTGTAAGCCTTTGAGTCATTAGCATTGACAGTTGCAGGCTTTTTGTCAGTGGTAGGGTTGGATGAGTGGGGACTCACTTCCCATTTACGTTTGTTATTCGCAGACGGGGTTGAAGTCGAGCCACGGCGGACAGAATTGGCCGTTAACTCATGAGCCATACGAATGGCGCTCTGAATAGTTCCCGGTTTAGACGAAGTTACTAAATCTTGAAGTCGTTCGGGAAGTCCATCAACGTATTTTTCGATCCTTTTGTACTCAGGATCAACCATTGTTGGGCAGAGAAGTGCCAGCTGATGAAAACGGTTGGTGTAACCGGTGATGTCGTCACCCTGCATCTTGTGATTCCAGAACTCCAACTCTAGTTGCTTCAATTCATCTCTTGGGCAGTACTCGCCCCTCAACATGTTTTTCAGTTCGTCCCACTGTAGTTTGTAAGCATCGGCAATGCTCACGGTTTGCGCATAAGTGTTCCACCAGGTAAGGGCGGTGTCAGAAAAGGTGCTAGCGGCGAACTTGACTTTATCCTCTTCCTTGCAGTTGCAGATGAGGAATACTGATTCGATTTTCTCGGTCCAACGTATCAAACCGATTGCTCCTTCAGTACCTTGAAAGGTCAAGGGTTTGTAGTTATGGAAATCCTTGTAGGTGCAGGTTTTGGGTTGTGGTCCATTGTTAGCGGTATCTTCGCTACCAGGGGCTGAAGTCCGGGTAGCTAGAGCTTGAGCCACACTACGGGCAATTATACCCGCTACTTCGGCTTCCGTAAGAGTGATTTGACGTCGAGGAGGCATGTTCCTTGAAACAATAATAAAGAACATGTGAGGATTTGAATAAGGATTATGACGGTGATGATTTAGTAAGTTCAAAGAAATTTTGTCAAATGTTGAAATTTGTTCAAAGTTTGTAGGTTATAAATAAGTTTATACAATTTCGAAATTTTTGAGAATTTTATAAAACATTTTGTAAGAAATTTTATAATACGTTTGATAGAAATATATTAGTTATAAAATTTTGATAGTAAAAGTCGTTTTATAATTTGAAGTATAGCGAAAATTTGAGTTGAAAATGGTGTTATTAAGTAGGAATAGCAAATAAAAACAAGGTCTCTATCTTCATATCGAAGAATGTTCGAGTAACTATGGTTGTCGGTTATAATGGTGTGGAAGTCCTCGGACGTAAGCCGGTAGTCGTGAATTTATAAAAAGTCGAATAAGGACGGAACGACGAGAGTCGGGTTGTCGTTTGTTTGATAAAATTTGAAAGTGAATTTCGTAGTAGTCGAGAGAGAGTATCGTATCGGGGAAAGAGGCCTATGTATATATATATATATATATCACATAACCGCCTAGTGTGTGTCTAGCACAATCAAGTAAAAGTCCCGGTTCTCTCGAGGTCAGAGTCAGCTAATGCATTCCGGTTCAACATAACCCCTTTCAGAACTCACATCATCTTCATTTAATTGTACATAGTTGATCAGGCTATGTTAAATTAAACTCGCATGCTGTAATTCCTGAACCAGTTATGCCTAGTGAGGAATACTGCCTAACGGTCATAGTCTAGGCCCACTAAATGCAACCTAGTTCACTATAACCTTAGGCTCTGATACCAATCTGTAACACCCCCAAATTTAACAGTTTGCGGAAGCGATGTTTTGGGTGTTACTAATCAATAATCACAAGCACAAAGGATACAGTGAACGACTCTAAATGAGACGTTCGAAAAGTTATTACATTAATACATAAGTAGTTTCAAAATACAAGCTCGAGTTCGAGTAAATTCCTAGAGATTCTAATACATAACAGTAAGTACAAAAGTAATGTAATAAAATCTCCAAGCTTGTAATGCATGCGACTCGAGCTAAGTAAGCTTATCCTGCTGGGCATCCCTACTGATGCGGTGTACTTGAGAAGCATTACTAAAACGGTCAACCAAAAGGTTGGTGAATCTCACAGGTTTGTAAGTAAGTAAACAGTTTGAACACACAAGTAGTATTTGTAAATCATAGCCAGCCAGTAAGTAACGATCACAGGATATGCTCATCGATTACTTAAGTTTTAATAAGTGGGTGGTCGCAGTACATGCAAACCGTTTGATACCCTTGCCATGAGCCACCATAGTTGAAGCTTAACGTATAGTAAATATAGGTACCCCCTCATGAATGTAATCCAAAACATTCATACGGAACGAGTAAGAAACGCCCGTTTCTACAGGAACGGTTCGTGGTAGTGCGTGCTACCCCGGGCGGGGATTGTCAGTCCCATATGGATCCATATACTAAAACTCGCGCTTATCACATAACTAACAACCATGATTCAGGAGGATTTCATTGGATTAGTCGTAAACTCATGCAATTGGCGTATCGTTAATCTCGTACAGTAAGTAAATCATGGCAGCAAGTAAGTTTTGTGTGTTCATGTAAAACAGTAATGCATCTCACCCCTGAGTATAAAACAGTAAAGTAGGGGCTGTAAGACTCACCTGAGTCTGGCAGACAATGCAGTAAGTAAGCAAGTAGTATCCCGAACTAGCAACCCTGAGCGTCCTAATACGCATAAGGTTTAGTAAGTAAATGGAATACTTGTAAAGTATCCATGCTAGTTGTTCCCAAACTAGTTAATGTCCATTAGTTTGTTTGTAAGTTTGTAATCGTTTGTAAATCGTAGTTTGTATAAAAGTTGTACGGTTCGTTTGTTACCGGTGTATAATAATAATTCCATCCATTATTATTATGTATTCAAAGTAGTTGTACAGTTGTAAAGTATACTCGTATAATCGTTTGTTTGTATTACAACATGTATCGTTTGCGTAAGTTCCAATGGGCTTAAACCCCAAAGGGTACGAGTGAAACCTCGTAAGTATTCGAGTGTATATTCGTATCAGTTAACGTGTAATCCAGCACGTAACTAATGAGTGAACTTGTAAGTTCGTATTGGGTGCAATCCCGTGTAGTGTACAAGTGTAAGTTCGTTGGAGTGTAATCTCCTAAGTATTTCCGAGTGAAAACTCGTACGCGTGTGTGAGTGAAATCTCACGTTAAGTTTAGTATAGACTTGTACGTATTCAAGTATCATTGTATACTCTCAAAAGTATAGTATTTTCATGTATAAGTAACGCCGAGTCAAGTACGTTCACGTTTTAAGTATATTCCATACTTGTATAAAATGTTAGTTTCAATCAGCCTGTTATAGCGTCACTTGTATGCGTCACTTCTGTGTATCATGCGACACTTAGGTAGTGTCGTGTTATGTTATCTGTTTCAATATGTATGCGACACTTAAGTAGTGTCGGTATTTAATAGGGTGCGTCACTAATAGAGTGACGGTGTAAGTGAGCAATTTGATATCAGGGCGACACTAGGTAAGTGTCGGTATACGTATTTGTGCGCCACTGAAGAAGTGTCGGTATAAAGAAGTAAATCAGTTCATGGGGCGACACTTGACAAGTGTCGGTATATACATGTATGCGTCACTGATGAAGTGACGGTATGAGGGTCAGTGACGTCATCGGTAGTAACTAGGTGTTATTCGTTTCTACTGAAAGTTATAAGTTTATACTGATAATAGCGACACTAACGAAGTGTCGGTATACGTGTTCTAGCGTCACTAGGGAAGTGCCGTGATTGTTTCTGCCGAAGGCTATATAGTTGCGTCACTAACGAAGTGACGGTATAGTGTTTTAGCGGCACTTAAGAAGTGTCGCGTATGGACGGTTCGTGACATATGCGTCACTAAAGCGAAGTGTCGCATAACTGGCGTGAGCCATGCGACACTAACCTCTGGTCAGATTTTGATTCGTGTCGAAAACGTGTCTAACGAGTTCCGTTCAAGATGAAACTTTTACACAAGTTATATTATGTTATGTAGAGTTCATAAAAATTGTTGGATGTCGTTTTTAATGTTTGTAGTGTCGTTTTATTTAAAATGACCAAAACCGACATTTTCGTAAAAGTGTTCAAAAACAAGTTTAAGTTACATATTTGGACATCATTTAGCTAGGGGAACATTAATCTAGCAAAATAAAAGTAATCGGAAAAGTTTCGGGTCGCCGAAAAACTTACAAAGTTGTCGAAACGAAAATCCGAAAAGATGAGATTGTAGCCCTCGTTCTCGTGATCACTTTTCTCCAAAACGTACCTAGCTTCCAAGGTGGTTTTGTGGTGTTTTTAAGGTGTTTTGTGGGTGATTTTAGAGAGAGATAGACAGAGAACCGATTGAGAGAGAGAGAGAGTGAGGTAGAGTGTGTTTGAGTTTGTGTTTGAGTGTGGGAAAGGAGAAGAAAACATGGGGGGGGGGGGGGGGGGGTGTCCCCTTTGACCTTGGCCGGTTTTGGTGGGGCCACCAAGGTGTGGCCTCACCAAACTTTGCTTCCTCCGTGTTTGCGCTCCGTGCGGTGTTCGTTTCCCCGGTCGTTTAAACGTTAAAATAATTTTATACGCGATTAAATATACGTTTAAAAATACGAAGTAATACTCGATAATTAAATTGTAGTATTTTACCAAAATACTAGTTTTCAAGTTATAAATCATAACTTTGTTTGTTTTGTCGGTTGGTCGAGTTTTCGGAGAGTTCGGTGACGTTTTAACTAAAACGTACGTTTTTCCGTTATATTATAAACATAATATAAAGTAATAATCAAAGTAATTAAATAATTTCACATTATTTAATAATCGTTTTATCAGTGTCCGCAAGTTTGTACAGTTGTAGTTTTATACGATATGTACGAATCGTATGTGCGTATATATACATATATTCCATCCATATACATATATATAAGTAAGTAATGTATATAATCCTAATTCATATTATATACAAGTAATAAACACGTAATTAGGAAAATTTTAAATTTACCCTAAATTTGGGGTTGTTACAAGGATGTATCGAGTAATTAGACTTATGAGCTTCGTCCAATATCAGACTACGTAGCTCATCAACACAAGGAATCCAAATTCGATTCATGAAGTACAATACTCCATTTTCCTTAGACTCCAGTTGCTTCTCCATCCCCTTGAGGGATTCGTCCTTCATACGTTCTGGAGTAAAGGCTGCTTGTTGAGCATCACGAATTTGGGAAATCAAATCCAAGTGGATTGTCAGTCCTAAGGCTCGAACTTTTCGAGGTTTCACTCTTTCCTTACGACTCAAGGCATCCGCTACTACATTCGCTTTGCCTGGATGGTACTTGATTTCACAGTCGTAATCATTCAATAGTTCAACCCAACGTCTCTGTCTCATGTTGAGTTCTTTCTGGTCAAATATGTGTTGGAGACTTTTGTGATCGGTGAAGATCGTACACTTTGTACCATAAAGGTAGTGTCTCCAAATCTTAAGCGCGAAAACGACTGCTCCTAGCTCTAAGTCATGCGTCGTATAGTTCTTCTCGTGAATCTTCAATTGACGAGACGCATATGCAATGACCTTGTCGTTTTGCATCAACACACAACCTAATCCTTGATGTGAGGCATCACAGTAGACAACAAAGTTTTCTACTCCTTCGGGTAAGGATAGGATAGGTGCGGTACTCAATTTCTCTTTCAGTAGTTGAAAAGCATTCTCTTGCTTCTCGCCCCAATCAAACTTCTTGTCTTTTTGCGTTAGGGCGGTAAGTGGCTGAGCTATTTTCGAGAAATTCTCGATGAATCTTCGGTAGTAACCGGCTAGCCCAAGGAATTGTCGTATCTCCGTTGGAGTCTTTGGGGCTTCCCAATTCTTAATCGCCTCAATTTTGGATGGGTCCACGTGAATTCCTTTGCTATTGATCACATGACCAAGGAAATGGACCTCACGCATCCAAAACTCGCATTTAGAGAACTTTGCATAAAGCTTCTCTTTCTCCAGTAATTCAAGAATCAGCCTCAGATGTCGTTCATGGTCTTCCTTCGTTCGCGAGTATATCAAGATATCGTCAATGAACACGATGACGAACTTATCAAGGTGAGGTTTACATACTCTATTCATTATATCTATGAACACTGCTGGCGCATTCGTTAGCCCAAACGGCATTACCAGGAACTCGTAATGACCATATCGAGTCCTAAATGCAGTCTTAGGGATATCTTCATCCCGTACCTTCAGTTGATGGTAACCCGATCTCAAGTCGATCTTTGAGTAATAACTTGACCCTTGTAGCTGGTCAAACAAGTCATCGATGCGTGGCAATGGGTATCGGTTCTTGATGGTAACTTTGTTCAGTTCCCTATAATCGATACACATCCGCATTGATCCATCCTTCTTTTTGACAAACAACACCGGAGCTCCCCACGGTGAAAAGCTCGGTCGGATGAATCCTAAATCCAACAGTTCTTGCAACTGTGCAGACAGTTCCTGCATTTCTGATGGAGCTAGACGGTAAGGTGCACGAGCAATCGGTGCAGCTCCCGGCACTAGGTCGATATGAAATTCAACCTGCCGTGGAGGTGGTAACCCTGGTAGCTCGTCAGGAAATACTCTTGGGTAGTCGCGTACTACGGCCACGTCGTCTATGCGTCGCTCCTCGGGTTTCTTATCCAAAATATGTACCAAAAATGCTTGGTACCCTTTTCGTAGATACTTATTTGCCTTCATGCATGTAATCGTTTTCACCACACGATTACTCTTTTCTCCTTGAACCATCAACATTTCCCCTGACGGTAAAGGTAACCGTACAATCTTCTCATGACAGATGATCTCTGCGCGGTTTAGTGACAACCAATCCATGCCAACCACTATATCGAAGCTCCCTAGTTCTACCGGTAGTAAGTCTATCTTGAAAGAATGACCTTCTAAAGTTAAGGAACATCCTGGTACTATTTCTCCTGATTCAATCAACTTACCATCGGCTAGCTCTACAGTATATTTGTTATCTAGCTTAAGGGATTCGATTTCTAATAGTGGTCTAAACTCAGTGGACACAAAGCTTAAATCGGCACCGGAATCAAATAACACAGAAGCAAAGTGGTTGTTTACAAGAAACGTACCAGTGACTGTGCTAGGATCCTGTCGTGCCTCGGGTGCTCCTAACATGAACACACGTCCACGAGCTGGCTGGTCAATGTTGTTGTTCGCCCGATTGTTGTTGTTGTTGGCTTGGTTGTTGTTGTTTCCACGGTTGTTTCCATTGTTGTTGCGGTCACGAACGTTGTTGGCGTTACGGTTTTGGTTATTGAGTCGAGGGCATCGGTTTCGATAGTGCCTCATGTCGCCACACTCAAAACATCCTTGGTTTTGACGAGCAGTGTTTCCCTTAAGGGTAGGGTTTACCTTACAGTTTTAGGTTTTGTGACCCCATCCCTTACAGCTGTCGCAAAACCAACACTCACCCTCGTGGTGTTTGTTACACTTATCACACTTAGGTTTGTTACCCAAGTATGGCTTTTGTTCCACAATGGTGGCAGCGTAAGACTTTGGATTTCCAGATCCTTTCTTGTTGGATTGACCCTGACGATCATTTAATTTACGCTTCTTACTTCCAGAACTACCAGCTTCAGCACTGCTCGGCTCAACCTTGGCCGGCACAGTTTTCTGTGTCAGCGTCCCCATTCTAACTGCTTCATCAGTCAAACTCTGCGCTAGAGTAACAGCGCTCCTGAAGATGTCAGGTTTGGAGGACGTAACTAAACTCCTGATCTGTGGTGCCAGTCCATACACATAGCGTTCAATACGCTTGTACTCAGGTGTTACCATATGTGGCACAAGACGAGCTAGTTCTTGGAACCTAGTTGTGTAACCAGTGATATCAGCACCAATCATAGCAATGTTCCACAGCTCAGTCTCAATTTTCTGCATCTCACTGCGAGGGCAGAATTCTTCCATCATCATACGCTTCAATGTTTCCCATGTCAAGGAATAAGCAGCTGGTCGTCCCATCGACTGGACTTGACTGTTCCACCAAGTCAAAGCTTTATCAGCTAGTGTGCAGGCGACATATTTCACCGCAGTGTCTGGTAGACAATCACTGATGTCCAACACAGAATCCATCTTTTCTATCCAGTGTATAATACCAATAGCACCTTCAGTGCCACAGAAAGGAGGTGGTTTACAAGCCTGAAATGTCTTATATGAACACCCTCGGCGGGTATTCACAACAGTCTCAGCAATAACAGGGGTCGATCCACTGTTATTAATCCCCGTCTCACGGTTTCGACTTGCCTCATACTCAGCAATGCCTTCAGCAATGCGTCTAGTAATCATCTGCTCAGTAGTTTCCTCAGTGTTAGGTGGTGGAATGGTTTCAGAAGTAGGGGGTACAGTTGTCTTCTGACTGTTCCTAGTAATTCGTCGTTTTGGCGGCATGATTCAGTTCTGCGATGTATAAAATGCAGAAGTCAATGCTAAGATAATGAATGTGATGAACAAGATTTCACATTGTCTATCAAACGAATAGTATGGAGAATTTGAAAGAATAAGGTTTCACATTGTATATTGCACGACTTTGAAACACCCATATGTACTTTGTACAATATAATCACGTTGGCCAGGCGTCATTATATAATGCCGAATACATATTTCTTTTCATCATCGTTCTAGCGCAATCAATGTTTTATGGAATTCAAGATAAGATAAATAATTCATAGTATGGTAGGTTTTCAAAGTTTGCAAGAAATGGTTTCAACACTTATTACGTGGTAATTCTCCTATTATACGCCTATAGGTTACAAAGACGAATTTTCAGTTTTCATAGTTATGAAGTTTCTAATGTCAATCTACAATCCAATCACAATCTACAGTAACATAAACAATAATAATAAACCATACATATATGTCATATCATATAACTAATCATAGTTAGTTCACAAGTTTTTATACAAAACAGGATGGGTCTTTTCCTAGATACCCATCGATCCAAAGACTAATCAAAGCATGACGGGTCTGTCTACACACCGTCGATCCAAATGATATACAAAACATGACAGGTCTGTCTATACCCGTCGAACCAAAGTTCCAATTCTAATACATAGTATATATACAATCCTAAGTAGGCACAACCCGCCCTACATAGGTCTAACGGAAGTACGGTAGAAATGATCCCACGGCTGTCCTCAACACAGCCATCACCACACAAGCACCAACCACAAGCCCTGCAATCCTAACACGTCTCTCAAGTGTCCTCACACGAGCACGTGCGGACTCAGCTATCTCCTGGGCAGTAAACACATGGTTCAACAGAAAGTGATGACGCTCATGCATACCAGCCATGTCCCCATACAAACGGGAGACCTCATCCTGTACCTGCCAAAGGTGAGAACCCCTGCTAGAAGCAATACAGAACAATGTATGCATAACAGCTACTAATGTAGGAAGAGTCTGCTCTATCGGCTCTCCAGTAGTAGGCAGTGGAGCTGGGGGTCGTGATGACTCTCCTGTCTCAAATGTGGAGGGAAAACCCTCTAATGACCTCCAGTGCCTCAACATAGGAGTCATCCACTCTAGATTAGCAAACCTGGGTGCCCTCTGTGGAGACTCAACAGACTCGTCCGCCGATGCTAACGGACCAATAGGAAGATCTCGGACACACATCCTCGGTGTCCTCCTAGATACAGGCCTGCGAGAAGTCTCACCGGCCTGATGGTGAATACCTGTAATAGTAGGGATAACCTCATGTGTTGTCGGTGGTGGCGCAATGTAAGCATCACTAGTGTCATCTGACATGTCTCTCAAATGAACAGATGACTCATCCTCTACAGTGATCGCGGGACCCTCAAAAGTAGCCTCAGTCGGCTCTTCATCCGAAGCATAAACATGGTAAACTAATTGACTAGACATACTGTGACAAAGGAAATTGTGTGTGAAGTGTCAGTCGTATGTTAGATGTATGCAAACGTATGTATGTATGAATGCATGAATGTTCTAGCCAAGGCTATAGTCTAGGTCTCTAAGGTTTTCAGTCACCTAAAGACTTCTAGTTCGCTATAACCAATGGCTCTGATACCAAGTCTGTCACACCCCCAAAATCCATAATTGTGATTATTTAATGTTTAGCGGAAGCAAGTTATAATTGGCGGAAGCATTATGTGTAAACAGTTTAACAACGGGGGTGATGACGTTACAATTGTGCATTCATCGTATCAGAGCATATGATCATACAGAACATAATATATAAAGGATGCCAATTAAATAGTTATTACAAAAGTAGTACGACTGTGTAAGTCGTACAGTAGTAATAAAGTTTAAAACATTTAAGTTTTACAATACATATGTTAAGATAAGATTTCATGAGTATAACTGCAATGTCTGCAGTAATACAGAGGAAATCCTCAAAAGCTGTCCCATAAAGTATGGCATCCTAAGTAGTCCAGGGTGGTCATCCTGAATGCATGCGATCCTTACTTACATAGCTAATTTCCTGTAAAACATAGAAAGAAAGTCGTCAACAAATATGTTGAGTGAATTCACAGGTTTTGTATAAATGTAAGGTATGTTAAACCATTTATGTTTAGATTATTGAATTGTTATTCAATAAATAAATGTTTGCAGGTTTTGCAATTTATAAGATTGTAGGGATAGTTACCCTAAAATATAGTTTTATGTGGGTTGTTACCCAAAATGTATATCTGGTAGTTTACCCTCATATAAATATAACCAGTAAGTATACCGGTATAAAACAGTTGTAGGATAAGTTCATCCTAAATAGTATGTGGGAATGCGTAGACTATAATCCCCTGAAAGGTGAGCTAAACCTCGCAGGTTAAAGTAACGCGACCTAACCCTATAACCAAACCACAACCAAAATTTATGTTGCTTGCCTGAAGGACAATTAAGTATACGCTCCATCCACAGGAGGGTCGTCACGGCAATAGTACTATTCGTATACTCAGTGGCTAGAGTCACCTAGCTAATGGTTATAGTCTGCATGACATAAGGTCTTTCATGCACACATCTCAAGTCTGGTCCGTACTAGGATTTGTTATCTAATTCCCAAAACAGTTGTGAAATAATATTTCATATCAAACAGTTGTATAAAGCAAATAAAGCATTTATATAATTTACTGCATGTATTTAGCATGCAGTTTCTATGTTTACACCCCTATGTTTAAAAGCATAAAACATTTGCAAAGTAGGGGCTGTGAACTCACGGTGATTTGCTCGGTATGAAAGCTAGCAGCCAAACAGATAATTGCCCAAGGTATGTTAACCTATATACAATAAATATATTAACATAAGTACGTTTGATTTGTTTTAATCACTTATGTTAATAGTTTGTTTGTTTGAAGAAATGGTTGATTTCTTTATAATATAAGTTGTTAACTTTATTAGTGACATTTTGTTGAAATATTGTTATTATTTCTCAGTCGTACACTTGTATGTGTACAAACCAATATGTGATTGTTTATTTAACGGAAGGTCGTTTTGTTTTCATTTGTAAATATACTTTGTATATAGTTGTATGTTTGTTAAACGTGTAATCCATTTGCATATATATATGTGAATATATATTTCTTAAGTGTCGTATGTATATATATTTAACCAATACATTGTTTTCGTATATCAAAATATATATAAGTTTTCATTTGTTTAAGAAAACGTATACGTTTGTGTCTATATATATTATGTGTTCTCGAATATATATATATATATATATATATATATATATATATATATATATATATATATATTGTAATACGTCGTTTCGTATTTAAAACGTGACAAGTTTTATTTGTTATAAAACTCGGTAATATATTTATTCCGTTTATAAAATAAATATCATTTGTTTTTAATAACATCACGTTTGTTTAATAAGTCTTAAACATCTCGAAAGTGAAATCGTATCCAAATCGTATAATTTACAAAGTTCGTATATATATATTTGTCATATATGTATTCATTTTTATATCGTTTGTTCATACGAAATAAATAAGTCCAATGTCCGTGTCTCGGATATATCACATTGATGTTTTATTAATAGTTTACAATGTCTCGCAAATGTAGCGTATAAATGGAATAGTTAACGGAATGGTTTTGCATTTAAAATAAAAGTCAGGTTGTTGGTCAGGGTTGGGAATCCGCCGGATTCTATTTGAATCCGCCGGATCCAATATAAAAGTGGGGAATCCGCCGGATCAAAACATGATCCGCCGGATCGGGTTGGTTTTTGGAAGGATCCGTCGGATAGTATCACTGAGCCGCCGGATCTAGTTACAAATGGAAGGATCCGCCGGATCCATTTATGATCCGCCGGATCTATCGTGTCTTTTAGTCGTGTGTCGTTCTCGTTCACAAAGTCAAGTGTGCGTGTGTTCTTTAGGATCCGCCGGATCACCCGAGGATCCGCCGGATCGAGTATGTCTTTTACTCGGTCACAAGTTTTAGCGGTCAAGTTGTGTGCGAGTTTGCGAGTGGGATCCGCCGGATCTACCCAAGGATCCGCCGGATCCATGATGTTTTCAGAAGAGGATCCGCCGGATCCACCTAGGATCCGCCGGATCCTGTGTGTTTCCAGTTTACAGTCCGAACAGAGCAAGTATGAAATTGCTTGATTCTAGTTTCCAATCTTTTGTACATCAAACCCAAACGTTTATACAATCAATATATAGCATTTTAACAACTTTTTGCATCATTATAACACGTTTTCATGTGCTGATTTTAGATTTATAGTTTTTGGTTTTATAAACTCATTTCAAGAACAATCCTTTAATCTTCAAGTGTTGTGTGTTATATACTTAGATTATAATGTATAAACATGTTAGAAAACGAAATCAAAGGAAGAAATCAAAGAGTGGTAAGTTTCCTTACAAAGTGAAAATGGTGAGATGGATGAACGGATGATGAAGATGATGATGGAGATGTTGTTGCTCCTGCTTGTTGTTGCCTCTGATCTTGTTGTGTTCCAGATGATCAAAGAAGAAGAAGAATTTAGATGATGATGATGGTTTGTGTGTGTTGGAAGATCATCAGGAAGGAGGGAGTATTATTTCAAACGAGTATGGGTTGAAGATCAGAGATGGTCGCTCAATTATTTGAGTTAGGTGCCAAATTTTGGCACTTCAATTTCGAGTACGGGTATAATTTTAGCAATATAAAAATTAACAATTTATATTTTTATTTTGTAGGTGTTCTCCTGGTTCGTTATTTATAATCAGTATAATGATGTTATCATTATTTTAAATAAATGTACAATTTTGTACATTTTACTGCGCGCAGTTAATTAAGCGCCAAATTTCAGTTAATTCAGGATTTCATATTTTGAGGTAATGTTCTAACTTCCTCCAAACGAATGAGAAAATTTGTATTTTTATGATTCGACCTTTTATGTGCGTTTTAGAATTGTTTCTGTTCGTGTTATAATACGTTTTATGTTAAACGTATATTTAGACCATTTTATCTATTTGTTATAGATATATAAATACTCGTAATTAATAATTGAGTTAATTAATAACTTTTGTGTCACGAACTTTTGTTAGTTATTTTTGTCGGGTTCGTTCCGATATATTTGTACGTAACTTTAAATACTTACGTATTACGTGTTACTTTTTGTTTTAAAAGTACTGGGCTTGCTAGGCTTACATCACATCAAAAAGTTTTGTTAAAACTTAACCAGGAAATTAGCGTAAGAATGCATATGCTTAATTGTTAATTAATACCTAATTTGGAGAGTTGTCACACACCACGGCCCCCAGCTCGAGGTCGTGAGTCGTGTAATTCTTTTCGTGAACCTTTAGTTGTCGAGAAGCGTAGGCAATCACCTTGTCCCGTTGCGTCAACACGCAACCAAGACCTTGGTGTGAAGCATCACAGTATACCACGAAGTCTTCGTTGCCTTCGGGTAATGATAGTATTAGTGCACTGCAGAGCTTTTGCTTCAATAGCTGAAATGCTGACTCTTGCTTATCAGTCCAATTGAACTTCTTTTCCTTCTGAGTCAGTGTTGTGAGAGGTTGAGCTATTTTGGAAAAATTTTCAATGAATCGCCGATAATAACCAGCCAATCCTAAAAATTGACGTACTTCAGTCGGCGTCGAGGGTGCTTGCCAGCACTTGATTGCCTCAATCTTTGAGGGATCCACGTGAATTCCTTGACTATCAATTACATGACCAAGGAATTGAACAGTTTGCATCCAGAACTCGCACTTGGAGAATTTTGCATATAACCATTCGTGTCTAAGAAGTTCTAGAATGGTTTTGAGATGTTGCGCGTGTTCCTGTTCATTGCGCGAGTAGATGAGAATATCATCGATGAAGACAATGACAAACTTGTCAAGATATGGTTTGCACACTCGGTTCATAAGATCCATGAATACAGCCGGTGCGTTTGTCAAACCAAATGGCATCACTTGGAACTCATAATGACCATAGCGAGTTCGGAAAGCAGTCTTTGGGATGTCGATGTCACGAACTCGTAACTGATGATAACCTGATCTTAGATCCATCTTCGAATAGAAGCTTGACCCTTGAAGTTGGTCGAACAGGTCATCAATACGAGGAAGTGGATAACGGTTCTTGACGGTCAATTTGTTCAACTCTCTATAGTCGATACACATCCTGAATGAACCGTCCTTCTTTTTCACAAATAGTACCGGAGCTCCCTATGGTGAAGAACTCGGTCTAATGAATCCCTTATCCAGGGATTCCTGTAACTGAGTAGACAACTCCTGAAGTTTTGAAGGGGCTAAGCGATACGGTGCTCGTGCAACAGGTGCTGCCCCGGGCACGAGATCGATCGAGAACTCAACTTGTCTCGGAGGTGGAAGGCCAGGTAAGTCTTCTGGAAAGACTTCTGGATAATCTCTAACAATGGGCACATCCTCAAGTCGTTTCTCTTCCGACTTTTTCTCCAAGACATGTGCGAGGATCGCCTGGTACCCTTTCCTAAGGTACTTGCGAGTTTTCATGCAGGATATGATATTCAGTCTCGTCCTGCCGGTCTCCCCTTGTATGATTAGAGTACTACCGGTGACAAGAGGAATACGGACGATTTTGTCATAGCAGACAATTTCAGCTCGGTGCTTGGATAACCAATCCATTCCAATAATGACGTCGAAACTTCCAATCTCAACGGGTATAAGGTCAATAGAGAAGATTTCATCAGATAGATTTAAAGTGCAATTTGGTATTACACTGTCAGTCTCAATTAACTTGCCATTAGCTAATTCTACAATGTACTTAGCATCTAAGGCAATAGGGGCAATGTTAAGCAATTTACTAAACTCATCAGATATGAAGCTCCTATCAGCACCAGAATCAAACAGAACAGAAGCAGTAAGGTTGTTGAGAAGAAACGTACCCGAGACCACATTCGGGTCTTGACGGGCCTCTCCTGAGTTCAGAACGAAAGCTCTTCCCTTCGCAGTGTTGTTACCCTTGTTCTTCAGCTTTGGGCACTCATTCCTAAAGTGACTAGTTTCTCCACACTCATAGCAGGACTTTGGTTGGCTGGTGGTGGTGTTGGTGTTGACGGTGGTAGACCTACAGTCTTTGGTCAAATGTCCATACCTTGGACATTTTCCACAAGGTGTGCCGCAAGGACCATCATGATGACGGTGGCACTTTGAACAGTAGGGCTTATTTCCAGTGTAGCCCTTGTTGGAACCAGAACCAGTGTTGGTGGTCTTATCAGACTCAGACCTCTTGAATGATGATTGATTTTGAGTGGTGTTCCCAGACCACTTTCTTTTGTTGTTGTTACCAGAAGATAGAACAGATGTCTCACGGCTGACAACCATGGCCATGAGTTCATGAGCAATTCCGATAGCTCTTTCCAGAGTGGTTGGTTGAGCTGAGGCGACATTCCCCTGGATATTCTCCGGGAGGCCGCGGATGTACTTCGTGATACTTTTTCCTTCCGTATCAACCAAACCTGGGCACAACAGAGCGAATTGCTGGAACTTGGTGGTGTACCCAGCAATATCGTTCCCTTGTACCGCCAGATGCCAGAACTCCACTTCCAGTCGGTGTAGTTCTTCCTCGCGACAGTACTTCTCCCTTAGCTTTTTCTTCAATTCAGGCCAAGGAAGTCGGTTTGTGATCTCGACGCCAATAGAGTTTGCGTGGGTGTTCCACCACGTTAGTGCACCTTCTTGAAAGGTGTAAGCAGCAAACTTGACCTTACTATCTTCAGCACAGTTACAGAGACTGAAGACAGATTCCATTCTTTCAATCCATCTGATCAGGCCAATGGCACCTTCTGTGCCCTTGAAATACAATGGTTTGCAGCTGAGAAAATCCTTATAGGAACAAGGTTTGATAATAGGAGTAGGAGTGGTATTGACTGTCTCTTCATTCCTTTGAGCGTCTCGAGCAGCCATGGCTTCGGTTACAGCTCGGGTAACCGCAGCATTGAGTTCAGCTTGACTAAAACCTTTCCTTTTTGGCGGCATGATACTGACAAAAGCAAATAGAGTGGATGAGTTGTTTGCACCAAAACATGATACATCGCATATGCATATATATATTTATGGGGTAATATACAATGACACAAGTGATAATCACATTTGACAAACAACAGAGTTGCATACTAGATGCGAGTTTGCGAGTGGGTGGGGTAAGCAACTACTTATGGGAACCTATAGTCCTTCTAACAACATGTTCCACTTGTGATTCCAAAGAATTAGAATGATGGAGGAAGTACGAATGATATATTCCTCGCGAACATATGATTGTACAGCGGAATGTGTTGTGAGATGTTATGTGCGTATAAAAGGGATAGACGATAGTAATTCATACTCATCGTCTTTGGTAGTGAAGATGTTAACGAGTGTATTATCGTGTGTGATCTATATATATTCGATATATATAATAGTTTAGAAATAATACACGAGTAGGGCCTATTTACATATCTTCAATATATAATAGCCTATAAGGTATAACGTGAGTGAGGCCTATGTATGTATATACGCCTATATCACATAATAGCCTAATGAGTGTCTAGCACAAACCAAGTATAAGTCCCGGTTTCTCTCGTGGTCAGAGTCAACTATTGCATTCCTATTCAACATAACCCCTTTCAGATCTTACATCGTACTCATTTAATTGTACATAGTTAGCTAGGCTATGTTAAATTAAATTCGTATGGTGTAATCTCTGAACCAGTTATACCTAATAAGGGATACTGCCTAACGGTCATAGTCTAGGCCCACTAAATGCAAGCTAGTTCACTATAACCTTAGGCTCTGATACCAATCTGTCGCACCCCCAAATTATGATGCGGAAGCGGGTCGGTTCGGGGCGCGACTAATCAATACACAAAGCACATAAGATACAATGAACGACCACTACATGCGTCGTTTTACAAGTTATATTAATATTATAAAAGTTTTTACACTGTTATGATATAGTTTACAAAAGCTCCTGAGCCAAAATGATAGAGATTCTATGTCATAACTAAATTATACAAAATGTAGTAATGCATAACAATCTCTTGATGTCTGAATGTGACTCGAGCTAATGGGCATCCTGAATGAGCAGATCTACTGCTGCTGAGAACCTGAGAATACATGCTAAAGGTCAGCTATAAAGCTGGTGAGCTCACAGGTTTAATGATAAGAACAATGTATGAACCACAAGATTTAATGATAATTGAAATTAATCAAATATAATGTACATACAGCCATGAGCACATAGTCTGAGCTTAACTGAGGTGTCAGGATCACAATTAAGTGCCTGAGCGAGGGTGCCTCTATGCGTATGCCTAATCAACATACGTATAAACAAATGATAATGCGTCCGTTTTGACCAGTCAGTGCTTGCTGACCCGGACGGGGATTGTCAGTCCCATATGGATCCATATACTAACATTCACGCTACAAAGTATTACCAAACTATGCTAATGAGGACTTAAAATAATTAGATGATTTTAACTCATGTAGTATACATCGATGTTTTGATACTTGTGTTCACATGTAAAACAAAATGAGCATGTATCTCACCCCAAGGTAAAAGCATTTAAAAAGGGGCTATGAAACTCACCTGAGTCTAATGAGATGCTATTAAGCACAAATGATGATTCACAAGACAATGATGTCGATCAATCGACTGAAACCTGCAGGGCGTCTTAGACGCGCAAGGTTTTTGATTGATTAGATGACTTAACAGACCATCTATGCTAGTTGCTCATTCAACTAGTAATGTCCAAATGATTAGTTTTGGATTATTTATATTCTGTAAATATGTACGGCCCGTTGGTGAGTTTTTGTAATAATAATTTCAAGTGTTATTATTATGCGTCTCATCATTTTGTTTACTTGTAAAGTATATACCTATGCATTTTCAAAAGCGAGTACTTTTATATATATCCGAAGATATATATATTTATGTCCGAATGTTTGTAGTCCGAAGGTGTCTAGGTCCGAAAGTGTATATGTGTCCGGATGTAAGTTTTAGTCCGAAAGTCAAGGGTTCGGGTTCGGGAAAGTGGTCAAACGACCACCGTTTGACCCGAAACTTTTACACAAATCCTAATATGTCAAGATAGGCTTATAGAACTTGTCGTTATGTTTCGTGGATGTCTCGAAGTGTCACATTCACCAAACTACCAAAACAGTCCCTAGTTTCCTGTTTTCCAGATTTTGTACTCAACAAATCCCTCGATTTGGACCACTTCTAGTCCGATTCATAGCTAACCAAAAATCTCACATGTTCTCATATATGTCTAGATCATTTATGCATTTTATGGTATTTTTACATGTCCGTTTACTATTTTTAACAAAAATAAATATGAAGAGTAGTCGGTTTCGGCTCAAAACAGACCTTGGCTCAAAGATTAGCCTCTACACTAAAAACCGTGCATTTTTGGGAAAAGTCTCAGAGAGAACTTTTTGTATACGACATCCATACAGACATTTCGGTATAAGATTTGCGTGTTGATTCATCCTACAACTCAAGTTATAGTCGTTTTAGTGAAGACGAAAATTCTGGTCAGATTACTGTTTTTATATAACTACCTCAAAAACGTGTTTGAGCTTAAGATTTGGACATTATCTTGTTTGATGAACATCATAACATGTATATATATGTAAATCACGAAAATATAGAGAGAGAAGTTAGGGTTTTATAACAAAAACGTGTTCTAGAGAGAGAGGAAAGTGAGATGGTGCTTGATTCGAGTTCCTAGCTTCCTTTCCTTGCTTTCCTTGCCCAAAATGATGGCGGTTGATGGTGGTTTGATGGTGGAGATGTGGTGGTTGTAGAGAGAGGGTGAGAGAGTAGATTTTAGAGAGAGAGATTAGAGAGAGAAGTGGAGGAACCAAATGAGGGAATTAAGGGTGTGATTGGTGGCTTATGGTCATGATCCACAAAAAGTGGATCATGTTGGCTGGTTTTTATTAAACAAATGGGGGCAAGGTTTGGTTTAAATCTTGTCTCCATGCTTGGTATTATACCCGCGTTCAATTACCCGATCGTTTAAACATTTATTTATAGGTTAATGTTATACGTACGTGTTTTTAAATAACAATTGGTTTTCGATATTTTAAGTTGAAGTAATACTCCATATTACTTGATAACACTTATAAAAAAATGTTTGATTAATGTGTCGGTTTTCGTTTACGGGATCGCGTTACGATTATTTAATCGCGTGCGGTTTTAATTAGACGTTTTTGTGATCGGTTTGATATACGCTATTTCAAATGAATATTTTCCATCAAAATAATATATTTTAAATTTATAAAATATATTTTGGTTTTCGTTCGATTGTTGGGCGCGTTTCGCTCGTTTTTGGGTCGCGTATGAGCATTTTATGCGATACGGAATACTTATGAAATATTATCGAAATAATATTTAGTAACTAATATGTTTATCGAATAATCTCATATTATTTAATAAAGGGTTCACCAACGTCCATATTAATGTATCGAAATTCGGCCGATATAATAAAATGCACGATTAAATAGAATCGCGTAAATGCGTATATTTATAAAATACACGTAATGATACATACAATTAGCCTAGCATGGAACTAATTACATGTATTACAAAATGATTAGGCGCAAATTTCTAGCCCTAATTGGTCGGGTGTCACAAGTGGTCTGATAAGTTCTTGTATTGCCGTGTATAGTAGTTATCAAGTTGGTGTTGAGCATTTACGCAACCACCATAAAGCAAGTGACAACATCGAGGAATCAAACTACTTGTTGTTGTTAGGACCTTGCAGCTGCTAGTTGGTGATACAATATGAAGTTTGGATATAATTCATCTCTAAATTATTTTTTAATCCCAAATATAGTTTTAAGAAATAAGGAGAAAATTGTGTGTAGAAGCTTGAACTTACCTCCTTGAACCTAATGATGGTTGGATGCCTACGTGATCTGTGATGATTTCTATTTCAACATTTTCATCAATCTGAAACAAGAACATGAAGTTATCAATAACTTGAATAGCATGAGATCAAGTTTAACACAAAGCCAAAGATCTCATTTCAAACATTTCCTTTTCTTAAAAATATAAAGAAAATTTTAATAAGTAAGAATTTCAAGTTAAAATGATACAATATATGTTTTTAATCATCATACAGTGTGCACCATATTATAGAGCAATTAAAAAAAAATGTCTTCTAGATTATTGCTATCAGCAAAAGAAAACTAAACAAAAAGCTTATTGTTTCAATATACAATGAGAAGATGTCGATGAGAGTGAGTGCTTCCAACACAAGAAACAATAAATAAATGAAAATGTTAGTCACCATATTGATAGCCAAAATCTACACAAAAGATGGCTAAATGTAAATGTAGCTGATGAAAAATGTTAAGTACTGTCTGCAATTAAATCTAGCTATCACTTGACCATCCGTAAGTATTTAACATATTAACCTATTTAACCACAATCCAATATCATTAACAAATCCAATACTGGATTGAAAATTTATAGAGCCTCAAAATATTGCAGATAGAAATCAAGGTCTTAAAAGGCCATTCAGTCCCAAAATATGTGTTCTTTTAAGATAGACTTCCTCGTTAGGCCAATATTGTAATACGATAATATTTAACAAACAAAATAAAATGAATAGAGATAATTAAATATGTTATTCTCACAGCCAATCCCAAGAGGTAATAGCAGAGACTCCAATCGCCGAGCCGATGTGTGACAAGTCCGTTCTCCTGCCTAACGGGATCCACGTACCCCCAAAAAGGACTTATCAACCGCTGTAATCACAAAGGTGGGATTGATTTTTGACTATTTACATTTGATTTCTACGAATATTTTAACTACTTCTCCCCCAACATATATCTGTAAACCGTATCAAAGATTGTGATACGATATCAGTGACTGTTAGAGGTGGCAAATTAAAACCCAATAGTTAAATGTGGGTCTAATTGGTTAATATTTAGAATGTGATGGGTCTAGTTGGGTTTTTTTAATTTTAATAAATGGGTCTAGTTGGATAATTAAAATAAGGCCTAAATATTTGATAATTACCCATTGGGTCTGTACTATAACCACATGGTTATAATGTTATATCAGAGTTTGGGTAAAATTCATTCACAGAAAAATACCTTCGTCTTCTACAACTCATACCTTTGTCTTCTACTACTCAAAATCTACTTTCAGTCTTTCAGCTACTTCTAATCGCAAGCTCTAATAGCAAAAAAAAATACCTTCCATCTTCTACAAATCAAAATCTATAAATCTACTTCTAATCGCAAGTTAGCAACTCAAATTCCGTCGATTATTCCGTGTACTTCAGCTACTCCGATTCGAATTTGTCGCTTACTAATTCGAATTCAGAGAGAGATAACAATGGTGTCTTCAAGCTTCGTTATGATTATGCTATTCGCTTTGATCGCCGGATCTGCAATTGCTCAGTCGCCAACCGCCGCACCAACCGTTTCTCCAGCGGCGGCACCTACCGTTTCTCCAACCGCCGCTCTTAAATCTTCACCGACTGAATCTCCGATGGCATCTCCACCGGCTCCTCCCACTCCCCTCACACCTACCGGAGCTCCAGCCCCGTCGATCGCTTCTACTCCTACCGGTTCACCTACTGCTGCACCTAGCTCCGCTAGCTTAAACGCCGTCGTTGGATCTGGATTCGTGGTCGCTGCCGCTTTGGTTCTGTAGAGAGATTTGAGAAGTTATTTTGCGATGATTTGTTTTGTTCGTTTGTGATTCTTCAGATTTTAATTCGATTTATTTATTTTTAGTTGTTGATTTAGGTTTATTATTATTATTATTATTATTATTATTATTATTATTATTATTATTATTATTATTATTATTATTATTATTATTATTATTATTATTATTATTAGCACGTTTTCCTGGTACTGTTCCCATCCTTAAATTGTTCTAAAAAAAACCCAAAAACCTAACCCAAACCCATTAGAGCCAGAACCGTTAGACCCATTGTGACACCCGGTCAAAAATGACCCAAATTTCAGTCCAAATTTAAACTTTTATTATAAAGTATTATATAACCCGAAACGATTATCTAAATAATCACATGTACACAAATCTGGTAGAACTCAGAAACCCAAAATGAAAGTGGGCGAAAAATATTTTTAAATAAAGTATTATTATTGAGGATAATAATAATTTACTCCGAAAATTATTTAAATACATTTTAGATACAGAAAACTATCCGTGTATTTTGAGTTAAACTAAAATATATTTTTATATCTCATTGAAAGTATTTTTATAAAATATTTCAATTAAAAACATATACGAAATAATATTTAGAAAATTATCATTTTTGAATATTATACTACTATACGATCGGGTAAATAAACACGGGGTAAAAATACTACAAATTTGAGGACAATAATTCATCTACCTAACTTTTGCCTCCAATAATAAGCCGATCCCAAACATCCCTCGGTCTCTTCTCTAAATCATTTTTCATTTTTCATCATCAACTACCTATCTCTTTTTCATTTCTCTCGGATGAACAACAACAACAATAATTAACATCAACAAGAAATAGCATCAAGTAGTCATCGTCATCAACATATCATCATCATCATAATTATTTTATTGTAAGGTTCAAACTTTACTTTTCACATATATATATATTTACATATTTCTTAAGTTTGTAAAGATTAAAATGTGTAGAAACTTTGTTATATTATGTTTATACAATATTATTGTGGATTGACCTGAACGAATCAATGGAAATTTATATGATAATTATTTGAGTGAAAATAATGCTAGTAATAGCCGAATGAATGAGTTAGTATGGGACAAGATGCACACAAGTGGTACTATTATTAGTACTTACTATTATTAGCAAATCAATATTTATTAAATTAAGTAATATTAATAATAATGATTATCATTACACCTTAAGCTATAAATGCTACAAAAATATTAACGATTTCACGACGCAAAATATTTGATAATTTATATTTGATATAAAACTTTACGACACAAAATTTGGTACTAGAATTGTACACGACCGCGAGACATTATTTTATACGGACATTTATACAAATAAAGTTATAAAAAAAAAAGACACGACAAACTTTAGGACAATAATAATTTTTATTTCGAAAACGACAATTTTTGGAACGAGTAAAACTACTAGTACAAACTATATTTTATATATACCTACACGCAACAAGAATACAACTCAAGAAAATACTAATTCAACTGAACAACGAAACTTGGAGCGATTTATTAATCACTTACAAACATATAACCTCGCGTGTTTAGGACATTAGGAGGTTACTACTTGGATCACACGCGCAATAGGAAACGCTAGCACCACAGGTGAGTCTCACGGCCCCTTTTTACTGTTTTACTATTTTGGGGAAGATGCATTACTTGTTTTACTCGAACACATGTACTTACTTTATTTCTTACTGATTTACTGGTATATCGATTGCATGGGTTTTACTTTTATCCACTGAAAGCCTCCTTATCATAAGTTGTTAGTTATGGACTTAAGCGCGATTACTAGTAGATGGATCCATTTGGGACTGACAATCCCTGCCTGGGGTAGTAGCGCTACCACGGATTTCACCGTAGAAACAGGCATATTAGTATTTGTTACATATGAGTGTTCGGATAGCACTCACGGGGGTACGTGATACTGTACTTGATTTTACCATTCACACTACACTGTTAAGCTTCAACTATGGTGCTCATGGCAATGTATACGGAAACTATTGCAACTGTGCAATATTTACTTACTTTTACAAACTGATGTGTTCAAAACTGTTACTTACTATAAACTTGTGAGATTCACCAACCTTTTGGTTGACGTTTTTAGTGATGCATTCTCAGGTACGCATCAACAGTAGGGATGCCCAGCAGGACTGCTTGATAGCTTGAGTCGCATGCATACATACTTGGAGATTTTATTGCATTACTTTTGTACTAACTGTTATGTTTTAAAATCTCTAGATACTATTAGACGAACTCCAAGCTATGTAAACTTTTGAAAACTTATGCAATGTAATGTATTTTCTAAAACGTCTCATTTAGAGTCGTTTACTATTAATCTTGGTGTTTGATATTTGATTAGTGGCACCCAAAACTCGCTTCCGCAAAGCATAAAATTTGGGGGTGTCACAGATTGGTACCAGAGCCTAAGGTTATAGTGAACTAGGTTGCATTTAGTGGGCCTAGACTATGACCGTTAGACAGTATTCCTCATTAGATATAACTCGTTCAGGGATTTCATCATACAAGTTTAATTTAACATAGCCTGATCAACTATGTACAATTAAATGAAGATGATGTGAACTCTGAAAGGGGTTATGTTGAACAGGAATGCATTAGTTGACTCTGACCACGAGAAAACCGTGACTTGTACTTGTTTTGCGTTAGACACGACTAGGTGGATAATACGTATGTATAGGTTATACATATATGGTTAGACCTATTAATATCCTCCGATACTTGGTAACGAACTTATTGTTCATATACGCCTTAGAACTCACCAACGGTAAGTTGATCGAGTCAAGAAAATAGTACCGAGATGTGCCCTGGTTTCGAGGGTCATCTCTTCGAAATAGGCTTACCCTGGTAGAGTTAAAAACTTCGACACTTCATTCTGCACGAATTGGTCATCAGAGGACCCATTTTTTTACTCACCTACCATGATTAACATTCGGATTCAGAATTCCTCTAAGTACAAATCTTTTCCTACCTCCTTATCACATTCCGCATAACTGCTGATACATGTTCGGATGTAATATCCCCTTCACTTTTGTAAACCTCAATACTCGTAATCATTTGAACTCGCAAGTTAAGTGATTGCAACCACTATTATTCTACACAAATGATTGTCACTTGTGTTGTGATATATTTTGTTATATATACAACTACGATGATCATATTTTTATACGAAACTCTGACATGTCCCTTATCTTCATTGAAGGAACATGCCTCCACGACGCCAAAAGTACACTCAAGCTCAGGTTGATCAACTGGTTGCTGACGCACTAATTGCTGAGCGACGACGATCTAACAGTGCTGAAACACCACCAAGTGCCACTGTAGTAAAACCTTGCACTTACAAAGACTTCCTTAACTGCAACCCTCTGAACTTCAACGGCACTGAAGGTGCCATTGGGTTGTTACGCTGGCTGGAAAAGACAGAGGCAGTCTTTCGCATATGCAACTGCGCTGAGGACAGTAAGGTTAAGTTCTCCACCTACACTTTCATGGATGATGCTCTGACATGGTGGAACACCTATGCTGACTCGGTGGGCCAAGACATTGCTCTGGAAACTCCCTGGGATGAGCTGAAGAAAATGCTCAAGGATGAGTATTGTCCTAGGGATGAGATCCAACAGCTCGAGGCAGAATTCTGGAATCTCTCCACTCAAGGGAATGACATTGCTGGCTACTCTTCTCGATTCAATCAGTTAGCACACCTGTGCCCATCTATGGTTGATACGGAATCCAAACGAATTGAGCGCTATCTCTGGGGACTTCCTCCACAAATTCAGGGAATGGTTACTTCATCAAACTCTCCCACATTTCATGGTACAGTACGTATGGCACACAAACTGATGGCACAAATGGTTCGTCAAGGAACAGCTGGCGACAAAAATACTGGAAACAGCTCAGGAGATAGCAAGAGGAAAGCCGATGGAAACTCTGGAAATCAGAGCCAAACTAACAAGAAGCCTACAACTGCTCAGGCCAACACCTCTGAGTCCGATGACAAGAAAGAGTATAAGGGAAGGAAGCCCTATTGCTCTAAGTGCAAGCTTCATCACGATGGTCTATGTCCTTGCACCAAATGCAAGCGATTTGGACATTTGACCAAGGACTGTAAAGCAACCCCCACTGGTACCGACACCTCTGCACCCAAAACCTGCTATGAGTGCAATGGTACCGGGCATTTTAAGAGAGATTGCCAAAAACTAAAGGACAAAAACAACAACGCCGCTAAAGGCAGGTTCTATGTACTTAATGCTGAAGGTAATCACCGGAACCCTAGACTTATTGACTTACTCAACACGGGTACGCTCACTCCCGAATAATCAAACTGCATATGTACTACTTACTTGTAACACCCGGTCAAAAAGGCCAATTTTCGCGCCAAATTTAAACTTCAAATAATCGTACTTGGTACGCAATTATAACAAAGTTATATTTTATAACTCGATGAAAGTATTTTTATAAAAATGCTTCGAATAAAAACATATACGATTTCGTATTAGCAAAATTATGGTTTTAAAATAATTAAATTATTTTATGATCGGGCAAACAAACACGGGTATTTTACACTGAAATTGGGAGACAGTGTCCTCCCCCTTTCCTTTGATCAGCCGACCCCAAACACACCCCCACCCCCATTTTTCATTTCCTTTCATTTTTACAAACATTCCACCACCAAACTCTCTCTATCTCATCTCTTTACCTCACGGATCCGCCACCACCATCATCATTTTCGGAATCATCAACAACGAGAGCAGCAGCAGCTGCGGATCATCTTCATCATCACCATCATCATCACCATCTCGATCCGCCATTTTTTTGAGCTCGAAATCGACATTTGGTAAGAACACCCGATTTCACACCTTTAAAACACTTGATTTATGTTTATTAACATGTTATTAAGTCCACACAACAAGACTAGGTCCAAGAAATCGGTTAAAAAAGTTTTAAAACTCGAAACCCACTTCAAAAATCGCAGTAGTTCGTCGAACGAGCCGAGTCGAGTAACGAGCCGAGTCGAGCTGCGAGTCGAACCGAGCAACAAACCGAGCTGAGATTGCGAGTCGAGTAGAACTACGAACCGGACCGAGCAGCGAACCGAGCCGAGATGCGAGTCGAGCCGAACAGCAAACCGAGCCTAGCTAAGAACCGGACCGAGTAGCGAGCCGAGTCGAGCTGCGAGCCGAGTCGAGCTTCGAGTCGAGTCGAGCTATCTGAACTGATCTGATCTGCGAAATGAGTTTTTGCCCAACGATTCGACTTTCGCGTAACAACAACACTTTTTACAACGATGACTTACGAACAAAAATTACATTTTTGTAAAATAGACAACGAAACGATTTCAATAATGATTTAACTGAGAATTATTATTATTACAAACCGTCACAAACGGACTGTACGCAATTCTAAAAACTAAACAACAGAAGTGTACTTTCGTGACACATTTAGCTAAACCGATTAGTATCTTACTCATATAACCTCTCGTGTTTAGGGCACTAGGAGGTTACCATTCGGACAACACACGTATCGTAGGATCGCTGACAACTCACAGGTGAGTTTCCATAGCCCCTCCTTTCAAACTGTTATACTGTTTTGGGGTGGAATGCATACTCGTCGATTATTATTAAAAATCTATTTATGAAATCAATCATTGTAAATGATTTATTACAACTCGTACTAGACTAGGGCACTAGTCGCCAATGAAAAACTTATATGAGATAGGTTTCAGGAACACGAACATTGATGGATAATAGGGATTATCCTTACACATCACTCAGGATTCAAGAACATTAATAGATATAGGTTAACACTGTACGACACTGGAACAATTGAAATCATTGTACTCTAGGCTAGAGTACATCAAACTTAGAATTCAAGAATCCAAGAATCGAGAAACTAGAATACTAAGAAACTAGATAACAAGACTTTAAGGTCAAGAATACCAGAAAACACTAGAATCAAGAACAAGAACTCAAGGTCTAGAATACAAGAAACACTAAGATCAAGAACAAGAATTCAAGGACTAGAACACTAGAATCAAGAACTAGAATTCAAGGTCTAGAATACAAGAAACACTAAGATCAAGAACAAGAATTCAAGGACTAGAACACTAGAATCAAGAACTAGAATTCAAGGTCAAGAATACAAGAACATACAAGAATCAAGAAACTAGAAAACAAGATTAGATCAAGGATTATGTGCTAGGTCAAGAACTTATTTGCAAGATCAAGAACCTATTTGCAAGATCAAGAATTCAAGGTTTTCAAGATCAATAAAACAAGGTTTTCAAGATCAAGATTTTCAAGGACAAGATCAGTAAACAAGATTTTCAAGAACATACGTGCGCTTTATTTTCCTTATGTGATATGTGCTATTTATTTGAATTAATTGATACGTGTTAATTGCTACTCTGTGATATTATTACTTGTGTTATTATTGTGTGAACTGCTTAGATCAAGGAACTAGTTCAAGAATCACTTCAATTGAGTTCATCACTCAATCTAAGAAACTCAGGAATTCAACACTGTACACAGGGGTGTACTTCCAGCATAGGATTATAATCTTATACTTTAATCCTTGTCAACTAAACCTATGGACTCACCAGCTTATCGCTGACGTATTTTAGTATGCATTTCAGGTACCGCTTTAGTAGGATCGGCCCGTCAGGATCCTAGCTCGAGTCGCATGCTTTTCAAACAACTGGATTTCTTGCATAACTTTTGTAGTACAATTATGTAATGAAATTATTTCGCGAACTCGCAACTTGTATACATTTTTTTATTTTGGGAAATGTATAACTATTTTCAAACGTCTCATTTAGCGTCGTTCATTATTTACCTTTGTGCTTGTGATATTTGATTTGGTAACACCCAACCCGACCGCTTCCGCAACCCGAAATTTGAGGGTGTTACAGATTGGTATCAAAGCCTAAGGTTATAGTGAACTCGGTTGCATTTAGTGGGCCTAGACTATGACCGTTAGGCAGTATTTCCCACTGGGTATGACTTGGTTCAGAAATCACATCCTACGGGTTTAATTTAACATAGCGTAGCTAACTATGTATAATTAAATACGGATGATGTGAAATCCGAAAGGAGTTATACTGAGCGGGAATACAATAGATGACTCTGATTTCGCTAGAGCTGGACCGACTTAGTGTATGCTATACTTATTAGGCTATTATATATTGGGTTATATATACATAGGCCTTACTCGCTGACGTTCACATCACCTAAAACACGACATTTAGAAACGACGCGTCACCTATTTCATCTATTACAACGCGCGAACGCTACCAGATCTTGCTAAAACATGGAGTATTTCTCCCCTCTCGTGACAAAAATCATCCGGCACAACTTTTTGAAAACTTGTAATACGTTCAAAAATCAATGACACATCTTCGTATATTATCTGATTCTGTGCACATTCATGTTGTATATCAATTCGTTTCCTACACTTTTCTCAATACTATGTCGGCGTTAACCTCCACAATTACATAATCAAATCTCATGTATCTTCGTTTCTCTTTCTTAAAGAACCATGCCGCCAAAGTCAAGAAACTACACTGATGCTCAGATGGCATCCATCATCTCTCAAGCAGTGACTGAGGCTTTGTCTCGGGAACGACCACAAAACTCTCGGAGGAATACCGACACCCCCGAAAACACACCTGCTGTCAAACCATGTACCTACAAGGAATTCCAAAACTGCAAACCTCTCGATTTTTCTGGCACCGAAGGGGCTATCGGTTTGGTCCGATGGTTTGAGAGAATGGAATCAGTCCTTCGCATCTGCAATTGCACCGAGGAGTGCAAGGTCAAATTCGCCACCTGCACATTTCAAGAAGGTGCTCTCACGTGGTGGAACTCTTACGTTCAGTCTGTGGGAATTGATGCTGCTTACCAACTCCCATGGGAAGATCTGAAAACCATGCTCAGGGAAGAGTACTGTCCCCCGGAGGAGATACAAAAACTGGAAGAAGAATTCTGGCACCTAACTGTTCAGGGAAACGACATTCAAGGCTACACCACTCGATTTCAACAACTGGCGCTCTTATGCCCAAACATGGTGGATCCTGAATCCAAACGTATCAAGAAGTACATTCGAGGCCTTTCGGAACCTGTCCGAGGGAATGTCGCCTCATCTCAACCTACCACTATCCGGAGTGCCATCCGTCTGGCTCATGAACTTATGGCCGTGATCGACCAAAGGGAAACACCTGTGACCCCTACCGGAAATCACCACAAACGCATTTGGGACGGGAATCCCAATGACAACGACCGGTACCGATCACCAACCAAGCGACTGGAAGCGCCTAAGGCTTACGTCGCTAGGACTGAAGGTAGTAGCGGTTATGGAGGCTATCTGCCATACTGCTCCAACTGCAAACATCATCATGTAGGCCCCTGTAGCGCACCTTGTGCGAGATGCAATCTTAGGGGACACCTGGCTCAGGAATGTAAATTTCCACCTACACCCGTCAATCCCAACGCACCAAGAGTCTGCTTTGTGTGCGGTAACTCAGGACATTTCATGAAGGACTGTCCGGAACGTCAAGATTAGAACAAGCACGTCTGCTAAGACGCTACATAATATTAGGGTACGTATCTTACTGTGACCCTACTCATTTCACTCTCATTTATTTCAAGATTCGCACTACTGTTGGTAGTCATTGACAATGAAAACTTACTCCTCACACATTCCCGATATTAACTAAGGGTTTTGAATCTTCACGCCGTCTGTAGGACGTCAATCCTAACAGGGGGAGCAAGATAAGGTAGGAACTAGACAACATACGGATGTGAGACCCAAATTCCTATACGCCTGTATTAGGAGATAGGGTGCTGTTACAACAATAGTCTAGTCAAGAATTCATAGAATCAAGGAACACTAAATCAAGAATTTGTAGATCAAGAAACAGTATGTCAAGAAACAGTAGGACAAGAAATCATAGGTCAAGAAAGGATAGGTCAAGAAACCCAAGATCAAGAAATCATATGCCAAGAAATAATAGGACAAGAAACTGTAACTCAAGAAACCATAGGTCAAGAACCGCTAAACAAGAAAACTCTAGGTCAAGAGACCGTAGGTCAAGAAATTATAAGGCAAGAAACTATAGATCAAGAAATCTAAAACTCAGATCGCGACGAGAATCATTAGAACGAAACGCTTAAGAAACTCAATCGTCTTACTCCTAAGATCTCGCGCCTAAAACGGAAACGCAAAATTCAGCTAATCAGCTCCGAATGAACCGAATAAATCTCCGACAATAATGTAAGTACATCCTTCCTCGAAACATAACCCTTCGATTGTAGTTAACGCTAAGCGTGTACTTTGACTCCCCGATATTAATGTCGAGTGTATTATAAGGCTAGTTGACCAAGGCCACGTAAAACTCAAAGTTTGCTTTCAGCAGACTGATAGACCGAACGTTCACCAATCACTCAGTCCTGATGGGACTACTCTCTAAACGTGCACTTTGTGACAATTATCTAGTCCTGGATGGACTACCACGTAAATGGTTACCCCGTAACCACGATATAGCTAAAACTGGAACGAATGAAATAGTCAGTGACTGACTACTATGTTAAACCACGACACAGTCATGGATTGACTACTTTCAAACTCGACATAGACATTGTACGTCTACTATTTACTCGACAAACACCTCGCACATACATTTCTCCCCAGACTCCACGTGATCACGACTTCTTTCGAAATTTCGGGACGAAATTTTCTTAACAGGGGGAGAATGTAACACCCGGTCAAAAAGGCCAATTTTCGCGCCAAATTTAAACTTCAAATAATCGTACTTGGTACGCAATTATAACAAAGTTATATTTTATAACTCGATGAAAGTATTTTTATAAAAATGCTTCGAATAAAAACATATACGATTTCGTATTAGCAAAATTATGGTTTTAAAATAATTAAATTATTTTATGATCGGGCAAACAAACACGGGTATTTTACACTGAAATTGGGAGACAGTGTCCTCCCCCTTTCCTTTGATCAGCCGACCCCAAACACACCCCCACCCCCATTTTTCATTTCCTTTCATTTTTACAAACATTCCACCACCAAACTCTCTCTATCTCATCTCTTTACCTCACGGATCCGCCACCACCATCATCATTTTCGGAATCATCAACAACAACAACGAGAGCAGCAGCAGCTGCGGATCATCTTCATCATCACCATCATCTTCACCATCTCGATCCGCCATTTTTTTGAGCTCGAAATCGACATTTGGTAAGAACACCCGATTTCACACCTTTAAAACACTTGATTTATGTTTATTAACATGTTATTAAGTCCACACAACAAGAATAGGTCCAAGAAATCGGTTAAAAACGTTTTAAAACTCGAAACCCACTTCAAAAATCGCAGCAGTTCGTCGAACGAGCCGAGTCGAGTAACGAGCCGAGTCGAGCTACGAGTCGAACCGAGCAACAAACCGAGCTGAGATTGCGAGTCGAGTAGAACTACGAACCGGACCGAGCAGCGAACCGAGCCGAGATGCGAGTCGAGCCGAACAGCAAACCGAGTCTAGCTAAGAACCGGACCGAGTAGCGAGCCGAGTCGAGCTGCGAGCCGAGTCTAGCTTCGAGTCGAGTCGAGCTATCTGAACTGATCTGATCTGCGAAATGAGTTTTTGCCCAACGATTCGACTTTCGCGTAACAACTACACTTTTTACAACGATGACTTACGAACAAAAATTACATTTTTGTAAAATAGACAACGAAACGATTTCAATAATGATTTAACTGAGAATTATTATTATTACAAACCGTCACAAACAGACTGTACGCAATTCTAAAAACTAAACAACAGAAGTGTACTTTCGTGACACATTTAGCTAAACCGATTAGTATCTTACTCATATAACCTCTCGTGTTTATGGCACTAGGAGGTTACCATTCGGACAACACACGTATCGTAGGATCGCTGACAACTCACAGGTGAGTTTCCATAGCCCCTCCTTTCAAACTGTTATACTGTTTTGGGGTGGAATGCATACTCGTCGATTATTATTAAAAATCTATTTATGAAATCAATCATTGTAAATGATTTATTACAACTCGTACTAGACTAGGGCACTAGTCGCCAATGAAAAACTTATATGAGATAGGTTTCAGGAACACGAACATTGATGGATAATAGGGATTATCCTTACACATCACTCAGGATTCAAGAACATTAATAGCTATAGGTTAACACTGTACGACACTGGAACAATTGAAATCATTGTACTCTAGGCTAGAGTACATCAAACTTAGAATTCAAGAATCCAAGAATCGAGAAACTAGAATACTAAGAAACTAGATAACAAGACTTTAAGGTCAAGAATACCAGAAAACACTAGAATCAAGAACAAGAACTCAAGGTCTAGAATACAAGAAACACTAAGATCAAGAACAAGAATTCAAGGACTAGAACACTAGAATCAAGAACTAGAATTCAAGGTCTAGAATACAAGAAACACTAAGATCAAGAACAAGAATTCAAGGACTAGAACACTAGAATCAAGAACTAGAATTCAAGGTCAAGAATACAAGAACATACAAGAATCAAGAAACTAGAAAACAAGATTAGATCAAGGATTATGTGCTAGGTCAAGAACTTATTTGCAAGATCAAGAACCTATTTGCAAGATCAAGAACTATGTGCAAGGTCAAGAATTCAAGGTTTTCAAGATCAATAAAACAAGGTTTTCAAGATCAAGATTTTCAAGGACAAGATCAGTAAACAAGATTTTCAAGAACATACGTGCGCTTTATTTTCCTTATGTGATATGTGCTATTTATTTGAATTAATTGATACGTGTTAATTGCTACTCTGTGATATTATTACTTGTGTTATTATTGTGTGAACTGCTTAGATCAAGGAACTAGTTCAAGAATCACTTCAATTGAGTTCATCACTCAATCTAAGAAACTCAGGAATTCAACACTGTACACAGGGGTGTACTTCCAGCATAGGATTATAATCTTATACTATAATCCTTGTCAACTAAACCTATGGACTCACCAGCTTATCGCTGACGTATTTTAGTATGCATTTCAGGTACCGCTTTAGTAGGATAGGCCCGTCAGGATCCTAGCTCGAGTCGCATGCTTTTCAAACAACTGGATTTCTTGCATAACTTTTGTAGTACAATTATGTAATGAAATTATTTCGCGAACTCGCAACTTGTATACATTTTTTTATTTTGGGAAATGTATAACTATTTTCAAACGTCTCATTTAGCGTCGTTCATTATTTACCTTTGTGCTTGTGATATTTGATTTGGTAACACCCAACCCGACCGCTTCCGCAACCCGAAATTTGAGGGTGTTACATTACTTGAATAGGTTCTATTACTGCTTAGTACTTTATGTGTTTCCTTATATTCTAAGTACAAATAGAATAAGGAAATTGGTGAACTATTTCAGGTAGACAGTATGATACCAATGAAATTGGTGATACATACAAGTATGATTAGGCTATTATGGGATATAGGTATATATACATACATAGGCCTAGACTACGTACTACTCATTGGGCTATTGTATACTGAATGTATAGGAATAGGCCTTTACTCGATGATACTTTTGAGACCATCTACACCACTACAACTGACAAGCATACTTACTACAACGTCCTTTGATAAGAAGATCGGGACTCTATTTTAAATTGCTACTGCCTACTGAATTCTACGTCTACAACGTACACCGTCTTACTGTTAGGTGAACCCTAAGAAAAACCATTTTTAACAATTTCAACATGCTTTTACCCCGAACTTTTTCATAAATTCTGTTTTTGAATAGATTTTGTTAAACAAGATTTCAAAACTTAGCCGCTAACAAAAATTTCAACCGAACTATTTATTGACTAAAGTTTTCATCAAACTTCAACATTTTCAATCGACTTTCACTATCGAAATTTTCTGACAAATGTACTTTTAACAAACATGTTGCAAAATTTCTTACGAAAAGCTTTAAAGAATTTTCAAAACTTCAAAACCGTGCAAACTTGCTTACTGTACACAACTTTATACAAAATTTCAAACCCTGAATGGTCAACAAAAATTTCACAGTACACAATGACCTCCTTACTGTTTATAGGAACAAAATCTACCAGGATCTGAATAGGGATGCGAGTATGGTAACTCGCTAGCAACCTAACTGCTTTCATACTACTTACTTGATAAACTTTACTTACTACTTGATACTTGTTATGTTTTCTCTAGATTCTAAGTGCACTAAAGAGTTAGGGAAAAGTGACAATTTAGATCTATAGTTTCTATATATGAAACTAGTTTTAGTACAAAGGTATAGGAATTACATATCCTACGCTGTAGTATACCGGAAAACATACCGGTTGACTTTTATATACTAGGTAACATCCCGAGTAAAACAAATTTTTGGGTAACATCCCACATAAACCTAAAATGTGCTAAACCACTTCGTTTCTATAGGAGACTGATAGAGTCTAAGGTGGGCTACTAGTGCAAAATGTAGCTGTACTCTAGCAATTGGCTGAACGACCAACTTTGTCCTACCGACAAAACAATCAAGGATTTACTGAATTACTTTAGGCTACTACTACACATTGTAACTACTCTCTAGTGATCGACTGGACTGATCATGTAGGCATAATAGTCAACACATCTCGAAACTTCATTTCGAATTCCTTAGTTGCCGGAAAGGCACTAGTTCAACAAGGGGAGATAGACAACTCTAGATAGGTGTTGTCAGACTTATGTAGATAACACGCGAACTATAACTTGAATACAACGATAAATACTACGAACAAATTTCGGGACGAAATTCTCCTAACAAGGGGAGAATGTGACACCCGGTCAAAAATGACCCAAATTTCAGTCCAAATTTAAACTTTTATTATAAATTATTATATAACCCGAAACGATTATCTAAATAATCACATGTACACAAATCTGGTAGAACTCAGAAACCCAAAATGAAAGTGGGCGAAAAATATTTTTAAATAAAGTATTATTATTGAGGATAATAATAATTTACTCCGAAAATTATTTAAATACATTTTAGATACAGAAAACTATCCGTGTATTTTGAGTTAAACTAAGATATATTTTTATATCTCATTGAAAGTATTTTTATAAAATATTTCAATTAAAAACATATACGAAATAATATTTAGAAAATTATCATTTTTGAATATTATACTACTATACGATCGGGTAAATAAACACGGGGTAAAAATACTACAAATTTGAGGACAATAATTCATCTACCTAACTTTTGCCTCCAATAATAAGCCGATCCCAAACATCCCTCGGTCTCTTCTCTAAATCATTTTTCATTTTTCATCATCAACTACCTATCTCTTTTTCATTTCTCTCGGATGAACAACAACAACAATAATTAACATCAACAAGAAATAGCATCAAGTAGTCATCGTCATCAACATATCATCATCATCATAATTATTTTATTGTAAGGTTCAAACTTTACTTTTCACATATATATATTTACATATTTCTTGAGTTTGTAAAGATTAAAATGTGTAGAAACTTTGTTATATTATGTTTATACAATATTATTGTGGATTGACCTGAACGAATCAATGGAAATTTATATGATAATTATTTGAGTGAAAATAATGCTAGTAATAGCCGAATGAATGAGTTAGTATGGGACAAGATGAACACAAGTGGTACTATTATTAGTACTTACTATTATTAGCAAATCAATATTTATTAAATTAAGTAATATTAATAATAATGATTATCATTACACCTTAAGCTATAAATGCTACAAAAATATTAACGATTTCACGACGCAAAATATTTGATAATTTATATTTGATATAAAACTTTACGACACAAAATTTGGTACTAGAATTGTACACGACCGCGAGACATTATTTTATACGGACATTTATACAAATAAAGTTATAAAAAAAAAAGACACGACAAACTTTAGGACAATAATAATTTTTATTTCGAAAACGACAATTTTTGGAACGAGTAAAACTACTAGTACAAACTATATTTTATATATACCTACACGCAACAAGAATACAACTCAAGAAAATACTAATTCAACTGAACAATGAAACTTGGAGCGATTTATTAATCACTTACAAACATATAACCTCGCGTGTTTAGGACATTAGGAGGTTACTACTTGGATCACACGCGCAATAGGAAACGCTAGCACCACAGGTGAGTCTCACGGCCCCTTTTTACTGTTTTACTATTTTGGGGAAGATGCATTACTTGTTTTACTCGAACACATGTACTTACTTTATTTCTTACTGATTTACTGGTATATCGATTGCATGGGTTTTACTTTTATCCACTGAAAGCCTCCTTATCATAAGTTGTTAGTTATGGACTTAAGCGCGATTACTAGTAGATGGATCCATTTGGGACTGACAATCCCTGCCTGGGGTAGTAGCGCTACCACGGATTTCACCGTAGAAACAGGCATATTAGTATTTGTTACATATGAGTGTTCGGATAGCACTCACGGGGGTACGTGATACTGTACTTGATTGTACCATTCACACTACACTGTTAAGCTTCAACTATGGTGCTCATGGCAATGTATACGGAAACTATTGCAACTGTGCAATATTTACTTACTTTTACAAACTGATGTGTTCAAAACTGTTACTTACTATAAACTTGTGAGATTCACCAACCTTTTGGTTGACGTTTTTAGTGATGCATTCTCAGGTACGCATCAACAGTAGGGATGCCCAGCAGGACTGCTTGATAGCTTGAGTCGCATGCATACATACTTGGAGATTTTATTGCATTACTTTTGTACTAACTGTTATGTTTTAAAATCTCTAGATACTATTAGACGAACTCCAAGCTATGTAAACTTTTGAAAACTTATGCAATGTAATTTATTTTCTAAAACGTCTCATTTAGAGTCGTTTACTATTAATCTTCGTGTTTGATATTTGATTAGTGGCACCCAAAACTCGCTTTCGCAAAGCATAAAATTTGGGGGTGTCACACCCATCCTCCCAAATAACCCATCTAGACCCGGATCCATCTAAACCCGAAACCCGATAAGACCCGAGACCCGACCCGACCCAAACATTTTTCCACCTCTAGTGACTGTTAATACAAATAATAGACACACACGAGCGAAACTAGAATCGGAGAGAAGTTTATTATAAGCGGTGAAGTTAGGGTTATACGACGAAAAGTTTGATTGATAAAATTGAAATCCAGTAAATAAAAGCAAAAGAGGAACAAAATTAGAAGAATTTTAGATTTTGACTCTTGAAGATGGAGAATCAATGGGTTTTTGTTACGGGAAATGGGAACTGAGAACGAATGAGAGCAAAAGGTGGGAGAAGTTAATATTTTTTTGATTTTGGTTGAAATAAATTAGTGGTGGATTTTGGAGCGTAAATGAATCTTTTGACCTCAGGGAAAACATGTTGACAAAGGGCCTGCTCCTGAGATTTTTACGGGAAGAAAAGAAGAGAATGGAATATAAGATGACAGAAAAGAAAAGAAAATGAAGAAAAGTTTTGCGTTCCCGAGTTGGAAAGAAATGAAATGAAATTTAGATGCTTCGTGTTCCCGAGTTGGAGAGAAATGAACGGAAGTGACCATTTTTTAACTATTCAAGCCTTCCATCCTCCCACTTCTTTCCAATATTGGAGAGAAAGTTTGGAGAGAAAAGAAGGTCTAATTCTCCTTCTGCTTCTCTTCTCTTCTGTCCATTTGAAAAACTCGGGAACACAATATATTTTTTCTTCTATCCAATTCTCTTCTTTTCTTTCAAAAAATTAACTCGGAAGCAGGCTCAAAAGGTTACTTGGTGATTTTTTCTAATAAATAACTTAAGTTCTAACCATAAAATTATTATAAATTAGGGAAATTTGAATTATTTTATTTAGCATTCTTAGTTATCCATTTTTTATTTGAATTATTATACTCTTTATTAGTTGTCGTCCTTGTGGGTGTTCTTTAATTTTTTACGAATCATGTAGGCTTTTTTCATTATTCAATTAATTAATTTTGATGCCCGTGATTTTATTGTTGAATTAGTGTAAAGTATTTGACGTTTACATTTAGTAAATCAATATGATAATGTCTGAATCAATGCTGTAAATTTTATGAATCAATGCTGTAAAATTTATGAATCAATGTTATAAAGTTTATGAATCAGTGCTATAACTTTTAGAATCAATGCTATATATTTCATGAATTAGTGTTATAGAGTTTGTCAACCAATCATATAAACTTTTTGAATCGATTATTTTCATTCGTATGACTTGAATGAAATTTGTTTTGATATATTTTTTTTAAAACAAAAAAAAAGTATTTGTCTATGATAAGAATTTCTTATTGCTCCGGTATGATTTTTTCTAACATGAAAATGTTGAATTGAAGAGTCCATGTATAAAAGGCCAGTTGATGATAACATTGAAATTTTAGAAAAACTAAATTTTGGTAGTTGGTGGAGTCGGATGCAATGGTAAAATCGACCGTCAAATGAAATCAAAATGTAGTGAAAAATGGCTATATGATCCCATTGTTAATTGAACAGTAAATAGAATGGAGATTTAGTGATTACCAGTTTGTGAATATTAATTTATTATTGGAATTGCATCGACATTTTTATTGAGTATAAGAAACACTCTGTATCCTACAATTATGAAAAAAAAGTAACCACCACTTGTTATTGATTTAAACTAATTACAATTTATTTTATTAAATATATTATAATTTACAATACTACCCTTATACCCTGATTTCAAATGTGTGGGTCATAATGCTTCTCCTTCTTGTTCACCAAAATTTACTTCTTTTTAGATACTCCAACTATATATATATATATATATATATATATATATATATATATATATATATAGGATTGAGATCAAGAGAGAAGGATTTTATGCTGGAGAAGTGGGAGAAGTGTTTTTGACCATAAGATATGTAAATCAATGGATGAGTAATATTTATATAATTATTTTAAACATTTAGGGGTAAAAATGTACATTTGGTTGAATCATAAAATGGATACAAATCCAGTAGTAACTGAAAATTAATAACCGGCCCATGAATATAGGAAATACAACACGCTATTAGGAAACTTTTATTTATTCATTTTATTATAAACAAACCTACCAAAAGCATGTGTTGACTTTCACTTGATTTTCCAGTTCATAGCTCTCGACTTCTCGTGGATAAAGAATACAAATTAATAAACCCTCGAACAAAAGGGAAAAAAATAGAAAAAAAGAGAATCAACGTTATTTGATTATGAATACACGCGAAATTATACTTTAATTAAATAATTATTATAGTTAGTTCTAATTCACAGTCGGTAAATATGATACTCGCTTCTTTTCTCGTACTTTTAGAATCTTATGAATCAATATCTTCTTATTTTTTTTAAATCATAGTTGTATAAAATTTTGAATCGTATTTTTTTGTGAATTATAGATGTATACTTTTATGATTTTTTTTGTGAATCAATGTTATTTAAATTTATGAATCGAGTTTTTTGTGAATTGTAGTTGTATAATTTTGTGAATCAAGTTGTGAATCAATATTTTAAAGTTCATGAATCAATGTTATAAACTTGTGAATCAATATTATAAAATTTTCGAATCATTGATATAATTTATGAATCATTATTATAGAATTAACGAATCACTGTTATAAAGTAGTTAACATATATTATAAAACTATATATGATAAAAAAAATATTATAAAACTACGAATCAATACTTATATAATATGTGAATCAATTTCGGTTGATTCATTGCTACATATATCGAATCAATCAAACTTTCGGTTTCATTCTTCACAATAATTCAAGTTAATAGCATCATTCCGTACCTAATCATGCAAATGAGTGCCTATCTTCGGCACCGAAAAAATACAATCAATTTTCAACTGGTGAATGGACAATTCGATATCTGGATCATACAATGCGTTATTTCAATAAATAAATCGATTCATATAATCGATCTATGCAGATTATTAAACACACATAAATAAATAAAAAAAATTATCGATGTCGAATGAGCATCAAATTATTTGGTCGCATCTCGCAAAAGATTATTACAAGGTAAATAAGGATTTCCGACTATATCATCTTCACTTGTGTAACTTGGATTAATTTTGTTTTGAAATTAATAAATCTACTTCTGCATGATAAGAATTCATCTATGCTCATGTGATTTTTGTTCCGTATTCTATTCAAGCCCAACTTAAGAATCTATTTGATGAAAAAAATATATATAATCCATGCAGTATAAAGATCGGTGCACGATTTCACTTAATTCAAAAAGAAAACTTGTGGTTGATTGAGAGATATGGTGGTTGGCATTTTTGAAGAGTTAATATAAAATAACTACTCCTGATTTCACGTACTTAATATTGATATCTCTTTTAGCAATTAAAATAAATATTAATTAATTGAAAATCAAAATGTCAATCATGCCCTTCGTATGGTCAAACGAGTGTATGGTCAGGATTGCTTCTCTCATTTCTCTCACAAAAAACTCTTCTTTTTAGATCCCTTATATATATATATATATATATATATATATATATATATAATATAGTAATAATTATCTGGTGGCTCCCATCGACCATTTTATAAGGAAATTTATGAACTTGTAATTTTCAAAAAATAAATAAATGGTAACCGATCATCTAACGGCTCACATCGACTGATTCACGACCAACATGAAATAGGTTAATCGTATAATTTACAATTAATGAGAATTTATGAACTTATAAATTTTGAAGAATAAATAAATTGTAACCGATCATCTGGGAACACAATCCACAATTAAATTACATGAGGATAGGGATTGAACACCAAACCTTCACTTTTATGTTGCATGTCCCACCACTAGGCTACAATCACATGAACTCTTAATTTGTATTATAAGAATACTATTAAGAAGTATTAGAATTGATTTATATTATTAAAGTATATAATCTATGTTAATGACGTTATTAAAGTATATAATCTATGTTAATGACGTTTATTTTTAGTAATACATATACGTTTTGAATATTGTTTTTGAAATCCATGTATAGCTTTTCTAAGTGTTTCTATTTGATTCACGGGTTAATTTGCAAGTTCTTAGAACTCATAAAAATAAAAAGAAAAAGGCCTAGGCTTGAACCTTAGCGGTTTGCGTTACGTCTATCCTTACTTAACCAACCAGGCTAAGGCAAATTATTGCAAAGTTTTTACATCTATCCAATATATATTTTGTTTCTTGAAAAAGACGAGGACCTATTATGTATAACTCTTAACTAGTTACTCATATAAGATAATTAGACATTAAATCATATACTTTTTGTGACAAATATTATTATTCGTGAAAAAGCGTCTTTTAAACTAAAGGTAAATAATTGGACTCAAATATCAAGTATCATATTCATATTAGGCTTTACAATAATAAAAGTATGGCGAATAAGCGTTTATAAAATTGAAAATAATACGACTTACATATCAAGTGTCCTATTAAACTTTATAATAATAAGACTTGTGTAGATAAACGTCCTATAAACTTAACGTAATAAGACCCATATATCAAGTGTCTTATTAGTCTCTACAACATGGTGATGACAACGAATAAGTGTCCTATCAAATTTATGTAATAGGACTCACACATAAAGTGTCCTATAAGGCTCTTCTATTATAAGACCCTTACGTAAAAAACATCATATAAACATAATGTAATAGGACTAATAAAAAGGCATCCTATTAGATACTATAATAAGATTAATAAAATATCATAGTGTCCTATTAGATATGTTTTTAGGACGCCATTCGAAAAAGCATCCTAGGAAAAGGTCCCAAAAAACACATTTTGTTGTAGTGATTGTTCAACAGATTATTGTATGGATTGACGATAAACAAAAGAATTACACTCTTGTTTGTGTAACAACGAGATATATATAGTTGAATATTGATATAGATCGACAACTAAAACTAGTAAGGAGAATACATTCCAAAACTTCAACTAAAGAAATGTCTTAGTTTAAAACTATATTTACGAGGGTTGTGATTCTTACACTACAATTTCTAATGTATATAATGTAAAGAGTGAATGATCGAACAAAAATAAAGAAAAAAGGAAGTCGGGTATTCTTGGTGGATCCGGGTTGTACCTGGATGGTACAACTAATTTTGGCAAAAAACAAAGTGGGTCGGTGGAAACAAAAGTTTAAGTCGGCCGAAAGTTTTAGTCAGTCGTTTCCTTTTTTACTTTTATATTATTTCACTATATATTATAACCCTATTATTGTACAAACCCTAACCTACAAAATTAATAAGATTTTCTCTCTAGTTGGCCGTGGATTAAACCATGTAGATTTGATATAACCACATTATATTTGCGTGTTCGTTTACTATTCTCGCATTATCTTTATTATTGTTTTGTTTTGTTTGATCCGTTTATTGTCGTGGGGTATAATCTTGGGATTGTATGTGTTATTGGTTAGGTCCTAAAACCTAACAAACTGGTATCAGAGCACGTGGTTTTCGTGTTTTGGGAGCAATGACGGATAAAAGCGAGATTAGGATTAGTAAGTTTGATGGCAGTGATTTTGGGTTTTGGAAGATGCAAATCGAAGACGTTTTATACGAGAAGAAGTTACATCAACCGTTGTATGGTACTAAACCTGAAAGTATGAGTGACGCCGACTGGGCGTTGTTAGATCGCCAGGCACTTGGAGTAGTTCGACTTTTTCTTGCCAAGAATGTCGCCTACAACATTGCGGGGGAAACCACGACTGCTGGTTTGTTAACGGCGTTGTCTAACATGTACGAGAAACCCTCGGCTCTCAGTAAGGTTTTCTTGATTCGGCAGTTGGTGAACGCGAAGATGGTTGAAGGTTCATCGCCAGCGGATCATGTTAACGAGTTTAACTCGATTTTGACTAGGTTAAAATCTGTAGGGGTTACGTTTGAAGATGAGTTGGAGGCACTTTTCTTGTTATCTTCGTTGCCCGATAGTTAGTCCGGTATGGTTACAGCTGTTAGTGGTTCATCTGGAACTACTAAGTTGACTTTTGAGGGGATCCGTGATTTGATACTCGGTGAGGGAATTAGAAGAAAGGATTCCAGGGAGTATTCAGATTCGTCAGCTTTGAGTGTGACTAGCAGGGGGCGTAGTAAGAGTAGATCTAGATCGTGTAGAGAGCCATCGGAGAATAGAAACGTCACGTGTTGGAACTGTAAGCAACTGGGGTACTTTAGGTATCAATGTCCGAATGGTAAACCGAGTGTGAATGCGACGGTTGATACGACTGAAGATGTGTTGCTTTGTTGCGAGGAGAATCTTGTGGAATCCTGGGTTTTGGATTCGGGTTCATCTTTTCATGCTATCCCGTGCATGGAAGAGATGACGAATTTTAAGTCTCATTCTGGTAGGGTTCGTCTTGCGAACGGAAGGAAGCTTAAAGTTGTGGGTATTGGGGATGTTGTCCTCAAAACTCACCTTGGTACGGATTTGGTACTCAATAATGTGAGGTTCATTCACAAGCTCAAGATGCGGTTGATCTCGATTGGGCAGTTGGATAATGAGCGGTACTACATTAGATTTGGCGACCAACAATGGAAGGTTATCAAGGGAAGTTTGGTGATTGCTAGCGGTTATAAACGGGGGACCTTATATATGGTCGAAATTCCGAATGAGGAAGGGCTAGGCTGTGATGTAGGTGTTGAAAGTCCTAGTCGACTTGAGCTTCACGGTATTGTCCAGAGATCTGGAACGAGTGAGAGTTCGGGAAGAGTTGAAACTAGTATGAGCTTGGCATTGAGTCGGAGCCGGCCTTGGGGTTTCTATGGATTCGGTTTTCCATCTCGGTGCTAGTGTTTTCAAGTCTTCGGTTAGATCTTCTCCAATGGCAACTAGGTTGTGACTGACCGAGGGTGGTGAGCAAGATACTTTTTCGAGAAACGCGTTTGATGTCGATTCCGTACAATGGGAGTTGGCTCGTTGGGGAAAGTTGTGTTTGCCAAAATTTATGCGCATGTTTGTGGTCGGTGATCCAACGGTGAAAGCGAGAGTGATGGAGTGGATGTTCAAGTGTGTGATGGTAATTTCACATGGCTGCCTTGATGGTGTCATTCACGTGGTTGTTCTACCGGGTGGTCTCATCTTTGTTGGAAAGAAAGATCGAGTAGACGAAAGGCTGTATGGATGGGTTGTGAGTGCAACGAGAGTGTTGAAGTCATGCCAGGCTTCAACCAATCTTCTCATGAACTAATGATAGGGTGATAAACTAGAGAGAGGTCTTGGTCACAGTTTAATAGTGGAGTTCTGGTAACTGGTATCGAAAGTCTTCTGACTCGGTGTGGTCGTGCGGCGTGTCCCGATAGTTCGGCGGTATAGGTTAGAACGAGTTCTATTAAAGTGGCGTGTTGAAGGGTTTTGTTTTGTTCCATTTCAACGGGTGTAGTTGAAGAGCCTTTTATCGAAAGTCTATCTGATTCGAGTTTAATTAGTGTGCGTATCCCAATTGTTGTTGGCGGTATGGAGAGGTGGATTCTACTTTGGTTGAAAGTGAAATATGAGGGTTTAATATTGTTGAGTTTGTTTGATCTTCAAGTGGGAGATTGTTAAGAGTGAATGATAGAACAAAAATAAAGAAAAAAGGAAGTCGGGTGTTCTTGGTGGATCCGGGTTGTACCTGGATGGTACAACTAATTTTGGCAAAAAACAAAGTGGGTCGGTGGAAACAAAAGTTTAAGTCGGCCGAAAGTTTTAGTCAATCGTTTCCTTTTTTTCTTTTATATTATTTCACTATATATTATAACCCTATTATTGTACAAACCCTAACCTACGACATTAATAAGATTTTCTCTTTAGTTGGTCGTGGATTAAACCAATCGTGTAGATTGAATATAACCACGTTATATTCGCGTGTTCGTTTACTATTCTTGCATTATCTATTATTGTTTTGCTTTGTTTGATCCGTTTTTTATCGTGGGGTATAATGTTGGGATTGTACGTGTTCTTGGTTGGGTTCTAAAACCTAACATATAAGTGATTCCACACAAAATCGCTCTATCAATGCATAGAATACAACACCTTCAGGCATATTGTGTAGTGTTTGCATGCATAAAAAAATGGGATAAGTACCTAGAAATGCACTCAACTTGTCCCAAATGTCTATTGTGTGTACCCAACTTATGGGTGCCCTATTTAATGCACCCAACTTTCAAAAACGGTTATTGTGTGTACTTTGCTGATGTGTCGTCCGTTTAAGATGCCACGTGGCATCCTTAAAAGATGACACGTCGTCAACACGTCATATATTTTCAAACACGTTGTTATACGACACAAATTCTAGTTCGTAGAATTGACCGTTGCACTCTCATATGTCTCTTCACGGATTTTCTGGAGGTAACTGAGAAATTTCTAAGGTACCAGGTGGCACGCGAATTCACTCCTGCATTTGTTGTTCATGCATGATCATTACTTACAGTATAAATACGGAAAAAACTATAGCAAAAGGCACATAAAAAGTATCAACTGTTTCAGGAAATATGTTTCGTACCCTTATCTTGCTATGGTTCTCTCTGATGATATTCAGAACCACTGCCGTTGAATATCGAGAACTCTACTGTGGCTACAACACCACTAACCCAATAATCAACACAACTTACTATCAAAACCTCAACCAAGTCCTAGACTCACTTGCTTCTGATACAAGCTGCGTAAAAGATGATATGTTCTTTACCAACACTTCCGGAAACAAAAATCCAGATATTGCATATGGCCTATATCTTTGTAGGGCTGACATTATACCAAATGATTGTCGTAACTGTTTACTTGAAGGCAGTGAATATATAAAAAAAACATGCCCATTCTCAAAAGAGGCAGTTTTATGGAAGGACACTTGCATGTTGCACTATGCCAATCATTCATTGATATTCAATAAATCAGCCATTTTTAGAAAGTCATGTAACCGAAAGAATATTTCTAATCATGCTGTAGGGAAATCTAACTTTTGGGATGAGGCTAATAAGTTTATGCCTCAACTGGCAATTGAGGCTTCAAATCGTGAAACACGGAAGTTTGCTTATTACAATGAGTTTAATTACAATGGCGTGGAGAAGTTTAATGGATACGTTGAGTGCAGACCAGATTTATCTGTGTCTGATTGTTCTCAATGCCTTCAAGAGAGTATCGAGAGTTTAGGTAAATACTGCTATGGGAAAGAAGGAGCACGAGTGTTAACCCCGAGTTGCAATGCTAGATTCGAGATGTATAAATTCTTACAATTTTCTCCAGCGGCATCCAGCTCAGGTCTGACATCCAATTCATGCTTTTTCTCAGAATATATATTCCGTGTATTGATCGTTAATCAATGTTATGAACATTTATTGATGTTTACAATTTTTGCTATTGTTTTTATTCAAGTTTTTGAAGTTCTCTATTTCTATTTAGGTACATAGATACATAATTGCGTTAAGTGTTAAATTTAATACATATATATTAATATATCTTCTAAAATTTGTTTACACGTGGCAGGTGTCAAGGACAAACCGGAGACTCGTAAGTGTTCAGAACTTTATACGTTTTACTATCTCCAAACTGTTATTCAGTCCATTTATTTTCATAATCATATCATAAAGATCGAGTAAACTATTTTATTGCCAGAGGTTACCCAAATCTATATAATCTCCGTCTTAAGATGCAGGGAAAAAGGAAAACTCAATTAGTTTTATCTCCATTATACCTGGAGTTTTCGTGTTGATAACGGGCTTGTGCCTTACGTTCTGCCTATTGAAGGAATCACATCCTACCAATCTGAATATACTGACGAATAAAAATGGTACCAAAGTTATATTCTTGTCAACATGAAGTAGTTGAAGAGTATTCGGAATTTTTGTTATACAACTTTAATTTGTTTTCTTGTTTGTAAAACAGAGGACATTGAAATTATAACTGATAAATCTCTGCAATTTCAATTGACGGCACTCGAGACAGCGACAAACAATTTCTCTACAGGAAATAAAATAGGTGAAGGTGGTTTTGGTGGAGTATACAAGGTAAGATATTACTCGATCCATAGATATTTTGATCTTTGAAGTCTTTTAAATGAGTAAATCTTATAAATGGTACTTGTAGACGTTTTACTATACATGGATTTACGAAAATCATCCCACAACTTTACTTTCCACTATCAATTCAAAAACTTTATTTACGTCAAGTAAATGATTCATTCGACACTTAAAATGACTAAAATACCCCTAACCTCTTCATTACATTTGTTTCTAAAAACGACGAATGATATTTGAGCCTGATAAATTGGTTTAGTACCACATATCATTCACCTTACGTAACAGGTACTTTTATAAACATTATTAATGATTTACATACATGTGGTATTAGGCTAATTTATATACTTAAATCACTACTCTATTTTTTACTAAAAAAAATCTAGCATCAGGGTGTTCTTCCTAATGGGCAACATATAGCGGTGAAAAGGCTATCGAAAGACTCAGGACAAGGTGCTATAGAGTTCAAAAATGAGGTAACATTACTAGCCAAGCTTCAACACAGAAATCTCGTGCGACTTTTGGGATTTTGCGTCGAAGATGAGGAGACGATCCTCGTCTATGAATATGTTCCGAACAAAAGTCTAGACTACTATCTATTTGGTTAGCCTCTACATGAGAACTTATGCTTGTTTTTTAGTAGTCCTATACTACTTACTAGCTAGAGTTGTTACTTTACAAGTTTATTTTGAACTTATGCTTTTACACAAGAATTCACTTGAACTCTTGAAGGATATGTTGAATGACAAAGCTTAATTTGACTTGATTATACGTAGATCCTGCGCAACAAGCACACCTGGATTGGTCAACGCGTTACAATATAATTCAAGGAACTGCTAGAGGAATGCTATATCTACACGAAGATTCAAGATTAAATGTAATTCATCGAGATCTCAAAGCTGGAAATATATTGTTAGAAAATGACATGAATCCAAAGATTTCGGATTTTGGCACCGCAAGAATATTTTATCGTAACCAAATACAAGCAAATACGCAGAGAATTGTTGGAACCTAGTAAGTTTCTTACATAAATTTTAGAAACTATATTATTATTATTATTATTTTTATTATTATTATTATTATTTTTATTATTATTATTATTATTATTATTATTATTATTATTATTATTATTATTATTATTATTATTATTATTATTATTAGGGTTAATATTTTGGTTATGTATCTAACTTTGCCCTTTTTACTATTGTATGTAACAAACCTTCAAAACATCTATTGTATGTAGTAAACTTGTAAAAAATGCTATTGTATGTAACAAACTTTCAAAACATCTATTGTATACAATAAACTTGTAAAAAATCGCTATCGTATGGTGCGGTAGTCAATGATCTGCTAGAGTTTGCTCGTGCCGCTACAAATCAATGTTAAAGAGCCATTTTCAGTTTGGCATGTACACATGGTAACCCGCAACATACAATAGAGATTTTTTACAAGTTCATTGCATACAATAGATGTTTTTAAAGGTTGTGACATACAATAAGGATTTTTACATGTTTATTGCATACAATATATGTTTTGAAAGTTTGTTACATACAATAGTAAAACGAGCAAAGTTATATACATAATCAAACAATTAACCCTTATTATTATATATGGAAAACTTTCAAAAAAAGGTAAAAAATAACTTCAAAAAAACACTCAATGTGGATAATGTAAGTTCGTTCACACTTTAAAATAAGTGTAAGTTCAATTTTGTTTAAGTGAATGATGTTTCAAGTTTTTCGATAAAAAAAGATCAAGATTGAAATCGCATTGAATGTTTCATTTTATGTTATATTTTTATTTGCATTATTTAACATACAATCTTTATCATATACATTTAACTTCCTCGAAACTTTCCTTATTTTTTTCGACATTTACCCCACATTATCGTAGTGGGTTTGTCTAACGTGTGCCCTAAGGGCATATGTTAAAACAAGAATATTCTTTCGAAAAATGAAAAATGCATTTTTCAAGAAGAATCTTGATACCTTTGTCATTTTTCGAAAAGAACATTTTCAACATATTCAATTTTTGAGAAGAATATTCACCCCTTAACCTGTGCCCTTAGGGCACAAGTTAGAAATTCCCGTAAAAGTATGCTATTGACATTGTTTATCGTTTGCTAGTGGATACATGTCACCGGAGTACGCAATGCATGGATACTTCTCAATCAAATCAGATGTCTATAGTTTAGGCGTATTATTCCTTGAGATCATTAGTGGAAAGAGAAATACAAGTCACTTTGTCGACCTTTTGTCCCTTGTGAGTATACGCGAAAATCTATCACAATAATTGTCATTTAATGATTTGATGTATTTTTCCTGATAAATAATGTATTTTTTTCAAGGCTTGGAATAAGTGGAAGAATGGAGAACCACGGGGGATAATAGATCCAAAGCTAATGGACTCTATATCAGAAAAAGAAGTCATACATTGCATCCATATCGCCTTATTGTGTATTCAAGAAGATTCAGAGCTTAGACCTTCAATTGCTTCGGTAGTACACATGCTTAACACTTACTCAATTGTTTTACCTTTGCCTCAAAATCCTCCATTTGAATCACCTAACAGGGTTGAGTTTCTAAGTTCAGAAGTGCTAGAACCAATCTACAAGTCATATGTTCGGGCAGCTAATGACTCACCTATTACTGAAGTACGACCGCGATAAACTACACCATAATTATTATAGATTAATAAATGTAATCAAGTAGTAAGGCTATCAATCTTAACTCAATGTTAAAGTTTGATTGCATGAATTTAGTGTGTAATATCTCTTATTACAATAAACTTTTGGAGTAAACATGTCAAGTCATGTTATCTCACAAAAAATTGAGACTTCTATGGTTTATGCCACAATAAAATCATGTTTTATGACAATACATGATCTTATATATTTATCTCAATATGAAAATTTCTCAATCCGTTCAATGTGGGAATGGTGTATATATATAATAATTGTGATTAATAAAATTATTTGAATCCCTATTATTATATTGGGTTAATTAAGTGCTTCAAAGTGTATCAAACTTAAATCAATCTCCTATTCGATTTCTCACATCTATCTATCTATCTATCCCAAATATTAAAAAGGGATATTAGACTCTAATTGTGATTAAATCTAATGTCTCCACGTCATCACTTAACTACTTTTTTCCTGCCAAAATCCTGGAACACGCTTTATTTTGTCACTCCCTAAAATACATTCAACTTGTAACATCCTCGTTTTGGACCTAGTTGAAATTGTAATTTCTTTATTTATTTAATTATTTAATTGTGTTTTAAATAATTAATATCTTGTGATAATTGAAAATAATAGGTCAAATAGTTATATGACTTATTGTGAATAGTAAATTATTACTCGTTTTAAATTTATTTAGTTGACGGTAAAATAAAATTGTATTTCCCCGCAAATGGTTTTTAAGTTCTAGACAATAATAAGTACGGGGAATGAAAATTGACTAGTTATATTTTAGACTCATGTTTTGAGTCGGTCTTTAATTCTCATTCATACATACATACGTACGAATACACACACACCTCTAAACCTAAATCAATTATCAAAATCATGAAGAATCATTAAATTGGAGCTTCTAAACATGAATTCAAGCCTTTCTAATCATCTCAATCAAGGTATAATCTTGTGTTCTTCATTTTCTAAAACCTAGAAATTGGGGGTTTTGATGTTCTTGAGCAAAATCCGAAATTAGGGTTTCTAAAGTGTAAATTGATGTTAGTTAAGCTTCAATAACATGTAATAATCATTCTAGCATCATCTTAATCAGGTTATATGTGTTAATTTCGTGTTTGAGATAACCCTAGAAATTGGGGGTTTTGAGTAGTTGCTTAATTGGTAGGATATTCATGAAATAGAAGCTTGGAATGATGATAAAATTGTTAGTTGATGTTTAAATGATGATTAAAATCTAAGCCTAACCTTGAAATGAAGAAAATGATATATGATCATTAATAGAGTTCATGTGTTTAGTTGATAATTCAAGAATTGGAGCTTCTATGCTTAGAATAATGATGTATGATTTATAAGTGTTGATTAAAGATGATGAATTACATTAATTATGCTAAGAGTTGTGAATTGATTAAGTGTTCATGAGAAGTATGATGATCATGATGAGTTTGATGGGTTATATGGAGAAAGTAGTATGATTTACTAATTAGAACACTTAATTGATTATTAAAGAGGATGGTGTGAAATTAGTTGGTTAAGTATTCATAGAATCAAATATTGATGTTTTGATGAATAATTGATGTTAAAGGTTATTAATCTTGTTAATGGTTTTATTATATTGGTTAACAATGATTAAGATGGATGAAGGTGATAAGGTGAACATAATAGTCGTAAAGTTGATTTATGATAATTAAAGTAGCTTAACATGATGATGTGATCTTAATGATTACGGAATTTTGATGTTGATAAGATTATTCATAATCTTGAAATGATGAACGTTGAATTAATACAAGTTAGTGATAAGTTGTTTGAGGTAATTACAATTGTATGATATTATATCAATATTGAGACGAGTGTCAAGATACTAACTTGTGTTGTGTTATTGTATTCTCAGATATGGTGAAGACTCAATAATATTAGACCATTGAGTGGACGACTATGATTGTCGGTGAGTGGATCTTGGACTTTCTGTCTAAGTTGGTTGTAACAACATGGTTACAACGGGTAAACTTGATTTATTGCAATGATTGCATTAATATTATATTGGCATGATGGCTAAACCTTGATTTATTATTGGCGTTCGCATACTATGATAGTTGTGGACTATTTGATTTGGTGGGGGTCAACTAATGTGTTGGGTTTGGATACTATTACTAGGACTTCGCAAGTGCCTTGTACATGTGTTGGACACTGAAATTGCGTCGTGTGTAGTAATAATACCAAACTATCGGTTTAACCTCTGATTTGGCCGTCAGTTGGTTTTAAGTGTTACTTGGGGAACCATCCGCGGCATGAGGGTACCTCAAGGACCACCGATCCTTCTATGTTGCTTGTGCATTGCTTGGTTATAGGCATGTGTTAAGCTGAGTTAGATTGATAGCTTGGGATCTATTCACTTAGCTTCGTGCTAACCCCTCATTATTTCTTGCAGGTTTACTTTTGTATGTGGGTGGGCAAGAAGTACATATGGAATGGAATGTTTGACAAGCTCACTCTGAAATGGATATTACTTTAATGATTTAACAACATATTTGGATTTCTATAACACCTAAACTTAATGTGTGTAGTGATTAGAATAATCTAGTTTTATAGGTTTGTATGTAAGTGGATTGCTATTTGAAATGTATGTATGCAATCTACTGATTTCTATTAATCATGCGCTTCCGATATGTTTAAAAAAAAATGTCCTTGTATTTCAAGACGGGTGTTATAAATTGGTATCAGAGCCTAGGTTTGGGTGAATTATACATTATAAGATGTTCAATCGCAAACTTAGGTTTGTGTCAAGTCAAACATTCCAGGGATGGGGTTTAGTGGTTGCATGAGAAAGTTGCTATTAAATGTGTACTAACCTATAACAAGATGCAATAGTGTTGTTTTGGATGCAGAGACGGAGGAACATTAGGAACCGTCTGGTATTCTTAATGATTCCTCAATACTCGTGGGCCTAGATGTGCCAGGTAATTTCTGATAAGCTTGATGAATTTTAATAAGCTTTGACTGTTTGCTTTACTATGATATGATTGTTAGTAAAGTAAATTGAATTATTGGTGAACATCGCTTGTTAATAAGATGATAGAGGTGTTAATGATTAATTAAGAAGGAAATTGAAAGTTTCGGTCAAAATGTTGAAACTGTGTAGATACAGTGTTGACTAAGGTGTAACAGTTGTATTATGTGAAATTAAGTGTATCTACAGTGTGAAAATAAGTTGATAAATGCAAGGTGTGATTATAGATCCTTGTTAGGGAATTGTTTGATAAATGATAAACTGAATTGATGTGACTTGATATTATGAAATTAATGGGATGTTGGTATTCTCCATTAATAGATTTCGAGTCGTGTTGTTATGTGAATTATAAAGAGTCTAGTTATTGGAATATGTGTATTGACTTGGTAAAGTCAAAGTCGAATGGGGTTGTGTTAAACTTGGCAATAGCCATGTTATAAAGTGATGAATGTGACTAGATGTTTATGTGTTTGACATTGATCATGAATGGTTTGAATTATGATCTTTATATTAAAAGTAGTGTAGTGAGAAAGTCAAAGTGGTCAACGAGTCTAATTGTGTGTTGACGAGTTTGTGAAAAGTCAAATTTGAAAATTTGTTGAAATTGGTTTATATATGATGAACTTATGTGAAATTGGTGATTTAAGGTAATATCATGATACCATTAGCGAAAATGGCTTAGTTTGACTTAAAATAGTCAATGATATGTGGAATGGGTAATAGAATAGTGCTTATATGTTCATAAACCCAAACGGGTCATTTAAGTGCCCAAATGGGTCACTTAGTGATAAAACGGTTAAAACTTGATGTGGCTTGTGTATGATGACTTTCAAAGTAACTAACAGTCATAAGTATAGATAAAATGTGTGTTGAAAGTGTTAATGTAGTCATTTTGGTTGTTTTGTTAAGAACGCCCATTTGGACCCTTAAACGGGTCGATTAGTTAAAATGATGTATAACGAGTATAAGAAAGTGATGAATATGCCCACACGTCACAAATGTATATAGGAACATGTTGGCAAAGGGTTGAAGTCAGAAACCTAGCCATTTGGAATATGGCGTGTCAACGAAAATGGTTAAAATGGTCCAAAATGAGTCATACGTCCGTTTTCTCGTAAAACGTGAATTTTGAAAAAGTGTAAAAGTGAAAAAGTTTCATTTTGATCATATGAACATGCCTGCAAAATTTCAGACCCTAACTCTTTACGGTTTAGGAGATATGCTCGTTGGAAATTCGGAAAACTGCACGAAATTTCGGCTTAGAAGCTCAGCAGATCGGCTATAGGTAGTGAGCCGATCGGCTATGTGATCCCAGTCGAACGGCTATATTGAGCCGAACGGCTAACATAGAACAAATCAACAACAGAAAATTTTTGGGACGAAAATGGTGTGAAATTTGACAAGTGCAACAGGGTCGCGGATAGGTGACAAAAATTTTTAACTCGGATTGGGGTTGAAATTCGCTTGGTCACTCAAAAACGGCCCAATGATCAATGCTATTTTAATAGCCTAGGCAGTTTTTGGCCGTTCGGAGTCGTTTGGGGCCCGAAAATCGCGTTTTATTGTTTTTTCAGACATTATTTCGGATTGTTAGCTTATGATTTGTATTGGCCTTTTGTTTCTTTGAGCCCAGGGATCATTCCTATGACTAAATATAATGTAAAAACTTGTTTTAAGAGGTTCATCCATTTTATTATGTATGAATCGTTTGTAAGCGGTTTAGCTAACTGCATAGCATACCAGTAAGGGTATTGTTGATTGTTGCTTGTTAGGGTAAATAGATATTGATTATGTGAATCATGTTATATGAATTATTTGAAATACAATAAAGTATTTGAATCATGAAAAATATGAGTTATGGTTGAAATAAGTGTTTTAAGAGTGGATGAAATAATTATATGAGCTTACTCTTGTTTGATAACTGAACATGAAAAGTTTATTGTTAATCAACTTAGGAATTATATATTGATGAATATAGGTGGAATATGACATGACATTTAATAAGGCACTTAGTGCTAAATATTATATATAGTATTATGCGTAATAACTAATGTATTAAGTGATTGATATTGAATCCAGTGATAAAAGTGTTAAATTGACTTAGTTATGTTAAACTCTACACCTGTGTTAATGTAATAATAAGAATTTTATTGAACAATTGGATTATTATGTCTACTTAATTATGCGAGTAGTTGCACATTCAAGTGATAAAGGAAAATAGTAACAAGTTAATACTTGGTCATAAAGCTATTACAAAGTGTTATCATATGTGTGATAATTGTTGATATCAACATTGTGATATATGAGAGAGTAAAAGTTAATCACTTTAAAGATTGATGGTATGAAGTTGCCTGAAAATGAAGTGTATCTGACATAATATGACGACGTCTGGCCAACGTATTTATATTATGCCATCTCACATGGAATTTTGAGGTTACCAAGTACCAGTGAAATTAATACGGATTTAAATAGTAGGTGAAGGATGACGACCTGTAATCTAGAAATAGTCATAGATTGACAAAAATTGAGGTAGTAGTAAACTACTAAAACTATTGTTTAATGTGATATCATTATAAAGGAAAATTTTGGACTGTTTCTACTACTTGTTAAAACGTATAAGTGGTTATTCGGTTATGATAATTAAAACTTGGTAAAGACTACCATAGTCGGATAGCCTATTGTAGGGAAAAAAAATTATGTGATGAGAAAAGTTAAGTAGAGGTCGGCTAAATTGGATTAAATAGGTGAATATTGTTGAAAAATGTGTTGATGATTAGCACATTTTGATAATGTGGTACGTGTGCTAGTATAGCAAGGTACCCATTGAACGAGACTTAGCATGTATCCAATATAATTTGGTGCTAAATGATTGTGTAACTATATGATAATGGTAGTAACCATAGGATTTGACCTCTACTTTGCTTATTAAGATGTGGTTAGTGTTACATGATTCCGAGATATTTTAATAAAAATGGGTTCCATGTACCTCAGTGATATGTGGATATTAGCGTGGATGCTAGTTATAATTGAAATTTAAATTTCATCGATGATATGTGTTGTGGTTTCCATAACCATTGTTTTGTTTTTGAAAAGAATACAATTCATGTATAAATTTTAAAGACTTAGCACGTTGCTAGTTCTGTTTGTGAAAGTATATCACTTTACCTAGTTAAGTGATCTACTTGTGTTAAGTGATAACTTGTTTTAAAATGTTCATTGTGTATATGAAAAATAAGATTCGGATACATTATATGTGCTGAAATGAGAAATTGAAGCATGTACATTTGGATATGTGCATGTGTAATTAGGTTGAAAACATATATCTTAAAGTGGATTAAATGTATACATATTTTGTGTATGTGTGACTAGTGATTAAGATACTCGTAGAGATGATATGCATAAGTAATTTAAATTGTACATAAATCTTATGTGCATATAGTGATGAATAATTATGTAGTTAGGGAATTGGAAATAAAGTGTGAACCAAACTTCACACGATGTATGATGTGATTAAATTCCCTAGATTAATTAAGGATGATCAGATTTCGAGGATGAAATCTCTTTAAGGGGGAGAGATATGTAACATCCTCGTTTTGGGCCTAGTTGAAATTGTAATTTCTTTATTTATTTAATTATTTAATTATGTTTTAAATAATTAATATCTTGTGATAATTGAAAATAATAGGTCAAATAGTTATATGACTTATTGTGAATAGTAAATTATTACTCGTTTTAAATTTATTTAGTTGACGGTAAAATAAAATTGTATTTCCCCGCAAATGGTTTTTAAGTTCCAGACAATAATAAGTACGGGGAATGAAAATTGACTAGTTATATTTTAGACTCATGTTTTGAGTCGGTCTTTAATTCTCATTCATACATACATACGTACGAATACACACACACCTCTAAACCTAAATCAATTATCAAAATCATGAAGAATCATTAAATTGGAGCTTCTAAACATGAATTCAAGCCTTTCTAATCATCTCAATCAAGGTATAATCTTGTGTTCTTCATTTTCTAAAACCTAGAAATTGGGGGGTTTTGATGTTCTTGAGCAAAATCCGAAATTAGGGTTTCTAAAGTGTAAATTGATGTTAGTTAAGCTTCAATAACATGTAATAATCATTCTAGCATCATCTTAATCATGTTATATTTGTTAATTTCGTGTTTGAGATAACCCTAGAAATTGGGAGTTTTGAGTAGTTGCTTAATTGGTAGGATATTCATGAAATAGAAGCTTGGAATGATGATAAAATTGTTAGTTGATGTTTAAATGATGATTAAAATCTAAGCCTAACCTTGAAATGAAGAAAATGATATATGATCATTAATAGAGTTCATGTGTTTAGTTGATAATTCAAGAATTGGAGCTTCTATGCTTAGAATAATGATGTATGATTTATAAGTGTTGATTAAAGATGATGAATTACATTAATTATGCTAAGAGTTGTGAATTGATTAAGTGTTCATGAGAAGTATGATGATCATGATGAGTTTGATGGGTTATATGGAGAAAGTAGTATGATTTACTAATTAGAACACTTAATTGATTATTAAAGAGGATGGTGTGAAATTAGTTGGTTAAGTATTCATAGAATCAAATATTGATGTTTTGATGAATAATTGATGTTAAAGGTTATTAATCTTGTTAATGGTTTTATTATATTGGTTAACAATGATTAAGATGGATGAAGGTGATAAGGTGAACATAATAGTCGTAAAGTTGATTTATGATAATTAAAGTAGCTTAACATGATGATGTGATCTTAATGATTACGGAATTTTGATGTTGATAAGATTATTCATAATCTTGAAATGATGAACGTTGAATTAATACAAGTTAGTGATAAGTTGTTTGAGGTAATTACAATTGTATGATATTATATCAATATTGAGACGAGTGTCAAGATACTAACTTGTGTTGTGTTATTGTATTCTCAGATATGGTGAAGACTCAATAATATTAGACCATTGAGTGGACGACTATGATTGTCGGTGAGTGGATCTTGGACTTTCTGTCTAAGTTGGTTGTAACAACATGGTTACAACGGGTAAACTTGATTTATTGCAATGATTGCATTAATATTATATTGGCATGATGGCTAAACCTTGATTTATTATTGGCGTTCGCATACTATGATAGTTGTGGACTATTTGATTTGGTGGGGGTCAACTAATGTGTTGGGTTTGGATACTATTACTAGGACTTCGCAAGTGCCTTGTACATGTGTTGGACACTGAAATTGCGTCGTGTGTAGTAATAATACCAAACTATCGGTTTAACCTCTGATTTGGCCGTCAGTTGGTTTTAAGTGTTACTTGGGGAACCATCCGCGGCATGAGGGTACCTCAAGGACCACCGATCCTTCTATGTTGCTTGTGCATTGCTTGGTTATAGGCATGTGTTAAGCTGAGTTAGATTGATAGCTTGGGATCTATTCACTTAGCTTCGTGCTAACCCCTCATTATTTCTTGCAGGTTTACTTTTGTATGTGGGTGGGCAAGAAGTACATATGGAATGGAATGTTTGACAAGCTCACTCTGAAATGGATATTACTTTAATGATTTAACAACATATTTGGATTTCTATAACACCTAAACTTAATGTGTGTAGTGATTAGAATAATCTAGTTTTATAGGTTTGTATGTAAGTGGATTGCTATTTGAAATGTATGTATGCAATCTACTGATTTCTATTAATCATGCGCTTCCGATATGTTTAAAAAAAAATGTCCTTGTATTTCGAGACGGGTGTTATAAATTGGTATCAGAGCCTAGGTTTGGGTGAATTGTACATTATAAGATGTTCAATCGCAAACTTAGGTTTGTGTCAAGTCAAACATTCCAGGGATGGGGTTTAGTGGTTGCATGAGAAAGTTGCTATTAAATGTGTGCTAACCTATAACAAGATGCAATAGTGTTGTTTTGGATGCAGAGACGGAGGAACATTAGGAACCGTCTGGTATTCTTAATGATTCCTCAATACTCGTGGGCCTAGATGTGCCAGGTAATTTCTGATAAGCTTGATGAATTTTAATAAGCTTTGACTATTTGCTTTACTATGATATGATTGTTAGTAAATTAAATTGAATTATTGGTGAACATCGCTTGTTAATAAGATGATAGAGGTGTTAATGATTAATTAAGAAGGAAATTGAAAGTTTCGGTCAAAATGTTGAAACTGTGTAGATACAGTGTTGACTAAGGTGTAACAGTTGTATTATGTGAAATTAAGTGTATCTACAGTGTGAAAATAAGTTGATAAATGCAAGGTGTGATTATAGATCCTTGTTAGGGAATTGTTTGATAAATGATAAACTGAATTGATGTGACTTGATATTATGAAATTAATGGGATGTTGGTATTCTCCATTAATAGATTTCGAGTCGTGTTGTTATGTGAATTATAAAGAGTCTAGTTATTGGAATATGTGTATTGACTTGGTAAAGTCAAAGTCGAATGGGGTTGTGTTAAACTTGGCAATAGCCATGTTATAAAGTGATGAATGTGACTAGATGTTTATGTGTTTGACATTGATCATGAATGGTTTGAATTATGATCTTTATATTAAAAGTAGTGTAGTGAGAAAGTCAAAGTGGTCAACGAGTCTAATTGTGTGTTGACGAGTTTGTGAAAAGTCAAATTTGAAAATTTGTTGAAATTGGTTTATATATGATGAACTTATGTGAAATTGGTGATTTAAGGTAATATCATGATACCATTAGCGAAAATGGCTTAGTTTGACTTAAAATAGTCAATGATATGTGGAATGGGTAATAGAATAGTGCTTATATGTTCATAAACCCAAACGGGTCATTTAAGTGCCCAAATGGGTCACTTAGTGATAAAACGGTTAAAACTTGATGTGGCTTGTGTATGATGACTTTCAAAGTAACTAACAGTCATAAGTATAGATAAAATGTGTGTTGAAAGTGTTAATGTAGTCATTTTGGTTGTTTTGTTAAGAACGCCCATTTGGACCCTTAAACGGGTCGATTAGTTAAAATGATGTATAACGAGTATAAGAAAGTGATGAATATGCCCACACGTCACAAATGTATATAGGAACATGTTGGCAAAGGGTTGAAGTCAGAAACCTAGCCATTTGGAATATGGCGTGTCAACGAAAATGGTTAAAATGGTCCAAAATGAGTCATACGTCCGTTTTCTCGTAAAACGTGAATTTTGAAAAAGTGTAAAAGTGAAAAAGTTTCATTTTGATCATATGAACATGCCTGCAAAATTTCAGACCCTAACTCTTTACGGTTTAGGAGATATGCTCGTTGGAAATTCGGAAAACTGCACGTAATTTCGGCTTAGAAGCTCAGCAGATCGGCTATAGGTAGTGAGCCGATCGGCTATGTGATCCCAGTCGAACGGCTATATTGAGCCGAACGGCTAACATAGAACAAATCAACAACAGAAAATTTTTGGGACGAAAATGGTGTGAAATTTGACAAGTGCAACAGGGTCGCGGATAGGTGACAAAATTTTTTAACTCGGATTGGGGTTGAAATTCGCTTGGTCACTCAAAAACGGCCCAATGATCAATGCTATATTTATAGCCTAGGCAGTTTTTGGCCGTTCGGAGTCGTTTGGGGCCCGAAAATCGCGTTTTATTGTTTTTTCAGACATTATTTCGGATTGTTAGCTTATGATTTGTATTGGCCTTTTGTTTCTTTGAGCCCAGGGATCATTCCTATGACTAAATATAATGTAAAAACTTGTTTTAAGAGGTTCATCCATTTTATTATGTATGAATCGTTTGTAAGCGGTTTAGCTAACTGCATAGCATACCAGTAAGGGTATTGTTGATTGTTGCTTGTTAGGGTAAATAGATATTGATTATGTGAATCATGTTATATGAATTATTTGAAATACAATAAAGTATTTGAATCATGAAAAATATGAGTTATGGTTGAAATAAGTGTTTTAAGAGTGGATGAAATAATTATATGAGCTTACTCTTGTTTGATAACTGAACATGAAAAGTTTATTGTTAATCAACTTAGGAATTATATATTGATGAATATAGGTGGAATATGACATGACATTTAATAAGGCACTTAGTGCTAAATATTATATATAGTATTATGCGTAATAACTAATGTATTAAGTGATTGATATTGAATCCAGTGATAAAAGTGTTAAATTGACTTAGTTATGTTAAACTCTACACCTGTGTTAATGTAATAATAAGAATTTTATTGAACAATTGGATTATTATGTCTACTTAATTATGCGAGTAGTTGCACATTCAAGTGATAAAGGAAAATAGTAACAAGTTAATACTTGGTCATAAAGCTATTACAAAGTGTTATCATATGTGTGATAATTGTTGATATCAACATTGTGATATATGAGAGAGTAAAAGTTAATCACTTTAAAGATTGATGGTATGAAGTTGCCTGAAAATGAAGTGTATCTGACATAATATGACGACGTCTGGCCAACGTATTTATATTATGCCATCTCACATGGAATTTTGAGGTTACCAAGTACCAGTGAAATTAATACGGATTTAAATAGTAGGTGAAGGATGACGACCTGTAATCTAGAAATAGTCATAGATTGACAAAAATTGAGGTAGTAGTAAACTACTAAAACTATTGTTTAATGTGATATCATTATAAAGGAAAATTTTGGACTGTTTCTACTACTTGTTAAAACGTATAAGTGGTTATTCGGTTATGATAATTAAAACTTGGTAAAGACTACCATAGTCGGATAGCCTATTGTAGGGAAAAAAAATTATGTGATGAGAAAAGTTAAGTAGAGGTCGGCTAAATTGGATTAAATAGGTGAATATTGTTGAAAAATGTGTTGATGATTAGCACATTTTGATAATGTGGTACGTGTGCTAGTATAGCAAGGTACCCATTGAACGAGACTTAGCATGTATCCAATATAATTTGGTGCTAAATGATTGTGTAACTATATGATAATGGTAGTAACCATAGGATTTGACCTCTACTTTGCTTATTAAGATGTGGTTAGTGTTACATGATTCTGAGATATTTTAATAAAAATGGGTTCCATGTACCTCAGTGATATGTGGATATTAGCGTGGATGCTAGTTATAATTGAAATTTAAATTTCATCGATGATATGTGTTGTGGTTTCCATAACCATTGTTTTGTTTTTGAAAAGAATACAATTCATGTATAAATTTTAAAGACTTAGCACGTTGCTAGTTCTGTTTGTGAAAGTATATCACTTTACCTAGTTAAGTGATCTACTTGTGTTAAGTGATAACTTGTTTTAAAATGTTCATTGTGTATATGAAAAATAAGATTCGGATACATTATATGTGCTGAAATGAGAAATTGAAGCATGTACATTTGGATATGTGCATGTGTAATTAGGTTGAAAACATATATCTTAAAGTGGATTAAATGTATACATATTTTGTGTATGTGTGACTAGTGATTAAGATACTCGTAGAGATGATATGCATAAGTAATTTAAATTGTACATAAATCTTATGTGCATATAGTGATGAATAATTATGTAGTTAGGGAATTGGAAATAAAGTGTGAACCAAACTTCACACGATGTATGATGTGATTAAATTCCCTAGATTAATTAAGGATGATCAGATTTCGAGGATGAAATCTCTTTAAGGGGGAGAGATATGTAACATCCTCGTTTTGGGCCTAGTTGAAATTGTAATTTCTTTATTTATTTAATTATTTAATTATGTTTTAAATAATTAATATCTTGTGATAATTGAAAATAATAGGTCAAATAGTTATATGACTTATTGTGAATAGTAAATTATTACTCGTTTTAAATTTATTTAGTTGACGGTAAAATAAAATTGTATTTCCCCGCAAATGGTTTTTAAGTTCCAGACAATAATAAGTACGGGGAATGAAAATTGACTAGTTATATTTTAGACTCATGTTTTGAGTCGGTCTTTAATTCTCATTCATACATACATACGTACGAATACACACACACCTCTAAACCTAAATCAATTATCAAAATCATGAAGAATCATTAAATTGGAGCTTCTAAACATGAATTCAAGCCTTTCTAATCATCTCAATCAAGGTATAATCTTGTGTTCTTCATTTTCTAAAACCTAGAAATTGGGGGGTTTTGATGTTCTTGAGCAAAATCCGAAATTAGGGTTTCTAAAGTGTAAATTGATGTTAGTTAAGCTTCAATAACATGTAATAATCATTCTAGCATCATCTTAATCATGTTATATTTGTTAATTTCGTGTTTGAGATAACCCTAGAAATTGGGAGTTTTGAGTAGTTGCTTAATTGGTAGGATATTCATGAAATAGAAGCTTGGAATGATGATAAAATTGTTAGTTGATGTTTAAATGATGATTAAAATCTAAGCCTAACCTTGAAATGAAGAAAATGATATATGATCATTAATAGAGTTCATGTGTTTAGTTGATAATTCAAGAATTGGAGCTTCTATGCTTAGAATAATGATGTATGATTTATAAGTGTTGATTAAAGATGATGAATTACATTAATTATGCTAAGAGTTGTGAATTGATTAAGTGTTCATGAGAAGTATGATGATCATGATGAGTTTGATGGGTTATATGGAGAAAGTAGTATGATTTACTAATTAGAACACTTAATTGATTATTAAAGAGGATGGTGTGAAATTAGTTGGTTAAGTATTCATAGAATCAAATATTGATGTTTTGATGAATAATTGATGTTAAAGGTTATTAATCTTGTTAATGGTTTTATTATATTGGTTAACAATGATTAAGATGGATGAAGGTGATAAGGTGAACATAATAGTCGTAAAGTTGATTTATGATAATTAAAGTAGCTTAACATGATGATGTGATCTTAATGATTACGGAATTTTGATGTTGATAAGATTATTCATAATCTTGAAATGATGAACGTTGAATTAATACAAGTTAGTGATAAGTTGTTTGAGGTAATTACAATTGTATGATATTATATCAATATTGAGACGAGTGTCAAGATACTAACTTGTGTTGTGTTATTGTATTCTCAGATATGGTGAAGACTCAATAATATTAGACCATTGAGTGGACGACTATGATTGTCAGTGAGTGGATCTTGGACTTTCTGTCTAAGTTGGTTGTAACAACATGGTTACAACGGGTAAACTTGGTTTATTGCAATGATTGCATTAATATTATATTGTCATGATGGCTAAACCTTGATTTATTATTGGCGTTCGCATACTATGATAGTTGTGGACTATTTGATTTGGTGGGGGTCAACTAATGTGTTGGGTTTGGATACTATTACTAGGACTTCGCAAGTGCCTTGTACATGTGTTGGACATTGAAATTGCGTCGTGTGTAGTAATAGTACCAAACTATCGGTTTAACCTCTGATTTGGCCGTCAGTTGGTTTTAAGTGTTACTTGGGGAAACATCCGCGGCATGAGGGTACCTCAAGGACCACCGATCCTTCTATGTTGCTTGTGCATTGCTTGGTTATAGACATGTGTTAAGCTGAGTTAGATTGATAGCTTGGGATCTATTCACTTAGCTTCGTGCTAACCCCTCATTACTTCTTGCAGGTTTACTTTTGTATGTGGGTGGGCAAGAAGTACATATGGAATGGAATGTTTGACAAGCTCACTCTGAAATGGATATTACTTTAATGATTTAACAACATATTTGGATTTCTATAACACCTAAACTTAATGTGTGTAGTGATTAGAATAATCTAGTTTTATAGGTTTGTATGTAAGTGGATTGCTATTTGAAATGTATGTATGCAATCTACTGATTTCTATTAATCATGCGCTTCCGATATGTTTAAAAAAAAAAAATGTCCTTGTATTTCGAGACGGGTGTTATACAACTTCCCCTACAATATTGCAACTAGGCCTGTAAGCGAACTGAACGTTCGGCGAACTATTCGCGAACCGTTCTGCGGGAAGTGCGTTTATGTTCGTTCGTTTCGTTATACGAACGAACATGAACAAATTTTTACGTTCGTTTAATTATATGAACGAACATGAACACAGGTCTCGTTCGTTCATTTATGTTCGTGAACGTTCGATAACATGTTCGCGAACGTTCGGTTAAATGTTCGTTTATTAACTAATAGTTTAATTAAATTAATACATATTTGTATATCTTATTTTGATTTAAGCTAAATTCTAAATATAATATTATTAAATATTTAGATATTTTCATTTAATAATATTAAACATCTAGATATTTTTACCTCACATTCCCTACTCATATTTCTCTCCACTCCAAACATACTTCCACTAGTTCTAGATCTGCTGCTCTTACGTACGATCGGACTAAGCAAAGGAGTTTATCTTCATATAATGATCGTTTTGTAATGTTGAATATGCATTGCAAAGTTTGAAGTTCTATAATATATATGTGTAGATGTGTATATATATGTTCGTTTATTTTTGTTGAGGTTCGTTTAAGATATCAACGAATAATTTCATTAAATTATGTGTTTGTTCGTGTACGTTCGCTTGTGTTCGTGAACAAACAAATTTTCTTAGTGAACGAACATGAACAACAAAATCCGTTTGCTTATCCGTTCGTGTTCGTTCATTTGTTCGACAAAACCTTAATGAACGAACACGAACAGACTCCGTTCGTGTTCGTTTGGTTCGTTTAGAGGCCTAATTGCAACCTCTCCCCTAAAATATTGCAACCTCTCCAATCGACACCTATCCCCACGATTAAAAACAAAGTAATGCATCCCATTAATTATATAAAAATTATAAACCGTTCATTAATGTTCACATGTCTTCTTCCAACTATTCACAAAAACTACATGCATCTATTGAACAAATTTTGGTATCCAATTAAACATACATGATATATCTTCTTCATACAAAATTCTTTTTCTTTCCTTCTATTTTTTTTTTTATATATATTTCTACGTAGTGATTAGTTTGTAATAAAATTAGAGAAAGTGAGTGAAAGTGCATAGTACAATTATTTGATGCCATGAGTTTTGATTTGGAAGATTTAGTATATATATTATGCTGTTTAGATGTAAGAAAATAGAAGAAAACTGATAAATTTATACATGACAATACGTTTTTTCACTATGCACAAAACTCATGTTCTCATAATCTCATTATAATATACGTTCTCATAATCTCATTGTTTTCTTTGTTGCATCTGAGATTTCCAAACTTCATCAAATACCGCTAAGGGTGTTCAATATATTCGACAACCAAAAAACCAGAGAACCCAACCATTTATTCGATTTACTTAACCGATGTGATCGGTTTCTTTCGGTTTAGTTAACTGAACAATAGAATATTTCATTTTTTCGGTTAATTTGGTTAGCGATTACGGTTCATGATTTTGGGCATGGCCGAATAATTGATAATTCGAAATTTCAACTTTTTTTTTACGGAATACATATTTTTGTTTACATCAAGTTATATTACTATATGAATGATCCATTCTATACGTAGATGCATATGCAAGTCTAATGTTTTGATGTTATTTAATATCTATATGTGGCGCAAGGCGTCAATGGTTATGTCATATGTGGCTTAATTAATTAACAAGTTATTTTACCTACACAAAGGCAGCAGTCACAAATGCAAATGGTATGATGCCGCGTCCACTTATTGAAAACCAGTGTTTTAAAAACCGGTTTTTTTAGTGAATCGATTTTCCAACCAATCCCAGTTTAATCCGGTTGAACCGGAGTCCTGTCAGGTCGAACCGGAAAATTTAAATTATATACATTGAACCGGAAAGCTTGCGGATTCTGGTTACACCGGTCCGACCGGCCGAGTTAAACCGGTTTTTAAAACATTGTTGAAAACTATAATAACATCTTCAAAATTGAGCCGTGAAAATCTAAAGTATTAGTATATTATGGAAGTTTGGTTACTAATCGAATAAATCATTCACACATAGACAACCCCAAATCCCTACACTCATCTTTTTGTTGATTCCATATATTTTTCAATATAACTCTATGACATTTTGTTTTTGTTTTTATTGGAATTGGAAAGACTTTGTGAAGAAGTAACGTTAATGATATCAACCAAGATTCTAACACATAATTCCTTACGGTTTTTTTTTTTTTTTTCCTTATTTTGTAGAACTCACATGTCAAAATAGATGTGTATATCACATTTTATATTAGTCCAAAGAGCCAAACGAATTTCAGTCATAACCTTCATGTCAAATACTCCGTATAACAGACTTTCAAAACTTATATTGTTAATGTTCATATTAATTATTGAGAAATGATATGATCTGAAAAATTACAAATAATTTTTTCAAAATGAGGCAAGTTAGATACGGCCTCTAAGCAATATAACTTTTAATAAAACTTTTGTAAATGTAGCGTTAATCTTGGATTACACTTTTCTTCAACATGATTGAGCTATCCATGCAACGCACGGGTAATGATCTAGTTATCAATTATTTGCTGACGTAGCAGCTCGATATGCTGTCACGTCATCAAAAATCAGTGTCACGTCACATGTTTACAAATTATAACTTATAAGAGGTTGTATAAAACCGCTATATATAACTAAATTTTTCTACACAACGGAATTTTTTTTTGAGTTTGATGCATATAATTTATGGGTGAAATTGGATACATGTTGAAACACTTAACTAGCCATGTAAATGAGCACCAACGAGCTAGTTTTGTTCATGTTCATTCGTTAAGTTTAATCACTTAACGAAAGACACGTGAACGGTTAACTGAATACATAATTGTGTTGGTGTTGGTTTATTAAAAAAGCTATATTTGTTCGTACGTGTTAATTTTGTTTATTTTTGTTCGTTGATATGTTAAACGAACATAGCTTAACGCAACATATTATATAGAAGTTAAAGAATGAAATGTTGAAAGTGTGAAATATGTTAGGTACGTAATTGGTTGAGTTTCTTTATTAGAATTTATTTAAATTATAAATTAGTTAATGATATAATGAAGTATACGAACCACTTAAGTAGATCACTATAAGAAAGAATAGAAACAAAATTGAATTGATGTACTCGAAAAAACTTAAATGAACAATTAGTGAAAGTTTACGAACGTAAACGAACAAAGCTTGTATTCATATATGTTCATGAAGTTATCATAAGATCGATTGGATTTTCTGTTCGTGCTCGTTCATTTAGAAAAAAACGAACTTAATTCCCATTGGAAAGTTTACAAATTGTTCATGAACTAAACCCAACCAATATATAAAATGCTACAGGAAAGCTACAACGTAGTAACGTATTGTGACCCTAACCAGGGGCGGAGGTATAGCAGACCAAGGAGTAGCACATGCTACATGTGATGTTCATATATTTTATGTTAAAAAAATATACATTATATTAATATAGTCTATAACTACTACACTTGTTAAAGCTCTATATTATACTACGTAATATATACTACGTATACGTATGTAAGTTAAAGTTATTAGACACATTATTAGAAAAAGTCCAAACCAATAAAATAAGCCCAATCTTTTTATTGCTATAATACGTCTACATTATCAGAAGAAGCCCAAACCAATAAAAATAACCCCAAACCAATTACATATTATGCTGATTGTAGTAGTAGTTTAGTGATTAGTAGCTAGTGATTTTTGTTGATTTAAACTTATTTAATGGAATCGTACAATTTTAATTTGTTTGTAATGATTTATATACTTAATTTTTTTTTGCAACTCCTGATATTTTCAAGTTGGGTAGTTGGGTACTGTTGAGGTTAGGATGTAATTTCAGTAACCCTTAAGATTTCTAGCTAAAAAAAAGACTTATGTGCATCAACAACTTATATAGTACAACTGCTAATTCTTTGCCCCCGCCCCCCCCCCCCCCCCCCCCCCCCCCCCCCCCCCCCCCCCCCTTCACTTCTCTTTCTTTGTCTATCTATCTATCAAATATGAAATCCAAATCTAATGTGTGTTTAATTTTAAGCTTTTAAGTGTCTCTATCAAATTATCAATATATATAAACTCAGGTTTGTAATGACATTAAATGACAATAAAAGCTAATGAGCCCAAATTTTATGTAAATCACAAAGGAAAAATCAAACTTGTATAAGGTGCCAAATCTAAAAATATTTTTTTTGTTTGGTTTCCAAGAAAACTTATTTCCATAATGAGTGTAGATAACTAAATGAAAAATAATGGATATAAGGTTGAAAGTATTACGGAAACAAGTTAATTGATGAACTATGTCTGGTGTAAAATTTGAAAAAAAGAAATACAGAGATAAGTAAAGAGTGAAGGGGAGGGGATGACAATCATGGCAAGGTGGAAAAATCCAATTATACAGGATGAAGTGACCTGGACAAAACCAACTACAAAAAAATCATAATAAACAGACTATAGATCCAATCAGCAGCAATATATCGACTAAAACAAACTCGTAAAAAGGGTTTTCCAGCTGCTCCATGATATTTTGGCATCTTTGTCTCAAGCTGAAAACCAAATAAAAGATCTAGTTTGAAACTCTTTAAACAAATCTAGGAACATCTCCATTTTCGACTTAAACACATACTCTATCATTCCTCCATGACCAAATTATATACAAAGCATTCAATACAGTACTTGCACACCACACAAATTTTTGTAGTTTTTGAAATGAACATAATTCTCGATGTGTGATTAATCAACACTTCAATGGAATCAATATTGCTTGACCCAAACCCCACCAGTTAAATATTAAAATCCAAAAATCTTTTATATATACCTGTAATGTGATTAAGAAAACAATGATCAATAGACTTAACTCCCTCTTCACACCCACGGACATAACACACTATTCAAACCGATACCCATATTGTCTTCCCCTTCTTGAACCGGAATTCTCCTATTCCTAAGTCTCTTTATGTAACAACCGGCAAATTAGGACTAGGATTAGTGCCTAATTCTTTGTTAATACATGTAATTAGTTCTGTGTTAGGCTAATTTATGTATCGAATTATATATTGTTGAATATATACGAAAATGCGATTTAGTTAAATCGTACGCAATTTAAATCGAATGTATTTCGATTCAATTTAATACGGACGTTGGTGACAAATTTTAATAACGCTTTTATGTCAAAAATGTCATTATGATAATATTTCGTATTCATTCGTATCGTACAAACAAAACGTACACAAATCTAGATATTAAAAACGCGCAAACTAAATAAAATAACTTACCATTTTATAATTCAAATATAAAGTGATTTGTAAAATATTTAAATAAAATATCGCGTAATAAATTGTAATTTAAAACGTACCAATTAAAATGTAAAATAATTATTTAACGTTTAAACGACGGAATAAACGAACACCACGCGGAACGCGGGGCGAGAAAGCTGAAAAGTGGGGATAAAACCCCCACCTCCCATTTTCTTTCTTTCACTTTATCTATTTCATCTCTCTCTCTCTCCTTTCTTTTCCCTCTATCACCAACACACCCCAAAAACCATTAAAAATCGCAAATAACACCACGAAACGCAACCGTATCATCAATATTTTTAGAGATTCACGACCACCACGCGACGATCTACATTTCTACCTTTCCGGATTTTCATTTCGGCAAATTGTAAGTTTCCGACAAAACTCCGAAAACTCTCGTTTTTAAGTATTATCACTTGTTTGTTGTTTGTATACACTTAAAATGTCCATATATGGGTTGGGTAAAAGTTTTGGACCGAACGGAAACCGAAAAACTCGTTTTCGACTAAATTTCCGGCCATCAGACCGCTACGTCGCACCTGGCCAGGGGCCTCTGCGACGTCGCGACCTACGTCGCACAAAAATCTCAACGTCGCACTAGCGACGCAGCCCATTACGTCGCATTAACTTGCGGATGTCGCACGTAGCGACGTAGACCTTAACGTCGCAAACCGAACCAACGTCGCATTAGCGACGCCACCCCCTACGTCGCATTGATTTGCGAAGGTCGCATCATGCGACGTACTTGCCCACGTCGCACCCTACGTCGCTTGCAACGTCGCATGCTACGTCGCACAAACCAGAAACTAGAAAAACACAGATTTTTACTAAGTGTCGGAACCAAGATTTTAACACCTGATTTTACCCAAAATTCGGATCCAGATGCGTTTTTCGTCAAAGCAATATAAAAATTTTCCAGCCAGGGGCTCTGCCCCTTGGACCCCGCCAGGGGCTGCCGCCCCTTGGACCCCGCTACCAGGGGCGCTGCCCCCGGACCCCCGTCATTAAATGTTGTAAATACTTTTCGCACTAAGTGTTGAACACTTACAAATAACGAAACCTGATTCAACGATACATATAATGATAACACTTTGAATCATTATTACAAACCGTCACCAACGGGCCATATTTGTTTTCAAACTACAAACGGATTACTAAACAAACACTTGGACATAATGAGTTGTGTAAACAACTAGCCTAGATGGTCTTGCGAGACATCTACTTACTTAACTTTATATGTTTAGGCATTTGAAGGTTACGGGTTCGGAGAACCTACGGTTGATATTACTTACTCGTTTATTGATATAAACGTACTTGCAAAGACTCAGGTGAGTCTTACGGCCCCACTTTTACTGTTTTAACTTATTGGGGGAGATGCATGCTACTGATTTTTCTTGAACACAAGTACTAAACTGTTTACTATACCCAAGTACAGTCTGAAATCTCCTAACGCCCTAAACGTGCGAGATTTAATAAGTATGTAGATGTCTAAGCTAATCATCCATGCTAGTGTTCGTACAACCAAGTTATGTCCAAAGTATTTGTTAAACGTTTACTTTGTATTTCGTTGTTTGTGAAAATGTATACGACTCGTTGGTGATAGTTTGAAACAATAGTTCTAAAATGTTATTATTTCAATTGCTACAGTACTGCTACAGTAAATTTGACTTTTCTACAGTAACTTTGACTTTTTAAAGTGTGTTTTTAGGGTTCTGACTTGTGCGACGTAAGGTGCGACGTACGGGTCTACGTCGCATTCAGGTTTTACGACGTCATGGGTTGCGTCGCATAGGCGACGTTCGCAATTCAATGCGACGTAGTGGGTTGCGTCGCTATGTGCGACGTAAGGAAGGGTAATGCGACGTAAAGGCCTACTTCGCACTACTGTTTTTGGCCCAAAAGCGACGTAGTCGCCTGTTCGACGAACAGTTTAAAAATCAACGAGTTTTAGGTCGATTTGGACATTTTCGGTTGTATAAAACACTAAAACATGGTAATCTAAGTATACTAAACATGAAATATCAATTATAACTTCGAAATCTAAAGATTTACGGGATTTGTCGGAAACTTACGAGTGTCGGATTTGAAATCCGTAAAGATAGATGTGTAGGGCTCGTTGTCGTGGTCACTTTATTCCAAAAGAGCGAGGTGATCGGAGGCCGTTTAATGGTAGTTTTGGTGTCGTTTTTGTGGTGGTTTTTGGTTGGTGGTGGTAGTTGTAGAGAGAAAAGAAAAGAAAGAAAAAGAGAAGGTGATGATGAATGTGAAAAGTGGGGAGGGAGAAAGGGTTTTGTTCCCTTTTTCCTTCCTCTGTGTTTGCGCTCCGCGTTTGTTTACCCGATCGTTAAATGTTACAATATTTTAAATTAATACATTTTAATTACATATTTCTTTATAATTTTAATTAGCATCTTTTTATAAAAACCAAATTGAATTAAGTTTTAAAATTTTGACTTTGTTTTATTTTAAATTGTACGAATTAAACGTTTTGCGTTATAAAATGATTTGTAAATATTTTTGAAAAAATATTTATTCGCTACTACGTTATTTAATAATTTCGTTTTATTAAATAATTTTGTTCACCAACAGTCGTATGTTTTTGTCGTGTTTGTTTTCAATTTGTTCAGTACATAATTACAACTAATTACGAATACGTAATACTACGCGTATTTTCTAGTTGGGCTATGCTAGACTTACCTCTAAAATGTGTTGTGAATTCACTCAAGTAGGGAATTAGCCTAATAATGCAAGTGATTAATATTAACAATCGTGTTCAAATTTGCGGAGTGTTACAGAAAGGAACAGAGAGACTCCCCATTTGTGTTTACTGGAATAGACCAGGTTTGTGCAGGAGTGGTGCTAGTGAATTGCTGGATTTTAAGGACCAGGCTCGTTTAAGATCATCCATTCCACACAAAGCTGAATTCTGCAATAAACAACAACACACATATCACAGTATCTCATCTAGGTAGCAGGTCTAAAGCGTAAGTACAGAGTCATAATACAGAAAGTAAATAATAAAGATAGAATCTAGTAATCATCAAGTAGGTCGTCAGTGTCAGGATCAAACTCTGCCTCAGCATCCCTGTCGAAAACAGAAGTCGGAGATGGAATGAAAAAATCCATAGCAGCCATAGCCTGACTTACGATCTCGTCAGTGGTAGCAGAAGTGTGAGCATCAAAAGCGGCCAGAAGCTGCTCTGTGAGGCTGCGGTCTGGTGATGCGAATCCTGTGGGCAATGCTGGATCAGGATCAGCAGCTGCAGCAGTGGGGCCAGTGGAAGGTCCGGCAGTAGAGACAACAGGTGGATCTACAGGAGGAAAGAAGGACCATGGAGGTCGAGATGGTCCTGGATCCGGGCCAAGCCTGTAGGGAATGGCATCAGGTCTCGGAATCTCGAGCTGCTCACAAATAGAGGACATGATGTCATGCTGGATGGAGAGTGTCCGGAAGAGGGCCCACGAAGCAGCTGGGTCAGCCGTAGTGATACCGCACTCGAAAGTAGGTATGGGGGCCGGCAAAGGTGATGAGGGCCTCTCATCGGGCAACTCCTCGTGAGTGATCGGGACATCAGTCAGGTCCTCCTCAGTGATGGCCAGCATATCCGCTCTCTGTGCTCTGCGTCTACGAGGTCTGTGTCGTCTGCGTGGTCTCGCAGCTACATGATCAGCGTCAACAGCGTCCATCCTGAAACAAGATAAAATAAACAGGTAATGCTAATAATGATAGTAAGTGAATAACACTTATCTCAGATTTTGCAATTTGAAGTCAGATAAGTGGCAAGCCTGCAATTTTAATAGTTCAGAGACAACCATACTTAATAAAAATAAAATAAGAAATAAAATAACATAATTTAAATAAAGATAGGCTTGGGGTGCCTCCCAAGAGCACTTGTTTTACGAGTCTCTAGCTTGACTCTTTGTACCTTTCTGTCGACTCATGGTGGTTCAAAGATAAAGACATCTTCCCTGATGGGAAAGTCTTCGAAGTAATGCTTTAAGCGGTGACCATTAACCTTAAAATTACCTTCTGGTGCCTCGAGTTCGACTGCACCGTAAGGAAATACTTTTGCAACTATGAATGGTCCACTCCACCTGATCCTAAACTTGCCAGAGAATTTCTTGAATCGCGAGTTGAAAAGCAGCACCTTATTTCCTGTTTTGAATCTTGAGGGCCTCAGCTTACCATCGTGAATTCTCTTAGTTCGTTCCTTGAAGCTTAACGAACTGTCGTATGCCTGATCCCTTAGTTCGGCTAACTCATTCAACTGCATTCGTCTATTTGCTCCAGCTGTAGAAATATCTAAGTTGCAGTTCTTCAAAGCCCAGTATGCTTTATATTCCAGCTCAATTGGTAAGTGACATGCCTTGCCATAAACTAGACGATACGGTGTGGTTCCTAATGGTGTTTTATAGACGGTTCTGAATGCCCACAATGCATCATCTAATTTTTCAGCCCATTTGTACCCATGATTGCCAACAGTTCTTTCCAAGATTCTTTTCAAAGCTCGATTTGTTGCCTCAGCTTGCCCATTTGTCTGGGGGTGATAAGCTGTTGATGTCTTGTGAGTGACACCATACTGTTGCAGAACTTTCATGAATTGAACGTTGCAAAAGTGTGTACCACGATCACTGATTATTGCTTTTGGAGTCCCAAATCGACTGAATAGCTTTTTGAGAAATTTGGTTACCACTTTGGCATCATTTGTTGGGAGAGCTTAGGCCTCGGCCCACCTGGAGACGTAGTCGACTGCAACCAAGATGTACTCTTTACCATTAGATTTAGGGAACGGTCCCATTAAATCTAATCCCCAGATATCGAAGATTTCCACGGCCTGGATGTTTGTGAGTGGCATTTCATTCCGGGCTGTTATATTGCCTTGTCTTTGGCAGATATCGCAGCGTCTCACCAGATCGTACGCATCTCGAAATATGGTTGGCCAGAAAAAGCCGGCATCGTACACTTTTCTTGCGGTCATGTTGGTACCGTGATGTCCTCCAGTAGGTCCATGGTGGCTTTGGTGTAAGATGTGTTCTGCCTCTTTCCCATCAACACATCTTCTAATGATTTGATCAGGGCAAACCTTAAAGAGGAAAGGGTTGTCCCAATAGTAATATTTTATATCGCGGAAGAATTTTTGTCTTCGAGAGGTTGGCATTCCTTTAGGTACAACTTTTCCCACCAAATAATTGGCATAGTCAGCATACCAGGGATCATTTGTAGATCGTGACCCTTGATAGTATTTACCAACATGCATGAGTTGTTCTTCTGGAAACTGGTCTTGAAAGTCTTTTTCGTGCAACTTATCCATTGAAGGATTCTCTAATCGGCTGAGATGGTCCGCCGCGACGTTTTCTGCTCCTTTTTTGTCTTTGATCTTGATGTCGAATTCTTGAAGGAGTAGAATCCATCGTAGAAGGCGAGGTTTAGCATCTTGCTTCTTAAAAAGATATTTCAGAGCTGAGTGATCTGTATAGACAATAGTTTTGGACAAGATTAGATAAGAACAAAATTTATCAAAAACAAATACTACCGCTAGCAACTCTTTTTCTGTGGTTGTATAATTCTCTTGGGCGTCAGTGAGCGTTTTGCTGGCGTAGTATATTGGTTGAAACTGTTTCTCCTTCCGCTGTCCCAGAACTGCTCTGACTGCGAAATCACTAGCGTCGCACATGATTTCAAATGGGAGACTCCAGTCTGGAGCAACCATGATTGGTGCATGAACAAGCAGATCTTTCAGACGATCGAAGGCTTTGAGACATTCATCTGTAAAGACAAACGGAGTATCCTTTTCGAGGAGATGAGTCATAGGTCGGGATATCTTAGAGAAATGTTTGATAAAGCGACGGTAGAACCCGGCGTGTCCTAGAAAACTTCGGATGGCTTTGACAGAGGTGGGTGGTGGAAGTTTTGAGATGGTCTCGACTTTTGCTTTGTCGACTTCAATTCCATCTTTGGATATACGATGTCCTAAAACTATGCCTTCTTTTACCATGAAATGGCATTTTTCCCAATTCAGAACTAGGTTCGATTCTTCACATCGGGTGAGCATCTTGTTCAAGTTAGAAAGATAAGTGGTGAACGAATCTCCGAAAACCGAAAAATCATCCATGAACACTCCCATGCATTGTTCAATCATGTCGTGGAAGATTGCTACCATGCATCTTTGAAATGTCGCCGGTGCATTACATAAGCCAAACGGCATACGTCGGTAGGCAAAGGTTCCGTATGGACAAGTGAACGTCGTCTTTTTTTGGTCCTTTGGATCGAGAGGTATCTGAAAATAGCCGGAGAAACCGTCGAGGAAGCAATAGAATTCGTTTCCTGACAATCTTTCAAGCATCTGATCAATGAACGGTATAGGGAAGTGATCTTTGCGTGTAGCTTCATTTAGTTTTCGATAGTCGATACATACCCTCTAACCGGTGACGGTTCGTGTTGGAATCAACTCGTTGTCTTCGTTAGCGATGACCGTCATGCCTCCTTTCTTTGGGAAGACTTGAACTGGACTGACCCATGGGGAATCTGAAATAGGGTAAATTAAACCAGCATCCAAGAGTTTGATAACCTCCTTTTTCACCACGTCTTGAATCTTCGGGTTAACTCTCCTTTGCCTTTGAATGGAAGGCCTGAAGTCATTTTCCATTAAGATCTTGTGAGTGCAGTAATTTGGGCTGATCCCCTGTATGTCAGAGATTTTCCATGCAATCGCTTTCTTATGTGACTTTAGAACCTTAATGAGTAGTGCTTTCTCTTCAGGCTTCAAATCTTTGGATATGATAACTGGTAAGTGTGAAGTTCCTTCGAGAAAAGCATATTCAAGGTGTGAGGGAAGTTCCTTTAGCTCCAATTCGGGTGGTTCTTCAGTGGAAGGCTTCATCCTGGCAATCTCGTCTCTCTTAAGCTCATTGTATGTTGTCTGATAATCTGACTCAACTGCAGGTGCCTTTGGAATGTTGGCTGATGCTATTTCAACCCATTCTGTATTGTTGTAAAGCTCATCTTTTCTCAGCTGATATTTTACTTGGGAAGATTGAGAGATTGCATTATCTTCAGTGATTATTTCCTTGTTGTCCTTTGTGAATGCAAATCTCTGAAACTGAGCTGAAGAAGATGTGGTAAAAGTAATCTCTGGTTTCAAGTTTTCACAACTTTCAGAAAGTTGCGGATCGGATGGTTTAAGCATTGACTCCATTTCCTTGAGAGTCTTCAGAATTTCTTCTTTTGAGAGAGATGAATCAAGAATTTCAGAATTAGGGCTTCTTCTCAAGAGAGTGACCGGAGTGCCTTATCCAAGTGGTATAGCAGTGATAAATCTGTTGGGCTGTAAGTTGGAATTCTTTAAAGGTAATAGCACTTCCTTTGATGCAATGGATGGATCCGAGATAGCTGAGCATAGACCCGCACCTTCTTCACAGATTTTCCTTGTTGTGATGACAGTGTTTGGAAGGGGATTAATGCTGCTTACTGCGAGGATTTCTTCCAAGTGTTCTTCAATTATTTCCTGCATAGAATCTACAAGACCAAGGTCTTCTCCCATAGGAAGTTTCATTAGTTTATCGACATTGAAGGTGACTTCCTCAGTTCCCAATCTAAGTTTTAAAGATTTTTCATTCACGTCAATGACGGCCTTGGCAGTATTTAGGAAAGGTCTACCAAGGATGAGTGGTACCTGAGTGTCTTCCTCAATATCCATAACAACAAAATCAACAGGAAAGACGAATTTATCAACACGCACCATAATATCTTCAGCAATTCCTCAAGGGAGTTTAACTGATCTATCATCTAATTGGATGGTCATACGGGTTGGTAAAAGTTCGCTTAATCCTAGTTTCCTATAAAGCGAGTATGGCATAAGGTTTACACTAGCTCCTAAGTCAGCTAAGGCGTTACTTATTTGAACATCCTGAAGGTAACAAGGAATAGTGAAACGGCCAGTGTCTCCTAACTTTGCGGGCAGTCCTTGTTGCATAATTAAAGAGCATTCTGCGTCTAAGGGCAAGTTAACTATTTGTCTGAGCTTTTCTTTGTTGGATATAAGTTCTTTAAAGAATTTGGCACAACTAGGCATTTCAACTAAAGAATCTAATAATCGAACGTTTAAGTGTAGGCTTTTGAACATCTCTAGATATTTTCCAAACTGGGCTTCTTGTTTCTCTTTCTTAAGCCTACCAGGGAAAGGTATACGTGTTGCTTTAACTACTTCTGGGGCTTTGGAAGATTTTGGTTCAGGAGAGGTGACAGGAGTGTCAACAGGTACTGAATCAGTGGGTAGAGAAGAACTAGAAGGTTCGTCTGAAGGAATATCTACCGATTTCTCATTCTTAGTCTCTTTTCCGCCTCTAGTGACAACAAGGATATCATCATAATCATAAGATGAATGATGAATAGCTTTGCTAATCGCTTCTTCTCTTTGCTTCTCCTCAACTTTTAAAAATAATCTTTTAACATTATCCTCCATGTTTTTAAATAAATCGTTTGAAATTCTGAGCAAATAATCAATTTGGTTTTGAAAATCAACAATTTATTTGTTTTTTATTATTTTGCTCAACCATGAAGTTATTGAAAATCGTATTGTTTAGACGAGAAGACAATTTAGAAGAAGTAGAGGGTGTAGAGGGAACTGATAAATGAGAGATAGGTTGTTTGGATAACTGCTGAGTGAAAGGTTTTAAATGAATGATTTGATCAGTGGTTCCAGATGTGGCAAGAACATCTTCCTTGGGCTTCAAGTGTGAGAAGAGCCGTTGAGGTTGCTTCTTAGGTTTGGAAGAGTCTTGCATATCCTTAACAACTTTAGAGATGGATTCGAGTTGAGTTCTTAAAGTGTCGAACGCTTGAGTAGAAGTGTCTTTGTTTTCTTAAGTTGATTCATCAAACTCCAAGTCATGTTGGTGCATCGTTATTGTCTCAATCAACTTCCAGGCTTCTTCTGACGTATGTAGCATGAAATTTCCGGATGAAGCAGCATCGAGGGTTTGTTGGTGATGAGGATTCAGACAGTTGTAGAATGTGCAGACCAAATTCGTTTCAGCCAACTGATGATTCGGACATCTTCCAAGCAGATTCTTAAAGCGTTCCCAGGCTGAGCTTAATGATTCAGTAGTTCCTTGACGAAAGTTAATGATTTCATTTTTGAGCTTGGTTTGTAGGTACGGAGGGAAAAACTTAGCTAAGAACTTAGTAGCCATCTCCTCCCATGTATGAATCGAATTGGGTTCGAGTTCATAAAACCATGTCTGAGCTCGGGAAGCTAAAGAATAAGGAAACAGGTGAAGTCGGGTGACTTTGACACTGGATCCGGTTTGTTCGAAAGAGTCGGAAAGGTTGATGAACTTGTTAAGATGGGCGTTTGGATTTTCAACCGAAAGACCATGAAACTGACACTGCGATTTAAGTAATTTAATGAAGTGTGGTCTGATTTCAATGGTTTCGTCGGTTGGTGATACGATTGGTCCTCCTCGTCCCTCTAGCAGTGGTTGGGTTGATGAGGCGAGAGTGATACGATTCGCCATAACTTGTTTTTAGAAGAAAATAGGGTTTTGGAAGGATAGGTTTAACTAAGGACGGGAAATTAAAAGCTAACTAACCTAGGGATAAAAACTGTAACTTTCGGATGATATTGATCTTCCGTAAGGATCGCTAAATAACTAAGATAACAAAATTCCTAAATTCGGTCGTTGTAGTCCCCGGCAGCGGCGCCAAAAAGCTTGTCATGCTTCCAGTGGTCGGACGGATTTTAATCCGGTCATTGACCAACCAACCAGGATGCGCGGACAGGGTTTTAAATTTGTAGAGTAGGGGAATCCTAAGTTGTATACTGCTGACAGACCTAAAAGGGCAGCAAGTGGTATGTATGACTCATGTGTCGTTCTTCAAACTACAACTGGCATGGGAGTCTAGGAAGTTTTATTATCTTTGGAGATTCAGCTAGGGTTTTTAAAAGTTTTTTTTTTTTGGATAGGTTTGGTTTTTATAACTAAATACTAATTTAAATAAAGAAAATAAAACAAAAGAGGTTTGTACGGAGACTCGGTCAACAGAGGATAAGCGAGTGTTTACTATGATTTCGTTAAATGTTATTGATGAATAGTCAAGGGTAAGGCTACTAGATGTGATGACTAATCCGGAGAGGATAGAAACATAATTAATGCAAAGTATTGTACCTACGATCGTTCCGCGGCTTCCATACGTTTGTACTCCACCAATTGGTGTTTCCAGCACTATACCGAGTAATAGGGCGTTTTACGATTTTTCCGTTACATTAAATAGGGTTCCACATTACTCTCGCAGATTTCCTTTATCCTAATGAGCTACAACTACGAGCCTATTAAATATCTAACGTAGAGTTGTCCGCAATCAGATAATTAACATGTCACGTGGATAGCAGTTATAGAAGTCAAATACACCGGAAGCTCTCCCAAATGTACAGACCAATTTAACCGACGACTATCCTCGAATCCTGGTCCCCAGTCACAGTCATCAGAGACGTCTGTATCGTAGCGTGAATTGTTGATTGAACAAGAACACGAACGGGGGTAATCCCGTGGACCAAGTTGGGATAATCGGGCTAACAATCAGTTAAATTGTTCAGCATTACAGATATAAATCATCACAACTATTCCATGCATGTTAATCTACTGTGTAAACCAATATTCTGTGTCTGAAAACCTAATTATACAGTTACTGATATGAACCAGGAGGATAACTCTAGCATGCATCATTCCTAAGGCAACAATCAAACAAGAACATGCAATAGGGTGACACATAACAGAACACCATAAACCTAAGCATAGCAGATAACCAATAATCAGCTCATAGATATCCCGAAAGTTATCTCGAAGATATATAACAGATAAACATGAATCTAACCTATCTCTAATCCTACGCTCCGTGTCTCTTATGATTTGTTTCGACCTAGAGAACACAGCCATACCAAGTTCATTGATCATCAAGTATAGAATAGGTAGAGAACGTACCACTAGCAATTGACCAAGTTCTAGCAGGAAGCTTCTAACCACAGCATAAGTTGGATAGATAAACATTCGAGATCCAGTTTATGAGTTCATACACAGTTTAAAGTAACACGGGCAGAGTAACAGCATGGCATAAACATATTAACTATTCTAACATAACTACATCACAGTAAACACAAAGAAATGTCTAGCCTAACATTATATATCTAGCATACAATCCTAAACAAGCATAAACAAAGCAACACATGTTTAAAACTGGAAAGTAAGAGATATATAAATAGAACCTGATACGAATTTATTACAGACAGATCTTCGCGAATACAATGTCTTGGAGTGACTCCGTACAAAAGCTAAAAGCTACCTCTACCTAACTATCTCTCTAACTAGCTCAATTCCAGAGAGAGAAAATCTTCTAGAGAGAGAAACTAGAGAGAGTGATGTGTGTGAGAGAGAAAGTGTAAGGAAGAAATGAAATGAGAAAATTGGTATGAATGAAGTGTTGGGGTTGTCCACTATTTATAGGCAAACCATCAAATCGCGCGTACAACTCACGAAGCAGCACGTACAAGCAAACGAAGTAGCATACGGGGGTGCAGGGGCCGTATACGGCCTTGTAAGGGCCGTATACGGTGTAGTGAAGGCCGTATACGGTCTCACAAGGGCCGTATACGGTGTGTGGGGCCGTATACGGGCTCTGTCTGATTTCGTTCGTTGCTTAAAACGTTCGTATCTCCTTCGTTATGCGTCCGTTTGACTCTATTCTTTCGCCTGTGGTTTCGTAATTCCGTTACACTTCTAATGATGCCAATCTCACAGAAATTGGATGTGTAGAGCTTAGGCGTAGCCGAAATGACTTTTAATGGCTCTGAAAGCGTAGTGGTTTCTCCGTCCTTTGGCCGTTTCACTTAATTCCAGATTTTTCCGTCTCGATTTTACCTATACAACAGATGGTAGAAGTTAGGAGGTATGCCTTGATAGGAAAATGAGGTCGGAAGAATCGGCCTGTATTAAAATGCTGTGTTTTGTGCGATTTCAGAGTGTTTTCAGTGATTTTTACCACAACGTCTACTTTTGAACCACTTTAGTGAATTTTAATAAATAATCAATGTTTTGGAATGTTTTTACTAAAGAAAGGTCCAAAATGTGAGGAATAAAGCTTCTAAAAACATGACTTTTTACGTTACATCAATGTCCTTATGTGGTGAGGCCAAGATTTGGTATCAAGAGCTAGAGCCCAACACCATTAGAACATGGGATGAAATGAGGGAAGCTTTATTAGTCGGTATTATCCTCCGGTTTTGGCCGAAAGATTGTTGAATGAAATTCTAGCTTTCAAGCAACAAGAGGGAGAGACGTAGGTAGAAGCATGGTCTCGGTTAAAGGATATGCTAAGGAATTGTCATGGCCATGGGTTGTCAAAAGCGGAAATTATCACATTGTTTTACAATGGTCTTGACATCCAATCGGCAAATGTTTTAGATGCTTCGGGAGGAGGCTTGTTTCTTTACAAGACACCGATTGAAGCTTGGAATGTACTTGAGGATAAAGTCACTCAAATTTTGAATTGAGCGAAAGATAAATGAGGGAAACCGGTTAGGAAGCATGTTGCTTTCGAGGAAGGAAGTGGTGGTAGTGGAAGCTCAGATAATTCGGCCATGATGAAGGAATTGAAGGCAATTTCTTCTAAGTTTGATTCGCAATTTAAAACTCTAAAGGGTGAGATTAAAGAGCTTAGAGATGGATGTGGTAAGTGTGGTGGTAATCATGCCACGGTAAGTTGTATGCAAGATGATCAACCGATCATAGGGGATGAGGAAGATGTGAATTTTCTCTAACAAGGCAATTACCAAAGCGGTGGGAACTACCAACGGGGTGGTTACCAAAATAGAAATTCGGGAGGATACCAAGGAGGAAACTACAATCAAGGAAACCGATTTTCTCGACCCAACCCAAGCTACAACCAAACCCAAAGTCAAAACTACAATCCACCTCAAAACCAAAACCAAAACCCACCAAGAGACAACAACTCACCGCTGGCCCAAAGAAAAGAGCCTACTCTATCACCAATGGAGCAAATGATGAAAGAGTTCATGGCAAAACAAGATGCTTGTACCGAAAGATTGAAGGCTCAAATGACAAACATAAGGTTAAGCATGGAGCAAGGCCAAAAGAACCAACAAGCTTCAATCCGAGACTTGGAGCGAAAGATGGATAGGTTGTCGGAGGGACAAAGTAGTAGGCCAACCGGTGGCCTACCAAGCAACACTCAACAAAACCCAAGACAAACCTCTTCGAGTAGCGGATCAAAACAGTACCAACCACCACCCGCAAGAAACGAGCATGTAAATGCTATCACCACAAGGAGCGGGAAGGAACTTCCACCACCTTAAGTCAAGAAT